>CM060915.1:808770176-811270176 GCA_030737875.1 Allium sativum | reverse complement strand
GTATTTATTTATTTTTGTTTTGCTATTTATCTGTTTCTGTGTTATATTCCAAAGATTACCCTTGCCGCCGTCAGTACGGGGTTTGGGGTCGTCTCATTTGGTATCAGAGCTTTGGTTAAGCTTAGTGCTGGAATATAACATATTAACGAACTCGTCAGAAATAGAACCAGTAGTGTTATAGGACGGGTAGCTCATTACAGATAGGATAAGTAATATCTAGTATGAGTAGCAGAATGAAATACACCCCAGTAGACACATTTACATTCAAGTATTTGTCTCTATGTTTTGTCTTTTCTGTTGACCTGACACTTTGTCTGCTAATTGCAGACGCACTAGAAAATGAGTGACAGGAATAGAAGAAATAATCGTATGGCTCGACCAGCTAATGAGCCAGTCGTGCTCCCGCAGCCAGAATCAGATATAGAAGTTCTATTCAAGTGATTTCGAAATCTGGGTGGATCACCATTCTTAGGCAAAGAGTCCATTATGGAAACACAAGCTTGGATCCGTTCTGCAGAGAAAATCTTTGAGGGTTTAAAGATGAGAAATGATCAGAAAAGATTACTGGCGTCTTGGGCACTCAAAGAAGAAGCTTTGTTTTGGTGGGATTCGGTTATTAAAGATAATCCAGAAGGTGATATCACCTGGGATAGATTCAAAGTGATTTTCCTAGAAAGATTTACTCCTCCCGAAGCAACCGAGCGATTATGTGATAAATTTTCTTATCTGATACAAGGTGATATGACCATCCCAGAATATCATAAGAAATTCAACGAACTTTCTCACTTTGCTCCTCATCTGATTCAAGATCCAAAGAGGAAGAATCTGAGATTTATTCATGGCCTGGAAAGAAAATATCAGAATAGTGTGATGAGGAATGTGAAACTTCCTTTCCCTGAAATGATATACATGGCTTACTAGTATGAGGATCTCGACAAGAAAGGTATGTTGCGCGATGTAGAAGAGATCAGTTCTAGTAATAAAGGTGAGCCTGAAACTGATAATCCTGAGGCCAGTACGATGTCCGAGGCCAGTGACAAGCCCAAAGTCAATCGAAAAAGGGCCAGATCTGGGAAGGGACTAGTAACGACTGCCACATGCTTAAGCTGCAATAGGCAAGGACATTCAGCGATAAATTGCAAATCTTGGAACGAACGAAGGAAGAAGGGGTCTAAACCCACTAAGAAACAAAAGAACTCACATGGTGAAAGGAAATGCCATAAGTGTAATCAAGCAGGTCATATTGCACGGGAGTGCCAACTCTCAAAGAAACCTAAAGCAGTATGTATAAATGAAATAGCAGAAACTTCTGGGCCCTCAGATGTTCTGGAAAGGCCGGATGTTTTAGAAGGCACGCTCAATGTCAAAAACATTTCAGTTAAAGTGTTGTTTGATACAGGCGCGTCGTGAAGCTTTATTGCAAAGAATGCGGTTAAGAAACTGGATTTGAATTTGAAGAAGCTCAAAGAACCAATGACTGTCCATAATCCAATTGGGGGTTCCCTCGATCTCAGTTGGGTTTGTGCAGTACCTGTCTCTTTTTCCTACTATAAATTCCCTACTATCTCTATCGTCATGAATTTTACTGAATTCGATCTTATTTTGGGATTGGATTGGCTAACCAAATATAAGGCAGAGGTTAGATGCGCCGAGAGAGTTGTTAGGGCTAAGATTAAATCAGGGAATCATATAACCATTCCCTGTGAAGGCCAGAATTCAAATAGAAAAGACTTCTGGGCAGCTTTGGATGTTTCTCCTGTCCAAATAGAAAATACCCCAGTGGTCACAGAGAATATTACCGACCTCGTAAAAGATATTCCTATTGTCAAGAATTATGCGGATGTATTCGAAGAAGTTGTTCGCTTACCTCCGCAGAGGGAAATTGATTTCAAGATCGCTTTAATCCCAAATGCAAGGCCAGTAGTTGACGCTATTCGAAGAATGTCCTTGAAAGAGAAAGAGGAATTAGACAATCAAACAAGACAGCTTGTATGGAAGGGTCTGATCAGGCCTAGTTTCTCTGATTGGGGAGCAGCAGTGGTGTTTGTCCCAAAATCTGACGGTACTCTACGGCTATGTGTGGATTATCGTGATTTGAACAAGCAGACAATAAAGAATAAATATCCATTGTCGTGAATCGATGATTTATTGGATCGTCTGAATGGCGCACAAGTATTTTCAAGGATGTACCTAGCTACAGGCTTCCATCAGCTTCGAATTGCCGAAGAGTGTGTTCCTATGACAACATTCAGGGGTCCAGACTTATTCTATGAGTGGTTAGTAATGCCGTTCGACTTATATAACGCTCTAGCATACTTTGTCGATTTGATGAATAGAGTGTTCAGAGGAGTCCTGAATAAATTTGTTCTGGTTTTTATTGACGATATTCTAATCTTCTCTAAATCAAAGGCCGAACATGAAAAGCATTTGGAACAGGTTCTGGAAATCCTCAGAAGGAATGTATTAAAAGCCAAACTATCCAAATGTATATTCTGGCAAGATGAAGTGAAATTTCTAGGCCACGTCATATCGAAAGATGGAATTGCTGTGGATCCAAATAAAATCACAGCTATTCAAAATTGGAAACAGCCCAGTACTCCTACAGAAGTCCGTAGTTTTCTTGGATTGTCTAGTTATTACCGGAAGTTCATTAAAAACTTTTCGAAGATATCTGGTCACTTAACGAAGCTTACAAAGAAGCACTCAAAATTCAAATGGACTCCAGAATGTGAGGAGGCTTTTGAAGAGCTAAAATTAAGATTAACGACTGCTCCAGTGTTAACCATTATCGACGGCAATCAGGATTTAAAAGTCTGGACAGATGCCTCTAGAGAAGGCCTTGGTGCAGTATTGATGCAAAGAGGCCAAGTGGTAGCTTATGCTAGCCGTCAGCTGAAGCCACACGAGAAAAACTACATCACTCATGATCTTGAGTTGTTGGCTATCGTATTCTCTTTGAAAATCTGGAGACACTATCTTCTGGGTGAGAAATTCGAACTGTATACAGACCGTCAGTCATTAAAGTATCTGTTCACCCTGAAAGACTTGAATCTGAGGCAGCAACGTTGGCTGGAGTTTCTTGCAGCATATGACTTTGAGATTCTATACACTCCCGGGAAAGCCAATGTTGTGGCCGATGCGTTAAGCTGAAAGAATGAAATGATCGCCAGTTTTATTATCACGACTTCATTGATAGATAAAATATCTGCTCTTCAGAAGGATGATCACTTCATTCAGAAGATCAGAGAGATAATTTAGAAAGGCGAACCCTCGAGTTTTCAAATTGATAATGATGGGATTCTAAGGCTAAAAGGTCGAATCTGTGTTCCTAATATTTCTGAGCTCCGAAAGGAAGTCCTGGATGAGTGCCACAAGTCAAAGCTTAGTATCCATCCGAGAGTAAGCAAAATGTATAATGACATCAAATGCACTTTCTGGTGGAAGTCGATGAAGAGGGACATTTCTTTATATGTTAGCCGATGCCCTACTTGCCAACTAGTCAAGAGCGACCAACAGAAACTTGCTGGATTGTTGCAACCGCTGGACGTTCCAGGTTGGAAGTGGGAACATATTTCCATGGACTTCATAGATGGTTTGCCCAAAACCAGAAAAGGAAATGACAGTATTTGGGTGATCGTAGATCGCTTCACGAAGACCGCCCATTTCATACCTGTCAGATCAAACAGAACTGCTCAGAGTCTGGCGTAGATATACTTCAAGGAAATTGTTAGACTACACGGAGTGCCGATCGTATTGTTAGTGATAGAGATCCAATATTCACTAGCAAATTCTGGGATGCATTTCAAGTCGAACTGGGAACGAAGTTGAACTTGAGCACCGCTTATCATCCTCAGACAGATGGTCAGACTGAGAGGGTGGATCGTATACTAGAAGATCTATTGCGGGCTTGTGTTCTAGATTTCGGTGGATCATGGGAAGACCATCTGCATTTGGAAGAATTCTCGTATAACAACAGCTACCAGGCGAGCCTGACAATGTCACCATTTGAAGCATTATATGGTAGACCGTGTCGATCCCCTGCTTGTTGGGTCGAACCCGGTAATAGACTTGTATTGGGATTGGATATGATCCGAGAGGCTGCCGACAAAGTCGATTTCGTTAAGAAATGATTACTCGCCGCTCAAAGCCGACAGAAGAGCTATGCCGATAAAAGAAGAAGAGATATATCATTTGCTGTTGGCAACTATGTATATTTGAAAGTATCGCCGATGAGAGGAGTTATCCGGTTCGGTAAAACTGGGAAGTTGGTGCCCAAATTCATTGGTCTGTTTCCTATTCTTGAACGGATTGGAACTCTCACTTATAGGGTTCAATTGCCTGATTGGTTGCCTGGAGTGCATGATGTATTCCACATATCTCAACTTCGAAAGCACGTTCATGATCCAGACTTGATCGTGGAAGAAGCAGCTCAACAGGATATTGAAATTACTCCAGAATCGGCTGTGAGAAGAGAGCCGCTAAAGATCATCGGCAAAGAAACCAAGGAGCTGAGGAACAAGAAGGTTCACTTAGTCAAAGTGCAATGGAGTGGAGATCCGCGAGATTGTACTTGGGAAATTGAGGAGAGCATTCAGAAAGCCTATCCTAAGTGTCGAGTGGATATCTATGATTGACGCCAGTGCAAGGTATATTTATCATGTTTTGAAATTTCCATTTTGTTCTCTACTTTGTAGCTATTTTCTTTTCATGGATGTGAACTTTTAATTCTATAGTCTGATTAATTAAAAAAGAGTATATGAATTGATTAGTATATTTTGGAAAAGTTAAAATAAATGAATTTGGTTGTTGTTTGAATTGTGTGATTGTGAATTTGATTAGTTAAATTATTAAAACGATAGTTAATTTAATCAATAAGAGAATAACGGTAGAATTTATTCGATTGAATCACACATTGAACTAATATGAAAATAGATAGAAATATATATACATGTGCATCATATATGTTTGAATAGGTAAATGGATTAGCTGTTGAGTAAAGAAATTATTTGCGTGCCCGACAAATAGGTAAACCTTAATGAGTTGGATGCGAAATATTATTATATCAACTCCTGTGAATGCCATTGGATGCGGAGTGCTGGTTATTCTGTGTGTAATAATAAACGTCTCCATAGGATAGTAACAATTAATTTTGAACTACACTACATGGCATACTTCTTGAAGATTGGCATACTTCATCATATACCACATAAGCATTATGAGCTTGTGTGACGAGGTTGAAGATTTACCATACGAGCGAGAGGCTTGTATGGCAATGACTATATTTTACAGGTTGAAATGATGACTGATATGACCATATAAAAATGTAATGATAAATTGCCAGATTAATAAAAACCCCACATGGGTCTGGAGTTGACAATAATCACGTCTCTCTAGTTATTAGATACGACACATGGATTATTTATTTCCCACACGGGACGAGGTGACGAGGGTTTATCCTCTGGAGCAATTAAAATACACACTCCCTCAGGCTTTGACAGGGTGACGAGAATTTATTCTCTGGAGTTATTATCTATACACGCTCCCCTGTAAACACCAGAATATATCACTATAAATATGTGTATGCTTTATAGGATTTATTGGGTACCTAATACGGCCCAATAAATTTCCAAACCCCTCCCCGTACAAAGGAGGTCATGGCGAAATTTTTCGAAAATTCCGGGTGTTAGCCAAATTTTTGAAGAATTTGAAAATTCTCAGAAACTGAAAAGTTGGAGAATGGAAGCCAGATTGAACGTAGAGTTGATTAATCAAACCACTTTCGACTTTGTTCCTTTCCGGGGACGAAAAGTTTTAAGTGGGGGAGATTGTAACGACCCGGAAAATCTGAACCAATTTAAAAATTTTAAATTGGCTATTTTAGTGGATTTTAAATATTTAAAATAAATATTTTAAATAATAACGATGAAAAGTAAATTTGAATCGACATTGAAAATAAAAATAATTAATTTGAATTATAAACAAGGCCTGAAATGGCGCGGTAGTTTCAAAATTTGAATTCAAACTTTGACTGACAGTACCGGGTGCAAAACAAAACGGATTTGAGTGAAAGCAAAAATATTTAAATCTGTTAGTGAATACCTTTCTAACGAATCTGAAAAATTGAAGTTTCATAGTAGGAAGCAAAAGTTATGGCCAAATGAATTTTCTGAAAGGTCGCTATGGAGTTTATATAGCCCGTGAAAATGGCCATTTTGCAAACGACCTCGGAATTCGACGAAACCACTTTTGTTGGATCCGGGATGTTAAATTATTGCTAGGTTTCAAATTTCATAATTTTTGAAGCTAGTATGTGAGCGTGTCAAAGGAAAATGTGTTTTGGTCAAATTCAGTTAAATTGGATCGGCCAGAAAGGGGCCATTTTTCGAACGGTCTCAGAATTCGACGAAACTAGTTTTGTTGGGACCGTATCATCAAAACATAGCTAGATTTATTTTTCGGGAATTTTTAGAGTCAGTATGTGGCCCCGGCAAATTGAAATGTACGTTCAAATTAAATATTGAATGTTTTATATTTTAATTTGAAGAAAAACTGACTCAAACAGTCGAATGGGCCTACGAAACATATCTCATTGTGTTCAGAATGAGGGTAAAACGCTAGCGATGACAGTCGTTGGGTTTGGATTGAGGTTCGTGTGTGAAAGGGGGTATTTTCGAAAATTAAAAATATATAAATTAAAGAAAAAATCTTATTGGCCCGTCATTATTCTTCTTCCCCGATACCCCCTGAAGTCAAAGGCGAAACTCATCCCCTCTTTCCCAGCCAATTTCCGGCGAATCCAGGCCGAGTTAGACCCCCCTCCAGTTAAGCTTTTTGAAGGTCTCCTCCTCTTCCATACCACCTGCTCCCCCCATCGTGCCACCGTCATCGCGAATCACCTCCCTGAAGTGGCCAACTTCAGTTCGCCGCCGCCATCGCCAGAGGCCACCTAAGTGGGCCCCCTTCCTAGCGAACGTGCACCCCACCTGGGCCTTCGACGTCGTGAAGCCCGATCTTCGTATCGAGCAACGGATTGGAAGTTAAATTCAAACCTAGGTTTGAATCAAAAACTGAGAGGTACGGCTTTGTTAATTTCAAACTGATTTTAACATTGTAAAGCGTTGCAAACTTCTAAAAATCGTATCTTTTTGCTATGTTGTCGAAATTCAGTGAAACAAGAGACAGTGGACTCGTGTGGACGTCTTCTACATTCTAGAAGAGACCGCATATTTTTCTGAGCCTTCTGCTATTTTTGGTGGAGTGGAACCCAATGTGAGATTTCTAATTTATAAACGATGTGGAAAACGACGATGTATAAATTATATAGTCGATGTATGAGTTATATAAGCGTTGTACACCTCTTGTATAAGCGTTGTATAAGTTGTACGTTCGATATATAAGTTATATATGCGTTGTAAAAATTATATATATGTTGAATAGAAGTGAAATGCTTATATACAAATATATATATATATATATATATATATATATACGCCCCTCGTCCACAAACCATGGACGATATTTATTGGCTGTGATTGGTGTGAAAATAGGTTGATTACGAATGGTTGGTTAGAATTGTTTGTGGTTGAAATTGATTGATTGTGGTTGAAAAATACCCGTTTGTGGTTGAGAATTATTTGGTTGAAACCACATAGGATTAGTTTGTGGAAATGAAAAAAATATACATGCCGCCTGCGTGCGAACTAGATGCATGAATCCCCATTGTCAAAAGTTGTGAGGCTTTAAGTTAGAGCGAGGAGCCGTAATAGGGACGGCCCCGGTTTTAACTACCCTGCCGTTATGCTGCCGAAATTTTGAATAATATTCATGTGTTAGAATTATTTTCCTGTGTTGAAACTATATTCGTGTGTTGAATAGAAAACCTTCATGTGTTGAATAGAAATTCATTCGTTGAATCATATTCATGTGTTGAATGGTATTCGTGTTTTAAATAAATTGTTTTAACAATAAAAATCACATTTTACTATATATATACAAACTATTGAAAACCTTCATGTGTTGAATAGAAATTCATTCGTTGAATCATATTCATGTGTTGAATGGTATTCGCGTTTTGAAATAAATTGTTTTATAATAAAAATCATATTTTATTCATCTATATGAACTATATAAAATAGTAGTGTTTTGAAATAAATTGCTTTATAATAAAAATCATATTTTATTCATCTGTATGAACTATATAAAATAGTAGTGTTTTGAAATAAATTGCTTTATAATAAAAATCATATTTTTATATATGAACTATAAAAAATAATCGTGTTTTGAAATGAATTGTTTTACAATCAAAATCACATTTTTACTATATACACGAATAGTTGAAAATAGCGAAGTGTTGAAATAATTGTCGGTTGGATAAAAATATCATTTTTATCAAATGTATGAAAAGAATATAGTTTTGAAATCGAAGAATCGATATATATATATATAAATAGAATTGAAATATATCGAATAGCGAAGCTGCAGTTCGTGTTTTGAAACCGTGATTTCAAACGATTAGTGCGGGAGATCCGTCCATCGGATTTTCCCGAAACCGAAACCGTTGGGTTCGCTTTGGAAATATCTTTCCAACGACACCAACTTCGTAAAGATCCAACGGTTGGATTGTCTGGAATGTTTAATTCAAATATGAAGAAAACAGCGCCAGAATCGATTATATATATATATATATATAATTATATTAAATCGAATAACGACGCTGTAGTTTGTATTTTGAAATCGAAACTTCAAACGATTATACCGGGAGATCCGACCATCGGATTTTCCCGAAACTAGAACCGTTGGATTCGTTTTGAACAGATCTTTGTAATGATGTAAATTTTGTGAAGATCCAACGGTTAGATTTTGAGATATGTGTAAATCAAATCTGAAGAAAAACAGCGCCACGGCCGCGTTATGGCCCGAAGCATCGTTTGAATAATTTGGCTATTTTAAAATAAATAAAAATAGCGATAAATCATTATAAAATATTATAAACGATATGGTTGTGAAATTCAGAAATTAACTGAAGGTTAGCTATGTCGAACGGTTTCCTGGATTTTGATCTAATGTTGGTTTCGGCCTTCGGGGTTACTATTTGGGAAATCGTTCTCTTACTGATTGACGGTTAGTGACTAATGAATTGAAATGATGTGTATGTAGTGTTTGTGTAGCACTTGCTTATTATATACGCGAGTTGCTCAGAAAGTCCGGGTTTATCCCATTCTGAATAACTGAATCGACGATAAGAAATCGAAGAAGAAGACGGTGGTCGAAGACCGGAGATCTTCACCTCGTTTGGACGGTAACTGATGTCCTGATTGGGAGGCATCCCGAAATATGGATAATGAGTGGTGATCGTCCAGACGTACGTGGAGATCGATGGGTTTGCGAGGTATATAGTGCCTCCGGTTTCGTTCAGACCCAGGACGGACTTGTAAATGGACCGTGTGTCTGACATTGGAATTTATTCTGTGTGATTGATAGCCATCAGTTACATGGTGTGAATTGCCTGTGTGGCATGCTAAGATGCAGTGATCAGGGCTTCTGTTGAAAAGCAAAGTCTTGTAGTTGATGATCAAAACACCGCCTGTGTGGCGTAGCTTTGTGTATAACGTGAATTCGCGAGCCTCACACCCCGTTATGAACCAGAAACGGGAGAAGGACATCAGGGAGGGCATGTGTTTCCTTCTAGCTAGAGGTGGTGTCAGTGCTTAAACTGGCTGACATTTATATTATTTACACCTATGTGGTAGTTGCTGTTGCGAGGCGCCTCAGATATATCGGTCGATCCGGGACCGATGGAGTAGTCATTCGTTGGCTTACTCATGCCCCATAGGGCGGGGAAACGCAGTGTTCAGGAATTTTAATCCACATCAGTGGACCGGCCCTGACGATCCAAAGGCTTGACTGAGTACTTGCCTGAGGGGCGGGCTAGAGCGTCTCGAATTCGGTAAGGACTATCTTTTGCCTTGGTTCATGACGGAAATCCAATTTCCAAATACGCAACTGTGCGGTTTTGATTGTATATATATATGGCGACATGATATATGGTACCCATGCCGTCTATGATTGATAGTTATGATTCAAAATTGTTTTTGAAACATGTAAACACTAGTAATAATATCAAATTCTTTTGTTTTATTCGTATCAAGCATATTTTGGCCATTATAAGGTAAAACTCTATCCTCCGGTTTGCGTTGCATTGTGTGATGGGAACTGAGTCTTATAATGGTTTCATTGTTTATAAAAAGCATTGCGATGTTTAAAAGAATTATTTGTTTTAAAGCACTGGCAATCCAATGGAGTAAACCCGTTCCACGAAAGTGGCGTGGTCCTGTGATTAGCATAGTGCTGGGACAGTAAGAGTGTGTAGAGAAATGTAATCAAGAGTGAGAGGAGATGTGTATGAGAGAGATATGAAAAAACATTTGTATTTATATTTTGTATAGCAGAGAGTACAAAAGAAAAAGTGTACTGTTTGGATTATGAAATAAAAATGTAATTTTTTGAAAAATAACTGCTTGTGTAGAATTTCGGTTTCTGTATAGAAGCACTATTATATAAAAAATATTTTTATTTCAGTATGATGTGAAAGACAGTACAATTTTAAACACATCAATAAAATATGTTTGTTATCATCAAACAAAAAATCACCGGTTCAACAATCTCCCCCTTTTGATGATGACAAACATACTTGAGATTTTGAATACAGCAGAAAGTGTTTGAATATGAACTCCCCCTATGTATGTGATCCCTTTAAATAAAGCTCCCCCTATAACTGTAAACAGACATAGCAGACAGAAATAAAAATTTGAAAAGAAAAGAAAACAATTAAACACCTAGCATTAATGGCAAAATAAAATCAAAAGATGTCTGTATATGTATCAAAAGCTTAACTCCTCCCCCTCTGTAATCATCAAAAGATGAACAGGGCTGGACATTTGCAAAGGATATGGACCATAGTAAGAGATCAAGTCGTCTGACAGAATTAGAAACCACAAACCCCAATCAATCAAACAAAAAATCATAATAATTCGTAAGGTAGGAATACATTTCACAATTTAGAAGAAGGAACGGAAAGTTAGTTAACATATACCAGGGAGGATTTTATATATTATTATATATATGTACAACTTTTTATATATCTCAAGAGAAAACTAACCACGCATAACCAAAGCTTTGATTTTTAAATGAGATTAGTTGCAGCATGAAATTTAATAAGTCAACTGATGACCATGCATGACCAGAGCTTGGATTTTTAAATGAGGTCAGAGAAATACTTATTATTATTATATATACACAAAATCCCCTTAATATATAAAAACAATAATGGATGATAGAAGGGTGATAGAGATAGAGATGGATGTGAAAAGAATTCCTAAATTACTCATATTATAAAACATATTCAATCAAGTCAGTGTTATAGAGAAGCTTTCATCCATCTCATATTCTGTGATCTAACATAGTCACAATTTTATTATAAATGTCCAAAATAAACTGTTCTTTTCTTGATGATTTGAAGATTGGATTAATTTGCCAGAAAAAGAAATCAATAACAGAACATCTTAAGAAAAAAATTACCCAAAAATGCAGAGAGTTTGATTAATTTCTATAATCCCCAAATCCAAACGTAATCCGCAAAATCTATCTTCAGAAAGAGGCTTAGTAAAAATATCCGCAAGTTGGGATTCAGTTGGAATAAATTCAATACAAATGTCTTCACTAGCAATATGATCTCTAATGAAATGGTGTCTCACATCAATGTGTTTTGTGTGTGAATGATGTACAGGAGTATTTGATAGATCTATTGCACTCTTACTATTTCAAAGGAGCTTGTTTATAGAATAGGCCAAAATCAGACAGAGTTTGCATCATCCATAAAATATGTGCACAACAACTTCCTAATGCAATATACCAAGCTTCAGTGGTGGATAATGCAACACAATTTTTTTTATGACTTGACCAAGAAACAAGACAATGTCCTAGCATGAAGCAAGTTCCACTAGTGCTCTTCCTATCAATGAGTGAACCAGGATAATCAGCATCAGTAAAACCAACTAAATCAAAATTATCACAAGATGGATACCACAAGCCAAGTTTTGGTGTGCAACAAGTATCTCAGAATTTGTTTTGTGGCTTTTAAATGAGATTCTTTTGGATTAGATTGAAAACGAGCACATAGACAGACTGAAAACATAAAATCGGGTCTAGAACCAGAGAGATAGAGAAGTGAACCGATTATACCGCGATATTTTTTCTGATCAATAGCAACACCTTTTTCATCTTTGTCAAGCTTAGTTGTTGGGCTCATCGGTGTTCTCATTGGTTTTGCATCTTCAACTCCAAATTTCTTCAATAGCTCCATTACATACTTTGTTTGAGAAATGAAGATTCCTTTGTTGCTCTGTTTGATTTGAAATCCAAGGAAGTATTTTAACTCTCCAACCAAGCTCATCTCAAATTTGTCCTGCATGACTTTTTCAATTTTCTTGCACAAAATATCATTAGTAGCACCATAAATGATATCATCAGCATAAATCTGAACAATCAAGAAGTCATTACCATCATGTAATAGAAACAGAGTAGTGTCAGCACATCCCTTTTTAAAACCATTTTCCAAAAGATATGAATAGAGACAATCATACCAAGCTCGAAGAGCCTGCTTAAGACCATATAATGCTTTTTCTAGTTTGTACACATAATTTGGAAATTCATGACTCTCAAAACCAGGAGGTTGTTCAACAAAAACTTCTTCTTTCAGCTCACCATTCAAAAATGCACTCTTAACATCCATTTGCTTAAGTTTAAAACCTTTAAAACATGCAAAACTTAACAAAATTCTAATTACTTCTAACCTAGCAACTAGAGAAAATGTTTCATCAAAATCGATGCCTTCAATTTGATTGTATCCCTTAGCAACCAACCTAGCTTTGTTTCTAATTACATTTCCAGATTCGTCAAGTTTATTTTTAAACACCCATTTTGTTCCAACAACTGGATAGTCTTTTGGCCTAGGCACCAAATTCCATATTTTATTTCTCTCAAACTGGTTAAGTTCCTCTTGCATAGCTAAAATCCAAGATTCATCATTAAGAGCAATATCATACGAACTTGGTTCAATTTCAAAAATGAAAGCACTGTGAATACAAAAAGCACAAACATTTTTATTGAGAGAGGAACGAGTGTGAAACCCAGCTGTTGGACTTCCAATAACCAAATCTGGAGGATGGTTGGGTTTGAATTTCAACTTCTCAGCTTCAGCTGTTGCTTCTGCGACTTTTTTGTTGTTTGCCTCAACTTCGTTGCTTTCTTTTTCATCTTCTTGCACACCACCTTCATCTTTATCACTTTCTGAAGCTATCTCCGAGTCTGATTCGTTGAACTTCACATTAATGGTCTCCACAATTGTTTTTGATTGTTTATTGAAGATTCTGTAAACTTTTCTCCTTGAAGAATAACCCATGAAGATCCCATCGATTGTTTTTGGCTCAAACTTTCCAAGATGATCTCCTGTGTTCAGAATATAACAAGGACATCCAAAAACTCTAAAATATGAGATGTTAGGCTTTTTGTCAGACCATAGTTCATATGACGTTTTATTAAGTATTGGTCTAATCATGACTCTATTCATTACATAGCATGAAGTATTAACTGCCTCAACCCAGAAGGTTTGTGGTAATTTGTATTCACATAACATAGATCTAGCCATCTCTTGCAATGTACGATTTTTCCTTTCGACCACCCCATTTTGTTGAGGTGTTCGAGGAGCAGAAAATTCATGTTTAAAACCATTTTCTTCATAGAATTTTTCAAAATCTAAATTTTCAAATTCACCTCCATGATCACTTCTCAAGGTTTTAATTGAAACACATTTTTCATTTTGAACAAGTTTTACTTCAAAAAATAATCAAATGTTTAAGACTTTTTGGCTAGAAAATAAACCCATGTAAATCTAGAGTAATCATCAACCAATACATAACAATAACGTTTACCATTTAAGCTTGCAGTATCAGTTGGTCCAAACAAATCCATATGAATCAATTCAAGAACACGTGAAGTACTAACAACATTTTTTGGATGGAATGACGAACGACTAAGTTTAGCCATGGAGCAAGCCTTACACACTTTGTTATTTTTAATTTTCTGATGAGGTAAACCTCTAACAAGCTCATTTGTTTCTAGTTTTTCAAGGAGATGCATACTAGTATGTGCTAGTCTTCTATGCCATAAAACTGCCTCTTCTTCAGTGGCAACCAAACATCCAGAAACAGTTACATTAACAAAAGAGAGCATGTAGATATTTCCTTTTCTTTTGCCAGTGAAAACAACTTTTCCAGTGGATGTATCGATGATCTTGCAAATCTCACTGTCAAAAACTACATTCACTCCTTTGTCACATAGTTGGCTTATGGAAATAAGATTGTGATACAAATTATCAACATAACAAATAAGACATCAGCTAAGACAAAAATGTTGTTACCTACTTTTCCCTTACCAATAATCTTACATTTACTATTGTCACCTAATGTCACACTCCCACCTTTATATCTTTCTAGGCTGAGGAACAGTCTTTTATCTCCTGTCATATGTCTGGAGCAACCTAAATCCAAATACCATTTTTGTTGCTCCTTAGCCCACCAACATGCCTACATAAGAAGATAAGAGAATGACCCAGAGAAGCTCCTAGGTCCAAGAATATCAGTGATAGAAGAATGATGAAAACAAGAATCTTTTGGAATCCATTTTTGTTTTGTCCTCTCATTTCTATTCCAGAAATTATTGTAATTATGTGGCAAATTCTTAGGAACCCAAACTCTAGTGAATTTCCTGATTTTAATCCTATTCTTACAATTTTCAAGGTTATGCCCAATTTCCTCACATTTTAAACACTTAGAAAAAATGCTTCTACCTTTTGCATTGTCACTCACAGTCACATCATTTTGTATCTTGCGAAAACCTAGTCCTTTTCTGTTGTTAGCAAACACTTGGTTTCCTAATAGCATTTTGAAAGGTGTTTGTCCAATTGAAAATTTATTCAAGGTGACTTCAAGATCCTGGACTTTGGTTGTTAGTACTATATTTTCATCCACAAGTGAAGTGCATCTTTTAATGAAATTCTCTCTCTTAATCTCATCAGTTTCTTTCAATGTCAATTTTTTTTAAGATTTTCAATGGTGGATTTGAGAGTCGATAGTTCTAATTTTTTTGCTTTAAGTCTTTCTACTTTTTCTTCTAGTGTGTCAATGATTTTAGAAAGATGTTTAAACATTAAAAAAAATCATCATAACTGTATACCTCAGTAGATTCCTCTCTATCATCTTCTAAATCTGATTTTTCCATGAAGCGTAGGTTACTTTCTTCCTCGCTGCTATCCAAGTCTTCTTCTCCTTCCTCGTCATCCCAAGTTATAGAAAAGGCTTTCTTTTTCTTCTTGTTTCTTTTGTGCTGAAGAAGGGGACAATTTGGTTTCAGATGTCTAGGCTTCTGGCAGTTATAGCAAAGTGGTTCCTCATCTGAATTGTCAGAGTTCTTCAGCTTGTTGGATTTTGGTTTGTTTCTTCGAGGTTTGAATTTGCTCCACTTTGCGATTTGTCTAACTACCATTGCAAGTTGTTCAATAGAGTCTTCGCCATCGCTGTTGACAGTATTGGACAAAGAAATTGACTTCTTCTTCAGATCAGAGTTGTTGCGATCTTCTCGTGATTTTAGCTCCATGTCATATGTAATTAGATTTCCAACAAGCTCCTCCATGCTCAGCTTACTCAGATCCTTTGATTCTTGAATAGTTCTGACTTTTTCCTCGAAATTCATTGGCAGAACACGCAGAATCTTTCTCACAAGTTCAACTTCAGTGAAAACTTTTCCAAGGGCTCTAGCATTGTATACTAGCATAGAGAAACGTCCATACATGTCCTTGATACTCTCATCCTTTTGCATAGTGAAGTTTTCATACTCATTACTGAATAGAGCGAGACGAGATTCTTTTACTTGCGACGTTCCTTCATGAGTGACCTCCAGTGTATGCCAGGTTTCCTTAGCTGTTTTACAATGAAAAATTCTGTTATATTCAGTTTTATCTAAGGCACAGATCAAAGCATTCATGGCTTTAGAATCAATAGAGTACATTTTCTTATCATTTGCATCCCACTTTACCTTTTGGTTTAAGCATTTCAATTTCGTTAACAACTATAGTGGGTGGTTTATAACCTGTTTCAATTATATACCAGACATCATAGTCAACAGACACAAGATAGATTTTCATTCTATCTTTCCAATACACGTAATCACTACCGTTGAACATGGGTGGTCTAGCAATAGATTGTCCTTTAGAAAAAGCATTATACATTGATGTCATGACTCTAGAGTTAAAAACATAAGCTCTGATACCAATTGTAGGATCAATATTAACCCTAGAGGGGGAATGGGGTGAATAGGGTTTAACAGAAATCAAAACAATTACAGGATAATGAAAAATTGCACTAAAGGAAAATCACACACAGAGATACCCAGCTTCGGCAATTTGTGCCTACTGCTGTCTTTCTAAGATTTCTACTAGGAATTACAAACAGATCTCGCTTACAGTCCTATGTAAACTTGCAACACCTGCTCCTGTCCTAACCCTAAGCTCAAAATCCTAGACTGGCCTGTGTACCCTAGACCAGATTTTCCCAGACTACACACTAGTAATCTGTAAATCGTAGTTTTAATTGAAACTAGAAAAACAAGAGTTGATGTTTGAAAGAAAGTTACAATACAAAAAGGAAATTCAAGCAAAAGTCCTTAAACAAAGAAAACCCCCTTTGTAATCTTCACTTAAAATCAGACCGGCCACTTTTGTCTGCCCACTTAAAAACAGATCGTCCACTTTTGTTTCTCCAGAGAAAAACATGGCGGCGGCTAGGGTTTCTTTAATTTGAGGTCTCGATGGATTTGAATCTGTTCCAGATGGTTGACGATGCTTTCTGGCTTGACTTCAAATGTCTCTCTCCTCCAATCCAACAATGTAAGCTCTCTGATTTAACTGTAGGGTTTGTATTGATTTCGAATGAGTTGGATGAAATTGTCGACGAGGAAAAGTGTGTTTATATAGGGGTTTCAAAAATCCTAACCCTCTGATTTCACATCCTGACTTGCCCGATTTTGATTAAGGAATATTTGGATCGAATTTTGCTCCTGAAATTTAGTTGTCCAATTTGAGAATTGATTTTGAAAGCTTTTTAGTTGATTTCAGCAGTAGTTTTTTTTGGCAATTTGAATTCCGAAAATAAGCTACGAATTTGGACACTAATTCTCTCCTCATATGCTCCTGATTGAATTTGTTTTCCAGTTTTGAAAAACAATTAGTTCGCCGAGTTTAATTCTGCCTAGTCACCATACCAAAAATGATTGAATCCAAACTTTATTTTCCCACGTTTGGTTGAAAAATTCTGGAAAGAAAGGAATTTGAATTTTAAGGCATTAAACATTTTCCAAAAAATGATTTGTTACACTGTTCTATGGTATGAACACAATACTCACTTGTCCCTTGTTTATTTCCATGCTTGATTGAGGAAAAAATGGAAAGAATTAATTCGATTTTAAAACTGCATTACTCTTTCCTGAATTGTCACATTTACATGATTCAACCTGTCTCATATTACATGTCACCTCCACTTGTTTCAGTTGCTTGACCACCTTAGGTTGACTTGAGCAAGTACACACTGACTTGTAATTTAAAGCTGTTCATGAATGTTTGCACCTATGATCCATCCAGTTCTTCACATGTATGTATTCCAGTTTTGTTTTGTAACTAGTTTTGCCATATCAAAGTGGCTCGACCACTTTGATGCTAACTGTCTTGTGCTGTGTCCATTTTGAAATCTTGGTTTGATCCATTTTGCTAATTAATGAACCATGAATAGTTACACACTTTCCTTGAATTTTTGTGTACCATTCTGTAAACAAAAATAGCACCATTTGTTGCATGTCCTTGTACACTAACCTATTATCATTACTGTGCATTGCTGTCACCATGTGTGTATCCATATGGTTGACTTATTTCATGTACACATGTACATTGTTGTGACCATGTTATCACTACTGTGCATATATGTATGCTTTGCCCCCTTTGTTGTTTTGGATTGGGTAGATTGCTTCACCCTTGAACATGCTACTGTACATGACCAACCAATTCTGCCTTGATCTTGATCACATGTATAACTGCAACATGCTTCATAAATCTCCTGTGTTTATTTATGTTGATCTGCCATGTAAAAATTTAGTTGATCTTTGCTTGATCTCTCACGTAAATCATACTGAGCTGAAGTAATCCATGCTGTCTTGGCCGTTTTGACACTTTGTCCAACCAGTTTTGACTTGAGTTGATTTGTCAATGTTTGTACACATTTTTGCCTGATCTTGCATGCTGACATTGCTTTTGCTGATCTGAAATTTTGCATTTCCATTTCTCTTTTGATTTTTCTTTGACATGTCTTGTATATGTAACACTATAATATACATCAGCAGACTAACTGTACTGTGTTGGGGCTGGTCAGAATCAGCTGAGGTTGATGCTGGTTTTTATCAGCAAACCAGTATGGTTATGTTGAGGCTGATCAAGTCAGAAAGATGATGAGGAAAACACTCAAAAAATCTGAGACAAATAAAAAATTATAAAATAAAATTTTATTTGTTCAGTGTTTATTTTTATTTCCAGTCTACTGTGTGTATTTCTTTTCTGTGACAGGTTTCATGATGATGCAATAGGAGCAGAGCATAGTGCTGGGACAGTAAGAGTGTGTAGAGAAATGTAATCAAGTGTGAGAGGAGATGTCTATGAGAGAGATATGAAAAAAAACATTTGTATTTATATTTTGTATAGCAGAGAGTTCAAAAGATAAAATGTACTGTTTGGATTATGAAATAAAAATGTAATTTTCTGAATAATAAGTGCTTGTGTAGAATTTCAGTTTCTGTATAGAAGCACTATTATACAAAAAATATTTTTATTTTAGTATGATGTGAAAGACAGTACAATTTTAAATACATCAATAAAATATGTTTGCTATCATCAAACAAAAAATCACAAGTTCAACAAGATGTCTTAGGCTGTGTCCGCATTGGTTGGGTCTACGCTTAACTACTAGGTGGGTGGGGCTTGACTACATATGTAACTATGCAGTCAGAATGCTATGGCGAGGTGACACCAGGGTGGTTCGGCGGTGCCTCACGAGGAGGCAGAGGGTAAGGACCAACAAGGATAGTAGACCATTGGACACCCGTCATCGACAGCCAGTGGGATGCGGAAAGACTAGAGCAAAACCCAAGATACCATTCCACCCTTCACTATCGGGGTAAGGGGTTGAGGGGAGACGCCACATGGATGTTTAGATTCTTTGTGTAGGGGCGGTCGATTAGCTCTGGTAGTCTTTACTAGTTGAGGGAGGGGCCGAGGTGGGGCCATAGCCCCCACGAAAATAGACCCTAGTATATCTGTATGTAGAGGCTCTTCAAAGACGGGCCTGTACAGATATGGAAAAGCTCCCGACTGAGTTCTGTGCTTCTTGTATCACCCTGCCACGGAACTCGGTGCACATTAGAGGATGTGCGATTGAGGCATCGAGCTACAATACGAGTTTCAATATATTGGAATTTTGAAAAAAAATCGGTCTGTTGAAATTCGTGTCGTCACATCTAGTATTAAAGCCTAGATTTTGGATTCATATATAAATGGTGAGTGAATGTATTTGTATTTTTATAAATATAAATATATTATATATGTACCTAGATCCATAGAGAAACCTACTAAAGAGAAAGAGTATAACATGGTGAGAAGTGGGATGTTTGTTTTGTACACTAAATGAATGAATAAGGAAATCTGAGACCCTTAGGTAATTTGGGTAGAGAGTGTACAATGTACTTTGTATGGAAGGAAAGTGAATCTCATTTTGGGTTAGTGAGCTTGAAAACCTTATAAATTGGAAAAGGTTGAGAAGAGAAAAAAATGGATTAGGAATATATATATAGTTGGGAGAAATGACCTTGGGGAGTGTCTAGGAAAGCCTAGAAAATTGGAAACCCGCTTTGAGTCTAACCCCATTGTTGACTTTTTGAGATTATAAAAGTTTTGGGAAAATGGTTTGTGGTGTTTTCAAGTTCTAATCTTAAAAGTTATAGTTTTAAATATGTAAAGTATACATAATAGGTCTTGAAGTAAAATAGGGTATATTTTGCAAATAGTGATTTCTTGCGAAATATTGTCTAAAGTAAAATTCGTTCAATAAAAGGTGCATAATATAGAGCATGTATAGCTCGCTAGTTTTCTTGTTATATTTCATACAAGAATCTTTAATAAAGAAAGATTTTAAATCTCTATTCTTATGACAACCCTTTTTAATAAATTATTTTAAGATAATTTTGTTGGGTGGACAAAATAAGTGCAGGAATTAAGAATAGAGTGGATGTCTACACCTTGTAGTAAGTGACTAAACCGGCCTTATAGGTGAGAACAAGTCATAAACTCGATGGAGAAAATAGTTGTCTGTATCTACTCCAGTTTTGTGATTTGAAAAAAATGATGATTTACATTTTTAAGATGACATGTTTTTGTGGTTTAGCAAAAGTAAGTTTTCATGAGGAAGATGAAATTTTGACACTTTTGAATTTTTGGAAGAAAATTTAAATGAAAAAGAAAAGCCAAACCATGTTTCGAAAGTATGGAGTAGGTAATGGTTAGTGCCTAGGAAAGACGGTAAAAGTTTTGAGGCTATAAAGTAAATAGCGAAAATCATCCTGGAATAATAGCGAGTTCCCATAAATGCATAAGCATTGAATAGCCTTGGGTGTTACTTGAAATAATTGTTGGTACATAGCTAGGACTAGTAGTGACTACTAGATAGTAAAGGTCAAGTAAGTGTTTAGATCATGTTGCTAATTTCCATGTTAGGGGTAAAACCCGTTACAACAATTTTATGGGGATCGTTCCGTTATTTTGTTGGGTAGTTAGGGTAACACCTAAACCTGTCGTGGATCCCATAGTTTGTACTTTTCTATCCGAGGGGGACATAGTCCCGAGATTCTTGGCCCTAAGTAGTAGCTGTGTAGGGTATCTGTTCTCCTGTTTTAGTTGGAAGACTAAAGGCTTATTTAAATTTAAACTAAGACTAGATAATTAAATAAGCTAAGAAAAGGGAAATGTTACAACTAAAAAGGAAACAAAAAAATTCAGTAAAACAACAAACATGATAAATTATGAGAAAAGACGGATAAAGATAAAAATTTCCAAGATAAAATAAAAAAGAAAATCAGTAATAGAAGAAAAAAATTCTTAGTGTGCTATGCTTGGACAGGAAAATAGGGAATCTTTATAAATAGTAACATAAAAATCCAAGTACGGTTAGAAAAAGGTTGAGAAAGAAAAGCGGGAGATGCGGACTTTTCCGTTTTCCACCTTTTTGTAACATAAGAAATTGAATTTAGAAAATTAGATTTTTTTTCTTAATTTCGACAAAAATAAAGTGGGTTGGTAGGATTATCGATGCAAAAATTGGATGAACTATGCTCTTACTCAGTAAGAGTGTGGGAAAATTTGGATGAAAAAGCATTTTTGATTTCCAAAATTTTGCATTCATATAGAAGAGCCAGTATATTTAGGATGTGAGCATCATATTTTAAAAGGATTTTTTTTTTGAAAAATTTGCATACACATAGGAGGTACCGCTTAGGCATACATGCATTATTATGTTGTACTTCACTTTGCACAAGTGCACAATGTTTGCAAAAAAATTGGATGCACACATGATGAATGTATATTATGCGAGGTGTTAATTTATTTTACCCTTATCAAATTTCGGGGACGAAAATTCCAAAGAGTGGGAGAATGTAACACCCCATACTTTTAGTGTATAATAATAAAAAAAGAATAACTCAATTAAATATTCAGAACTAAGTAAAACGAACAGCGCCACTGCGTCCATCTCGAAATTCTGGTCAAGGTAGACACTTAGTTTGCGTGAAACGTACACCGTATAAAGAAGTTATGAGCATTAGAAGTTTGTATACATATAACGAGCTTATATGTATATATATATTCATATGTATATATATATATTAATATATATATATATATATATGTATATGTATATATAAATATATGTATATGTATATATATATATATTAAATAAATATATCCAAAAAATTCGAAAATCAGTTCAAAAATCAAAATCGCGGGTGGGGAAGTTCGAAGGGAAAATGGACCATTATGGGTCGACCCACTAACAGGGGGGTCGACCTAGGGGTCGACCCACCCGAAGGTATACCTATCCGCGAATCTGGAACCTTCTTTTCTGACGTGAACGATTCTAGTATTTTAGATTTGATTTGAGGGTCCTGGTTCCTCCGCTACTCGTATAAATAAGACCCTAGGCCTGACCCTAAATCTCATAATTCGGCGGCTACGTTGGAGCTCTGCCATCGCTTCCTCTCTCTCTCCTCAGACATATTCAATAATTTAAATTTGTAAATTAGAAAATCTTAAATTAAGATTTGGAGGGAAGAGATTGGTGTTTTTATTAAAAGGCGTTCAGAATTAGGTGAAAAGCAAGGTAACATACCAGATCCAATCTATTCATATTCTTCTATTTTCTTTCCCTTCTCTCTTAATGAAAATAGTTGATCCATGTTATTAGGTTTCAAATCAAATTAAAGGGGAAAAGAAACCGATGGATGATACAATGGATCAGATCCAAAATTTGGGAAAGCATGGAAGGTGAGTAGGTTAAAAACATACTTTTTGAATAATAGTACCTCTATCGTTTAGCATTCCCTTTTTTATAAATTGTAAAATAGCCAGTTTGATTATAAATTGCTGTTATAACAAGTTGAGACGTTAATATGAATAGATCAGAAATTCATATGTTGAATCTATTGAATTGGGGGAATGATTAACATGATATAATGTTAAATTGTTAATATGAATAATTCATATATTGAATCAGTTGAAATGTTGGAATGTTTAAATGTTATAATATTAATTTGACCATGTGGGAAAAATTCATATATTGGATTTGTTGGAGTGCTAAAAAGTTTACATGTAAATTTGTCCCAATTATATACCGGGAATAATTGGAGTAAGTATATGACTATATGGATTCATGTTAACATAGAATCGAATAAATATGGGTTTGGGGGCATCGACCAAATTATGTTTAAAAATCTTTAATTGGATCATAAGTATAGAAAACTGATTTGGGCGCAAATGGGATCATATGTAAAATATGAATTGGCATAATTCGAATAATATGAATTTAGACATATAACCCATCCTGAATATAATTGGGTAAATGGACATTAACACCTATAGTGGCATAGGTTCAGATAATTAATTAATAACAAATGCCTAGGATTACAATTAGAAATTGTAATTGCACTTATGACACGAGGTTAGGTTGCATTAGTTGTGGAAGTTTGCCCGGACCCGACCGGCATATCCAGCCGCCACTAATGTTGAACCTAATGTGAGAGGTCTAAGTGTGCAAATACGAGACGGGCTACGACACGAGGTTAGGCAAAGCTTATGGAAGAGGTCTGCCCTGACCCGACCAGCATATCCAGCATCCACAAGTTGTTGGCCTACTGTGGGAGGTCTAGCCCATTATAAACCATAAATGGACATGGTAATGAATTTGACTACTTAACCTAATATAATCCATATGGATTGTATGAATATGAACTAAAGTTAGGGTAAAGTAAAATTAGTTGGACTGTGGGTGGGTAATATTTACATATAGGCCCACAAACTTAGCCCGATAAGGTTATGTAATTAAAGACACCTAGTGCTATACATAACCGGTAGAAATAATAAAGTTATTTAATTAAAGGCACCTTTTAGGGTAAGCATAAATTGTAGAAATGATAATCACCTATTATAAATAAATAACATTAATGAAAATGTTGTATAATAGGTAGAATAGTCCTAGGGACAAGTGAAGATTATAACTCAGGTTATAGAAAACTAGTAAGGAAATGGGGTAACTGGTGAAATGAGATAAGAGACACTTAATTGTAAATTTAGTAATTAGTAAATGGCGAAAGCCAGAAACCAGTTGAGAAAAGGGGGAAAATATATGAAATATAAGAAGTTGTGCTTAATTATAAATTAAGTTAATCTGTAAGCTTGGAAGTCTGAAACCCAATTGATAAGAATGTTTAGGCTTATCTTAGGGACAAGAGGAAATTATAGCATAGGTTATAATAAACGGGTAGAGAAACTTATTAATGGACCTTAGTTAATGGAATTAAGTTAATAAGTAAACAACGATAAGTTGTATTGACAATGTAACATGGAATTATGATTAAATGGGAAAGAGTGAGGAAAACTTATGGAATGAAATAAGTTATATATAATCATAAATGGTGAGTGACATATTAATTAGGAAACATGTGATATGGATATACTTAATTACATATTAAGTAAAACATGTAATTGTAATGATGAAATCAACATGAATATAAAGGGGATTGTGGATTACAGACCTTGGGCCACAATCTAGAGAATAATATGTGGTGGGCTTATCAATAAACTTAAATGGGTTAAGTTATATGACTGAAATTAATAAGCAAGAGAAACTTGGTAATTTGAATAAGAATTCAATGTGAATGAGAATAACAAAGTTAAAAGGAAACCTGATGAGGTAAGGCAAGTGCGTAAAAGAATGTTTAGACATAGGGTCTAATAACATTTTATAGTGAGGCGCTTGAACCAGTCTGCACGTTTGAGGGTGAATAACCCAACGGGGTAGATCATTGTGGTGTTATAAGGCACGAGGTGGAGCGCACATTCATCTGATTGTTCTGACGGCTCCGAAGGACTAAAAGGGGAAGCCCACGACTTCCTAAGGTACGTAAGGTGCTCCTAGTATTCCTCTGTGCAGCGACAGATGTCTTAGGCTGTGTCCGCAGAGGTTGGGTCTAGACTACAGATGTAGCTAAGCAGTCAGAATGCTGTGACGAGGTGACACCAGGGTGGTTCAGCGGTTGCCTCACGAGGAGGCAGAGGGTCAGGACCAACAAGGATAGTAGACCGTCGGACACCCATCATCGGCAGCCAGTGGGATGCGGAAAGACCCGAGCTAAACCCAAGATACCATTTTACCCTTCACTATCGGGGTAAGGGGTTGAGGGGAGACGCCACATGGATGTTTATATTGTTTTCGTAGGGGAAGTTGATTAGCTCTGGTAGTCTTTACTAGTTGTGGGAAGGGCTGAGGTGGGGCCATAGCCACCACGAAAACAGATCCTAGGTGTATTTGTATATAGAGGCTCTTCAAAGATGGGCCTGTACAGATATGGAAAAGCTTCTGACCAAGTTCTGTGCTTCTTGTATCACCTTGCCACGGAACTTAGTGCACATTATAGGACATGCGATTGAGGCATCAAGCTACAATTGAAGATACGTATGGTGGACAGCTTAGATACATGCATGTCGGCTTTGTGTGGTGTATCGTAGACTTGAGGGCATTACCCCGGTATGGAGTTTGATTCGAATAAAGGTAGCAATCAATACGTTTACATATCATAGTAATGATAGATATGTGCAGAACGTAATATTGATATTTGTACATTACTATGACGTAGGATGAGGGACTGCGTATATTTTGATGGTGTTACGGTGGAGACCGTGCAAGGGGGTACCATGGGGTGTACCTCAATATTGGGGGTAGCTACATATATACTGTATTAGGCTAATCCACTGGGGAGTAAATGGGTGCGACGTGTGTGTAAGCCTTGAGTGCTGTTAACCCAAGTAATCTAATAAATAAGAAAATATGGTTGAACGGTATATGTAGGATTATCCAAAGTGCATAGTTTAAATCCAATCACCAGAACTTGTGTTCTGATCCCTCCTCATAACATACTCGCAGGTTAGATTTGTGGCAGGGACATGATAGCCTTAGGTACTTGTTAGGCAGTATTATTAATACGGTAAGGCTATATTTGATTTATATTATATTTTATCCATTCCGCTGTGAGATAATTTCTGAGCTCTGACTTGTTTTATGTCTCTGTCTTTTCTGCAGGATACCAAAGCAAACCAATCCGAGTTTCGATAGAATGGAATTTTGAAAAAAATTCGGTTTGTCGAAATTCGGGTTGTCACAGAAACTTTATGATTAGTTGTAACACCCCACCTTCATTAAGGAAACTCACAAAGGGAATGCCTCAACTTTGGTGGAGCATTTTAGTAAACAGAACAGAAAATTTCAAGACAGATAAACAATACTTGAGAAATTATAACTTTATTACAGCGAAAAACAGAAATCAGTTTGGTTACATCTTTACCAAAAACTCAAGTACATAAATATCAGTCTTGTTCAGAAAATCATCAGAGTACAAAACTTTAAAATCATAATCCCCACAGAAGCTGCCATAAGGAGTTAAGCCATACTTTAAGCACTCTAAGTACTTCAAGCAGAAGAAATCCGGATCAAGCTAAAGTGTTCCCTCCTTGGAAAACCTGGGGGGGGGGAACGGAAGAAAAAGTGGCGAAAACAAGCAAGGTCAGACATAAAGTCTGGCAAGTCCAGTGACTTTCAGCATATGAACAGATAATAATAATTATGACATGAAAATAAGCTAGATAAGAGATAACAGTAACAAGAACAGCATATGTACTTAGGTTAAACAGAAGAAACAGAATAATATTACTTCTCATTTCTCTGCACTAATACTAGTATAACAGGATTAGGTGTCACCCCAATGTCTAAACTGAAACAGAAACGGGAACAAAATAATTTCCACAGAAGAGAATGCTAGTAATGAGCCTTTACCACCCCAACAGAAATAGACAGAAACAGAATGCTAATAATGGGCCTTTACCACCCGAACAGAAGGTACAGGAACAGAAACAGATTAATCCCTACGGAAACAGAATGTAGAATTAGGTGTACACTAGTAAATGGGCCTTTACCACCCGAACAGACGGTACCACGCAGAAACAGACAGGTGTTACCACCCAATAGAAACAGACGGTACCAACAGAAATAGACAGAACTAAGTGTACCCTAAAACCCTACCCCAAGCGATCGGCTCCCTAATACATAAATACCTTATGTCGGCCCCACAGTAGGGTGTATCACTCCCAAAAGTGACAACCAATTGGCACAGACCTATTTACAGATGTCACGGCGTCTTACATCCTCAGAGGCAGACCGGGATCCATGCACGCACATGACCCAGTTGGAACGCACCATTAAAACCCCTCGCCATTATCAGAATGAACCGCTTATAATTAGTTCAGTAAGCGTGCCCGGACCCTACCTACTGTTGGGTCATAGTTTTGATACCAGAAAGGGTTACTGACTAATATGGGTCCCAAACAATAGATGACACAAGTAATTTCCCTCCTAACCTTGTGTCCCCAGACTAACAGATTTCATATTAACTTGTTTACAAGTTCAGACATACAGAGTTCAAATCAACTAGTTCACAGATCAGACAAGTTTTCAGACTAACGGATGAGATATACGGATTTAACAGATTTACCGATTTGTCTAAATTTGTAATTGGGCCTACAGATTCACGAAACGGGTTTGTTAAATTCATTAGTCCAATTGGTTTAACCCTATCCACTCAACACGTTTTAGACATCATATTTATCTTAGATTTGTATCAATTAAAAATTAACGCGCAGACTTCTCACATTAGACTGACAGTTTGCAGCCACTGGTTAGGCCGGTTGGTTCCGGGCAGGTTTCTGCCGCGAACTGAGTCTAACCTCGGGTTTCAAACACGTTATGACTAACTTCTCACATTAGAACCTATTGTTTGCGGCCACTGGATGTGCCGGGCGGTTCCGGGCAGGATTACGCCGCAAACTCATTCTAACCTCGAGTTAGCCATGTTTCATGTTTAGCCAATGCATTCATTCACAGACTATGCTAATATCAGACTAATCATGCTAATTTAACAAATTAACTTCTGTATAAGTTACAGCAGATTTTTCTAGATTCTATTAACAAGTTTTGCTCAATTTTAAATCGAGCCTACAGATTTACATACTTCAAATTTCAGCATTTCAGTTCCAACAGATTACGCCATTCAACATATTAAATAGATAACAGATCTTGCAGATTAGGCGATTTAGCAGATCTAGCAGATAAGGCAATTTAACATAATTAGCAGATCAGGCAATTCAATCTAATTAGCATTTTAGGCAATATAACAGAACTAGCAGATTAGGCAACATAACAGATTTAATCATTCCTAAAAGTTTCCTTGACATATCTTGCATAATTATAAATTTGGCCTAAGTTTGCATGCCTAAATAATTGTCATGATTCACAATATGATCATATACCCCCCCCTGTTTGCACTGAATTTACATGGCACATATTATGGTCATAATTTACCATATAACTCATGTCCCAATTTTAGTTAAACTTGCCTAGTACAAAAGATTCACACATGAATTATACCAAATATAGCCATCGATTTCAATGCATGTCATATATTCAAAAATCTCTCACTTAGGTGTTATTCACATTTAACAGTTATCAAATCTTAATATAGATCTTCACACCTAAGTCATATTCTCTTTTTATCTCAAGTCATGAATCGTTATATAAAAATATACCCAACAATCTAGAACTTTAAATTATAACAGATCTTAATTCAAAATATGTGTTATGTCCAAAGTCTCAAGTCACATGTTAACATACAATGGTTCCTCTTCTTCCAATTCACAGAATATGCATAGATCTAAATCTAGTTTACAACATCAGTCACAGATTAGCCATGTCCAATTATGCCATCATTCATTATTTGTCCCAAAGTTTTGCGTTTGTGCGTTAATCTCTTATGTGATGTGTCGCAGGCTCGTGGTAGCCTGGCTATAGAACCGAAAGAAGAAAGAGATACAGAATAAAATATATCAGAACAGAACGTACACAACCTCAAATTCAAATTTATAACCATGTCACAATTATAATTAAAGTTTATATCGGAAAATAACTGTACTTGCCTTTCGTGGTTTTAAGAAAGGGTAATAAACTGTTGTTGATGCAGAAATGATGAATTACTCCTCTTTAATTGTTGTTGTAGCTCTAAACTTTGATTTGAGATTTGATTTAGCTTTTAATTATATTCAGGTTGGAAGAAGATGCATCAGTCCAAGTTTTGATTCCAGCAGAGTAACGATGCCATTATTTTATTTAATAAGAACGGAGGCAGAATGAAATTATGCAGCAAAAGGTTAGAGAAGAACGGTGTAAAGAGAGTGGGGCTAGGGGGCTGTTTATACAGGGTTTCAAACTAATTAGAGTCGTCGATGAAGCTAGAGTTAATCAAGGCCATCCATCTCAAGAGAAGCCAATCAGAAAGTGACAAGTTAACCCTAGTGACACAGCAGAGCTCAGAAATTCGACCAGAACCCGACCAGGCTAGCCAGGGTCAATCCAGAAAGCTGTGCAGGTTTTCTCTCGGCCTGGGCGCACTTGGGAAGTGCGCCAATGTAAATTTGTACTGGCGCACTTCCCAAGTGCGCCAGTACAATCTTTTTTTTTTCTATTTCGCCACCAAACTTCGTTCGTCCATATCTTCTTCATATGGTATCCACTTTATGCAAACTTAGACTCTATTTCAAGCAGAATTCCAAGACGAACGCAATGGCTTAACCCGTTTCCCTTGATTCTTATTTTTGTAATTAATTATTCTCTGATTTGTTACTTATACGTTCACAGAAAATACGTGGTGTTACATTCTCCCCTCCTTAAAGGATTTCGTCCCCGAAATCTTCAAGTTAAGAAGAATGTGTCCTACCATCCAGTCATCCATCTACTCAACCATCATCCACAAGCATCCATTGTCCTTAGAAAACTTCTAATGTTGTATGAACATATGCAAAAGTGTGTGTATATGTTCCTTATCTAATGCAAAGATCAGGTGGTCCACTGATTCAGTTGACCTCCTTAATGCGAACTATGTCAGTGTCATGAGTCCAACATGTATGCAATTTTCCTATTTGATACATATCATTCTTATATGAGTGACAACCATTCATTCATACGCAACATCCATGTGATGAGTCAATCATTTTGCATCCACAAACATTGAAAATGCTTACACATCCATATGCAGTATGAGAGTATTTTCGAGTCGATCTAGTGCCTAGTGTGTGTATATGCATCCACGAGCAACCACTAGCAACCACTTGCATCCACTTGCAACCATCAAACATAACATGTCTCAAAACATGTTTACATCCATAGGATTCCTATCTATAGGTCGAAGATTCGATTGATAGGATACAGTCGAGTGATGGGAGCGAGTGCAGATAAACAAAAACTTGGTTTCCATTAGACCTTGGTTGAGAGACAAATTCCCCTAAGTATCAACCCCGAAGACCGAAATAAACATCAGATTGACACCCAGAGGATTACCCTCCTTAGACAATGTCAAAACTGGAAATCTCAACCTTATCAGAAATATTTAGATATTTACAGATTACCGGTACAGATCAGATTACTAAATGATTCTTAGGAAACTAAGCATGATAAAAACCCAGAATGTATGCGTCATAGTCAACTGAACGCTCAACACAGATACCCAACTTATCACAATTGGATGAGTCATAACCCTTATGGGTCTGAGTCTACAGCGGAATCAGAAACAATACTAGTATTCAAGTGCAGAGTATCGATTACAGAATCGAAATGCCAGAATCAGAAAAGAGTTTTAACTCAAAAATCAGATAAAGAAATTAAACCTCCTACAGAAAGTTTTCCTATTTCTATTCTATCCACTAGCCTCGAGAGTGTTCGCCTGCCCTCCAGAAGTTGGTCCTGCCCTCTACCCTTGCCCTTGTTTCTTCGGGCAGTCCCTAGTGAAGTGTCCAATCTCATCACAGTTGAAGCAAGTGCCCTTTCTTTTTCTGCAATCCTTGTCACTACAACAAAAATACTCTATTACAACGTCCTTTTTACAACGGGCATATTCTGCCCGTTGTAATAGAATAATATTACAACGGTCATTTCTGGACCGTTGTAATAGATGTTCTATACAGCGTCCTTTTTACAACTAGCAATAGTTGTCCATTGTAATAGAAAGCCATTACAACGGTCATTGCAGGCCCGTTGTAATAGATGTCAATTTTACAACTTTTGGAGAATGCCCATTGTAATAGACTCATGTTTTACAACTATCACAAAGTGCCCGTTGTAATAAATATTTATTACCAATTTTCGACAATCAATAATTAGTAATTACAATACTTATTTAAAACTAACATCGATTATTTTTTATTATTTAATAATTAATCATTAATAACATTATATTAATCATATGTTGTTAATTAGTAATCATTAATAATATTATATTATTTAACCATTAATAATTAATAATGTTATATCAATCGTTTATTACTTATAATAATTAGTGATTATTAATTAATTATCACTAATTACTAGTTATTATATGTAATCAGTATTCCAACGGGCTTAAATTTATTTTCTAGTTATTAGTAAGTAATATTGAGTAATTAATACCAAATATATAATAATTTATAATTAACAATAAATATTAGTAATTTATGATTATTCATATTAAAATTTAAAAAGTAACATACATAATTTTATTGTCAAAAGTAATAATATTATATACTGATGCTCGACGGTAGATTCGTTAATTTGAATGAAATTACGTTAAAGCAATTATATATAAGCAAGATACTCTACTTGTTTTCCAGTTTTACAACGTGCTGAAAATATCCTTGCAATAGGTGACAATCAATAATTGATAATTACAACGCTTTCTTAAAATTAATACTTATTATTTATTAATATTTCATAATTAATCTTTAATAATATTAATCATATGTTACTAATTACTAATTATAATAATATACTAATTATTAATCATTAGTAATATTATATTATTTATTAATATTTAATAATTAATCTTATACTAATTACTAATCACTAATAATTACTGTTAAAAATTAAAAATTAATAATGTATACATGTTTACCCTAACTATATTTTATAACTAATACAGGATTATTAAGCCATGATTCCGCTTACCCGCTCCAATTTCCATTTTCCCCTCCGCTTCGCTTTCCATTTCACGCTTAACATTTCGTTTTCCCTCCTCTTCTCCAATGTATTTTTTCATTCTTTCATCCTCAACCCTAAAATTCAAATCCCCGCTACAACAAAAATCATTTCCTTGTCCGGTTTCCGAATCCGTCAACCGCAAGTATTAGAGTCAGTGCCTCATAGAATCTTAAGCCTATCGTACCCGCTACTATGGATGCTGTTGTCGGTTGCGGATCTGATACTGGCGCCTGGCTGCTGTAACGAACCAAGATTTTTAACGTTGTAAAATACGAAAGTTATTCGAATTGGTATTTATGAAATTTATATTTGTTCATAATTTTGGAATTCTAGTCTATTTAACTAGATTTTGAGTTTATTTTGTAAGTGTAAATTTAAATTTTAGTGTTTGAATCAAAATAATTTCGTTAATTTAACAACGTTGATATTTTAAAACGAATTGAAATTATGTTGTTAGAGAAGTTATAAATTTTGATTTTTCTTTATTTAACTTAAGATTTATTTATAATTTATTTCAAATTTGAATTTTATTTTTAAAAATATAATTTTAGTTTGATAATTTAGACTAATTGAATTATAATTTAAATTTAAATAAATTTATTTGGAGTTAAAATTTGGTTTTAAAAAAAATTATTGGGGATTGTATTTGAAATTATTAAATATACTAGTATTGGGTAATATGCATAGTATAACTTAGGTTCATATACTTAAGAAAATATCTTGTTTTTATTGATAAATATTTTAAACACTTGTTAAAATTTGCTGAAACACATTCCACTTGTCCCTTTTGCATATTTTTCTTCTTACATGTGTCCTACCTTTTATATCTCACCGTCCCCGTTTTATCTTTAGCCGTCCCTTTTGTATTTCATATCCTTTTTATTTTTCCCGTTTCCTTCCTTTTCATTTGTTCCATCTGAGAAATCAAAATCCCTATAATTGAAATAGTGGCAGCGGCGAAAAATTCGTCTCCTCTTCGTGACGTTCTGAGCCGCCGCTGGTTCGACCACCCCAAGTCGCGCTTCTCCTCCACTGACCTCGGCGTCCCATCCTCCTTCTGTCGAACTGCGTCTCCCTTTTTCTCATTTTCTCCACCGTAGTCCGCCTCGTTTCAAAGTCAGAAACCTCACCGCCTCCTCGCAAAAATCCGCCGCCTTGCCTCGAGCACCAGACCATCGCTCGCAACTTGGCCTCTACCCCTGCCGTTCACCGCTGCTCCATTTTCTCCACCATCTTAGTTTCACCAGCCTGTAGCTCTCGTCACAACCAAGTCACTACCGTTCGCCAGCACCTGAGCTACCCAAGTCAAGCCGTCGGCGTCGCGACTAAGTCCTGGCACATCTCCAGTAAGCCAAACCAAGTTGCTGTAAGGATTTCTTTGCCAACATCCCTATCTGCTGAGTGTGAGTAGCAACTCAAATCCGAGGCATTCTTTGCATAAAACCAGGAATTGTTGTCTTAAGACTTGGTTGATATCAATCCCGACACCAACGCTTCAGCTCCAAGCGAGCACCTTTCTCGCTGTTACCGCGACTCAAAGCAAGTATACAGGTATACGATTAAAACTGGTTGCAAGTTTCCAACTTCGGTTTACACTAAGTATAATTAGTTGTGGGTGTTTTATTGCTTTCCAATCGTTGTCACATTGGCTGTCTTGAGTGGATTTAGCTGTTCATGACATTTTCTGTTCAGCATTTGGTTGCTTATATGTTTAATTCTACTCTTTTTTTGGTTAATGACATTGCCCTATGAGTATGACCACAATTTGCCTTGACCCTGTAGCTTAAGCTCTGTTCCAACTATTGGTACCAAATTTCCTGTGTTTCTGAAATACTTGACGCTTGAGATGGAAATATTGTTGTGGAGATTTAAAACTCAACTATTCTGACCACATCTTAAGCCAAATATTAATGTCGGATAACAATACTAAATACATTTTTATGAGTTTGGTTACTTATATTCTGGTCACTCCGGGCTTTGTTATACATTGGACATAGGACAATGGATGTGGATACTATTTCGTCGTCTCCACCATCAGGTCCTTCGCTGTTTCGTCATCTCCAATTGTCCTTCGCTGTTTCATCATCTCCACCATCAGGTCCGAACTACTTCAAAGCATCGAACTCCTTTGGCCGGCTCCGCGTCCAAGCAACAGTCCGCCGCATCACCGCAAATCAATCAAATACTTACCGGCTTCAGCCAATTCCTGTTTTTTTATCGCTAGCGTTTCAAGGTAAGTTATCTCACTATGAAAATTCAAGTATTTCAACTCTGAAATTTATTCTTGCGTATATATTGTTTTGTTGGTATGGGTTGTATTGGATGTGGGTAATTGGTTGCCGATTCTACCTGTTTTACAATTTCATTTAAGTGTGCACTACTTGTATGTTGATCACACATGAAATTGGTGAATTATTATAACTTGATAAGTATATTAATGAACCCAAAAACTTTTAACTATGGACGATTAAAGAGCAGAATGAACGAGGGTGCAGTAATGCTTATATTAGGTTGCCTTACCATATAATGTTTAAATGAATATTGAATGTTTTACTGAGCTTTGCGGTTTTTTTTTCTCACTTGCGTATGTATGGACATAGATGGTCTGTTTACCCCTTACTAGTAGCGATCAACATTTGTTCAGTTGATTTTGATAAATGGTGATGGTTACATGTGCAACACCTTACGGTCGTGTATACATGCTTATGTGGTCGTGACTACTTAAACTCCTATGTAAACATTGTTCTACGCATAACAATGGTCTGATTTGTGATTGGAGATGAAGTATGGATTCAGTCAGATGGGGGGTTTGCTGCATGGTGGTTAACTGGAATATTTTGTTAGGTAACAGGCTTTCCTTTTTCTTTTCATTTTATTTTCTTGTTCAAAGTAATATGAGGAATTTCAATAAAAATTAGAGTATGCTTGCAGATGGTGTATTCATGTGGGGTGAGCTTAACCAAAGCTCATTTACTGTTTTTAAAATCTTTAAATACATGCATAAACAGCTGCATTGTGTCCTTTTTATATGTTTATGGCTATACTGTTTGTCAATTTTTTTTTAACTATTTTACCCATTGGGTTAGATTACAGTACATTCAATTCTAATATCATAGAAGCAAAATTTGCATCTAAATGGTATGAAAGAGAAGATTGAATATCATGATAACATGCAATTGTAGGCACTATTGTTTATTTCATTACACTGAGATAAAAATGAATTGTTTGATCTTTTTGACATTTTGTATGATTCCATAAAATTGCTTTTGATAATGTTGATTGTTTAAGCTATAAATTTACAATATATATTCAGGTTTTGTGTCTAAGATGGTGCATGCTTATTGCGTTATCTTTGTTCCAGCATGTTAAAAAGAATGGTTTGTTTCATTTATTGATTGAATAAGATACAATGGATATGAAACTATTATATTAGTAATTTTGCACGTAAAATGGCTATAAAATGTTCATAAACAATTGATATTAGTTCTGCTATTTAACATATATGTATCTTGAAGTTGCATCTTGTTGTTGTTATCTGCTATTTAACAACCATATGAACATGCAAAAAAATAGTTTCATTAATATGAACACTGTTGTATTGTAGGCTGCAGGTTACCCATTTTTCATCTTAAATATTTTTCATCTTAAATGATTTTCATCTTAAATTGCAGGCTGTAGGTTTTCCATTTTTCCGCTCTGTGGGAAATAAATAGTGTTACCTGAATATTACTTTGTTGAATGAAAATTAATCCGTGCTCAGGATAAAACAAAGTGGAGACAAAATAACGGTAAATGTACATTAATATGCATATTATTCGAAATAGCGGTAAAGTGAAGTAGGAAGACTATGGAACCAAAGGCTGTAAGGTTACAGCAATGCAAAGACTTAAATGTTGTATAATAAGTTTTGAATGTTGTATAATAATATATTCTCTCTATATTTGGTAACTTTTTTTCTTTTTTTGCATTCACATCGTGCTAGTAAAAATATGCAGACTCAAGATCAACAGGCTGTTGGATCTGCCGTCGCGTGGCACAAAGATTACATTTCCTTGGTCTAGTTTTGGTACTTATGAAACTAGTTATGTAATTTATGTTAGACCTATGTCGACGTGACTTGTCTAACCTTTTGGAATGTAAACTTATCTAGTCTTTTGGAGTGTAAACTTATCAAACTTTTTGAAATGTGTTGGAATTATATGATTCTTGCTTCAGTGTTTTAGTATGTGTTATTATGTCATTTTGATTGTTGCATTACAGTATTTATTGCATGTTAAAATATTCCTTATTATTATGGATGTATGTCGCAACAGTTATATTTAAATTTTCTATTACAATGGGCAAAAACCGTTGTAATATACTGTATTACAACGGGCAAAGGTCGCTTGTAATTTATAAGCTATTACAACGGGTTAATAACCATTGTCATAGAGTCATTGCACGTGACAGAGCAAGATATTACAACGGTCTTTTACAATAGTCATTGCCCATTGTCAAATAGTCAGGAGCTATTACGACGGGGCATATTAAGACGGGCATATGCCCGTTGTGAAATGCATATTACAACGGTTTTTGCCCGTTGTAAAAGGACTGTTTTGTTGTAGTGTGTTTAGATGAGTCGAGCTTCCACAAGTAAAGCACTTTTTCTCCTTCTTATCTTCAGACTTGTCATCCTTCTTTTGTTTTTCCTTTTTGGGCCATGCTTTCTTGTTCTGTGGTTCTTCCTTGTTTGCCTCCTTCTTGCCCTTGTGTTCCTCGTGTAGTAGTGCCATGTCCACCAATCTCTCGTAAGTCGCTCCCATGGGTACATGGGTCATGGCTAGGCAGTGCAGTGGCTCGTTCAATCCTTTAACAAAGCGGAGAGCCTTTTTATGCTGGGTGTTGACTAAATCTAGCCCGAACCTGGCCAGTTGGTTGAACTGGTTGACGTATTCCTTGACCGTCATACTTCCTTGCTTAAGAGATAAGAACTTTTCTAGTTGTAGACTTCGTTCAGCTTGCGAGAGGAATTTCGTCTCAAACCTCGTTCTGAAATCCATCCCTGTTTCAACCGGTCTCTCGGCGTTAGTGACTTCCCACCAATAGGAAGCTTCGTCCTTGAGCAACCATACCGCCAATTGTACCTTCTGCCTATCGTCCACCTCGAAGATAACGAACAGATCCTCAGTTTCTTTGAGCCAGTTCCTTGCTTCTACGAATGATTCAGTTCCCTTGAAATCCTTTCCACCCATGGCCCTAAAATCTTTACAGATTTTTGAAAAAGCAATTGCACGAGGAGGGGGCGGAGGAGGAGGAATCGCTGCAGTTGGAGGAGGAATATCTGCTGGGCCTGCATCGTTGGCCCTAGCCTCTAGGTACCTCCTGAACCAGCCAGGTATTGGCACGCCCTCTGGAAAGTTAAGATTCCCAGACATGCTGGAATGAAAGAAAAAGATTAAAACGGAGAACTGAAAAGATAGATATATGGATTTTTGGGGATTATGTTTTTCAAAATAAACTTTATTTTTGAAAACACTTCCTTTAAAATCTTTTTGAAAATAGTTTTCAAAAACTTTACCCAATCTGGTAACCTTCGGCTTTGATACCAAGTGTAACACCCCACCTCCGTTAAGGACACTCACAAAGGGAATGCCTTAACTTTAGTGGAGCATTTTAGTAAACAGAACAGAAAATTTCAAGACAGATAAACAATACTTGAGAAATTTTAACTTTATTACAGCGGAAAACAGAAATAAGTATGGTTACATCTTTACCAAAAACTCAAGTACGTAAATATCAGTCTTGTTCAGAAAATCATCAGAGTACAAAACTTTAAAATCATACTCCCCACAGAAGCTGCCATAAGGAGTCAAGCCATACTTTAAGCACTCTAAGTAATTCAAGCAGAAGAAATCCGGATCAAGCTAAAGTGTTTCCTCCTTGGAAAACCTGGGGGGTGGAACGGAAGAAAAAGGGGCGAAAACAAGCAAGGTCAGACATAAAGTCTGGCAAGTCCAGTGACTTTCAGCATATGAACAGATAATAATAATTATGACATGAAAATAAGCTGGATAAGAGATAACAGTAACAGGAGAAGTAGATGTACTTAGGTTAAACAGAAGAAACAGAATAATATTACTTTTCATTTCTCTGCACTAATACTAGTATAACAGGATTAGGTGTCACCCCAATGTCTAAACTGAAACAGAAACGGGAACAGAATAATTTCCACAGAAGAGAATGCTAGTAATGGGCCTTTACCACCCCAACAGAAACAGACAGAAACAGAATGCTAATAATGGGCCATTACCACCCGAACAGAAGGTACAGGAACAGAAACAGATTAATCCCTACGGAAACAGAATGTAGAATTAGGTGTACACTAGTAAATGGGCCTTTACCACCCGAACAGACGGTACCACGCAGAAACAGACAGGTGTTACCACCCAACAGAAACAGATGGTACCAATAGAAACAGACAGAACTAAGTGTACCCTAAAACCCTACCCCAAGCGATCGGATCCCTAATACATAAATACCTTGTGTCGGCCCCACAGTAGGGTGTATCACTCCCAAAAGTGACAACCAATTGGCACAGACCTATTAACAGATGTCACGACGTCTTACATCCTCAGAGGCAGACCGGGATCCATGCACGCACATGACCCGGTTGGAACGCACCATCAACACCCCTCGCCATTATCAGAATGAACCGCTTATAATTAGTTCAGTAAGCGTGCACGGACCCTACCTACTGTTGGGTCATAGTTTTGATACCATAAAGGGTTACTGACTAATATGGGTCCCAAACAACAGATGACACAAGTAATTTCCCTCCTAATCTTGTGTCCCCAGACTAACAGATTTCAGATTAACTTGTTTACAAGTTCAGACATACAGAGTTCAGATTAACTAGTTCACAGATCAAACAAGTTTTCAGACTAACGGATCAGATATACGGATTTAACAGATTTACCGATTTGTCTAACTTTGTAATTGGGTCTACAGATTCACGAAACAGGTTTGTTAAATTCATTAGTCCAATTGGTTTAACCCTATCCACCCAACACATTTTAGACATCATATTTAACTTAGATTTGTATCAATTAAAAATTAACGCGCAGACCTCTCACATTAGACTGACAGTTTGCAGCCACTGGTTAGGCCGGTTGGTTCCGGGTAGGTTTCTGCCGCAAACTGAGTCTAACCTCGGGTTTCAAACACGTTATGACTAACTTCTCACATTAGAACCTATTGTTTGCAACCACTGGATGTGCCGGGCGGTTCCGGGCAGGATTACGCCGCAAACTCATTCTAACCTCGAGTTAGCCATGTTTCATGTTTAGCCAATGCATTCATTCACAGACTATGCTAATATCAGACTAATCATGCTAATTTAACAAATTAACTTCTGTACAAGTTACAGCAGATTATTCGAGGTTCCATTAACAAGTTTTGCTCAATTTTAAATCGAGTCTATAGATTTACATACTTCAAATTTCAGCATTTCAGTTCCAACAGATTACGCCATTCAACAGATTAAACAGATAACAGATCTTGCAGATTAGGTGATTTAGCAGATCTAGCAGATAAGGCAATTTAAAATAATTAGCAGATTAGGCAATTCAATCTAATTAGCAGTTTAGACAATATAACAGAACTAGCAGATTAGGCAATATAACAGATTTAATCATTCCTTAAAGTTTCCTTGACATATCTTGCCTAATTATAAATTTGGCCTAAGTTTGCATGCCTAAATAATTGTCATGATTCACAATATGATCATATACCCCCCCCCCCGTTTGCATTGAATTTACATGGCACTAATTATGGTCATAATTTACCATATAACTCATGTCCCAATTTTAGTTAAACTTGCCTAGTACAAAAGATTCACACATGAATTATACCAAATATAGCCATCGATTTCAATGCATGTCATATATTCAAAAATCTCCCACTTAGGTGTTATTCACATTTAACAGTTATCAAATCTTAATATAGATCTTCACACCTAAGTCATATTTTCTTTTTATCTCAAGTCATGAATCGTTATATAAAAATATACCCAACAATCTAGAACTTTAAATTATAACAGATCTTAATTCAAAATATGCGTTATGTCCAAAGTCTCAAGTCACATGTTAACATACAATGGTTCCTCTTCTTCCAATTCACAGAATATGCATAGATCTAAATCTAGTTTACAACATCAGTCACAGATTAGCCATGTCCAATTATGCCATCATTCATTATTTGTCCCAATGTTTTGCGTTTGTGCGTTAATCTCTTTTGAGATGTAGCGCAGGCTTGTGGTAGCCTGGCTATAGAACAAAAAGAAGAAAGAGATATAGAATAAAATATATCAGAACAGAACGTACACAACCTCAAATTCAGATATATAATCATGTCACAATTATAATTAAAGTTTATATCGGAAAGTAACTGTACTTGCCTTTCGTGGTTTTAAGAAAGGGTAATAAACTGTTGTTGATGCAGAAATGCTGAATTACTCCTCTTTAATTGTTGTTGTAGCTCTAAACTTTGATTTGAGATTTGATTTATCTTTTAATTCTATTCAGGTTGGAAGAAGATGCATCAGTCCAAGTTTTGATTCCAGCAGAGCAACGACGCCATTATTTTATTTAATAAGAATGGAGGTAGAATGAAATTATGCAGCATAAGGTTGGAGAAGAATGGTGTAAAGAGAATAGGGCTAGGGGGCTGTTTATATAGGGTTTCAAACTAATTAGAGCCGTCGATGAAGCTAGAGTTAATCAAGGTCATCCATCTCAAGAGAAGCCAATCAGAAAGTGACAAGTTAGCCCTAGTGACACAGCAGAGCTCAGAAATTCGACCAGAACCCGACCAGGCCAGCCAGGGTCAAACCAGAAAGTTGTGCAGGTTTTCTCTCGGCCTGGGCCCACTTGGGAAGTGCGCCAATGTAAATTTGTACTGGCGCACTTCCTAAGTGCGTCAGTGCAATCTTTTTTTTTCTATTTAGCCACCAAACTTCGTTCGTCCATACGGTATCCGTTTTACGCAAACTCAGACTCTATTTCAAGCAGAATTTCGAGACGAACGCAATGGCGTAACCCGTTTCCTTTGATTCTTATTTTTGTAATTAATTATTCTCTTATTTGTTACTTATACGTTCATAGAAAATACGGGGTGTTACATTAGTGGTGAATGCCTTAGCAAGCAAATCATTAACTCTACAAATTTCACCATCTTCTAAACCCTCTTCTATATCACCATTCCTATTGATTTCAGTAATCTTATCCTCATACTTTTCATTGGTTTAATCAAGCAGGTCAAATCTATTTGAGATTGCAAAACCCTGCATGTTCTGCTTCACCCCTGAATTATCTAATATGAAACTCTTAATAACAAACCAATAAATTTCTAAAATTGTAAAAGTAACGTCCTGAACTTCTCCGGTCTCCGAAGAGAAGAGAAAGAACAGATTGTCTGAGAACAAGATGAATCGGGACACATACAGAAGAACATTTCATTGCTTATTACAAGAATCCAATCAGAATACAAGAATATAACAGAGTATGAATAAACATTATACATCAGAAAAATATCAGAGATTTAAATTACATTACATAGCAGCGGAAAATAATAATACAATACACAACTAAAAGAAATACACGGATACAAAGCTTTCCGAATATCATTCCAGTTGTAAACCCGAATCCTGTGAATATAAATCTGCAAAACCAAAACTACTAGCTGCCCATGTGGAAAATAGGGGCACCCAGAGTTTAGGTTAAAACAATAAACTCCAGGTCAGTCATGTGACTGGTGTGAGAACTAAAACAGTTATTTAAAACTTTACTTTAAAAGAGAGTAAATCAAGGACCACGCCATATAACACGGAACGGGTTTCCTCCCAAGAATACTAGTGCATAGAATAAACAACGCAATGCTTTTTGGAAAAATGAAGCTATTATAAGACCCAGGCCCCATCACACAATGCAACGCAAGCCGGAGGATAGGGTTTTCCCTTATAATAGCCAATCATGCTTGATACGTTTAAAATAAATCATTTTGATACTATTATAGTGTAAAGTGTGAAACAAATTCAAATATATATGTATCAATCATAGGCGGCATGGGTACCATCTATCATGTCGCCAATATTAGGCTCTACAATCAAAATCGAAATGTCACGTATTGGAAATTGGATTTCCGTCATGAGTCGAGGCCAGGGATGGCTCTTCACCGCTTCGAGACACTCTAGTAAATGCCTTAGGACTACACACTCTAGGTAACCCTTGGATCTTCAGGGCCAGTCCTCCGTTACGTTTGAGGATTGGTTATTCCTGAACACACAATTCCTGGTCCTATCGGACCTATTCATCGGCTACGTAGAGACCGATATATCTGAGGCGCCTCGCAATCCAACAACCACATAGGTAAAAATAACAACAATGTCGGAGCTAGTAAAACGCTGACACCACCCATAGCTAGAAATAAACGTCATGCACTCCCTGCAGTCACGATCCCATTTTTCACTCATATCGAGGTGTGAGGCTCGCGAATTAACGCCATACACAAAGCTATGCCGTATTAAAGCCGTGCTTTGATCATCAACCACAAGACTCTGCTTTTCAACAAAAGCCTTGATCACTGCATCTCAGCATGCCACACAGGCAACTCATGCCATGCGACTGATATCTATCGATATATAACCTCTGAGCTCGTACGTCTCAGAGAAGGGCGTTAACAAGAGAATAAATTCTCCGCCGCCAAACAAATAAATATTTAATAGAAATCAATCAACACAGAATAAAATCCAATGTCAAACACACAATCCATTTAGTAGTCCATTCTTGGTCTGAACGGATCCGGAGGCAGCTTATTCCTTGCCCCATATGTCCAATACAGGAGAGAGGCCTCACATATCCATCGATCTCCAAGTACGTCTAAACGATCACCACTTACTACCTCGTCTTGGGTGTACAACCCAATCAAGACATCCGTAATCATCCAAATGATGTGAAGACCTCCAGTCTTCAACCACCGTCTTCATCATGGACATATCGTCAAATCAATTATTCAGAATGGTTATAAACCCGGCCTTTCTGAATAACTCGCGTATATAATAAAGAAGTGCTATAAAAACACAACATACGCCTCATTCCAATTCTGAATATTCTTTTATTCAAATATTCATATCTTTAGGGATTTGTTCCCATTAATTTTATCAAAGATAAATTCTTTTCAATTTATTCTTTAACCTTCCTTTAGATATCATTTCAAACCATGTTACGGTTTTCCAAACTAGTCGGGATTAGTGCACCTTACCGAAGTAATCATTTGTTTAAATTCCCAATCCCAACCTATTCATCCCACGGAGCAAAACTGTTATCACTCCATAACTAACACCACAGTGTTATTGGTAAATTTAATTATCATTTCCTGATCAAATCTAATTAAAGATTTAACTACGCTTGGAGCAAAACTGGTGATACACTATTGTCGATCATTTCCCAAATTTGATAATTTAAATTATCAATTCCCATTTCAATTTAATTAAAGATTCATTAAAACTCCACTTAGTTTTAATCTTTCCAAAAGCCAATATTAATGATTATTTAACTTTGGAAACACAAACATGTCGCATCGACAATCTACACCGTACTATTGATTTCTACCGATATATAACCTCTAAGCTCGTACGTCTCAGAGAAGGGTGTAAGCAATAGAATAAATTCTCCGCCACCAAACAGATATATATTTAGCAGAGATCAACCATACAGTTCGAAATACAATAGCAGACATGTAATCCTGCCTTTAACTGGGTTAAAGAACTAGTGTCATTTAAAACACAGTTCACGATAAACCCAAATCACATTCCATTAGTTATGGAATCTTCACGGAAAAACAAATCAATATATAATCGATATCGATTTCTGTATCCGACTAATAATATAAATGGAATAGTGGCAACGCTTTTTTAATTCCATATGTATTAACAGTCTTCCTCCACAGAAGTTCACTTCGATTATTATCCAATCGAATTCCATCCAATTCCAATTTAATATGTTAAATTGGAAAACTTTACTATGGATAATTCCCGTTAAATCTTAATAAAAAGATTTATAAATTCCAAATCACATTTCACTGTAAATCGGGTTAAAGAACGAATGTCAATAAAACAAAGTTCACAATAAACCCAATCCACATTCGATTTCAATTCCAATTAGATATTAATTAATTGGTAATTCTTCTTTAAATCTTAATTAAAAGATTTATTCTTTTCACACTGGGTTTAAGAATAGTGTCATTTAAGACACAATTCACGACAAACCCAAAATCTCATTCCATTGTTAATCGGGTTAAAGAACAAGTGTTATTTAAAACACCGTTCACGATAAACCCAAAATCCAATTTGATATTAAATACAAGGCTCTGAATAGAAAATATATCAGCTTATATTCAATATCAAATTCTGAAACCAATGAATATCGTATTGGAATAACGATATATATATCTTCCAAATTCCTCCACAATATCCGTATAATCACGGAATCCAATATCGAAATATTCTGAAGATAATTTCGATTCATATCCCTTCCAATCCTTATATTGGAAATTCAGGTTATTTTTAAACCATTTCAAATCCAATTTATTTATTTAAAAATACCGGATTATAATTCTAGTTCATAACTAGTTCATTTCGATAAAAATATATTTTTATCCTTTCAAATATGGAATTTTTCATCCCAATTCTTTACAAATCATTTATTATGATTTTACACAAATTATTAATATTTTTAATAATTTTATCAAGGCCCGTACAGTCGGTTTCCATAAACGGCCATCGAACTGCACTTACAGCGACCTTTTCCAAATTTGATTTGGACATAATTCCAAACTCAGCCATTAGATTTCAAATCTCTAATATTCTTTAGATATCTCTTTTCGATACGAATCCAATGGTTCCGGTTTTAGGAGAATCCGACGGTCGGATCTCCCGTAATATCCGTTCGAAGTCAATTGTCGAAATTCGCAAACTACTGCGGCGCGGCGCATTCTATTCAGGCCACTATATATATATATATATATATATAATATTTATTATATATATTTCACCTATTTCCATTTAAAACATATTTTACAAATCGTTTTAAATTCGTTTTTAAAACGATTTCAACTTCATATTCAATTTTAAATCAAAATTGAATATTCCATATCATCGATATATAAATGATAATATTTTCAAAACTGTAGATTTTGAAATCATTTCCTTTTCGATATTCATTATAAAATGAATAAAATCGATGTAAATATCATTTACATCAAAAATGGCGTTAATCTAATCAACACGGCTTTATATATTTAAATATATTCGTGTCCATCCCAAATCGGACATCAAAATCAAATTTTGATCTTTTACTGAATATTATTTTAACATATTCGTTATTTTAAAATATTCATTCTTTCTGAACTGGAATCAAACATAGTCAATTACCATATAATTTGATTTATATGTATTTCATACACACATGTACACAACCACAATCCAACATAGTCAACTATCATCTTGAGTGCATTCTACACTGCATAAGCATTAAATATAAATATTCAACGCTTACACAACTTGTCAACCAATCGATTGACATACAACTAAATATTGGGATTAGTGTATGTCCAATATCATCCCAATACCCATGTGGGGTTTCAATCAATAAATAATGAATTTTATTTGTGCAGTTGGGTGATGTGTAAAATTTGTCGTCCCAATCAATATCAGTCAAATGTGTGTACAAATACAAATCGTCTGATTTTTAAACGAATATTTATTTTATTCATATACCCGTTAAAAATTATATTTTTAACTATAAAATATTTTATTCCATTCCACAACACACAATCAATTTTCATAACACAGTCAAACAAACAAACAAGTCGTCCATGGTCTGTGGACGATGGGTGTCGGGTGCTGCTAAGCACCGTCTGCATCCTAGTATGTATTTTAACTAGAAATAAAATTAAAGTGAGAAGTTCTCAACGAGGGCTCCACTCCTCCATTTTCTATTTGAACGGTTTGGAATCTGTTTCTCGTCCGTTTCATCTCAATCCATTTTCACGCTGTTCATAGTAAAAATCATATTTTTATCGCTTCATTCCAATAAATAAAAATAATATTTTTATTTCTACTTCATATATTTTTACAACGCTTCATTCTATATAAAAATTATATTTTTATATTTTTACTTCTTATATAAAGATCGAATTTTTATTTTGCTTCATATATAATAAAAATCGAATTTCTATACCTTTAACTTCATATTTTCCTTCTAACTAAAAACATATATTCCATACGATAAAAATCAAAACTTTTTCTATATATAAAAATTATATTTTTATTATCTCTATAATATAAAAATCATATTTTTATCCAGCTATTATATGTATAAAAATTAAATTTTTATATTGTATTCATATAAATAAAAATCATATTTTTAAATTGCTATACATATGAAAGACATATTTTTAAATCACTTTCTTCATGATAAAAATCCTATCTTTTCATAAACAAAAACCGTATCTTTACATTTCTAAAAATCAATTTTTTACTTTATAAAAAGTTCATCTTTTCTATTTCAAAAATCTTACCTTTTCATTTATATAAATCGTATCTTTTCTACATTAAAAGTATAATCTTTCTACATTAAAAATATATTCTTCCTATATTAAAAATATAATCTTTCTACATCAAAAATATAATCTTTCTATATAATTAATACCATATTTCTATATAATAAAAAAAAACCATTCAAACAATAAAGATCCCTTTTTTTTGCCATAGACCTAAAATAAAAATTCAATTTTTTATACGCTATACATATATATGAAAAATCTAATTTTTTTACGCTATAAATTTATATTAAAACCAAGTTTTTATAGACACGAATAAATTAAAAAATAATTAAATAACAGTGAAATTTGATATCGCCGGAGGGGGAAAACCGTCGCGCCGGGGATCTGGCATCAGGGAGGAGTTCGCGGCGGTCGAGGGAGGTGGCAGAGGGCGGCGCGCTCCTTGCCTGAGCGGCGGTGGGGCTTGTGATAGGGGTTTGAGGGGGGGACGTCGCGATGTTCGATTTTGTGGCTGGGGCTCGAGGGGGAGGCCGCGACGGAGGGGGGTGCGGCTTGGGGTATGGAAGCGCGATGGAGTGGGTGGCGATGGCGGCTCCTTCTTCCGTTTCCTTTTTTATTTCGTTTTCTGAATTGGTCAACGGGGGAAGGGGGAAGGAAAGGGGAAAGGAGAGAGAAGTAAGGGGCATCAAATTTAAATATTTATTTTATTTTAAATCCGAAAAGTAACTTTTTCTTTCGAACCCCTAATCGAACCCAACAACTGTCGCCCCTAGCTAATCACCCCCAGTTTGAACACAATGGGATATGTATCGTGAGCCAATTCGGCTGTTACGAGAAGTTTCTGTCAAAATCAAAATATAAATCTGTATATTGAATTTGAACGCACATTTCAATTTACTGGGGCCGTATACGGACCCCAAAAATTCTAGAAAAATTATTTCTAGCTTCGTATTGACGATACAGTTCTAACAAAACTAATTTCATTGAAGTTGGAGACCGTTTGAAAAATGGCCATTTTCTGGTCAATCCAAATTGACTAAAACTGACAAAACATGTTTTACTTGGCCACGCTCACATATTAACTCAGAAAATTATGAATTTTGGAATCTAGCAATAACTTGACACCCCGGATCCAACAAAAGTGGTTTCATCAAAAACAGAGGTCGTTTGCAAAATTTCCATTTTTAAGGGCTAAAATTCCATAGCGACTATTCTGAATTTTCAATTGGGCATAACTTTTTATTCCCACTGTGAAATTTCAATTTTTTGGATTCATTGGAAAGATATTCTCAAATAGACTCTAATATTTTTGGTTTTGCTAAAATCCGGTTTGCTTTGAATCTGTACATTCATTTGAAATTTAAAATCGAATTTTCAAGCTACCGCGCCATTTTAATTCCCTTTATAATTAAAAATAAATATTTATATTCTAACGTCGATTCAAATAAATATATACATTCTAATTCTATTCAAAATAAATTTTTCATCATTATTATTTAAAATAATTCATTTTAAATTTCAAAATTCATTAAAATTGCAAAAATAAATTTTTAAATTGGTTCTGATTTTCCGGGTTATTACAGTAAACTTTTAAACTTGGAACTTGAAAACTTTTCTAAAAATCTTTTTTCAACATATATATATAAATGTTTTTAGTTTTTTTTTAACTTCAATTGTAGGGCTAAGTACAAAGTGGTTTCTTAACTGTCGCTACCAAATCATTTGCACGAAATTACTTTTCTATGCCCAAATTCTCTTTCATGCTAATTCCTTCAAAGCTATGTCTGAACTTGAATCTATTCTTAATATCACTTTTGCACCAACTGTGTATATATATATTCCTAATCTATTTTCCCTCTTGTTCATTCTCAATTTACAAGGCTCTACTGCCTAATCCACTAATCTGAAATACCAAAATTTTAGATATTAACATACGGAATTCATCCTTTTATCTTAAGCATTTTTGTGCACTTTGTATTCTAATCACTCAACCTTCTTTCCTTAAATTTAATAGCCATTTCCTAAATTCGAAAAGCCAAAATTACAACTTTTTTCCATATGTCACTTCACTTAATTAGTGGGTTCTTCTATTTGTAACGACCCAAATTTTTTGATCAATTAATTTTAAATATTTAATATTTATTTTAAATATTGAATTGATAATATAAATGAATTTTTATATTAAGTTATCGATTTAAAAAAATCAATTTCGATTTAATATCGAATATATTAAATTATCGTAATGCGAAATATAACTGAATTTGAAGTTAAAACTGAAATGAAAACAGTTCAAATGATCAATACAAAATTCTGTTTGAACTAAAATAATAATATTTATTTATTATCGAAGAATTTATTTGTTTTGAATTTAATTTATATAAGTAAATTAATATCTCCTCCAGATGATAAAATGGGGCTTTGAAACTTGTCCCAGTGTGTTCGGAATAGTGGTATAACCCTAAAAATGTCAGTTGTTGGGTTTAGTAAGGAGTTCAGAATCAAGGGTTATTTTAAATAAAGAATACCGGTTTTAATTTAAAATTTAAAATAAAATAGGATTAAAATAAAATTCCTTCTTCCTTAAGTAATAGGGAGTACACTGTAACCTACCCTATCCGTACGTTTTCACAGACTAAATTACTTTGTGATGAAGTATCTTCATTTATATAAATGCAATCTTTTCTTTTTCTTTTTAATTTCGATTTCCTTTCATCCTTTTTCTGTTCAAAGAAATCGAAAGCCTCAAAGCAAAAAACAAAATGGCCATTCCCTCATTATTTAATTTACCAGTATTAGAGTAAAGTCATTCTCTTTTTTTCTTCATTCCTCAAATCGAAATCAATTCGAAAGGGTGCAGCGACAACTAGGGTTCATCGCGAGTCCATATTTCATTCTGAAACAACTCGAAGGAAAGATTCGCGAGTAGAAGGAAACGTGAAACTGAGATGACCTCGAGATTGAAGTCGCGAACGAGGATCCAAGGACTCGATTTCAAGTTGTTGAGGGATGCGACGCGAGGAGAGTTCGACGTTCAAAGTCAGGGTTCGAACCTGGTTATCGCGATGTCAGATTGGGAGGTGAGAGTCGCAGTCTGTCTTCGAGATGGGGGATTGGGTAGCGATTGGGAGAAGGGGAAAGCAGGGTATCAGGTAGTGGTCATGTATGCCATGAACGATGGCCGAGGCAAGGAAGAATTGCAGTCAAAGGTAGGGTCAAACTGCTGGGAGTTCGAAGGTTGCATAGGTGAAAGTTGCGATGGTGGGTTAGTGAGCTATCGATGTCAGAGGAATGGCAGTGGTCATGTACAGAGAAGAGGAAGGTGGTTGTGTTGAGCAAGGAAGTTAAATCTTCATTTTGGTTTTGGGAATGGTGAAACTCAGTGTGACAGGAATGGACAGTTATTTGGAAGGAGTGATAATTGGAAAGGGGCTGTTGACTTGGGGAGGGTGAGAGCAGGTGACTGGAAATGGATTGCCGAATGGAGAAGGATGTCTGGACAATGTGCTAAGCAGTTTTGAGGTAATATAATAATGATTGTTGGGTTGATCGAGTGGAAAGCATTGGTCCGATAGGAAGCCGGAGTGACGAGAAAGAGGATCAGTAAGTGATTTAGTCGGCTCCATAGTCGTTCATGAAATAAGGTATACGTTTTTTTTAAATAATTAGAATAAATTATTTATTCATGCTATTAGTGATTTTTAATTAATCATAGCTTAATTGTTAAATAAAATTTAATAATCATAGATGTTGAATGGATTCGGTCGAGATAACTCGTAGCCGTTTAATTTGAAATTTACAGGATATTCAGCAAAAGGAAAATTGCGGTGAGCATCTCACTCAATTTATTTATCTAGAAATATTTCTAGTCATTAAAAATAATTGATGGTTGTTTGGTTGCATTAAAATATTATTTGGCTGTTAAAAATATATTAGTAATGTAGGATTTGTGTTTGTGGCTATTATATATATATATATTGGTGATTGGTTGGATTCCCGCAGTACCATTAGCAGATGCCCCCTGTATCATTAGAGGATGACCCTATACGCTCCATGCTATGATAGTGGATGACCTTCTATACCGCGATATCCTGCCTCGAAGCAGGATGAATATTATTTATGTTGGCTAACGTCTGTGAATGCAGGAAAAACAGGTTGGAGGGATCCAATTGGATTCCTCAAAATATTTATTATTTGTTTTCCATATATATTATCATATATGATGTGTTAGAAAACCTGTCATTTGTAATTGGTTGTTTGGTTGTTTAAAATATCATTAGGCCCAAATATTGATATATAAAAATATCATGAAAAGGTTAATTGAGATTTAAAAAGGGAAATCTATTTTTCTAAAAATAGAATTCGAATTTCGAATGGACTGAGGAATATTAACTTGTTTGAATAAATAAAATAAGTACTGAATTTATAAATAATGTTTATAAATTAGATAATAAAGAAAATTGAAGTAAATTTATAAATGACGTTTATAAATAAAACGGAATGATTTTAATTGGATAATCAAGGAATTGAAATGAATTTTTAAACGGTGTTTATAAGTGAAGTAGAAAAATTATCGTTTTGATAATTTTAATATTTAAAGTCAAATATGAATTTAAAAATAGAATTTGAAATCATTTGAAAGGGAACGATTTTTATTCCGTAATTCAGAATATAAAAGGGATGGAGTTTCAAATAGAAATTTGAAATGGAAATTTGTTTAATATATAAAACAAGGAAGTTAAATTTATAAACAATGTTTATAAATTAAGTGAGATAATTACCATTTGGATAATTTAAATATTTAAATATTTAAATTCAATTATGAATTTAAGAGTGAATTGGGAAGTGATTGAAACAGAATGATTGATTATATTTCGAAATTCGGAATATAAGTTGAATTGAGGAAAATCCAACGGATTATACTTAGAATTTGATTTCATCGAATTTTATAAACTAATTTATTTCTAATGGAGTTAGAAAGTAATAACAGAAATGGAGTTGTACTTGAATTGGTAACTGAGTAATGAAAAATCGACAATTAGAGATAATCGAAAATATTAAGCTGGATTTGAAAACTGGATTTAATATATATTAAAAATATATTAGAATGGAGTTTAAATTTATTTTAAATGAAGTTTAAACATCTATGTTTAAATATAATTAAAATGAACTCGTCGCAGCAGTTCATAAATTAGCGATTTGAACCGCAATTGAGTGTATAGAACTCAATTTAAGTCGGAATCCTTTGAAACAAGAATTGTCTGGACCGATTTGATAATGATTTTCTAATGGAAGAGAAAAATCTAGATTTCGTCGAATAGATTTTGAGTTATGTAAAAATCAAATTTTCAGAAAAACTGTGCCATAACCATTATAAAACCATAACGGTTTATTTAAATAAATAAAAGGATTTTAAGTAAATAAAATCTGAATTTCATTTAGGAAAAATCTAGATTTGAGTTATAAATAATTTCTGAACTCGAGTGGAGTAATGAAATGGTTTTTTAAACAAAATCAAACCAGATGTTTAATTGTTGAGTAGAATTAACTAATATGAAGAAAAATTAGTTAATGGAATTTTAAATCGAAATTGGACTTTGGATCAGAAAAAGGGGTTTGTAAATTCATATTTGAAATTGAATATGAAACTTGAATTAGAAATGGGATTCGATTGTTTTATAAAGAAATTAATTTATATTTGAATGTGATATGTTCAAATTAAAAGTGAAATAGACAAAAGAGTTAATTAAAGAATAAATTAGCGAATTGAGTTAAAATGACCAGACTGAGTTGGAATAAATTAGGAATGGATGTATACGGGTTAGACAGGTATGGGATGAAGTGTATGAAGGTTATAATTTGTGTGCCCGACAATAAGGTACATGTTTAAATTCCATATGAGTTTTTATGCGCCGCATTGCAAGCCACTTGGCTTTTTGATTTTCTTTTTGAATGGAAAGGGCCTAGAGAGGCGAGTTGAGGTTTGAACTGTCGACCGGTACAAAGGAGGTTATGAAAAAAAATTCCGGGAATTTAAGGAGTTAGAATATTTTTAAGCAATTTTGATAGTTAGAAATCAATGTATCGATATATATAGAATTCGATAAGGAAACGAACTTGAAAATAGAATACTATAAACAAAAAGAAAATCTATAATTAAATCTGGTAAAATTAGAAAGCGAAATGTATATCGGTTTAAAAATGAATAATTGGTTTGTATGATGTTGATTATTCGAGGTGAGTGGTCTTGTCCGTTTTGAATTTAAGGATGTTTTCAGTCAAGGTCTGAGAGGTAGTTATACCCCAACTTGATTGATTTCATTTTTAACCAATAAATAGCAAGATCCAGTCTCGAAGAGAAATGTTTGAATAAGAGTTAGTTGAATGCAATGTTATGAGTTATTGTAACGATGTTTTACACAACATTCGTTTTAACCCAAGTAAGTGGAAATTTGGAAATATAATAATAAATATTTCTTGAGTATAAAAATAAATGAATGGTCGTGGAAGAGATTAGTAATTGGAATGTTTTCCAATTATAAATAGAATATATTTTCTAAGTATAAAAAAATAAAAGAAGGTAGTATATGGAAATGTTTTCCAAATAACGTAAGTGGTCAAGATGATTATCAAAAATATCGTGTTAACGAATATGGATAAGGAAATGGAGAAGTGTTTTAATTAATGAAATATTAATTAAAAGGCCCAGTGATTTGTTTGATGCTTTGAATGTTTTTTTTTTCGATAGTTAAATAACCGACTATCGAAGGGTTTGCCAATATCGTTGTCAAAATGGAGAGACCGGTTGGATTATTATCCGTGAACAACTCCGTATTGGCAGTAACGTTGCGAATTAGATTATATGAAGATAATAAAAGACGGAGTAAAGTGCAAGGACTTTTTCTATTAATAGAAATTGTGCCTTTGGTTTCGTTCAGTCCCAGAACGAAGTGTATGGACGAATGTTTGACAGAGTATTTCCAATAATCGCATATGTTGGACTGTATAGATATATATGGTGGTGGAGAATTTATTCTCTTAGTATAATATTTAGAATATATTTGTGCAAATCAATTAAAGATTAACGGATCTAACAATGTGGCATTCAAAGTGATTGTGTTATCAATGAATGATAAGTAATCGTAGCCTCAGGCCTCAACAACCGGGAAATGAAAAAAATCGGGCAGGCAGCTTGGCTATGTGGGTAGCTCCCATTAGGGTGTATTATCACCTATCTAGAGAAATTCATTTAATTCCTTATTCTATTCGATGCTGTCCCATTTGGGAAAACAGTTGCTGATCCCAACCGTTCGTGATATACATTCGATACACTCCAGCGAAATGAGTGGTCGGTCATGTGTGACCGGGTTACAAGATGTTCTTGTTGAACCCAGTGTATTCTCCTCTAGAGATACACTATTGGAAGGTGGTTCCATACCTTGTCATAGTTGGAAATTCATTACCCAATAAGTGCTCGCGGTTTTGATTGTATATTATGTATGTGGAGCATGAGATGAAAGCGTTCCACCAGATTTCTATTTATTTGATTTAGACACTATTATAATATCAAAAGAGTTTTGATATAAAGATTATCGTTTCTTTCAAAAGGATTTTGAAAGTTAAATCAAGTGTTTTGGATTCTCATAAGGGAAAAACCCGTTCCATGTTATACGAAATGGTCTTATGAGATATCATTTATTTTTGCAAACTGTTTTAAATTCTTTACTCATACCAGTCCCATAACTGACCCAGAGTTTATTTTGTTTTGTTTTACTTAAACTCTTGGGTGCTTGAATTTGTACGGGCAGTCAAGTAGTTCAGGATTTTACATATCTATCTAAAGGAGCTTGAAGCAGGCGGCTTTAGTGTTAGATATATAGTATTTTTGTTTCCGTTGTGTTGTAAGTGTTGTACTCTGATAATTGTATGTTATAGAGTTAAAATTTTGTATCTCAAAAGTTATGATATAATATATTTTGTTCCGCTGCGATGTGAGATTCTGTGTTGTTATTTCTGCTCTTCTTCTATCTTTTTCTTCTAAAAAAATGGTTCGTATTTCTGTGATATTTGGGTTGGACGTGTGATGTATGTAGTCAACTCAGATAGTACGGAAATGCGTTTCGTTATACTATTAATCTAGGTGTGTATATATAATATATTTATATAAAAAAGTACAAATACATTCAATCACTATGTATATAGGAATCTTAAACCTAAGCTCTGATACTAGACGTAACAACCCAAATTTCAATAGGTATGAATTTCTTGTAAAATGCTAAAATTCAAGTCCGTTAAAACCTGAGTTAGTTTGTCTGGTATCCTCCAAAAAGGCAAAGATATTATTTCAGAGCTCACAATTAAATATCTCACGGTGGAATGAATGAAATATAATAGTAAGTAAATACTTACCATAATAATGCATTTCTAACAAATGTCTCTAAGTTGTAAAATCTCTTCCATTTCAATAATCTACGGGTTCGTTATGAGGAGGGGTCAGAACAAAAGTTCCGGTGAATGGACAAATTATACTCTCTGTAAATAACATTACATATACAGTTTTATCACTAGACTATTTTTATTAAGTTATAAGGGTTCATTGCACATTACACTTCCGATTTCACACATAAATTATACCCATCTACTTTCAAGTAGATTAACCTAATAAATAATATATACGTAGGTATATGCCCCTCATCTCAATGTACTCCCCATAGTACCATTCTTGAGTGGTCTCTATCTTCGCACTATGAAAATGTGTTAGATCTCCATTTTCACGCTACGAAAGCGTACTAGACCACACTACAAAGGCGTATTTAAGTCTCCATCATTATGCTATGAAAGTATACAAGGTCATACTATGAAAGCGTACTAAGCCTCCATTCCGCGCTACGAGAGTACCCTAATCAAGAGTTCTCCTATAGAACTCAGCTAGGGGATTTCAATATCTATAAAGGACAGCTTCGTCGGGCCTACAATACAAATATCTATAAATTGATCTATCTCTTTTCTTAGTGGTTATGGTCCACTTACCCCCTAACTAATGAAATACCATTCAAAGAGCTAAGTGATCATGCCCCTACCAAACAATCAAAACATCGACTTGGCATTGTCCCACATCCAATGTCTCGATAGTGAAATATCATTGGCCTATTAGTTTAGCTTCAGTCTTTCCTGTACTTGATCCCACTGGCGATAATAGATTTCCGATGACTTACAATCCTTATTGGGTCTTAACCACGAAGCCTGCTCTCGGAGTCGAGCCAGCCATCGAATCCATAAAATCTACCCATCACCTATTTGGCTGCCTTTGACAAGAATGCAGCCAAGGCATGTCCTATAGATGGAACCATACAGACCTTATTCTGGGGTTATAACCTCATTAGGCCTACCTTAGATGGTCATCTCAGAGTATACTCATGTCCTGTAGAAGTCTCACACTTCTTTCTAGTCCCTTCGAACAATAAATTAGACATGCTCCCACCGTATATTTGGACACCTACGATGATTTTCCCATTGGGCTCTTCATCACCTCGGACTAGACCAAACACATATCGCTATTTTATTAAATCCTATTTCTAATTTACTATTACGCGTTTTACTTATTTTTCGTATCATTTATTTGTAATGTCCTTTAATACATTTAATCCAAATATTTATTATTTGTTAATCAACTTTATTAGTTACTATATAATCATTCAATAACTGTAGACTTTCCTAGTCGCAAGGCTACCATATAATATCACCTAATCACAGCGCCACCATGGAATATCGTCCAATCACAAGGCCATCATAGAATATAATCTAATCACAATACCACCATAAAATTTCTCTTATAAAACTTAATTCACACTTTTAAGTTTATTCATAATAAGCCTTTTTTTACAAAAAGATCAAATATATATCAAAATTGGAGAATAATGGTCTTTCTCCTATGGCTTACAAAAACCAATTAGCAAAGCAAAATGCTTATGTGACTAGACAATTAGAATGGCTCACAAAAATCAATCAGTAAAGCAAAATGCTTTTATGACTGGACAATAAGAAAGAAAAACAAACTAAAAGAACAACACCTAATAAGAACGGATGGAAAACCGCAGGAAGAAACATAGAGTAGAACTAGCAGGATACAAACTAGATACCAACTCAACCGAAAAACTTGCTCAAAGATTCAGGCACCAAAATCATCAACAAAACCCAAGAAAATATGGTAGACCGTAGGTAGGAAAAACTGGGAAATCTGAGAAGCTAATCTGTGTTGCCCAACCAGACCCGGAAAGGTTGAAACTGCTAAAATACCCTGCAACATCCAGCTCCAACTGATTCTTCCAAAAGACCAGGACCAACCAGTATAACCCTACCTTTGCAACAATCTAGAAAAAAAGGGATCACCCCACTCCCACATCAGGACAAGAGCCACAGGTGATCGTGAAACTACTATCCAAAGAAATCGATTGGGAATTAAGATTGTCCGTAAAAGGCCTTCCTCAAAAAGTGAAATGGACATCATCGAAGATTTTCTAGATGATGGATGACACAACCAATGGAGTGTCATCAAAAACTGTCTTATTCCTAGCACACCAAAGGTGCCAGCAGATGAGACTTAGGATGAGCCTACAATGAATCGATTTAAAGCCCTTTCCCGAACCGCTTGCCTACCAGGTTTAGAGCAGAGTAAACAAGTTAAAGTGGAAACCTTGGAGGCCAACCCAACCTCCAATGTGAGTCCATACGGCTCTAGAACATTCCCCTTCCAATAATAAGTGAGTAGGAGACTCCATAGAGCTATAAGAGCAACACCGACAATGAGACATAAGAGGAACAACAATCCACATAAGGTTAGCATCCAATGGGAGTCCATTATGGTAGATTTTCCATAAAAGGATGGAGACTTTTGGAAAAATGAAAGAGTCCCATATGAAAAAGAAAATAGAGCTCCTAGGGATTAGAATCCTCGTAGAGTTCCCAGCTACCCTTAAGGAGAAAGGGTTTCTATTTCAGTCCAAACCCCTGCCATGCGAATCAAAGAAGGCCTTGATGGACTGCATACGCTTCCACATCTCACTCGCATAAGAAGGGGTGCTGGAAAAGTCTGCCAAGACTGACGACGATACTTAACATGAAGAAATAAAGCCTAAAGAGAGCCGTTAGATCTGAATCTAACCCAAAGCTTACAAGTATAGTCCTTACACACACATCCCTCGGATTTCAAAGGACTAGACTTCCCTATCACTTGGGATGGCAGACCATATCCCAAAAAATCCAGTGATGCATTGGCGCAGCCTCCATCTTTCCTCAAAAGAAGGAGGAGGACACGAATGAATGATGAGTACAAAGTAGGCGCCATAGCTATAAAGACATTAGACCCAAGAGAATCAAGAACAACTTTGATGAGAATTAGGCGACCTGCTTGGGAGATGAGAGAGGAATTCCATTTCAAGATCTTACCCCTAGCTTTGTCGGTTAGGGGATCGAAAAACGCACTGAGCCCACGACCACGATAAAGGACGATACTAAGATAAGAAAGAGGAAGGGATCCTTCCTGGAGCCTCGAAAAAGACTAAATACACATTATCTTGGTAAGAACCACAAATTTGGCATGGAAGAAAATAGTTCTTCGAAGAAGCGACCAACTGACTCGAGCAACGTTCATAGAGATGCAGTAAATCCAAAAGCCGCTGAAAAGATCGATTGTTCCCATTAGTGAAGATAATGATGTCATCTGCAAAGGACAAAGAAGAAATGACAAGGACCGCTCGATAAGCCAAAATGCTGAATTTGCCTTGTAATTGTAAGAGAACGAAACCCTCTAATGAAAGCTTCATCAGCAATGACGAATGTGGTAGGGGAGAAAGGGTGTTCTTGACATGGACCCCTTCTCGAACGAAAAAAGCCTTTTTTTGTTCCGTTAACAAGAACGAAAATCAGCACCTCGAAATTAGGCGCCATACCATATCTATAAGAGCTTCAGGAAACCCAAAAGATCAAAGCACCCGAATGATGAAAAACCATGACATGCGGTAATAAGCTTTAGCCATGTCAAGCTTAATCACTACGTTTGAACCTCTGGTCCTCCGGCCAATTTGGGAGATTAGCTCTTAGGCAAGAAGGACATTGCTGTGATCATTCGGTCTTTGACGTACCCCGCCAAAGAGGAGGAGATAACGGGATCAAGGATGGGAGTAAGCCTTATTGCAAATTTTTCAGAGATGACCTTGTTCGAGAAGTTATAAAGACTAATCAAATGAAAATCAAAGCAGGATTGAAGATTCTCACACTATTGGATATGCGCAAGATTGGTGGACATCTAACTCTTCGAGAGTAAGGCGCCAATAAAGAAAGAACGAACCTCGTAGGAGAAGTTCTGACAAACGACCTCATAAACACTCTGATAAAATTCCATGTTGAGTTCGTCGGGTCCACTCCTACTTTCTTGGCTAAGCAAGAAAAAATACGAGCAGTTCTCTTCCAACTTTGGGGGAATGCAATTAGGATAAGCCTCCGTAGGTAGAACTAATGAAAGAATGAAGGCTAGGAGGGAAGGATCATAGAGAACGACATGAGGGAGACATGAGGGCTACCCCAAAAAGACTGGAAATGTGAAACAATCTTCTCCTTAACCTTGGAAGGAGACATCACTTCGCTTCCATCAGGACGAATGATCTAGCGAATAACAAGGATATTATTCTTCTTTCTTATGGAAGAGTGGAAGAATTTCGAATTGGAGTCGCCTTCGATTATCCACTTTGTCCTAGCTTTCTACCGTAGGAAGGCACTCTCAATGCACTGTTCCGAGTTGATGGCGAGTTGGGCTTTGACCCATCGCGCCTTTAGAAGAGGAGAGGGATCAACATCAAATGAAGCTTCGGCCAGAATAAGAGCCTCTTCTGCCATGTGAACTCGGTCAAAGATATTCTTGAAGACCTAGGAGTTCCAAGTCTTAAGACAATCTTTAAGACGCTTAATGTTGACAGAAAAATCCGTTAAGCGGCAGTTCAAAGCCGAAGAATCCAAGGTTAATTCACTACTGGTATGAAAGAGTGGTGATACTTCCACTTGGATTGATAACGAAACAACAAGGGCACCAGAGGGACAATGAGCACCTCTAAGGATCATAAGGGTGTGATTTTAGTTAGTTCAGTGAAGATGTTCCATCAAAAAAGCAAAGGGAAAATTAAACCTACCCTGCGATACAATACCTAATCATAAACGAGAGAGGAACCTTTCGGGGCTTTCTTGGTTGTTGCTTCAGGTAAAAGCCGAGCTAATGAAAAGGACATCTGATAGGCCCAATTGGATAATAAAAGAGTTGAAATCTTCTACCGCAACATGGTTGATAGAGGCATCCCCTCTTTTATCCTCTTGGCAAGACACTAAATTGAAACCGCCCCCTAAAACAAAGGCCTTAGAGACGATCATCGGGAGATATAACATGTCTTGCTGCAAACGCAGACGCAAGAAGCAATCACATTTGGCGTATACGCCAAAAAAGGGTAGTGAAGGAAAAAGGAAAAAGGAAAAATGAACACTCGACTGACAGGAGCTGGGACGAATCGAAGACAGTTCAGATGGTGTCATCTTTCGCCTATAGCATCTAATTTTTTTTTGGATTCATTGAAGATATCATCACCTCTGAAGTTAAGCTGAAAAACAATGTCAGAAATCACTTCCATTTCCTATAAATAGTTCCTGAAGATCCATCTGGGAAATAGAATGCTTCCTAATGATGAACTCCAAGCGCGAGAAAGAAGCATCATTCTCGATCCCACGAATATTCCAAAACAAAAAGTTCGCTATCCAAAGGGAAAAGAACACAAGCAAACAAACAAACCAGGACGAGGACACCTATAAAAACACCAAATTAGATAAGATAAAGCATGCGTCACGAAGGAATAATGATCTGCTATGTCGCTGGTAAAGAGTGGGAATGAATAGTGCGAGGGTACGCTGCAAATTCCGGGTACCTCTCCGAGAAGCTCGGGAGGATCAATGAGCGATGCCACCAAACACTGGACCGGTCACCGAGGAAGCCAGTCCTGAACAACAAGAACCAGGTGGACTATCCGACCGACCGATAGCCACAAGATAATCCATTCGGCACAAGTAAGAAATCCTGGCTCGCCGGTCGAGACGATCATTAATGATCCATATTTTAACCTGGCTAAGTAAAGGAATCGAATATGAAAAAGGGTCGAAGAAGAAGATGATGATGAATGTGGGGATGGAATGTTGTAACGTCACTATCTGACGTCACCGACTACTGTATATTCTCCACAAATACAGAACCATCATAGGTTGATGATCCTGCAGTGAAATGAAGAACGGACTACCGAAGAACAAGGGAAAAACAACAGAAGAACGAAGTCGAAGATCACAGACATAGATCCCCGCTTTGCCCAAACTGTCATAGACGAACACTCACTAGTGGTGGCCGTATAACTATCAATAGGATTGGTACATATACGCCTACGCTTGGTACCCAAAACAGGAAATGAACAAAATAACTAAACCAACCCCTATTGCAGACCACCAACAAAAGCCGCAACTCCCAATCACATTCAAACCATTGGCTGATCTGATGTGAAAAAGCAACCCAACGAGACTGCCAAGAGCGAATGGACCCATGGAACATTGACTCACGATAGTCAGTGCAACGAAAGACAAAAGCCATGGAAGCCTGACAAATTAATTACCAAAACAGGGAAAAAACTGAACCTACACAAAAAAATGCTCAACCGACTTTGCTGCTGTTAATGCTAAAAAGGACACTAGCACCCCAAGGTGTAATTCTACACTTCACTAATGGTAAGATCTAGAAAAGTGGTAGCCACAAATACGAAAAAGCAGTAAAAAGACAGGAATTTATAGTGGTTCGGCCTAGATTTGACCTACGTCCACTTTGAAGAGAGCTTTCATTATCACATTCAATGTTACAAGGTACATGATTTCTCTAACTTCACTCATTTTCTCTCTTTTACGATACTTCTATTTATTTTCTTCTCTTTAATCTTTGGATTCATGGAAATGACGAGATCTCTTTGATTATGATGATTGTTGGATTAAATCTTCAATAATCTTGCATTTAGACGATCTTCAATGATTTCATGGTTATTGAGATGTTGAATCTAAGCTTGGAAGAACTTTAATGGTGGTTGGAGTGATTTGGAGTGGTGGAGAAGTGAGTTTGGCAGCACTTCGTGAAGAGAAAATTCCGTCCCTTAAATGTGTGTGGAGATAGGATATTTATAGGCATGACTTGAATGGAGTGGCACTGCCATAATTTTGTGTGCACATGGTGATGGATCGGTTCACCTAACACTTCCTTTCTTTTGAAAAGATCGTGCGTTGATTCATGTTCCCAGAATTGCCGATCCATGCTGGTAAAAATGTTCTGATCCATCTTGCAGTCATATTGTCGATCCATATCTTTCATTACTTCCACCGATCCATGCAAATGTGCATAGTATTTACAATCTACAACAAGTATTACTCACGTAGGCAATATTTAATTGGCACATGCTCTCTTTTACCTTATTGTGTCCACGTTCTTGTTGATCAATGCATGTACAGTTGTCATCACATGAATTAACATGGCTGCTGCAGCTGTCAATCCATGTAGGAATTATGTCTGATCCATGATTGTGCCCAGCATCATAAAGTATCTGGTTTATAATAGCATGGTTTACGATCCATTTAGTTGTTAACTAGAATGTAGCTGACCCGAGTATGTGCTAGCTGTCATATGCATGACCGATCCATTGGGTTTTACAACACTCAGAGCTCTAGTGGTCCATGCATTTGAATGAGGAAAACGATTCATGCTATATATTATTTACATAGCACGGTCCATCCTTATATATATATGGTCTGTTGTATCAATCCAGCCATGTACAGTGGTCATAACGTGGCCGATCCATGAGGATTTTAATGATCTAGACTTCGTGTACGATCTGTGAGTACTTTAACGCTCCATGCTGCATATGTCCACGTACTTGTTTCTTGAACGATCCATGGGTTTCTCCCTCATGCCTTTGCATCTGATTCGTGTCTCATTCCAATTCACGATCCAGGCTATATATCCCGTCACGGTCCATGTATCGCATGGGCTTATGTATATTTCATGTAGGAAGAACAATCCTATTATTAATAAGTTGCGCTCCATTCCTAACACGTGTACACGGTCCATAAATATGGTGTCGATCCATGATGTTGTATGCCACAATCCATGTATGAACAACACACTCTATGTATGAACGGTCCAATGCCCAGCTTCTCAACCAAACTATTCCTTACGTGAGAAATATAAACATAAATGGCCCATGCATGCACAGTTAGGACATGACTTGATCCACGTGCTCACCATTCACGCATGATTCATATGCATTTACGCAATCCATACTTCACACCAAAACGCATTCGATCCACCAAGTTTTCAACATCATTTATTTTATTTCTGAATCACGTTTTCACAACGTAGTTAACAACCGCTTAACTATGAGCAGCGAGCAAATCAGGCATGTAACCCCACTAAAAATAGGGACAGAGCACGAAACCCAAAATAGCAGCCAACAGGCAATAGGGAAACAAGGATCCAAAGAAAACAACACCCCGAATGGATGGGAAAGCACAATACAGGGGAAGCACGTCCCCTCTACATAACCCCACAAAATAACCACCCGCACCAACTAGTAGCAAGGGGGAAGAAGGCACCCATCAATAACTTGCGCAGAAACTGACAAACAAATAGGTAAAGCCATAATAATAACAAAACTACAACAGATGGTAAGAAGTGAAGAAACCCGTAGTTTCCGTTAAAACCTTAATACGGACCACAAACGAGAGTTACCTTCTTCCAAAAATACTCCGACAGCTGAGGAGGGAGTCTTGGATGCCACACCAGCAGCTGAGTAAACTGTCTACATCCGAAGACTACAAACATCCCACCTCTCCTCTGCTCCAGAATGCAAAGACCTCAACCACCTTCTGAACCTACAACCTCTTAGCTAGCATGCTTGGGGAATTCTGGGATAGCCTCACCACTACTAACATCGGGGACCATAATTCAACAAGGATCCAAAACCAACAATTCAAAAACATTACTCGTATCTAGAGGGGGTGGGAACAAGCTTAGGCACTACCGAAATCACAGTCTCTTATCGCCTTCTCACATGAACGTGAAGTGGCAATAAGGAGGCCTTTCGGAGCTGCTACCGATCGCCTACCCCGTCTCCTACTACAAAGAGGTCACTTGGCGACCCCTTTAGAACCACTTAGCACTGGCCAAACAGACTCAGGCAATGCAAAGCAGAAAATGCACTTAAGCAAAAAGCGAATAACTTCCCGACCGGCTTAAACCAAACAAGAAGGCGGACTGCTTTCAGAACAAGACTAATCGGAATGCAAATAGAAGAACATTTCATTGTTATTACAACAATTTACATCTGAGTGCAAGAATATAACAGAGTATGAATAAATAATATACATCAGAAAAATATCGGAGATTAAAATACATTACATAGCAGCGGAAAAATAATACATAACACAGCTTGAGGAAATACAATACATAACACAGCTTGAGGAAATACACGGATACAGAGCATTCCGAATATAGCTCCAGCTGTAAATCTAGGATCATGAGAAATAGAAATATCTACAAAAACCAAAACTACTAGCTGCCCGTGTGGAAAATGGGGCACCCAGAGTTTAGGTTAAAACAATTAACTCCAGGTCAGTCATGGGACTAGTGTGAGAACTAAAACAGTTATTTAAACCTTTACTTTAGAAATAAAGTAAATCAAGGGACCACCCCATATAACATGGAACGAGTTTTCTCCCAAGAATACTTGTGCATAAAACATTTTGTAAACAATGCAATGCTTTTTGAAAAATGAAGCTATTATAAGACTTAGGTCCAATCACACAATGCAATGCAAGCCAGAGGATATGTTTTCCCTTATAATAGCCAAACATGTTTGGTAAAACAAATCATTTTGCTATTACTATAAGTGTATAGTGTATCAAACAACTTCAAATATAAATGTATCAACATAGACGGCATAGTGTCTCATGCTACTATGTCGCCACTTAGGTTTACAACTAAAACCGAAATGTCATGTATTGGAAATTGGATTTCCGTCATGAGTCAAGGCTAGAGATGGCTCCTTCGATTCGAGACACTTTAGCAAATGCCTTAGGATCCCCCGCAGCGCCGGTCCACACTTACGTTAGTGGATTAATTATTCCTGAACACACGTTTCCCGGTCCTATAGGACATATCCATCGGCTCCGTAGTAACCGATATATCCGAGGCGCCTGGCAATCCATCATCCACATAGGTAAAAATATAAATGTCTGGGCTCCATACCATGAGACCACCTCTAGCTAGAAAGAAACGCCGTGTTCTCCTTACATCCCTGATTCCATTTTAGAGTCATACCGGGGTGTGAGGCTCATGAATTAATGCTATACACAAAGCTATGCTATTTAAAGCCATGCTTTGATCATCAACCACAAGACTCTGCTTTCCAACAGAAGCCTTGATTATTTGCATCTCAGCATGCCACACAGGCAATTCACGCCATGCAACCGATGTCTATTGATATATAACCTCTAAGCTCATACATCTTAGAGAAGGGTGTTAAGCAAGAGAATAAATTCTCCGCCACCAAACAGATGTATATTTAATAGAGATCAATCAGCACAGAATAAAATCCAATGTCAGACACACATCCATTTACTAGTTCGTTCTGGGTCTGAACAAAACCGGAGGCACCTTATTCCTCGTCCCATATGTCAAATACAGGAGAGAGGTCCTCGCATATCCGGTCTATCTCTAAGTACGTCTGAATGATCACCATTTATTACCTTATCTTGGGTGTACATCTCAATCAAGACATTAGTAATCATCCAAACGATGTGAAGAACTCCGGTATCACCGTCTGCATCATCAACTTATCATCGAATCAGTAATTCAGAATGGCCATAAACCCGGTCTTTTCGAATAACTCGCGTATCTTATAAACAAGTGCTATAAAAACACAACATACGCCTCATTCAAATCCAGAAATTCTTTAATTCAAATATTCTTTTCACAATTTAAACCAAATTAAGGTTTTCCAAACTAGTCGGGATTAGCTAACCTTACCGAAGAAATCATTTATTTTATTTCCCAATCCCAACCTATTCATCCTATGGTGCAAAACTGGTAGCACTCCATATCTAACACCATTGGGTTACCGATAAATTTAATTACCATTTCACGTTTAAATCTAATTAAAGATTTAACTATCGCTTGGAGCAAAACTGGTGATACTCCATTCTCGAACATTCCCCAAATTTGATAATTTAATTTATCACATTCCAATCTAATTAAAGATTCATTAAAGCTCCATTTAGTTTTAATCTTCCCAAAAATCAATATTAATGATTATTTAACTTTGGGAAATTAAACATGCCGCATCGACAATCTACACCGTACCATTGATTTCTGCCGATATATAACCTCTAAGCTCCTACGTCTTAAAGAAGGGTGCTAAGCAAGAGAATAAATTCTCCACTACAAACAGATATATATTTAGCAGAGATCAATAATACAGTTCGAAAAATAATGTTAGGCATGTAATCCTGTTTTTAACTGGGTTAAAGAACCAATGTCATTCAAAACACAGTTCATGATAAACCCGAAAATCACATTCCATTAATTATGGAATCTTCATGGAAATCAGATCAATATATAATCGATATCAATTTCCCTATCCGACTAATAATATAAATGGAATAACGACAAAGCATTTTAAATTGCACATATATTAACAGTCTTCCTCCATAGAAGCTCACTTTGATTATTACCAAATCGAATTCCATTCAATCCCAATTTATTTTATTAAATTGAAAAACTTTACTTTGGAAAATTTTCATTAAATATTAATAAAAAGATTTTTAAATTCCAAATCACATTTCATTGTTAATCGGGTTAAAGAACGAATGTCGTTAAAAACACAGTTCACAATAAACCCAATTCACATTATATTTTATTCCAGTTACTAAATATAACTGGAAACTCTAATAATCTTAATTAAAAGATTTATTCTTTTCTCAACTGGGTTTAAAAACAGTGTTATTTAAGACACCGTTCACGACAAACCCAAAATCCAATTTAATATTAAATACATGGCTCTGAGTAGAAATTATATCGGCTTATATTCAATATCAAATTCTGAAACTAACAAATATCATTTTGGGAATAACGATATCTGTAACTTCCAAATACCCATAACAATATCCATATAACCACAAAATCCAATATCAAAATATTCTAAAGACTATTTCAATTCCAATTTATTTATTGGAAAATTCTATTTATTTTTAAAACCATTTCAAACCCAATTTATTTATTTAAAAATTATTGGATTCCAAATCTAGTTAATAACTAGTTCATTTTGATAAAAATATTTTTTTTATCTTTACGAACGTGGAATTTTTCATCCATTTTCTTTCCAAATCATTTATTATGATTTTACACAAATTATTAATATTTTTTATAATTTTATTAAGGCCCTTTCAGTCGATTTCCATAAACGGTCATCGAACTGCACTTACAATGACTTTTTCCAAATTTAATTTGGACATAATTCCAAATCTAACCATTATATTTTAAAATCTCTTATATTCGTTGGAAAGCTCTTTCCGATATGAACCCAACGATTCTGGTTTTAGGAGAATCCGACGGTCGGATCTCCCGTAATATCAATTCGAAGTCAATGGTCAAAATTCGCGAACGGTCGTGGCGTGGCGCGTTCTATTCAGGCCATTAAATATATGTAATATATATTATATATATTTCATCGATTTCCATTTAAAACGTATTTTATAAATCGTTTATAAATTTCTTTTAAAACGATTCCCACTTTCATTTCAATTTTAAACCAAAATTGAATTCTCCTTATCATTATAATATTTAAATGATAATATTTTCAAAATATCTGATTTGAAATCATTTCATTTTCGATATTCATTATAAAAATGAATAAAATCGATATAAATATCATTCACGTTAAAATGGCGCAAGTCCATTCAACACGGCTTCACACATTTCAATATTTTTGTGTCCATCCCAAATCGGACATCAAAATCAAATTTTATCCTTTACAGAATATTATTTTGAAATATTCGTTATTTTAAAATGTTCATTATTTTAAAATGTTCGTTCTTTCTAAATTGGAATCAGACATAGTCAATTACCATATAATGTTATTTATATGGATTTCGTACAACACATGTATACAACAACAATCATAACCAATCAACCATCATCCAGAGTGCATCACAAAACTGCATAAGCATTAAATATAAATAATTAACACTTACAACAACCTGTCAACCAATTGATTGACATACAACTAAACAATTGGCATTAGTGTATGTCAAATATCATCCTAATATCCGTGTGGGGTTTCAACCAAGAAATTGTATATTATTTGTGCAGTTGGGCGATATGTAAAATTTATCGTCCAAATCAGTGTCAGTTAAATGGGTGTACATAAACAAATCGTCCGATTTGTAAATGAATATTTATTTTCATTTCAGGAAAATTTTGTGCCATTCATTTATATGTTAAAATTATTTATAATGATAAAATATTTATTTCAACACATGAATATTTTATATAGTTCATCCATTCAATAAAAATGATATTTTTATTGTTCAAACATTTTATTCAACACATGAATATGTTATATAGTTCATACATTCAATAAAAATGATATTTTTAATGAATAAATATTTCTTTTAGAAAATTTCGGCATTATAACGGCGCAATATTAGAACTGGAGTAATGTCTGGCATTACCCCTCTCCTGATACTGGATCGCGCCATATACATGAATCACAATCAATTCAAACCAATCCACAATCCATTCACAATCAATTTTACAACTACAATCCAAAATTTCCACAATACAATTCAAACAAACACCATGGTTTGTACAATAAATAGTGTCGAGGGCTACTAAGCCCCGTCTGCATCCTAGTATATATTTAACTGTAAAATAATTAGAGTGAGAAGGAGTTCTCACCTTTGGTTTCCACTCCGTCAGTCTTTAATTTAACGGTTTGGATTTGGACTTGTTCCAATGCCTAGTGTTCTTCACCTCGATTCCATCGCAATATATTTTCCTTCATCGAAGAAAACTCAAATCAGTGGAGCAAGGAGCATCTACACTCGATCGAAAAAAGGGGTTTTTGCGCGATTGGAGGTGGAGGGGGTGCTCACGGTGGCTGAGGAGGTTGGAGGAAGGTCAGGGGAGGGGCGCTGGAATCTGATGAGGCTAGGGGAGGCGCAGGTGGCGGCCCTAAGGCAGTGGGGTGGTCATTGGCGCGGACTTAAATGGGATTGTGGGGGTTTCTCGCTGGAGAAGGTAAGAGAGAGGAGAGAGGGGGATCGGAGGGCGTCAGAGGTGGTCGGGGAAGGGGGCGCGACGGAGCTGAGGCCTGGCGGCGGCGGCTTGGTGGCACAATAAGGAGGAGCGACGATCTAAAAATGGGAAGGAGCGGGTTTTTTTATTTCCAATTTGGGGGCGTGATTTTGACAGTGAAGGAGGATTAGGGTTAGCGCCCCCTTTTATATTAATATATTTTATTAATATTTTTTATAATTCCAAAAGTGCATTTTCCCTTCGACCTCCAAATCGAACCCAACGGCTATCGCCCCCAGTTAATTACCCTCATTCCGAACACAATGGGATATGTTTCGCAAGCCAATTCGACTGTTTCTATCAGTTTTACTGAAATCCGTATTTTGAATCCTTTACATTCAATTGAAATTTAAAACCGAATTTTCAAACTACCACGCCTTTTCAGGATCGTTTTATAATTATAATAAATTTATTCATTATTACTTCTATTTAAACAAATTTTTAGTCATTATTATTTAAAATAAATCATTTTAAATATTCAAAATACATTAAAATAGCTAAAATAAAAAATTTAAATTGGTTCTAAAAATCCGGGTTGTTACACGAATAGAGGGAATAATTCCCTATTCCATCTCCTCGACCAACGTTAGAAACAATTGTACTATAACTAGGGGGAGCAGGGAAAGCATCACTGCTACCCGAACCCACAGAATCAGCAACTACCATCCCCAAACCCAACTGCGAAGCTAAAGGACATCCGACTTCCATCTTCGGAAGAAACCATATAGGGGGATCAAATCCCCTATACAATCACTACTGAAAACAACACATGGTTTAGAATTAGGAGCCACTAATACCAACAATCACCACTCTAACAGCTGAATGGGACAGGCAACACTGGCCGAAAAGGAAGACAGGGCAAGCAGAAGCCTCCAAATAAAAAAGGGTAGAGTTCCAAAAAAGCATCTCCAACTAATATAAACTTGTGGCGAGACAATATTCCCAAATCCGACAAAGTTGCCACCTTTATCAAAATATCTGAAATACTGATTAGAGAAACAACCACTAAGACACCAACAGGGGCTTTAATCACTTCGAGAATCACTATCAGATGAGGCCAGTGACCAATGAAATTTCCCACAACATAGAACGATTGCTCAGACCCAAACGAACCCTAAAAATCGAAAAATCAATTAGCAAAGAAGAACCGAATCGCCAATCGAACTAGTAATAGACTTGAGAAAAATGAATCAAAAGTGAAAAATTTAGACAGAAGCGATATAAAGAAGAAAATAGCTTAACAGAGAGAAGCAAAGGAAGACATTAACGAGGAATAGATCTGTTTTTGGAATGAGAGCACGTATTTGTTAGTGTTATAAAAGTTTTTTTTTCAATAATAATCCCTTCTAATTTCATTTCACTTTTAATTACGACTTTTATGTTATTGTGTTACCATTACATGGAACCATAGCCATAGAATCATTCTTATTAAACTTAATTTATACTTTTAAGTTTATTCATAATAAGCCTTCATTTCACTTTTAATTATAATTTGCATATTGTAATCTTGCTTACATGCATATCAAAAATGTCTATTATGATTCATTCTTCTTGTTTACGCAATTATCATAATATATTAGATTCCTTTCTAGATATCAAGTATTTAACTTGATTTTTCATTCCTTTTATTTTCATAACATCTTTTAATTATGTTACCCTTTTTCTTTCCGTCTTTGTAAATTTATTCTTTAGAAAGGTAGGCATGTTTTTATTTGATTGGTTATTGAAATCAAACAATAATCTATATTCATAGTTTATGGTAATTGCAGCAATAAAAATTCATAATTGCAAGATATTCTTTTTATTAGAAAGTGTCCCCTATCTCGTACTAATCCATGCATTTTTTGCAATTATGTTTCCATCTTTTTTTCTTACAACCCAAACTATGAAAATATATTCCCTATTTCCTAACCAATCAACCTAGGCTATTCCTACCTTCTCATTTTTATAAGTATTTGCAAATTCCTGGTTCTTCCTTTTATTCCCAAAATTTGACATATTTCCTGTAAATTTTAATACAATTAGCATTATGCCCTTTTTTTCATTCCAAACTATTTTGACATTTACCCAATTCAAAATTTAACCATAACCTTGACAAAAAATAGGAATTCTCAGATTTAAAATTCAAATTATAGGTTTATTGCGCATGAATTTTCTTATGTCATTCCAATAGGGATTTACAATAAGAATTAAATTAGAATAGAATTATACTCAAATCACGTAGGGAATAAATTACCGCATTTTAGGCCATTCTTAATTACCAAGATTTAACAGGAACCAAGCAATACCATATACCGTAATATAAAAACATAATTTAAATCCACTCATCTAACATGCTTTCTAAGGTCTAGATATGATTTGGATCTTGGTTTATTTTCCGTTCTTCTTTATGTTTGAATATATGAATCTATTTGGGCATAAAGTTTGGACATTTAAGCCTTGAATCCATTGATTTTGCCTTCAAATCTAGAATAAATTATTCTAAATATAATATATTTTATTTTTGAAGAATTTGGAGGAGAAAAGGAATGGTAGATGTGACAACCACGAGGCTCATACCCCCAACCTCTCTGAAATCAACACCATGCACTAACCATTATGCTAAAAGATATTTATGTTAGTTTTTCGAGAGGGGTGTTACAGACTACCCTCCTTAAAGAGCCTAATGCCCTCGTTGGCTCATATCACTCATCACACCCAGGTGTTGTGTATGTAATCTACATCAGTATCACACCTACTGAGATTCTCAGCATTACACGCACAATTCCGGCTGGGTATCGGTTCTGATACCAAACGTGACAACCATGGGACTTGAACCCCCGACATCCCAGAAAGCAACAACACGCATAAACCATTGTGTTAAAAGATCTTTATGTTAGCTTTTCAAGAGGGTGTTACAGTAGATCTTTAGTGCCCTCTTAAAAATACGAGTTCAAGAGCTAGACCTTGTAGGTTTGTTTATATATGTCCAGACAGACCATGTTCGTTAGTTTGTTTTAATATAAATACCACCTTTTAAGTCAAACTGAGTACCAAAATCACGCGATAAAAAACATTTCCAATTGACATGGGTCGACCCATACCTATGTCGAGGTCGGCACAGGGGTCGACCCACCGCTAAGTGGGTGGACCCAACCAATATATAGGTCAACCCAAATGATTTAAATTAAATCGTTTCGTCTCATTTGATGCGTGATTTATTTTTTGCTCGTTTTGTTTCACTACGTATTTATTCCTGGACCGTTTTTGTTTATCTCTATATTTTATTATACTCTTTTCCGATTTTAACATACATTCAAATTTTAAATTCAAACGCGTAATTAATATGCTTGTATACTTTGAAATTTATTCATGTATAATTACACAAGATTTCAATCGTTATTTTTAATGTTACATTTATTTCTTGGTTTATTATCTACACATTAATTTTCTTCCGTTTCTAACACACGTCTAATTTCAAAGTCAAGCTTTAACGTTATTCCCATTTATGTTCCTATTAATGTCATTAATGATGCACATTAACTTTTAAATTCAAATGCATGTTGCTTTTGAAATTTGTAAATTTATATGCAACAAATATATATATATATATATTTACACCTGCTTACATGCGTGTTACGATCAATTTTCTTTTTAATTTTTAAAATTTAACATTACATTGTATTTATTAATTTATACATGTTATTTATTAACTTCCAATCATTTTTCTATAATGTTTCATTTTGTTTAATTCTATTCATACGTTTGCCACATTATTTTTGCATAACGATAACTTTTTATTTAGTTCTCGTTTATTATGCACTTCATTTTTTCAAATTCAAACGCATACTATTAACAAAATTAATGTATGCATATATTTTCAAAATAAATATATTCATGTGCATTTACGCAATATTTGAACATTAATAATTTTTCTACGAACTCCGTTTGGAACATATTATGTATGTAAATTAATTAGAAAATTGCTATGAACGCAATGTTATACGTTTTCTAGACAAATTGTGACAATCCCTAAGTGTCAGTTTTCCAGTATTAATTATTTATGTGATTAATATAATCGCTTTTATTATTAAAAATGCGGGTTGTTACATTTTTACTTTAGAATACCCATTTTCGTTGTTTAGTCGGTGTTACTTAATTCCTAGTGTCTACATTTTCTCAATTCGTAACATCTACTCTATTCCACAGTTATAATAAAAATTTAATACTAAATAATTCAAACGTTCGTTTACCAAATATTAAACTAATAAAATACTTATAAACGTCAAATGCACAATATACTAAAAGTATGTAATAAAATACGTTCAAAATATACATTCTTGAATGCAACGTGATCTAAAGAGAACTGTTAGGGAATGCAGATCTTAAGGCAAAACAAACAATAGATGGAGGTGAATAGTGTTTACAAGGAATTTATGAAAATCTTAAACTTAAATGGTCTACTATATGAATCAAACACACCAGAGGTAATCGCAGACATTGAATCAAACACAGAAATCAGAAAATATAAAATCCAGAAAAAGAAAGAACACACCGAATTTTATACTGGTTTGGATTACTCCTATGTCCAGTCCCATGCAACAGTGGATTGCGAAGAGTTTTATTAATATCGGAATCCAATTATAACACCCTTGATTTCAAGGCCACAAAGTTAACATCAATTCTACCACCCTTGATTTCACGACTACAAGGTTAACACCGATTCCACCACCCTTGATTTCACGGCTATAAGGTTAACACTGTTCCCTTTCCTTGATTTCAAGGTACAAGGAACACACCCTTTCCCAAATACTTCCCAAATGATTACAACATTTCTTTAACTCTTCAATAGCACTTCAATTCCGAGAGTAGTAGGTAGAGAGATAAGTTTTATATAATTAGAATAGAAATCGGCAAATTAGAAGTATAAATCAATAAAATATGAAATATTAATGGTGGGATGAAGAGGGGTGAAGATGGAGAAGAAGATATGTTAAAAAAAATCTAAATCAACCCCTATTTATAAGATTTGAAAGGTTGCAATACTTCTGAAACGTTACAAATAGTGAAAAGACGCTTCTTTTGAAAATTGAAATTTTGACAGTTGTATGTCAACATAGCCTTATATGTATTTCGACATAGGCATGTGAAAATTTTGAACTTTTTCTAGTGTTTAAACATATATATTATTTTGGAAATTCTTGAATTAAAACATAGTGATATAAATGAGTATTCTATAGTATAGAACCATATGAAATCATAATAATACTTTATATAAACATATTTATATATTTATAAAGTTTAAACCTATATAACTATAAAATTATAAAGCTATAAAACTATATAAACTTATATATTTAAACTTAAAACATATATTTGAAATCATAAGTAACATAGAAAAATAATTTGAAATTTGAATTTGAAAATCAGAATTTGAAAAAACAAAATTTCAACCTAGAGTTCTATTCAGAGTCTTACATATAAACTAGAATCTATTACTATATTTGTCTTGAAATCTTGAAAACTTGATAACTCGTGAGTTTTGAATCTCCCTTGAATTCTGAATCTCCCTTGAATTCTGAATCTCTTGGAACTCTAAAACTGTACAGCCTTCAGTATTTAAGTCCTGCATACAAATCCTGCATATATATGTGTATATATTCTGGACAGAGATGTCAGTATATATTTTATAATCAATTAGTAATGATAATTGAAATAAGTTTGTTGTCATCAAAATTCCATTCCCCGACAATCTCCCCTTTTTGGTGATGACAACCTTAATTTATAAAATATTAATACCTGTTCATTACCTGTTGACACTATCTGATCTGGTTCTTCTAATACTCCCCCTATCATCATGAATTCTACATACTCTCCCATAAACTATGTCCAACTAATCCTTATTTTATAATTTCTCCCTCTTTGTCATTATCAAAAAGAAATTCTTAACATACTCCCCTAAACCCTATATCTATTTATACAAATCCTATGATTATAATATTTGATTCTATACTAAAGTAAATTACTCCCCCTTAATTTAAGCCTATATTATATCCTTATTCCATCTTTATATACAATTATTCTAATTCCTAATTCTAAGACAAAAAAATATTGTATGAAGAAAATAATGTAATCATTGTTTTACAATTCAAACAGGACAAACCAAAGAAAATTGCAACGTTTCACGAAAGCACGAAATACAACGTATGTTTTACATCGAATAAATGAAAAAGAAACCTAAATTCTAATGATTCTTCATGGTAGGGAACTTGTGAGTTAGACAATTGGGGTAATGGAGACAAAATTTCCCATTTTACTCAATTATGTTTCCTTCTCGATCGAAAGAAACTTCCCCAACGCATACGACTTGATCTTCTTCCTCCATGCCTTCTTATTGTGCCTCTTCTTTTTCCTCCTCTTCTATCATCTCTTCCTTTTCCTCTTCCTCTTCTTCCTCTTCCAATGTTGGATTATCATATTCGATGATAGTTGGATTTGCTTGATTATCCATTATAAACTTTAGTAGGTTTCTCATTATCTTTCCTTGTTTTATATGCTCTTGATTCATCCGAATTTGTAGAACTTGTATTCAACGAGCATTTGAAGAACATACTCCATTTTACCCTCCAATTTTATCACACGAGCATGAGTAGAGCATTGAAATGGACCTTCAGATGGTTCGGCGGATGGTTCAGGGTTAATTTGGTCGGTATAATAAGTGGAGGCCATGGTTTATATTAGTTTTGAGTTTTTCCAGAAATGAAATGAGAGAATGAAGAAATAAATTCGAAGTAGAAAGTTTAAACAGTTATTATAACTAACTTATGGTGGGAATTGATTTCTGAAATCTGGTAGTTATATGTCGACATAGAGATATATGTATGTCGACATACATGCAATTTTAATTTTCTGATTTTTATTGTTATTCTTTTATATATTAATATATTTAATTACTCTAGTTCACTTAATGAACAAATACCTAATTCTTTTCTAAATTTAGTAAACATTGCTTTGTTTAATGGTTTCGTTAATATATCTGCTATTTGTTTATATGCTCCTATAAATTCGAGTGAAAATTTCTTTTTACTTACGTTATCTCTTTGAAAATGATGTCGTATATCTATATGTTTAATTCTCGAGCGAAGAGTTGGATTTTTTGATATATTTATTGCGCTTGTATTATCGCAGTATATTGGTGACTTATTTATATTTAATCCAAAATCTTTTAGAGTTTGTTGCATATATATTACTTGTGAACAAGCCAAAGCAGCAGATATATATTCTGCTTCAGTCGTTGACAAAGATACATTATTTTGCTTTTTACTAAACCAAGAAACTAGTCAATGTCCTAAGTAATGACATGTTCCACTAGTAGTTTTACAATCAGATTTACATCCCACATAATCAACATCATAATAAGAAATTAAACCAAACGAATCATCCATTGGATAAAATAATCCAAAATCTGATGTATGATTTACATATCTTAAAATACATTTTATGGCTTTTAAATGTGTTTCCTTATGTTGCAATTGATATCTTGCATAGAGACATACGTTATTCATTATATCTGGTCTACTAGCGATTATATATAATAATAATCCTATCATACCTCTATATAATTTCTGATCAACATCTTTTGATGCATCATCCTTACTTAAGGCTATATTAGTTGTCATTGGTGTTGGTATCCCATTAATTGTTGTTAAATTATATTTATTAATTACCTCTTGCGTATTTTCTTGATTGATAAATATTCCATTCTTTAATTGACGAACTTGTAAGCCTGAGAAGAATGTTAGTTCTCTCTTATGACTCATCTCAAATTCTTGGGGCATAATTGTAACGACCCAGTGGGTTCGACGCCCGGACTTCGACAATAATACATAAAACTCGTATTACTTGCCAAAACCCAAGTATCGAAAACACCAGATAGTTATTAGAAAGAAGATAGAGGGTGAGGTAAGAAAAAAAGAAATATTAGAATATAAGAAGAAGAAGAACTAACCAAAGCAACACAGAGTCTCACATCGCAACGGAACAATATATAATATAGAAATAATATTTATTGAGAGCTTAAAAATACTTACAAACATCAGAGTACTGCTTATAGCCAACACATCTGGACAATTATAATAACCCGTCCTCATACAATACATAGCAGAATAATATCATACGTCTGAACTCTTCCAGCTCATCTCTTGAACTTCGCATTTATCCAATGACCTGAACCTGTACACACAAGTCTAACTCGAGCATTACAAATACCGGGTCAGTCTGGTGAACCAGAGTGAGAACAACTCGCAAAGTTTAAGGGGATCATCCAACTTGATTTTAAAGTTCAAAACTCTTTTCGAAATAAAAGGATAATCATAAGACCAAATCCACACATAAACACGGATGGTTTTTACCTTACGATAACCCAAAACATTTTGAAATCATATATATATATTATGATATTATAATAGTGTCTAAATACAAATAAATATTAATATAGCAAAATGCTTGCATCTCACGCTCCACATATATAGTATACAATCAAAACCACGGGCGCTTATTGGAGATCGGATTCCGACTATGACAAGGTATGTAACCACTTGCCGATAGTGTATCTCCAGAGGCGAATACACTGGGTTCAACAAGAACGTCTTGCAACCCGGCCCACACATGATTGACCACTCATTTTACTTGAGTGTATCGAATGTATATCACCAACGGTTGGGATCAGCAACCGTTTCCCAAAAAAGGGACAACATCAATAGATTAAAGAAGGAAAAGGAATTTCTCTAGATAGGTGATTATACACCCTGATGGGAGCGGCCCACATAGCCATGCTACCTGCCCGATTTTTGTCATTTTCTGGTTGTGAGGCTTGAGGTCATAACGTATCTTTGGAACACCTGGCCATCATTCACTTTGAATGCCACATCATCAAATCCGCAAGAAATCACTAATTGATTTCCATAAAAATAATCGGGTTGTTAAGTTAAGAGAAGGTGTCTTCTCTGCTGCCACAGAAATACGTTTGAGGAAATCAACGTGCGTAATTTCTTTGGAAATACTCTGTCAGACACCCGTCCATACAAGTTGTCTTGGGGCTGGACAAACCGAAGGAAACGTCCTATTGCATCCTTGAATTACCCTATGGATCAGTATCGAGTAGTCCTTGCAATCCACAGATTCCAATCACGTTAGAATCACAAATCAAACAACTCCAGATGCATGCCAGAGGAATTAGATAAGTCATTCTTTCGCTTATGAAGATCCACGGTCTTCACTGCTCCATCTCGCTCAGCATCTGGTATCTTCAACGTTCACGTATTCATTGGTCGGAATGGTTTTCGAATATAAATTCGATCTCGGACTTTCCTTACCAACAATCGTATTGCCGAGAATTGATAGTCGGTTATTTAACTATCAAATAAACAACCATTCAATCATGAAAATAAAATGAATTTATTGATTCAGTACTCAACAACATTTTGCCCTTTTAATTATAAATATTTATCAAATGATTAATTCAACTTCTGGATCTTTTAAAAATTTAAAATACGGTATTCACTTCTTAGTAATATTCTCAAAACCATTTTAGTTCAATATTTGTGGAAACATCTTATAACTATATTCAATTACCCATCTTATATTATTATCTTCAAAACATTTGTTACAACATTTTTCTTGTATATCTTCACTCTAACAATCATTAAATCCTGACCGTAAATCGTTTGAATGACTTCCCAAGTATCAACCCCGAAGACCGAAATCAACATTAGATTAACACTTAGGAGATCACTCAACTCAACCAATCCCCAGTTAGATTCTAGTTCTTATTTCAACTTGTTGACAACCCATATTATCCCACTTCAAATTCATTTAACCCATTTCTACTTTAAAAATCTCGTTTCAAATCTCATTGTCAAATAACATTAATTTAAAACTTAACGTTTTGGCCTCACACTCCTTTTTATAAACATCGTTTATAAACCATGACTTAATATGCACCTTTTTTTATCTGCTTCCCTTCTCTTAATTCAAACACTTATTTTTAGTTGTCATATCGTCTTAGAATCTCTTTTATAACTTATTTATAAAATTCAATTTTTATATAAACCTGTTCATTAACTCTATTCAAAAATCTAATTATCTTTCAATATCAACCTGGATTGCTTCCTTAATGAATCTCATTTACGAATTAATCACCTAAGTTATTATTCATCAAAATAATAATTTACATCATCTTTAGCTATCGTAGAAATAATTACCTTTTTATTTAACCAAACAAACCGTAAACTTCTTTCCAAAATCTTATTAAAGTTAAAGCCATATTCATTTATCTATTTCATTAGATTAATTGATACCAAACTAAATCTAATCAATTCTAAAACATGATCATCTCGTTAACCCATTTCATTTAATCATTCTTTTAAATTAATAACATAATTTTTATAAATAAATTCCATTTAATTGTTTCTTGAAACAATTAATTCAACTCTTAACTATTGCATTAGTTTATGCTCGTCTCCTTATAAATCTCATTAACGTAAGACTTTGATTTGTAAACTATTTAAAAATACTTAAAACTTATAAAATAAATAATAAACCTTAATTTCCTTTGTTGAATCTTTTATTTAAATATATAGATTTAAAAATCTATCTTTGGTTGTAAAATAAATTTCATAAATTCATTACTGTCGATTCTCCTAAGGGTAAATCAATATACCTATAAATCAATATGTTTTCGGGCCAACTGCTACTAATTGCTCAACCATTATGGCCTATTGGTTAAAACAAAAAGGAATGTTGAATTTAACTTCAACAATCAGTAATCAGGTCAATCATCTAATCATATCAGTTAAAGAGCTCATATAATTGCAATATGAGAATAAACAATAAATTTTGAGGAATCTAGTTGGATCACTCCAATGTGTTTTCCCTGCATTAAAATACATTATCTCAACAATGTCATTTTATCTAAATAAACAGATATACTAAATAAACAGATATAATATTCGACCATCGAACAATAACAGTAATCTAAACATCCATCAACCAACTAACAATCATAGCACACAAATATTTAATCCCAACTTATATAAAATATAAGTGGGATAAAACTGAGTGAGTTGAACTCACCTTGGATCCCATTCATCATCAAAATGGTTTGTTTCAGTTAAGTCAAATCTGCGTTCAATTTGATTGGAAACCTCAGTTGCTTCTAATACCGTCCAATCCAGTTTTAAATGTTATGTTCCTTGATACAGTCCCAACGTTTTCGGGTTTGCTCGATTCTGTTAACAAATGCGCGCGTTACGTAAATTATAAGATCCAGAAAAATATTATAAATAATTTAATAAAAATTCAAATCTCTTATTAATGTTAAATATAACAATTTGAGTTTGGGATCACATTTGAAATAATTGGTTAGCCACATAGCATTAACTTCAGACCGCGTTACTAAGGCATGTTTGAAAACCAATCTTGGCATATTAAATGCGTAGACCCTTATAATATTATTTATATATTATTACATTAATATCGGTTAGGCATGTGAAACTTTAGTTCCCTAAGTAAAATTTGGATAGAAAATATAGCAGTCACTCACTGTATACCTCCTTTCCCTCTTGTGCTTTATTTCTATGCATACTCCCTCACTGCTGTTATACCCACGCAAGCCTCCTCCTATCATCTATCTCCATCTAGAATTTTCCCATTGCGCACACCACCCAACGCACTGCTTTCCCACTCTACTTTTTTCAAAGAATTAGGACTGGGATGTATTTTGACCATCCAACTTAATGTTCCATCTATTTGATTAATTATCATAATGCACGAAGCTCATAAGCTATTCACGTGTTTTAACCAAGTCCATTGTTCCAGTATTTGCATCAACCTATTTTATTGCTAAAGTTTACGTACTTTTATATGAAAACTTAAATCATACATACAAATAAATTAAAAGAAAAGCCTTGCTTAATTTAACCGAGCCCAACATCAATTCTAACCCGCACCGCCCTTTCTTTGATTTAAATAAAAAACCGGCCCATCCATTTACCCCACCGCTTCATCAACAGTATCTCCTTCCTTGTTTCAGCAACCAATCAAACAGAGACTCCATCATTTCTCTTTATTATATTTTTCTTTCCCTAAACAGTGCATTATCTCCTTTTCCTTTCTTACTATTTTCATCCCATCCATATGTATCCTTCCCCACGAAATGTGTTAAAACTACTCCTCTAGATTTCTTCAACACCAAACATGCCTCATCCCCATACAACACTTTTCTGCTAATATAAACGTGTTTGCTCATTTTCACGATTTCTCCACCCCACTTGCATGGCTTTGCGTCTTCCCATGCTATTCCTACTTCTCCCTTCTCTACCCATACATTTTGAACCATTTCAGAGAACCCATCATGTTGCCTTTCGTTCAACACCAATACTCAACATGTCCACTGCTCGAAAATAATATGCCACCTTCATCTGTCCTTCTCCATCCAAAAATACCCCTCATCTTTTAAAACTTCAGATGCCCATGTTCCTTCACGAGTGGAGCAAAATAGGCCCATCACTGATTTGCGTTGCTCGCTGCCTCCTTTTCTCTTCCCATTAGTTAACCACCTTCCTACCGTACTGCTCTCACAACTGCATGGTCCATAGCCTCTCACTTCCACCACGCTCTGTCTTCCAACTTTTACCTACTAGCTCACCAATTCAACAACCTCTTACCGTTTTCTCCAAAACAGACAGACCATGCCACCACATGCTTAACGTCCCCTTTCTTTGCTCGCGTACGTATTGTGCATGAAGTCCATCGCATCGTTTTTATATTTCTTCCTCTCACGCATTTATTTTTCTCTCTCTTTGTTTCGAATGAAGGTTGGGTTCATAGCTTGCTATGTTTATATCCAGTGAAGAGAGGAAACGGAAATGGTTTTATTTAGTTTACAGAGTTTTTTTTCTTTTTTTTCATTTGGTTTCATTCCCTTTTGTTGTTGAGAAGATGGACAGTGAACGTGTATATATATATATGTGAAGAAGTGTGGAAAGCATGTCAATGGAAAGTAATTTTTTAATTGTTGTGTGACACGCAAGGAATGGGAAGCTTGCAGTTGAAGGTTTGGTTAATTTTTATTTTTACTTGGTAGGAACGGTTCAGTATGTTGAAAAGAAGGCATGCGTCATTTCATGTGTTTCCTTGGTCGGCACGGTAATACTTGATTGGTGGGTATATTGGTTAATTTTTATGGGCTGTCGGCTGAAAAGGAAAGAAGTGTGACAGTTTGAGTAGGGACATCACGTTGGATAGAGATAACGCAGTTAGATTTTATTTTAATTTTAAATGGTTAATAATCTCATCGCCATTTACATTATCGTTAAATATTTTCGTTGTTATATATGAACTCTACAATGAAACTAAATACACCGCTACGTTTTGTTGTTCCGATCCCAATAAAATTTATTTCGTTGAAAACAGACGGTGTGACGACACAAACTTCCACGGTACGAAAGTAAAGATAATCATAGGAGCATAACATAATTAAAACAATAATAGATCTCAGATAATAGCATAACACCACTTCTAGCTAGAAAGAAACGTGTGCATTCCTTACGTTCCCTTGCCCCGTTTTTGACTCTACCGGGGTGTGAGGCTCGCGAGGTAACGTAATACACAAAGCTATGCCTAAATAGGCTATGCTTTGATCATCATCTACAAGGCTCTGCTTTTCAACAAAAGCCTCGATCAATTGCATCTTGGCATGCCACATTGACAGTCCATACCATGCGATCGATAACTACCAATATATAACCTTCGAGCTCATGCGGCACAAAGAAGGGTGTTAAGCAAGAGAATAAATTCTCCGCCACCACAGATATATATTAATAGATACCAATTTAATTACACGGAAAGAAATTCAATGTAGACATACATCCATTTACAAGTCCGTTCTGGGTCTGAAAGAAACCGGAGTCACCTTATTCCTCGTCCCGTATGTCTAATACGGAAGTGAGGTGCTCGCGTATCCGGACGATCAACAAGTACGTCCGGACAACTACCACTTTAACCCTTTATGTCCAATACGGAAGTGAGGTGCTCGCGTATTCGGACTTTTCAAATGATCCTCGCATATATATATTTATATATTTTAAAAAAATTCATATCATTAGTAGTATTTAATAACGATTAATCACTATTTTTATTTATAAAAATAGCCAAATTTATTTAACGAAGCTTTGGGTCGATGCGCGGCCCTAGCGCTGTTTTTACCAATTTTTGTTTCACTTATCTTGAAATCTAACCATTGGATTTTAACAAAATTCATATCGATGGAAAGATCTTCCCAAAGCGGTCCTAGCGGTTCCAGTTTTAGGAAAATCCGACGGTCGGATTTTACGGTAAAATTCATATCGATGGAAAGATCTTCCCAAAGCGGTCCTAGCGGTTCCAGTTTTAGGAAAAATCCAATGGTCGGATTTTACGGTAAAATTGTAATAACCCGGAAATCCAAGCCAATTTAAAATTTTTATTTTGGCAATTTTAGCGAATTTTGATTATTTAAAATGAATTATTTTAAATAATAATGACGAAAAATCTATTTTGAATAGAGTTAGAACGTATATATTTATATATGTCGTCGTTAGAATATAAATATTTATTTATAATTATAAAAGGAATTGAAAATGGCGCGGTAGTTCGATAATTCGATTTCGAATTTCAAATGAATGTACAGGATTCAAAATAAACCGGATTTTAGTGAAACCAAAAATAATAGAATCTATTTGAGAATATATTTCCAACGAATCTGAAGAATTGAAATTTCATAGCGGGAATCAAAATATATGCCCAGTTGAAAATTCAGAATAGTCGCTATGGAATTCTGGCTCTTAAAAATGGCCATTTTGCAAACGACTTCGGTTTTCGACGAAACCACTTTTGTTGGAACCGTGATGTCAAATTATTGCTAAGTTTCAAAATTCATAATTTTCTAAATCAATATGTGAGCGTGGAAATGGAAAACGCATTTGACCAGTTTCAGTTGATTTTAATCGACTGGAAAATGGCCATTTTACAAACGGTCTCGGAATTTGATGAAATTAGTTTTGTTAGGATCGTATCGTCAATATGAAGTTAAAAAATATTTTTCGGGAATTTTTAAAGTCCGTATGTGGCCCCGATAAATTGAAATGTGCGTTCAAATTCAATATATAGAGTTGTATTTGGATTTGGACGAAAACTGATCGAAACGGTCGAATCAGCCTACAATACATATCCCATTGTGTTCGGAATGGGGGTAATTAGCTATGAACGACAGTCGATGGGTCTCGTTTCGAGTTTGAATAAAAAGTCAACTTTTTATTGGAAATTAACTAATTAAAATAATATATATTTTTATATAACCACCCTTTTTCTCCATTCCCTCCCCCAAATCGTTTTAACAGAAAAGAAAAAAAATTGAATCGACTTGCGCTGCTCGCCATCCCCTCCCTAGGCGTCGCCGCCGCCGAAAGTACCCCCCTCAGACCGGCGAATCCCCTCCCTCCTCCTTCCTCTTCAACCATGTAAAACCCAAACCTTTGTCCCAAGAATCGAACGTGCCGGCCAGCCCTAGCCCACCGCGACTCGCCGCCAGACCTGCTGTAATGACCCGCATTTTCTGCGGTATATAATTAATTTATTTAATTATATAAATGGTGGTTTAGAGAATTCAAATGGTCGTTAATTTAATAATAGGGAATATTTAATTAAATTAAATAAATTAAATAATATATTTAATTCAGAAATAAGCAAAAATATTGGAAATCACAATATTCTGTGAACTGGGTCGTCCCTTAGATTTAATTCAGCTCAGAGTTGAATTATATTGACGAATATATTCAATCGTCGACAGTTTGAACGTATAATTATATTATAATTAAAATCGAGCTCGAAATGGCGCTGCAGTTCGTAAATTGGCGATTCGAACTTCAACTGAATGTACAGGATTCGTTTTAAATCGGATTTCTGTGAAACAAGAAACGTGTGGAGCTGGTGAAGTATATCTTTCTAGTGGAAGAGAAAGATCGGGATTTCGTCGTGTAGATTTTGATGTATGTCCAAATCAAATTTTAGAAAAGTCGCTGTGGAATTCCTTTATAATTTATAAAGGAATTATTTATTTTTTAAAAAGGAATTTCAATATAAATCGAATATTGGGTTGACCCAGATTTCAAATATCGAGTTAGAAATCCATAGGAGTATTGTGGAGCTGTATGGTATTCCACTGTGAATATATATACGATAATATAAATTTATTTATATTTAATTTAATTTTATTTAAAAATATTTATATATTTAAATGGGCTATTTAGAGCTTTAAAAATAGCCACTTTTGCAAACGAAGTCGGAATTCGACGAAATTAATTTTGTTGGATCCGCAATGTCAAATTACTACCAGATGTCAAGTTTCGTGATTTTTAGGGTCACTGTGTGGCCGTACGGATGTTTAGAATGAAAAAACAGTCAGTATTTCGACGGTTAAAAATACGCTGTGTGAGCAAACGGAGTCGGAATTGGACGAAACCATTTTCGTTGGGACCGTAATGTCGAACTGTATCTACATGCTGGTTTTCGTGATTTTTGGGGTCAGTGTGTGATTACAGGAATTTTAGAAGACGAATAAAAATAGCATTGGCTTAAAAATCAATATATAAATGGAATATAAAAATAATATAATTAGCCTATATAATACCCCAACCATTCCTAAACCCTAACAAAATTTTCCATTCACTGTTCAGTACTCGTTTGAGCCGCCACCCTAAAAATTTATACCGAGATCTTCTGAAAATCAAAACATTTCCAAAGCTTGATGAAATCGAACCCTGTGTGATTCATTAGTCTAAATAGACTTCGATCTTCACTCTGGTATATGCTGTTTTGGGTTCGTCACATTCCATCGCCGCTGTTTTTCTGGGTACATCGAACTTAGGGTTTGGGTGTTTGGGTAATTGGAGTTTCAGTATGTGAATCCGAGTTCGAGTATGGATTGAGGGGAGTAAATCGGGTTTGCTGACAGTTCTTGTGTGGAACCCGTTCCAGTTTTTGTCGGGACTGGAACAGTAGTTCGTGGATTATCCGGTTCGACGCCAGTGGAGTTCGGAGCGCGAGATGGCAGTGGTGCTGTTGGGGTTGGTGTACTCGAAGGGAGAAGTAAAATGGTGGTTGTTTTGATTTCGGTTTCAAGAAGAATGGAGATCGAAGTTGGAGGAAGTGGCATTGGTAATTACCTAGAGCTTGTATTTCGGTTTTGAATTGGGGGAGAAAGTAATACGGGTTCGGGTCTGGTAAAAAGAATGGTAAGTGGGCCAAATTGAGGGTTAAGCCCAATAAAGGTTTAAGGTTTTATTTTAATTTAAAATTCAATAAGTGTAAAACTTGTAATGCTTATAACTTTGTCATACCTAATCAGAAATTCGAACCGTAAGTTGCGTTGGGACCGTATGGACGAGAGCTTCACAATAAAGCTGACTGGAAGTGGATTAGGGATCGTATGAATTCATGGCGAAATAAATTGTTTGATTCAAATCAAATAACAGTTTATCGTTCTTTAACGATGAACTGCCAAAGTGAGTAAAACTCACCAACTCTGAACAGTTATATTTTTATAATGTATTTTTAGAACTGTTAATCATCTGTTGATTGCTGTGTGTTGGTTGATTGATTGAACTGCTAGTCAGTTAGTGAAAATTATATATATATATATAAATATATATATAAACCGTTAAATATTTATATATTGATTCTGCTATCAGAATAATGTATATTGAACTGAAAGTGATGATAATCATATTGTGTAACATCTGTGGATGCAGGGAAACAGGTTGGAGGAATCCGAATGGATTCCTCAACAGTTATTTTATTGTTTTTCATATATTTTGATATATGATGTGAATTATAACCTGTTATTGATTTTGTGTGTATGGACGATATCGATCATCGTGATTTGATCTGATTGAATACCATAACATACGGGATGTTGATAAGGGGATTTTCAAAGTGATATTGAAAACAGAATATTTATAAACTGGAATATTTATAAATAAGAGATATTTATAAATTCGAATATGTATAAATAAGAAATATTTATAAATGGGAATATTTGTAAATAGGAGATACATAGAAAAAGAAAATAATTTCAAAACATTTTCTTTTGAGTGGAAAGGCCTGTGTGGCGGGTTTGTGGATTTTCCCGATGCTCCCGATACAAAGGAGGTTATGGCGAATTTTCCCGGAAATTTAAGGAGTTAGGATATTTTAAAGAATAAATGTGAAAACCAAATATAAAGGGAATATTTATGAAAACCAAATATAAAGGAATATTTGTGAAAACCAAATATAAGGGAAATATTTGTGGAAACCAAATATAAAGGAAATACTTGTGAAAATAAATAAAGAGTTAAAAGGAAATATTTATGTAGGAAATAAATAAAGTTATAAAGGAAAATATTTATATGAAATAAATATAGGCAAATTGAAAAGGGAAAATCATTTTTAAAGTGAAGAACCAAAAGTAAATCTTTAAAAATGAATAAACGTTGTTAAAAGGAACGTAATGAATAACCAGTTGGAGTTAACCAGTTAGAGTTAACCAGTTCAGTGGAGTTAACCAGTTAGAGTTAACCAGTTCAGTAGAGTTAACCAGTTCAGTAGAGTTAACCAGTTCAGTAGAGTTAACCAGTTCAGTTGAGTTAACCAGTTCAGTAGAGTTAACCAATTCAGTAGAGTTAACCAGTTCAGTAGAGTTAACCAATTCAGTAGAGTTAACCAGTTCAGTAGAGTTAACCAGTCCAGTAGAGTTAACCAGTTCAGTTAGAGTTAACCAGTTCAGTAGAGTTAACCAGTTGGGTTAAGTAAGTTGAGTTTACCAGTTGGGTTAAGTAAGTCGAGTTTACCAGTTGGGTTAAGTAAATCGAGTTAATCAAGTCGAGTTAATCCAGTTAGAGTTACTCAGGTAGAGTTAACCAGTTAGAGTTAAGCAGCTAGAGTTAATTAGGTAGAGTAATCAGGTAGGTTTAGCCAGTTAGAGTTAATCAGTTAGAATTAATCGATTAGAGTTAAAACGAACTAGAGTTAATCAAATATAGTTATTTGAGACAGAGTTAGTCAAACATAGTATTCAGGGTAAGTTGCCATCTCGTACGACTGCTAGCGAAATTCGCAGGGCTGTAAATAGCCTAAGGCGGTCGGATGTTTCCTGAGGGAGTTAGGTGTAACCATTGTGATCACTGCGATCTAGAGTCAAGCGAATGGAGTTAAATCGAATATAATTTATTCGATAATAGTTAAATCAAGTTAAGTTGAATAAGTCGAGTTAACCAGTTAGAATAAATCAATTAGAGTTGATCAGTCAGAGTTAACCAGTTAGAGTTAATCGAATTAGTTATTCGAGAGGAGATTATCGAATATTGTTATTCGAAAGGAGTTATCGATTATAGTTTAATCGAAGGGAGTTATGGATTATAGTTTAATCGAAAGGAGTTATCGATTATAGTTTAATCGAAGGGAGTTATCGATTATAGTTTAATCGAAAGGAGTTATCAAATTTAGTTATTCGAAAAGGAGTTATCGATTTGTTAAATCGAAAGGAAAGATTATCGAATATCGTTTATTCGAAAGGAGTTATCGAATTTAATTATTCGAAAAGGAGTTATCGATTTGTTAAATCGAAAGGAAAGATTATCGAATATCGTTTATTCGAGAGGAGATTATCGAATATAGTTTATTCGAAGGAGATATCGATTAATAGTTAATCGAGGTGAGTTATAGAATATTAGTTAAATCAAAGGAGTTAATCGAATATAGTTTGTTCGAATAGAGTTGGAGGAGTTAATCGAATATAGTTTATTCGACAAGAGTTAAGTGAATAGAGTAAATCGAATATAGTTTATTCGACAAGAGTTAAGTGAATAGAGTTAATCCAAACGTAGGAGAAATGGAAATGTTTTCCAGTAAGAACCAGAAATGTTTTCTAATATAGAAAACAAGAAATGGAAATGTTTTCCATTTTTAATAATGTATATTTTCTAAACTTAGAAAATAAGAAATATTGAATATAGGGAAACAGGAGATAAGTAAATAAATGAACTGAAGAGATTAATGCTAAATGATGTTTGTTCGATATAATTTCCATCTGGAAATAATATCGTTGTTTGCACACTTGTTTTTCTTCGATAGTTAACTCACAGACTATCGAAGTTTTTGACCATTTTAACGTTGTTAATATGGAGAGACCGGTTGGATTATTATCCAAAGAACCACTCTGTATTGGCATAAGCGTTGCGAATCATATATGCCAAAGATAATTGAAGACGGAGTAAAATGCAAGGGCTGTTGTATAAGTCTTAGATAACAGTGACTAAGATGGATATACGGAACAGTACCTTCGGTTTGTCCAGTCCCAGGACAACTTGTATGGACGAAGGTCTAACAGAGTATATCCAATGGATCGCGTAAGTTGATCTGTTCAAACGTATTCACGTTTGGTGGCGGAGGAATTCATTTCTCTAGCTGTATACCCATGTTATTTTTGGATAAATCAATTTGTGATTTAGCGGGTATGACGATGTGACATTCTAAGTGAATGAAGATGAATGTCTGACAGAGTATTTCCAGAGAGGTCACGTACATTGATTTCTTCAACCGTACCAAGAGTGGAAGCGGAGAAGGAAACTTCTTTAGCTAACACGTAATGTACTGTTGTAGACGTCAATTAGTTTTTTTCGATGGATCTGACAATGTGGCATTCGAAGTGAATCTGATATGATGATAAAGCGTAGCTTCTAGCCTCATCATCCGGTAAATGACAGAAATCGGGCAGGCAGCATGGCTAAGTCGGTCGCACCGAAGTAGGGTGTATAAACACCTATCTAAAGAATATTCATTTGCTTCTTTAATCTATCAATGCTGTCCCATATATATATACGGGAACGGTTGCTGATCCCAACCGTTGGTGATGTACATTCGATACACTCAAGCGAAATGAGTGGTCGGTCATGTGTGGCTGAGTTGCAAGATGTTCTTGTTGAACTCCAGTGTATCGTTCCTAGAGTACACTGATCGGAAGGTGGTTCCATACCTTGTCATAGTTGGAAATCCAATTACCCAATACGTGCTTGCGGTTTTGATTGTATACTATATATGTAGAACGTGAGATGAAAACGTTTCTGCTAGTTGATATCTATTTGTACATAGACATTATTATAATATCAAAAGGTTTTTGATATAAAGATATTTTGGATTCTCATAAGGGAAAAACCCGTTCCGTTCTGCGGCGTGGTCTTATGAGATATCGTTTACTTGTTCATATACCTGTTTAAACTGTTTTACTCATACCAGTCCCATGACTGACCCGGAGTATACTTTGTTGTTTTCCCTAAATTCTTGGGTGCCTAAATTTGTACGGGCAGTCAAGTAGTCGGGATTTACAGATATACTTGAAGAGCTGGAGCAGGAGGCTTCTGGATCATATAGCTATAGTTATTTCCGCTGTGTTGTAAGTGTTGTACTCTGATAAGTACTATTGTATACATAACTGTTATATTTCAAAGTTATGTTATCTATTATATGTTATTCGTTCCGCTGTGAGGTTCGTGTTACTCTGATGTTGTGTTCTTCTTCTTCTTCTATTCTAAGTTTCTATCTTTTCTATTCTCACCCTCTAATTTCTTTCATTAATTACCGGGATTTTTCGATGTTTTGGTTATCGACATCGAGCTTATGTCGATAACCAAAGTCTCCTCAAAATCCGGGTCGTTACAGTTGGTATCAGAGCTTAAGTTAAGGATTACCTTGGCTCTGTGGCGTGACTCGGTAGAGATAGGGTTAGTAATACCCTAGATTGAGTTTGAGTGTATATATACGAGTGCGTATTTGTATTTAATATAAAAAAAAGTGGTTTTATATTGTGGAGATTCATTGGCTGAGTTGTTTATGAGTTCTGGTCGATCAGTTTGATCCACTGTATCGGTAGGAGTAAATAAACATTTGAATACGATGGACCGACACAGTATGGATATGTGATATATTAGCATATATAGGATGTGATTATAATCGAGTAAGATTATAACATGTGAAATGGTTATATATAACCAATCAGAATTTATACCAGTAAATTATATGAAATTTAAATGAATTAAATCTGAATTTAGATCAGAATTGGAATTTAAAATCCCAGAAATGGGAAAGGTGTTTGTAAATGAACCTGGATTTAATATATGTGAATTTTAAGATCCTGGGAGATTTTAAATTTGTTTAAAGCATTTCAAATGGTATTTGGAATTGATTTCAAAGTGGAAAGGTTTAAAAATGGTTTTAAAAGTGATATAGTATTGAACTCACTTCGGTAGCTGGAAAATAATTCTGATGATGACTGCAACATCATTAGTGTTCATTTTCGAGTTGATAAGTGACGGATTACTACCGAGGATTTTGTTTTTGAATTGTTTGAGAAAAACAAGTTGTTTTGGTACTTTGAAATAAACACTTTGATTTTTGACATGATAAAGAGATTTAAAATTCCCAGGAAAAGATTGTTGAATTAAAACCAATTTGAATTAAAGGTTGGAATAGCAATTGGAATTAAAATTGAAACCAATTAGGTGAAAATTGAATTAAATTGGGTTAGAATGATATCAAGACAAATTGGATGGATGAGTCAAGAATTTGAAATTTAGCTGGACTTAGAATTTGAAAATCAATAACGAAACTTGAGATTGACAATGGGATTCGACTTGAGTATAAGAGAATGATTTGGTTTGACGATATAAAAGTGATTGAGTTTGATTGGGATGACATTGGTATATGTTGGAATGATAACAGATGGAAGGGATATAAGGATATGCCCGACAAAAAGGTACAAGTCTATTTTATATATGAGTTTGGAATTTATGAGCCGAATTGGCAAGCCGCTTGGCTGTTTGATTTTCTTTTGGGTTGGAGAAGGCCTAGAGAGGCGAGTTGCGGTTTTAACGATAGGGCTGTACAAAGGAGGTTATGGCGAAATTTTCCGAGAATTTAAAGTGTTAGAAAATTTTCAGAATTTTTTTGAAATTTTAGTTAGTCGGAAGGAGTTAATATTTTAGTCGATATTAATTGGTTCAGTGAAACTGAAGTTGAGAGGTAAACAAATTTTAGGAATTCCAATAGATAGGGTCATCCTCTAACTTAGCAATTTCGAGGACGAAATTATTTTAAGTGGGGCAGACCTGCTGTAATGACCCGCATTTTCTGCGGTATATAATTAATTTATTTAATTATATAAATGGTGGTTTAAAGAATTCAAATGGTCGTTAATTTAATAATAGGGAATATTTAATTAAATAAAATAAATTAAATAATATATTTAATTCAGAAATAAGCAAAAATATTGGAAATCACAATATTCTGTGAACTGGGTCGTCCCTTAGATTTAATTCAGCTTAGAGTTGAATTATATTGACGAATATATTCAATCGATGATAGTTTGAACGTATAATTATATTATAATTAAAATCGAGCTCGAAATGGCGCTGCAGTTCGTAAATTGGCGATTCGAACTTCAACTGAATGTACAGGATTCGTTTTAAATCGGATTTCTGTGAAACAAGAAACGTGTGGAGCTGGTGAAGTATATCTTTCTAGTGGAAGAGAAAGATCGGGATTTCGTTGTGTAGATTTTGATGTATGTCCAAATCAAATTTTAGAAAAGTTGCTGTGGAATTCCTTTATAATTTATAAAGGAATTATTTATATTTTAAAAAGGAATATCAATATAAATCGAATATTGGGTTGACCCAGATTCCAAATATCGAGTTAGAAATCCATAGGAGTATTGTGGAGCTGTATGGTATTCCACTGTGAATATATATACGATAATATAAATTTATTTATATTTAATTTAATTTTATTTAAAAATATTTATATATTTAAATGGGCTATTTAGAGCTTTAAAAATAGCCACTTTTGCAAACGAAGTCGGAATTCGACGAAACTAATTTTGTTGGATCCGCAATGTCAAATTACTGCCAGATGTCAAGTTTCGTGATTTTTAGGGTCACTGTGTGGCCGTACGAATTTTTAGAATGAAAAACAGTCAGTATTTCGACGGTTAAAAATACGCTGTGTGAGCAAACGGAGTCGGAATTGGACGAAACCAGTTTCGTTGGGACTGTAATGTCGAACTGTATCTACATGCCGGTTTTCGTGATTTTTGGGGTCAGTGTGTGATTACAGGAATTTTAGAGGATGAATAAAAATAGCATTGGCTTAAAAATTAATATATAAATGGAATATAAAAATAATATAATTAGCCTATATAATACCCCAACCATTCCTAAACCCTAACAAAATTTTCCATTCACTGTTCAGTACTCGTTTGAGCCGCCACCCTAAAAATTTATACCGAGATCTTCTGAAAATCAAAACATTTCCAAAGCTTGATGAAATCGAACCCTGTGTGATTCATTAGTCTAAATAGACTTCGATCTTCACTCTGGTATATGCTGTTTTGGGTTCGTCACATTCCATCGCCGCTGTTTTTCTGGGTACATCGAACTTAGGGTTTGGGTGTTTGGGTAATTGGAGTTTCAGTATGTGAATCCGAGTTCGAGTATGGATTGAGGGGAGTAAATCGGGTTTGCTGACAGTTCTTGTGTGGAACCCATTCCAATTTTTGTCGGGACTAGAACAGTAGTTCGTGGATTATCCGATTCGACGCCAGTGGAGTTCGGAGCGCGAGATGGCAGTGGTGTTGTTGGGGTTGGTGTACTCGAAGGGAGAAGTAAAATGGTGGTTGTTTTGATTTCGGTTTCAAGAAGAATGGAGATCGAAGTTGGAGGAAGTGGCATTGGTAATTACCTGGAGCTTGTATTTCGGTTTTGAATTGGGGGAGAAAGTAATACGGGTTCGGGTCTGGTAAAAAGAATGGTAAGTGGGCCAAATTGAGGGTTAAGCCCAATAAAGGTTTAAGGTTTTATTTTAATTTAAAATTCAATAAGTGTAAAACTTGTAATGCTTATAACTTTGTCATACCTAATCAGAAATTCGAACCGTAAGTTGCGTTGGGACCGTATGGACGAGAGCTTCACAATAACGCTGACTGGAAGTGGATTGGGGATCGTATGAATTCATGGTGAAATAAATTGTTTGATTCAAATCAAATAACTGTTTATCATTCTTTAACGATGAACTGCCATAGTGAGTAAAACTCACCAACTCCGAACAGTTATATTTTTATAATGTATTTTTAGAACTGTTAATCATCTGTTGATTGCTGTGTGTTGGTTGACTGATTGAACTGCTAGTCAGTTAGTGAAAATTATATATATATATAAATATAAATATAAATATATATAAACCGTTAAATATTTATATATTAATTCTGCTTTCAGAATAATGTATATTGAACTGAAAGTGATGATAATCATATTGTGTAACATCTGTGGATGCAGGGAAACAGGTTGGAGGAATCCGACTGGATTCCTCAACAGTTATTTTATTGTTTTTCATATATTTTGATATATGATGTGAATTATAACCTGTTATTGATTTTGTGTGTATGGACGATATCGATCATCGTGATTTGATCTGATTGAATACCATAACATACGGGATGTTGATAAGGGGATTTTCAAAGTGATATTGAAAACAGAATATTTATAAACTGGAATATTTATAAATAAGAGATATTTATAAATTCGAATATTTATAAATAAGAAATATTTATAAATTGGAATATTTATAAATAGGAGATACATAGAAAAAGAAAATAATTTCAAAACATTTTCTTTTGAGTGGAAAGGCCTGTGTGGCGGGTTTGGGGATTTTCCCGATGCTCCCGATACAAAGGAGGTTATGGCGAATTTTCCCGGAAATTTAAGGAGTTAGGATATTTTAAAGAATAAATGTGAAAACCAAATATAAAGGGAATATTTGTGAAAACCAAATATAAAGGAATATTTGTGAAAACCAAATATAAGGGAAATATTTGTGGAAACCAAATATAAAGGAAATACTTGTGAAAATAAATAAAGAGTTAAAAGGAAATATTTATGTAGGAAATAAATAAAGTTATAAAGGAAAATATTTATATGAAATAAATATAGGCAAATTGAAAAGGGAAAATCATTTTTAAAGTGAAGAACCGTTACCAAAAGTAAATCTTTAAAAATGAATAAACGTTGTTAAAAGGAACGTAATGAATAACCAGTTGGAGTTAACCAGTTAGAGTTAACCAGTTCAGTGGAGTTAACCAGTTAGAGTTAACCAGTTCAGTAGAGTTAACCAGTTCAGTAGAGTTAACCAGTTCAGTAGAGTTAACCAGATCAGTAGAGTTAACCAGTTCAGTAGAGTTAACCAATTCAGTAGAGTTAACCAGTTCAGTAGAGTTAACCAATTCAGTAGAGTTAACCAGTTCAGTAGAGTTAACCAGGTCAGTAGAGTTAACCAGTCCAGTAGAGTTAACCAGTTCAGTTAGAGTTAACCAGTTCAATAGAGTTAACCAGTTGGGTTAAGTAAGTTGAGTTTACCAGTTGGGTTAAGTAAGTCGAGTTTACCAGTTGGGTTAAGTAAATCGAGTTAATCAAGTCGAGTTAATCCAGTTAGAGTTACTCAGGTAGAGTTAACCAGTTAGAGTTAATTAGGTAGAGTAATCAGGTAGGGTTAGCCAGTTAGAGTTAATCAGTTAGAATTAATCGATTAGAGTTAAAACGAACTAGAGTTAATCAAATATAGTTATTTGAGACAGAGTTAGTCAAACATAGTATTCAGGGTAAGTTGCCATCTTGTACGACTGCTAGCGAAATTTGCAGGGCTGTAAATAGCCTAAGGCGGTCGGATGTTTCCTGAGGGAGTCAGGTGTAACCATTGTGATCGCTACGATCTAGAGTCAAGCGAATGGAGTTAAATCGAATATAATTTATTCGATAATAGTTAAATCAAGTTAAGTTGAATAATTCGAGTTAACCAGTTAGAATAAATCAATTAGAGTTGATCAGTCAGAGTTAACCAGTTAGAGTTAATCGAATTAGTTATTCGAGAGGAGATTATCGAATATTGTTATTCGAAAGGAGTTATCGATTATAGTTTAATCGAAGGGAGTTATCGATTATAGTTTAATCGAAAGGAGTTATCGATTATAGTTTAATCGAAGGGAGTTATCGATTATAGTTTAATCGAAAGGAGTTATCGAATTTAGTTATTCAAAAAGGAGTTATCGATTTGTTAAATCGAAAGGAAAGATTATCAAATATCGTTTATTAGAAAGGAGTTATCGAATTGAATTATTCGAAAAGGAGTTATCGATTTGTTAAATCGAAAGGAAAGATTATCGAATATCGTTTATTCGAGAGGAGATTATCGAATATAGTTTATTCGAAGGAGTTATCGATTAATTGTTAATCGAGGTGAGTTATAGAATATTAGTTAAATCAAAGGAGTTAATCGAATATAGTTTGTTCGACTAGAGTTGGGGGAGTTAATCGAATATAGTTTATTCGACAAGAGTTAAGTGAATAGAGTAAATCGAATATAGTTTATTCGACAAGAGTTAAGTGAATAGAGTTAATCCAAACGTAGGAGAAATGGAAATGTTTTCCAGTAAGAACCAGAAATGTTTTCTAATATAGAAAACAAGAAAAGGAAATGTTTTCCATTGTTAATAATGTATATTTTCTAAACTTAGAAAATAAGAAATATTGAATATAGGGAAACAGGAGATAAGTAAATAAATGAACTGAAGAGATTAATGTTAAATGATGTTTGTTCGATATAATTTCCATCTGGAAATAATATCGTTGTTTGCACACTTGTTTTTCTTCGATAGTTAACTCATAGACTATCGAAGTTTTTGACCATTTTAACGTTGTTAATATGGAGAGACCGGTTGGATTATTATCCAAAGAACCACTCTGTATTGGCATAAGCGTTGCGAATCATATATGCCAAAGATAATTGAAGACGGAGTAAAATGCAAGGGCTGTTGTATAAGTCTTAGATAACAGTGACTAAGATGGATATACGGAACAGTACCTTCGGTTTGTCCAGTCCTAGGACAACTTGTATGGACGAAGGTCTGACAGAGTATATCCAATGGATCGCGTAAGTTGATCTGTTCAAACGTATTCACGTTTGGTGGCGGAGGAATTCATTTCTCTAAGCTGTATACCCGTGTTATTTTTGGATAAATCAATTTGTGATTTGGCGGGTATGACGATGTGACATTCTAAGTGAATGAAGATGAATGTCTGACAGAGTATTTCCAGAGAGGTCACGTACATTGATTTCTTCAACCGTACCAAGAGTGGAAGCGGAGAAGGAAACTTCTTTAGCTAACACGTAATGTACTGTTGTAGACGTCAATTAGTGTTTTTCGATGGATCTGACAATGTGGCATTCGAAGTGAATCTGATATGATGATAAAGCGTAGCTTCTAGCCTCATCATCCGGTAAATGACAGAAATCGGGCAGGCAGCATGGCTAAGTCGGTCGTACCGAAGTAGGGTGTATAATCACCTATCTAGAGAATATTCATTTGCTTCTTTAATCTATCAATGTTGTCCCATATATATATATACGGGAACGGTTGCTGATCCCAACCATTGGTGATGTACATTCGATACACTCAAGCGAAATGAGTGGTCGGTCATGTGTGGCTGAGTTGCAAGATGTTCTTGTTGAACTCCAGTGTATCGTTCCTAGAGTACACTGATCGGAAGGTGGTTCCATACCTTGTCATAGTTGGAAATCCAATTACCCAATACGTGCTTGCGGTTTTGATTGTATACTATATATGTAGAACGTGAGATGAAAACGTTTCTGCTAGTTGATATCTATTTGTACATAGACATTATTATAATATCAAAAGGTTTTTGATATAAAGATATTTTGGATTCTCATAAGGGAAAAACCCGTTCCGTTCTGCGGCGTGGTCTTATGAGATATCGTTTACTTGTTCATATACCTGTTTAAACTGTTTTACTCATACCAGTCCCATGACTGACCCGGAGTTTACTTTGTTGTTTTCCCTAAACTCTTGGGTGCCTAAATTTGTACGGGCAGTCAAGTAGTCGGGATTTACAGATATACTTGAAGAGCTGGAGCAGGAGGCTTCTGGATCATATAGCTATAGTTATTTCCGCTGTGTTGTAAGTGCTGTACTCTGATAAGTGCTATTGTATACATAACTGTTATATTTCAAAGTTATGTTATCTATTATATGTTATTCGTTCCACTATGAGGTTCGTGTTACTCTGATGTTGTGTTCCTCTTCTTCTTCTATTCTAAGTTTCTATCTTATCTATTCTCACCCTCTAATTTCTTTCATTAATTACCGGGATTTTTCGATGTTTTGGTTATCGACATCGAGCTTATGTCGATAACCAAAGTCTCCTCAAAATCCGGGTCGTTACACCTGCCGCCTCCCCTGACCCGCAGCCCCACGCCTCCGACCACACCCATACTCCCCCAACGCCGCTCCCTCTCCCCATTTGAAACTGACTGTAAGTTTTTTCCCTCTTTCTTCTTTCTTAAATTATTTTACATAATTAGTTTAGTTAGGAAAAAAACTGAGTTTTACATAGATAACAGAGCAATATAAAAATATGACATTTAGATGAGATTATTTAATAAGAAGATTGAGATTTTTAATTCTGAAAAGTTGAGATCTTTAATTATATAGTTAATCAAATAGAAAAGGTCGGATTTTTATATAGTTAATCAAATAGAAAAGGTCGGATTTTTATGTAGTTAATCAAATGGAAAAGGTCGGATTTTTATGTAGTTAATCAAATAGAAAAGGTCGGATTTTTTTATAGTTAATCAAATAGAAAAGGTCGGATTTTTATATAGTTAATCAAATAGAAAAGGTCGGATTTTTATATAGTCAATCAAATAGAAAAGGTCAGATTTTTATATAGTCAATCAAATAGAAAAGGTCGGATTTTTATATAGTCAATGAAATAGAAAAGGTCAGATTTTTATATAGTTAATCAAATAGAAAGGGCGAATTTTTATATTAGAAAATTTTGATTTTTATATAGTAGAAATAATAAAGATGTGATTTTTATATTTGTAGTTATAAAAATGTGATTTTTAGCTATGTAGTAGCATAATAAAAATATATTTTTTATTATATGGGAAGTGAAATAAAAATAGAATTTTTATCTATATAGCAGCGGTGTAAAAATAGAATTTTTATCCATATAGAGTGATTATAAAAAATGTAATTTTTATATTCATAGCAACAATATAAAAATGTGATTTTTGTATGTGTAGTGGCTACGGGCAACGAAAGTGACAAAAGGCGAGAACGGCGAAGATTTCTACATATGAAGAGTCGTGGCGTTTGGTTTAGCTAGTCAGTGAGAACTCCTCACTTTTATTTTTACTTCTAGTTTGAAATATATACTAGGATGCAGACGGTGTTTAGTAGCACCCGACACCCGTCGTCCACAGACCATGGATGACTTGTTTGTTTGGTTGTTGTGTTGTGAAATTTGATTGTGTGATGTGAAATGAAGTAAAATATTTTATAGTGGAAAATATTTTATAGTTAAAAATATAATTTTTAACGTGTATATAAAATAAATAGTTATAAACAAATCGAACGATATGTTTATATACAAACATTTGACTGATATTGATTGGGACGATAAATTTTACACATCGTCCAACTGCACAAATAAAATCTGTGTTTGATTGTTTGAAACCCCACACGGGTATTGGGATGATATATGACATACATTAATCCCAATAATTAGTTGTATGTTGATCGATTGATTGACAGACTGTTATAAGCGTTAAATATTTATATTTGATGCTTATACAGTGTAGAACGCACTTTGGATGATGGTTGATTGTTTGTTGTCATTGTCGTATATATGAATTGGATGAAATCCATATAAATGAAATTATATGGTAATTGACTGTGTCTGATTCCAGTTCAGAATTATCAAATATTTTAAAATAACATTCAGTGAATATTGAAATGTGAAGCCATGTTAAGTAGTTAAACGTCATTTTAACACAAACGGGAACTTTGTCGATTTTATTTGTTTTTAATGAATATTGAAAAGTGATTTCAATAATCGAATATTTTAGAAAATGAATTCGAATTCAAATCGAATTGAAATTGAATTGAATAGGAATTCAAATCGAATTGAATCGAATTGGAATTGAATTGAAATCAAATAGAAATGAATGTAAAAAGGAATTTATAAAGGAAAATTCAATTTTGATTTGAAATCGAATAAGAAGTTGAAATTGTTTTGAAAATAAATTTAAAACGATTTATAAAATACGTTATGAGAGGAAATCGACGAAATATATAATATATATATATATATATATAATGGTCTGAATAGAACGCGCCGCGCCGCGGCGGTTCGCAAATTTCGACCATTGACTTCGAATGAACCAATTTTAATAGAAAACAAATACAAAATCCAAAATAATGGCAGCGGCTAGCACCGCATCATCTTTGCTTCTCTTCAATTCGATCGAAGAGGCAAACGTTCGTGTGGACTTCTCTGGAGGCAGGACGCTTTGTTGTGCTATCGATTCATTGCTTCATTCATGGATTTGGATTCGAGATTAACCCGAATCTTAAAGGTTTCACTTCGTAGGTATGAAATCCTAACCTATTTTGATTTCGATTTACAGTTTTTGCCTAGATCCTATTTTACAGATGTTGAAATTTGTTAAATTTGGTTAACGAATACATCATCTAAAACTTACAACCATCGGATTCTCCTAAAACCGGAAACGTTGGGTTCGTATCGAAAAGAGCTTTCTAATAAATATTAGAGGTTTGAAATCTAACGGTCGGATTTGGAATTATGTCCAAATCAAATTTGGAAAAGGTCGCTGTAAGTGCAGTTCAATGGCCGTTGATGGAAATCGACTGTACGGGCCTTGATAAAATTATTAAAAATAATAATAATTTGTGTAAAATCATAAGAAATGATTTGTGAAGAATCGGTATGAAAAACTCCATATTTGAAAAGATAAAAATAGATTTTTATCAAAATGAACTAGTTTTGAACTAGAATTATAATTCATTTATTTTTGAAATAAATAAAGTGAATTCTAAATGGTTTTGAAATATAACCAGAATTTCCAATATATAAAGTGGAAATGAATTTTAATCGAAATTGTCTTTGGAATATTTCGATGTTGGATTTCGTGATTATACAGATATTGTTATGGAAATTTGGAAGATATATTTATATCGTTATTTCCAATACGATATTTGTTGGTTGTAGAATTTGATATTGAATATAAGCCGATACATTTTCTATTCAGAGCCTTGTATTTAATATCAAATGTGATTTGGGTTTGTCGTGAATGATGAAACTGTTCTTAAACCCAGTTGAGGAAAAGATTAAATCTTTTTATTTAGATTTAATGAAGTGTACCAATTAAATAATATTTAATTGGAATTGAAATGGGATTGGTTTTGGGGTTTATCGTGAACGGTGTTTTAAATAACACTGGTTCTTTAACCCGTTAATTAATGGAATGTGATTTTGGGTTGTTGTGAACGGTATCTTCAATAATATTGTTCTTAGACCCAAAGGAGTTAAGAAAATCAGAAACTAACTGGAGATTAGTTAAGTTGAATGGCTGCTTGGGTATTGATCTGATGTTGGTTTCGGCCTTTGGGGTTAATACTTAGGGAATTGCTCACTTGCTAATTTACGGGTAGGGACTGATTGAAATGTGATGTGATTTTGGGGTTTATCGTGAACCGTGTTTTAAATGACATCGCTTCTTTAACCCAGTTAAAGATTAAAACTAAGTGGAGTTTTAATGAATCTTTAATTATATTGAAAAGATCGAGAATGGAGTATCACCAGTTTTGCTCCAGGCGATAGTTAAATCTTTAATTAGATTTGAACGTGAAATGGTAATTGAATTTACCGATAACACCGTGGTGTTAGATATGAAGTATTACAAGATTTACTTCATGGGATGAATAGGTTGGGATGGGGATATAAAATAAATGATAACTTCGGTGTGGTTCGCTAATCCCGACTAGTTTGAATTGATATTCAAAAGAAGATTAAAGAATAAATTTAGAAGAATTTATCTTTGATAAAATTAGTGGGAACCTTTCCCCAAGAATGTGAAATTTAGAAAACTAACTGGAGATTGGTTAAGTTGAATGGTTTCCTGGGTATTGATCGGATGTTGGTTTCGGCCTTCGGGGTTAATATTTTGGGGAATTGTTCTCTTTCTAATTTACGGTTAGTGACTGATGAATTGGAAAGAGGCGTATGTTGTGTTTGTGTAACACTTGTTTATTATATATGCGAGTTATTCGGAAAGACCGGGTTTATCCCATTCCGAATAACTGATACGACGATAAGTCGAAGATGAAGACGGTGGTTGAAGACCGGAGGTCTTCACGTCGTTTGGGTAATTAATGATGATCTTGATTGGGCCGTACACCCAAGAGGAGGGAATCAGTTAGTGATCATCCAAACGTACTTAGAGATCGATGGATATGCGGGGTACTAGGTGCCTCCGGTTCGTTCAGACCCAGAACGAACTTGTAAATGGACTGTGTATCTGATATTGGATTTCATTCTGTGTGATTGATATTGGTTGCATAGAGTGGTTTGCCTGTGTGGCATGCTAAGATGTAAATGATCAAGGCTTCTGTTGAAAAGCAGAGTCTTGTGGTTGATGATCAAAGCACAGCCTTTGTGGCATCGCTTTGTGTAGCGTTAATTCGCGAGCCTCACACCCCGGTTGTGAACCAAAAACGGGAGAAGGACCTCAGGGAGGACATGCGTTTCCTTCTAGTTAGAAGTGACGTCGGTGGTTTTACACGCCCTGACGAGTTTGACTTATGTGGTTGTTGTTGTTGCGAGGCGCCTCGGATATATTGGTGATTATGTGAAGTCGATGCAGTCATTCGTTGGCTCATTGACCCCCCAAAGGGTGGGGAAACGCAGTGTTCAGACATTTTTATCCACATCGGTGGACCAGCCCTGACGATCCAAAGGTCACTCGAGCTCTGACCTGAGGAGCGGACTAGAGCGTCTCGAATCGGTAGAGGACTATCTTTTGCCTCGGTTCATAGATGGAAATCCAATTTCCAAATACGTGACTTTGCGGTTTTATTTGTAGAGCCTAGTATTGGCGATATGATATATGGTACACATGCCGCCTATGATTGATATTTAAGATTGTGTAACGACCCAGATTTTTCTGCTATTTTGATTCAAATATTTAAATCTATTTTAAATACTTTATTTAAATTATTTATGAGAATCAATATTGAAATCGTTAATTAAACAACGACTGAACGTTTATATTTATATTTAAATTAATAAAACGAACTCAAAACAACGCGGTAGTTCGTAAAATTGAATTTCAACTTCAGTTGACTATATTGAATCCGTGTTAAGTCGGATTTTGATGAAACAAGAAGCGTCTGAATCTAGTTGATAATATTTTTCTAATGGAGGAGAAAAATTGAGTTTTCGTATTTTAAATTTTATTTTACAGCCAAATCAAACTTTCAAATAGTCGCTATAGAATCGTTCATCGACCATAACAGTTTATTTGAAATAACTACATACTGGATTCGAATTTAGACAAGGTTCTTTTGGGATGTAGTGTTAATTTAATTTTTAGAATTTTACTGTAATTTTTGTTTCATAAAATGAGCAACTTTTTATTTAGAGTATTTTGCACCCTATATCAACATTTTGAGGTTTCACAGAATAAGTTCACCTACCGATATTATTACATTTTTGCGATCGTGGCACGCTGCTGAGCGCAACGGTATATTTATTTCTGTCGATAGCAGTCCTTAAATGATAAAAATTTTGTGCAAGCGTGGTACCCTAAAATCTAATGTGTACGATATCTTTTGAAATGATCTTACCAAATCCAAATGATATCACGTTGGCAAAAATCTTACCAAATCTCTGCTCAGGCGACGTGACAACTCAAAAGAAAATCTTAGAGTGTTTATGTAGTTTTCATATCTTCAATCCCTATCCAACGTACAGCCTATTTCTTTGATAAAACATGACAAGCATCCCTTCGGCCATACCGTGTACGTGCTGTGCCTTATCCCTTGTTTCTTTTATCTATGTATCTATACCCTACGCTAGACAGATACCCTATCCGTTTCTTTTCCATACGGAATGAAATCTGCACATCAACTTATTAATGGAAATTACCACACACAGTAGCTAATCAATCCACTTCTTGCCTTTCTCATTCAATATAAAAATAAAACCCAGCTACACTATGACAGACTATTGAAATGAACAAACACTGCCCACCTTATTACACTACAAGAAAAACCGAGATTAGCAGCGGCAGAAAACGCTGCTAATCCGTTGCTAAACAGAAATTAGCGACGGATTTCCTACATAATGTCTCGGTCGGCAAAACCCTTGACGGTATCTATGTCAAATTTTGCGACGGAATTTAGCATGAATTTTCCGACAATTTACCATCATTTAACTAATTTTATAACAAAAATAAATATTATTTATTAATTTACTTTTATTTTATTTTTTATTTATATACCGACGATTTACCGACGGATTATTAATTTAGTATAAAATATTATTTACAAAATCTGTCGGTAAACCCTTGCTAATTAGCAAGGGATTAGCGACGAATATGTATATTTTTAAAATTATTATTTATAAATAACCGTCGGTAAACCCTTGCTAATTAGCAAGGGATTAGCGATGGTTATTATTTTTCATAGGCTAATATGTCATTAAATCTTTCGGTTTTATATAAATAATGTCATAAAATTGCTGAAATACACAAGATTCATCGACTCAAATACATAAGATTCATTGATTCAAACAATAACATTTCATATACAATATTATGTTCATTTCATATATAATATTTTTTCAACAATAGATCTTACAAACAACCTTCATGCACCGCGCAGGGTGTCACGGATTACACAAAACAGTTTCTCGAGGCAAATCCAAAAGTAGCAAAAGCACTACACTCCTATCTCAAGGCTCTCAAAGACAAAACTTTGCACCAGCAATTACAGACTAATACAAATCTTCCAACCAACTGCAAACGCACAAGATAAGAAAATAGGACCTTAAGTAGGATCCAATCATATTTTCTATATTCTACATGATAATTCAAAAAAGCAAAAAAAAAAAAGGAGGAAGAAAGAGCATGTACCTCAAAGCAGCCTGATAATGTAATAAAGCTTTTGAGAGCATATTAGTAGCTGCATAAACTAGAGCAAGTTCTATGTGGAGAGAACCATTAACCTAAGCGTTGACATATATTTGAAGCCCCATGTCATGCACCATATTACACAGCAAAAAATGTAAGGTGTGAAAGCTCCCATCTTTTCTTCCTTTCTTTGTAAACAAAGTCTGTAGCCTCGCTTCTCAATCATGCATGATCCCATTTCATATGTTTTTTTTCAGTCCAGTCTCCTAAAGAAACAAATGAAAATGAAACAATCAAACATTTATATGGGTGCATAGAAAAAAAAATCGCTATATATCGATTCTGTTCCCCTTATTTCAACCACATTCCAATTTATAATAACATAATGAAATTGCAAAATAGAAGAAGCATGTTATTTAAATCTAACATGTAAATGAATTCCGAAGGGTACAAGTATGTAGCAAAAAATGAGATGTAGCCAACTTTTATACACAGCGTATTGTATATATGTTACAACCATTTAAATATGAACTTCCAAATAAGAAAATAATAAATAGTCGCTATAAAATAAATGACAGCACTAAATAAAACTGAAGTGAACACCAAATTGGTAAAATGTAAAACGAAAAGGGGAAAGATATTTTTTTTACTACCAAATCGACTATAAACCACCATGCGAATGCATTTGGTAACTCATGGTTATACCCATGCTACAAGGCAAGGATCATAGTATACGGGAAGGACAGGCTACTACTCAAAATCATCTAATATCAACCACTCATTTAAATGTTAACAAGTGAAAAAAGAGAAACAATGATTAATTAAACGAAAATGCTGATGGAAATAAGAGAATTTGGAGCGTACCCATCATGAAATATGTACGCATATACAGACGCACAAAAGAATCTATAGCACGTATAGTGCACATGCATATGATGAAAAATCCTTACAGAAGTATTAAATCTGAAAATCCTAAAAAACTGATAGCAAATTGAAAGAAAAAATTTGGTAAACAAAATTTAAACTTGCAACTTTATTCCCTGAATTAAGTCTAGCTTTGTCCATGTTATTTAGTATAACCGTAAGCATGTGTTATCAGTTACTACAAATGCTAAACCAAGAAGGGTGAAAGAAATTCCATAATTAGATAACATGAAGCTTTGCAGTCAAGGGGATATTAATCGCACAATTTTTTCCCCTCTTCTTTTTGTCGTCAAAATTTGATCCATATACCTTACACACAAGGGGGTAGACAGAATTGTGAGCTTAGGATTGTTTCGGGAGTCAAATCGGGGTACAGTAGCATCAGCAGTATCGTTATTATCGTGAAGTTTGATAGACTTACAAGTGCAGCTCTACAATTCAATAAACAGGTCTACTACTTGCATGGTATTTAATTGCATAAACAACATTGTATTTGAATATCTGAAGAAAAAAGAAAGAGCAAAAGCAAATGGATGACATACATAGGAAGTAGTGCATCAGGCAAACGTTCGGTAGTAGAAACCACCCTACAATTTCCAAATTCAGACCAGGCATTAATTTATCAGTTGAAGGAACAACACAAAAGCACATTGTATAAACATTTAACAACATAAAAACATACAATAGCAATATAGACCACTACTGGCACAAAGCAAACAAATATTTCAGAGTACCGACTGGATTCAATACAGCAACTTATGGAATCATATTTATTATACTTTTCTGTTTCTGGATAGAGCAATACAAGGAATTAAGTAGTATGAAACGAGATCTAAGTGGAATTGACTTACTGTTTACATGGAGTAGAGGACTGATCCATCGTATCCAATTCCTCAAGTTCTATCTTAAAAAATAAACAAAAAGATTACACTAAAGTAAAAATCCTAAAAAACTGATAGCAAATTGAAAGAAAAAATTTGGTCAATACCAGAAAACGCCCAATAGCCTCGATTGCTCAAAATCGTTGGATGCTCGATTGATGGATGCTCGGAGATCCTGGAAATCGAAGGGGGGATGAAGTCGCCAATTTTTTTGGTGCTCGGAGATGCTGGAAATCGAATTATAGAAGGGGAGTAGACGCCATTTTTTCCTTTTGGAATTAGGTTTTTTTTCGAACGAATTGGAATGGTATGTGGTAGTGGCGGCTACTCCTGATTAGGCTGAACGTTACTTGTGAAATGGGTTAGGGTTTGATAAGAGCGTTCGAGCCAAAAATTTGTGCGTTGGAGCCAAAATTTAAACTGGTGGGAATGTAGAAAATTTGATAATGATTAGTTATTACTTCCTGACCATAACTAAACATTAAAACTTAAATGTCATTATCATTATATACATAGTATTAGTTATTAACTATTCATGGTAATTATTAATTTTATATATCTAATATTATTTATTGAATATCAAAATTTATAAAAACTATTTAATATTGTTGATTTTCTCTCTTTTTTAATAATTTTGAATTTTTTCGAAAATATGAATATACAAATTTATGGTAAGCTTATATATTCTTCCATTCAGTGCTATTTTTATGTAAACTTTTTGCAAATAAATGGTAAGCTTATATATTTTTCCATTCAGTGCTATTTTTTTAATCAATGCTGATTATTCCTTCTTATAACGTTTAATGGATTATTAGTTTCGATAATATCACTAGATAATTGTTGCCATAATTTGGAATAGTCCAAAAAGAGACTTATATATCCAACGTAAAAAACTAGAACGGTTTGATTTTATGTAAACTTTTTGCAAATAAATGGTAAGCTTATATATTCTTCCATTCAGTGCAATTTTTTCAGTAAAATGAAATTTTAACGTATTTATTGCTTGCCCGATTTAATTCCTAATTTTATAAACGATAAATTAACATATAGGCCATTACATAATTTCAATTACACCTATCATGCTAATTTTCTTATGTAGTATATTATTATTTATTCTTGCAGTTACAGCTTGAGATCATACTCTGTAATATTAAATGGTTAAGCTTTTTATGTAAACTTTTTGCAAATAAATGGTAAGCTTATATATTCTTCCATTCAGTGCAATTTTTTCAGTAAAATGAAATTTTGTATATATGCAGCGTCATACTATATATTACTAATTTTGTAATCTGCAGATTCTATAGATGTACAACCACATATATAAAGAATTAACTACCCGTTTACCTCAGAATGGTACACATATGCAACCTCATATTATATACTTATATATTACTAATTCTTTTATCTTGTAGCATTACAAAGTCGGTTTTCCCACCGTTATGCGGTTATACTAGCAGTAATTTTCAAATATTAAAAGTAATTATTTAAAACTAATCATTAATTAATTGATATTAGTAATTTAGTTGTAATCAGTAAGTATTGAAAAGTATCCTTCCTTATTTTGTTATTACTTTCTAATTATTAATACTATGATAATCTAGATTTGAATATTAGTAGTTGTTAAATATATGTCAGTCGCAATCGGTAGATTGAACTTTTTATAAATGGAAATAAATAAATATAAATCAACAGTGGGTTATGAGACTTGAATGAAACTCGAACGATGGAGCCAAAAGTTTCACATGTTGGAGCCAAAATTTCACCTGTGGAGCCAATGTTTAAAAAAATTGTATTTTATCTTAGTCGGAATTTATAGAAAATTTTAAATTTTGAATATGAAGTATTATACAATTTAAATTAAACAATTAAATGAATTTTTTTCAATATTTTAAAGTTTAGAAATTTTGTTACTTCGTGTCAAACAATAATTGGTTTTATAAACTTTATGATTTATTTCAAATCAATTCAAGAATGTAACGACCCGGATTTTTCTGCTATTTTGATTCAAATATTTAAATCTATTTTAAATATTTTATTTAAATTATTTATGAGAATCAATATTGAATTCGTTAATTAAACAACAACTGAACGTTTATATTTATATTTAAATTAATAAAACGAACTCAAAACAACGCGGTAGTTCGTAAAATTGAATTTCAACTTCAGTTGACTATATTGAATCCGTGTTAAGTCGGATTTTGATGAAACAAGAAGCGTCTGAAACTAGTTGATAATATTTTTCTAATGGAGGAGAAAAATGGAGTTTTCGTATTTTAAATTTTATTTTACGGCCAAATCAAACTTTCAAATAGTCGCTATAGAATCGTTCATCGACCATAAAAGTTTATTTGAAATAACTACATACTGGATTCGAATTTAGACAAGGTTCTTTTGGGATGTAGTGTTAATTTAATTTTTAGAATTTTACTGTAATTTTTATTTCGTAAAATGAGCAACTTTTTATTTAGAGTATTTTTGTAACGACACGGATTTCGCCCGGACCTAATCGATCGCTAAACCGACCAAGACCGTTCGAATCCCGTATACGCTAACTTTGGGTATACAACACATCAGAACAAATAACAGAAGACTTCAATAAACATCATAATAATGTTACATCAGAGTACAGAATATCAGAGTATATCGAAATATAATACACAGCGGAAGATAAATTTACATAAATGTAAAACAGTGCACAGCGGAAATATAAACTACACAGCGGAAGACTGTAAATGCCTGGACACAGCTTAAAGCTTCAATCCAGAATCCTGCTCAATACATCTGCAAAATAAAACTACTCGACTGCCCGTGTGGAAAATAGGGGCACCCGAGTTCGCAAGGGAAAAGCAAACTACAGGTCAGTCATGGGACTGGTGTGAGAACTCAAAAACAGTTGTTAAACTTGTTTAAAAATAAGGCAAATCACGGGACCACGCCACTTTCGCGGAACGGGTTTACCCCCATGAAAGCCAGTGTATAAGCAACAATCAATATAGATATATGGATCTACTATGCATCACACAACATGCAATATCCCAATCTACCCACTTAGATTAATCACAACACTTAGATTTTCCAAATCCAATTCAATTTACAGAAATTATTCCTTTGGATTTTATTCCCGATTTCTTATTTCAAATCATTTGAAATACATATCTAACTTTCTATATCAAAGTAGATTTCACTTCGGGATCTCAAATCAAATCATTTGGAAATGTGAATTCCAAAACATAACAATGCATACAAACAAGTATGCAACCAAATATCGTGCTCCCCATCGACAAGGCAAAGGGTACGCACCTCGCAACTCGATATATATATGTGCACCTACCCCACATAGGAGTAGGCTACACCGACGATGCACCTCCCACTCAGGAGAGCATACACCGCCCTCTCACCCATACTTTTAGTCTCAGGGTTACCCGAATCTTTAGTCACATACTAAATCATTTCATATCCCGAAGTAGGGAAAATCATTTCACAACATAATAATCACAATGTAACATATAATACATTTCTAAATCACTTTAGAAATCATCGGGTTTTGGGCCTCGAAATCCTTTCTGTTTTATAAAACATTTTTATAAAACATTCCCTGTCCAAAATCGGGAATACATTTCTTTTCACTTAAGGAAAATATCATTTCACAATCATTCGTTAAATTTGAAATGAACACAACATCGCTAAACACCTTATCGTCAAATCGTGAAGTGTTTCACAAGGCGTTAGCACACAGATATTTTCAACCCAACCCAATGCTAAATGCAAAAGCATATTCTGCTCATAAACTGGTCGAGCACAATCCAAACCATCAATCAATCAAATTTGACATTAAATATAAGGTTTTAAAATAGAGAGAGTATTGGCTTATATTCAACATCAAATCCTGAAACCAACAGATATCATATCGGGAATAACGATATCGATATCTTCCAAATTCCCATCACAATATCTGTAATCACGGAATCCAATATCGAAAATATCCATTGATAATTTCAATTCAAATCTAATCCAATTTATTTATTTTTAACCATTGGATTATTTTTCTAGTTAATAACTAGTTCATTTCGATAAAAATCTATTTTTATCTTTTCAAATATGGAGTTTTTCATCCCAATTTTTCACAAATCATTTCTTATGATTTTACACAAATTATTACTATTTTTAATAATTTTATCAAGGCCCGTACAGTCGATTTCCAACAATGGCCATCGAACTGCACTTACAGCGACCTTTTTCAAATTTGATTTGGACATAATTCCAAATCCAACCGTTAGATTTCAAATTTCTAATATTCCTTAGAAAGCTCTTTTCGATGCGAACCCAACGGTTCTGATTTCAGGAGAATCCGACGGTCGGATCTCCCGTAATGTCCGTTCGAAGTCAATGGTCGAAATTCGCGAACTGCCGCGGCGCGGCGCGTTCTATTCAGGCCATTATATTATATATATAATATATATAATATATATTTCGTCGATTTCTATTTAAAACGAAGTTTATAAATAGTTTTAAATTCGTTTCAAAAACATTTTCAACTTCCTTTTCAATTCAAATCACAATTGAATTCTTCTTTATAGATTCGTTTTAAAATTCATTTCTATTCAATTCAAATTTCAATTCAATTTGAATTCGTTTTCAATTCAATTCAATTCGAATTCGTTTTCTATTCAATTCAATTCGAATTCGTTTTCTATTCAATTCAATTCGAATTCGTTTTCTAGTCAATTCAATTCGAATTCGTTTTCTAGTCAATTCAATTCGAATTCGTTTTCTATTCAATTCAATTCGAATTCGTTTTCTATTCAATTCAATTCGAATTCGTTTTCTATTCAATTCAATTCGAATATTTCATATGCATCGTTTTCATTTCATATATATATATATATCGTTTTCAATTCAATTCAATTCGAATATTTCATATGCATCGTTTTCATTTCATATATATATATATATCGTTTTCAATTCAATTCAATTCGAATATTTCATATGCATCGTTTTCATTTCATATATATATATATATATCGTTTTCATTTCATATATATATATATATCGTTTTCAATTCAATTCAATTCGAATATTTCATATGCATCGTTTTCATTTCATATATATATATATATATATATATCGTTTTCAATTCGAATATTCCATATACATTGTTTTCAATTCGAATATTTTCACTTCGCTATATATATATATAAATTTCACTTTTCATATATTCGATATTTTCACTTTGCTATATATATAAATTTCACTTTTCATATATTCGATATTTTCACTTTGCTATATATATAAATTTCACTTTTCATATATTCGATATTTTCACTTTGCTATATATATAAATTTCACTTTTCATATATTCGATATTTTCACTTTGCTATATATATAAATTTCACTTTTCATATATTCGATATTTTCACTTTGCTATATATATAAATTTCACTTTTCATATATTCGATATTTTCACTTTGCTATATATATAAATTTCACTTTTCATATATTCGATATTTTCACTTTGCTATATATATAAATTTCACTTTTCATATATTCGATATTTTCACTTTGCTATATATATAAATTTCACTTTTCATATATTCGATATTTTCACTTTGCTATATATATAAATTTCACTTTTCATATATTCGATATTTTCACTTTGCTATATATATAAATTTCACTTTTCATATATTCGATATTTTCACTTTGCTATATATATAAATTTCACTTTTCATATATTCGATATTTTCACTTTGCTATATATATAAATTTCACTTTTCATATATTCGATATTTTCACTTTGCTATATATATAAATTTCACTTTTCATATATTCGATATTTTCACTTTGCTATATATATAAATTTCACTTTTCATATATTCGATATTTTCACTTTGCTATATATATAAATTTCACTTTTCATATATTCGATATTTTCACTTTGCTATATATATAAATTTCACTTTTCATATATTCGATATTTTCACTTTGCTATATATATAAATTTCACTTTTCATATATTCGATATTTTCACTTTGCTATATATATAAATTTCACTTTTCATATATATATTATTTCACTTCGCTATCAATCAATTTTCACAACAATTTCAACCAATAAATATCGTCCATGGTTTGTGGACGAGGGGCGTATATATATATAGGTATTTATATATAGCAATTCACTTCCACTTTCAACACATATATAAAATTATAAAAAGAGATTGAAGAGTGAGAAATCCTCACCAATAGCTATCCACTCACACGACTCTTCCTTTATGGAAATCTTCGTCTATTTCGTCTTCTTGTCGCTTTCGTTTCCCGTATTCTCTACATAAGTAAAAATCGAATTTTTACTATGTTATTCAATATATAAAGATCATATTTTAAAAACAAAGATTATATTTTTAATATTCTTATGATGTAAAAATTATATTTTTATTGCTTTAAAAATATAAGAATCATATCTTACTTCTTCTACTTATCAAAAATTCCGACTTTTCTCTTTTTAAAAATATGATCTTTATTTTTGCAAGTTCAAATCTTTTTCTTTTAAAAGATTCAACCTTTTTAATTTCAAAGTTTAAACCCCTTTTTTTCTAACCTTAAAATAAACTCCGTTTTTATTTTCTTTAAAAATCAGTCTTCAAAATTCTTTTCAAAACAGTTTTTAAACTTTATCAAATCAGTTTTTATTTCTTTTCAAAAATTCTGTTTTTATTTCTTTCAAAAATTCTGTTTTCAAATCTTTTAAAAATTCTGTTTTCAAATCTTTTAAAAATTCTGTTTTTCTTTTCTTTTAAAAATCCTGTTTTTAAATCTTTTAAAAAATTCTGTTTTCAAATCTTTTAAAAATTCTGTTTTTCTTTTCTTTTAAAAATCCTGTTTTTAAATCTTTTTCTAAAAAATCTGTTTTTAAATCTTTTAAAAAATTCTGTTTTTAAAACTAAAAGAAAAATACAGTTTTCAATTCACTGTTAAAACAAAAATAAAAACAAAACAAAATAACTTAAACACTCACCGAGATTTCGAATGGGAGGAGGAGGAGTTGGCGGCTCTGGTGGCGTTCGGAGGTGTCGCGAGGTGGTGTCCGAGGTGGAGGCTCCGATTGCGTCGCGGATGTCTGGAGGGAGGAGGCGCTGCTTCGATGCGTCGAAGGTGGTGTTCGGCGAAGAGCTCGTCGGCGGGTCGAGGTCAGGGGCGGCGCGATTCGATGAACTTAGGGTTTTCTATTTTTTTTTTTTTTATTTCGTTCTGGTATAATGAAACGGGGGGGGGGGCCAAACAGAAGAGAAAAGGGGGGGGATTCTATATTTTTTTATTTTTATTTTTTTATTTTATTATTAAATTTTGCCAAAGGGTTGACTTTCATATCCGACCTCGAAACGAGGCCCACCGCCTGTCGTCCATAGCGTTTTACCCCCATTCCGAACACAATGGGATATGTATCGTAAGCCGGTTTGATCGTTACAATCAGTTTCCGTTGAATTTACATTTAAATCCTTATATTGAATTTTAAACGTACATTTCAAATTACCGGGGTCACATACTAACTAGAAAAATTCCCGAAAAATATTTTCTAGCTTCGTATTGGCGATACGGTCCTAACAAAACTAGTTTCGTCGAATTCTGAGACCGTTTGAAAAATGGCCAATTTCCAGTCGATTAAAATCAACTGAAATGGTCAAAACACGTTTTCCTTTGCCACGCTCACATATTGATTCGAAAAATTATGAAATTTGGAATCTAGCAATAACTTTACATCACGGACCCAACAAAAGTGGTTTCGTCGAAATCCGAGGTCATTTGCAAAATGTCCATTTTTAAGGGCCTGAATTCCATAGCGACTATTCAGAATTTTCAACTGGACATATCTTTTGATTCCCGATATGAAATCTTGATTTTTCGGATTCGTTGGAAAGATATTCACTATTAGATTCCATTATTTTTGGTTTCACTAAAATCCGGATTGTTTTGCACCCGGTACATTCAATTGAAGTTTGAAATTGAATTATCGAACTACCGCGCCATTTTCAATTCTATTTATAATTATATATAAATATTTATATTCTAACGACGACGCGTATAATATATACGTTCGAATTATATTCAAAATAAATTTCTCGTCGATATTATTTAAAATAATTCATGTTAAATAATCAGAATTCGCTAAAATTGCCAAAATAAAAATTTCAAACTGGCTCGCATTTTACGGGTTGTTACAATCTCCCCCACTTAAAACTTTTCGTCCCCGAAAAGGAACAAAGTCGAAAGTGGTTTGATTATTCAACTCTACGTTCGATCTGGCTTCCATTCTCCAACTCTTTAGTTTCTGAGAATTTTCAAAATTTCAAAAATTTGGCTAACACCCTAAATTTTTGAAAAATTTCGCCATAACCTCCCCTGCACCGGGAGCATCGGGGAATTTCAAATAGCTTCCCCGGTCCTTCAGATCTCAAAAAGAAAAAGAAAAAGCCAAGCGGCTAGCCAATAGGCTCACAAAATCATCATCACCCAAACAAAACAGGAAATTATGTAGTAAACATGTACCTATTTGTCGGGCAAACAAATTTTATTCTCTGCTCTAGCCTCCTTGCTATGACCTGTTCAAAGTAAGTATATGTATATGCAAGCAAATGCGACCAATTTTCAATACAGTTTACTATTTGGTTCAATTGGCTAAATGGTTAAAAATTATCAAACAAATAAACCAACAACACAAACATCAATCAATTAATTGATTATATTTTCAAATATATAATTTTATATATTTAAAAATCATATTTTCTAAAATCAGATTATATATAATCACAAATACGCTATTCATAAACAAATAACTCTCGACTCATTCTAGGGCATTTCTAACCCCATCTCTAACGAGTCACTCATTCTAGAATGCTACTGATTCTATCTCTAATGAGGATTCTTTTATAGGACATTACTAATCCTACCTCTGATGAGTCTTTTATTCTGTTCAAACGAGTTGTACCCCAAAGATTTGAGTTTAACCAAAGCTCTGATACCACGTTGTAACGACACGGATTTCGCCCGGACCTAATCGATCGCTAAACCGACCAAGACCGTTCGAATCCCGTATACGCTAACTTTGGGTATACAACACATCAGAACAAATAACAGAAGACTTCAATAAACATCATAATAATGTTACATCAGAGTACAGAATATCAGAGTATATCGAAATATAATACACAGCGGAAGATAAATTTACATAAATGTAAAACAGTGCACAGCGGAAATATAAACTACACAGCGGAAGACTGTAAATGCCTGGACACAGCTTAAAGCTTCAATCCAGAATCCTGCTCAATACATCTGCAAAATAAAACTACTCGACTGCCCGTGTGGAAAATAGGGGCACCCGAGTTCGCAAGGGAAAAGCAAACTACAGGTCAGTCATGGGACTGGTGTGAGAACTCAAAAACAGTTGTTAAACTTGTTTAAAAATAAGGCAAATCACGGGACCACGCCACTTTCGCGGAACGGGTTTACCCCCATGAAAGCCAGTGTATAAGCAACAATCAATATAGATATATGGATCTACTATGCATCACACAACATGCAATATCCCAATCTACCCACTTAGATTAATCACAACACTTAGATTTTCCAAATCCAATTCAATTTACAGAAATTATTCCTTTGGATTTTATTCCCGATTTCTTATTTCAAATCATTTGAAATACATATCTAACTTTCTATATCAAAGTAGATTTCACTTCGGGATCTCAAATCAAATCATTTGGAAATGTGAATTCCAAAACATAACAATGCATACAAACAAGTATGCAACCAAATATCGTGCTCCCCATCGACAAGGCAAAGGGTACGCACCTCGCAACTCGATATATATATGTGCACCTACCCCACATAGGAGTAGGCTACACCGACGATGCACCTCCCACTCAGGAGAGCATACACCGCCCTCTCACCCATACTTTTAGTCTCAGGGTTACCCGAATCTTTAGTCACATACTAAATCATTTCATATCCCGAAGTAGGGAAAATCATTTCACAACATAATAATCACAATGTAACATATAATACATTTCTAAATCACTTTAGAAATCATCGGGTTTTGGGCCTCGAAATCCTTTCTGTTTTATAAAACATTTTTATAAAACATTCCCTGTCCAAAATCGGGAATACATTTCTTTTCACTTAAGGAAAATATCATTTCACAATCATTCGTTAAATTTGAAATGAACACAACATCGCTAAACACCTTATCGTCAAATCGTGAAGTGTTTCACAAGGCGTTAGCACACAGATATTTTCAACCCAACCCAATGCTAAATGCAAAAGCATATTCTGCTCATAAACTGGTCGAGCACAATCCAAACCATCAATCAATCAAATTTGACATTAAATATAAGGTTTTAAAATAGAGAGAGTATTGGCTTATATTCAACATCAAATCCTGAAACCAACAGATATCATATCGGGAATAACGATATCGATATCTTCCAAATTCCCATCACAATATCTGTAATCACGGAATCCAATATCGAAAATATCCATTGATAATTTCAATTCAAATCTAATCCAATTTATTTATTTTTAACCATTGGATTATTTTTCTAGTTAATAACTAGTTCATTTCGATAAAAATCTATTTTTATCTTTTCAAATATGGAGTTTTTCATCCCAATTTTTCACAAATCATTTCTTATGATTTTACACAAATTATTACTATTTTTAATAATTTTATCAAGGCCCGTACAGTCGATTTCCAACAATGGCCATCGAACTGCACTTACAGCGACCTTTTTCAAATTTGATTTGGACATAATTCCAAATCCAACCGTTAGATTTCAAATTTCTAATATTCCTTAGAAAGCTCTTTTCGATGCGAACCCAACGGTTCTGATTTCAGGAGAATCCGACGGTCGGATCTCCCGTAATGTCCGTTCGAAGTCAATGGTCGAAATTCGCGAACTGCCGCGGCGCGGCGCGTTCTATTCAGGCCATTATATTATATATATAATATATATAATATATATTTCGTCGATTTCTATTTAAAACGAAGTTTATAAATAGTTTTAAATTCGTTTCAAAAACATTTTCAACTTCCTTTTCAATTCAAATCACAATTGAATTCTTCTTTATAGATTCGTTTTAAAATTCATTTCTATTCAATTCAAATTTCAATTCAATTTGAATTCGTTTTCAATTCAATTCAATTCGAATTCGTTTTCTATTCAATTCAATTCGAATTCGTTTTCTATTCAATTCAATTCGAATTCGTTTTCTATTCAATTCAATTCGAATTCGTTTTCTAGTCAATTCAATTCGAATTCGTTTTCTATTCAATTCAATTCGAATTCGTTTTCTATTCAATTCAATTCGAATTCGTTTTCTATTCAATTCAATTCGAATTCGTTTTCTAGTCAATTCAATTCGAATTCGTTTTCTATTCAATTCAATTCGAATTCGTTTTCTATTCAATTCAATTCGAATTCGTTTTCTATTCAATTCAATTCGAATTCGTTTTCTATTCAATTCAATTCGAATATTTCATATGCATCGTTTTCATTTCATATATATATATATATATATCGTTTTCAATTCAATTCAATTCGAATATTTCATATGCATCGTTTTCATTTCATATATATATATATATCGTTTTCAATTCAATTCAATTCGAATATTTCATATGCATCGTTTTCATTTCAGATATATATATATATATATCGTTTTCATTTCATATATATATATATATATCGTTTTCAATTCAATTCAATTCGAATATTTCATATGCATCGTTTTCATTTCATATATATATATATATCGTTTTCAATTCGAATATTCCATATACATTGTTTTCAATTCGAATATTTTCACTTCGCTATATATATATATAAATTTCACTTTTCATATATTCGATATTTTCACTTTGCTATATATATAAATTTCACTTTTCATATATTCGATATTTTCACTTTGCTATATATATAAATTTCACTTTTCATATATTCGATATTTTCACTTTGCTATATATATAAATTTCACTTTTCATATATTCGATATTTTCACTTTGCTATATATATAAATTTCACTTTTCATATATTCGATATTTTCACTTTGCTATATATATAAATTTCACTTTTCATATATTCGATATTTTCACTTTGCTATATATATAAATTTCACTTTTCATATATTCGATATTTTCACTTTGCTATATATATAAATTTCACTTTTCATATATTCGATATTTTCACTTTGCTATATATATAAATTTCACTTTTCATATATTCGATATTTTCACTTTGCTATATATATAAATTTCACTTTTCATATATTCGATATTTTCACTTTGCTATATATATAAATTTCACTTTTCATATATTCGATATTTTCACTTTGCTATATATATAAATTTCACTTTTCATATATTCGATATTTTCACTTTGCTATATATATAAATTTCACTTTTCATATATTCGATATTTTCACTTTGCTATATATATAAATTTCACTTTTCATATATTCGATATTTTCACTTTGCTATATATATAAATTTCACTTTTCATATATTCGATATTTTCACTTTGCTATATATATAAATTTCACTTTTCATATATTCGATATTTTCACTTTGCTATATATATAAATTTCACTTTTCATATATTCGATATTTTCACTTTGCTATATATATAAATTTCACTTTTCATATATTCGATATTTTCACTTTGCTATATATATAAATTTCACTTTTCATATATTCGATATTTTCACTTTGCTATATATATAAATTTCACTTTTCATATATTCGATATTTTCACTTTGCTATATATATAAATTTCACTTTTCATATATATATTATTTCACTTCGCTATCAATCAATTTTCACAACAATTTCAACCAATAAATATCGTCCATGGTTTGTGGACGAGGGGCGTATATATATATAGGTATTTATATATAGCAATTCACTTCCACTTTCAACACATATATAAAATTATAAAAAGAGATTGAAGAGTGAGAAATCCTCACCAATAGCTATCCACTCACACGACTCTTCCTTTATGGAAATCTTCGTCTATTTCGTCTTCTTGTCGCTTTCGTTTCCCGTATTCTCTACATAAGTAAAAATCGAATTTTTACTATGTTATTCAATATATAAAGATCATATTTTAAAAACAAAGATTATATTTTTAATATTCTTATGATGTAAAAATTATATTTTTATTGCTTTAAAAATATAAGAATCATATCTTACTTCTTCTACTTATCAAAAATTCCGACTTTTCTCTTTTTAAAAATATGATCTTTATTTTTGCAAGTTCAAATCTTTTTCTTTTAAAAGATTCAACCTTTTTAATTTCAAAGTTTAAACCCCTTTTTTTCTAACCTTAAAATAAACTCCGTTTTTATTTTCTTTAAAAATCAGTCTTCAAAATTCTTTTCAAAACAGTTTTTAAACTTTATCAAATCAGTTTTTATTTCTTTTCAAAAATTCTGTTTTTATTTCTTTCAAAAATTCTGTTTTCAAATCTTTTAAAAATTCTGTTTTCAAATCTTTTAAAAATTCTGTTTTTCTTTTCTTTTAAAAATCCTGTTTTTAAATCTTTTAAAAAATTCTGTTTTCAAATCTTTTAAAAATTCTGTTTTTCTTTTCTTTTAAAAATCCTGTTTTTAAATCTTTTTCTAAAAAATCTGTTTTTAAATCTTTTAAAAAATTCTGTTTTTAAAACTAAAAGAAAAATACAGTTTTCAATTCACTGTTAAAACAAAAATAAAAACAAAACAAAATAACTTAAACACTCACCGAGATTTCGAATGGGAGGAGGAGGAGTTGGCGGCTCTGGTGGCGTTCGGAGGTGTCGCGAGGTGGTGTCCGAGGTGGAGGCTCCGATTGCGTCGCGGATGTCTGGAGGGAGGAGGCGCTGCTTCGATGCGTCGAAGGTGGTGTTCGGCGAAGAGCTCGTCGGCGGGTCGAGGTCAGGGGCGGCGCGATTCGATGAACATAGGGTTTTCTAATTTTTTTTTTATTTCGTTCTGGTATAATGAAACGGGGGGGGGCCAAACAGAAGAGAAAAGGGGGGGGGGATTCTATATTTTTTTATTTTTATTTTATTATTTTATTATTAAATTTTGCCAAAGGGTTGACTTTCATATCCGACCTCGAAACGAGGCCCACCGCCTGTCGTCCATAGCGTTTTACCCCCATTCCGAACACAATGGGATATGTATCGTAAGCCGGTTTGATCGTTACAATCAGTTTCCGTTGAATTTACATTTAAATCCTTATATTGAATTTTAAACGTACATTTCAAATTACCGGGGTCACATACTAACTAGAAAAATTCCCGAAAAATATTTTCTAGCTTCGTATTGGCGATACGGTCCTAACAAAACTAGTTTCGTCGAATTCTGAGACCGTTTGAAAAATGGCCAATTTCCAGTCGATTAAAATCAACTGAAATGGTCAAAACACGTTTTCCTTTGCCACGCTCACATATTGATTCGAAAAATTATGAAATTTGGAATCTAGCAATAACTTTACATCACGGACCCAACAAAAGTGGTTTCGTCGAAATCCGAGGTCATTTGCAAAATGTCCATTTTTAAGGGCCTGAATTCCATAGCGACTATTCAGAATTTTCAACTGGACATATCTTTTGATTCCCGATATGAAATCTTGATTTTTCGGATTCGTTGGAAAGATATTCACTATTAGATTCCATTATTTTTGGTTTCACTAAAATCCGGATTGTTTTGCACCCGGTACATTCAATTGAAGTTTGAAATTGAATTATCGAACTACCGCGCCATTTTCAATTCTATTTATAATTATATATAAATATTTATATTCTAACGACGACGCGTATAATATATACGTTCGAATTATATTCAAAATAAATTTCTCGTCGATATTATTTAAAATAATTCATGTTAAATAATCAGAATTCGCTAAAATTGCCAAAATAAAAATTTCAAACTGGCTCGCATTTTACGGGTTGTTACAATTTTGCACCCTATATCAACATTTTGAGGTTTCACAAAATAAGTTCACCTACCGATATTATTATATTTTTGCGATCGTGGCACACTGCTGAGCGCGACGGTATATTTATTTCTGTCGATAACAGTCCTTAAATGATAAAATTTTTGTGCAAGCGTGGTACCCTAAAATCTAATGTGTACGATATCTTTTGAAATGATCTTACCAAATCCAAACGATATCACGTTGGCAAAAATCTTACCAAATCTCTGCTCAGGCGACGTGACAACTCAAAAGAAAATCTTAGAGTGTTTATGTAGTTTTCATATCTTCAATCCCTATCCAACGTACAACCTATTTCTTTGATAAAACATGACAAGCATCCCTTCGGCCATACCGTGTACGTGCTGTGCCTTATCCCTTGTTTCTTTTATCTATGTATCTATACCCTACGCTAGACAGATACCCTATCCCTTTCTTTTCCATACGGAATGAAATCTGCACATCAACTTATTAATGGAAATTACCACACACAGTAGCTAATCAATCCACTGCTTGCCTTTCTCATTCAATATAAAAATAAAACTCAGCTACACTATGACAGACTATTGAAATGAACAAACACTGCCCACCTTATTAGTACCCAAAATCTCATGCAGACACTCTGCAATGAAGAGAAACGTCACTCACATTGGAAAGGTAAGAAAACACAGCAGCTACCCCCTAAAACGTATTCCTATCCTCCCTATTACGTGCGCTCCAAGCCTTAGAACCGTGGTGGCCAAGGAGTTTACTCCTATAAATACACAGCAATTCATTCGGTTGGCTTGAGCGAGAAAATAGAGCACTTCCTTTTTATATTTAAATCCTATTTCATTTTTCTTTCTTCATAAAAACTGAAAGTCTGTCGATACAATGGTGCATGAGAGATGCACTCGAGCGGTAGAGCGCGATGGTGCGGACCTTGTAGGTTCTGGGTGGCGTGACCAGCGCAGGGGGGGGGGAGTTTTGGTGGAGAACTGTTCGGGGTATTGATGTGTGCATATAAAGGAGGAAGCGGAATCATGTACATGAGGCATGCGAGAAGAAGACGGAAGGAGGTGGCGAGTTTCTGAATGGAGCGGTGATTTCGGGAAAAGAAAAAAAAACACTATAGCAGAAGCTTTCGAAAGTGGAGGAAGATAAATCTGTTAGGGGAGGCCGAGCGGGGTTGTCGGGGAAGTGCGTAAGGGGATCACTGAAAAAGAAAAGAAAATGAAGGCTTAACAGTCTGGAGGGGGAGCATGGTCGTGATGAGGACACTGCATGGTTCATGTTAATGGAGCGGTTTGCATGCAGTAATGTTAAATGGAGTTTTGTTCAAAATGTATGAAGAAGCTGATGGCGTACATTTCTGGAGAAGTTGTTAATGGGAGTAATGGGCCGTGAATAATTATTGGTTTGGGCGTTGGGCCCTAAAAAAAAGATGGAAGAGGAAATAAACTTGGACGTGATAGAAGGGGTGCTGCGTATGGAGGATGTGTATTTCAGCAAAGAGAGATTGGAACGTGGAGAAGTTCAACCGCAGGCATGTTAGAAAAAGGATGGGCGGGTCATGAGTTCTACATGGGCTTCGGCCTGTTTAAAAATAGGAATAAACCAAAAGAGAAAGGAAAAAGAAGAAAAATAATGCAAAGAAGAGAAAGGGGAAAAGTATGAACTGGGGATTCTTTGCTGCACATCATTTCGGACATTGGGCATTTAAAGGTTTGCATGCATACTAGTACCGCCATTTAGATAAGCCAATATACAAGTATGTTGTTAGCACATAAAAAGGTATTAGGAAAAAACCTTTCAAGAGCCTTCACGTTCATTTAGCAATTGGAAATAATATCTTATTAGTTAGATTTTCTTCTAGAAAAAAAGAAAAGAAAGGGGAACATAAAGGGAAGTATGGGCTGGCCGTATGGAGCAGTATCAGATACACTAGTTGTAAATTTTGGTAATGTGCTGAGAAGATTTGAATGGGCGCTGGTGCGGTGGGTAGTTTGGTTGGTGATATAGTGGAGATTTCAACACAACAAAGCTTTCGATTGTGAACCGAGTAAGTAGCCTATTTTAAACGTGATTATGAAATTTAGTTAGGTAATTTAATTTATACATTACGTCGGTCGCTAATGATCATTATTAATTAAATTAAACTATTTAAGCTGTATATATTATCGTAATAATAACTCGACCGTATATTATCAGAACCGTGCAAACTTGGAAGCGATAGAATCACAGTAAGAAGCACTACGCTACTGTGCTGGTTCGGAAGGAATTAGACGTTGGTACTTCTTCGTTTAATTTTAAATGAAATAAGGCGCGAACCGTCAACCAATAAATGTGAGTTAATTATCACACATTTCTGAAATACTAGGATGCGCTAAATTCGTATAATTTAATTTAATTGGTTGATTGGATGCTTTGGATGCCTATGGTTGCTTTAATGGTTGACGTTAATTATATTATCGTCGTTTAAAATATTTCTATGTACTGATATGAAATATTATAATGGTCTGTATTGCAGGGAAGAACAGGTAGGAAGAATCAAACCGGTTCCTCAAATATTTAGTATGCTGTTATTTCATATTTTATATGAACTGTTTAAAACCCGTTGACCTTGAAACCCTGTTGGTTGTTGATTGCGGTTCAGCGTTGAACCAATATATAGTATTGATTGCAAAATAAATAACAGATGGCCCAAGGTATACACCATTTTATAAAGTTCGATTCACCGTCAGGTGAATCGCCAGAAAAGAAGTTATGAAATTATTTTATAACCAAATATAGATTTTTAAATATATTATTTTAAATAAAGTTTTAAAAAGAGGAACAAACCAACCACCTAAATACGTTGATTGGTTTAACCAAAATCTATCGTGCGCGAAGCACGTGCATATAAGTGATTTATTTTTAAAATGATCTTATTTAGCTAATTCCAGTGATCGGAATTAATATAACAATTAGAATGGGTTTATATTGATATTGATCAAAGTGAATAGAATTATTTAGATTAATTAATTAATTATTATGGCAAGATCAATAACGATCGACTAACAGGTTAATTGTTTAGAGTTGAACAAGTTAACGGCGTTAACTGGAATTGTTATTTAATTAGTTCACTAATTTAATGAGGATAGTTAATGGTAAACCAAACCATGTTATTTTGATAGAAAGGTTGAAGGATGATTATTATTATTTATTTAATAATAATCAAATGGGATTATTTAAATTAATTAGTTAGCGATTAATTTAAAAATGGGATTTGTGGTGATATGGGTAATGAGTGTCGGTTTTTATTACAACTGATATCTATCTTAAGATAAGAACGTTGTTGATCAAGGTCTGAGAGGTAATTAAAATACCCCAACTTGAACAACTTCAGGATTGTCAAAGGATGATGTTAATCGTAATGGTGCAAGGGTTAGTATAAAATATTTTGGGAAAAATAAAGGTGTAACGTTATTTGAAGGATTTTGAAATATATATGTATATCGAGATTCCGAAGTAAAAGAAAGTAAAAAGGGGCTTGATGATATGAAATGATTGGTGGGATTATAACAGTATTTTCAAAGTTATGGAAGGAGATTTAAATGGGATTATTCTAAAAGGGTAACGGGTGACTTTGGTATTCAAATAGCGAAGTCAAAGAAAATGTCGTAACGATAGTTTTATGAATGACGAGTTGAATCGATAAGTTCATAAGAAATGTTATAGCAATGTTTTGAAATGTTAGTGAAGATTTAATTAGATTTTCTAGGTATATAGGTAAAAGGGATTTGAGAATATTAACATATTTAAACCAATATATTATAAGGGCCAAGTGATGCTGTGTATAAACCAATGGATCTGGTTGTTTTTATGGTTGTTTATTTTGATAGTTAAATAACCGACTACCAAAATCTGACCCAACGTTATTGGTACGGAAAGACCAGGATCGAATTTATATTCGAAAACCATTCCGACCAATAAATACAAATACGTCGAAGATGCTGATCGAGATGGAGAAATTGAAGACCGTAGATCTTCATGAAGCGGAAGAGTTACTTACAATCTCTGGCTGATCCCTAGAGATATACTGTGATTCTGTCGTGATTGGAATCTATAGGTTGCAAGGACTTCTCGCTGCTGATCCATGGGGTGATTCCTATATTGGATGCAGTAGGAGATTACCTTCGGTTCATCCTATGCCTGGATGACGTATATGACGATGTGAACGGTGGCCAGATGTTTCAAAAGTCGATTATAGCCTCAAGCCTCATCAACCGGGAAATGACAAAAATCGGGCAGGCAGCATGGCTATGTGGGTCGCACCCATTAGGGTGTATTGTCACCATCTAGAGAATATTCATATTTGTTACTTCTTTTCATTTCTGTATCTCCCGGGGATTACGGTGGTCGCGCGACAAAAATCCGTAAGGTGACAATATACTCGATACACTCAAGAGAAATGAGTGGTCAGTCATGTGTGGGCCGGGTTGCAAGATGTTCTTGTTGAACCCAGTGTATTCGTCTCTAGAGATACGCTATCGGCAGGTGGTCCCATACCTTATCATAGGTGGAAATCCAATCTCCAATAAGCGCCCGCGGTTTTGAATGTATACTATATATGTGGAGCGTGAGATGCAAGCGTTCTGCTAGATTCTATTTACTTGTATTTAGACACTATGATAATATCATAAGAAGATATTGATTTCAAAACGATTTGGGTTATAGTAAGGTAAAAACCGTCCGTGTTTATGTGTGGGCTGGTCTTACTATTATCCTTTGTTTCAAAAGGATTTCAAAGTTAAACAAGTTGGTTGCTATATGAATTTATCACTGATAGTATTTTAGACTGATCCGGGTGAATTTTGTTTTAAATCAAATGTGCTCGGGTCAGACCAAGCATATTTACAGGTCAGGTTTCCGCTTGAAGCAACAGAGATGGAGTTGAAGTCGAGACGTATTCCATATATGTACTGGTACTGGTTTATTTCCGTTGTATGTTGTATTGATCTGAATGTATACTCTGATGTTGTGATATACAATTTTTGTATAAAGTATTTCTGATTATTATATTTTGTCCATTCCGCTGTGAGACTCTGATCTTCTTATTCTTCTATTCTAATATTTCTTTCTTTCTTCTCTCACCCTCTAACTTCTTTCTATTAGCTTTCTGGGTTTTCGTTACTTGAGTTTGGACACGGGACGTGTTAGTGTCTGGATTCGAGCATCGGAAATTTCGGGTTGCTACAGATTGTATATAAAATCAGAAACTAACTGGAAACGAGCTAAGATGGGTGGTTTCCCGGGTATTGGTCTGATGTTGGTTTCGGCCTTCGGGGTTAATACTTAGGGAATCGTTCTCTTACTAATTTGCGGTTGAAGTTTGATTAAGAATCAAAAGATAAAATTTCACGTATCAAGCATTCTTCGGCTGTTATAAGGTAAAACCCTATCCTCCGGATGGCGTTGCATTGTGTGATGGGACCTGGGTCTTATAACAGCTTCATTTTTCTTTATTTAGCATTGCGCTGTCATTTTATGCACTGGTATTCTTGGGAGGAAATCTGTTCCGTGTTATACGGCGTGGTCCCTTGATTTACCTAACTTTAAAAATAAAGATTAATAACTGTTTTAGTTCTCACACTAGTCCCATGACTGACCTGGAGTTTATTGTTTTAACCTAAACTCTGGGTGCCCTTATTTTGACACGGGCAGCTAGTAGTTTTGGTTTTTGCAGATTTATATTTACAGGATCCTGATTTATAGCTGGAATGATATCCGGAAAGCTCTGTATCCATATATCTCCTTCTAGTTGTGCTTTGTATTATTTCCGCTGCGATGTATTTAAATGTAATTTAAATCTCTGATATTTATCGAATGTATTTTATTCATTCATACTCTGTATATTCTTGTAATCTGATGAAACTGTTGTAATTAACAATGAAATGTTCTTCTGTTTGTGTTCTGATTTGTCGTCTTCGCAAACGATCAGGGGTTCTCGAAAGGCTTTGGTCGATTCAGATCGAGCGAAATTCTTTGTCGGCACAAAAATCCTCTAAAATTACGATTGCCGAAACGCGAACTACCGCGCGCGATTCATTTAATTTTTTAATTAATATTTATATATAAATAAATATAAATCGTTGGCGGTTTCAACTACTTTTCAAACAATCACATGCAAGCAAAATACAGTCTATATTCATGTTAGAGATTTTATATATGATTTCCATAATCCTACTAACATGATGAAAATGATGATTTGAAATAAATCATGTTTAAATGACTAGTTATTTCCAACGGTAACTAAGTTACATTGGAAATATGTATTCCTAATGTTCACTCTTTTAGTTGAAACCAACTACATGATTTTTAATTTGACTATTTTTATTTCATATAAATTTATAATAAAAATATGACCTTTAAATCTATTCTTTTTTTATTGTCTCTAAATTGACAATAAAATGTAACATTAAAATAAGTTCTTTTTATCATCTCTAAAATGACAATAAAAATGTAACTTTTGATGTATTTTCTTAATCACATTTAATTTGACAATAAAAATGATACTTCAATTCTTATCATTTTTGCTACAACTAAAATGTAACTAAAAACGTAACTTTCAAATCCTATCTTTCTGTTGTCTCTAATTTAAAAGTAAAAATGATAGTTTTAATCCTATTCTTTTATTTGCATCTAAAATGTAAATAAAAATGTAACTTCTTAACCTATGCTTTTATTTGCATCTAAAATGCAAATAAAAATGTAACCTTTTAAACTATGTTTTTATTTACCTCTAAAATACAAATAAAAATGTAACCTTTTAAGCCATATTTTATTTGTATCCAAGAATGCAAACAAAATGCAACTTTTTAATCAATGTTTTTATTTGCATCAAAGAATGCAAATAAAAATGCAACTTTTAATCCAATGTTTTATTTGCATCAAAGAATGTAAATAAAAATGCAACTTTTTAATTCATGCTTTATTTGCATCAAAAATGAAAATAAAAATGCAACTTTTTAATTCATGTTTTATTTGCATCAAAAAATGCAAATAAAAATGCAACTTTTTATTTCATGTTTTATTTGCATCAAAGAATGAAAATAAAAATGCAACTTTTTAATTCATGTTTTATTTGCATCAAAGAATGCAAGTAAAAATGCAACTTTTAAATTCATGTTTTATTTGCATCAAAGAATGCAAATAAAAATACAACTTTTTAATTCATGTTTTATTTGCATCAAAGAATGCAAATAAAAATGCAACTTTTTAATTTATGTTCGATTTGCATCAAAGAATACAAATAAAAATACAACTTTTTAATTCATGTTTTATTTGCATCAAAGAATGGAAATAAAAATGCAACTTTTTAATTCATGTTTTATTTGCATCAAAGACTGCAAATATAAATGCAACTTTTTAATTTATCTTTTATTTGCATCAAAGAATGCAAATAAAAATACACTTTTTCTACGATGTTTATTTGCATCTAAATTTGCAAAAAAAAAAAAAAATTAACATGCATACTACAATCAAACAACAACGAAAGTGATGTTTTTATCAATTAACACACAAAGTGATAAATTTTATATTGAATTGAAAGTTCTAATTCAATTCAATAACATAAACAAAGTAATGTTTTTATTGAATCAACAATTCTAATTCAATTCAAAAATATAAACAAGAAGATATATTTTATTGAATTGACAATTCTAATTCAATTCAACAATATAACAAAATGATTTATTTTTATTGAACTGACAATTCTATTTCAATTCAATAATATAAACAAATATGATATTTTTCAATGAACTGACAATTCTATTTCAATTCAAAAATATAGGCAAAATAATATTTTTATTGAATTGACAATACTATTTCAATTCAATAATGTAAGCAAAATAATATTTTTATTGAATTGACAATTCTATCTCAATTCAATCATATAAGCAAAATGATATTTTTCAATGAATTGACAATTATATTTCAATTCAAAAATATAGGCAAAATAATATTTTTATTGAATTAACAATTCTATCTCAATTCAATCATATAAGCAAAATGATATTTTTTTAATGCATTGACAATTCTATATCAATTTAATCATATAAGCAAAATGATATTTTTCAATGAATTGACAATTCTATTTCAATTCAAAAATAATATAAAAAAATGATTTATTTTTATTTAATATACATGATTCACAAAATACTGATAAAAATGATTTATTTTAACCTACACAAATAGATCTATAATTTAACTAACAGATCTATGTTTATACATCATAAACAAATAAATCCATCATCCAAATTTTCATCACATCGCAGAACTAATTCATTAACATACATACAATTATTTAACAGCGAGAAAAATAATTAAATTGATTAATTAATTAAAATCAAAAATCTCACAGGCGTGAATCTGAATTGTTTGGATTCGCAAATTTATCCAAAATTCAAACAGCTCAGAATTGCTCCTTTTCAGTATAGAATTGTAGATCTCTGTCTTACGATCGCATAGGATCTGAAATCGTTAAATTTCGAAGTCGTATGAATTAGTTATGATTTAAATGAGATAGATAATAATTTTTAAATTAAATTAATAAAATATTTAAAGGATTAAACCTTCTTCTTCCTCTTTTAGAAATCGGCCGCGTTAAACCCAATTAGTTTCAACTCTAGGGTTCGCTTTTGCTTTCGAATGGATGTACTAGAGGTTGATTAGAAGGCGGCACGTCGTAAGGCTACGGGCGGCGCACAAGGGGGTCCACTTGCATCAGTCGCGATAGTGACTATAGGGGGCGGCGGCGGCTTCAAACGGTCGGGTTTTGGGCGCTGTTCCTCAAAGTCCGGGCCAATAAAGAACGATCAAGCCGTATAGGAATGAAGAGCAAGAAAATCTCTTCGATATTTCCTAAAGGGGTGAGGTCTAAATTGCTGTGGATTGAAAGAATTTGAGGAGGGAAGACAAGAGTTTTCTGGCCATGGATTCAAAGAGGAGGTGGCGGCTATAGTAGATAGGATTAGGGTTTTGAAAAATGATTCTCCTATTATTTATGATATTTTAATGTAAATTTTACGATTAAATCCATACACTCTTAATAACTCCGATTTCAATCCAACCAGAGTTAACCCCACCTAATAGTCCGCGTTCCGGATCCAATGGGCTAGGTCAAACGACTATCTGTGGCTTGAAATATTTAATTTAATATTTAAATCCTTTAGTAAATTAATTCGATCGTATATTTAAATCCACCGGGGCCACATACGAACTCAGAAAATTCCAGAAAAATTATTTCTGGCTTTTATTTGAAAATACAGTCCTAACAAGATTAATTTCATCGAATTCTGAGACTGTTTGAAAAATGGCCATTTTCAAGTCGATCAGATTTGACTGAAATTGACAAAACAGATTTTCACTTGCCACGCTCGCATATTAATTCCAAAAATTTCAGAAAATTAAACTTAGCAATGATTTGACATTCCGGATCCAACAAAAGTAGTTTCGTCGAAAACGGAGGTCGTTTGAAAAATGGCCTTTTATACGGGCTATAAATTATACTATAGCGACCATTCTAATATTCAACTGGCCATAACTTTTGATTCCCGCTATGAAATTTCGATTTTTCGGATTCGTTGGAAAGATATTTTCAAAAAAATTTAGATATTTTTGGTTTCACTAAAATCCATTAGATTTTGAATCCGGTACATTCAGTCAAAGTTCAGATTTGACTTTTCAAACTATCGTACTATGTCTGATTCCTTTTGAAGTCAAAATAATATATTTGTTCTAACTTTGATTAAATTTTTTTTTAATCATTATTATTTTAAATAAATTATTTTAACTATTCAAAATTTACTGAAATAGCCAAAATAAAAATTTTAAATTGGTTCTGATTTTCCAGGTTATAGCAATCTCCCCCACTTAAAAGCTTTTCGTCCTCGAAAAGGAAACCATAGTAAAGTAGGAAACAAAACGGAAAATATATGGTATTGTAAATGTACCTCAACACAAGAGTCACTCGGAGATGTCCACTCTGCACTTGGGATAGGCATGTTTGATGTTATCCTCAGTCTCCCATGTACAATCACTAGGATCCCTGCTCCACTGCACCTTGACTAAGTGGATCCTCTTGTTCTTCAGCACTTGGTTTTCTTTGCCCACAATTTTTACTGGTTCCCTCCTTATTGCTAGGGTCGGGGTAATCTCCAAATCTCATTGTGTTGCTTCCTCCACAACTAAATCTGGATCATGAACAGGCTTCCAGAGTTGGGACACATGAAATACATCGTGGACCCCTGGAAACCAGTCGGGCAACTGCACTCTATAAGCGAGAGTCCCAATCCTTTTGAGAATAGGAAATGGACCAATAAATATCGTCGCCAATTTCCCAGTCTTCCCAAATCAGTGGGGAAACCTTCAAGTATACAAGATCACCGACAGAGAATTCTAAATCCCTTCTTTGAGCGTCTGCATAGATCTTCTATCAGATTTGGGCAGCCAGTAATCGCATCTTAATAAAATCAACCATTTCCGACACTTCGCGAATCATGTCGGGACCCAGTACTAATCGATTGCCGAGTTCCACTCAACATGAGGGAGATCTGCATGGCCTGCCATATAATGCTTCAAATGGCAACATCTGCAGGCTTGCTTGGTAGCTGTTATTATAAGAGAATTCAACCAAGTGCAAATGATCTTTCCATAACCCATCAAAATCTAGAATGCATGCTCGCAACAAGTCCTCCAATATGCGATTCACCCTCTTAGTCTAGCCGTCTGTCTAAGGATGATAAGCGGTGCTCATATTCAACTTGGTCCCTAGCTCTTCTTGGAAAGCTTCCCAGAACTTGCTAGTAAAATATCGGATCGCGGTCACTGACAATGCTACTGGGAACTCCATGCAGCCTAATAATTTCTCTGAAATAAAGCTGTGCCAAACTTTGAGCTGTTCTATTGAATTTGACAGGGATGAAATGGGCAGTCTTTGTGAAGTGATCTATAATCACCCATATACTGTCGTTGCCTTTCCTAGTCCGGGGCAAGCCATCAATAAAGTCCATAGAAATTTCGTCCCATTTCCAACTTGGAACCCCTAGCGGTTGCAACAAACCTGCTAGCTTTTGCTGATCTCTTTTGACTTGCTGGCAGGTGGGACATCTAGCAACATATATAGAAATGTCTCTCTTCATAGATCTCCACCAAAATGTACGTTTGAGGTCATGGTACATCTTGCTCACACACGGATGAATGTTGAGCTTAGACTTGTGACATTCGTCCATTACTTCCTTTCTGAGTACAGGAAGATTTGGAACACAAATTCAGCCCAATAGCCTCAGAACCCCTTTGTCATCAATCTGGAAACTCGTGAGTTCGCCTTCCCTGACTCTTTTGCTGATTCTCTGAATAAATTCATCATTTTTCTGAATACAGAGATCTTATTGATCAATGTAGGAGTAATAATGATATTGGCAAGAATAAGATTAGTGCTGGCCGTATTCTTCCTGCTGAGAGCATCTGCCACTACATTGGATTTCCCTGGAGTATATAAGATGTCCAGGTCATAGGGTGCAAGGAATTCAACCCAACGTTGTTGCCTCAAGTTCAAATCTCTTTGGATGAAAAAATACTTTAAGGATTTGTGGTCAGTATATAGCTCGAATTTCTTGCCCTAAAGCAAATACGATGTCCATTAGCTCAAGATCATGAGTGGCATATTTCTTTTCGTGCGGTTTTAATTGGCGGCTGGCATATGCGACAACTTTGTCTCTTTGCATTAGCACTGCACCAATACCTTAAATAGATAAAAGGATAACATGTTAAAATAAGATTTGACATTTAGAAAAATGTTATTTCTGACATGTTTATTTAGATGAAAAGGATAACCTTATCTAGAAGCGTCTGTCTAGACTTTCAGATCCTGATTGCCATCAATAATGGTCAACACAGGAGCAGTGATTAATCTCTGTTTCAGCTCTTGGAAAGCTGCCTCACATTCGGGTGTCCAAATGAACTTTGTATGCTTCTTAGTCAGCTTCGTTAATGGAAAAGATAATTTCGAGAAATCCTTAATGAATTTACGATAATAACCAACCAGACCTAAGAAACTTCTGACTTCAGTGGGCGCAGTAGGCTGCTTCTAATCTTTGATGGCCGAGATCTTTCCTGGATCTACTGAGATGCCTTCCTTAGATACAACATGGCCAAGGAATTTCACCTCTTCTTGCCAGAATATGCATTTGGAGAATTTGGCTTTCAGCACATTTCTATGCAAAATCTCCAAGACTTCTTTCAGATGCTTTTCGTGTTCAACAGTGGATTTATACAAGATTAGGATATCATCGATGAACACTAGTACGAATTTATTTAGAACATCATGGAAGACTCTATTCTTTAAAGCAACTAACTATGCAGGAGCATTGCATAAACCGAAGGGCATTACTAGCCATTCATAAAATAAATCTGGTCCTCTGAAGGCTGTCAAAGGCACACATTCTTCGGCAATGCGTAGTTGGTGGAAACCTGTAGCTAGGTCCATCCTGGAAAATACTCGTGCTCCATTCAAGCGGTCTAGCAGATCATCAATGCGTGGCAGTGGATATTTACTTTTCAGAGTCTGCTTATTTAGATCACGGTAGTCCACACATAGTCTTAGGATACCGTTTGACTTTGGGACGAAAACCACTGCGGCACCCCATCTTGAGAAGCTAGGCCTGATCAGACCTTTTCACAAAAGCTGCTTGGTTTGATTACTCAGCTCCTCTTTTTCTTTCAATGACATCCTCCGAATGGAGCATACAACGGGCCTTGCATTCGGAACTAAGTCAATTCTGAAGTCGATTTCTCTACGCGGAAGTAAGCTATCAACTTCTTCGAACACATCTGCATAGTCTCTGACGATAGGAATATCCTCAATAGAAGCAGGGGTGACTTCTAGAGAAGACCAGAATTCTTTCCTATTTGTGGCTGAGCCGTGACATGGAATAGCAATAATGTCTCCAAATTTGGTTTTGATTTTAACTACTCTTTCGGCGCATAGTAACTCAGCCTCATACTTTGTTAGCCAATCTAGCCCAAGTATGATATTGTATCCAGAAAAACTCATAACGATCAAATCAAAAGGGATTGGAAGTAAGAGTAAGAAACAGGCACTCTACAGTATTGATCGAGAATAAGCGAACCTCCTATCGGACTATGGGCTCTAATTGGTTCTTTGAGTTTCCTTGGTTTCAATTTAAGCTTCTTAATAGTGTCAACAGATATGAAACTTCTAGATGCACCAGTGTCAAACAAAACTGTAATAGGAATGTTCTTAATATTAAGAGTACCACCTAAAATATCAGGCATACCTGCTCCTTTGGAAGAAGCCGGTGCAGCCGCTCCATCATAGACATGTGCCACCTGAGAACTCTTCAGCAACGGGCAGTTTGGCTTGATGTGCCCCCTCTGGTGACAATTATAGCACTCCCTTTTATCCTGAGAACTTTGGCTAGGCCCAGAGTCATTCCCCTTTGGTCTCTTGGGAGCTCGGCATTCATAGTCGAAATACCATATCCTCTGGCAGTTGTAGCACTTCACCTTAGACCTGTCTCTTTTCTTTTTACCCTGGGGTTTGGCGGTAGAAGAGCTGCCCGCCTCAGGTTTCTTGTCCGACACCTTTTTCTTGTTGTTGGCTTGATTCTTTTCTCTATCTTGCTAAGAGCCTTTCTGGTCAATCTCCTCATATCTGCAGGCCATCTCGATCACTTTAGCAAATGGACGCTCGATGTGTGCCGTCACCCTATTATGATATCTCCGTGCCAGACCATTGATAAATCTCTTATTTTTCTGAAGCGGGTCTTGGACTAACTCAGGGGCATATCGGGAAAGCTTGTCGAATTTCTTTACATACTCAGCTATAGTCATACTCCCTTGTTGGAGGTGGGCAAACTCATCGTGAAGGCGCTCAACTTCGTGAGGTGGAATGAACTTCTCATTGAATAGCTCTTTGAATTTTCCCCAAATTACATCAGCTTCATCACCCCCAACCATAGTTGTTTCCCATCAAATCTAGGCCTGGTCCTTCAGAAACCATGTCGCCATAAATCGCTTCCTATGACCTTCAAGCTCTAATCCTCCCAAGATTTTCTTGATGGTCTTAAGCCATGCTTGTGCTTCTATAACCGTCTCTTGGCCTGTTAAATACACGCCACCTAAATTCTTGATTTTCTACCTTATCTTGATCAAAAGCATGTGGGGGGGGGGGCGGTGGTGGTGGTGTCTCAACTTCTGGAGTGGCCTGTTCCTGATCCCGGGCCGCAGGAGTCTCATCTCTGGTGGGTCCTCTTGCCCTACCTCTACCACAGGCTCTCGTTGTGCTCTGGTACTCATTCCTTATTTAGTTCTGTACCATCAAGGAAAGAGTCAGACTAACAAAAATGATAATTTTTCAAAGAAAATTCTAAAAATAGAGACATATGATAAGATGATAATGATGTAATGACTGATTAATATGTGCTATTATGATATGCTCATTCTAGGACATTACTAATCCTATCTATAATGAGCTACTCGTCTTAGAAAACTACTGATTCTATCTAGACGAATTATTCTAAAAATGTTATACTCCGTAGCTAAGGTTAACCTTTAGCTCTGATACCAAATGTGACGACCCAAACTTCCGTGGTACGAAACTAAGGATAATCATAGGAGCATAACATAATTAAAACAATAACAGATCTCAGATGATAGCATAACATAAAAATCATTGCAGCGGAAATGGAAATGTCATCACAACATCATCCCAGAACATCAGAGTACGCAGTACAGGATACACTTAGCAAAATGGATGTCTAAAACAAGGAAAGAAATAAAGTCTCAATATCCCAAAATACAATAATACTCAATACTATCTCAATGTTTCAAGAAACAAATAAAAAGATAAAAAGAAAAGATCCTTCATCATCTTCATCAGCAAGCTCTAGTCCAGAAAACATCCCTACCTAAAACCTGTCAATTGGTTGCCCGTGTGGAAAGAGGGCACCCGAGTTTGCAAAGTGAAACAAACTACGAGTCAGTCATAGGACTAGTATGAGAAATCTTACTAAACTAACAATAAGGCAAATCACTGGACCACGCCGCTAACGCGGAATGGGTTTACTCCATTGGATTGCCAGTGCATATGATTTATAAATTTTAAGTCAAAAATAACACAATGCTTTTTAGAAAATGAAATCATTATAAGAATCAAGTCCCATCACGTAATGCAACGCAAACAGAGATTAGAGTTTTACCTTATAATGATAAAAAATGCTTGATACGTAGAAAATAATAATATTATTATTATTATTAGTGTCTAATATGTTTCAAAAATACTTCAAAATAAATGTATTAATCCTAGACGACATAGCTACCATATACTATGTCGCCATATATAGGTTTACAATCAAGACCGTAATGTCGTATTGGAGGTTGGTTTCCATCATGAGTCAAGACTAGGGACGATCCCCTAACCAATTCGAGACACTCTATTAATGTCTCAGGGTTCCGCTCAGTGAACCCTTGGATCCTGCAGGGCTGGTCCACAAATAATGCTAGTGGATTGGCAATTCCTGAACACACGCTCCCCGATCCTATTGGACCTATAAATTGGTCATTGGCGACCAAATAAAGTCCGAGGCGCCTCACTCCATCAACCACATAAGTAAAAATGTCGGGCCTTGTAAAACCTAAACACCACTTCTAGCTAGAAAGAAACGTGTGCACTCCTTGCGTTCCCTTGTCCCGTTTTTGACTCTACCGGGGTGTGAGGCTCGCGAGGTAACGTAATACACAAAGCTATGCCTAAATAAGCTATGCTTTGATCATCATCCACAAGTCTCTGCTTTTCAACAAATGCCTCGATCAATTGCATCTTGGCATGCCACATTGACAGTCCATACCATACGATTGATAACTACCAATATATAACCTTCGAGCTCATGCATCTCAAAGAAGGATGTTAAGAAAGAGAATAAATTCTCCGCCACCACAGATATATATTAATAGATACCAATTTAATTACATGGAATGAAATTCAGTGTCGAACATACATCCATTTACAAGTCCGTTCTGGGTCTGAACGAAACCGTAGTCACCTTATTACTCGTCCCATACGTCCAATACAGATATGAGGTGCTCGCATATCCGGACGATCAACAAGTACATCCGGACAACTACCACTTTAACCCTTTATTGATAGCTATCCATTTCCAGGCATCAGTAGTTATCCTTTCGATGTGAAGATCGCCGGTCTTCAATCGCCGTCTTTAAGATCTTCAATTTAGATCGTCGTATGACATTTGAAATAAGTTTGAACTTGAACTTTTCAAATGATCCTCGCATATATATATATTTTAAAAATCATTTCATATCATTAGTGGTATTTAATAACGATTAATCACTATTTTTATTTATAAAAATAGCCAAAATTATTTAACACGCTTCGGGTCGATGAGCGGCCCTAGCGCTGTTTTTACCAATTTTTGTTTTACACTTATCTTGAATCTAACCGTATTCATATCGATGGAAAGATCTTCCCAAAGCAGTCCTAGTGGTTCGAGTTTGGGAAAATCCGACAGTCGGATTTTACGGTAAAATCGTTTAAAGTTACGATTGCCGAAACGTGAACTACTGCTCGCGATTCTTTTAATTTTTTTTAATTAATATTTATATATAAATAAATATAAATCGTTGGCGGTTTCAACTACTTTTCAAACAATCACATGCAAGCAAAATACAGTCTATATTCATGTTAGAGATTTTATATATGATTTCCATAATCCTACTAACATGATGAAAATGATGATTTGAAATAAATCATGTTTTAATGACTGGTTATTTCCAATGGTAACTGAGTTACATTGGAAATATGCATTCCTAATTTCACTCTTTTAGTTGAAACCAACAACATGATTTTTAATTTGACTATTTTTATTTCATCTAAATTTATAATAAAAATATGACCTTTAAATCTATTCTTTTTTTTTGTCTCTAAAATGACAATAAAATGTAACATTAAAATCATTTCTTTTTATCATCTCTGAAATGACAATAAAAATGTAACTTTTGATGTATTTTCTTATTCACATTTAATTTGACAATAAAAATGATACTTCAATTCTTATCATTTTTGCTACAACTAAAATGTAACTAAAAATGTAACTTTCAAATCCTATCTTTCGATTGTCTCTATTTTAAAAGTAAAAAATGATAGTTTTAATCCTATTCTTTTATTTGCATCTAAAATGTAAATAAAAATGTAACTTCTTAACCTATGCTTTTATTTGTATCTAAAATGCAAATAAAAATGTAACCTTTTAAACTATGTTTTAATTCACCTCTAAAATACAAATAAAAATGTAACCTTTTAAACCATGTTTTATTTTTATCAATGAATGCAAACAAAATGCAACTTTTTAATCAATGTTTTTATTTGCATCAAATAATGCAAATAAAAATGCAACTTTTAATCCAATGTTTTATTTGCACCAAAGTATGTAAATAAAAATGCAACTTTTTAATTCATGTTTTATTTGCATCAAAGAATGCAAATAAAAATGCAATTTTTTAATTCATATTTTATTTGCATCAAAAATGCAAATAAAAATGCAACTTTTTAATTCATGTTTTATTGGCATCAAAGAATCAAATAAAAATGCAACTTTTTAATTCATGTTTTATTTGCATTAAAGAATGCAAATAAAAATGCAACTTTTTAATTCATATTTTGTTTGCATCAAAGAATGCAAATAAAAATGCAACTTTTTAATTCATGTTTTATTTGCATCAAAGAATGCAAATAAAAATACTTTTTTTCTACGATGTTTATTTGCATTTAAATTTGCAAATAAAAAAAAAATGTAACTTGCATACTACAATCAAACAACAACAAAGATGATGTTTTTATCAATTAACACACAAAGTGATAAATTTTATATATTGAAAGTTCTAATTCAAGTCAATAACATAAACAAAGTAATGTTTTTATTGAATCGACAATTCTAATTCAATTCAATAATATAAAAAAAAGATATATTTTATTGAATTGAAAATTCTAATTCAATTCAACAATATGAGAAAAGGATTTATTTTTAATGAATTGACAATTCTATTTCAATTCAATAATATAAACAAAAATGATATTTTTCAATGAACTGACAATTTTATTTCAATTCAAAAATATAGGCAAAATAATATTTTTATTGAATTGACAATACTATTTCAATTCAATAATGTAAGAAAAATAATATTTTTTATTGAATTGACAATTCTATCTCAATTCAATCATATAAGCAAAATGATATTTTTCAATGAATTGACAATTCTATTTCAATTCAAAAATATAGGCAAAATAATATTTGTATTGAATTGACAATTCTATCTCAATTCAATCATATAAGCAAAATGATATTTTTCAATGAATTGGCAATTCTATCTCAATTTAATCATATAAGCAAAATAATATTTTTCAATGAATTGACAATTCTATTTCAATTCAAAAATAATATAACAAAATGATTTATTTTTATTAAATATACATGATTCACAAAATATTGATAAAAATGATTTATTTTAACCAACACATATAGATCTATAATTTAACTAACAGATCTATGTTTATACATCATAAACAAACAGATCCATCATCCAAAATTTCATCACATCGCAGAACTAATTCATTAACATACATACAATTATTTAACAGCGAGAAAAATAATTAAATTGATTAATTAATTAAAATCAAAAATCTCATAGTCGTGAATCTGAATTGTTTGGATCCGCAAATTTGTCCAAAATTCATAAAACTCAGAATTGTTCCTTTTCAGTCGAGAATTGTAGATCTCTGTCTTACGATCACACAGAATCTGAAATCGTTAAATTTCGAAGTCGTATGAATTAGTTATGATTTAAATGAGATAGATAATAATTTTTAAATTAAATTAGTAAAATATTTAAAGGATTAAACCTTCTTCCTCTTTCAGACATCGGCCGCGTTAAACCCAATTAGTTTCAACTCTAGGGTTCGCTTTTGCTTTTGAATGGATGCACTAGAGGTTGATCGGAAGGCGGCACGTCGCAGGGCTATGGGCGACGCACAAAGGGGGCCCACTTGCGTCAGTCGCAATGACGACTATAGGGTGCGGCGGCAGCTTCAAACGGTCGGGTTTAGGGCGCTGTTCCTCGAAGTCTGGGCCATTAGAGAACGATCAAGCTGTGATGACCCCAAACTTCCTTTGACCGAAAGTAAGGATAATCATTTGGAATACAACATATTTATAACAACAACTGATCTCAGATAATATCATAACACATAATTATTGCAGCGGAAAAGATATAAGTCATAAACATCACATCAACATAACCACAGAGTATGCAGTTTACAAGATATAACTTAGCAAAATAAAAGTCTGAATCAAAGGAAATAAGTTTCAAAGGAAATAGGTCTAAACTCCATGACGTACATTAAAATACAAGATAGAATAAAGTCTCTAAAGCAAAAGATAAAGATAAAAGAGAGTCTTCATCTTATCCTTCCAAGCAGTCTTCAATCCAGAAAATGTCTCCCTAAGAACCTATCACAAGGTTGCCCGTGTAAAGAGAGGGCACCCGAGTTTGCAAAGTGAACCAAACATCGAGTCAGTCATGGGACTGGTATAAGAAATCTTTCTATACTAGCTAACATTTTGGCGAATCACAGGACCACGCCGCTAATGCGGAACGGGTTTACTCCATTGGATTGCCAGTGCATAATTTAATAAAGTTTATACAAAAACAATGAAATGACTTTTGAAAAATGAAACCATCATAAGACTCAAGTCCTATCACACAATGCAACGCAAACAGGAGGATAGAGTTTTCCCTTATGATGATCAAACATGCTTAATACGTGTAAAATAATATTTTTATATTATTATTAGTGTCTAAGTAGTATTAAAATACTTCAATATAAATGTATCAATCCTAGACGGCATAGTACCCCATCCTACTATGTCGTAGTATATAAGTTTACAATCAAGACTGTAATGTCGTATTGGAAATTGGTTTTCTGTCATGAAATCGAGGCTAGGGATCGTCCTCCCCGATTCGAGATACTCCAGCAAATGCCTCAGGATCACACCTATAGGCAACCCTTGGATGCGGTAGGGCCGGTCCCCACCTAACGGTAGTGGATTAATTATGCCTGAACACACGTTTCCCAGTCCCTTTGGACCTCGATATGGCCACTAACAACCTATAAAACCCGAGGTACCTCAATCCATCATCCACATAAGTAAAATGTCAGCCAGTTTAAGCACTGACACTACTCCTAGCTAGAAAGAAACGTGTGCACTCCCTACGGTCCATATCCCGTTTTTGACTCATACCGGGGTGTGAGGCTCGCGAAGTCACGCTATACTCAGAGCTATGCCTAAACAGGCTATGCTTTGATCATCAACCACAAGGCCCTGCTTTTCAACAAAAGCCTTGATCATTGCATCTTGGCGTGCCACATTGACAATTCACGCCATGCGATCGATAACTATTACTATATACCAGGGTGTTAAGCATAGAATAGATTCTCCACCACCAAACAGACATATATTAATACAAATCGATTTAATTACATAGGATGAACTCCAACGTCAGACACGCATCCATTTACAAGTCCGTTCTGGGTCTAAACAAAACCGGAGACACCTGATAGGTTCTAGCTTATTTGGACAATCAACACATTCGTCCGGACAACTATTGCTTCAACCTCGTCCTGGGAGCAAGTCAGTCCAAGGCATCAGTAGTCGTTGTCCATTCGATGTGAAGATCGCCGGTCTTCTACCATCGTCCTCTATATTTCAATTTAATCGCCGTGTAATTATTTGAAATGAGTTAAACTCGGTCTTTTCAAATAATTGTCACATAATTATCATTTAAATCATTTCATGTTCTTAATATCTATTTATAACGATTTATCGCTATTTTTATTTATTTAAAAATAACTTAAATTAATAAAACGACGCTTCGGGTCAGTGGGCGGCCCTAGCGCTGTTTTTTTCCAAATTTTGATTTACATATATCTTAAAATCTAACCGTCGGATTTTGACGAATTTTATATCGTTGGAAAGCTCTTCCCAAAGCGGTCCTAACGGTTCCGGTTTTGGGAAAATTCAACGGTCGGATCTTCCGGTATCATCATTTAAAGTTACGGCTGTCGATACGCGAACTGTCGCGCGCGTTTCGTTTTAATTTTATATTTATATATATAAATATAAAATTATATTGTTTGGTGATTTCAACTATAAAAACCCATTCTTTTATCGCATCTAAAATGACGATAAAAATATTACTTATATTTCTCTGCTCTTATTTATATTTAACATATAAATAAGATGTACCTTTCTTTTCTCTATGTTTTTATTTACATTAAAAAAAAGTAAATAAAATTTCACTCTTTGTAATTCATGTTTTTCTCCGTAACTATATTACAAATAATACTGTACTTTATATTTTTATTTTTATTTGCAACTACTTTGCAAATAAAAAGTATAATTCCTTCCTATGTTTTGTTTGCACCTAGAAATACAAACGAAATATGTAAATCTTTTCTTTGTCATATTTGATTAACACTGGATATGAATAAAATGTCCCTTTCTGAATTTATGTTTTATTTACACTAAATGTGAATAAAGCATTCTTCTTCCTTTTTATATTTATTTACACAAAATGTAAATGAATGTGATCTTTTTTCTATACAAATTTATTTACACTAATTGTAAATAAAATTCCTTTTCTTTTATTTTTTTTCTTATTTATTTACGTAAATGTAAATAAATGTTACCTTTCCTTATTCCTATTATTTACACTACATGTGAATAAATGTAACTTCTTCTATTTCTTATTTATTTACACTACATGTAAATAAATATAAATTTTACTATTTCTTATTTATATAACAATGAAAATAAGGTGTTCGTTCTTTTCATTTACACAAATAAATGTAAATAAAATAGCATCACAAATTTTGTTCTTTTTCCAATTATCAAATTTTGTACTTTTTCTAATGATCCAAATTTTGTTCATTTTCTAATGATCAAAATTTGATCTTTTTCTAATGATCAAAATTTGATCTTTTTCTAATGATCACAAATTTTACTTACAACTAAATTTGTTCTTTTTATCTACATATGGAATGTAAATAAAATTCAATCGCTAAACTTGTTCTTTTTATCTACCTATGAAATGTAAATAAGGTTTCATCGCTAATTTTGTTCTTTTATTTACATAGAAAAATGTAAATAAAATACATCGCTAAATTTTATCCTTTTATTCACATAGAAAAATGTAAATAAAATATCAATGTTAAATTCCTACTTTTATTTGCATAAAAAAATGTTCCATATTCTGTTCTTTTCTATTTACAAATGTAGATGTAAATAAAAATTCCCTTTTAAGTTTTGTGCGTTGACTAACACGTCCAATTCAATATCACAATATATGAAATCAATGGGTCATTTGGTGTGAAGTTCTCATGTCAACACAAACGATAGCAACATACAATTTGGGGTCAAGTTTCTTGTCAACACATACAACAACATATGATTTGGTGTATCTTTCAAGAATCAACATAAAGGTCCCATCTTTATTTTATTTTGTGAATCAAAATAAAATATTTAAACTTCATTTACCTTATAAATCAAAATAAAAGATCTAATCTTTCTTTTATTTTAATAAATCAAAAAGATTCAACTTTCTTTTATGTTGTAAATCAAAATAAAAGATTCAACTTTCTTTTATGTTGTAAATCAAAATAAAAGATTCAACTTTCTTTTATGTTGTAAATCAAAATAAAAGATTCAACTTTAAGAAAGGAATAAAATAAAAAAGAGAAAATAAAGCTGAGAACTTATATGAAGATTACATCAAAATGTGTGATTCAACAACTGCTCTATCATTAACATACAGATCTCAGTTAATAGAATAATAAACAAACAGATATAGCATCGTTCATCAACATATGAACATATAACCATATCATCACATCGCAGATCTATATGATTCAAACCATCACGAACAATAATTAAATTATTTAATTATTTTAAAGGTAAGAAATCTCACTTTGATTGAAGTAGTTTAAAGAAATCCCAATGAATTCAGAATTTGTTCCAATCACTTTCAGGTCGTAGTATTCGCTGTCACAGTCACAACGTCTCTGAAATCGTTCAATTTTGACTTCATCTGAGAAAGATATCATTTTTATAAATTAAATTATAATTTATTACGCTTCTGGATGTTATAAATCAGTTGAATAATACCTTAAGAACACAGTCGTGTTATTCACTTTTCAGTTCAATATTAGGTTTCCAATTATTGATCAAAAGGTGAAGCGGTTCAAGAATCAGGCGATGCTGCGTCGGGAAGCTCAGAGGCGCGCACTCAGGGGGCCCACCACTGGCCAACTCGGTCGTCGGCAATGGGGGGTACGGCGGCGGCAAAGTCGGATGTTTGTGGGGTCGGTTCTTGAGCTTCAGGCGATGGTGGTGGGTGATAGCCGTATAGATTGGAAGAGGAGAGAAGGGGCTTCGAGGTGGTGTAAGATTTGGGGTCAGGTTTGTGAAGATGAAGGAGAATTTAGAGGGAGAAGTTGCGAGCTTCGGTGGCCATGGATTTCAAAGGTGGCGGCTGAGAAGAAGGATGAATAGTGAACAATAGTTTTAGGGTTTAAATTCCTATTTTTATACTAATTTCAATGTATTTTTACAATTAAATCCAAATCCTTTTAACCGATCCAATTCCAGTCCAGCAGAAGGTGTTCCCAGCCAATAGCCCATGTTCCGGATCCAACAAGACAGGTCCCGTCAGCTCAAACGGTTGTCTATGGCCTGTTTTATTTAAATTTAATAATTAAATCCTTTATTAATTTAATTTGTTCGCATAAATAAATTCACTGAGGCCACATACGGACTCAGAAAAATCCAGAAAAAATATATTTGGCTTCGTTATGACGAGACGGTCCTAACAAAACTAATTTCATCGAATTCTGGGACTGTTTGAAAAATGGCTATTTTTCAGTCGATTAAATTTAACTGAATTGAACAAAACACAGTTTCTTTCGCCACACTCACATACTAACTTGAAAAATTCTAAAAATTGAAACCTAACAATAATATGACATTCTGGTTCCAACAAAAGTGGTTTCATCAAAAACAGAGATCGTTTGAAAATTGACTATTTTCACTGGCTTTAATATTATTTAAAAATGAAAATTTTAATTTCTGCCACATTTTTCCACCAAATTATTTAAAATAAAATTTTTAAATTGGTTTGGATTTTCCGGGTCGTTACAATCTCCCCCACTTAAGAGTTTTTCGTCCTCGAAAACAAAGTAAAGTTGGAAACAAGACGGAAAATGTAAATTATTGCAAATGTACCTTAACACAAGAGTTACTCGGAGATGTCCACTCTGCACTTGGGGTAAGCCTTTTTGATGCTATCCTCTGTCTCCCAAGTACAGTCTCTAGGATCCCCACTCCATTGAACTTTGACTAGGTTGATCCTCTGGTTCCTCAAAATTTTGGTTTCTTTGCCAATGATCTTTATCGGGTCTTTTCTCACTGTTATATTCAGAGTAATATCCAGGACCTGTTGATTTAATTCATCCTCAATCAGATCTGGATCATGCACATGCTTGCGGAGTTGAGACACGTGAAGTACATCATGCACCCCTGACAACCAGTCAGGCAACTGCACTCTATAAGCGAGAGTACCAATCCTTTCGAGAATAGGAAATGGACCAATGAATCTCGGTGCCAACTTTCCAGTCTTCCCAAATCGAATTACGCCTCTCAATGGAGAAACCTTCAAGTATACTCGATCACCAACAGAGAATTCTAAATTTCTTCTTCGCTGGTCAGCATAGCTCTTCTGTCGGCTCTGAGCAGTCAATAGGCGCTTCTTAATCAAGTCAACCTTATCTGATGCTTCACGAACCATGTCGGGGCCGAAGACTAGTCGATTGCCTGACTCCACCCAACATGCCGGAGATCTGCATGGTCTGCCATATAATAATTCAAACGGTGACATCTTCAAGCTTGCTTGGTAGCTATTATTATAAGATAATTCCACCAAGTGCAAGTTATCCTCCCATGATCCGCCATAATCAAGAATACAAGCTCGCAACAAGTCTTCTAAAATACGGTTCACCCTCTCAGTCTGGCCATCTGTCTGAGGGTGATAGGCAGTGCTCAGATTCAACTTGGTCCCAAGCTCTTCTTGGAAAGCTTCCCAGAAATTGCTAGTAAATATAGGATCCCGATCACTAACAATGCTTTTGGGAACCCCATGCAGTCTGACTATCTCTTTAAAATAAAGCTGTGCCAAACTTCGAGCTGTTCTATTGGACCTGACAGGGATGAAATGGGCAGACTTTGTCAAGCGATCCACAATCACCCATATGCTATCATTCCCTTTTCTGCTTCGGGGCAAGCCATATATAAAGTCCATAGAAATTTCCTCCCACTTCCAACCTGGAAATTCCAGCGGTTGCAACAAACTGGCCAACTTCTGTTGATCACTTTTAACTTGTTGACAAGTGGGACATCTAGCGACGTAAATAGAAATATCTCTCTTCACCACTTTCCACCAAAAGGTGCGCTTAAGATCATGGTACATCTTGCTTACACCTGGATGGATGCTAATTTTAGATTTGTGGCACTCATCCATAACTTCTCTTTTTAGCTCAGCAATGTCTGGCACACAAATTCGCCCTTGCAATCTAAGGGTCCCATTACTGTCAATTTGGAAGCTTGAGGCTTCTCCCTTTCGAACTCGTTCGCAAAGCTTCTAGATAAATTTATCATTCTTCTGAAGAGCAGAAATTTTATCAATCAAAGTAGGAGTGATAATGAGACTGGCGAGGATGAGATTGTCGCTATCTGCATTCTTTCTACTGAGCACATCCGCTACAACGTTGGCTTCCCTGGGGTATATAGGATATCCAGGTCATAGGCTGCAAGAAATTCAACCCAGCGTTGCTGCCTCATATTCAAATCTCTTTGGGTAAATAGATGCTTCAAGGATTTGTGATCCGTATATATTTCGAACTTCTCACCCAAGAGATAGTGCCTCCATATTTTAAGAGCAAACACAATAGCCATTAGCTCAAGATCATGCGTGGCGTAATTCTTCTCATGCGGTTTCAGCTGGCGGCTAGCATATGCGACTACTTTGCCTCTTTGCATCAGCACCGCACCAATACCTTAAATAAATAAGGGATAACATGTTAAAATGAGATTTGACATTTTTAAAAGAAAATGTTATCTCTGACACGTTGATTTATAAAATAAACAACCTTGTTTAGAAGCGTCGGTCCAGACCTTCAAATCCTGATTGCCATCTATAATGGTCAACACAGGAGCATTGGTCAACCTCCTTTTTAGATATTGGAAAGCTGCCTCGCATTCAGGTGTCCAATTGAATTTCGTATGCTTCTTAGTCAGGTTTGTCAATGGACAAGCTACCTTCGAAAAATCTTTGACAAATTTCCGATAATAGCCAGCCAGTCCTAAGAAACTTCTGACCTCTGTGGGAGTTCTAGGCTGCTTCCACTCTTGGATGGCTGAGATCTTTCCTAGATCTACTGAAATGCCTTCTTTTGATACTACATGGCCAAGGAATTTTACCTCTTCTTGCCAGAATATGCATTTGGAGAATTTGGCTTTCAGCACATTTCTTCGCAAAATCTCCAAGACTTCCCTCAGATGTTGTTCGTGCTCAGCAGTGGATTTAGAAAAGATGAGGATGTCATCGATGAACACGAGCACAAATTTATTTAAAACATCTCGGAAAACTCTATTCATCAAATCAACAAAGTATGCTGTAGCATTACATAGACCGAAGGGCATTACTAGCCATTCATAAAAGATATCCGGTCCTCTGAAAGCAGTTAAAGGCACACACTCTTCTGCAATGCGAAGTTGATGGAAGCCTGTAGCTAGGTTCATCCTAGAAAATACTCGCGCTCCATGCAAACGGTCAAGTAAGTCATCAATACGCGACAGTGGGTATTTATTTTTCAGTGTTTGTTTGTTGAGATCGCGGTAATCCACACATAGCCTGAGGGTACCGTCTGATTTTGGGACGAACACCATTGCTGCACCCCATTCTGAGAAACTAGGCCTGATCAGACCCTTCCATAAAAGCTGCTTGGTTTGATTTCTCAGCTCCTCTTTTTCTTTTCGCGATATTCTTCGAGTAGGATGTACAATAGGCCTTGCATTCGGAGCTAAGTCAATTCTGAAGCTGATTTCTCTACGCGGAGGTAAGCCTTCAACTTCTTTGAATACATCAGCGTAATCTTTGACAACAGGGATATCCTCAATAGAAGTAGGGGTAACTTCTAGAGAAGACCAGAATGTTTTTCTGTTGGTGGCTGAGCCATGGCATGGGATACATACATCACCGAGTTTAGTTTTAACTTTGACAATTCTTTCGGCACATTTAACTTCGGCCTCATGCCTTGATAACCAATCTATCCCAAGAATAACATCATACCCAGAGAAATCCATGACAATCAAATTTATAGAAAATTGATAATGAGATTAGGAGATCGGCACTCTACAGTACTGATCGAGGATAAGGGAACCTCCTATCGGACTATTAGCTCTAATCAACTCTTTAAGTTTTCTTGGTTTCAGTTTCAACTTTTTAATTGCATCATTAGAAATAAAGCTTCGTGCAGCACCAGTATCAAATAAGACAGTAATAGGGATGTTCTTAATATTAAGAGTACCTCCTAAGACATCGGGTTTACCTAGTCCTTTGGCAGAAGCTGGTGCATCCGCTCCTTCGTAAACATGTGCCACTTCGGTTTTCTTCAATAGGGGATAGTTTCTGGCAAAGTGCCTCGGCTTATGGCAGTTATAGCAATCCTGAGTGTTCCGGGGGTTCTGGTCACGATTCTGGGAGCTCTGGCTACGATTCTGGCTAGGTCCTGATCGTTCCTCTTAACTCTTTTAGGAGCTTTACACTCGGACTCAAAATGCCCAGTCTTGCCGCAATTATAGCATGTCACCTTGCTCCTGTCCCTCTTCTTCCCTTGGGGCTTAGCTGCAGAAGAATTGCCTGCCTCCGGTTTCTTGTTAGCCTATTCCTTCTGGTTGTTGCTTTGATTTTTCATTCTATCCTGCTGTCCAGACTCATCATTCTCCTCGTAGAGGCAAGCCATCTCCACTACTTCATTGAATGGGAGCTTGATATGAGCAGTGTCTCTGTTCAAATATCTCTTTGAAAGGCCCTTGATGAATTTTTTATTCTTCTCTACTGGATCTTGAATCAATCTAGGAGCATATCGTGGAAGCTCATCAAACTTCCTCACATACTCAGAAACAGACATACTCCCTTGCTGTAGGTTGACGAATTGCTCGCGAAGGCGCTCACTTGCTTGTGGAGGGACATACTTGTCATTGAAAAGTTCTTTAAATTTGGCCCAAGACATATTGGCCACATCATTGCAGATCTTGACCGTATCCCACCAATGCCCAGCTTCATCCTTTAATTGCCATACTGCCAGGAAACGCTTTCACTGATCCTCCAATTCTAAGCCCTCTAAGATCTTTTCACAGTCCTTAAGCCATGACTCTGCCTGAATTGCAGACTCTCACCCCGTGAAAGGTACGCCTCCTAGATTTCTGAATTTCTTTGACATTCTCTCCAAGTCGAAGGGCTATGGAGGTGGTTGTGCTACGACCTCTGAAGTAGGCTATTCCTGAGTAATGGGGGTCTCGTCTCTAGTTTGCCCTCTTGCTCCCCCTCGGGCTCCTCCTCTGGGCCCGCCTCGAGCTCCACCTCGGGCTCCACCCCGGGCTGTTCTTACTCTGGTATCCATTTAAATCAGTTTGTATCATCAAGGAAAGAGTCAAACCAACAGAAATGAAAATTTTCAAGAAAAGATAAGGTAAGGACAAGATGAAAAGATAATGATGTAATGACTGATAAATATGTGCTACTCTGCTGTGCTCATTGTAGGACATTACTAGTCCTATCTCTAATAAGCTACTCGCCTTAGAATAATGTGGATTCTATATAGACGAATTGTTCTAAATATGTTATACTCTGAAGCTAAGGTTAAGCTTAAGCTCTGATACCAACTGTGATGACCCCAAACTTCCGTTGACCGAAAGTAAGGATAATCATTTGGAATACAACATATTTATAACAACAACAGATCTCATATAATATCATAACACAAAATTATTGCAGCGGAAAAGATATAAGTCATAAACATCACATCAACAGAACCACAGAGTACGCAGTTTACAGGACACAACTTAGCAAAATAAAAGTCTGAATCAAAGGAAATAAGTTTCAAAGGAAATAGGTTTAAACTCCATGACGTACATCAAAATACAAGATATAATAAAGTCTTTAAAGAAAAAGATAAAAGAGAGTCTTCGTCTTCTCCTTCCAAGCAGTCTTCAATCCAGAAAATGTCTCCATAAGAACCTGTCACTTAGTTGCCCACGTAAAGAGAAGGCACCCGAGTTTGCAAAGTGAACCAAACATCGAGTCAGTCATGGGACTGGTATGAGAAATCTTTCTATACTAGCTAACATTTTGGCGAATCACAGGACCACGCCGCTAAGCGGAACGGGTTTACTCCATTGGATTGCCAGTGCATAATTTAATAAAGTTTATACAAAAACAACGAAATGACTTTTGAAAAATGGAACCATCATAAGACTCAAGTCCTATCACACAATGCAACGCAAACAGGAGGATAGAGTTTTCCCTTATGATGATCAAACATGCTTAATATGTGTAAAATAATATTTTTATATTATTATTTTTGTCTAAGCAGTATTAAAATACTTCAATATAAATGTATCAATCCTAGATGGCATAGTACCCCATCCTACTATGTCGCCGTATATAAGTTTACAATCAAGACAGTAATGTCGTATTGGAAATTGGTTTTCTGTCATGAAATCGAGGCTAGGGATCGTCCTCTCCAATTCAAGACACTCCAGCAAATGCCTCAGGATCACACCTATGGGCAACCCTTGGATGCGGTAGGGTCGGTCCCCACCTAACGGTAGTGGATTAATTATGCCTGAAGACACGTTTCCCGGTCCCTTTGGACCTCGATATGGCCACTAACAACTTATAAAACCCGAGGTACCTCAATCCATCATCCACATAAGTAAAATGTCAGCCAGTTTAAGCACTGACACTACCCCTAGCTAGAAAGAAACGTGTGCACTCCCTACGGCCCATATCCCGTTTTTGACTCATACCGGGGTGTGAGGCTCGCGAAGCCACGCTATACTCAGAGCTATGCCTAAACAGGCTATGCTTTGATCATCAACCACAAGGCCCTGCTTTTCAACAAAAGCCTTGATCATTGCATCTTGGCGTGCCACATTGACAATTCACGCCATGCGATCGATAACTATTACTATATACCAGGGTGTTAAGCAAAGAATAGATTCTCCACCACCAAACAGACATATATTAATACAAATCGATTTAATTACATGGAATGAACTCCAACGTAAGGCACGCATCCATTTATAAGTCCGTTCTGGGTCTGAACGAAACCGGAGACACCTGATAGGTTCTCGCTTATCCGGACAATCAACACATTCTTCCGGACAACTACTGCTTCAACCCCGTCCTGGGAGCAAGTCAGTCCAAGGCATCAGTAGTCGTTGTCCATTCGATGTGAAGATCGTCGGTCTTCTACCATCGTCCTCTATATTTCAATTTAATCGCCGTGTAATTATTTGAAATGAGTTAAACTCGGTCTTTTCAAATAATTGTCGCATAATTATCATTTAAATCATTTCATGTTCTTAAAATCTATTTATAACGATTTATCGTTATTTTTATTTATTTAAAAATAGCTTAAATTAATAAAACGACGCTTCGGGTCAGTGGGCGGCCCTGGAGCTATTTTTTCCAAATTTTGATTTACACATATCTTGAAATCTAACCGTCGGATTTTGACGAATTTTATATCGCTGGAAAGCTCTTCCCAAAGCGGTCCTAACGGTTCCGGTTTTGGAAAAATTCAACAGTCGGATCTTCCGGTATCATCATTTAAAGTTACGATTGCCGATACGCGAACTACCGCCCGCGTTTCGTTTTAATTTTATATTTATATATATTTATATATATATAATTATATCATTTGGTGATTTCAAATATAAAAACCCATTCTTTTATCGCATCTTAAATGACGATAAAAATATTACTTATATTTCTCTGCTCTTATTTATATTTAACAAATAAATAAGATGTACCTTTCTTTTATCTATGTTTTTATTTACATTAAAAAAGGTAAAAAAAAAATCACTCTTTCTAATTCGTGTTTTTTTCCATAACTATATTACAAATAATACTGTACTTTATATTTTTATTTTTATTTGCAACTACTTTGCAAATAAAAAGTATAATTCCTTCCTATGTTTTGTTTGCACCTAGAAATACAAACAAAATATGTAAATCTTTTCTTTGTCATATTTGATTAACACTAGATATGAATAAAATGTCCCTCTCTGAATTTATGTTTTATTTACACTAAATGTGAATAAAACATTCTTCTTCCTTTTTGTATTTATTTACACAAAATGTAAATGAATGTGATCTTTTTTTCTGTACAAATTTATTTACACTAATTGTAAATAAAATTCCTTTTCTTTTATTTTTTTTCTTATTTATTTACGTAAATGTAAATAAATGTTACCTTTCCTTATTCCTATTATTTACACTACATGTGAATAAATGTAACTTCTTCTATTTCTTATTTATTTACACTACATGTAAATAAATATAAATTTTACTATTTCTTATTTATATAACAATGAAAATAAGGTGTTCGTTCTTTTCATTTACACAAATAAATGTAAATAAAATAGCATCACAAATTTTGTTCTTTTTCCAATTATCAAATTTTGTACTTTTTCTAATGATCCAAATTTTGTTCATTTTCTAATGATCAAAATTTGATCTTTTTCTAATGATCAAAATTCGATCTTTTCCTATTGATCACAAATTTTACTTACAACTAGATTTGTTCTTTTTATCTACATATGGAATGTAAATAAAATTCAATCGCTAAACTTGTTCTTTTTATCTACCTATGAAATGTAAATACGGTTTCATCGCTAATTTTGTTCTTTTATTTACATAGAAAAATGTAAATAAAATACATCGCTAAATTTTATCCTTTTATTCACATAGAAAAATGTAAATAAAATATTAATGTTAAATTCCTACTTTTATTTGCATAGAAAAATGTTCCATATTCAGTTCTTTTCTATTTACAAATGTAGATGTAAATAAAAATTCCCTTTTAAGTTGTGTGCGTTGACTAACACGTCCAATTCAATATCACGATATATGAAATCAATGGGTCATTTGGTGTGAAGTTCTCATGTCAACACAAACGATAACAACATATAATTTGGGGTCAAGTTTCATGTCAACACATACAACAACAACATATGATTTGGTGTATCTTTCATGAATCAGCATAAAGGTCCCATATTTATTTACTGTGATGACCCCAAACTTCCGTTGACTGAAAGTAAGGATAATCATTTGGAATACAACATATTTATAACAACAACAGATCTCAGATAATATCATAACACATAATTATTGCAGCGGAAAAGATATAAGTCATAAAGCATCATTCATCAACATATGATCATATAACCATATCATCACATCGCAAATCTATATGATTCAAACCATCACGAACAATAATTAAATTATTTAATTATTTTAAAGGTAAGAAATCTCACTCTGATTGAAGTAGTTTAAAGAAATCCCAATGAATTGAGAATTTGTCCCAATCACTTTCAGGTCGTAGTATTCGCTGTCACAGTCACAACGTCTCTGAAATCGTTCAATTTTGACTTCATATGAGAAAGATATCATTTTTATAAATTAAATTATAATTTGTTACGCTTCTGGATGTTATAAATCAGTTGAATAATACCTTAAGAACACAGCCGTGTTTTTCACTTTTCAGTTCAATATTAGGTTTCCAATTATTGATCAAAAGGTGAAGCGGTTCAAGAATCAGGCGATGCTGCGTCGGGAAGCTCGGAGGCGCGCACTCAGGGGGCCCACCACTGGCCAACTCGGTCGTCGGCAATGGGAGGTACGGCGGCGACAAAGTCGGATGTTTGGGGGGTCGATTCTGGAGCTTCGGGCGATGGTGGTGGGTGATAGCCGTATAGATTGGAAGAGGAGAGAAGGGGCTTCGAGGTGGTGTAAGAGTTGGGGTCAGGTTTGTGAAGATGAAGGAGGATTTAGAGGGAGAAATTGCGAGCTTCGGTAGCCATGGATTTCGAAGGTGGCGGCTGAGAAGAAGGATGAATAGTGAACAATAGTTTTAGGGTTTAAATTCCTATTTTTATACTAATTTCAATGTATTTTTACAATTAAATCCAAATCTTTTTAACAGATCCAATTCCAGTCCAGCAGAAGGTGTCCCTAGCTAATAGCCCATGTTCTGGATCCAACGAGACAGGTCCCGTCAGCTCAAACGGCTGTCTATGGCCTGTTTTATTTAAATTTAATAATTAAATCCTTTATTAATTTAATTTGTTCGCATAAATAAATTCACTGAGGCCACATACAGACTCAGAAAAATCCAGAAAAAATATATTTGGCTTCGTTATGACGATACGGTCCTAAAAAAATAATTTCGTCGAATTCTGAGACTGTTTGAAAAATGGCTATTTTTCAGTCGATTAAATTTAACTGAATTGAGCAAAACACAGTTTCTTTCGCCACGCTCACATACTAACTTGAAAAATTCTAAAAATTGAAACCTAACAATAATATGACATTCTGGTTCCAACAAAAGTGGTTTCGTCGAAAACAGAGATCGTTTGAAAATTGACTATTTTCACTGGCTTTAATATTATTTAAAAATGAAAATTTTAATTTCTGCCACATTTTTCCACCAAATTATTTAAAATAAAATTTTTAAATTGGTTCGGATTTTCCAGGTCGTTACACAAGCCGTATAGGAATGAAGAGCAGGAAAATCTCTTCGATATTTCCTAATTGAGTGAGGTCTAATTTGCTGTGGATTGATAGAATTTGAGGAGGGAAGACGGGAGTTTTCTGGCCATGGATTCAAAGAGGAGACGACAGCTACAGTAGATAGGATTAGGGTTTTGAAAATGATTCTCCTATTATTTGTAATATTTTAATGTAAATTTTACGATTAAATCCATACACTTTTAACAACTTCGATTTCAGTCCAACCAGAGTTGACCCAACCCAATAGCCCCCGTTCCGGATCCAATGAACTAGGCATATTCAGCCCAAACGACTGTCTGTGGCCTGAAATCTTTAATTTAATATTTAAATCCTTTAATAAATTAATTCGATCGTATATTGAAATCCACCGGGGACACATACGACCTCAGAAAATTCCAGAAAAATTATTTTCGACTTTGTTTTGATGATATGGTCCTAACAAAATTAATTTCGTCGATTTTTGAGACTGTTTGAAAAATGGTCATTTTCAAGTCGATCATATTTGACTGAAATTGACAAAACACATTTTCGTTTGCCATGCTCACATATTAATTCCAAAAATTCCAAAAAATTAAACTTAGCAATAATCTGACATTCCGGATCCAACAAAAGTTGTTTCATCGAAAATGGAGATCTTTTGAAAAATGGTCTTTTATACGGGCCATAAATTATACTATAACGACCATTCTGAATATTCAACTGGCCATAACTTTTGATTCCCGCTATGAAATTTCGATTTTTCAGATTCGTTGGAAAGTTATTTTCAAACAGATTTAGATATTTTTGGTTTCACTAAAATCCGTTAGATTTTGAATCCAGTACATTCAGTCAAAGTTCAAGTTTGACTTTTCAAACTACCGTATGTTTGATTCCTTTTGAAGTCAAAATAAATATATTTGTTCTAACTTCAATTAAAGTAAATTTTTAGCCATTATTAATTAAAATAAATTATTTTAACTATTCAAAATTTACTAAAATAGCCAAAATAAAAAATTTAAATTGGTTATGATTTTCCAGGTTGTTGCAGACGGCGTTATTTTAAATTTATCGGTTTACCCCTAAATATCGCCCACTGATAAAACAACTCCGATTGGCTCCAAATTGGAAATCTAGCAATATTTAATTGTATGTATTCCAATAAAACTTGTTTCATCGAAAACAGAGGTTGTTTGAAAAATAAATCATTTCTAACGCCTATATAATATATGGAACAATTTCCCGTGTGCGAAGCACAAGTTAAGCAATGCATTGATTTGAACATTCAATCTCGTATGATTATTAAATTTCATCGTCAATTGTCGTTAGGCATTTTATATTCGTACCGATATACGTGAATTTCACATACGAAATACCGTAACTTTTGCGAGTTCGAATTATATAAATATACGTTCAGTCTTCGTTATATAATCGAATTATATATTATAAATCAGTTTAAAATACCAAATCAATTATTTAGACTAATAAAATAACTTAAACATCTAACTAGCAAAAATACGGGACGTTACAATCGTTACCCCTTAAAAGGATTTCGTCCCCGAAATTACAAATGTGGGAAAAATGTTACAATCCATTTTCAAAAAAACCAATTTATTATAAATTGAAAATCAATTCATTCAACTCTTATCAGACAATTAATGAATTATACTCAACTAATCTAACAACAATTAACCAAACAATGCACAATCAAGTTAATTAAATCATTCAGTTGAATATATATTCAACATGGATATTTATTTTGATAACATACTTTAATTATCAGTTTATTAATATCTAAGTGGGTTCCATTATATTATTATCCATTTATATCCAAATTCCAATCAATTTATTTAACTTCATCTCTATATCCATTCTGAACTTACCCAAGTTATGTTCAACTAACTAATTGATTTTCAAATCTAGTTTACTTCCATTTCACAATTTCAATTCTAATTTTATTTCAAAGATCATCTATGCTGGTCTTATTTAACTTAGCTCCAAGTTATATTTTGAATCATTCAATCCCATTTACTAGTATGAGAAATCTTATGTTTATATTAAACCATTCCAAATTTTAATCATATTTGAATTCTAATCAAATTAACCAAACAATCACACCAATAACTCAATAAATTGATAAAATTATTTCTTTTTATACAAAAATATATTTTGGCTGAAATTATTTCGTTTGACCCTCTTTACAAAACAATATCGTGTCAGTTGCTAGTTCAAAATTGAACCGATCAAATAACACAATACAAAACATTTTTGAATAAAATTTACAAATACGCTCTCATATATATATATACACACACATACACACACATGCTCAAACTCAGTCTAGGGTATTACTAACCCCATCTCTATCGAGTAGAGCCAAGGTTATTACTAAACCAATAGCTCTGATACCACTTTAATGACCCGGCGGGTTCGACGCCTGGACTTCGACAATAATACATAAAACTCGTATTACTTGCCAAAACCCAAGTATCGAAAGCACCCGATAGTTATTAGAAAGAAGGTGTAACGACCCGAAAAAAGGAGATCTTGATTATCCGATATATAACACATATCGAACATCAAGAGTCGAAAATACCGGATGGTTAATGAAAGAAATTAGAGGGTGAGGAAAGATAAGATAGAAACTTAGAATAGAAGAAGAAGAAGAACATACAACATCAGAGAAACACGAATCTTACAATGGAACGGATAAATATATTTTATAACATAACTTTGAAATACAAATCTGTACTTGAATATACATATCATTTCCAAAGTACAGCACTTACAACACAGCGAAAATAAACAATAGCTATATGATCCTGAAGCCTCCTGCTCCAGCTCTTCAAGTATCTGTAAATCCCGACTACTTGACTGCCCGTACAAAATTGGGCACCCAAGAGTTTAGGGAAAACAAAACAAAATAAACTCTGGGTCAGTCATGGGACTGGTATGAGTAAAACAGTTTAAAACAGTTTGAGCTAACGATATCTCATAAGACCACGTCGTATAACGGAACGGGTTTTTCCCTTATGAGAATCCTAAATCAATCTTTATATCAAACTCTCATGATATTATTATAATGTCTATCAATCACAATATAATAATCATCTAGCAGAAACGCTTTCATCTCACGTTCTACATATATAGTATACAATCAAAACCGCAAGCACGTATTGGGTAATGGGTTTCCAACTATGACAAGGTATGGAACCACCTTTCACTAGTGTACCTCTAGAGAGGAATACACTGGGTTCAACAAGAACATCTTGCAACCCGGCCACACATGACCGACCACTCATTTCGATTGAGTGTATCGAATGAATATCACCAACGGTTGGGATCAACAACCGTTTCCCGAATGGGACAGCATCAACAATAGATTTTTAGAAGTAAATGAAACTCTAGATCAGGTGATTATATACCCTAATAGGTGCGACCTACATAGCCATGCTGCCTGCTCGATTTTTGTCATTTCCTGGTTGTGAGGCTAGAGGCCACACTTATCTTTGACAGATCACACGTTTATTCACTTTGAATGTCACATCGTCATACCCGCCAAATCACAAATTGATTTCCCCAAAAATACCACTGGTATACAGCTAAGAGAAATGAATTCCTCCGCCACCAAATGTAAATACGTTTGAAGAGATCTACTTACGCGATCTATTAAATATACTCTGTTAGACATTCTTCCATACAGGTCGTCCTGAGACTGGAAAAACTGAAGGCACTATTCAGTACAACCATCTTAGGCAATCTTTACCTAAGATTTATACAACAGCCCTTGCACTTTACACCGTCTTCAATTACCTTTGGCTTATATGATTTGCAACGCTTATGCCAATACGGAGTGGTTCTTCAGATAATAATCCAACCGGTCTCTCCATATTAACAACGTTAAAATGGTTGAAAACTTCGATAGTCGGTGAGTTAACTATCAAAGAAAAACACGTGTGCAAACAATGATATTATTTACAGATGGAAATTATATCGATCAATCATCATTTAACATTTATCTCTTTAGTTCATTAATTTACTTATCTCCTGTTTCCATATATTCAACATTTCTTATTTTCTAAATTTAGAAAATATACGTTATTAACAATGGAAAACATTTCCATTTCCTGTTTTCTATATTAGAAACATTTCTGATTCTTATTTGGAAAACATTTCCAAATCTCCTTCATTTGGTTTTAAACAGATGTTTAAATAAAACATCGCTATTCCCACTCGAACCATTTACTAAATTCACTTAACCATCATTCACTATCAAACCTTACCATTCCTTAGTTAAGAAGGAAGTCAATCAAGTTGGGGTATAATTACCTCTTAGACCTTAATTGAACAACGTTTTAACTTCGAAATAGTCAAAGTTTATCTTTTAAACCTTTAACAATCTTCTTTACGTCTCTCTCGGATTCCATTTACGAATCCACTTCTTTATTGAAAACATTGGTTATAACGATAACGTTATAATCCCTACTTTCGAAATATCTAACTTCAACTATAACTTTTATTCTTTAATGTGAATAAATAAATAAACACCTAATTTATAAATAAACAAATCTTGATTTAAACACCGGAAAGTATAAGTACTTTCCCGAATTCGATATAATCGAATTCGACGATTAACTCTCTTTGAATAACTAATATTCGATTACTCTCTCTTTCGAATAAACGATATTCGATAATCTCTCTTTTCGAATACTATATTTGATTACTCCTTTTAGAATAATTAAATTCGATTAAATCCTTTCGATTAAACTAATCGATAACTCCTTTCGAATAACAAGATTCGATTAACTCCTTTCGATTAAACTAATCGATAACTCCTTTCGAATAGCTAGATTCGATTAACTCCTTTCGATTAAACTAATCGATAACTCCTTTCGATTAAACTAATTCATAACTCCTTTCGAATAACTAAATTCGATAACTCCTTTTAACTCGATTCGAATAACTAATATTCGATAACTCCTTTTAACTCGATTCGAATAACTAATATTTGATAACTCCTTTTAACTCGATTCGAATAACTAATATTCGATAACTCCTTTTTCGACTAACTCTAATCGATTTATTCTAATTCGATTAACTCTATTTAGTTACTCTCTTGGTTAACTCTAACTCTAACTGGTTAAATCTAACTGATCAACTCTAACTGGTCAACCCTAATTGATTAACTCTAACTGGTTAACTCTAACTGATCAACTCTAACTCTTTAACTCTATTTAATTTACTCCTTTGAATTAACTCCTTTGATTTATTCCTTGGAATTTACTCCTTTGATTAATTCCTTTGATTTATTCCTTTGGAATTTACTCATTTTCTATTTGTTTATACAGATATTTCCTTTTCTATTTGTTTACTTAACAGATGAAAATTCCCTTTCAATTCTATTTATTTAACAAATAAATATTTCTTTTATCTTTTCTATTTATTCTCTAAGTAAAAAATCCTTTTACTTTTATTTATTTCCTAAATAAATAACCCTTTTACTTTTATTTATTTTCTAAATAAATAATACCTTCTATTTTTATTTATTTTCTATAAATAAATAAATTCCATTTATACTTTTATTTATTTAACAAATAAATAATTCTTTCAATTCTATTTGTTTTTACAGATACTCCTTTTCCATTTTATTTGTTTTCACAAATATTTCTCCTTTATATTTGTTTGACAAACATTTCTCCTTATATTTGTTTTACAAATATTTTCCCTTTTATTTGTTTTACCAATATTTTCCCTTATATTTGTTTTACAAATATTTCCCTTATATTTGTTTTACAAATATTTTCCCTTTCCCTTATATTTGTTTTACAAATAATTCTTCTTTCTAACTCTTTGATTTTTATAATTATCTCCTTTTATAAAATCCTTTTCCTTTTATATATAAAATCCCTTGATTTTATATAAATAATTTATTTTCAAATATACTTTGAAAATCCCCTTTTTATATCCCAGTATTTCTTATGGTGTTTAACGTACCATATAACAATGATCGGTATCATTCAAACTTATAAAATCATCAACAGATTTCATATCACATCATATAACACAATATGTGAACATAACAGTATTGTAAATATTGAGGTGTCCAGTTGGACCCCTCCAACCTGTTTCCCCTACATCATAGATGTTAAACAATATAATTAACATCGATTTTATTTCAATATGAAATATTCTGCTAAACAGAATCAATATTTGATTAACGATTTATATATATATCATTATCTATGATTTCAACCAATACATAAGCAATTCAACCAAACAGTTAACACACAACAATTAACAGATAATTATCAGTTCTAAGAATACGTTATAAAAAAATAATTGTTCAGAGTTGGTGAGTTTTACTCACATTGACAGTTCATCATTAAAGAACGATAAACTGTTTGTTTGATTTGAATCAAACAATTTATTTCGCCATAAATTCAAACGAGCTTCAATCCACTTCCACTCAGTCACATTTGGTAGTCGTCGTCCGTACGATCCCAACGGATCTGACCGTTCGCAAAACTGATAAAGTATGTCCAAGTTATAGCGTTAACAAGTTTACGGTATTTAAATTAAACTTTGAACTAATTAAATTCCTTTTCAAAATTGGGCCTCACCTAAAACGAAATAGCCCATCATCAGACCCACCCATAAAAACCCAAACCGCTCACTCATCCTCCCCAAAATGAACTGTTCGCTCCAGCTTTCCCATGCGCAATTTCCATCCTATCCCCCTTCATACATCCCCGATCAACCAACCGAGCTCACCACACAACTCCTCGTCTCGCCCTCTTCATCTTCATCACAACAGGACGAAGCTCGCACCTGAAACCGGAATCGCGTCGTTCTGTTCTCGACGAACGGTAACAGTAATAGTGCGAACTTTTTCAGCACCGTTCCTCACCAAAAAGCCCACGCAAAAGCAATACATACCCACGAACCCAAAGCCAGTACCAAAAACATGTATCAAAGGTTAAATCCCATAAATGATCGAACCCTAGAACTAGTGCAACTACTTGGAGCTTCCCCAACATAAATCGCACCAAATACTGTGCGAACCAAAGTGATCCCCTCAGCTATACGAGCTAAAAGAGTCAAACATGAATTGATTTGGTTAAGTATTTCACTTGAAATAATTTACTGAATAATTATAAGTGGCAGCTTCATTTTTTTCTGCAGAATGGAAATATAATTTAGGTTTTAAGGAACGACGAACCAATGTGTATCTGTATGTTTTAGTTGGCATTTTTGAGGATATAGAATGTCCACATCTTGTTTAAATTTCTTGTGGATTTTCCCCAGTCAACGTCTGCTTTTGTTTATGGATGAAAAAAGAAGAACGTGGTCTCGCCTTTGACCGCGAAGAGGGTAGGTTGTAAGGGTTGTAAAGTTTTACATATCTGGTTACGTCAAATTTCATTAATATATGAGCTGCTCCAGACAGAAATAAATATACCGTTGTGTCGAGCTCAGTGCCCTGATCCCAAAAATATAATAATACTGGTAGATTAACTCATATTGTGAAACCCCTTATGTATTGGTTAAGGGTGCAAAATACTCCAAATAAAAAGTTGCGTATTTAATTAATTAAAAATTACAATAAAATTCTAAAAATTAATTTATCACTACGTCTCAAAAGAACCTTGTCTAAATTCGAAACCGGTATCTAGTTATATCGAATAAACCGTTACGGTCGATAAACGATTCTATAGCGACTATTTTAAAATTTGATTTGAACACAAATCAAAATCTACACGACGAAATCCCGAATTTTCTCTTCCATCAGAAAAATCTACTCCACCAACTCTGAACGTTTCTTGTTTCACAGAAATCCGACTTAAAAATGGCTTATGTATATTCATTTAAAGTTTGAATCGTCAAATTACGAACTGCAGCGCCATTACGAGCTCGATTTTAATTATAATATAATTTATACGTTCAACCATCGTTAATTAAATATATTCGTTATCGTAATTCAATTCTAAACTGAATTATATATTTTGAATTTGCCGAATTCACACCATATTGCCATTTCAGCTAATTCTGATTATCTCAGAATTTAATATATTATTTAATTATTATATTAATTAAATATTCAATATTGTTTAATTTAACGACCATTTAATTCTATGATTCACTATATAAATAATTAAATAAATTAATTATACATCGCTGAAAATACGGGTCGTTACATTCTTTCTCCCTTAAAATAATTTCGTCCTCGAAATTGCTAAGGTAGAAAACAAACCCTATCGACCGGTTAGAACTTATTTGTTCACTTTTTAACTCCAGTTTTCAACTGGACCAATTTTAATTCAATTAAATTATTAATTTATTCTTATCAGCGAAAATTTTCAAAAAACCTAAAAATTTTCTAACACCTTAATTTTTCAAAAAAATTTCGCTAGCACCTCCTTTGTACTGGTCAATCGGTCAAACTCCAACTCGCCTCTCTGGGCCATCTCTAACCCAAAAGAAAATCAAACAGCCAAGCGGCTTGCCAATTCGACTCATAAATCTTATATCCAATAGAAATATAAACTTGTACCTTTTTGTCGGCATATCATTATATCTTTTCCACCTGTTATCAATTCAGCAGATACAAGGCTCATCCCAATCAAATTCCAATCTGTTTTTATCCACAAATCCAACCATTTGCTTATACCTAAGCCGAATTCAATTTCAAATCAAAGATCCATTTTAGATTTTTAAATTCTTAACTCATCAATCCAATACCATTTCAGATTCTATCTCACAATTCAAAATCTGATTCTACTTGATATATCGTATCCAATTCAATTTCCAGTTAATGGGTTTCAGTTCCAGCTTGGTTTCACACATTTATATTTAAATTTGTTTTTTAATTCCAATAATCTCTTCCTGGGAGTTTTAAACAGCTTTGCTTTTCTAAAACCAAATATTCCGTTTTGGATTTCAAACAACTTGTTTTTCTTAAAACAATTCAAAAACAAAATCTTTTCGGTAGTAATCCGTCACTTACAACTCGAAATTGAACACCGATGATGTCATGATCATCATCGGAATTTATTTCCAGCTATCGAAGTGAGTTCAATTTTATATCACTTTTCAAAACTATATCTAAACACTTCGATTTTGAGATTCATTTCAAAATACCATCCACACTGTTTGTAAAACAATTTAAAATCTCCCAGGATTTTAAAATTCTCATATATTCAATCCTGATTCATTTACAAACTCTTATTCAAATTTCTAGAGTTTTCATTTCAATTCTGATTTTAATCCAGACTTAATTCATTTTGATTTCATATATTTCACTTATATGAATTCTGATTGGTTATTTACATAACCATTTAATTTATAATCTTACTTGATTATAATAACAACCAACATATCCCATATATTATAATCATTCCAATATAAATCCTTTATATCAAAATATAATTTAGGTAAAATTATTTCATTTACCCTCTTTTCAAAACATACAGTGTCGGTTCATCGTATTCGAGTGTTTATAAACCCCTACCGATACTGTGGATCAAACTGATCGATCAGAACCCATAAACAACTCAACCAATAAATCTCCACAATATAAAACCATTTTATATCAAATAACAAATACGTTCACTCATATATATACACTCAAACTCAATCTAGGGTATTACTAACCCCATCTCTACGGAGTCACGCCACAGAGCCAAGGTAATACTTAACCTTAAGCTCTGATACCAACTGTAATGACCCGAAAAAAGACGATCTTGATTATCCGATATACAACACATATCGAACATCAAGAGTCGAAAATACCGGATGTTTAATGAAAGAAATTAGAGGGTGAGGAAAGATAAGATAGAAACTTAGAATAGAAGAAGAAGAAGAACATACAACATCAGAGTAAACACGAATCTCATAGCGGAACGAATAAATTTATTTCATAACATAACTTTGAAATACAAATCTATACTTGAATATACATATCATTTCCAAAGTACAGCACTTACAACACAACGGAAATAAACAATAGCTATATGATGCTGAAGCCTCCTGCTCCAGCTCTTCAAGTATCTGTAAACCCCGACTACTTGACTGCCCGTACAAAATTGGGCACCCAAGAGTTTAGGGAAAACAAAACAAAATAAACTTTGGGTCAGTCATGGGACTGGTATGAGTAAAACAGTTTAAAACAGTTTGAGCTAACGATATCTCATTAGACCACGTCGTATAACGGAACGGGTTTTTCCCTTATGAGAATCCTAAATCAATCTTTATATCAAACTCTCATGATATTATTATAATGTCTATCAATCACAATATAATAATCATCTAGCAGAAACGCTTTCATCTCACGTTCTACATATATAGTATACAATCAAAACCGCAAGCACGTATTGGGTAATGGGTTTCCAACTATGACAAGGTATGGAACCACCTTTCGCTAGTGTACCTCTAGAGAGGAATACACTGGGTTCAACAAGAACATCTTGCAACCCGGCCACACATGACCGACCACTCATTTCGATTGAGTCTATCGAATGAATATCACCAACGGTTGGGATCAGCAACCGTTTCCCGAATGAGGCAGCATCAACAATAGATTTTTAGAAGTAAATGAAACTCTAGATCAGGTGATTATATACCCTAATAGGTGCGACCTACATAGCCATGCTGCCTGCTCGATTTTTGTCATTTCCTGGTTGTGAGGCTAGAGGCCACACTTATCTTTGACAGATCACACGTTTATTCACTTTGAATGTCACATCGTCATACCCGCCAAATCACAAATTGATTTCCCCAAAAATACCACTGGTATACAGCTAAGAGAAACGAATTCCTCCACCACCAAATGTAAATACGTTTGAAGATATCTACTTACGCGATCTATTAAATATACTCTGTTAGACATTCTTCCATACAGGTCGTCCTGGGACTGGAAAAACCGAAGGCACTATTCAGTACAACCATCTTAGGCAATCTTTACCTAAGATTTATACAACAGCCCTTGCACTTTACACCGTCTTCAATTACCTTTGGCATATATGATTTGCAATGCTTATGCCAATACGGAGTGGTTCTTCAGATAATAATCCAACTGGTCTCTCCATATTAACAACGTTAAAATGGTTGAAAACTTCGATAGTCGGTGAGTTAACTATCAAAGAAAAACACGTGTGCAAACAATGATATTATTTACAGATGGAAATTATATCGATCAATCATCATTTAACATTTATCTCTTTAGTTCATTAATTTACTTATCTCCTGTTTCCATATATTCAACATTTCTTATTTTCTAAATTTAGAAAATATACGTTATTAACAATGGAAAACATTTCCATTTCCTGTTTTCTATATTAGAAACATTTCTGATTCTTATTTGGAAAACATTTCCAAATCTCCTTCATTTGGTTTTAAACAGATGTTTAAATAAAACATCGCTATTCCCACTCGAACCATTTACTAAATTCACTTAACCATCATTCACTATCAAACCTTACCATTCCTTAGTTAAGAAGGAAGTCAATCAAGTTGGGGTATAATTACCTCTCAGACCTTAATTGAACAACGTTTTAACTTCGAAATAGTCAAAGTTTATCTTTTAAACCTTTAACAATCTTCTTTACGTCTCTCTCGGATTCCATTTACGAATCCACTTCTTTATTGAAAACATTGGTTATAACGATAACGTTATAATCCCTACTTTCGAAATATCTAACTTCAACTATAACTTTTATTCTTTAATGTGAATAAATAAATAAACACCTAATTTATAAATAAACAAATCTTGATTTAAACACCGGAAAGTATAAGTACTTTCCCGAATTCGATATAATCGAATTCGACGATTAACTCTCTTTGAATAACTAATATTCGATTAACTCACTTCGAATAACTAATATTCGATTACTCTCTCTTTCGAATAAACGATATTCAATAATCTCTCTTTTCAAATACTATATTCGATTACTCCTTTTAGAATAATTAAATTCGATTAAACCCTTTCGATTAAACTAATCGATAACTCCTTTCGAATAACAAGATTCGATTAACTCCTTTCGATTAAACTAATCGATGACTCCTTTCGAATAACTAGATTCGATTAACTCCTTTTGATTAAACTAATCGATAACTCCTTTCGAATAACTAAATTCGATAATTCCTTTCGATTAAACTAATCGATAACTCCTTTCGAATAACTAAATTCGATAACTCCGTTTAACTCGATTCGAATAACTAATATTCGATAACTCCTTTTAACTCGATTCGAATAACTAATATTCGATAACTCCTTTTTCGACTAACTCTAATCGATTTATTCTAATTCGATTAATTCTATTTAATTACTCTATTGGTTAACTCTAACTCTAACTGGTTAACTCTGACTGATCAACTCTAACTGGTCAACCCTAATTGATTAACTCTAACTGGTTAACTCTAACTGATCAACTCTAACTCGTTAACTCTATTTAATTTACTCCTTTGAATTAACTCCTTTGATTTATCCCTTGGAATTTACTCCTTTGATTAATTCCTTTGAATTAACTCCTTTGATTTATTACTTTGGAATTTACTCCTTTTCTATTTGTTTATACAAATATATCCTTTTTTATTTGTTTACTTAACAGATGAATATTCCCTTTCAATTCTATTTATTTAACAAATAAACATTTCTTTTATCTTTTCTATTTATTCTCTAAGTAAATAATCATTTTACTTTTATTTATTTCCTAAATAAATAACCCTTTTACTTTTATTTATTTTCTATAAATAAATAAAATTCCATTTATACTTTTATTTATTTTCTAAATAAATAATACCTTTTATTTTTATTTATTTTCTATAAATAAATAAATTCCATTTATACTTTTATTTATTTAACAAATAAATAATTCTTTCAATTCTATTTGTTTTCACAGATATTCCTCTCCATTTTATTTGTTTTCACAAATATTTCTCCTTTATATTTGTTTGACAAACATTTCTCCTTATATTTGTTTTACAAATATTTTCCTTTATATTTGTTTTACAAATACTTTCCCTTATACTTGTTTTACAAATATTTCCCTTATATTTGTTTTAAAAATATTTTCCCTTTCCCTTATATTTGTTTTACAAATAATTCTTCTTTCTAACTCTTTGATTTTTATAATTATCTCCTTTTATAAAATCCTTTTCCTTTTATATATAAAATCCCTTGATTTTATATAAATAATTTATTTTCAAATATACTTTGAAAATCCCCTTTTTATATCCCAGTATTTCTTATGGTGTTTAACGTACCATATAATAATGATCGGTATCATTCAAACATATAAAATCATCAACAGATTTCATATCACATCATATTACACAATATATGAACAAAACAGTATTGTAAATATTGAGGAGTCCAGTTGGACCCCTCCAACCTGTTTCCCCTGCATCATAGATGTTAAACAATATAATTAACATCGATTTTATTTCAATATGAAATATTCTGCTAAACAGAAACAATATTTGATTAACGATTTATATATATATCGTCATCTATGATTTCAACCAATACATAAGCAATTCAACCAAACAGATAATTATCAGTTCTAAGAATACGTTATAAAAATATAACTGTTCAGAGTTGGTGAGTTTTACTCACATTAGCAGTTCATTGTTAAAGAACGATAAATTGTTTGTTTGATTTGGATCAAACAATTTATTTCGCCATAAATTTAAACGAGCTTCAATCCACTTCCAGTCAGTCCCATTTGGTAGTCGTCGTCCATACGATCCCAACGGATCTGGCCGTTCGCAAAACTGATAAAGTATGTCCAAGTTATAGCATTAACAAGTTTACGGTATTTAAATTAAACTTTAAACTAATTAATTTCCTTTTCAAAATTGGGCCTCACCCAAAATGAAATAGCCCATCATCAGACCCACCCGTAAAAACCCAAACTGCTCACTCATCCTCCCCAAAATGAACTGTTCGCTCTAGCTTTCCTATGGCCATTCCCATGCGCAATTTCCATCCCGTCCCCCTTCATACATCCCCGATCAACCAACCGAGCTCACCTCACAACTCCTCATCTCGCCCTCTTCATCTTCATCACAACAGGACGAAGCTCGCACCTGAAACCGGAATCGCGTCGTTCTGTTCTCGACGAACAGTAACAGTAATAGTGCGAACTTTTTCAGCACCGTTCCTTACCAAAAAGCCCACGCAAAAGCAATACATACCCACGAACCCAAAACCAGTACCAAAAACATGTATCAAAGCTTAAATCCCACAAATGATCGAACCCTAGAACTACTGCAACTACTTGGAGCTTCCGCAACATACATCGCACCAAATTCTGTGCGAACCAAAGTGATCCCCTCGGCCATACAAGCTCAAAGAGTCAAACATGAAGTGATTTGGTTGAGTATTTCACTTGAAACAATTGATTGAATAATTATTAAGTGGCAGCTTCATTTTTTCTGCAGAATGGAAATAGAATTTAGGTTTTAAGGCACGACGAATCAATGTGTATTTGTATGTTTTAGTTGGCATTTTTGAGGATATAGAATGTCCACGTCTTGTTTAAATTTCTTACGGATTTTTCCCAGTCAACGTCTGCTTTTGTTTATGGCTGAAAAATGAAGAACGTGACTCGCCTTTGACCGCGAAGAGGATAAGTTGTAAGGGTTGTAAAGTTTTACATATCCGGTTACGTCAAATTTCATTAATATATGAGCTGCTCCAGACAGAAATAAATATACCATTGTGCCGAGCTCAGTGCCCCGATCCAAAAAATATAATAATACCAGTAGATTAACTCATATTGTGAAACCCCTTATGTATTGGTTAAGGGTGCAAAATACTCCAAATAAAAAGTTGCGTATTTAATTAATTAAAAATTACAGTAAAATTCTAAAAATTAATTTATCACTATGTCTCAAAAGAACCTTGTCTAAATTCAAAACCGGTATCTAGTTATATCGAATAAACCGTTATGGTCGATAAATGATTCTATAACGACTATTTCAAAATTTGATTTGAAAACAAATCAAAATCTACACGATGAAATCCCGATTTTTCTCTTCCACCAGAAAAATATACTCCACCAGCTCTGAACGTTTCTTGTTTCACAGAAATCTGACTTAAAACGGCTTCTGTATATTCGTTTAAAGTTCGAATCGTCAAATTACGAACTGCAGCGCCATTACGAGCTCGATTATAATTATAATATAATTTATACGTTCAACAATCGTTAATTAAATATATTCGTTATCGTAATTCAATTCTAAACTGAATTATATATTTTGAATTTGCCCAATTCACACCATATTGCCATTTCAACTAATTCTGATTATCTCAGAATTTAATATATTATTTAATTATTATATTAATTAAATATTCAATATTGTTTAATTTAACGACCATTTAATTCTCTGATTCACTATATAAATAATTAAATAAATAAATTATACATCGCTGAAAATACGGGTCGTTACAGAAGGTAGAGGGTGAGGTAAGAAAGAAATATTAGAATAGAAGAAGAAGAAGAACTAACCAACGCAACACAGAGTCTCACATCGCAGCGGAACAAAATATAATATAGAAATAATATTTATTGAGAGGTTAAAAATACTTACGAACATCAGAGTACAACTTATAGCCAACACATCTGGATAGTTATAATAATCTGTCCTCATATACAATACACAGCGGAATAAAATCATACGCCTCAACTCTTCTAGCTCGTCTCCTGAACTTCGCATTTATCCAATGACCTGAACCTGTATAGCCTGGTCTAACCCGAGCATTACAAATACCAGGTCAGTCTGGTGAACCAGAGTGAGAACAACACAGAAAGTTTAAGGGGATCATCCAACTTGATTTTAAAGTTCAAAAATCTTTTTGAAATAAAAGGATAATCGTAAGACCAAATCCACACATAAACACGGAAGGTTTTTACCTTACGATAACCCAAAATATTTTGAAATCACATATATATTCTGATATTATAATAGAGTCTAAATACAAATAAATTTCAATATAGCAGAACGCTTGCATCGCACGCTCCACATATATAGTATACGATCAAAACCGCGGGCACTTATTGGAGATTGTATTCCGACTATGACAAGGTGTGGAACCACCTGCCGATAGTGTATCTCTAGAGGCGAATACACTGGGTTCAACAAGAACGTCTTGCAACCCGGCCCACAAATGACTGACCACTCATTTCGCTTGAGTGTATCGAATGTATATCACCAACGGTTGGGATCAGCAACCGTTTCCCGAAAAAGGGACATCATCGATAAACTAAAGAAGGAAAAGGAATTTCTCTAAATATGTGATTATACACCCTAATGGGAGCGACCCACATAGCCATGCTGCCTGCCCAATTTTTGTCATTTTCCGGTTGTGAGGCTTGAGGTCATAACGTATCTTTGGAACACCTGTCCATCATTCACTTTGAATGCCACATCATCAAACCCGCCATAAATCACTAATAGATTTTCACAAAAATAATCGGGTTGTTAAGTCAAGAGAAGGTGTCTTCTTCGCTGCCACAGAAATACGTTTTCGGAAATCAACGTACGTAATCTCTTTGAAAATGCTCTGTCAGACATCCGCCTATACAAGTTGTCCTGGGCTGGACAAACCGAAGGCACCCTCCTACTGGATCCTTGAATTACCCTATGGATCAGTAGCGAGTAGTCCTTGCAATTCACAGATTCCAATCACGTCAGAATCACAAATCAAACAACTCCAGATGCATGCCAGAGGAATTTGATAAGTCATTCTTTCGCTTATGAAGATCCACGGTCTTCACTACTCCATCTCGCTCAGCATCTGGTATCTTCAACGTTTACGTATTCATTGGTCGGAATGGTTTTCGAATATAAATTCGATCCCAGACTTTCCGTACCAACAATCGTATTGGCCAGGTTTGATAGTTGGTTATTTAACTATCAAATAAACAACCATTCGATCATGAAAATAAAATGAATTTATTGATTCAGTACTCAACAACATTTGGCCCTTTTAATTATAAATATTTATCAAATGATTAATTCAAATTCTAGATCTTTTAAAAATTTAAAATACGATATTCACTTCTTAGTAATATTCTCAAAACCATTTTATTTCAATATTTGTGGAAAACATCTTATAATTATATTCAATTACCCATCTTATATTATTGTCTTCAAAACATTAGCATTTTTCTTGTATATCTTCGCTCTAACAGTCATAAAATCCTAACCGTAAATTGGTAAGCGAATGACTTCCCAAGTATCAACCTCGAAGACCGAAATCAACATCAGATTAACACTTAGGAGATCACTCAACTCAACCAATCTCAATTTAGATTCTATTTCTTATTTCAACTTGTTAATAACCCATATTATCCCATTTCAAATTCATTTAACCCATTTCTACTTTAAAAATCTCGTTTCAAATCTCGTTGTCAAGTAACGTTAATTTAAAACTTAACGTTTTGGCCTCACCCTCCCTTTTATAAACATCATTTATAAACCCTGTATTAATATGCGCCTTTTTTTATCCGCTTCCCTTCTCTTAATTCAAACACTTATTTTTAATTGTCATATCGTCTTAGAATCGCTTGTATAACTTAGTTATAAAACTCAATTTTTATATAAACATGTTCATCAACTCTATTCAAAAATCTTATTATCTTTCGATATCAACCCGGATTGCTTCCTTAATGAATCTCATTTACGAATTAATCACCTAAGTTATTATTCTTCAAAATAATAATTTACATCATCTTTAGCCATCGTAGAAATAATTACCTTTTTATTTAACCAAACAAACCGTAAACTTCTTTCCAAAATCTTGTTTAAGTTAAAGCCATATTCATTAATCTATTTCATTAGATTAATTGATACCAAACTAAATCTAGTAAATTCTAAAACATGATCATCTCGTTAACCCATTTCATTTAATCATTCTTTTAAATTAATAACATAATTTTTTAAAATAAATTCCATTTAATTGTTTCTTGAAACAATTAATTCAACTCTTAACTATTGCATTAGTTTATGCTCATCTCCTTATAAATCTCATTAACGTACGACTTTGATTTGTAAACTATTTAAAAATACTTAAAACTTATAAAATAAATAATAAACCTTAATTTCCTTTAATGAATCTTTTATTTAAATATATAGATTTAAAAATCTATCTTTGGTTGTAAAATAAATTTCATAAATTCATTACCGTCGATTCTACTGAGGGTAAACCAATATATTTATAAATCGATATATTTTTGGGCCAACTGCTACCAATTACTCAACCAATACGGCCTATTAGTTAAAACAAAAACGAATGTTGAATTTAACTTCAACAATCAGCAATTAGGTCAATCATCTAATCATATCAGTTAAAGAGCTCATATAATTGCAATATGAGAATAAACAATAAATTTTGAGGAATCCAGTGGGATCCCTCTAACCTGTTTTCCTTGCATTCAAATATGTTATCTCAACAATATCATTTTATCTAAATAAACAGATATAATATTCGACCATCAAACAATAATAGTAATCTAAACATCCATCAACCAACTAACAATCATACCACACAAATATTTAAACCCAACTTATATAAATTATAAGTGAGATAAAACTGAGTGAGTTGAACTCACCTTGGATCCCATTCGTCGTCATACGGTTTGTTTCAGTTAAGCCAAATCTGCGTTCAATTTGACTGAAAACCTCAGTTGCTCCCAATACCATCCAATCCAGTTTTAAATGTTACGTTCCTTGATACAATCCCAACGCTTTCGGGTTTGCTCGATTCTGTTAACAAATGCGCAAGTTACATAAATTATAAGATCCGGAAAAATATTATAAATAATTTAATAAAAATTCAAATCTCTTATTAACGTTAAATATAACAATTTGGGTTTGGGATCACATTTGAAATAATCGATTAGGCGCATAGCATTAACTTCAGACCGCGTTACTAAGGCATGTTTGAAAACCAATCTTGGCATTTTAAATACGTAGACCCGTATAATATTATTTATATATTGTTATGTTAATATCAGTTAGGCATGTGAAACTTTAGTCCCCTAAGTAAAATTTGGACAGAAAATATAGCGGTCACTCACTGTATACCTCTTTTCCCTCTTGCGCTTATACCCACGCAAGCCTCCTCCTATCATCTGTCACCATCAAGAATTTTCCCATTGTGCATGCCACCCAACTGTAATAACCCGGAAATCCGAGCCAATTTAAAAATTTTATTTTGGCAATTTTAGTGAATTTTGAATATTTAAAATGAATTATTTTAAATAATAACGACGAGAAATTTATTTTGAATAAAATTTGAATGTATATATTTATATAGCTCGACGTTAAAATATAAATATTTATTTGTAATTCTAAAAGGAATTGAAAATGGCGCGGTAGTTCGAAAATTCGATTTCAAATTTCAAATGAATGTACAGGATTCAAAATAAACCGGATTTTAGTGAAACCAAAAATATTTGAATCTATTTGAGAATATCTTTCCAATGAATCTGAAGAATTGAAATTCCATAGCGGGAATCAAAAGTTACGTCCAGTTGAAAATTCAGAATAGTCGCTATGGAATTCTGGCCCTTAAAAATGGGAATTTTGCAAAGGACCTCGGTTTTCGACGAAACCACTTTTGTTGGATCCGTGATGTCAAGTTATTGCTAAGTTTCAAAATTCGTAATTTTTCGAATCAATATGTGAGCGTGGCAAAGGAAAATGCATTTACCAGTTTTAGTTGATTTTAATCGACTGGAAAATGGCCATTTTTCAAACGGTCTCAGAATTCGACGAAATTAATTTTGTTAGGACCGTATCATCAATACGAAGTTAGGAATAATTTTTCAGGAATTTTTAGAGTTAATATGTGGCCCCGGTAAATTGAAATGTGCGTTCAAATTCGGTATATAGATTTATAAATTGATTTTGACGAAAACTGATCGAAAAAGTCGAATCAGCCTACGATACATATCCCATTGTGTTCGGAATGGGGGTAATTAGCTAGTGACGACAGTCGGTGGACATGATTTCGAGTTCAAACGAAAAGTCAACTTTTATTGGAAATAAATAATAATTAAATTAAATTTTATATATTAGCCCCCCTTGTTCATTATCTCCTATTCATTCAGAAAAGGAAAAAAAAAACCAAAACCCGATCCCGCGTGCCCAGTCACCCCCCTAATTCTCGACGCGCCGCAGGGAGAGCCGCCGCGCCCCACCTCCTCTCCACCGCCGCCCTCCGGCCAACCTCACTCCGCCCCTTTTCTCCACGCGTCAGCGTCTCCCCCTCCCACCCAAACCCTTCTGAAAGCCACGCTGCAGCCTCCCGTTCTCCTAGCGCCGGCACAGCGCCACCAATGACCACCCAAGACCCAGCGCCCCTCTTGCCACTGTAAGTTTTTATTTTTATTTATTTTAATTTATGTTTAAAAATCAGACTATTATATATGTATTTAACCCAATAAAAATCTGATTTTTACCTTATAAAATTCTGATTTTTATTGATATTAAGCTATGACTTATATGAAGGTAAAGCTATGATTTTTATCGGTGAAAAGATTTGAAATAAAAAGAAGTGATTTTTATATATATGAAGTGAAAATAAAAGTATAATTTTTATTCATGTAGAGTAATAAAAGTATAATTTTTATTATATTACTGGCGGTATAAAAATAGAATTTTTATCTATATAGTAGCGGTATAAAAATAAAGTTTTTATATACATAGCAACAATATAAAAATGCGATTTTTATATATGTAGTGGCTACGGACAATGAAAGTGACAAAAGGCGAGAACAGCGAAGATTTCTACATATGAAGAGTCGTGGTGTTTGGTTTAGCTAGTCCGTGAGAACTCCTCACGTTTATTTTTATTTCTAGTTGAAATATATACTAGGATGCAGACGGTGCTTAGTAGCACCCGACACCTGTCGTCCACAGACCATGGATGACTTGTTTGTTTGGTTGCTATGTTGTGAAATTTGATTGTGTGATGTGGAATAAAATATTTTATAGTGGAAAATATTTTATAGTTAAAAATATGAATTTTAACGTGTGTTGAAATAAAATATATATTCGTGTGTTGAAGTAAAATAAATATTTATAAACAAATCAGACGATTTTTTTATATACATTGATTTGACTGATATTGATTGGGACGATAAATTTTACACTTCGCCCAACTGCACAAATAAAATCTGTGTTTGTTGATTTGAAACCCCACACGGGTATTGGGATGATATGTGACGTACACTAATCCCGATTGTTGAGTTGTATGTCAATCGATGGGTTGACAGACTGTGTAAGCGTTAATTATTTATATTCAATGCTTATGCAGTTGTATAGTGCACTCTGGATGATGATTGATTATTTATCGTTGTTATTATATACAAGTGTTGTAGAAAATCCATATAATTACCATTATATGGTAATTGATTGGGCCTCATTCCAATATTGAGAATAAATTCATGTGTTAAATAAAAAATAAATTCATGTGTTGAATTGTAAAATATTCACGTGTTGAATAAAAGCCGTGTTGATTAGATGGACGCCATTTTGAAGAAAACGATATTTATATCGATTTTATTCATTTTTATAATGAATATAGAAAAGGAAGTGATTTCAAAATATAACGTTTTGAAAGTATTATCATTTGTATATCGATGATGTGGAATATTCAATTTTGATTCGAAATTGAATATGAAGTTGAAATCGTTTTGAAAACGAATTTAAAGCGATTTATAAAATATGTTTTGAAAGGAAATCGACAAAAAATATATATAATATATATATATATTATACATAATGACCTGAATAGAACGCGTCGCGCCGTGGCAGTTCGCGAATTTCGACCATTGACTTCGAATTGACATTGCGGGAGATCCGATCGTTGGATTCTCCTAAAACCGGAACCGTTGGGTTTTTATCGAAAAGAGCTTTCTAACGAATATTAGAGATTTGAAATCTAAGGGTTGGATTTGGAATTATGTCCAAATCAAATTTGGAAAAGGTCGCTGTAAGTGCAGTTCGATGGCCGTTGATGGAAATCGACTGTACAGGCCTTGATAAAATTATTAAAAATAGTAATAATTTGTGTAAATCATAAGAAATGATTTGTGAAGAATTGGTATGAAAAACTCCATATTTGAAAAGATAAAAATAGATTTTTATCAAAATGAACTAGTTTTGAACTAGAATTATAATTCTATTTATTTTTAAAATAAATAAAGTGGATTTGAAATGGTTTCAAAAATAACCAGAATTTCCAATAAGTGAATTGGAATGGATTTGAATCGAAATTGTCTTTGGAATATTTCGAAGTTGGATTTCGTGATGAAACAGATATTGTTATGGGAATTTGAAAGATATATTAATATCGTTACTTCCAATACGATATTTGTTGGTCGTAGAATTTGATATTGAATATAAGCCGATATATTTTCTATTCAGAGCCTTGTATTTAGTATCAAATGTGCGTTGGGTTTGTCGTGAATGGTGTCTTCATTAACACTGTCCTTAAACCCAGTTGAGAAAAAGATTAAATCTTTTTATTTATATTTAATGAAGTGTACCAATTAAATGGTATTTAATTGGAATTGAGTTGGAATTGATTTTTGGGTTTATCGTGAACGGTGTTTTAAATAACACTTGTTCTTTAACCCGATAATTAATGTAATGTGATTTTGGGTTTATAGTGAACCGTGTTTTAAATGACATTGATTCTTTAACCCGGTTAAAGACAGGATATTGATTTCTGTGAAGATTAAAACTAAGTGGGGTTTTAATGAATCTTTAATTAGATTGAAATGGTCGAGAATGGAGTATCACCAGTTTTGCTCCAGGCGATAGTTAAGTCTTTAATTAGATTTGAACATGAAATGGTAATTGAATTTATCGATAATACTGTGGTGTTAGATATGAAGTATGACCAGTTTTACTTCATGGGATGAATGGTTGGGATAGGGAAATAAAATAAATGATTACTTCGGTGTGGTTCGCTAATCCCGACTAGTTTGAATTGATATTCAAAGAAGATTAAAGAATAAATTTAAAGAATTTATCTTTGATAAAATTAATGGGAACCTTTCTCAAAGTATAAGAATATTTGAATGAAAGAATATTCTGAATTGGAATGAGGCATATGTTGTGTTTGTGTAACACTTGTTTATTATATACGCGAGTTATTTAGAAAGACCGGGTTTATCCCATTCTGAATAACTGATTCGACGTGGTGTTGAGGATGAAGACGATGGTCAAAGACCAGAGGTCTTCAACATCGTTTGGATAATTACTAATGATATTGATTGGGCTGTACACCCAAAAGGAGGGAATCAGTTGGTGATCGTCCAGACGTGCTTGTAGATCGATGGATATGCGAGGTACTAGGTGCCTCCGGTTTCGTTCAGACCTAGAATGAACTTGTAAATGGACTGTGTGTCTGACATTGGATTTTATTCTGTGTGATTGATTTCTATTAAATATATATCTGTTTGGCAGCGAAGAATTTATTATCTTGCTTAATGCCCTTCTCTGAGACGTACGAGCTCAGGGGTTATATATTGATGGATATCAAACGCATGGAGTGAATTTCCTGTGTGGCATGCCTAAGTGGCAATATGATCAAGGCTTCTTTTGAAAAGCAAAGTCTTGTGGTTGATGATCAAAGCACGGCCTGTGTGGCCTAGCTTTGTGTAACATTGATTCGCGAGCCTCACACCCCGGTTGTGAACCAGAAATGGGAGAGGACATCAGGGAGGGCATGCGTTTCCTTCTAGCTAGAAGTGGCGTCAGTGGTTTTACATGCCCTGACAAGTTTGACTTATGTGGTTGTTGCTATTGCAAGGCGCCTCGGATATATCGGTCGATCCGGGACCGATGGACTCATTGGACTCATTGACACCCCAAAGGGTGGGGAAACGCAGTGTTCAGGCATAATAATCCACATCGGTGGACCGACCCTGATGATCCAAGGGGCAGTTGTGCTTGTTCCTGAGGGGCAGGCTAGAGCGTCTCGAATCGGTAGAGGACTATCTTTTGCCTCGGTTCACAGATGGAAATCCAACTTCCAATACGTGACTTTGTGGTTTTGATTGTAGAACCTATATATGGCGACATAGTGGGATGGGGCACTTATGCCGTCTATGATTGATACTTATGATTTGAAGTTGTTTTATACACTATACACTTATAGTAATAATAAAACATGAAATTTCACGTACCAAGCATTCTTGGCTATTATAAGGTAAAAACCCTATCCTCCGGCTTGCGTTGCATTGTGTGATGGGACCTGGGTCTTATAATAGCTTCATTGTTCTTTATTTAGCATTGCACTGTTGTTTTATGCACTGGTGTTCTTGGGAGGAAACCCGTTCCGTGTTATACGGCGTGGTCCCTTGATTTACCTAACTTTAAAATAAAGATTAATAATTGTTTTAGTTCTCACACCAGTCCCATGACTGACCTGGAGTTTATTGTTTTTAACCTAAACTCTGGGTGCCCTTATTTTGACACGGGTAGCTAGTAGTTTTGGTTTTGCAGATTTATATTTATAGGAACCTGGTTTACAGCTGGAATGATATCCAGAAGGCTCTGTATCTGTATATCTCTTTCAGTTATGTGTTGTATTATTTTCTGCTGCTATGTATTTGCATTGTAATTTGTAAATCTCTGATATTTATCGAATGTGTAATATTTATTTATACTATGTATATTCTTGTATTCTGATGGAATTGTTGTAATAAACAATGAAATGTTCTTCTGTTTGCATTCCGATGTGGCTTGTTCTCAATTCAATCCGGGCTTTCTTGCCCGGGGAAGTTCGGGTCGTCTCACCTGGTATCAGAGCTTTGGCTTACAGAGCTTAGAGAACAAGACATATTAGAACAGAACGAAAGGATTCATCAGAAATTGGATTAGTAATATCCAATGAGAATGACTCGTTAGAGATAGGATCAGTAGTATCCTAGAACGAGTGTAAAGAGTGTTGTTTTGAAAAATAAAATTGAAAACAAGTTTTTTTTGAAAATTTAAATCAAGTATTCGTATTTGAATATTATTTTTATATTGTTTCGGACAATCCAGTATATAAAGAATTTGCGTATACGTCTGATCCATGTGTATTTGAAATTTTAATATACTGGATAGATATAGAATCGCACTCTAGTAGCCCGGAGATGTTCTGATGGTGGTTCGAAACATCATCAGCATTTATGTTCGAGCTTTGAAAGTGAGATATCTATATAATTCCATTAGACTGGTGTGAGAACCAAAGATAGATATGGCCTATTGTTGTGATTTGGCATCAAAAATCTGATTTTGGACTATATATCAAAGTTATGAATTTGAAAAGCTAATCAACTAATTGATTGCTGATTGCGTTGTTTGATTATTGGTTGATTAATTAAAATGTTGAACATTTAGCCAAATTGAATCAAATAGTGAGTTGTATTAAGAATTTGTCGCATTTGCATGCATATACATGTACTTACATTGAACAGATCTTAGCAAGGAGGCTAGAGAAGAGGAATAAAATTGTTTGCCCGACAAATAGGTATATGTTTATTGTATTTCTTGGGTTTGGATGATTTTATGAGCCGATTGGCTAGTCGCTTGGCTTTTTCATTTTCTTGTGGATTGAAGAAGGCCATGGGAGGCTATATGAAATATCCCGAAGTCCCTGGTGCAGGGGAGGTTATGGCGAAATTTTTCGAAAATTTAGGGTGTTAGCCAAATTTTTGAAAAATTTAAAACGTTCTTAGAAACTGAAAAGTTGAAGAACTTAAGCCGTAATGGAAATAGTGAAAGTTGAGTTGATTTGTAAAACAACTTTTGGCTTCGTTCCTTTTCGGGGATGAAAAGTTTTTAAGTGGGGGAGATTGTAATAACCCGGAAATCCGAGCCGATTTAAAATTTTTATTTTGGCAATTTTAGTGAATTTTGAATATTTAAAATGAATTATTTTAAATAATAGTGATGATAAATTTATTTTGAATAGAATTTGAACGTATATATTTATATAGCTCGACGTTAGAATATAAATATTTGTTTATAATTCTAAAAGGAATTGAAAGTGGCGTGGTAGTTCGAAATTTCGATTTCAAATTTCAAATGAATGTACAGGATTCAAAATAAACCGGATTTTAGTGAAACTAAAAATATTTGAATCTATTTGAGAATATCTTTCCAACGAATCTGAAGAATTGAAATTTCATAGCGGGAATCAAAAGTTACGTCCAATTGAAAATTCAGAATAGTCGCTATGGAATTCTGGCCCTTAAAAATGGGAATTTTGCAAATGACCTCGGTTTTCGACGAAACCACTTTTGTTGGATCCGTGATGTCAAGTTATTGCTAGGTTTCAAAATTCGTAATTTTTTGAATCAATATGTGAGCGTGGCAATGGAAAACGCGTTTGACTAGTTTCAGTTGATTTTAATCGACTGGAAAATGGCCATTTTTCAAACGTTCTCAAAATTCGATGAAATTAGTTTTGTTAGGACCATATCATCAATACGAAGCTAGGAATAATTTTTCGGGAATTTTTAGAGTTAATATGTGGCCCCGGTAAATTGAAATGTGCGTTCAAATTCAATATATATATTTATATTTTGATTTTGACGAAAAATGATCGAAAAAGTCGAATCATCCTACGATACATATCTCATTGTGTTCGGAATGGGGGTAATTAGCTAATGATGACAATCAGTGGACTTGATTTCGAGTTCAAACGAAAAGTCAACTTTTATTGGAAATAAATAACAGTTAAATTAAATTTTATATATTAGCCCCCCTCCCTTGTTCATTATCTCCTATTCATTCAGAAAAGAAAAAAAAACCCAAAACCCGATCCCGCATGCCCAGTCACCACTCCCCCTAATCCTCGATGCGTCGCAGGGAGAGCCGCCGCGCCCCACCTCCTCTCCACCGCCGCCCTCCGGCCAACCTCCCTCCGCCCCTCTTCTCCACGCGTCAGCGTCTTCCCCCCCCCCCCCCCCCTCCCCCAAAACCTTCTGAAAGCCACGCTGCAGCCTCCCCTCCTCCTGGCACCGGCACAGCTCCACCAACGACCACCCAAGACCCAGTGCCCCTCCCCTTTGCCACTGTAAGTTTTTATTTTTATTTATTTTAATTTATGTTTAAAAATATGACTATTATATATGTATTTAACCTAATAAAAATCTGATTTTTACCTTATAAAATTCTGATTTTTATTGATATTAAGCTAGGATTTATATGAGGGTAAAGCTATGATTTTTATTTGTGAAAAGATTTGAAATAAAAAGAAGTGATTTTTACATATATGAAGTGAAAATAAAAATATAATTTTTATTCATGTAGAGTAATAAAAATATAATTTTTATTATATTACTAGCGGTATAAAAATAGAATTTTTATCTATATAGTAGCGGTATAAAAATAGAATTTTTATATACATAGCAACAATATAAAAATGCGATTTTTATATATGTAGTGGCTACGGATAATGAAAGTGACAAAAGGCGAGAACGACGAAGATTTCTATATATGAAGAGTCGTGGTGTTTGGTTTAGCTAGTTGGTGAGAACTCCTCACGTTTATTTTTATTTCTAGTCGAAATATATACTAGGATGCAGACGGTGCTTAGTAGCACCCGACACCCGTCGTCCACAGACCATGGATGACTTGTTTGTTTGGTTGCTATGTTGTGAAATTTGATTGTGTGATGTGAAATGAAATAAAATATTTTATAGTGGAAAATATTTTATAGTTAAAAATATGATTTTTAACGTGTGTTGAAATAAAATATATATATTCGTGTGTTGAAGTAAAATAAGTATTTATAAACAAATCGGATGATTTGTTTATGTACACTGTTTTGACTGATATTGATTGGGATGATAAATTTTACGCATCGCCCAACTGCACAAATAAAATCTGTGTTTGTTGATTTTAAACCCCACACGGGTATTGGGATGATATTTGACGTACACTGATCCCGATTGTTTAGTTGTATGTCAATCGATGGGTTGACAGACTGTGTAAGCGTTAATTATTTATATTCATTGCTTATGCAGTTGTGTGGTGCACTCTGGATGATGGTTGATTATTTATCGTTGTTATTATATACTGGTGTTGTAGAAAATCCATATAATTACCATTATATGGTAATTGATTGGGCCTCATTCCAATATTGAGAATAAATTCATGTGTTGAATAGAAAATAAATTCATGTGTTGAATTGTAAAATATTCATGTGTTGAATAGAAGCCGTGTTGATTAGATGGACGCCATTTTGACGAGAACGATATTTATATGGATTTTATTCATTTTTATAATGAATATAGAAAAGGAAGTGATTTCAAAATATAACGTTTGAAAATATTATCATTTGTATATCGATGATGTGGAATATTCAATTTTGATTCGAAATTGAATATGAAGTTGAAATCGTTTTCAAAACGATTTTAAAACGATTTATAAAATATGTTTTGAAAGGAAATCGACGAAATATGTATAATATATATATTATATATATATAATGGCCTGAAAAGAATGCGCCGCGCCGCGGTAGTTCGCGAATTTCGACCATTGACTTCGAACTGACGTTGCGGGAGATCCGACCATCGGATTCTCCTAAAACCGGAACTGTTGGGTTCGTATCGAAAAGAACTTTCTAACGAATATTAGAGATTTGAAATCTAATGGTTGGATTTGGAATTATTTCCAAATCAAATTTGGAAAAGGTCGCTATAAGTGCAGTTCGATGGCCGTTGATGGAAATCGACTGTACGGGTCTTGATAAAATTATTAAAAATAGTAATGATTTGTGTAAAATCTTAAGAAATGATTTGTGAAGAATTGGGATGAAAAACTCCATATTTGAAAATATAAAAATAGATTTTTATCAAAATGAACTAGTTTTGAACTAGAATTATAATTCTATTTATTTTTAAAATAAATAAAGTGGATTTGAAATGGTTTCAAAAGTAACCAGAATTTCCAATAAGTGAATTGGAATGGATTTGAATCCAAATTGTCTTTGGAATATTTCAATGTTGGATTTCGTGATGAAACAGATATTGTTATGGGAATTTGAAAGATATATTAATATCGTTATTTCCAATACGATATTTGTTGGTCGTACAATTTGATATTGAATATAAGCCGATATATTTTCTATTCAGATCCTTGTATTTAATATCAAATGTGCGTTGGGTTTGTCGTGAATGATGTCTTCATTAACACTGTCCTTAAACCCAGTTGATAAAAAGATTAAATCTTTTTATTTAGATTTAATGAAGTGTACTAATTAAATGTATTTAATTGGAATTTAGTGGGAATTGATTTTTGGGTTTATCGTGAACGGTTTTTTAAATAACACTTGTTCTTTAACCCGATAATTAATGTAATGTGATTTTGGGTTTATAGTGAACCGTGTTTTAAATGACATTGATTCTTTAACCCAGTTAAAGACAGGATATTGATCTCTGTGAAGATTAAAACTAAGTGGGGTTTTAATGAATCTTTAATTAGATTGAAATGGTCAAGAATGGAGTATCACCAGTTTTGCTCCAGGCGATAGTTAAGTCTTTAATTAGATTTGAACAAGAAATGGTAATTGAATTTATCGATAATACTGTGGTGTTAGATATGAAGTATGACCAGTTTTACTTCATGGGATGAATAGGTTGGGATTGGGAAATAAAATAAATGATTACTTCGGCGTGGTTCGCTAATCCCGACTAGTTTGAATTGATATTCGAAGAAGATTAAAGAAAAAATTTAAAGAATTTATCTTTGATAAAATTAATGGGAACCTTTCCCAAAGTATAAGAATATTTGAATGAAATAATATTCTGAATTGGAATGAGGCGTATGTTGTGTTTGTGTAACACTTGTTTATTATATACGCGAGTTATTCAGAAAGACCGGGTTTATCCCATTCTGAATAACTGATTCGACGTGGTGTCGAGGATGAAGATGGTGGTCGAAGACCGAAGGTATTCAACATCGTTTGGATAATTACTGATGATCTTGATTGGGCTGTACACCCAAAAGGAGGGAATCAGTTGGTGATCGTCCAGACGTACTTGGAGATCGATGGATATGCAAGGTGCCTCCGGTTTCGTTCAGACCCAGAACGAACTTGTAAATGGACTGTGTGTCTGACATTGGATTTTATTCTGTGTGATTGATTTCTATTAAATATATATCTGTTTGGCGGCGGAGAATTTATTCTCTTGCTTAACGCCCTTCTCTGAGACGTACGAGCTCAGGGGTTATATATTGATGGATATCAAACGCATGGAGTGAATTGCCTGTGTGGCATGCCTAAGTGGCAATATGATCAAGGCTTCTTTTGAAAAGCAAAGTCTTGTGGTTGATGATCAAAGCACGACCTGTATGGCATAGCTTTGTGTAACGTTGATTCGCGAGCCTCACACCCCGGTTGTGAACCAGAAACGGGAGAGGAAATCAGGGAGGGCATGCGTTTCCTTCTAGCTAGAAGTGGCATCAGTGGTTTTACACGCCCTGACGAGTTTGACTTATGTGGTTATTGCTGTTGCGAGGCGCCTTGGATATATAGGTCGACCCGGGACCGATGGAGTCATTGGACTCATTGACACCCCAAAGGGTGGGGAAACGCAGTGTTTAGGCATAATAATCCACATCGGCCGACCGACCCTGACGATCCAACGGGCAGTTGCGGATGTTCCTAATGGGCGGGCTAGAGCGTCTCGAATCGGTAGAGGACTATCTTTTGGCTCGGTTCACAGATGGAAATCCAACTTCCAGTACGTGACTTTGCGGTTTTGATTGCAGAACCTATATATGGCGACATAATGGGATGGGGCACTTATGCCGTCAATGATTGATACTTATGATTTGAAGTTGTTTTATACACTATACACTTATAGTAATAATAAAACATGAAATTTCACGTACCAAGCATTCTTGGCTATTATAAGGTAAAAACCCTATCCTCCAGCTTGCATTGCATTGTGTGATGGGACCTGGGTCTTATAATAGCTTCATTGTTCTTTATTTAGCATTGCGCTGTTTTTTTATGCACTGGTATTCTTGGGAGGAAACTCGTTCCTGTTATAGGGCGTGGTCCTTTAATTTACCTAACTTTAAAATAAAGATTAATAACTGTTTTAGTTCTCACACCAGTCCCATGACTGACCTGGAGTTTATTGTTTTTAACCTAAACTCTAGGCGCCCTTATTTTGACACGGGCAGCTATTAGTTTTGGTTTCGCAGATTTATATTCACAGGAACCTGGTTTACAGCTGGGATGAAATCCGGAAAGCTCTGTATCCGTATATCTCTTTTAGTTGTGTGTTTTATTATTTTCCACTGCTATGTATTTGCATTGTAATTTGTAAATCTCTGATATTTATCGAATGTGTAATATTTATTTATACTCTGTATATTCTTGTATTCTGATGGAATTGTTGTAATAAACAATGAAATGTTCTTTTGTTTGCGTTCCGATGTGGCTTGTTCTCAATTCAATCCAGGCTTTCCTGACCGGGGAAGTTCGGGTTGTCTCACCAACGCACTGCTTTCCCATTCTATTTGTTCAAAGAATTAGGACTGCTTTCCCATTCTATTGTAAATGTATTTTGACCATCCAACTTAATGTTCCATCTATTTGATTAATTATCATAATGCACGAAGCTCATAAGCTATTCACGTGTTTTAACCAAGTCCATTGTTCCAGTATTTGCATCAACCTATTTTATTGCTAAAGTTTACATACTTTTATATGAAAACTTAAATCATACTTACGAATAAATTAAAAAGAAAAGCCTTGCTTACTTTAACCGAGCCCAACATCAATTCTAATCTGCATCGCCCTTTCTTTAATTTAAATTAAATACCGGCCCATCCATTTACCCCACCGCTTCTCAACAGTATCTCCTTGTTTCAACAATCGATCAAACAGAGATTCCATCATTTCTCTTCGTTATGTTTTCTTTCCCTAAACAGCGCATTGTCTCCTTTTCCCTTCTTACTGTTTTCATCCCATCCTTATGTATCCTTCCCCACGAAATGTTTTAAAACTACTCCTATTGATTTCTCCAACACCAAACATGCCTCATCCCCATACAGCACCCGCTGCTAGTATAAACGCGTTTCCCCATTTTCACAGTTTCTCCACCCCACTTGCATGGCTTTGCGTCTTCCCATGCTATTCCTACTTATCCCCTCATATTGTTCTCTACCCATACATTTTGAACCATTTCAGAGAACCCATCATGTTGCCTTTCGTTCAACACCAATACTCCGCAACCGCATCATTTAAAACTTCAGATGCCCATGTTCCTTCACGAATGGATCAAAATAGGCCCATCACTAATTTGCTTTGCTCGTTGCCTCCCCTTCTCTTCCCATCTGCTAACCACCTTCCTACCGTACTACTCTCGCAACTGCATGGCCTAAAGCCTCTCGCTTCCACCACGCTCTGTCTTCCAACTTTTACCTGCTAGCTCATCAATTCAATAGCCTCTTACTGTTTTCTCCAAAACAGAAAGATCACGCAACCGCATGCTTAATGTCCCTTTCTTTGCTTGCGTACATAATGTGCATGAAGTCCATCCCATCGTTTTTATATTTCTTCCCCTCACGCATTTATTTCTTCTCTCTCCGTTTCGAATGAAGATTGGGTTCATAGCTTGTTATGTTTATATCCAGTGAAGAGAGAAAACAAAAATGGCTTTATTTAGTTCACAGAGTTTTTTTTCTCTTTTGGGTTCATTCCCTTTTGCTGTTGAGAAGATGGACAGTGAGTGTGTGTGTGTGTGTGTGTGTGTATGAAGAAGTGTGGAGAGCACGGCAATGGAAAGTAATTTTTTAATTGTTGTGCGGCACACAAGGAATGGGAAGCTTGCAGTTGAAGGTTTGGTTAATTTTTATTTTTATTTTTATTTTTACTTGATAGGCATGGTTCAGTATGTTGAAAAGAAGGCACGTGCCATTTCATGTGTTCCCTTGGTCGACACAGTAATACTTGATTGGTGGGTATATTAGTTAATTTATATGGGCTGTCAGCTGAAAAGGAAAGAAGTGTGGCAGTTTGAGTAGGGACATCACATTGGATAGAGATAGCGCAATTAGATTTTATTTTAATTGTAAATGGTTAATAATCTCACCGCCATTTACATCATCGTTAAATATTTTCACTGTCATATATGAACTCTAAAATGAAACTAAATACACCACTACGTTTTGATGTTCTGATCCCTATGAAATTTATTTCGTTGAAAACAGATGGCGTTATTTTAAATTTATCGGTTTACCCCTAAATATCGCCTACTGATAAAACAACCCTAATTGGCTCCAAATTGGAAATCTAGTAATATTTAATTGTACGTATTCTAATAAAACTTGTTTCATTGAAAACAGAGGTTGTTTGACGCCTACATAATATATCGAACAATTTCCCGTGTGCGAAGCACAAGTTAAGCAATGCATTGATTTGAACATTCTATCTCGTATAATTACTAAATTCATCGTCAATTGTCGTTGGACGTTTTATATTCGTACTGATATACATGAATTTCACATACGAAATACCGTAACTTTTACGAGTTCGAATTATATAAATATACGTTCAGTCTTCGTTATATAAATGAATTATATATTATAAATCCATTTAAAATACCAAATCAATTATTTAAAATAATAAAATAACTTAAATATCTAACTAGCAAAAATACGGGACATTACAATAATATCTGAAAGTTCTTTATTTATTTTATTATTCGTTGATTCGAAAATTATATCATCAACATATACTTGTACTAATTGCACATCGTTATTATTTCTTTTAATAAAAAGAGTATTATCTACTTTACCTATTTCGAAGTTAGATTGTAATAAGTAATTTCTTAATCTATCATACCAAGCTCTAGAAGCGTGTTTTAATCCATTTAACGCTTTCTTTAATTTATATACATGATTTGGTAATTTTTCGTCTTTAAAAAGAGGTGGTTGCTCTACATATACGTCTTCTTTAACATATTATTTAGAAAAGCACTTTTAACATCCATTTGATATAATTTGAAATTATTATGATTTGCAAAGGCTAATAATATCCTAATTGCTTCTAATCTTGCAACGGGGGAAAATGTTTCATCGTTTTTGAGTATAACCTTGTACTACTAATCATGCCTTATTTTTGTAGACCTCACCATGTTCATTCATTTTATTTTTGTAAACCCATTTAGTTACAATAATAGTTTTATCCTCTGGTCTAGGAACATGTTCCCATACATCATTCCGAGTAAATTGATTCAATTCCTCTTGCATAGCAAGGATCCATGAATCGTCAGATGATGCTTCCTTGGGATTCTTAGGTTTGATAGTAGGAACAAATATTGAATTACTCATATTATTCAATTGATTTCGAGTTTTAACGGATTCAATATCCCTAAAATATTTTCTACAAGGTGATCTCTTAGTATTCTAGTTCTTTTATTTGGTTGATTAATTTCATTATTTTTTCATCTATCTCATTTCACTTTCATCTTCCTTACGGTTTGTTATATCTTTACAGTTTTCGTCAAAGGATACATTTAACATTTCTTCTATAGTATTGGTTCTTGAATTAAAAACTCTATATGCTTTACTTATTTCTAAATATCTAATAAAGATTCCTTTATCGGATTTTGAATCGAATTTATCTAAGTTATATTTAGTATCAAGAATAAATCATTTAATTCTAAATATTTTAAAATATGATACTTTTAGTTTCTTATTATACAAAAGTTCAAATGGTGTTTTATAAGTTAATGATCTTATAGAAATTCTATTTAAAATATAACAAGTTGTTGCGACTGCCTCAGCCCAAAAATCCCTTAGTAAGTTACTATCAGATAACATAGTTCTCGCACACTCTTGTATCGATCTATTTTTACGTTCAACTACTCCATTTTGTTGAGCGGTTCTGGGGAAAGAAAAATTTTAGGCTATTCCCTTTTTATTACAATTTTTTAAATATTTTCATTTTTGAATTCTCCACCATGATCACTACATATTGCTTTAATTTTTAAGGATAATAAATTTTGTATTCTTTTAGCAAAGGTTTTAAATTGATCAAAAGCATCACTTTTATTTTTAAGAAATAAAGTCCAAGTAAGTCTAGAAAAATCGTCAATTATTACGTAAATATATATATTGTGATTTATTGATTGGGTTTGGGATGGACCTAATAAATCCATGTGAATTAACTCTAATGGTTTCGAGGTTGTAATTTCCTCTTTTGATTTAAATGGACTTCTTTTTAATTTTCCGAACTGACAAGCATCGCATAGATTGTTTACTTTAGATTTTATTTTGGTTAGTCCTCTAATTGAATCTAACTTTGAAATCCTAGAGACGCGTTTAAAATTTATATAACCAAATCTCTTATGCCAGATCCAAGGGTCACTCGTATTGGCCATAAGACATAGATTATCATTGGAGATTTTCATACTCAATATACAGATATTTTTCTTTCTATTTCCTTCGAATATTACTTTTGAATTCCTATCTTCTATAAAGCATTTATCTTTTTCAAAGTTTATTTTGTATCCTTTATCGCAAAGTTTATCTTTTTCAAAGTTTATTTTGTAGCCTTTATCGCAAAGTTAACTTATACTTAGTAGGTTATGTTTTAGATTCCTAACTAATAAAACATCAGAAATAGTAGGAGTTTCAGAATTATCTACATTTTCAATGCTAAAAATATATCCTTTAGAGTTATCGCCGAAGTTGACCATTCCACCATCTTCATATACTAGATTATTTAGCAGTTCCAGATTTCCTGTTATATGTCTCGAACAGCCACTATCCTATGTCTATTTGTCATTTTTTATTTCCACCATTTGTTCAATAGAATTTGAATTCTCAACAACCATGTTACACACCTTCGGAATTTGAATTTTCAACAGCCACATTACCCATCTTTTTAAAATTTGAATTTCCAATAGCCATATAACACATCTTTTCTTGTATTGGACAAAACTTTAGTAGATCACTTGAATTTTTAACATAATTGAATGCAGACTCTTCAAACATTGATGCAATGCATGAATTGAAACTAGTGTTATAAATCGTTTCAAAATTTTCCATTTGATATTTCCAAAAATCAGATTATAAACTTTTTGAAAACCTATGCTCCGATACCAATTGTTAGGGAATGCGGAATGCAGATCTTAAGGCAAAACAAACAATAAAGGGGGTGAATATTGTTTATGAGGAATTTATGAAAATCTTAAACTTAAATGATCTACTATATGAATCAAACGCACCAGAGGTAATCACAGACAAAAAATCAAACACAAACACAAAAATAAACAAATATAAAATGCAGAAAAGGAAAGAACACACCAATTACACCACCCTTGATTTCACGTTCACAAGGTTAACATCGATTCCACCACCCTTGATTTAACAACTACAAGGTTAACACTGATTCCACCACCCTTAATTTTACGGCTACAAGGTTGACAACGTTCCCTTTCCTTGATTTCGGAGCTACAAGGAACACCCTTTCCCAAACACTTCCCAAATGATTTCAACATTCCTTTAACTCTTTAATAGCACTTTAATTCAGAGAGTAGTGGATAGAGAGTGAGAAAAGAAGAAGTTTTATATAATTAGAGTAGAAATTGGCAAAGTGGAAGGGGAGAAATCAATAAGATATGAAATATTAATGGTGGGATGAAGAAGGGTGAAGATGGAGTAGAAGATATGTTAAAAAAATCGAAATCAAACTATATTTGTAAGATTTGAGAGTTGCAATGCTTTTAGAGTTTCACAAATAGTGAAAAGGCACTTCCTTTGAAAATCGAGTTTTTGACAGTTGTATGTCGACGTAGCCTTATATGCATGTCGACATAGGCATGTGAAAATTTTGAATTTTGAACTTTCAAGTGTTTAAACATATATCTATTCCAGAAATTCTTGAATTAAAACATAGTGATATAAATGAGTATTCTAAAGTATAAACCATATGAAATCATAATAATATATTATGTAAGCATATTTATAAATTTATAAAGTTTAAAACTATATAACTATAAATCTATAAAATTATATACTAATATAAACTTATATGTTTAAACTTAAAACTTATATTTGAAATCATAAGTAATATAGAAAAACAATTTGAAATTAGAATTAGAATTTTGAAAATCAGAATTTGAAATTTGAAAATTTGAATTTGAAAAAACAGAATTTGAACTTGGAGTGCTATTCAGAGTCTATATATAAACTAGACTCTATTACTATATTTGTCTTGAACTTTTGAACTCTTGAAAACTTAATAACTCATGAATCTTGAATCTCTCTTGAATTCTAAATCACTTGGAACTCTAAAATTATATAGTCTTCAGTATTTAAGTCTGTATACAAATCCTGCACACACACACACACACACATATATATATATATATATATATATATATATATATATATATATTCTAGACATAGATGTTAGTATATATTTTATAATCAATTAATAATGATAACTGAAACAAGGTTGTTATCATCAAAACTCCATTCTCCAACAAGAACTACATAGTAGAATTTTCAGTAACAACATAATTGTATAAGCTACGTGAATAAAGCGAATACAAGAAAGAAATCTGTTATACTGATTTTTGGTCAACTAAGCCTAACACCCAAATTTATGCAATTCACAAAACAATCACATTTAGCAATCTCATCCTAGCCATAGAACAGTAAATGACACATTATTTTTATAGTGTGGTTCGAAATACATCGGCCTACGTCCACTTGAAGTGATCTTTATTTGTATTGTTAAGTACAGTTAGTTATTCTATGAAAGAAAAAGAATTGAAGATGATGTTGTCTGCCAGTATTAACAAAATTTCCATGCGGAGAGGAGAAGTTCCCATTTATAAAGTCCCTTGTGGCTTATTTATAGGACCATTATCAGTCTGGACCGACATAAAAATGCATAGGGAGCATCTAAAAGGGACGACCCAACCCACGAAGTGGGACCCAGATCGCTCCAATTATGGGAGATCGGTACCAAATCCCACCCCAATGGGTGCGACCCCTAAGATAGGTTCCCATTGTTGCTCCTTAACTTATCGAGTTGATGGCATGTTGGTTTGAGATTTGTGCATTGAGTAATTGACAAAATTCATGAATCCTGAAATTCCTTGCTTTAGATACGTATCAATCAATCACTTAGCTGTCTTTTCAATCTTGCTCCTTTGCTTTGGATATGCACCGATCTGATGCTTAGCCGATTTTGAGCTTCAATCCAACTTGTTCAATAGTAATATTCCGATGAATCTAGTTGTCTTTGTGTTCATATAATCATGCATATCCGACTTTCGAGTCATTAAACGTCCAATTCAAAAGCTTAACGATCTTGCTAAAAAGCGGGTTGACATGTCTTTCTATGGAAGATGTGTTTTGTATAAGTCCAGTATCCACAATCATTACGGATTGATCTCAAGCTTTGCGGATGTCCTGAGCCGCAATCGAAGTTCACGATCTTACCAGATCATTTAAACAGTTATTTCCAAGCTAGTGTTGGTGACCTTGCTGAACCATTGTTGTGTTTCATAACCTCTCTGGGTTGATGTTTAGTGTCAGTGACGACACTAGGTCGATTCTTTGGTAAGTTCCATCCGTATTTTAGTGATCTTAGCATTGCCCGGCTCTTGTCAAGTGTAGTCGCACTCGATGATTTAATTCTTTTCCATGCCAATCGTAATCCACACTGGGCGATATGAGCCGCACCGGGCTTTAGTTGAGCATAAGCTATACTTAAATTCGTAGTTTGATTTGATCCTTATCAAGAATGAGCCATACTTAACGGTTCACGATTTGGACAGAGTCTTGCAACCATTAGATATACTTGGCAGTCTTTAGTTTTGTTGGATTCCGGCCAATGATAAGCTATACTTGGCGATTCACCATTTTATTTGTGTTCTACAGAGCATCAACCGTACTTGATATTCCATAGCCTCACCGAGCTCTTGTCGAGCATCATCCATACTGATTTATAGCCTAGTTGTGATTTTATCAAGCATTAGCCACAACTGGCATTACATAGCCTCAAAAGGCTCTTGCCATGCGTCACCCATTTATGACAATTCGTTGAGTAGATTAAGTTTAAGATTTAGTTGAAAGTTCGGTATTTGATGAGCATTATCCATATTTACCAAATAATTTTATTAAAGTATTTTATTTGTAAATTCCACACCTAGCAAGCATCAACCATACTAGCAAGATGATCTTATTAAATTAAGTCAAATGCAAAATCCATACTTGACAAGCATCAACTATACCCACCTTATAGCTTTATTAAAGTACACAAACATAAATTTTATTATGGAAATTTAAAAGGTTTATCACCATTCAAAGCTTGCCTAAAGATCTTGCTGGTTCATACAGAGTAAATGACATAGCCATCACTACACCATAACAGCCAATTTGGCACACAACGCTGCGGAGATAAAACAAGGGTTATTGTCGTATCATATTTGATAGTGCTTAGATCCGTATCAAACTACATTTTGCGATCTGCACCACCCTAAGCACCCTAAATCAATTGTCCATCAAGGAAGCTCCGGATCAGTTAATTTGACACGGTCGTTGGCCAAATCTAATGCGTATCATATTGTGCATCCCATTAGGCACTCCAAACACAAATTTTGGCTGCTCCCTTTTCCTTTTGTCTTACTTTAATGGTGACCGAAAACCCAAATTAGGGTTTTCGATCACCAAATCATGCCTCCACCTTTCTTTGGAATCTCCTCCTCTGGCAGACATGAACAACCCTCTCCTTCGACAGGAACGCGGCAACCCTTGGTCTTTGTCCCTCCCCTTTGATAACAGGTATGTATTTCAGTTGGATATGTGTGTCATCCGAAGATGATGATTCGATTTGTGTTGACTGGTTGTGATTATTAGTTGGATTATTAAATGTATTATGCATTAATACTTTTGCGCCTTTTGGCAGTCAACTAGTAGTTTTACACATATGGGATGAAACCCAAGCATCAGTTAGATCATTATAAGTGACATTGATTGGCTTTCGAGACCATTTATAAAACTTCAGCAGATTACCTTTCGAGATGTTCTCAATCATTATAAGTGTCTCCAGCTTTGTGCTAGTTAGATCATTGGCATCATTCCAATGTGCTAATCAACCTTCATCAAAGTCTCAGGTATAATTATAAGTAGTCGTGCTTTACCTAATTCAGCTATAAAGTGGAATTTGATTTGACAAACAGGCTTCTCTAGGGGACCTTACATCACAATAGCCACTGTAAATGTAAATGACGCCAATGATCTAACTAGTGCAAAGCTTGGTTTGCCAAATTCATCCTCTTAATGTTCTACGTGTGGAGCCAATAATCATTTGCTGAAATCATTATGACTAAGTTCCAGGGTGGATTCTCAATCCTCCCCTTAAGCTGAGGTTCTTTGACTCAAACACATCCTTATCATGGGCATACTCAAACACATGCACGGTTGTATGCATTTGAGCTGTAGTTATTTTGACCCAATTTTAATTGCTTATCTTTTGTACTATTGGCTATTGTTTTAAATTTGAAGTACTGAACTAATATATGAATATTTCTTGCTAATGATGAGGTTTACTCTATAATTCTAATTACAGGCTTGATTAAAGTGAAATATAGATGTTGTCACAATGGTATAAGGTCTAAATGATATTGATGAGACAATTGAGTTGAATAGCATAGAAATTGGGAAGATTCCTAAATTTTATGCTATTCAACTCTTGCCTTATCAATATCACAGGTAATCTAAATATTGTGGACTTTGGTGTAACACACTTCAGAAATGGTATGAGTCATGAAACAGATCAACTTATTCTTAATTTGTATCGTTACATTCAGGTAATTCTTTTTACTTGTTCATATCTCTTAATGTCACTCTAGCTTTTGATTTTGTTATCTCAACATACTTACAGAGGTTTATAATTCGATGCTTAATGAGATACTGCCATTCATGTAGTAATGATGCTAGGATATATGCATGCTTATTAGAACACTCTTATTATTTATGCTTTCTATGGCTTTTTGTTGAACCTGTGGGGTAATGAGCTGAGAGTGCAATGCTATATGGGAAGGAGTCGAAGGAGGAATTGGTAAAATTAGTGGAAAGAAAGAGGCTCAAGGTTAATATCTATGGTAACGATCAATATGGTCATTTTTTTGGCGATGTCCATTTCAATAACATTTTTATTCACGTAATTCTATCATGGTACAACCCTCATGTAATATGAGAAGTTGTTATTGTCTTGAGCCGTATAGGGTATAACTAAGCAGTAAAACCATAATTGTGCAGGGTTTGTTGGATTGGGATTTTTGTCATGGTACTTAGCAGGAAAAATCATAGCATCTGATATAAACTTCAGGTAATATCTCGCTTTTTTCCATCCCCTCATCTCGGATACACTACATTAGATAAGGGTAATAGAACAGAAAGGGCAAGGCTATAGCAATGTTATATCTACATTGCAGCCAAGTGACAAGGATAATTATAATAATGTGGACATATCCTCTATATTGCTCTTTAATTAGGCTATAACAACTGTCTTTAGTTGAGACTCAATCTGGACTGAACAAGTAAAAATGTTGTAGACTTGCAATATTCAGCAACTAATGAAAATAATAATGTGAACATATCATATCCTGAACTATGTGATTTGCACTTTTTTACGGGTCTTTGTAGTGTACATACCATATGCTATCCAAGCTAACTTATTACCAGGCCTCTTGAAGTTTACTTAGATCTGAGTAGTTCTTTGATAGATTTGAGTGTGTTGATCTTCCTGAAGGGTTCCTTGTCTTCTTGTCTTGGAGGGGTTTATTTAGTTGTCAGTTTTCTCTGCTTTATGATCTTTTGTCTTTTTTGGAGGATGTTCATCTTGAAGGAAGCAATGATTCAACAGGTGGCTGCACTTTAGCTCACTACGTCGGGTTGGGTTTTTATCCCATCTTATTGTAATGTAACATTATGTATCTTCTTTAATGTAATGAAACAACATGTATCTTATTTATTGTAATGTAATCAAATAGCATGTATCATTATATATTGTAATGAAATGAAATATTTCATACAATTGTTTCGTTTACTGTTACAATTGTGAATTAGTGTATCCTGTGTTATATATGCTTTGTATTACAAATAATATGTGCTGCAGTTTCTGCTTATACACACACACATATAAGATATGGTTTATAGCCGTATCTACTTATGCTTTAGATACGGCCAATAGCCATATCTTATCACACTGGGATACAGTTTTGAGCTGTATCTAAAAATTTAACATGCCATTTTTTGATACAGCTTTTTGCCATGCCTACAAGCTTTAGATACGACTAAAAACACAGCCTAATTAGAATATATGGTGTAGTGCATTATTACAAGTTAATTGAAATGAAAATAAAATTGATGGTTTGTCATCATCCAAGAGCATGCCTAGGGATCTCGCCCGTTCCCGTACATGGATAGGGGTCTTAGTCATCATTATTGTTCAATTCCACTTATCGATTGATGATAAGGTCCCTACCTATTTGGGTCCGCTCCTTTCCCATGTGATTAATGGCTTCTCATATTTCATCATCGCTTCCATATTTAAGACACATTGTTGAAGTTTTCCATTCCTCGCTTGCTCCTCCATGATGTCCCAGTATTCATTTGTTTCATATCCACTAATTTCATGAAACAAGCAGAAATTTTCAGAAGTTATTTTCTTTTCAGTTGGCTCCCATCCAGTTTGCCTTCTCCTCAGAAGGCGGTCTTTGATATCCATGTGTATTTGCTCCAAACTATCATTCAACTTTGCATACGAGTCATATTTAGGACCCCTTTTTATTCAATCTATCATGCCTGAATTGTCCTCAGCTTTTCTCTTTCCCTTGTTAAATCCAGAATCGAATGGTCCTCCACCCTTAATAGCACTTACTTATAAAGTATCTATATCTACTCTTGCGTCCTCTTATATTAGAAACATATTGGCTTTATGGTAGAATTTGTCGGGATCCAATATGGATCCCTTTCTAGTGATACTTTAAATTCAGAGTTGTCCAAGGTTCCTGAAGCTGCAGACATCAAAAGCATCGATAGGTCCAGCTGATCCACCAAAGTCACTGTAGGATTAAATCGTTTCAAGAATTTACTCAAATTTTCGTTGGTCCTTTGCATGATAGTTGTTAATACCATCACATTTTTTGGTTGACAGTAGTTGATCCAAAATTGTTTAACAAACTTTTCCGCAAGAACATTTCACCTTCCAACAAATCTTAAAACCAAATACCAAAACCGCACTCTAGAGATATCCAAAAGAAACAACGAGAATCACTTATCCATGACATCATTTGATTCCCTCCATCACTTCTATGTAATGCATGTAACACATAAGATGGGTGGTAGGATCCTTCCTGCTATCGTAATCTTCCAACCTGGTAACTTGAAGTCCACTGGATTAAGATAATTCCAAATATTCTAAATAAATAGACTTCAATTAAGGCATTCCAAGTCCGAAAGTGACAATCCGCCTTCCGAAGCCCTCATAAACATATCCATAATCCAATTATCGTCATTAAAAAGTTGATGTAAATCGCCAAGTCCAACACCCACAGCCCGAGTGCCACAGGTACCTAATTCATAGTTCAAGCTTGTATGTGCTTGATTTTCATTTTCCCAGTTCCGGTTTCAATGCTCAAAAGTGTTGAGATCCAAAAGATTCAAAGGGGATCGACACCGATCCAAGGAGAGAGGAGAAATTGCCCCGAGTCCGACCTGAGTTCCGTGTATTGTTGGGTCCAACACCAATGGTTTTATACTGATCTTCCACGTTCCTCCTCTTCCAATTTGATTGATGAAGTTCGCCATCATTTCCTCCTTTTTCAGCAATCTCTCTTAATGTTTAATGTGACACCCCACGTTCGTTAATGTCACTCTTTATTAGAATGGAGTAAGTTTCGTGAAGCGTTATAGGTAAACAGAAATAAAAACATTATAAGATAGATATAAAATAAGAGAGGAATTAAAACTTTATTAAATATAAAAGCTTCATGGTTCAAACTCAATTACAAAATAATTCTGGAATACTGAAAACATATAACTTCTGCCTTGTACAAAAATCATCATCATAGTACAATGATATAAAAAGAGCATAATCCCCAAAATATAGCCATAGTAGAGCAAATGCGAAATCGAGAAATACATCTAAGCAGCTCCAAGCAGAAAAGAATAATCCTGATTAAGCTTGAGTATTCCCACCCTGAGAACCTAGGGGGGTAATGGAAGAGAAAGAAGAGGAAAAAAAATAGGTTAGACATAAAGTCTGGCGAGTCCAGTTACATTTAGCATATAAATAAGTAAAAGCATCATGACAGGCATATACGTTGGAGAGAGATAAGAGCGGTATAAGGCAGGTATAACAAGGTAAATAGGATAAACAGAACAGAACATGCATTGTGCTTCTCTAATACTTTTCTCTGCATCAATACTAGTATAACAAGAACAAGATGATCCCAACAAGTACAAGATGGTAGACTTAGGTATACTTATAGTGAGAGGTTTTACCTCATACAATAACTGATAGCCCAACAAAACTGACGTGTGTTACCCCCAACAATAATAATGGGCTCCTAAACAAGCAAGACTAGATGTACAATAACTACTACCCCCAATCGATTGATTCCCTAACTCGTAGATACCCGGTTCTAGCCCTACAGTAGGATGTATCACTTCCTAAAGTGGAAACCCTTTGTTTACAAGATGTGCACAAACCATATCTACATGTTTCACGGCGTCTTAACCTCCCTGGATCGGACCCATGCACACACATGACCCTGTCGGAGTGCGCTGCCCAATACTACGATTTCAATAGGTTCTAGTTTAACAAGATTGCATAACCTCACATATTAAGTTTGTTGGGTTTATAAGTATAACCGGTCTCCACATATTTAACAAGATTAACTTAACTCTCCCACCGATTCAAGAAAGTTTACTTAATCCCTACTCAAGTTAACAGTTTCATGTAATCCTTATGGATTCAAACAGGTTAAGTATTATAAGTTCATCACAATTCATTCATTTATGGTTATAATGCGCTAGACCTCCCACATTAAGTCTACCACTTGTGGATGCTGGATATGCCGGTTGGGTTCGGGCAGACTTCTTCCACAAGTAGGACTTAACCTCGTGTCTTAGCACATTATATGTTTATGCACTTAGACCCCTCACATTAGATTTACACCCCTCACATTAGATTTACCACTTGTGGACGCTGGATATGTCGGGCGGTTCCGGGCAGGCTTCTACCACAAGTGTAATCTAACCTCATTTCTAAGCGTGGTTACAGTTTCTAATTACTGTAAATCTAGGCATTTTCATTATTAACAAATTATCATGTTTATTATGCCCCGACCTCCCTTAAATGTTGGGCATACTGTTCCTCGCTCTTCAAGAAAATCAAGATGTCATCAACAAAGACCACAACGAACTTATTTAGAAACTCCCGCAACACCCTACTCATTAGATCAACAAACTAGGTGGGTGCATTCGTCAACCCAAAATAACGAGCCACTCACGGAAACCATCTGGAGTTCTAAAAGTGGTCTTGTCTATACGGTCCTCGGCCACCCACAACTTATGAAACCCCGTGGCCAAGTCTAACTGAGAGAAAACATATGTACCAACAAGCTAGTCAAACATATCATCTATCCTCGAAAGTGGGTGCCTATTCTTCTTAGTGAGCTTATTCAACTCTCTATAATCCACACATAAGCGAAGCGAACCATCCGCCATAGTGGGGAATACTATGGGAGCACCCCATTCAGATATGCTTCGCCTAATAAACCCTTTCTCAAGTAGCTCCCCAACTTGCTTGCTGAGCTCCCTCCGTTCTCTTGGAGCCATGTGGCGCACAGGCAATGCAACTGGCTTTTCATTATCCACCAAGTATATACGGAAATCAATCTCGCGCCTCGGAGGTAAGCCTCGAACCTCCTCAAAACATCAGGATACTCACAGACTACTGGCGCAGATAGTAAATCATCGATAGATGCATCAAGCGACTCTAGGAAACTAAGAATGACAGACCCTTTAAGGTCACAAGAAATCTCGAGGCCATGGTAAGTCAAAAGTCAAACGACCCTCCTCTTGCAATCCAGAATGGCACCATACATGGTTAGCCAATCCATCCCTAGAATCAAACCACAGCCCATGAAACCAAGAACATATGCATCACATTCAAACTCGACGCCTAACACAGATATTCTCAACCCCCAACAAATCATAGACAAATGAGCCGTACCACCAATGAGGTTCGAGACAACAACGGGATTCAAAACCATAATAGTACTAAGGTGCGGAGACTCAACCACAGAATCAGATATAAAAGAATGCGTAGCGCCAGAATCAAAAAGAGTTCTAACTGGATGATTGGAAAGAGAAATCAAACCTTCAACGGAAACTTTCCTACCTCTATCTAGCGCACCAGCCACAAGAGCATGCACCTGCGCTCCAGAAGATCCTGCCCTTTGACCTTGTCCTAGCTTCTTCGGGCAATCCTTAACAAGATGTACGACCTCTCAACAATGAAAACAAGCGTTTTTTCTTTTCTTGCAATCCTTGATCGCATGACCCTCGTGTCCGCAATGATGACATTTCCTCTTATCTCAAGCTTTTCTGTTCTTACCACCCTTCTTTTGTTGCTATTTTTCTTTCTTGGGCCACACTTTCTTGTTTCGAGTTTCCTCAACCTTAGCCTCTTTCTTTTCACCTTTATCTTCCTCATGCATTAATGTCATATCAACGAGTTTTTCAAAAGTTGCTCCCATCGGAATATGAGACAAAGCCAATCCATGGAGGGGTTCATTCAATCCTCTAGCAAACCTCAAAGCTTTCTAGTGCGGGGTATCTATTAATTCTAAGCCAAACCACGCCAATTGATTAAACTTATTAACATACTCTCTAAAAGGCATTCCTCCTTGCTTAAGCGCCAAAAACTTTCCATTTGCATACTTTTCTCGGCTTGAGAAAGAAACTTTGTTTCGAATCTCTGTCGGAAATCAACCTTAGTCTCCACTGGATGCTCTGATTGCGTCACTTCCCACCAGAATGAAGCCACGTCTTTCAGCTGCCAAACAGTTAATTGAATCTTCCTATGATCGTCAACTTAGAAAATTCTGAACAAATCCTCCATCTCCTTGAGCCAATTCCTTGCTTCTACAGAAGTCTCAGTTCCTCGGAATGGCTTTCCACCTATAGCACAAAAATCTTTGCATATCTTAGAGAAATTATCAGCACGCAGAGGAGGAGGAGGAAGAGGGACATTGGCTGCAGCTGGGGGAGGGGCGTCTGCTTGGCCCTCGGCAGGTACCATAGCCTCCATATACCTATGAAACCAAGCCCGTATCTGTATTCCCTCTGGAATATTAGGTTCTCCAGACATGCTGAAAACAAAAGGAAAAAGATATTCAAATAGAGAATTAAGAATATTTCATATGGCTTTGGGGAATATGTTTTTCAAAATAGACTTTTCTTTTGCAAATGCTTTCTTTTAAAACCTTTTTGATAACAACTTTCAAAATCTTTTATCTGATCTGGTAACCTTCAGCTCTGACACCAAATGTGACACCCCATGTCCGTTAATGTCACTCTTTATCAGAATGCATTAAGTTTCGTGAAGCATTATAGGTAAACAGAAACGGAAACATTACAAGGCAGATATAAAATAACAGCGGAATTAAAACTTTATTAAATAAAAAAGCTTCGTGGTTCAAACCCAATTACATAATAAGTCTGGAATACTGAAAACATAAAACTTCTGCCTTGTACAAAGATCATCATCAGAGTACAATGATATAAAAAGAGAACAATCCCCAAAATATAGCCATAGTAGAGAAAATACAAAATTGAGCAATACATCTAAACAGCTTCAAGCAAAAAAGAAGAATCCTGATCAAGCTTGAGTATTCCCACCCAGAGAACCTAGGGGGTGGAACGGAAGAGAAAGAAGAGGAAACAAAATGGGTCAGATACAAATTTTGGCGAGTCCAGTTACGTTTAGCATATAAAAAAGTAAAAGCATCATGATAGCCATATAAGTTGGAGAGAGATAACAGTGGCATAAGGCAGGTATAACAAGGTAAACATGATAAACAGAAAGAACATGCATTGTGCTTCTCTAATCCTTTTCTCTACACCAATACTAGTATAACAAGAACAAGACGATCCCAACAAATACAAGATGGTAGACTTAGGTGTACTTCTAGTGAGAAGTTTTACCCCATACAACAACTGGTAGCCCAACAGAACTAACGGGCGTTACCCCCAACGATAATAACGGGCTCCTAAACAAGCAAGACCAGATGTACCCTAATTACTTCCCCCAATCGATCGGCTCCCTAACTTGAAGATACCCTATGTTGGCCCCACAGTAGGATGTATCACTTCCTAAAGAGGCAACCCTTTGTTTACAAGATGTGCACAAACCATATCTACAGGTGTCACGGCGTTTTAACCTCCCTGGACCGGACCCATGCATGCACATGACCTCGTCGGAATGCGCCGCCCACACCGTACCTCAAATGACCTCCTATAATCAGCTCAGTAAGCATGCCTAGACCCCGGCCTAGTTCGGGGTTCCCCGTTTGATACCAAGATGGGTTACTGACTGAACGGGTCCCACACAATAGATGATACAAGCTTCCTCCTAAGCTTGCATCCCCACTACTAGGATTTCAACAGGTTATGCCTACTAGTTTAACAAGATTGCATAACCCCACAGGTTAAGTTTATCGGGTTTATATGTATAACCCGTCCCCACATATTTAACAAGATTAACTTAACCCTCCTACTGATTCAAGCAAGCTTGCTTAACCCCTACTCAAGTTAACAGGTACATGTAATCCTTTTGGATTCAAACAGGTTAAGTATTACAAGTTCATCACCATTCATTCATTTATGGTTATAATGCGCTAAACCTCCCATGTTAAGTCTACCACTTGTGGATGCTGGATATATCGGTTGGGTCTAGGCAGACTTCTTCCACAAGTCGGACTTAACCTCGTGTCTTAGCATGTTACGTGTTTATGCACTTAGACCCATCACATTAGATTTACCACTTGTGGATGCTGGATATGCCGGGCGGTTCCGGGTAGGCTTCTACCACAAGTGTAATCTAACCTCGTGTCTAAGCGAGGATATAGTTTCTAATTACTGTAAATCTAGGCATTTTCATTATTAACCAATTATCATGTTTATTATGCCCCAAATATCTGTCAGATCTACGATACAAGTTATGCCCCAGATTAAGGTTTAGATCAAGATATAGATTATGCCCCCAAATCTCAAGTTTTGGCTCAAGTTATAAATTATGCCCAAATTTCCCAATCATGTTTATAATATGAATTATGCCCCAAATTAATCATTCCCAATTGTTCCCAAATTCGTGCGTTCGCATATTTCAGCAATAGGCCTAGGCTCGAAGGTAGCCTGGCTATTAAAAAAAGGAAAGAGGGGGAGAAGTAAACAAGGATAGGCATAATAAATAAAACTGGCATAAGATGATAGAACTGGTCATACTAACAGAATAGGCATATAGTGACATGATTTAGCAAACGAACAGGATAAGGATACCATGAACAAACATATAAGATCTAAACAATAAATTATTATATACAAGTAATGGAAGTCCTGTTGTGATTTAGATTTCTAATAGGCATAGGCTTAGATCCAAACTTATAAACATGTGAAGATTGTATTTTAGGTGCTTATATCTAAAATAACACAGACTCACTGTGATTGGATCTAAAGAATAGAGAATTGATTGTAGATGTTGTAGCATTGATCTCTGAATACTTATAGCTTATTGTTGAAGAAGAATAGACTGTTTTACTTTGAGTCAGGGCAGCATCTCGTTGTCGCCATTGATTTAGATGAATAAAACAATGGGATTAAGGTCCTATTTATTGCCTAAGTTCAACAAATCTAGTCAAGAAACGAGTCCACATTCAAAAACTGAATTCTGCCCAGATCTTAGAGGGGTCGACATGGGTGTCGACACCCCTGTTGTGGTGTTGACCCATGGGTCGACAACCTTAAGGATGGGGTCGACCCTTAATGGGCCAATTTCCCCCTTATTTTTCCCGCCTCTAATTTGGATTTCCTAGAATAATTTTATTTATATATAAATGTCTTATATGTATATAAACTTTAAACCTTAATATCTTCTTCATACAATGTCCGTTTTACGCAAACTCGAAGTCTGTCTTAAGAAGAATTATGAGACGAACGCAGTGGCATGGTCCATTTTACTTAATTCCAAATATTTAGGTAAGTATTCTTTAATTTATCATTTTTGTTCTTAGAATTACGGGGTGTTACATTCTCCCTTACTTAAAGGATTTCATCCTTGAAATTTCTAAGTTAAGAAGAATGTATATCCTAATATCCATCATCCATCTACTCATCCACCGATCACAGGCATCCATTGTCCTTAGAAGATTTCTAATGCTTACATGAACATATGCAAAGGTGTGTGTATATGTCCCTATAGTAATGCGAAAGATCAGGTGTCTACGTATTCAGCTGACCTCCTTAATGCAAAGTATGTTAGTGCCATGAATCCAACATGTATGCAAATAATCCTACTATAACATGTGAGCTCGATACGTGCGCACAATCATCCATCCAAATGCAGCATCCATATGATGATTCACCAATTTTCATCCATAAAAGAAGAAAAATGCACACCTATGCATATGCAGTATGAGAGTGATTGAGCCGACGTTGTGACGGCCCGCCCCGCACCAGCCGGCATTTCCTCCGAAAGTGCGCTGTACACATGCCCGACTAGCACGGAACGGTCGCCAAAGAAAGGAAAGAAGAGAATGAACTAATCGAAAACCTGTAGAATGTCTCACAGCGCATGGAACAAAAATATAATAATAATATAATCTTGACATAAAACAGGAGAGACAGTGCATAAGCTGAAAACTAAACCAACATGGCAGCGGAAATCCAAATACAGCTTATGATCCAACATCATTATTACAACTTTAAACTTTCTCTAAAGCAAAAGAAAGCTAAAGTAGAAGATGCACTACTAATGCCCAAGCAGTGATCTTCAACAACACAGGGAGAATATCTATATGTATCATACATGGAAGCCTCTTGCTCGTCTCCGGATCAGCTACTTATGCATACCCAGCTAACCTGTCTCTAGTTTGCTCGTGAGAGTAACCAGAGTAATAAGAAGAGACATAAAACTCTGGGTCATACAAAAGTCTGGTATGAAACATAAGCAGATAAACAGAACAATAACAGGTATACTAAACCATTCCTGAACCTGGACCTGCAACCAAAGAGTTAGCACTACATACCGTACAATACTCTAAGGTACCACTGAACAGATGGTGTAAAGATAACGGGGGTGGGGGTGTGTATGTCATAATGAAGGCAAACAATCAAACATAACAACCATTCTCACATCTCTCACTCAGTGCGTAAAGCATACGATGTCCTCGACTGTCAATCACTAGACCCATTGAAGTAGTGATGGAGTTCGACTTATACAACTACTGCTGCTACCAAGCTTATCCCATGGAGTCATGACCATATCTTTACAAATGACCCCACTTCGTTGGTTTATAGCTCTTTAGTCGTACCTAGGCCACTGTGTCCCTGAATCCGTTCACATACTCCCTACACATAGTGATTCAAAGTTACAGACATCGACAACCCCTTAGCACACGTCCCGCAGCAAAGCCCAACTCATGAGGTCGACTCGTGGGTTCCCAACTGGATCCTGAGTACAAACTTCCCATTGGACTACCTTTGCATCTCGGGTTATTGGTCACCATCTCCGGATCGGTCTTCATTCAGTTTGTGATCATCATATAGGCTCGGGTTCATATCAGTCCGTAGCACCCTCTCCAGATCTGTTCGGATTGGGGTGACCTTCCTCCAGCGATTCGGATCGGGTAACCTTCCTTTAGCAGCTCGGATCGGGGTCCACACCTCCTGACTTTGTGGAAAACTCCTCTAGTTCGGTCCTTCTTCCCAAGCACTCCGGATCGGGTCGGGTCTCTCAAGATTCTCCATGGTGCATCGGTTCAGGTTGGAGTGGCATACGAGAGGCGGATCGGGTCCATATCGTCTTGAGGATACAACAGCTTGGAGGGCGGTTCGGTTCGAGCTCCTTCCTCCGATCCGATCCGGATCGGCCAGATTCCTGCACTTCTTCCAGCAACTGTTTACACCATTCGACGACGTTTTCGACAAATCTAACACTTCTAGACAATCATAATTCATACCACACAGTCATAGCAACATGTACAATCAATCATAAACACCAAAACAACAACTATAGCATGTAAAATGGGTCAAACATACCCAAAATCCTGTATTTTCCCTTAAGCATATTTAGGCAAAACTAATAATATGATTAGCAAAACTTAATCAAATTACCCCAAATTTCTAAAGAGGTCTAAAACATCATTTAAGAATTTATAAATATTTTTCTAGAATTTTATCATGTTTAATTTCGTTAATCTTCACTAATTACCCTTAATCAACCGTAATTAGTGCAAAACTATGCAAATCACTCACCTTGGCCACAAATAAAATACCAAATCTGAAATAAAGATCTGTTTGGCGTTGTTCCCAATGCAACACAACATCTCTAACCTTGCATTGGTGCTATTCCTTCTTAATTTGATGTTTGCTAAGCTTAATCCTTGATTAGAAAGTGATTTGGGGATGTTTTAGAGGTTGGAGGCCATTGTTAGGTTGAAGATAGGGTTTGTGGCGGCTGGAAAATGAGTGAAAAACTGAAATCCTAACCCTAGCAGCCCTCAAATACCTCTAATCCCGAAATCCCGCATTGGGCCTAGCTGTTAATCACCCGGTTAAGCCCAATTAAGCTGTTTTTCACTATCTGAAACTTGTTTCATCCATATCTCCCAAACGGTAAGTCCATTTGGCTAATGTGACCACTCTAAGGAATTGTAAACCATCATCCGAAGCCAATGAAAGTAGTTTCAGGTCAAAACTCCTTTCCAATCAAAAGTTATGGCCAAAACAAGATTAGTTAGGGGCAAAACGGTTATTTAAAAATCGGAAAAAATCATAAACATGGGAAATGACCTCAATAGCCGTCTCCCAAAGTTACATGACCATACGACTCCGTATGTGAAAGAAATAAATATTCTACGATCCTTCGATGCGTAGAATGCGGGTCGTTACGCTCTCCCCCCATTAAGAAATTTCGTCCCCGAAATTCCTTAACCCAAAACATACAAAGGATCCCGCATGCCTACCAGCCACATACACAATCAAACATGCAAAACAAACAAACAAGCCTATCATAGCATGCGGAAAGATCAAATCGAAGTTAAAATCTTACCAGGCGAAGAGTTCAGGATACGTTTTCCTAATGCTCTCCTCTGTCTCCCAAGTACAGTCATTCTCATTCTCGCCCCCATTGAACTTTGACTAATTTCACCGCTTTCCTTTGAAGTTGCTTCATATCGTTCCCAACAATACGCATAGGACCGCCTCGGGTTCAACTTCGATATCAGCCAACTGATCAGGTGAAATAGTTACATTTGGGTCGTGCACGAACTTCCTTAACTGGGAAACATGAAATACGTTGTGAACTCCTGCCATCTTCTTTGGTAATTCAACTTTGTATGCCAAATCGTATCACACTCTTCAACGGAGAAATCTTGATAAACACCAAGTCGCCAATGGAGAATCTTAATTCGTTTCTCCTCTTATCAGCATAACTCTTCTGCCTATCTTGGGCAGCCTTCATTCGCTGTTGGATAACCTTAATCTTAGCTGAAGTTTCTCTTATCACATCGGGTCCAAGTACAAACTTCTCACCAGTTTCTACCCAACATGACGGTGAGTTACACGGTCTTCCGTACAAAGCTTCAAATGGAGCCATACCGATACTGGATTGATAACTATTATTATATGCAAACTCTGCTAGATGCAAATGGTCATCCCATGATCCACCAAAATCCAGTACACAAGCTCTCAAGAGGTCTTCTAATATACGATCACCCTCTCTATTTGACCATCGGTTTGAGGATGATACGCGGTACTGAGATGTAGTTCTGATCCTAACGCATCTTATAAGCTCTTCCAAAATCCACTAGTGAACAACGGATTTCGGTCACTCACAATGCCTCTTGGTATTCCATGAAATCTCACTACCCACTTTATATATAGTTCCGCTAACTTAGCCACGTCATGTTTGACTTGACAGGTATAAATCTTGCACTCTTAGTTAATCGGTCCATAATCACCCAAATGCTATCATGGCCCGATCTAGTCCTTGGTAACCCATCAATGAAATCCATTGAGATTTGTTCCCATTTCCATTCTGGAACTTCTAATGGTTGTAACAAACCACTAGGCTTCTTTTGCTCAGCTTTAACTAGCTGGAAATTCATGCATTTGGATATAAACTTCCCAGCGTCTCTTTTCATCCCTTCCCAGTAGTAGGTCTGCTTCATGTCTTGGTACATCTTGTTACCACCGGGATGTATAGTCAGTTTTGAGTGATGACATTCTCTAAGCACTTCATCTCTCAATCCATTGACAATGGGTACAACTAGTCTTCCATTCTTTCTAAGCCATCCATCTCGATCAAGCCCATACTTGTTCATCTCTCCATCGATTCCCATCTCTAACTTTGAGATGATTTCCAATAGGTTAGAATCGTCCCTCTGACTGGAACCAATCCGCTCAATCAAAGTGGGTCTGATCATCAAGCTTGCTAACATTTCTGGATCTAATTCGCATTTTGGTCTGAAATCATACCCAGCGATGTGCTCCAGTTGCTTCCATTCTAGAAACATAGCCCCTAAACTGGCATGTCTTCTACTCAATGCATCAGCCACCGCATTGCCCTTTCCTGGTATATATGCGATGTCGAAATCATAGGAAGCTAAGAATTCTAACCATCTTTGCTGTCGGAGATTTTGATCCTTTTGAGAGAAAAGATACTTTAATGATTTATGATCGGTAAACAACTCGAATCTTTCTCCCAAGAGATAATGTCTCCATATCTTCAGTGCAAATACGATCGCTGCCAATTCCAAATCATGGGTAGGGTATCTTTTCTCATGCGGTTTCAGTTGCCGACTTGCATAAGCTACAACCCTACCTCCTTGCATCAATACAGAACCTAGCCCAGTGCCACATGCATCCGTATATACTGTCATCTCTTCATTCCCCTTAGGAATGACTAACACTGGTGCACATGTCAATTTTTCCTTTAGGCTCTTGAATGCATTCTCGCACCTTTCGTCCCAGACAAAGGCATGATTCTTCTTGGTCAACTAAGTCAACGGTGCTGCTATCTTGGAGAAGTCTTAGATAAACTTACGATAATATCCAGCTAATCCCAAGAAACTTCTTATGTCCGTTGCATTCTTGGGCGTAGACCAATCTTGTACCGTAGCCACCTTTGCAGGGTCCACGGCAATACCATTCTCTGAAACAACATGGCCCAAGAATCTCACTTCCCTCTTCTAGAAGTGACACTTAGAAAACTTTGCTTTCAATTGGTGTTTTCTCAACACCTCCATCACTATTATCAAATGTTCCTTGTGTTCTTCCTCTGTCCTCGAATAGACCAAAATATCATCCACGAACACAAGGAGAAACTTATTCAACTGATCTCTGAATACCCTATTCATAAGATCCACAAAGTATGTTGGGGCATTGGTCAGCCTGAATGGCATGACCAACCACTCATAAAATCCAGATGGCATTCGAAATGCCGTTTTAGCTATACTCTCAGCTTCCACTCCAAGCTGGTGAAAACCTGTCGCGAGATCCAACTGAGAGAATACTCTCGCGCCACTCAACTGATCAAACAAATCATCTATCTGCGGTAAAGGATACTTATTCTTCCTCGTCACTTTATTCAACTCGCGGTAGTCTACACACAAACGAAGGGAACCATCCGCCATGGTAGCAAACACAACTGGTGCTCCCCATTCAGAAACACTCCTTCTGATAAATCCCTTCTTCAAAAGATCGCTGACTTGCACCCCGAGCTCTCGCTGCTCCCTTGGTGCCATACGACGAAGTGGCATCACTATAGGTCTGACATCTTTCACTAAATCAATACGAAACTCAATCTCTCGGTGTGGTGGAAGCCCGGTCACTTCCTCAAAGACGTCCGGATACTGGCCAACCACGGGCAACCCTGACAACTCACTATGCGGGATGTCGAGGGAATTTAGAAAACTAGCCATTACCCCATCATCGGGAAGACCACCAAAAACTACTCTCCGCCCATCATCCGCTCTAGTTGTCACCAAAAAGCCCTCACAGTCTACAACCACCCCGTATCTTAGAGCCAATCCACTCCAAAAATAATGCCAAACCCAGTAAAGCCCAAAACAAATCAATCACAAACATGCATCCATGACTCGATAAGACCACATTACGACAAATCATGCTAAGGTTAGTCGAACCACCAATCGGGTTCGTCACTACTAAAGGTCTATCGACAATCTCGGGCTCCAATCCCAACCTATCTACCAGGTCACTAGATATGAAAGAATTGGAAGCCCCGGTATCAAACAAACCCCTAATAGGAACATCATAAACAGAAAGCATACCTTGAACAACAACATTCTTTCCTTTCTCCGCCGCAGTTGGGGCATTCAATGAAGAAGGAATAACATTAAGGGCATATGCTTTCACCATCTGTTTTTCTTTAGGGGGTTGCGGACACTTGTCCTTGTGATGTCCCACTTGGCTACATTTGAAGCACTTCCTATCCGCCGGCTTGGCCCGACAATTACTAGCATAATGGCCCTTCTTACCATAGCTGAAGCACTCAACATCTTTCTTATTCTTTTTCTGGCCATCCTTATTCTGGTTCTGCTTCCTCTTATTATGAGAACCACTCTTGCCTTCACCACTTGCTTGCGGCTTTGGCTCCTCTGCAGATGCAACCTCAGTCTTCGACTTAGGGTAAAGACTCTCTGACCTCAATGCTTTCCCCACAATCGATTCAAACATATCATCGATGTGGTTAATAAGCCTTTCCCCCAAGTACTAATCCAAGCCAGTTATGAACTTCTCGTTCTTCTTCTTGGCAGTATCAATAAGAGATAACCCATACTTCGACAAAGTGTCGAATTCGGCAATATACTCCGAGACAGCTCTGCCATTCTGCTTGAGTTCCAAGAATTTCTTAAACAACACTGATTTCTGAGTGGCCGGAATGAACTTATCGCTAAAGCGAACCTTAAACTGCTCCCAAGTAATCTGATCCTCGGGAGTAGCTGCCTTTATAGCATTCCACCAATTCATTGCCCGTCCTTGCAGCTGATGGGATGCTAGCCTTCTCTTCATCGCATCCTCGATGCCTAAATCTTCAAAAATATGCTCGCAGCTATCCAACCAATCCTAAACATCCGTAGTCGATTCCGTTCTGTGGAACGGCTTCCCACCAAGACTAGTATAATCCGTATTCAGCTTAGCGAAATCGACCCTAGGCGCCTGCACTATTGGACCACTACCATTACCAGCATTGGGAGCTGCCCTCTGAACATCTCTAAGCATCTCTCTCATGAGGTCAGTAAATATCGTCCTCATGTCAGCAGCATTACCATTATTTGCTCCTCTACCGGCACCTCTTGCGTATTGGCTCACATCGTTCAATCTGTAAAGAGAAAACGGTTAACCATCTCCATAGTGGTGCTTGTGCAGTGCGACTTCATCCTTAACTATACTAATAGTATATATATAGCTTTTGAAAACCAAAATAATCACAAATATGCGCTCTCATATACGTATACTATCTCTCCCTGATGACTTCCCTAGGTTAACTACGCAACCTAGAGCTCTGATACCAAGTGTGACGGCCCGCCCCGCACCAGCCTGAACCTGGACCTACAACCAAAGAGTTAGCACTACATACCGTACAATACTCTAAGGTGCCACTGAACAGATGGTGTAAAGATAACGGGGGTGGGGGTGTGTATTGTTGTATATAACGGTGTTGTATACACAATTATATGATTTTTGTTTGATGATAACAACCAAATAAATATTATTTGAATGTGTTTGATATTGTACTGTTATTGTACATCACAGACTGAAATATAATATTTATATTTAAATAAAATACAACTGTACAGAAATTTAAATATTCACAGTATTTTATTTGAATATAAAATTTTATTTCAATATCAAACAGTACAAATTTTATACTCCACTATGTGTTCATCTCTGTATTACACTTCATGCCATATCAGATTTCATATATACAGCTCCTCATTACAGATTAAGTCAGTTATTTTTTTTGTACATACATTCAGTCTCAACACTCATATTTACATACATACACTTTGACACATTCACTGACACTACACACTGTCTTCTTATATTCAGTTTTCTGTCGTCATAGCTTTCTGCATCCAGTCTCATCTTCTCTCCTGTCACATGAAACAGAAACACACAGTACACTGCAATAAAAAAAAAAAACAGAATACATACAGATTTGAATTTTATTTTTGAAATTATTTGCCTCAGCTTTCTGGTGTGTTTCTCATCATTTTTCTGACTCGATCTGATTTATAAAACCATCTTTCTGTGTCTAGACAGCTTATGATATTCACAGTGATACACTGTAAATACCACAAGGTAGACAGTATGTATATACAATGCAGGGACAGGGAAAACTCTTCTGAATGGCTGCAAATACACACGTGTATAGATACACGTGTTCACTGCCTCGCCAATCAGTATATACAGTTGTGGAGCAGTCACATGGACCAAGCTCGACACAGTGAAATGGACAAGTGAACTCAAAACAAATGTCAACCAGCAAAGTCAAAGTCAACACAAGTCAGTATCAACATGACACATATGCATGGCAAATGTCAACAAACATGGTGTATAAAGCAGCATGCTATTTCAGATCAGTTAAAGTGTGGCAAATCAGTTCAGAAATGGTGAGACATGGTGTCAACAAGTCAGTAATGGACAAAGCATATTTCAGCCTACATGAAGTGACCAGGGGTGCAACAATTCAGAGCAATGCATGGCGCAATACAATGTGACACAAGCTCAACACCAAGGCAGGTTCAATATGGTGCAGCCAAGACATAGTGTACACAAGCAGTCGAGCCAACATGAAATTCAAGTCAGCATGGTCAAGGATAAATGTTCACATACAGGTTGACAAATAAAGCATGATGTTCAAAGTGGTTGAGGCATGAAAACACACATGCAAATGGTGGAGATACAAAACTGTGTGATAGCTAGCAGCATACATGAATGCAGATCAACTAAAAATGGACAAGGAAAATATGAAGACAGGTCTGCCAAGATAGGACAGAAGTGTACATGTACAAGTGAGATATGTTTTGGCAAGACTGCATGAGAATGTAGCATGCACACAGACATGTATGGTCAGTTCAGATTCAAGACTCAATGCAGCATCAGTTTGTCAGTACACATGGCAACATACTCAAAGTGGTCGAGCTATTATAGTGAACTGTTCAAATCAGCATGGAATTCATCTCAAAAATGCATAAGTTTCAAGTTCAAGCAGGTTTCAAAATGGACACAAAGTGGTTGAGCAAAACGTGCATGTACAATAGGCATATTCATGTAGCAGGCAATGATGCATGGTGCAGCATATATACATAGTTCAGGGACATGCACAGGTTTCAGAAATTCATGTTTCAAGCCAACATAAAAGTGGTGCAATATCAATTTGCTCAGCAATTTATGGGAGCAAAGTATGGCAAGAATTCATGGAAACATATCACAAATCATCATGGAGCAGTGAAAAGTAAACAACTCAGACTCAAGTGCATTTAAGGAATTATATTTTTGGCAAGAAAGCATCTGTTTTTATTTTAGAAATTGGCAAATCGTTTTTTGGCAAGTCTTTCAACATTTTCCAGAAATGAGCTAGTTCATCGCAAGGCATGAAATCAACAAATTACTCACGGCTATCTATGAAATGACAAGAAAGCTAATTAGAACTTTATCAATGAACTCATCAATTCATATTCACAGCAAGTTTTCAAAACCAAGGATGTCAAAAGAGGAAAGCATCAATATGCTTCCTGATTTAAACAAATCAATATGCATTTGTTTGGCAATTTTTTTAAAGGGGACAGCTAATGTAATATTTTTCCTGAATTGCCGAATCCATTCAAGAATCCAAAGGAATAAATCGGTTTGAAAGCAAAAAATCTCACAAGCCATTTTAATGCCATACAATTCATTTCAGCTGAAAATATCAAAAGTGGAAACAATTTGAAAACCGCAATCATATCAAGTCATTGGCGAAATCAGAGATTAGGATTTTGTATAATCCTATATAATTACACCATTTACATCCCAGGCAAAAATCATCGAAACCACAAAATAAATTCAAGCATTTCAAAGCAAGAAATTTTAGAAAGCTCACTGTTTCGATCGAGAGAAAGAAGAATCCCCAAATCGAAGTATCAGAGGACAACATCACTTGAAGCTCATCCAAGACTACATCGTTCCAGCAACTCAAGCAATCGCAATCGAATTGGGAATTCAATTTGAAAACCCTAGTTTATTTTTAGAGAGCCGCCGCCATTTCCTTTTTTCCAGAGGAACAAAGTAAGAGATCGGGTCAAAGAGAGATACGGGTGCAACACAAATGCAAGAGGCCGGCCAACCTTTCAATTTGAAAAAAGAGGGATGACCCATTTCTTTTAAACTCCTCTTTTGTACTAGGGTTTTCTTTTGTCATCCTTTTTTTATTTGTTGTATTTTTTTTGTAAACCGACAAATCAGTTTTCTAGTCTGTAAAACTAGGGGTTACGAATTAAGGAGTTGTAATTCGGGAAAATCTGGCCTAGGGGATATAGGTCAGTCTACGGTTTTGAGCGTAGGGTTAGAATAGGAGAAGGGTTTGCGAGTGTACATGGTCTTGTATGCGGGATCTGTTCTATCACCTAGTAGAAACCTTAGAAATGCAGCAGTAGGCAGAGTTTTGCCGAAGCTGGGTATATCTGTGTGTGATTTATTTTCTGCATTTTTGTTTCTACTATATGTTGTGATCTGTTTATTATTTTAATATCTTGTCAGTTTTTCAATTCAGTTAAAAATTGTGATAAACCCTATTCACCCCCCTCTAGGGTTAATCTAGATCCAACAACTGGTATCAGAGCAGGTATTTTTCAACTCTAGAGAAATGGTGAATCCTAGTTGTCAGTTCATAGAGAGTCAGTCCAGTCATATTCCATCTATTTTCAATGGAACAAATTTTTTAAATTGGAAATCAGAAATGAAATCTTATTTAAAATCTGTTGATATTAAATGTTGGAATAACGTTAAAAATGGGTATGATATTGTAAGTAGGGTTGATATTGAATTTAATTTACATGCTACTCATATTTTATATTCTTATATTAATGATATTCAATATAGCCTTATTTCCCATTGTTTGACTGCGCAGGAAATCTGGCAGACTCTCAACGCGCTATATGGAAAAATTGACAAATGCTCAAAATCCCAGAAAGATAACTCGGCTTCAGATTTGTGCTTGACAGGTTGTACAGATGGAAATCCAGATGGAGACTCAACAGGAAATATTTCTTTGATTCACCGTTTAAATGGTTTAACTGAATCTGTTGAGAAGTTAAAATCTAAAAATAAACTTCTGAAATCTGAGAAGCTTGAGTTGATCTGCAAAAATAATGTTTTGGAATCAAAACTCAAAAACGTTAAGAATTCTTCAAATTCTAATTGCAAAAATTGTTTAAAATTGAAAACCAATCTTGTTCATCTCAATAAAAATATTCAAAAGTTTGAAAAGGAAATTTTGATCTTAAAAGAAAACAAGATTGAGTTATCAAATTTGAACAATCTTCTACAAAAGGAATTTGAAGTTTTTAAGACTGATATAAGTTCCAAATTTGAGATTGCTGAAAATGAAAATTTGGTGAGAAGTGATTTGATTTTGAAAGAACTTGAAAATGAGATTGAAAAATCCAAGATTTTTGAGTCTGAAAAACAAAAACGATTTGAATTTGAAATCTCGGAATCTCAAGCCAAAATTAGATTGCTTGAAAATTAGAATCTGGTTTTACAACAGACCAATGCTGAACAGATGATCGCTATAAATAATTGCTCAAATTTATTAAAAGAAAATGGCGATCTAAAATCCAAAATTCAACGATTAGAATCCACTTTGGATAAATTTTCTAATGGGGAAAAATCATTGAATATGTTGTTACAAAACCAAGTTTCTATTGGAAATAAATCGGGTCTTGGCTTCGGAAAAAATGATGTTCTTGGAAAAACAAATGAATTTGAGAAACGGAATTCAATTGTTTTTAAAAATCCTTCAAATCATTTTGGAAATGTTTGTTTTGAAAATTTGAACTCTAACATTCCCAAAGGATTTTTGAATCAAAAACATGATGTGAATTTGTTTTATAACAAACCAATTAAACAATCTTGGATCCCAAATAAAAATAAAACGACTTCAACTAAATTCAAACAGATTTGGGTCCCGAAAGGTACAAAGGTTGATTCGAATGGTTTGCTATATAAACAGGTTTGGGTACCAAAAGATTTGAACAAAACTGTGGGTGGTTTCACAAATTTTGTTAGACCGCTCAATTCTCTTAACAGTTAGGTACCAAAGGAGGCTGAGGAATTGCATAGCTAAAGAAAAACTAGATTCAAAACTGCTACATATCACAGAATCATTCACAGTTCCTTAGCCACATCTGATGAGTTAGAGATTCTGCTTTACATTGGATTCTGGTATGTCTCTAAACTTGCCTTTGTATATTCTCTTTGTTTTTTATTTTCTGTGTTTATTCCTTCCTCTTTCCCCTTCTGTTTTTTTTATTTGACACTGCCATATTTTTTTTGTCTGTACTTCTTAAACTTCCAGTTGCAGAATTAATGATTTTTTGGAAATTTGTCTTACTTGTATAAAATCATCATGTGTTAATTATTTCCATATCCTGAATTTGAACTTGTATATATCTGCAATTGTTTTTGAAGTTTATTTTCTGATTTTTGAATTCATAACAGTGTTGATGCATTCATATCATATCTTGAACACTGTTAACTAGAATTCTAAATTGTTGAAGATCTGAATAATTAATGAAATTTCACACACTTATAATGTTTTGAGTCCCTTCCAATTCATTTTGGAAACGCTTAAAGTATTATACTCATTACAGCACTGTTACTTCTCAGTTGTGATAATCTCATTAATTTTTAGATTGGCTTGATTATTTCTGACTTGAAAAATATGTGGGTTGAATTAGTGATACATCTAGAATTTCATCCTTATTCATGATTATTATGGTTGAAATTAGTTTAGTTTGAAATCATCTGAAATTCCTGATATTTTGAATCTCACACACCACTTAAATCTGAAATTATTAACCCTGTGTGACTGATTCATTATATCTCAAAATTTGACATTGATTCAAATGATTTCAAATAAATTATTTTTATTCTTTGGATCATGAATATCTCACAAAATTGATGTAGATGATCTGAAATTTCTTGAGGACTTGTCAGAAAATTCTTGTGAAAATTCTTTGAAAATCCGGTCTTGAATTTCTCTCTTATTTCATGGTTATATGATTTAAGTATTTGTTTGTTTAAAATCATTTGAAATTATTGATTTATTAAATCTCACACATATCTCAATTCAAAAATTTATAAATTGGTGTGATTGATTTATTAAATCCTGATATTTTCATATTTCTTCAAATGATTTAAAATAAACGGTATTTTTAATATTGGATCGTGAATCATATTCTGTGGCCATCAGAAATGTCCTGACAAGTGTGCTTTGAAACTAATTTTGTGCTGCTCTGATACTGTTTTGAAAAATGTTTGTTTTTTTTTGGAATCATGTTGCTCTGATTATAAGAAATTGATTTGTATATTTTTTTTTTGGACTGCTTGATTTGGTATCAAAGGTTTATCATGCTCTGATAAATGAAACTTGTGTGCTTGGGTTACTTGCTTTGTAATTAAGTCTTTCTGTTGACTGAGATACCCTTGTTTAGCCACCAGTGTCATTTTAAAAATCCTCTTTAATAGAGACTACAAGTGGTATCAGATTAGGAAGTGCTGAATTTTTTTTCTCATCATGTATATGTTTTTCTTTTCCCTCTTGTGCTTTGTATAGCTCTTCATATTCCTCTTGTAATTGATTTTCAATTTTAAAACTATTTATTTTTTATTCATTCACAAATTGAAATCAATATCCATATTGTTCTGTATTTATAATTCATCAAAATATATCAGAATTTGAAATTGTGATGAATTATGACTACAATATATTTCACAACAAGAGGAGATTTTATTTAGATTTTCATGACGGTTGAATATTTATTATAATATCTTTGAACTGGGAATTATTTCACGAACATCTTCTATGCCTCTCATCATTCTGTCATCCATTATGAGTTTATATTAATGTGGAGAGTTTATATTTTTAAAATAATCGTAAAACAGTGAAAATAGTTGTGATGGAAATGTGACTGCATTATTTTTTTTTGAATTAGTGACAATTGAAAATTTTCAAGAATCCCGGTACAGTTCATGCATATCTCATAATATAATTAATTTAGAAATTTATTTCACAGTTCATCTCTGTACTTACCACATTTCTATCATCCATACTGGTTTTATATATCGAGGAGTTTTTCCTTTTTAAAAGCTGAAAATGATGAAAATATAATTAATATATAAGTGTGTCTCTAACCTCATTTAAAAATCCAAGCTCTGGTCATGAATGGTTAAGAGACAATTTATAATTTAAGCTGCGACTGACTTCATTTAAAAATCCAAGCTCTGGTTATGCGTGGTCAGTGTGCTCTTAAATAAAATAAAAAGAAAAAGGAAAATTGTGCTATAAATTGAAATTAATTTGAAATTCTCCTTGGTGTTTATAAAAACCAGCCTATCAATCCATCTTTCTATTCTGTGAAATATGTTGAAATTTTATGACGTATTATGATTTGTTGATTGATAGCTACTGGGATTTGAGACTATCTGATTTTGTCACTTAAGTTGAATTTATAATTATAGTCCAAATCCATCACTATTTTTTTTTGTGCTTTATCTTTTATGAAATTCTTTTGAAAATAATTGAAAAATATTTTTTTTAAAACTCTCTCCATAATATATAAAATTCATCGTAAATCCGTCATCTTCTACAATGTGAAATATGTCACCTGTTCTTAGAATATTATGATTTTTGTTTGACTGATTGAGATTTATGTTGACTGTTCTTCCTCTTAAGCTGATATAGTATTTGTTAGTCATCTTTCATCTATATTTTAAATTCTGTATCCTTTTGATGATAACAAAAGGGGGAGAATGGATATAGATTTTGATTTATAAATATTTTTAATTTTGAAAATTTATTATTATTATTATTCACTCATGCACAGTTATAGGGGGAGTTGTCTGTTGTAGGGGGAGCTAATAAATAGGGGGAGTTCAATATTCATTGTCAAACACATCTATTGTATACAAAATCTTTTATTTGTTTGTCATCATCAAAAGGGGGAGATTGTTGTATATAACGGTGTTGTATACACAATTATATGATTTTTGTTTGATGATAACAACCAAATAAATATTATTTGAATGTGTTTGATATTGTACTGTTATTGTACATCACAGACTGAAATATAATATTTATATTTAAATAAAATACAACTGTACAGAAATTTAAATATTCACAGTATTTTATTTGAATATAAAATTTTATTTCAATATCAAACAGTACAAATTTTATACCCCACTATGTGTTCATCTCTGTATTACACTTCATGCCATATCAGATTTCATATATACAGCTCCTCATTACAGATTAAGTCAGTTATTTTTTTTTTGTACATACATTCAGTCTCAACACTCATATTTACATACATACACTTTGACACATTCACTGACACTACACACTGTCTTCTTATATTCAGTTTTCTGTCGTCATAGCTTTCTGCATCCAGTCTCATCTTCTCTCCTGTCACATGAAACAGAAACACACAGTACACTGCAACAAAAAAAAAAAAACAGAATACATACAGATTTGAATTTTATTTTTGAAATTATTTGCCTCAGCTTTCTGGTGTGTTTCTCATCATTTTTCTGACTCGATCTGATTTATAAAACCATCTTTCTGTGTCTAGACAGCTTATGATATTCACAGTGATACACTGTAAATACCACAAGGTAGACAGTATGTATATACAATGCAGGGACAGGGAAAACTCTTCTGAATGGCTGCAAATACACACGTGTATAGATACACGTGTTCACTGCCTCGCCAATCAGTATATACAGTTGTGGAGCAGTCACATGGACCAAGCTCGACACAGTGAAATGGACAAGTGAACTCAAAACAAATGTCAACCAGCAAAGTCAAAGTCAACACAAGTCAGTATCAACATGACACATATGCATGGCAAATGTAAACAAACATGGTGTATAAAGCAGCATGCTATTTCAGATCAGTTAAAGTGTGGCAAATCAGTTCAGAAATGGTGAGACATGGTGTCAACAAGTCAGTAATGGACAAAGCATATTTCAGCCTACATGAAGTGACCAGGGGTGCAACAATTCAGAGCAATGCATGGCGCAATACAATGTGACACAAGCTCAACACCAAGGCAGGTTCAATATGGTGCAGCAAGACATAGTGTACACAAGCAGTCGAGCCAACATGAAATTCAAGTCAGCATGGTCAAGGATAAATGTTCACATACAGGTTGACAAATAAAGCATGATGTTCAAAGTGGTTGAGGCATGAAAACACACATGCAAATGGTGGAGATACAAAACTGTGTGATAGCTAGCAGCATACATGAATGCAGATCAACTAAAAATGGACAAGGAAAATATGAAGACAGGTCTGCCAAGATAGGACAGAAGTGTACATGTACAAGTGAGATATGTTTTGGCAAGACTGCATGAGAATGTAGCATGCACACAGACATGTATGGTCAGTTCAGATTCAAGACTCAATGCAGCATCAGTTTGTCAGTACACATGGCAACATACTCAAAGTGGTCGAGCTATTATAGTGAACTGTTCAAATCAGCATGGAATTCATCTCAAAAATGCATAAGTTTCAAGTTCAAGCAGGTTTCAAAATGGACACAAAGTGGTTGAGCAAAACGTGCATGTACAATAGGCATATTCATGTAGCAGGCAATGATGCATGGTGCAGCATATATACATAGTTCAGGGACATGCACAGGTTTCAGAAATTCATGTTTCAAGCCAACATAAAAGTGGTGCAATATCAATTTGCTCAGCAATTTATGGGAGCAAAGTATGGCAAGAATTCATGGAAACATATCACAAATCATCATGGAGCAGTGAAAAGTAAACAACTCAGACTCAAATGCATTTAAGGAATTATATTTTTGGCAAGAAAGCATCTGTTTTTATTTTAGAAATTGGCAAATCGTTTTTTGGCAAGTCTTTCAACATTTTCCAGAAATGAGCTAGTTCATCGCAAGGCATGAAATCAACAAATTACTCACGGCTATCTATGAAATGACAAGAAAGCTAATTAGAACTTTATCAATGAACTCATCAATTCATATTCACAGCAAGTTTTCAAAACCAAGGATGTCAAAAGAGGAAAGCATCAATATGCTTCCTGATTTAAACAAATCAATATGCATTTGTTTGGCAATTTTTTTAAAGGGGACAGCTAATGTAATATTTTTCCTGAATTGCCGAATCCATTCAAGAATCCAAAGGAATAAATCGGTTTGAAAGCAAAAAATCTCACAAGCCATTTTAATGCCATACAATTCATTTCAGCTGAAAATATCAAAAGTGGAAACAATTTGAAAACCGCAATCATATCAAGTCATTGGCGAAATCAGAGATTAGGATTTTGTATAATCCTATATAATTACACCATTTACATCCCAGGCAAAAATCATCGAAACCACAAAAGAAATTCAAGCATTTCAAAGCAAGAAATTTTAGAAAGCTCACTGTTTCGATCGAGAGAAAGAAGAATCCCCAAATCGAAGTATCAGAGGACAACATCACTTGAAGCTCATCCAAGACTACATCGTTCCAGCAACTCAAGCAATCGCAATCGAATTGGGAATTCAATTTGAAAACCCTAGTTTATTTTTAGAGAGCCGCCGCCATTTCCTTTTTTCCAGAGGAACAAAGTAAGAGATCGGGTCAAAGAGAGATACGGGTGCAACACAAATGCAAGAGGCCGGCCAACCTTTCAATTTGAAAAAAGAGGGATGACCCATTTCTTTTAAACTCCTCTTTTGTACTAGGGTTTTCTTTTGTCATCCTTTTTTTATTTGTTGTATTTTTTTTGTAAACCGACAAATCAGTTTTCTAGTCTGTAAAACTAGGGGTTACGAATTAAGGAGTTGTAATTCGGGAAAATCTGGCCTAGGGGATATAGGTCAGTCTACGGTTTTGAGCGTAGGGTTAGAATAGGAGCAGGGTTTGCGAGTGTACATGGTCTTGTATGTGGGATCTGTTCTATCACCTAGTAGAAACCTTAGAAATGCAGCAGTAGGCAGAGTTTTGCCGAAGCTGGGTATATCTGTGTGTGATTTATTTTCTGCATTTTTGTTTCTACTATATGTTGTGATCTGTTTATTATTTTAATATCTTGTCAGTTTTTCAATTCAGTTAAAAACTGTGATAAACCCTATTCACCCCCCCTCTAGGGTTAATCTAGATCCAACATGTATGTCATAATGAAGGCAAATAATCAAACATAGCAACCATTCTCACATCTCTCACTTGCGTATAGCATACGATGTCCACCACTGTCAATCACTAGACCCATCGAAGTAGTGATGGAGTTCGACTTGTACAACTACTGCTACTACCAAGCTTATCCCATGGAGTCATGACCAAATCTTTACAAATGACCCCACTTCATTGGTCAATAGCTCTTTAGTCGTACCTAGGCCACTGTGGCCTTGAATCCGTTCACATACTCCCTACACCTAGTGATTCAAAGTTACAGACATCGACAACCCCTTAGCACACGTCCTGCAGCAAAGCCTAACTCATGAGGTCGACTCGTGGGTTCCCAACTGGATCCTGAGTACAAACTTACCATTGGACTACCTTTGCATCTCAGGTTATTGGTCACCATCTCCGGATCGGTCTTCATTCAGTTCGTGATCATCATATAGGCTCGGATTCATATCAGTTCGTAGCACCCTCTCCAGATCGGTTCGGATCGGGGTGACCTTCCTCCAGCGGTTCGGATCGGGTAACCTTCCTCCAGTAATTCGGATCGGGATCCACACCTCCTGACTTCGTGGAAAACTCCTCTGGTTCGGTCGTTCTTCCCAAGCACTCCGGATCAGGTCGGGTCTCTCAAGCTTCTCCATGGTGCATCGGTTCGGGTCGGAGTGGCATACGAGAGGCGGATCGGGTCTAGATCGTCTTGAGGATACAACAGCTTGGAGGGCGGTTCGGTTTGGGCTCCTTCCTCCGATCCGATCCGGATCGGCCAGATTCATGCACTTCTTCCAGCGACTATTTACGCCATTCGACGGCATTTTCGACCAATCTAACACTTCTAGACAATCACAATTCATACCACACAGTCATAGAAACATGTACAATCAATGATAAACACCAAAACAACAACTATGGCATGTAAAATGGATCAAACATACCCAAAATCCTGTATTTTCCCTTAAGCATATTTAGGCAAAACTAATAATATGATTAGCAAAACTTAATCAAATTACCCCAAATTTTTAACAGAGGTCTAAAACATCATTTAAGAATTTATAAATATTTTTCTAGAATTTTATCATGTTTAATTTCGTTAATCTTCACTAATTACCCTTAATCAACCGTAATTAGTGCAAAACTACGCAAATCACTCACCTTGGCCACAAATAAAATACCAAATCTGGAATAAAGCTCTATTTGGCATTGTTCCCAATGCAACACAGCAGCTCTAACCTTGCTTTGGTGCTATTCCTTCTTAATTTGATGTTGTTAAGCTTAATCCTTGATTAGAAAGTGATTTGGGGATGTTTTACAGATTGGAGGCCATTGTTAGGTTGAAGAGAGGGTTTGTGACGGCTGGAAAATGAGTGAAAAACTGAAATCCTAACCCTATCAGCCCTCAAATACCTCTAATCCCGAAATCCCGCATTGGGCCTAGCTGTTAATCACCCGGTTAAGCCCAATTAAGCTATTTTTCACTATTTGAAACTTGTTTCAGCCATATCTCCCAAACGGTAAGTCCGTTTGGCTAATGTGACCACTCTACGGAATTGTAAACCATCATCCGGAGCCAATGGAAGTGGTTTCACGTCAAAACCCCTTTCCAATCAAAAGTTATGGCCAAAACAAGATTAGCTAGGGGCAAAACAGTCATTTAAAAATAGGGAAAAATCATGAACATGGGAAATGACCTCAATAGCCGTCTCCCAAAGTTACATGACCATACGACTCCGTATGTGAAAGAAATAAATATTCTACGATCCTTCGATGCGTAGAATGCAGGTCGTTACAGACCTGGTGCCTAATGTGTGTGTATATGCATCCATGAGCAACCACTAGAAAACATTTGCATCCACTTGCATCCATCAAACATAACATGTCTCAAATACATGTTTACATCCCTGGGTTTCCTACCTAAAGGTCGAAGATTCGATGGATAGGATATACTTAAACGATAGAAACAAGCATGAATTAAAGCTTTGGAAAAAAAAGTTAAGAATATACCCATGAAGTGAAAAGGGTATGAAGTGTGAATCTTGTCTTCAGTCTCCCAAGTTGCATCCACTTGGTCATCTCCCCACTGAACTTTCATCAACTTGACCTCTCGGTTTCGTAGCTTCTTAACCTCTGATCCAAGAATATGGGTAAGAACTCGTATAACTATCGCCTCCCGTTCCACCTCTACTTCCTCAAGCATACTTGGCTCAACTACTTCTGCAGTATCATGCAAGCACTTCTGTAAATGCGAAATGTGGAAAACATCATGAATGCTGGATAGTCTTTCTGGTAGCTTTACTCTATAGGCCATTTGGCTAATCCTTTCTATTACGGGAAATGGCCCTACAAACCTTGGTGCTAATTTCCCTACAAATCCAAAATGAACTACATTAGTCAAAGGTGATACCTTGATGAAAACCATGTCTCCCACCCCAAACTCAATGTCAGTCCTTCTCCTATCGGCGTAGGACTTCTGCCTGTCTTGAGTTGTCTTCATGTGACTGCGGATAAGATCAATCTTTTCTGAAGTTTCTCTAACCATCTCAGGTCCAAATAGAAGCCTTTATGTAGATTCCCATCAACAAGTCGGTGATCTACAGGGTCATCCATACAATGCTTCGAAGGGTGTCATGCCAACACTAGCCTGGTAACTGTTGTTGTAGGCAAACTCTACTAAAGGAAGATGCTCTTCCCAAGTCCCTCTGAAGTCTAGGATACACAGTCTTAAAAGATCCTCAAGGACTCTATTCGACCTTTCCGTCTGTCCATCGGTCTGAGGGTGATAAGTGGTGCTCAAACACAACTGTGTACCTAATGCTTCTTGGAAGCTCCTCCAAAACTAACTAGTGAAAATAGGGTCATGATCACTCACAATATTGGAAGGTACTCCATGCAGAAGGATTATCTCATGAAGATAAACTGTTGGCAACCATGTTCTTGTCCTCTTGCTCTTAGGGTTGAAATAAGCGCTCTTAGTAAGCATGTCCAGTATAACCCAAATACCAGTGTTACCTTTCCTTGATCTAGGCAAACCATCGATGAAATCCATATAGACGCTCTCCTACTTCCACTGTGGGACTTCCAAAGGATGAAGTAAACCACCGGGCTTCTTTTGCTTAGCTTTGACTTGCTGGAAAATCAAACACCTAGAAACAAATTCTGCCACATCTTTTTTCATCCCAGCCCAAGAGAAAACCCTCTTCATATCTCTATGCATCTTATCACCACCTAGATGAATAGTAATCCTAGAATGATGGGCTTCCTTAAGGACTGTCTTCAACAAACTCCCAACTCGGGGAACACAAAGCCTTCCATCTCGTTGCAACCACCCTCTATCGTCCGTGGAATATCTACTGAGGTGACTAGAAGTCTCCCCTCTACCGAGCCTATCCAAGATATTTGCTAATTGTGGGTCCTCTCACTTTGAAGTCCCTATCTGGTCCAATAGAGTAGGTCGCACCTCTAATGATGCTAATAAACCAGGTGTAAACTCGGTGGAGGGTCTAAAATAAAAAGTCGATATAAACTCCAAGCTTTTCCTCTCCACAAATAGAGGGCTAAATATCATTCTCTGCCCACTCAATGTGTCTGCTACCGCATTACCCTTGCTAGGGGTATAAGCAGTCTCAAAGTCATAGGACGCTAGGAACTCCATCCATCTTTGTTGCCTTAAATTAACATCCTTTTGCGAGAACAAGTACTTGAGAGATTTATGATCAGTGTACAACTCGAACTTCTCTCCTAGTAGATAATGGCGCCAAGTATTAAGCGCGAATACTATGGCAGCCAACTCTAAGTCATAGGTAAGGTAGTTCTTCTCATGAACTCTCAGCTGTCTACCTCCATAACATACTACCCTCTCCTCTTGCATCAGAACCGCACCAATCCCTGTACCATATGCATCAGTGTATACTGTGAACACCTTGTTCCATCAGGCAAAGTCAACACTAGGGCTATTGTCATGGCCCTCTTCAATCATTGAAAAGCATCATCATAGTCTATACTCCAAGAAAATGTTAGATTCTTCTTCGCCAATCTGCTGAGTGGGGCTGACATCTTTGCAAAGTCCTTAATGAACTTCTTATAATAGCCCGCTAAACCAAGAAAACTCCTTACCCTAGTTGCATTCTTTGCTACCTGCCAATCTTGAACCACAACTACCTTCGCGGGATCTACTGATATCCCATCTTTAGAGACTACATGCCCTAGAAATTTCACTTCTTTTCTCTAAAAATGACATTTGGAGAATTTCGCCTTAAGCTGGTGCGCATGGACAGTTTTCAAAACCTTCCTTAAATGTCGGGCATGCTCTTCCTCGCTCTTCGAGAAAATCAAGATGTCATCAACAAAGACCACAACGAACTTATTTAGAAACTCCTTCAACACCCTATTCATCAGATCAACAATATAGGTGGGTGCATTCGTCAACCCAAAAGGCATAACGAGCCACTCAAATAAACCATATGGAATTCTGAAAGTGGTCTTGTTTATATTGTCCTCGGCCACCCTCAACTGATGAAACCCCGTGGCCAAGTCTAACTGAGAGAAACATATGCACCAACAAGATGATCAAACAGATCATCTATCCTCGGAAGTGGGTGCCTATTCTTCTTAGTGAGTTTATTCAACTCTCTGTAATCCACACATAAGCGAAGAGAACCATCCGCCTTAGTGGAGAATACTACAGGAGCACCCCATTTAGATATGTTTCGCCTAATAAACCATTTCTTAAGTAGCTCCCCGACTTGCTTGTTGATCTCCCTCCGTTTTCTTGGAGCCATGTGGTGCATAGTAAATGCAACTGGCTTTGCATTGTCCACCAAGTATATATGGAAATCAATTTCGCGCCTCAGAGGTAAGCCTCGAACCACCTCAAAACATCAGGATACTCGCAGACTACTGGTACAGATCGTAAATCATCGATAGATGCATCAAGCGACTCTAGGAAACAAATAATGACATACTCTTTAGGGTCACAAGAAATCTCGAGGGTCCTCCCATGACAAGTCAAAAGTCTAACGACCCTCCTCTCACAATCCAGAATGGCATAATAAATGGTTAGCCAATCCATACCTAGAATCAAACCATAGCCCATGAAACCAAGCACATATGCGCCGCATTCAAACTCGACGCCTAACACAGATATTCTCAAAACCCGACAAATCATAAACAAATGAGTCATACCACTAATGAGGTTTGAGACAACAAAGGGATTCAAAACCATAATAGTACTAAGGTGTAGAAACTCAAACACAGAATCAGATATAAAAGAATATGTAGCGCCAAAATCAAAAGGAGTTCTAACTAGATGATTGGAAAGAGAAATCGAACCTTCTACGGAAACTTTCCTACCACAATCTTGCGCACCGACCATAAGAGCACACACCCGCCCTCCAGAAGATCCTGCCCTTTGACCCTGTCTTAGCTTCTTCGGGCAATGATGACATTTCCTCCAATCTCGAGCTTTGTCGCATGACCCTCACGTCTGCAATGATGACATTTCCTCTAATCTCGAGCTTTGTCGTTCTTACCGCCCTTCTTTTGTTGTTGTTCTTTCTTGGGACACACTTTCTTCTTTCGTGTTTCCTCAACCCTAGCCTCTTTCTTTTCACCTTTATCTTCCTCATGCATTAATACCGTATCAACGAGTTTTTCAAAAGTTGCTCCCATAGGAATATGAGACATAGACAACCCACGGAGGGGACCATTCAATCCTCTAGCAAACCTCAAAGCTTTCTTGTGCGGGGTATCTACTAATTCCAAACCAAACCTCGCCAATTGATTAAACTTATTAACATACTCTCTAACAGACATGCCTCCTTTCTTAAGCGCAAAAAACTTTCCATTTGCATACTTTGCTCGTCTTGAGAAAGAAACTTCATTTCAAATCTCTGTTGGAAATCATCCCAAGTCTCCACTAGACGCCCTGGTTGCGTCACTTCCAACTAGAATGAAGCCTCGTCTTTCAGCTGCCAAACGGCTAACTGAATCTTCCTACGATCTTCAACTTCGAAAATCCCGAAAAAATCCTCCATCCCCTTGAGCCAATTCATTGCTTCTACAAAAGTCTCAGTTCCTTGGAATGGCTTTCCACCCATAGCACAAAAATCTTTGCATATCCTAGAAAATTATCAACATGCGGAGGAGGAACAACAGCTGCAGCTGGGGGAGAGGCGTCTGCTTGGCCCTCGGCAGGTGCCATAGCCTCCAGATACCTACGAAACCAATCCTGTATCTGCATGCCTGATGGAATATTAGGTTCCCTAGACATGCTGAAAAGAAAAGGAAAAAGAGATTCAAACAGAGAATCGAAGGATATTTCATATGGCTTTGGGGAATATGTTTTTCAAAATAGACTTTTCTTTTGCAAATGCTTTCTTTTAAAACCTTTTTGACAACAACTTTTTAAAGCATTTATCCGATCTGGTAACCTTCAGCTCTGACACCGAATGTGACACCTCACGTCCGTTATTGTTACTCTTTATCAGAATGCATTAAGTTTTGTGAAGCGTTATAGGTAAACAGAAACATTACAAAGAAGATATAAAATAACAGCGGAATTAAAACTTTATTAAATAGAAAAGCTTCGTCGTTCAAACCTAATTACATAGTAAGTATGGAATACTAAAAACATTAAACTTCTTCCGTGTACAAAAATCATCATTAGAGTACAATGATATAAAAAGAGCATAATCCCCAAAATATAGCCATAGTAGAGAAAATGCGAAATTAAGCAATACATCTAAGAAGCTTCAAGCAGAAAAGAAGAATCTTGATCAAGCTTGAGTATTCCTACCCTGAGAATCTGGGTTGTGGAACGGAAGAGAAAGAAGAGGAAACAAAATGGGTCAGACATAAAGTCTGGCGAGTCCAATTACTTTTAACATATAAATAAGTAAAAGCATCATGATAGGCATGTAACTTAGTGGCATAAGGCAGGTATAATAAGGTAAACATGATAAATAGAACAGAACATGCATTGCGCTTCTGCAATATTTTCTCTACACCAATACTAGTATAACAAGAACAAGATGATCCCAACAAGTACAAGATGGTAGACTTAGGTGTACTTCTAGTGAGAGGTTTTACCCTATACAATAACTTGTAGCCCAACAGAACTGACGGGTGTTACCCCCAACGATAATAACGGTCTCCTAAACAAGCAAGACTAGATGTACCCTAATTACTACACCTAATCGATCGGCTCCCTAACTCGTAGATACCCTATGCTGGCCCCACAGTAGGATGTATTACTTCCTAAAGTGGCAAACCTTTACTTACAAGATGTGCACAAACCATATCTACAGGTGTCACGGCGTTTTAACCCCCCTGGACCGGACCCATGCATGCACATGACCCCGTCGGAATGTGCCGCCTACACCATCCCTTAAGTGACCTCTTATAATCAGCTCAGTAAGCATGCCTAGACCTTGATTTAGTTCGGGGATCCCCGTTTGATGCCATGATAGGTTACTGACTGAACGGGTCCCACACAACAGATGATACAAGCTTCCCTCTAAGCTTGCATCCCCACTACTAGGATTTCAACAGGTTATGCCTACTAGTTTAACAAGATTGCATAACCCCACAGGTAAAGTTTGTCGGGTTTATATGTATAACCCGTCCCCACATATTTAACAAGATTAACTTAACCCTCCCACTGATTCAAGCAAGTTAAATTAACCCCTACTTAAGTTAACAGTTCATGTAATCCTTATGGATTCAAACAGGTTAAGTATTACAAGTTCATCACCATTCATTCATTTATGGTTATAATGCGCTAGACCTCCCACATTAAGTCTACCACTTGTGGATGCTGGATATGTCGGTTGGGTCCAGGTAGACTTCTTCCATAAGTCGAACTTAACCTCGTGTCTAAGCACGTTACGTGTTTATGCACTTAGACCCATCACATTAGATTTACCACTTGTGGATGCTGGATATGCCGGGCGGTTCCGGGAAGGCTTCTACCACAAGTGTAATCTAACCTCGTGTTTAAGCGCGATTACAGTTTCTTATTACTGTAAATCTAGGCATTTTCATTATTAACCAATTATCATATTTATTATGCCCCAAATACCTGTCAGATCTACAATACAAGTTATGCTCCAGATTAAGGTTTAGATCAAGATATAGATTATGCTCCCAAATCTCAAGTTTTGGCTCAAGGTATAAATTTTGCCCAAATTTCCCAATCATGTTTACAATATGAATTATGCCCCAAATTAATCATTCCCAATCGTTCCCAAATTCGCGCGTTTGCGTATTTCAGCGATAGGCCTAGGCTCGAAGGTATATTAACTATAAAAACAAAAAAGGAAAGAGGGAGAGAAGAGAACAAGGATAGGCATAGTAACTAAATATGGCATAAGATTGTAGAACTGGTCATACTAATAGAATAGGCATACAATGACATGATTAGGCGAACTAACATAATAGGCATATAATGACATAATTATGCAAACTAACAGGATAGGGATATCATGAATAGACATATGAGATCTAAACAGTAAAGTAGATATACAAGTAATGACAGATTTGTTGTTATTCATATTTCTAACAGGCATAGGCTTAGATCCAAACTTATAAACATGTCAAGATTACATTTTAGGTGTTTATATCTAAAAATAACATAGACTCACTATGATTGGATCTAAAGAAGAAAGAATTGATCGTAGATGTTGTAGCATAGATCTCTGAATACGTATAGCCTATTGTTGAAGAACAGGCTATTTTACTCTGAGTTAGGGCAGCTCCTCGTTGTCGCCATTGATTTAGATGAATAATACAATAGGATTGAGGTCCTTTTATAGCCTAAGATCAACAAATCTAGTCAAGAAACGAGTCCATGTTCAGAAACTAGTTTCTACCCAAATCTCAAGGGGGTCGACATGGGTGTCGACACCCCTATTGTGGTGTCGACCCATGGGTCGACACCCTTAGGGATGGGGTAGACCCCTAACAGGCCAATTTCCCCTATTTTTCCTGCCTTTGATTTTGATTTTCTGGAATAGCTTTATTTATATATAAATGTCTTATATGTATATAAACTTCAAACCTTAATATCTTCTTCATACGATGTCCGTTTTACGTAAACTCGGAGTCTGTCTTAAGCAGAATTCTGAGACGAACACAATGGCATGGTCTATTTTACTTTATTCCAAATATTTAATTAAGTATTCTTTAATTTATCATTTTAATATTATTATAATTACGGGATGTTACATTTAAGGCAATTTTGGAGTTGATTTACCGCCTCATCCATGTCCTTCCTTGTCAATTATAAGGAAGGATTTCCTCTGAAAGAAGCTTCCTGACTCCCTCCTTCTGTTGTAGCTCCTGCAGGTTGAGCTTCTATCTTCTTTTTCCGAACCCTAATTTCCTTTGCAGAGAGTTTCTTTAGTTCAGGTTGAGTTCCCCTTCCTAGCGCACTAAACGTTAACTTGACTTTTGGATAATGGAGTCTGATACCCAAGTTTGCAGTTCATAGTACAATCATAGATAACAATCTCAATGCAGTCATAGAACAATAATGTGACAACATCCAGAGGTGTTAATGCGTTGGTCGGTATTGGCTCAACACCTCTCTATCGTGTATTCCAGTACAATGCACTGATAGTGCTCGTCGAAATGACTCATCCGTGGGTATAATGCCTCCTTCTCTTACTGAAAAACCGGCTTGACATCCTTCTTCATGAAATTTCTTAAGAATGTCGGTGTACACATTCCCAAAGCCTTTGACTTTTCAGAGGAGAATATTGTTAATGTACCATCAACCATGTTCTTCAAGAGGCACGTGATCATTGGAACAAATATTTGATTGCTTTTTTTCTCGATTTAAACCTATCATACTACTTAATCAAGGAAAGATATTGCTAAGTTTGGCATCTTAAGGGTGGTCTCCATGTTCATTATGACAAAGATATCTTCTTCTTCAAATTCTTTAATGCTGAGGAGGGACCACGAGTTCTAGAAGTGGATTTGATTATCATTGGTGGAAAACCATTTCTAATAACTTCTTAGAGCCTTTTTGTGCTTAAAGCAAAGTAACATGTAATATCTAATCCCAATAAGGTAGCTAGGAAGTGATTAGTCTATGCTAAGGCTCTTACTGAAATCTTTCCTATAAAGCAACAACAATCTATGCTTAAGGTTCAGGTAACTGAAGGGATTGTTGCTGAAGTTCTAGTTTGATATAGCTGGAAACTAGATATTTGCTCTAGATGTTAGTTATTTAGTCATATCTCTGACAAATGCTCTATTCAACCAAATGTTGTCCATGTCCCTCTTGATTGCAGAACTTCTGTTCCCCATCCCTCAATTCTTATTTGGGTCTAGAAAGCCAAGACAGTCACAATTCTTAAAGTTCCAGTTTCATAGGTAACAACCATAAATAAAGATGTTATTATTCAACCTCCTCCCTCGCCTAATGCTCCTGTTGTTGATTTATATGTTGAGCCCCTAACTCTTGAAGGTTCGAATTGGTTTGACTAGAGGCCTACATGGGACATGTTCAGACGGATACAAGATGTTCACCGGAAGGAGATGCTTTTATGTCTCTAATGTTTCTGTGGAGGGTGGGGTAGCAAATACTTATTTTATCGTGAGGAGGGTAAAGGACTCATTTTTCAAACTAAAAGGCCTCAAGAAGAAAATAATTAAAAGATCTAGGAAAATGAAACTTAGGATATATAGTTTATTTATAGTAGAGATTCTTTAGATTTTTCCCTAATTTAGCTCTTAATTTTAAGGGATATGGTACGATATATGGTCCTACTGAGGACAAGGGATGTTCATACACCGGTCTGGAGGAAGTGTAATTTACATTTATTTTTTCTAGTAGTTTGGCACTTTTTCCAGCAATTGTACTAAATTTTTGTTACTTTCCGTAATGAAAAGTCGACCGTCAACTATAAAAACCAGTCAGTCTTACCAAAAAGAAGGGAATATATATAATTGTTGCAATGATTGTGTACTTTGTGTTGTTTATGGTGTTTACCTGTCATATTGTGTCTTTGGTGTTTTCCCACGACATTGTGCGGTATTTTCAAGTGAGTTGAAGATGTGAGATTGAGCTTGTCATATATCCAGTTTCTTTGCTGGAGTGGTAGTGTTTTTTTGAGGGAAGTGACTGTTTTGTATGTCAATCCAACAAGTTATGAAGATGCAATGCCTTATTCCTTTTTATGTGATACAATACTGACTAGTGTTACAATTAGTCTATGTTATTTTGGTTTACATCTTTTTGGTGTATGTAAGAGTACGTAATTTGCATCTTTGATGCTTGTAACTATGTGAGTTCTTTTGTGTATGATGAAATTGTGCTCCCTGCACGGAGTATCAAGTCTTTTAGTAGTCTAGGTATTTGGCATAACTCCTAATCTATAAGATAGATTATTTGTAGTGGTCAGTCCACTATAAAAACTTATTGTAGCAGTTAGGCAATCTGTCTAACTCCCATATGTTTTTGTATTTATTATATTTAATAAATAAAAATTGTTACAGATCTCTTTAAAAACCGATCGACCTTGACAAAAAAAAGAATATATACGTATATTTGCTATTTTCATATATAGTGTGATTTTTTATAATGAAGTATATTTTATATGTGCTATTATAATGTATATATATACATCTATGCAAATATTTTTTGGAAAATTAGTATGCTTTTATTAAATTATGGCATAACAGTACATAGCTAGGTTAGCATACTAACCTGCTTAGGCCTAAAACAAACAAACGTAAACTAGCAGTGAACCGTGAAATACAATAAACGAAGTACAAACAAAATTAAACTAACTAATTATACAAAGCTAGACCCATGATGAGATCCGCTTTTGGCCCAAACTCGCATACTTGTGTATATCCCTTGCACCCCTTCACGCATCTAATACTGCTCCACGTGTCCCACATTTTTTGCCCAAATATTGATCACTTTAATCCATTTGCTCACAATATTCATGTGTTAAACTGTCGTGTTACTCTCCACAATTTTAGCAAATTAAGAAAAAAAATAAGTTCGTCCACGTTTTGAACGGTTACTTCCACTTCTTTAGTTCCATCATTTTCATTTAAAGAAGTACCAGGCATACTCTATTTCATACCTTTTGCTGACTGAATTGATTATCTACAACAGCACTAAAATTTCCTCATATAGATCCTCTCTAACTATCTGACAACACACTTCATCTTCTTTTGAATTGATTGTATAACGGAATAGAAAATTGCATAAACATAAATTAACCCCATCAACCATCTATGGAGAAATTTCTAAAAAATTCTTTCCAAAAACATAAATTGGTACACATGAGTTTGCAAACAGTTGTTTCCATAAGATTGGAAATGAAAACTATTATCCCCACACGAGGTTTGTGAATAAGTGATTGTCTGATAATGAGCAAGGAATATCCGTCTTTCTGCTAAACAGAATCTATTGAACTCATAATTCATTAAATACTTTTTCTGAATGTCAACTAAGTATCATAAGTAAATTCATCCCGGTTGTTCAATCATTTGACAACCCGAGTCATTCTTTGATAAAGGATCACTATGAATCAGACTTAATAGAATTTGACCAATCTTTTTTTCTGTCATTAAGGTGGAGAACTTAACCAAGAATTCTCTTTCTTCATCATCAATCGAGAAAATAAACAAGATAATGGACCTTAGTTTGCTTCAATCCATAAACAATAATGCAAATTGTCTCATTTTGAATATTCCAATACAGGTAACTCTAAATCATGATGTTTCGTGTAAAGCCATCCCTTGCTAGAAATGCAAATCGGTTTAGCAAGTTTCATATTTCCAATGGTCGGCATGTATAATTTCAGTGAAAAACGGATCTGCCATGAAATTCCTAAATGAACCCTAGAATCATAACTTATAACCCTGTAGCTACTTGAAAACAAACTATCCACTGAAATGATACAAGCCCATGATTTAGATAAATGTTGCTACATGTGGTAAATAAACAAAATAATCCTCAATTCTTATAATTTGAAATCAGTTGTAGGGTTCCTACGCTTTGTAAGTCGAATCGAAGCGACGAATTCATAGATCTGAAGGTTTAAAGCTTCGATTTGAAGAGATTGGGAAATTTTAGCATAAAATGTTACAGGTTAGAACTGAATTCGCAAAATATCCAGATCTCCGATGGCTTGATGCTTTGTTAAACGAACAGAACTAGCATATGATCAGCATCTTCCAGATACGATCTTTCTAAAGGGTATGAATCGCCAAAGAACCGATCTCACTAATCTTGACGTATGGCGAAAGAAGATTTGGGATTTGAATAAAGACTTTACTAAGATTGAAGGATACGAATGATCTCAGGGAGCATTAAAGTGCAGTCTGCCTTATGAAAAATGCTTTGAGGCTTCGATCGCCTCTCCTCCTCCTCTTCGTGGGAGAGGAACCGTGTGTGTGTGTGTGTATATATACTGATGCATGTATTTATAAATAACAAACAAACAGTAAAAAGGTTAATGTATCCATTGCGATGTAAATCCCAATATATATACAGGAATGATATACCCTTCTTGGATTATAATGTTACACATAAACACATATATATGTATGTGTTATATGTTTACAAATCAAATCAAACCAAATTAAATTTATATTTCAAAATATTCAAATTTAAATAAAATACTAGATTTTATTTAAATAAAAATAAAAACATTCTAAAAAAAATTGGAATGCATGGGCCTAACAAAAATCCCATAAGGTAAAAGTTTTGAAATTCAATCAAAAGTTTTATTGCAGGCTGGCTTAGTTTCAATAAGTATTATGGTTTTCCCTCCTCAATCATTGAATTACGGTTGAATGTTTTGTTCATGGTTTAAAAATTAAATTGGGTCTGGACTCCCCTTAGATGGGTCCCGAAGATCTTGGCGCTCGTTGAATGGGTGCTTGAGCTTAGACGCCTATTAAATGGAAGCCAGATTGTTAAGAATAGAATATTTCCAAATAGAGAACAAAAGATGGTTAGACATCCATTTTATGGGTGTATAATGCACTTTCACCCAATTTATGGGAACTTGGAGTTAAGTGCCCATTTAACGGACTCCAAAGATCGAACACGCATAAAATGAGATCCGTACCATTAGGGTTCAGCAAATTCAGCCCTTAATATTGTAGGAACACTTTATATTGAAGGCTAAATCCACTATAGATGTCCTAGGGCATCATCTCCAAAATTCCTCCTTGCACTGAAAATGGACAAGAAGAAATTGGTAGGAAAGGAAAGTTGATCTTTCCACATCTAAAGAGTCCCATACTGGAAATAATATCAATGTTGGAAGCGATCTCCATCACGAACATAGGGCCCGAAATCTCTTCTCCAACAGTCATTCTCATAATCATACTCTACAATAATTCTTGATTCCTTAGTGTACGCTTCTTTATTTTATCCTAACCTTCATTTTCTAGTATTATTGTACACTTAATAATTATATATTTAGGACTTTTGGATGGAACGCTGCTACGTCTAATTATACCTCAAGCTGAAGAATATAAGGCGTGAACAGTATTTTGTTCAATGTGTAACTTCTTGTTAATCCTCCCTGAATCCATAGTTGATTATGATCGCATTTTGATAGCAACTTATTTTGAAACTATTTAAAATAAAATCTAAATAGTAACATCTAGACCGTTTTAAATAGTGAATTATAAATAGATTTTTTTTTGGATGCAGTATGACTTTTAAGTCCTAATACGTAAAATTCATAAGTCGTAAGCAACAAATTGTTGCTTCTCATATTTTAATTTATTTGTCTTTTTTGTGGGGCTCCTTGTAAGGAGTTTCCAAATGCTTAAATTACATAAGCGATCTATAATTTGTTTTGCCAATGTAGTTACCAAACATACCATAAAAATACAATTACCCTATACCTATATAGAAAAGTTTATATAATTTGTGGATGTGTTAACTTGTTTGTCAAACGATGCTGACTTTCAGCTCATCATGTGCTTAGTGTTAGGTTAGCGAAATGCATGATTTGATGGATATGGTTTTTTGTAAAAATATATACACTACTACAAAAGGAGTGTATTCTGACAAGGGGCGACGGTTTTTGACGACTTTTGACGGGTCATCGACGACCCTCGAAAATCGCGAAACATGCAGCAGCCCGAACCTTTCTTCTTCCCCATTTCCTCCCTTTCCTAGCAGAAAACTAAAACCTAGATAAACCTAAATCCGAATTTCCAACATCCAAAAGCCATTTTCTTCATCTAGGAATGTCCTGACTTCAATATCAATGCCTGGAGCGATCTATTTCGGGTATAATCTCTTATTTTCAATAAAAATCAAGTTTTCACCCTAAACTTATATATGCTTAAATTGTTAAATTAGGGTTATTTTGCAATTTTGATTGTTTCCTATAACGTTGTAGTGGTTTATAACATCCCATTGTTTGTGAATTTCATATGATATTATCAAATTGAAAATTGCATGTACAGTTTATGGTTATTTGTGTATATGTAAACTATTGCATATATGTGTCAGCGATGCCATTGTATTGTTTTAATTAAAATAAGATAAAATGCATGCATGAGTTAGGAATATAACATTGTACTCATCTTGACTTATGCAACAAAGAAGAATGCATGAGTGTAAAAGCGAGTTAAATTTGTTGGAAAATGACAATAATACTGAAGAAATCTTAAGTCGATAAAATACGTTGAATAAATATGATAACTTAATATATATATATATATATGTATGTATGTATGTATATGTATGTATTTATTTATTTCTAAATAAAATCACATTTTGATTTATGTCCCTTAGAGAGTTTTTGATCTCGTCCAATGAGTGTTGCAAATATTCGTTATATAAATAGTCGTTTTGGTCACAAAACGACCATTTATATTTATCTGGTACAATGCTTGTTGGATTTGTTCCTGTATTTGGACAAGTTATAAACACACTAGGCAATTATATTTCGCATATTACTTCATTAAATGATTCACAAAATTTCATTGCAACTTTCCTATTTTGTTTCTTGCATACACGCATTTGTGTACAATGCAGAAAACAGAAGGGAAATACTACCGAAATTTTGTTTAATCATTTGAAACGAAATAATGTATGAAATGTAAGCGTTTATTGTGTTTGTAATGGGAAGTATGGTGGTTGACCATTGGAAAAAGATAACTTTTTGTGTAAGTTTTCCATCGATACGTTAAAAAATAAATTGTATCATATTTGAAAACACTTTTGAATTTGTGAAATTATTATTTAAATTCAAATATTATAAATGTGTACAGCGACTATGAAAATAAGTTTTCCGAATTTGTATTCTTGAAAATAAAAATATATTTTTTGAACTTGTGACTCAATTTCTCAAATAGGAAAAATGATTGATTAGTTTGTTGATTGGAGGAGATGGATGTATTAAAAAAAGATTGAGAGACTCAATAAAAGATTTTTATAATGGTATTAACATATTTGTTGAATTCGCTTTAAGTAATAACGGAAATGATCCATAAATCTGTTGTCCATGTAGTAAGTATACATTTGATGTGTTAGCCACCCGATATTGTGAAAGTTCATTTGTGCAAAAACGTTTTGTACTTGAGTATTATGTTTGGGATTGTCATGAAGAAGTGGTAGTAAATACTTATGTTGAGTCTGAATTAGAAAATGTTGTTAATGAAACTATTATGACGATCCATATGGAAAATATGGTCGAAGATGCAACACAATCAACGTTTCCTGTGGTTGAAGTTGAAGATGATGATGGAAAGATTGAAGAACCAGATATTGAAGCAATTTTTTAATGATTTACTGGATGCTACTAAGAAATCTATTTAGGATGGTTATAAAAGCGGCACTCAACTGACAGTAATCGCAAATTACGTTGCGATAAAGTCAAAATACAATATCATTGAAGTTAGGTTTACGGCTACTGTACAAGCTGCAAAAAGACATATGTTGCCCGATAATTTAAGGTGTGAAAACCACTATGAAGTTAAAAAAATTATGTCAGTTTTGGCTTACCACATCAGAGAACAAACATATATTTAAATGGCTGCATGTTGTTTTGGAAAGACGACATAAACTTTAGAAATTGTAAAATATACAATCGGGAAAGATACAAACTAAGGAAAAAAAGATTCCATATCGTCGATAAAGAAAACAATGCAAAAGCCAAACTAAATGGGGGGGCGACCGTATGAGAAGGTTGGCTGAGATATTGGGAAACTGACGAGGCGAAGATAAGTGTACTAAACTCTTTCTAAATATTTGTTAGATAGGTAAATATCAACAAATATTTGATCGATAAAATAATGTATCAAATATTGAATGTACAGACATAGTTAAAATGAAATTCTGCAAACATGAATATTAATGCCGTCAGTCAATGAGAAGTGTCAAAGTCATTTCAGTGGTGTCGGCAGGAGTTGGTAAATTTAATAAATGCGAATTGTAAATAATTATATTATGTTGTATAATTTTTGAATGTACAATAATTGTATATAATAACCAAATGCAAGAAGCCAAGGCAGATGGTGCAGTGTCATATATGGATGTATTTACCCATACGCATGTCGTCGAGCATGTAAATTCGGGTGGGACAGTCTCTTATACATGGCATGATGATAAATCCAAAAAAAGCCATGCAAGAATATTTTATTTTATATAGTAGTAGTATTTGTTCTAATTGTTAAATTATATGAAATAAGATATCATGATACTAATTTTATCTACATTCTTATTTCTTCATGCATGCAAAAATTTTGGAACAGCGCCAGAAGTTCCTAGCTGATACGGGTCGAGAGCAACTGACGACGGCTGAGGAGGATGTTATATCTAAGTCAGTTATGGATCCCCTGTTGTAAAACATACGTTATGGATTTGGCAATGAAGGGGTAATTTATGAAATACACCATCTCTTCAGTCTCTAGTCTATTTTTTCTATTATTTTCTATTATTTTCTATTTAGAAATAGAAGAGCATTTATGAGTCATAGATAATTGACATCAGACCAGTTTAAAAGATTAATAAATAATTGTTATAGGTTACCATTCAGGGATGAAGCAAGCAGATCAGAGCTGACATCGGTTTAGCAGAGATCGAGAAGTTGCGGACTAGATTTATGATGATCCAGAATTTTTAACCAATTGAAAACTAATTTTTTGGATATATAATTCAAATTCTCTAGGTATAAAATGGATTTAATATGATTTAAATATGAATTTGAAATTAATTATAAAATATAATTTTAATACAAATATGTTTAAATAATATTTTAGATGTTTGATTTTTTCAAAATATAATGGTATAATTTTAGTAAGAATTTATCGAGTTTTGTAACACCAAATTTTCCAAATACATGTTTATAAACTATTTTTAAGTGTGTTCTTTTTTTGGCATAGCCGACTGGTTTTTATAGTGTTCCGTAACACTCTTTTATTATGACTAATAATTAAATTACAATATTGTACAGGAGACTGTAGTTAGTAGTCAACTAATTTCAATTTTTAAGGTGGACCTCCCACTGTCTACGGCGTTTATAGTGGGTCGTCCACTAATATATACAAGACTATAGTCCTGGAGCTAGTTGTATACTAGACTACAATATTACATAATTCACTCCACACAGGGAGGAAAATTACAAGTTAGTAGGAAAAATAAAATATACAGCCATAACAAGTACAACTGGAGATATTACTTCACCCATGCTATGAACAGTACATTGCTTTATCAAGTGTCACAAGACACTTACCATTACATAGCAGCATCAGGTCAAAACCAAAGCTACTGAATTGACATCCACGTGACAATAGCAGGAACCTACTGCGATCATCCATTCCTAGAGGGAGCCTGACATAGTAACCTAAATGACAGAGATGTGGGATATGAGGGTTTGCAGAGAAGATCATCAGTAACTTCAACAAATTGAGAGCCGTAGCTTCACCTATTCACTGAAGGACAGATAATAAAACTTGTTCTGAAACACAAATCCCACAACCAGCAATGAAGCACCATAATTTGGTAATTGCTCAACAAAAGTTACTAAAACTGCAAGCTTCAGCAAAACCAGTAATAGCTCAGGCTGCAAGGAATCACCAGAATATCAAAAGCAAGGATCAGGGCCGTAGCCTCTCGTGTTTTGCTATCATTGTTTGGTGGAGTGCCACCCATACTATAACCAGAAAGCATGAAATCCACAGACAGGGAAGCACATACAATGAGCAAAAACCATTTAAAACAAACCGATACTTAAACTCTACGCCCCAGATGGCCAAAAAAATAATCCAAAAGCACCTCGACAATAAGTTACAGTCAGATTCACTACATACAAACAAGAGCTACCAAACAAGATGCATACAAGACCAAACATTGAAGACCCAAATGATTAAACGACCCATCACGGAACTTATGTCGAGACGCGAAATATGATCAACCAACAAGGAGTTACTGCTCTTTTCGCGGCTCCACGTTAGTGTCAAATCCAAATTCTTACAGTAGCCACTGGTTGACGACTCTGCTTGGCGGAAAGTATCCTGAAATCGCTAAAGTAAGTGGTATGGAACTTTTTTTGTAGCGAAAACTGGTTGAAACTAGTTTAGCGAGATGAGGATGATAAAATATTGGAATATGAGAGCACAGAGCAGATTATAAGAATTAAAGCTTAGATCTTGATTTGAGGTAGTAGTGAAAGGGGAAAGCTTCCATGCGTGACGAAAACTAGGTGTAGAATGGAGATTGTGAAGACGAGATGATGAAAGAAAGAAATTGCGAGAAGATTTGAAAAGAGGGAAAATCGCTGACCTAGTCGCCATTAACAGTCGCTAACCTCATTCGCAATATTTTAAGTGTGTTCTTTTCCAATATATTTTAAATATAGATAAATTAAAATAAAATAATCATTTTGAATGTTAAATAAGTTAATGAGATCGTCCGGTTCTGATAATGTTATTCGTCGGATGTTTACACGGTTAAACGATAGCATATAAATTGAAATATAATAACATCTATAAGGCGTTGCAAGTTAGAAACGCTTTCAAAGTGTTACAAATGTATGACAAAGTGGTAGGTTAACGTCGTGTTCCTTAAGCACGTGGTTTTATAAAGGAGCCCATGGTTTTGATGGTGATGTTTTTACCTAAATACCCTTACTTTCCTCCTATATAATGCACCCCTCCTCTCATTTTCATTCACTCCTATATAAATACCCTTACAATCTGAAAAAAATATTGTATGATTTTGAATAAGTTTTGGAGAAGATATGACCTCGAGAAGTTTCTGGTCTAGGCTGAGGTGGAGGCTGAGGAAAAATGAGTTGGTGGTGCATGGAGATGGTGGGTTGGGGTGCTTGGCCCGATTTGGGTGGAGGAGATGGGGCTGTGGAGTGGTGGAGGAGGAGGTGGGAAGGTAGTTATCCATGGGTGGTGGTGGAAACGGGGTGTAGGCCAAGACTTAGAGGTGGAAGAAGGAGGTGGTGGAGCATGGTAAAGGTGGAGTTTTTGGAAGGGAAAAAGGTGGTGGTTAAAGGGGAGGAGTAGGCCGAAATTAGGCAAAGGGTGGAGGAGGCACCATGGACAAATTGGAAGAGAGATAAAAGGGAGAAGATGGCTAAGAAACTGTGGAAGAAGAAAGAAAAGAGGGAGAAGTAGGAAAGGAGGAGTGAACGAAAATGAGAGGAGGGGGCGCATTATATACACTACAAGAAAGTGTGCTTTCAACAGCAAACTAGAACAACGTTCAAATGTAAATGTTGTTGTCCGACCTTTTATTAAAAGAAATAAACCAACAACAACCCCCTGAAACGCTAAGATCTTTATTCACTAAATTTCCATTTGTTGTTCCCTCTGAAAATTTCATTGACGCGTAACTTCCCTCTTCTGCCCAAAATAAGCAACCTAAAATCACCTTCAAAATTTTGAAATCTTAGTTGTCTCCTCTCTGTTAAATAAACTCCTCTCGAAATCTTTGTTGCTACCGCTCTACAAATCCCTTAAAATGCTCTCTCTCATGATTATTGCTCGCAAAAAAAAACATTGTGATACTTTTTCTATGCTTGCATCAAAGAGATATCGTTTATCGAGTTAGTCAATCGCTTTACATGGAGATTAGTCGCGTTCGTACTTGCCACCATACGTTCTTCGTTGCTGCCATCGGTTAACACAACTTCAAATTTGAGCTTGAAGTTATATTCTTTCAAAATTGATTGATTTGAACCCAAACTTTGTTTTTCTTTATTTAATTGTTAAATTTAATACTTTACAACAATTGCTTGTGAATAGAATAGGTGACATACATGAGAAAACTAAAATTTATATCAAAATTCTGGTTATCCATATTTTTCCTCTGCTGCTTTGGATATATTTGTTTTCAGAATAAACTAGTTTAAAAAGTTTTAGAGTAAGCTGCGCATGAGTGCATGTCACAGGCATTTCATTATCTCACAGCCTCATGGTCACCTTCTTATGAAGGTTCTTAGTGCTTGGGGATGATGTTAGGAGCAACAAATCCATTACCTGTACAGTATAGAAAATGTTTTCATGTTAAAATTACTTTTCTTATATAATGAAGCCAAACTCCCACCAACTGGTAGCACAAAGCGAGTTAAGAGTTGAAACCTTAGTGCTAAATCGAGCTTGAACAAGAACACACAAATTGCAAACCGAGCATGCACACTTAGTTGCTAAATGGAGTTTGAACTCATACACGCTCTGTTTTGAAATGCCAATCCATAGTTTGAACACATGCAGGCTCAATTGGTAAATGGATGAACTTTACTAATGTATGATTTGCTCTTTACTATTGCTACTTTATATGTTTGCACCACGCGTAAATATCTGCACTTTCATCTACAACTGTCAATTGCAAATGAAAGTTATTTGCAAGTTCATTAACACACATAACCACATAGGCTGCATTTAAACAATCTATTTATTTCAGTTACAGGATGACCACAGAGGGTGTGAGACCGAATTGATTCCACATTTGAATGTTTGATACGATTTATGTGTATACTATATACGTTTGTGAAGTGTTTCATGTTGCGCAGAAAATATAACTGATGGAGGTACGATGAGTTAAGTAAAGCAGGTAAAGTGCTTAAATCAATAATAGAAGAAATAGCTTCCTTTTTAGCCAAACTACCTGAAGCAGCTTTTTTCTTTTGTTATATAACAGGATAAGCCTGATAACCATACTGTATGACCAGTGTCCAACCTTCCTAATGACCAAGATTTTGTGAAATGCAGCTTCCCTGCAATTGTTCCAGTCATATCTTCAACTGTAGTAAAGAAAACACTCTTTGCAGTGCTGGATTGTCTTTCGATATTCATAATAACACCACAAAGGTTTATCCCAGTCATTCCATCAAGTAGATCACTCATGTACAAACATAATGGGTATTTGCTGAAGTCAACTTATCCTTCAGCATTCTGAGGCAATGAAACTTGGATATTTTTAAAACTTCGGCTTTGAGAACTGAACATGATAGTGTTGCTTTTTGATACTTCGGTTGTAGGGGTAAGAAGAACCTTTTCTTCGTGCTTCACGTGTGGTACCCAGTATAACTGTGTAGCACTGCCATATTCAAGACATACTTTTGCATTCATCTCAAGAGTGTTGTCCGTGATGTTTGAAATATAAGGCATGTCCAATGCAAGCCTACTTCCAACACTCAAGAGATTTGCAAGGATAACTTGTTCATCCCCATAATATAAACTTTAATTTGTCACTGTAGCTATCAATAAGACTAATTTGTTCTCTTTGTAAAAAAAACCTGAGCACCTTGAACTTGTAATGGTCCAATTGATTCAATCCTAGCATAAAAAGAATATGAAGTGCTATCATTCATTGCATTGGGTGAAACTGAAAAAAAATGAATTTGAACAAAATTGAGCACTCAACAACAAAGCATCTTTGTCTTAAGGTTGATATTAACTTGCTTTGGTCCCGTATTGCTAAATATTATGTTGGTAAAAGTATAGGATGACCATGACCTTCACTAATAGTTCGAAAACTGCATCCTGTTAGGAAGATCTCACACCCTTTCTTTAGAATGCCATGATCCAGTTCAACCAGATGGTAGTATCAGTTCTACCGATTTAGTTATTTTTTTAATGTAAAGTTAATTAATGTTAAATTAATTTTGGTTTTAATATTAGTTAATTCTAGTTTGAATTAAGGTTGGTATTATCTTGCTTTGTCCCATGTTTGTCTTGATTTTGTAATCGTTACAAATTACGTTCAAATCATTGAAAGGAGTGTGCGCCAACTGACTGATGCTTACTTGTTTTATATCTATAACTCCAGGAGGTGGTATAAACTGAGAAGAACCGAAACTTCCTGCTAGTAAAGTGTTTGGCATCCAGGAGGGATTGGCTTTCTCTGGTGTAACTGAAGTGTCCCAGCATGCATTTTCGTCTATGGTGTTCACTGGTCCTTCTCCGACATCGTTGTTTCCTGCTAATATTTTAGAATGTCCCGGTAGTGTAGGGTAGCCTGAATAATAGTTCATCTGATACCTCATTCCTTGTCCGCCGCTGCTTCCATTTCTTCCATCTTCCCATTGACATGTAACACAGGGATTTCCTATCATCAATGCACCTAACAGCGACAAGATGGAAAGTGCACTTGTCACAGATAAGCGACCTCAGATGGCGGTGAGAGAGCATATTGGCACTACACATGTGCAAGTCACAAGGAAGACAGAGTCTACCAGAGTCCGACTTGCAGTACACCACTGTCTGCTGACTATTGTGTCCCACATAAGTCGCACAGTGGTGGGTTCTGGGCCTGTTGATGATCCATGACAGACAATAGGAATATTTTAACCCCTATCATGCATGTACTCCTCTCTTATCCTTCTTGTTATATATGAGTTTATGATTTGGTAGGAATATGCCTATTGCTTTCTATGCTAGTTGATGGTAACTTTAAATAGCATCCCTAGTCTGTTGTTTCTTTTTGTACTAGTTGTGGTACTTCTGTTGATGGCTTCCCTTATCAGTTTAATTTGTCAAAACATACCTGCAAATTTCTTAAAGTTTTATATGAGTGTATAGATGTAAACAAATGTATATGATAAAGTTAAAATAGAAGATTATTTATGTGTTTGTACACATCTGATGTTGATATGTGTGAGTGCATTGATAAAGTTGTGTTATCTTCCATATTGGTAAATATCTTGTTTCACTTATTATAGATTGGGTAGGATGTCAGTGTTGAGATACACAAAAAGACAAAGACCTGAGATTCTAAACGAGCTGTCCCTAAAATTCTCTGTTCCTTCGTATCCAGTCAATCAGAATCTCTGATTTTTATTTTTTTGCAATTGCGACAAAGTAAAAAAAGGAATTAATTGCAAAAAGGTGAAATTCAGGAGTGCTGATTGGTTGGGTATAAAGGCAGAGACAATTTTGGGTACATGTGATTTTGTTTGATTCTAAACAATCCCTTTTGCGCCGCAAAGGTAGGAGTTAAACTTTAAGCTATATTTTGATTAAATAATGATAGTAATGCTGGTAATATCTTTAGGATGGGTTCTCTCTTTTATCAATTTTAGAAACAATTTAAGCCCACCACCAATGAATTGATGATGTTTTGTACTCCTAACCAAATTGAACTGACCAACACAAGGAAAAAAAAAAACAAAGTAGAGAGAATAATATAGTTTTATCCATGGCTTTGCCTTTAGGCTCCAAATAATAATATGTATCTTTTTGATCGAATTGTATAATTGAACTAGGAATTTTATCTCAACAAAATGGTTTGAAATTAATTTGGATTTGAAATTAGGAGGAGTGTTTGGGATAGGATGAACTTCAGCTAGCGTGAACTTTGAACAATCACTTATCACTACAAGAAAACTTAGTTTTAACTACACGTGCTCTCGGCGTTTGATATAACTAAGTTAGTTAATTAAGTTTTATAAAATTAAATATTATAATTATTATTATTACATTTCTAATAATAATACTAAATTAACCAAGATTTATAGATACTAGACAAGTTTATATAAATTAGCTAGTATTAGAAAAATTGAATAAGTTAATTAATTTCTATAAAAATAACAAGTTTAGTTTATAAAAGTTAGATAATATATAAAAATTTAAAATATAACTAAATATTATATAAAAATATTAATAATGATAAATTAAGATTTATAATAATAATCATAACATACTACAAAAAGGTTTTCACGGTGGAAAATGGTTAATGTCCTTTCTTCCTTCTCTTACGATTTCATTCTTTTAATTCCTTCGCTCCTCTCAAACAATCCTTCCTCTTCCCTTTTCAACTCCTGCTTTGTTTTCGTCATCGTGAATTTTCACCATGAAATAATTTTCAGATTGGCCTTTTCGATCTGAACCCTTATCTCCAAACAACCATTTTGTACTTCCTTTCTCACTTGCTTTCTTCCATCTCCATCAACATTCTCTACCCTCTATAGCGCGGTGTTCATCTCTAATAAATTACAACTTCATGCTCATACCACTGCCTTTAGGATTTAGCGACTTACCTTCAGCCAGCTCCGTAATGTGCTTTTTCAGGTTTGCAGGTGAGTCCGGGCATGCATTGCTTAGTGAAATTTTGTCCGGTGAAGTCTGACCGATGTCAGGTGGGGAGGTACTTGTTGGGTTCTATCACCTTGGTAATAGATTCGGTGTTCTTTATTCTGATGATTTGATACAACTTGTTAGATAGCCAAAGTTTTGAATCTAGCGTGGAGTCACCTTGGACGATGAATGGTTTCTCTTTGATAGTTGATTTTGCAACTCTGCCTTCTTGTCAACTGGGAAACTCTGCGTAAACACTTACTAATCAGGTATGGCTATGGTGAGCGAAGCAGTCTCTAGCCAGTTGAGTTAATTTGTGTCAGCATGTTGTTCTGGCTTGACGAGGAGGTATGTATTGGATTTATCTTGATGAGTTTTATTGTTTATGGTGCTTGAATGTTCGTCTTAGTGTATTTGAGTTGGTGGTGTCTGGAGGTTGTGTGTGAGTTTTTCTTTCTGGTTTGGAGTTGCGCTGCACTTTGGTTGAGTTTCACTTGTTGGTGTTCTACTGTGGTGCACGTATTGAAGTTTGGAGCATGTAAGAAGTTTTGTAGTGACTGTGCATATGGTCTGTGATGCTAACCTACTCCACGGAAAAAGCCATGCCTTCGTTTGAGAGTATTTTGGCGTCTCTCTGGTCATTGGTTCAGTCTACTGCAGAGTATATAAGCTTTCACGTGAAAATCCTATGCTTAAACTTTTATTTTGTTGATGGCATATTTTCACATGTTATTGTCTGTGCATCCAACGTTTCAATTATTATAAGTGTTTATGACCTTGGCTTTGTTGTGATCTAGTTGTGTAGCTCTATGTAGACATTGTCATCTGTATTGGGCTTTGGTCCTTTGTATTCATTGTAGTTTTCTAGTTATATGTAATTGTTGCCGCCCTGCGTGGTGAGCCATGTAAATTGTAGTCTAGTAATTTAGGCTAGCTCTAGTACTGTAAGCTTGTTAAGTGGAGTGGACGAAACACTATAAATTCCGTAAGCGGTGGACGGACCACCTTAAAAACCGAAGTAGCTGATTTTCAACTACAATCACCTATAACAAAGTTGATTAAGTTTTATAAAAATTAACTTAGCATATAAAGATGTAAAATAAACAAAATTATATGAAATATAAAATATAATCAAATATTCTATAACACGCGATGAACATTTATATTTTATTTTCCAAAAAAAGAAAAAAATCCTTTTTCTTGAAATCATAAACAAAGGTGTAATTCAAAACATGTTTTTGCAGATGTATTGTCAACTTCAATGTCTTGCAACAAAATACTTGCATTGTGTTACTACCACGGCGCCTAAAAATGCTTCGAAACATGAAAATTGCATAATATTGAAATCCACAAACTAGCGAATCTTTTTTTTCCAACCAATTGAAAAAGTTGGAAGTCTGGGAAAGTAAAATTTAGTTCTTTAGTGGTTCAATGTAAATATTGATCCACCTGCCATTATAAGGTAGTGGTTCGTTGCACAGCCAAGTCTGCTTTAAGTGGTACTTATATTCTAGAACTACATATTAGAATGTCCAAACTTTAGTTTTATTTGACAATTTCTTTTGCTATTTTACCCATCAAAGATGGTTGTGCCTTAACCAAGATAATAAATAGTAATAAGTGTGAGCTTAACATTTTGGTTTTACATAATTGTATCCATATATTTCAAAGAGTATAATGTACATGAGAATAAGTTGATGTCTCTATCCCTTTTGTACAGACAATCAGCCATTTCCTCCATGAAAGCTCAGTTGTTAATTGAGTTTTTCTTACTTGGATTGTTTCAGACCATCTTTCTATGTAAAAATTATTCCATAAGTATATTTAAAATGATATTTCTAATTTCAAAGTTCTTACTTTCAGTTGTATTCACATCTTTTCGTTCATATATCTTGATCGTATATAATAATGAACTAAAGGTGAATAAGAAAATACTCTAAGAAAGAATAAGTAGTAAATTCATAGCAAATAATATTCTTTAAAAGGCGATGAAGCAACGAAGCTAAAATGAAGAAAAGGAAGAATTTGGGGACTTTCAAAGTTAAAATGACAATGTAGTAGATTGTGATGAGCGGTTAAGATGTTGTAAGTGACAATGGATTTGATGAGTGGAGACATTGAGTGGTTTGGTTAGATAAGTTGCATAAAGTGAAGATGAACTGGGGTGATTGACTATAGAACTAGGGTGATGGGGTATCGAGCAGAAAGAAGACAAATGCTGGTTGCGATCGAGCTTCATGATTAGACTTTGATTGCTGGCCGAAGTGATCGAAAGTGAGAATTTGTGGTTTGTTTGTGAGATAGGGGGTTTTATAGTGAGTTTGATGTGGGTATATGATGTTTGTTTTTGTAGAGAATGTTTGGGTTTGGTATTCTGTTGGTTTGTGACAAAGTGTGGATATTGGGTATGTTCCGAATTCAGGTGATGATGCTTTAATATAGGGGTTGTGTTTGTTCTAGTTGTGTATATGAAGTTTGGTTTAAGGCAGGGGAGCGATATAATCAGAAAGGAGAAATAGAGAGTTAGATGTGAATTGTACCATCCTGTATCAAATTATAAAAGCAGGGAGTTGGTTATGAGAAATAGAGAGTTTGGATTGAGGCAGATGGGTTAAATGTAAAAACAAAAAAAGGAACGTAAACAAAATATAAAATTGAAATGCATAAAGATGTTGAAAAACACTAATATTAAATAAAGTTGTGAGTTATACCGAAACAAACACTTTGCATAAAAAAAATTCATATGCGCAGAACGGGCACTTGAAATGAACACTTTATAATAATTATTATTGTTTATTTCTAGGGATTTATTATACTTTTTGTCTGAGACCATGGAAGCATCGATCTTAAGTGGTTGTTGGATGTTTCTCCACAAAAGGCCAAATAAGATATTAATATAATTTTAGGTTATTTTCCGACATCTTTATATACTGAAACAAGGCATGAACATTGCAGGGAAGATGCATCATTTTAGCTATAAGCATTAAATAGTGAAGGCAAAATGCAAAAAATGCAGCACATTAGGTACATCCATGCACATGAACAAAGTTAATGAAATGCATATTTGAAAGTTAATGCCTCATACGATAATCTTGACACTAATCTTCTTACGTGCATACACGAATCTTAGACTAAAATATTATATATGGGCACTTAATAAAGATAATTTTGCACTTATATAAACATATTATATATTCATATGCTAGACAAAATTAAACCAGCTTGTTAACTTTGATTTTAAATTCCACATCACCATCCAAAAAACTATTTTCTTGATGTCTGTTTATACCCATTATATTTGCTAAATCAACTATAGAACACAACCGTTAACATGTATGTTGCTACTATCTAATTATTATAGATGAGGTCGCATGACCTTTTTCTTCTTCTCCTTATGAGTCGCAAATCATATCCTTTTTTGATTCTCTCATGAAAGCCTTAAACATCAACACTATTTTCAACTTTTTCTGTTATAGTGTTTTGCTCTTCATTCTGCCCATACCAATTATTCTACATTCAGGTACTTTCAATTTTCTCCTTTAAGCAACTCATTGTTTTACTTGCGTTAAAATATTTATGTCTATTTTTAATAAAAGAGGAACAAAAGTGTTAAATATAGGTGCAAGTTGTTGATTTTGATTTTCTTCGAATACATTCAGATAATTAAGTTGATCTTTGGAAGTTCTTTTGTCGATAATGTAATATTTCTAATGCAAGTACCACAGTGGTGCAGTTCACTACAGAGTGGTGCATCTACACCGCTGTACTGGTGCAGTGCACCAGTATTGCACATTGCACACAACAGTGGTGCAGATGCACCACATACCGGTGCAGATGCGCCACATAGTGGTGTTGCCGCACCACTTTTGGTGCAAATGTTGCAGTGTGCAACAGCACCACTATGTGGTGCATCTGTTGCACTGCTATGTGCAAATGCACCACTCTGGTGCAAATTCACCACTCTGGAGCATTGCACCACTAAGTGATGCATCTGGTGTTTACTTGCTAGTTCCCATGAATGATGCACACTGCACAAATGGTTGGATATTTCTAAAGCCTCTGAAGAAAAACTTATGGATTGCAAGTGCATTTTTTGTTTACTTTTCTAGGTTTTTGTTTCCTTCTTATCAGAAATTGACTAAGATTTATAGTTAATCACACCCTTGTGATTTTCATAATTATTAGTTTAGTTAAATAGGTTTTGAATATAACATTGCGTATATACATTAGAACATCAGGCCACAAATCACATATGAATGGCAAAATTATCGAGCTCACCGTAGTGCACACAGGCAGTAATGGAAATATAAGAAAACCAAGAATTGAAGCCAGACCACAAAGAAGTTCAAATTACTAATATTTTCTTTTCTTTAAACGTGATTATGATTTCCAAGTTCTAATTTCATTTTTTTCCCATGTAGGAAATTCAACTTTGGAGCACACGAGCTTGGACATTCAACAATTCATATTTTATTTTTCTTAGTAAGCACGTTTTGTAAAAACATGTTAGTAACATTTTTTATGGGAACATTGATTACAATATGTTATGTATGAATATTGTCTATTTGTCATACAGAATTGTTGTAACTTATGTGATAAAATTTTAAGATTATAATTGTGACACCCCACATCCTTTAATGTCACCTTTATCAGAATGCATTAAGTTTCGTGAAGCTTATAGGTAAGCAAAATAAAAAACATAACAAGATAAATATAAAATAACAAAGGAATTTTAAAAAAAATTAAGCAAAAAACATCGTTGTCCAAAACATAGTTACATCATAAGTATGAAATACAGAAAACCCATTACATCAACTTAAAACTTCTGTCTTGTACTAAAATCATTAGAGTTCAGTAATAAATGAAGCATAATTACCCATAAATATAGCCATATCAGAGAAGATAGGAAATCAAAGCAGTACATCTAAGCAACTCCAAGCAGGATGAAAGAGAGAATCCAAATCAAGCCTGAGTATTTCCACCCTAAGAACTTGGGGGGGGGGGGGGGAACAGAAGCGAGAAGAGGAAACGAAATGGGTCAGACATAAAATCTGGCGAGTCCAGTTACTTTTAGCATATAAATAAGTAAAAGCATCATGACAGGCATATAAACTGGATGAGAGAGACAACGATATCATAAGACAGGTATAACAGACTGAGCAGGATAAACATAATAACTATAAAGAAATATATTGCACTTCTCAAGTACTTTTCTCTGCACCAATACTAGCGTAACCAGAATAAGATGATCCCAACTAGAACAAAATTGTAGACTTAGGTGTACTTCTAGTAACAGGTTTTACCCCAACAAGAATAACAGGTAGCCCAGCAGGAATGACAGGTGTTACACCCAACAAGAATAACAGGCACCCAACAAGCAAGACTAGATGTACCCTAATTACTACCCCTAATCGATCGGATCCCTATCCCGAAGATACCCTGTGCTAGACCCACAGTAGGATGTATCACTTCCTAAAGTGGAAAACCATTATTTTTAGGATGTGCAAAACCATATCTACTGATATCACAACGTCTTATCTTCCCAAGCAAGTGGGCCTATGCACGCACATGACTCCGATGGAACGCGCCATCAACACCCTCACCCAAGTGACCTCTTATAATCAGCTCAGTAAGCGTGCACTGAACCCGACCTAGTTCAAAGTTCTCGTTTGATACCTATATGGGTTACTGACTGAAATGGATCACACAAAACAAATGATAAAAGCTTCCCTCCTAGGCTTGCATCCCCACTACTAGGATTTTAACAGGTTATGCCTAACAGTTTAACAAGGTTGCATAACCGCCACATGTAAAATAGGTTAAGTTTTATCGGGTATGTGTGTGTGTGTGTTGTGCATGTGTATATGGCCCATACCACAAGATTAACTTAACCCCCACTGATTCAAGCAAGTTCACTTAACCCCTTATCAATTTAACAGGTTCATCCCATAGATTTAAACATGTTAAGTATTACAGGTGAACAAGTTATCCATTTATGGCTTATTAATGGACTAGACCTCTCACATTAAGTCTACTACTTGTGGATGTTGGATATGCCGGGCGGTTTCGGGCAGATTTCTAGCACAAGTTGGACTTAACCTCATGTCTTATCACCATTATGTGTATATTTATGCACTCGACCCGTCACATTAGATTAACCACTTGTGGACGCTGGATCTGTCGGGCGGTTCCGGGCAGATTTCTACCACAAGTGTAATCTAACCTCGTGTCTAAATGCGGTTACAGTTTCTAATTACTGTAAATCTAGGCATGTTCATTATTAACCAATTTTCATGTTTATCCAAGATTATGCCCCCAAATCCCAGTTTGATTCATAATGCAAGTTATGCCTAAATTAAAGTTTTAGATCAAGTTATAAATTATGCTCAAATCTCAATCATGTTCTAATATAAGTAATGCCCCAAATTAACATTCCCCATCGTTCCCAATTTCGTGCGCTTGCATATATAAGCGATAGGCGTAGACTCGGAGGTAGCCTGGCTATAAAAATAAAAAGGGAAGGAGGAAGAGAAGAGAACAAGAATAAGCATAATAACAAAACATGCAAAATATGTCCGAAATAGGCATACTAACTGAATAAGTATATGGTGACAGAAATAGGCCAAATGGCAGAATGGACATATGATTACAAACTTAGGCATGATAACAGAACAGGCATATCAGGAATAGGCATATAAGAACTAATCAGCAGATTAGGTGAACAAGTAATAGCAGATCTGATTAGTTATGATTCAGGTAATTAATAGGCGCTGATTTAGATCCAACTTATGAACATTTCAGGATTACTTTTTACATGTTTACATCTAAAAATAACATAGACTCGTCGTGATTGGATCTAAAGAATAGAGAAGTGATTGTTATTGCCATAGCAGAGATCCTTGAATCTGTATAACTTGTTATTGCAGAGGAATAGGCTATTTTAATCTGAGTTAGGGCAGCATCTCGTTGTCTCCATTGTTTTTGGTGTATAAAACAATGAGAACGAGGTCATATTTATACCCTAAGTTCAACGAAACTTGTTCAGAAACGTGTCCAGGTGCACAGAAATGGATCTCCCCGGATATGACTGGGGTTAACCCGGGGGTCGACACCCCTATGGAGGGGTCGACACCCATAGGGGACAGGGTCGACCCCTAACGGGCCGACTTCCCCCTTATCCCATTGTTTGATTTTGAATTTTAAATCTGTTTTGTTTATATTTAAATGGCTTATATGTATATAAACTTCAAACCTTAATATCTTCTTCATGCGACGTCCGTTTTACGTAAAATTGGAGTCTACCTTAAGCAGAATTTTGAGATGAATGCAATGGTGCAGTCTGTTTTACTTAATTTCCAATATTTAATTAAGTATTCTTTGGTTTATCATTATAGTGTTGTTTAAAATTTTGGGGTGTTACATTCTCCCCTACTTAAAGGATTTCGTCTCCGAAATCTCTAAGCTAAGAAGAATGTATATCCTAACATCCATCATCCATATACTTATCCACAATCATAGGCATCCATTGTCCTTAGAGATTTCTAAAGCTTATATGAACATATGCAAAGGTGTGTGTATATGTCCCTATAAAAACGCGAAAGATCAGGCGGTCCACTGATGTAGTCGACCTCCTTAATGCTACGTACGTTAGTGTCATGAATCCAACATGTATGCAAATAATCCTACTATAACATGTAAGTTCTATATGTGTGCACAATCATTCACCAAATGCAACATCCACATTATGATACACCCACTTTCATCCATTAAAAGAAGAAAAATATGCACATGCATCCATATGCAGTATGAGAGTGATTGAGCTGATCAAGTGCCTAATGTGTATGTATATGCATCCACAAGCAACCACTAGCAAACACTTGCATCCTTCAAACATAACATGCTTCAAACACATGTTTACATCCATGGTTTTCCTACCTAAAGGTCGAAGATTCGATTGATAGGATATACTTAAACGATAGAAGCAAGTACGAATAAAAGCTTTGGAAAAAGAAGTTAAGAACACACCCTTGAAAAGAAATGGGTACGAAGCGTGAATCTTGTCTTCAGTCTCTGAAGTTGCATACTCGGGGTCTTCTCCCCATTGAACTTTCATCAACTTGACCTCTCGGTTGCGTAGCTTCTTAACCTCTGATCCAAGAATACGGGTAGGAACTCGTCTAACTGTCGCCTCTCGTTCCACATCTACTTCCTCAAGTATACCCGGCTCAACTACTTCTACGGTATCATGTAAGCACTTCCGTAAACGAGAAACATGGAAAACATCGGATAGTCTCTCTGGCAGCTTTACTCTGTAGGCCATTTGGCCAATCCTTTCAGTTATGGGAAATTGCCCCACAAATCTTGGTCACAATTTCCCTATAGATCCAAAATGAACCACATTCCTCAAAGGTGATACCTTGATGAAAACCATGTCTCCTACTTCAAACTCAATATCGGTCCTTCTCTTATCTACATAAGACTTCTGCCTGCCCTAAGCAGTCTTCATGCGCCTTCGAATAAGATTATTCTTTTTTGAAGCCTCTATAATCATCTCAAGTCCAAGTAGAATCCTTTTTGTAGACTCCCACCAACAAGTCGGTGATCTACAGGGTCGTTCGTACAATGCTTCGAAGGGTGCCATGCCAATGCTAGCCTAATAGCTATTGTTGCAGGTGAGTTCTAATAAAGGAAGATGCTCTTCCCAAGTCCCTCCGAAGTCTAATTTACACAATCTTAAAAGATCCTCAAAACTCTATTCACCCTTTCCGTCTGTCCATCGGTCTGCGGGTTGTAAGCGGTGCTCAAACACAAATGTGTACCTAAGGCCTCTTGTAAGATCCTCCAAAACTCAATGGTAGAAATGGGGTCACGATCACTCACAATACTGGAAGGTATTCCATGTAGATGGACTATCTCACGAAGATAAATTGTTGTCAACCATGCTGCCATCCTCTTACTCTTAACAGGAATGAAATGAGCGCTCTTAGTAAGCCTGTCAAGAATAAACCAAATACTGGTGTTGCCTTTTCTCGATCTAGGCAAACCATTAATGAAATCCATAGAGACGCTCTCCCACTTCCACTTTGGGACTTCCAAAGGATGAAGTAAACCTCCGGGCTTCCTTTGCTCAGCCTTGACTTGCTGGAAGATCAAACATCGAGAAACGAACTTTGCTACATCTTTCTTCATCCCGACCCAAAAGAAAACCCTCTTCATATCTCTATACATCTTATCACCGCATGAATGGGTAGTCATCCTAGAATGATGGGCTTCCGCAAGGACTATCTTCAACAAACCCCCAACCCATGGAACACAAAGCCTTCCATCTCGTCACAACAAATATCCCTTATCACCCATGGAATATCTACTGAGGTGACTGGAAGTCTCCTCTCTACTGAGCCTATCCAAGATATCTGCTAGTTGTGGATCCTCTTGCTGTGAAGTTCCTATCTGATCCAACAGAGTAGGTCGCACCTCTAATGATGCCAATAAACCAGTTGTGAACTTGGTGGAGGGTTTAAAATCAAAAGTCGATATAAACTCCAACCTCTACCTCTCTACAAACAGACGACTCAAGGTCATCCTCTGCCAACTCAATGTGTCTGCCACTACATTACCTTTGCCAGGGGTATAAGCTATCTCAAAGTCATATGACGCTAGGAACTCCATCCATCTTTGTTGCCTCAAATTGAGATTCTTCTGCGAGAACAAGTATTTGTGAGATTTATGATCGGTGTACAACTCGAACTTCTCTCCAAGTATATAATGGTGCTAGTCTTAAACGCGAATACTATGGCAACTAACTCTAGGTCATGGGTAGGGTAGTTCTTCTCGTGAACTCTTAATTGTCTACCTCTATAACATACTACCCTTCCTTCTTACATCAGAACCGCACCTAGCCCTATACCACATGCATCAGTGTATACTATGAACACCTTGTTCCATCATGCAAAGTCAAGACTAGGTCTGTTGTCGGAGCCCTCTTCAATCGCTGGAAAGCATCCTCACGGTCTATAACCCAAGAAAATGTCAGATCTTCTCCGTTAGTCTAGTGAGTGGGGTTGATATCTTTGCAAAGTCCTTAATGAACTTCCTATAATGGCCCGCTAAACCAAGAAAACTCCTCACCTCCGTTGCATTCTTTGGAATCTTCCAATCTTGAATAGCAACTACTTCAACTACTTTCGCGGGATCTACTGCTGTCCCATCCTTAGAGACCACATGCCCTAAAAATCTCACCTCTTTTCTCCAAAAATGACATTTGGAGAATTTTGCCTTAAGCTGGAGTGCACAGAGGGATTTCAAAACCTCCCTTAAATTTCGGACATGCTCTTCTTTGCTCTTCGAGAAAATCAAGATGTCATCAACAAAGACCACAACAAACTTATTTAGGAACTCCCGAAAGACCCTACTCATCAGATCCACAAAATAGGCGGGTCCTTTCATCAACCCAAAAGACATGATGAGCCACTCGAAAAAACCATCTAGAGTTCTAAAGGCAGTCTTGTCCTCGGCCACTCTCAACTGATGAAACCCCATGGTCAAGTCTAACCGAGAGAAAACAGACGCACCACCAAGCTGGTCAAACAAATCATCTATCCTCGGAAGTGGGTGCCTATTTTTCTTAGTGAGCTTATTCAGCTCGCTGTAATCCACACATAAGCGAAGTAAACCATCTGCCTTAGTGGCAAATTGTAACGACCCATAGAATTTGAGACCTTGGTAATCGACATAAACTCAATGTCGACTATCCAAGCATCGGAAATACCGGATAGTTAATAAAAAGAAGTTAGAGGGTGAGAATATATAAGATAGAAAATTAGAATAGAAGAAGAAGAACAAAACTACAATGACATCAGAGTAACACGAATCTCATAGCGGAACGAATAAAATATATTATATAACATAACTTTGGAATAAAACAGTATCAGTATACAATACTATTATCAGAGTGCAACACTTACAACACAGCGGAAATAACAATAGCTATATAATCCTGAAGCCTCCTGCTCCAGCTCTCCAAGTATCTGTAAAATCCCAACTACTTGACTGCCCGTACAAAATTAGGCACTCAAGAGTTTAGGGAAAACAAAACAAATTAAACTCTGGGTCAGTCATGTGACTAGTGTGAGTAGACTCCAAACACTTGGTTTAACTTTTTCAAATCCTTTTCAAAAGAAATGATAATCGTAAGACCGATCCACACATAAATACGGATGGTTTTTACCTTACGATAACCCAAAATATTTCTTAAGATCAATATTTTCTGATATTATAATAATGTCTAAATCAAGTAGATAACAATCTAGTAGAACACGTTCATCTCACGCTCTACATATATAATATACAATCAAAAATCGTGGGATCTTATTGGGTAATGGATTCCAACTATGACAAGGTATGGAACCACCTTCCGATCAGTGTACTCTAGAAGTGATACACTAGAGTTCAACAAGAACATCTTGTAACTCGGTTACACATGACCGGCTATTCATTTCGCTTGAATGTTCCGAATATATTGTCACCTTATGGTTAGTATACCAACATAACTGTTCTTGGGAGATACAAAATTGAAAGAAGTAACAAATATGAATATTCTCTAGATGGTGACAATATACCCTACTTGGGTGCGACCAACTTAGCCATGCTGCCTGCCCGATTTCTATCATTTCCCAGTTGATGAGGCTTGAGGTCATAACGTATCTTTTAACAGATCACTCCTTCATTTATTTTGAATGCCACATCGTTATACCGGTAAGATCACAAATTGATTCCCCCAAAAATACCACGGGTATAAGCTAAGAGAAATAAATTCCTCTGCCATCAACGTAAATATGATTGAAACGATCAACTTACGAGATCTACCAGATATACTCTATCAGACACTCGTCCATTCAAGTTGTCCTAGGACTAGACAACCCGAAGGCACTATTATGTAAATCCATCTTAGGCAATTTCTACCTAGGATTTACTGAATGGCTCTTGCATAACTCCGTCTTTAATTATCTTCATCATATTTGATTCGCAACGCTGATGCCATACGGATGGTTTTCAGATAATATATCTGATCCCGGTCTCTCTGTATTAACAACGGAAATGGTAAAAATCTTTGATTGTTGGTGATTTAACTATCAAAGGAAAACATGTGTACAAACAACGGTCGTATTCCCAAATGAAAATCTTACCGATCAATCATCATTTTATTTTTTATCATTTCCATATATTCATAAATTCCTTATTTTCTAAAATTAGAAAATATACGTTATTAACTTTGTAAAACGTTTCCATTTCTGATTCATGCATTAATATCTTCCCACCTTTATCAGTCTCTAACTGTAAACTAGTAAGAGAACAACTTCCCAAGTATAAACCCCGAAGGCCGAAACCAACATCAGATCGATACCCAGAAAGCCATTAAACTCAAATAATTTACAGTCAGTTTCTAATTTCTGTAATTCCATTTAAATTCCTAATTCAAACCAAACGAGAAATTTTCGACTTAGAAAATTGGCACACAACAATATGTCGACTATTCAAATCGGAAATACCAGAATGTTAATAGAAAGAAATTAGAGGGTGAGAATAGATAAGATAGAAAATTAGAATAGAAGAAGAAGAGGAACAACAACAGAATCAGAGTAACATGAACCTCACAGCGGAACGAATAAAATATACTATATAACATAACTTTGAAATACAAATCTGTACTTGAATATACATATCATTATCAAAGTACAACACTTATAACACAGCGGAAATAAACAATTGCTATAAAATCCTGAAGCCTCCTGCTCCAACTCTCCAAGTATCCGTAAAATCCCGACTACTTGACTGCTCGTACAAAATTGGGCACCCAAGAGTTTAGAAAAACAAAACAAAATAAACTGTGGGTCAGCCATGTAATTGGTGTGAGTAAACTCCAAACACTTGGTTTAACTTTTCCAAATCCTTTCAAAAGTAATGATAATCGTAAGACCGATACACACATAAATACGGATGGATTTTACCTTACGATGACCCAAAATATTTCTTAAGATCAATATTTTCTGATATTATAATAATGTCTAAATCAAGTAGATAGCAATCTAGCAGAACGCTTTCATCCCACGCTCTACATATATAATATACAATCAAAAACTGCGGGCTCTTATTGGGTAACGGATTCCAACTATGACAAGGTATGGAACCACCTTCCAATCAGCGTACTCTAGAAGTGATACACTGGAATTCAACAAGAACATCTTGTAACTCGACCATACATGACCGACCATTCATTTTGCTTGAATGTTCTGAATATATTGTCACCTTACGGATGGTATACCAACATAACCGTTCCCGGGAGATACATAATTGAAATAAGTAATAAATATGAATATTCTCTAGATGGTGACAATATACCCTACTTGGGTGCGACCCCACTTAGCCATGCTGCCTGCCCGATTTTTGTCATTTCCCAGTTGATGAGGCTTGAGGTCATAATGTATCTTTTAATAGATCACTCCTTCATTTACTTTGAATGCCACATCATCATACCCGTCAAACCACAAATTGGTTTCCCCAAAAATACCACAAGTATAAGCTAAGAGAAACGAATTCCTCCGCCACCAATGTAAATACGTTTGAAACGATCAACTTATGCGATCTACCAGATATACTCTGCCAGACATTCGTCCATTTAAGTTGTCCTGGGACTAGACAACCCGAAGGCACTATTATGTAAATCATTCTTAGGAAATTTGTACCTAGGCTTTATTGAGCAGCCCTTGCATAACTCCGTCTTCAATTATCTTCATCGTATTTGATTCGCAATGCTGATGCCATACGGAGTGGTTTTCAGATAATATATCTGATCCTGGTCTCTCTATATTGACAACGGAAATGGTAAAAATCTTTGATTGTCGGGTGATTTAACTATCAAAGGAAAATATGTGTATAAACAACGGTCGTATTTCCAAATGGAAATCTTACCGACCAATCATCATTTCATTTCCTAATTCCTCATTTATCATTTCCATATATTAATAAATTCCTTATATTCTAAAATTAGAAAATATACGTTATTAACTTTGGAAAACGTTTCCATTTCTGATTTATGCATCAATATCTTCCCACTTCTACAGTCTCTAACTGTAAACTAGTAAGAGAACAACTTCCCAAGTATAAACCCCTAAGGCCGAAACTAACATCAGATCGATACCAAGAAAGCCATTCAACTCAACTAATTTCCAGTTAGATTCTAATTTCAGTAATTCCATTTAAATTCCTAATTCAAACCCCAAATTCCTTTATAATATTTTAGTTGCAAAATATTTACTTTAATCTAATTTTTCACATAGAATGTGAATAATATTACTTTATATAATCAAAGCAGTTTGATTTCATATTTAAAAACAATATCTCAAACCCAAGTTCTATTTATATTTTTATTTTCAGAATTATTCATACAAATCTTATTTCATTTCCAATTTATAATCTCATTGCAAGTTTCCTTTATAACTACAACGTTTACATACCATTTCATTTATCGGTGTTAAAACCGATTTTACTTCTCTATATAAATCAAAATTTACATATTCAATTTATCAAATGATAATATTTCCTTAATTTATAAACATCGTTTATAAATTATTCTCCTTAATTTATGTGTTAAAACAGATTTCTATTAAATATTTACTTTAAATCAATATCATGTTACACCCTTGTGCGACGCACGGGTCTAAACCTTCCTAATGTAAAATTCTCTTTTTATAAAATTCTATTCATTTTCCAAATATTTCCTTTTATAATTCTATTTACTTTCCAAATAAATATTCCTTTTATAATTCTATTTACTTTCCAAATATATATTCCTTTATAATTATATTTATTTTCCAAATAAATATTCCTTTTATAATTATGTTTATTTCCTACAAATATTTCATTTATAATATCATATTTATTTCTTATAAATATTTCATTTTCAAAATACACTTTGAAATTTCTCTTTTTACATTCCAGTATTTCTTATGGTATTTAAAATAACAATTAAACAGACCAGTGTCATCATCATCAATTACAGGTTCTATATCACATCATATACCACAATATATGAAAATAAACAGTATTATAAATATTGAGGAATCCAGTTGGATCCCTCCAACCTATTTCCCTGCATCCACAGATGTTAAACAGTATAAATAACATCGATTTCATTTCAGTATGAAATATTTTGATAAACAGAATCAATAGTTAATTAACGATTTATATATACATATACATATATATATATATCATTATCTATAATTTCAACCAAACAATCAACACACAACAATCAGTCATCATTTATCAATTCCAGAAATACGTTATAAAAATATAAATTGTTAGAGTTAGTGAGATTTACTCACATTGGTCGGTTTATCGTTAAATAACGATAACCCATTCAGGCGTTTTATTCCATCATAAATTGAGGCGAGCTCCAAATGACCCCAAATCAATTCCATCGTGTAGCCCTCGTCCATACGATCCTAACGGATCCAATGGCACTCAATGCTGATAAGGTATGCTCAAGTTATAATATTAACAAGCTTATATACTAATTTAATTGTAATTTAAACTATAATTATTTGTTTTGGGCCTGGCCCTTATCAATCCGGCCCACTGCCTTCACACCCGTTCCATCCATCTCCTTCAATCAAACCTGTAATGTTGCTCCTTTAAACCACCCATTACAAATATTTCCACGCCTTTACCACTTCATCCCTTCACCAAAACTTCAAACTAAAACCACCATGATCTTCTCCTTTGAAATCTCCTTCCACCCATATTAATTTAGACGAACTCGCACTGTTCTCCTACGTTACGTCGAACAGGCTGATGCGGACTCTCCCTGGACCTATCGCGACATTTCAACCTCCAGATTCCACAAATAAAACAGCAAACAAACCTCCTCCCCATAATATCCAGCTGTGACGATCCCAAAACCCCGTGACACGGTGTTAAGGATAATCATTGGAATATAACACATTAATCATCATTAGCAGATCACAGATAATAGCATAAACAGAAATTAGAATAATTTACACACAAATGACAGCGGAATCATATAGATAACATCACATCAGAGAAGCACAGTACAGGATACAACTTAGTGCATAATGATACATAATCAGTCACCATCGCCAGAGGCGGAATCATACATAAAGAGTACACAAAAGGAATATCAGTCTACATCGCCAGTGGCGGAATCATAATATAGATACAATAATGGCGGAGAAAATCCAAGTCAGCACAGTGTAGTCAAGCCTCGCCATGAGCCAAAAGGTACGTCAAAAACCTGTAACTAGGCTGCCCGTGTGAAAATAAGGGCACCCGAGTTTGCAAGGTGAAACAAACTACGAGTCAGTCATGGGACTGGTATGAGAAATCTATTCAACTTATTAACAACAATAATAAGGCAAATCAAAGGACCACGCCACTTTCGCGGAACGGGTTTACTCCAATGAGTGCTAGTGCATGAAATAAAACAAACGATTAAATCAACGCAATGCTTTTTCTAAAATGAAGCCATTATAAGACTCAGGTCCCATCACACAATGCAACACAAGCCGGAGGATAGAGTTTTTACCTTATAATGGCCAAAGATGCTTCATACGAATAAACAAGGTGTTTGATATTATTACTAGTGCATATATGTTTCAAAGCAAATTCAATCATAAATAATAATCCTAGGCGGCATAGCTACCATCTACTATGTCGCCGTACTAGTAATACAATCACAACCGCACATATCGTATTGGAAATTGGATTCCTTCATGAGTCGAGGCAAGGGGCAAGCTCCTCTCCGATTCGAGACACTCTAGCAAATGTCCCAGGACCCCACTCTGATCCTTGGATCTTCAGGGCCGGTCCTCTCTTACTTTTGAGGATTAATTATTCCTGAACACACGTTTCCCGGTCCTTACAGACCTATATCGAGGCGCCTCGCATTCCAACAACCACACAGGTGAAAAGTATATATAATGTCAGGGCTGGTAGGTCACTGACACCACCACAGCTAGAAAGAAACGTCGTGCTCTCCCTGCAGTCACTCTCCCGTTTTTGACTCATACCGAGGTGTGAGGCTCACGAATTCACGTTATACACAAAGCTAGTCACACAGACCATGCTTTGATCATCAACCACAAGACTTTGCTTTGCAACAGAAGCCTTGATCACATGCCACTTAGGCGTGCCACACAGGCAATTCACTCCATGCGACTGATTTCTGTCAATACATAACCTCTAAGCTCGTACGTCTCAGAGAAGGGCGTTAAGCAAGAGAATAAATTCTCCGCCGCCAAACAGATATATATTTAACAGAGATCAATCAACACAGAACAAAATCCAATGTCAGACACACAGTCCATTTACAAGTCCGTTCTGGGTCTGAACGAAACCGGAGGCACCAATTCCTCGCATATCCGTACAATCAACACTATGTTTGGACGGTTACTACTTCAATTCCTTCATGGTAGCTACTCCAATCACGAGTATCAGTAGCGCCCATCCATCCAACGTGGAGATCGTCGGTCTTCAGTCGTCTTCGACTCTTCGACTTCTCAACGTCGATCGATTATTTGAAATGAGATAAACTCGGCCTTTTCAAATAACCCACGTATATTTAGATTTTCAAACCAATTAATCACAGGGTTGAACTATTCAATATTCACATTTCAGTTGTTTAGTTATAATTTTCACGTCAAATATATTCAACCATCACATATCAAGCAAACACAACAAAATTGGTTTATTTTCACTCTATATCGTCTATAGCACTTAATAACGATATATCGCCATTTTTATTTAATTTAAAAACGGCCATAATTAATAAAACGACGTTTCAGGTCGTGTCGACGCACTGGCGCTGCTTTCCACTAATTTTGTTTTACACATATAGGAAAATCTAACCGTTGGATCTTCACAAATTTTACACCATTAGGAAGGTCTTTTCAAAACGAACCCGACGGTTCCAGTTTTAGGAAAATCCGACGGTCGGATCTTCCACACTAACCATTTGAAGTTACGATTTCAATTTACGAACTGCAGCGTCGTTATTCGATTTAATTTAATTATATTTATATATATATATAAATATAATCGTTTCTGGCGCTGTTTTTCCTTAATTTTGAATTAAACATTCCAGACAATCCAACCGTCGGATCTTCACAAAGTTGGTGCCGTTGGAAAGATATTTCCAAGGCGAACCCAACGGTTGAGGTTTCGGGGAAATCCAATGGTCGGATCTTCCGCACTAGTCGTTTGAAATCACGGTTTCAAAATATGAACTGCACGGCCACGTTTCGTTTTAATTATATTTATATTTATATATTTATATAAATATAGTCCATTCAATAATTTCTATATCATTTTCACTTCAAATATTTTTCTATCTCCCTAAAATTTTGGAAAATTTCGCCATAACCTCCCCTGTACCGGGGGCATCGGGAAATCGCAAATAGCGTTCCCGGTCCTTCTAATCTCAAAAAGAAAAAGAAAAAGAAAAAGCCAAGCGGCTAGCCAATAGGCTCATAAAATCATCACCCAAACAAATCTGTAAATGTGTACCTATTTGTCGGGCACAAAATTTTATTCCTCTTCTCTAGCCCCTTTTTGCTTTAACCTGTTCAATAGATATGCATGCACATATATACAATTTCTAACATTTATCATTTTCTATTCAACTTCATATTTGATTTGCTTTGGCTTAAAAATACCACTCATTCTAATATCGCATGCATAGGCTAAAATCATATCATTAGCTAGTTAATGTATATTTCAACTCATGCACGTTTATTCGAACCAGTGGCTATTCTTAACACTTCACATTTCAAAGATGATAATTTTGGCGAACTAAAATAGATTTCAACACATGACTATTTTATTTAGTTCTTATGCATGTTAAAAATAATATTTCTATCGCAAATATTTATTTCAACGTCCGCATATCTTTAGCATATCACACATATGATAAAAAGGATATTTTTATCATTTAAAATATTTATTCAACCAACGTATGGTTTCAACACTTCATAGTTTCAATAAAAATGTAATTTTTTTTTATCGTTCAATCTTTTTATTCAACACATGCACCTTTCCACTACACACATTTCTCAACAAATGAGTATTTCCACACATGGACAATTTATTTATGTTGTTCATATTAGAAAGATGTGATTTTTATGATTGAAATTATTTATATAAGGCGAATATTTTTCATACTTCATATATATATAAAAATGTGATTTTTATTGTTTATACACTTCATTCATTCACAAATGAATTTTATTTTCACACAACACTTTTCAACACATGAATATTTCCACACATGGACATAGTTTCAATATATGGCTTTAATTTCAATGCATGCAAATAATTTCAACATATGAAAATAATTCTAACACACAAAGATTATTCAAAATTTCGGCAGCATAACGGCAGGGTAGTTAAACCGGCACCGTCCCTAGTACGACTCCTCGCTCTACCTTAAAACCTCGCGGTTTTTGACAATGGGGATCATGCATCTAATTCGCACGCAGGCGGCATGTTTATATTTATTTCATTTCCACAAACTAATCCTATGTGGTTTCAACCAAATATTTTCCAATCACAAACGGGTATTTTTCAACCTCAATCAATTCAATACCAACCACAAACAATCCCAAACAACAATTTGCCGTCAACCAATTTTCACAACAATTTCAACCAATAAATATCGTCCATGGTTTGTGGACGAGGGGGCGTATATATATATATATATATATAAATATTTATATATAGCCATTCACTTTTATTTTCCACACATATATAGATATATAAAAAGAAATTGAAGAGTGAGAATTTCTCACCAGTAGCTATCCAATAACACAACTCTTCCTTTATGGAAATCTTCGTCTATTTCGTCTTCTTGTCGCTTTCGCTTCCCGTATTCCCTACATAGGTAAAAATCGAATTTTTACTATGTTATTCAATATATAAAGATCATATTTTAAAAACAAAGATTATATTTTTAATATTCTTATGATGTAAAAATTATATTTTTATTGCTTTAAAAATATAAGAATCACATCTTACTTCTTCTACTTAACAAAAATTCCGACTTTTCTATTTTTAAAAATATGATCTTTATTTTTGCAAGTTCAAATCTTTTTCTTTTAAAAGATTCAACCTTTTTAATTTCAAAGTTTAAACCTTAAAATAAAATCAGTTTTCTTCTTTTAAAATTCTGTTTTTATTCTAAAGAAAGAAAAAATGCAGTTTTAAATCTAAAGAAAATAATACAGTTTTAAATCTTTATAAAAAAACAGTTTTCATTCTTTATAAAAAAACAATTCAGTTTTATTAACTTAAAATAAAAATACAGTTTTAAATCTAAAGAAAATAATACAGTTTTATAACTTAAAAAAAATAATACAGTAATTAGTTTTAAATCGGTTTATAAATCAGTTTTATAAAACAAAAATAAAAATAAAATAAATTAACCTATTCACTCACCGTGGATCTCGAAGTGGAGGAGGCGTCGTCGGCGGTGGCTCTGAGGCGGCGTTCGGAGGTTCGCGGCAGGGTGCGGCAGGGTGCGTCGGTGGTTCAGGGAGGCGTCGCGATGTCTGGAGGGAGGAGGGAAGACGAGGCGGGCGGCTCGATCGTCGGCGGTGGCTTCCAGGTCAGGGGGGCGCGACGCGATTTAGGATTAGGTTTTTTTTTTTTCTCTTTCTGATAAATGATCGGGGGGGGGGGCAATGAAGGAGAAAAAGGGGGAAAGTATGTTTTTTTATTTATTTATTTTATTATTTAATTATGCACCAGGGTTGACTTTTATATCCGACCTCGAAACGAGGCCCACCTCCTGTCGTCCATAGCGTTTTACCCCCATTCCGAACACAATGGGATATGTATCGTAAACTGGTTTGATCGTTACAATCAGTTTCCGTTGAATTTACATTTAAATCCTTATATTGAATTTTAAACGTACATTTCCTATTACCGGGGTCACATACTAACTAGAAAAATTCCAGAAAAATATTTTCTAGTTTCGTATTGACGATACGGTCCCAACAAAACTAATTTCGTCGAATTCTGAGACCGTTTGAAAAATGGCCAATTTCCAGTCGATTAAATTCAACAGAAACTGGTCAAACGCGTTTTCTTTTGCCACGCTCACATATTGATTCGAAAAATTATGAAATTTGAAACCTAGCAATAGTTTGACATCCCGGACCCGACAAAAGTGGTTTCGTCGAATTCCGAGGCCATATGCAAAATATCAATTTTCAAACTGACTTACTATTTCTAATTCTCTAATTTATTGAAATATTCTATTTCAATGGTTCAAATTGCTTTGAAATAATCAATTCAAAAATTTTAAATTGGCTCGTATTTTCCGGGTTATTACAATAAATTAAACAAAAATTTCCATAAATCATCCCATCAAAAACTGCACCTCCCCATACTAATCTCCTTGAACTCGAACGCCTGAGGTAGAATCCGTCGTTCATCATCAGCTCGTGACAGCAGTAGGACTTGTGATAGAAAATTATACCGATCCCCTCAAATTTCATCCAAAACACTCCATTTGATCACACGAACTCAACTACGATACCCAAAATTAAAATCGAGGCTTTAACATCAGGATTTCTGGAACCCTAGAACACGCCGGTTTAAAAGATAGTGAATGAAAAACCAATCGATCCCAACAAAACATATACTGGATCGGAGAGCATCACTAAACGAACTCATATACATTTGGTTTGGGATTTATAATTTTTTCTATGAATTTTCAAAGAAGAATTGTTTATTGGAGAAGGAACATTACGGCGGCTCATGTTTTGACCGAAATGAAGATATGTCTTAGGTTTAGAAATGTTAGGATTATTTATTGGATATATGTTTTGGCTTGTCTCAGAAGCTCCATTCATTTTTATATATTATTTATATGGTTGTCGCTATTTGTATTTGGCATTTAAAAATCCGTATAATCACCTAAAACACCCAAATTCTACGAAAATGGATAACAACTATATTTTGAAATTACGGACCCAACGAAACTCTTTCTTCGAATTCCGAGTTCGTTTGCTCACACAGCGTATTTTTAAAGTCAAATTATCGACTGTTTTTCACACTAAAATTCCGTACGGCCACATACTGACTCCAAAAATCACGAAAATTAAAATCTAACAATAATTTAATATTTCGGATCCAACAAAATTAGTTACGTCAAAATCGTAGGTCGTTTGCAAAAATGACTATTTTCTATGGTCAAAATAAAGCAATTAAATATAAATATATTTAAAACAATTTAATTTAATATTAATAAATTAATATTATCATATATAACCGCATTGAATATCATACTGCTCCAAAATATACATATTTGGATTTATACTCAACATTTCGAAACCAGGTTAAATTGATGTTCTATTTATATTAAAAAATCCACCTTATAATATAAATAAATCGTTATAAATTATAAAGGAATTCCATAGCGACTATTTTAAAATTTGATTTGATCATAACTCACAACCTACACAACGAAATCTTGATTTTTTCTTTTATTAGAAAAATATACTTCACCAGCTCCGAGTGTTTCTTGTTTCACAGAAATCCGGCTTAAAACGGATTATGTATATTCGTTTAAAGTTTGAATCGCCAAATTACGAACTGCCATGCCATTTCGGGCTCGATTATAATTATAATATAATTAATACGTTCAACCGTCGTTTATTATATATATTCATTATTATAATTCAATTATAAACTGAATTAAATCTTATAAATAATCCAATTCACACATTACTGTGAACTCGGCTATTTCCGACTATTTCGGAATTAAATGCATTATTCTATTATTTATATTAATTAAATATTCAATATTATTTAATTCAGGTCATTTTAAATTACCAAACCATTATTTAAATAACTAAATAAATTATTTATAATACCTTAAAAATACGGGTCGTTACATTCTCCCCCCTTAAAATAATTTCGTCCTCGAAATTGCTAAGGTAGAAAACCAACCCTATTAACTGGGTTAAAAATTATTTGTTTATCTATTATCTTCAGTTTCACAGTACCAATTAATTTCAATTAAATATTAATTCATTTCTATTAATAAAAAAATTCAAATATTCCAAAAAAATTCTAACACCTTAAATTTTCGAAAAATTTCGTCAGTGCCTCCTTTGTACGGCTTCATCGATATAATTATAACTCGTCTCTCTAGGCCTTTTCCAACCCAAAAGTAAATCAAACAGCCAAGCGGCTTGCCAAATCGACTCATAAATCACCAAACTGAATGAAACATGTACCTTTTGGTGAACATACCATTTTATTTCTTGCACTTGTTTCTACTTAATACCTGCTGATCATATATCCATATATACCAATCGATTTCCAATCAGTCAAATCTCAACACAATTATTCGCTTATATCCAAGCCAAATTTCATTCTCAACTCAAATGCCATTACCAATTTCATCTTAACTTATGAGTCCAATATAATTCCAGATTCCCGTCTCACAATCCAATTTTACCCGATATCATTTTATTTCAATACCGTTTCCGCTTAACTGGTTTCAATTCCAATTTGTCTCCACAAATTTTTATTAATTTTATTTTATTTAAACAATCTTTTTCCCAGGAATTTTAAATAACTTGGCTTTTCTAAAATCAAATACCCTTTTCAATATTCAAAACAACTTGTTTTGCCAAAAAAATTCAAAATCAATATATTTGGTAGTAATTTGTCACTTAGAACTCGAAAAATGAACACTGATGATGTGGCCAACATCATCAGTGTTATTTCCCAGCGATCAAAGTGAGTACAATACTATATCACATTCAAAACTTATTTTTAAACATCTCCATTTTGAAATTTATTTCAAAATATCATTCACAATGCTTGTAAAACAATTTAAAATCTCCCATAATTTAAAATTCCGATATATTTAATCCAAATCCATTTACAAACACTTCTCCCACTTTTAGGAATTTTAATTTCAATTCAGATTTTAAATTCAGATTTAATCCATCTGATTTCATTTATATACATACTTGTACGAGTTCTGATTGGTTATTTACATAACCATTTTAATTATAATCTTATCTGATTATAATAACAACTAATATATCCAATATATTATAATAATTCCAATATAAATCCTTTATATCAAAATATAATTTGGTTAAAATTATTTCATTTACCCTCTTTTCAAAACATACCGTGTCGGTTCATCGTATTCAAGTGTTTATAAACCCCTACCGACATAGTGGATCAAATTGATCGACCAGAACCAATAAACAACTCAATCAATAAATCTACACAATATAAACCATTTTTATATCAAATAACAAATACGTTCGCTCGTATATATACACTCAAACTCAATCTAGGGCATTACTAACCCCATCTCTACTGAGTCACGCCACAGAGCCAAGGTAATTACTTAACTTTCAGCTCTGATACCACTGTAACGACCCGGGGAATTTGAGACCTTGGTAATCGACATAAACTCAATGTCGATTATCCAAGCATCGGAAAAACCGGATATTTAACAGAAAGAAGTTAGAGGGTGAGAATAGATAAGATATAAAATTAGAATAGAAGAAGGAGAGGAACAACAACAGAATTAGAGTAACACGAACCTCATAGTGGAACAAATAAAATATACTGTATAACATAACTTTGAAATACAAATCTGTACTTGAATATACATATCATTATCAAAGTACAACACTTACAACAAAGCGGAAATAAAAAATTGCTATAAAATCCTGAAGCCTCCTGCTCTAGCTCTCCAAGTATCTGTAAAATCCCGACTACTTGACTGCCCGTACAAAATTGGGCACCCAAGATTTTAGGATAAACAAAACAAAATAAACTCTGGGTCAGTCATGTGACTGGTGTGAGTAAACTCCAAACACTTGGTTTAACTTTTCCAAATCCTTTCAAAAGCAGTGATAATCGTAAGACTGATCCACACATAAATACGAATGGGTTTTACATTACGATAACCCAAAATATTTCTTAAGATCAATATTTTTTGATATTATAATAATGTCTAAATCAAGTAGATAGATATCTAGCAGAACGCTTTCATCTCACGCTCTACATATATAATATACAATCAAAAACTGCGGGCTCTTATTGGGTAATGGATTCCAACTATTACAAGGTATGGAACCACCTTCCAATCAGTGTACTCTAGAAGTGATACACTGGAGTTCAACAAGAACATCTTGTAACTTGACCACACATGACCGACCATTCATTTCGCTTGAATGTTCCGAATATATTGTCACCTTACGGTTGGTATACCAACATAACCATTCCCGGGAGATACAGAATTGAAAGAAGTAACAAATATGAATATTCTCTAGATGGTGACAATATACCCTACTTGGGTGCGATCCACATAGCCATGCTGCCTGCTCGATTTTTGTCATTTCCCAGTTGATGAGGCTTGAGGTCATAATGTATCTTTTAATAGATCACTCCTTCATTTACTTTGAATGCCCCATTGTCATACCCATCAAATCACAAATTGATTTCCCCAAAAATACCAAGGGTATAAGCTAAGAGAAACGAATTCCTCCGCCACCAATGTAAATACGTTTGAAACGATCAACTTATGCAATCTACCAGATATACTCTGTCAGACATTCGTCCATTTAAGTTGTCCTAGGATTAGACAACCCGAAGGCACTATTATGTAAATCATTCTTAGGAAATTTCTACCTAGGATTTACTGAGCAGCCCTTGCATAACTCCGTCTTCAATTATCTTCATCATATTTGATTCGCAACGCTGATGCCATATGGAGTGGTTTCAGATAATACATCTAATCCCGGTATCTCTGTATTGACAACGGAAATGGTTAAAATCTTTGATTGTCGGTGATTTAACTATCAAAGGAAAACATGTGTATAAACAACGGTCATATTCCCAAATGGAAATCTTATCGATCAATCATCATTTCATTTCCTAATTTCTCATTTATCATTTCCATATATTCATAAATTCCTTATTTTCTAAAATTAGATAATATACGTTATTAACTTTGGAAAACATTTCCATTTCTGATTCACGCATCAATATCTTCCCACTTCTATCAGTCTCTAACTGTAAACTAGTAAGAGAACAACTTCCCAAGTATAAAGCCCGAAGGCCGAAACTAACATCAGATCGATACATAAAAAGCTATTCAACTCAACTACAACAACGTCAGAGTAACACAAATCTCACAGCGGGATGAATTAAATATATTATATAACATAACTTTGGAATAAAACAGTATCGGTACACAATACTATTATCAGAGTACCACACTTACAACATAGCGGAAATAACAATAGTTATAAAATCCTAAAGCCTCCTGCTCCATCTCTCCAAGTATCTGTAAAATCCCGACTACTTTACTGCCCATACAAAATTGGGCACCCAAGAGTTTAGGGAAAGCAAAACAAAATAAACTCTGGGTCTGTCATGTGACTGGTGTGAGTAAACTCCAAACACTTGGTTTAACTTTTCCAAATCCTTTTCAAAAGCAATGATAATCGTAAGACCGATCCACACATAAATACGAATGGTTTTTACCTTACGATAACCCAAAATATTTCTTAAGATCAATATTTTCTGATATTATAATAATGTATAAATCAAGTAGATAGCAATCTAGTAGAACGTTTTTATCTCACGCTCTACATATATAATATACAATCAAAATCGCGGGCTCTTATTAGATAATGGATTCCAACTATGACAATATATGGAACTACCTTCCGATCAGTGTACTCTAGAAGCGATACACTAGAGTTCAATAAGAACATCTTGTAACTCGTCCACACATGACCGGCCATTCATTTCGCTTGAATGTTCCGAATATATTGTCCCCTTACGGTTGGTATAAACCGTTCCCGGGAGATACAGAGTTGAAAGAAGTAATAAATATGAATTTTCTCTAGATGGTGACAATATACCCTAATTTGGTGCGACCTATTTAGCCATGCTGGCTGCCCGATTTATGTCATTTCCCAGTTGATGAGGCTTGAGGTCATAACGTATCTTTTAACAAATCACTCTTTAATTTACGTTGAATGCCACATTGTCATACCCGTCAAATCACAAATTGATTTCCCCAAATATACCATGGGTATAAGCTAAGAGAAACGAATTCCTCCGCCACCAACGTAAATACGTTTGAAACTATCAACATATGCGATCTACCAGACATACTCTATCAGACATTCGTCCATTCAAGCAGTCCTGGGACTAGACAACCCGAAGGCACTATTATGTAAATCCATCTTAGCCAATTTCTACCTAAGATTTACTGAACAGCCCTTGCATAACTCCGTCCTCAATTATCTTCATCATATTTGATTCGCAGCGCTGATGCCACACAAAGTGGTTTTCAGATAATACACCTGATCCCGGTCTCTCCGTATTAACAACGAAAATGGTCAAAATCTTTGGTTGTCGATGATTTAACTATTAAAGGAAAACATGTGTACAAACAACAATCGTATTCCCAAATGGAAATCTTACCGATCAATCATCATTTCATTTCCCAATTTCTCATTTATCATTTCCATATATTCATAAATTCCTTATTTTCTAAAATTAGAAAATATACGTTATTAACTTTGGAAAACGTTTCCATTTCTGATTCATGCATCAATATCTACCCACCTCTATCAGTGTCTAACTGTAAACTAGTAAGAGAACAATTTCTCAAGTATAAACCCCGAAGGCCGAAACCAACTTCAGATCGATACTTAGAAAGCCATTCAACTCAACTAATTTCCATTCAGTTTCTAATTTCAGTAATTCCATTTAAATTCCTAATTCAAACCCCAAATTCCTTTATAATATTTTATTTGCAAAATATTTACTTTAATCTAGTTTTTCACATATAATGTGAATAATATTACTTTATATAATCAAAACTATTTGATTTCGTATTTAAAAACAATATCTCAAACATAATTTCTATTTATATTTTTATTTTTCGAATTATTCATACAAATCTTATTTCATTTCCAACATTTAAAATCTCATTGCAAATTTCCTTTATAACTACTACGTTCACCCTTTTAAAATTCTATTCATTTTCCAAATATTTCCTTTTATAGTTCTATTTACTTTCCAAATAAATATTCCTTTTATAATTCTATTTACTTTCCAAATAAATATTCCTTTTATAATTATATTTATTTCCTATAAATATTTCATTTATAATATCATATTTATTTCCTATAAATATTTCATTTTCAAATTACACTTTGTAAATTCCCTTTTTACATTCCAGTATTTCTTGTTGTATTTAAAATACCAATTAAACAGACCAATGTCATCATCTTCAATCACAGGTTTTATATCACATCATATATCATAATATATGAAAACAAATAGTATTATAAATATTAAGGAATCCAGTTGGATCCCTTCAACCTGTTTCCCTGCATCCACAGATGTTAAACAATATAAATAACATCGATTTCATTTCAATATGAAATATTCTGATAAGCAGAATCAATATTTGATTAACGATTTATATGTATATCGTTATCTATAATTTCAACCAATAAATCAGCAATTCAACCAAACAATCAACACATAGCAATCAATCATCATTTATCAATTCTAGAAATACATTATAAAAATATAAATTGTTAGAGTTAGTGAGATTTACTCACATTGGTCGGTTTATCGTTAAATAACGATAACCGTTCGATTTATCCATTCAGGCATTTTATTCCATCGTAGATTGAGACGATCTCCAAATGACCCCAAATCAATTCCACTGTGTAGCCCTCGTCCATACGATCCCAACGGATCCAACGACGCTCAATTCTGATCAGGTATGCTCAAGTTATAATATTAACAAGCCTATATACTAATTTAATTTTAATTTAAACTATAATTATTATTTTTGGGCCTTACCCTTATCAATCCGGCCCACTGCCCTCACACCCGTTCCATCCATTTCCTTCAATCAAACCTGTAACGATGCTCCTTTAAACCACCCATTACAAAATATTTCTACGCCTTTACCACTTCATCCCTTCACCAAAACTTCAAACTAAAACCACCATGATCTTCTCCTTTGAAATCTCCTTCTACCCATGTAAATATGGACGAACTCACACTGTTCTCCTACCTTGTGTCGAACGGGCTGACGTGGACTCCGCCTGAACCAGTCGCGACATTTCAACCTCTAGATTCCACACAAAAAATAGCAAACGAACCTCCTCCCCATAATAAATTAAACAAAAATTACCATAAATCATACCGTCAAAAACTGCACCTCCCCATACTAATCTCCTTGAACTCGCACGCCTGAGGTAGAATTCGTCGTTCATCATCTGCTCGCGATAGTAGTAGGACTTGCGATAGAAAATTATACTGATCCCCTCAAATTTCATCCAACACACTCCATTTGATCACACGAACTCAACTACGATACCAAAATTAAAATTGAGGTTTCAACTTCAAGATTATATAACTATTGTTATTTTCGCTGTGTTGTAAGTGTTGTACTCTGATAATAGTATTGTATACCGATACTGTTTTATTCCAAAATTATGTTATATGATATATTTTATTCGTTCCGCTGTGAGATTCGTGTTACTCTGATGTTGTTGTAGTTGTGTTCTTCTTCTTCTATTCTAATTTTCTATCTTATCTATTCTCGCCCTCTAACTTCTTTCTATTAACTATCCGGTATTTCTGATGCTTGGATAGTAGACATTGAGTTTATGTCAATTACCAAGGTCTCAAAATCTCCTGGTCATTACACAAATACTATTGGAACACCCCATTCAGATATGCTTCACCTAATAAACTCTTTCTCAAGTGCTCCCATACTTGCTTACTGAGCTTCCTCCTTTCTCTTGGAGCCATGTGGCACACAGGCAATGCAACTAGCTTTGCATTGTCCACCGATCTCGCGCCTCTGGGGTATGCCCCGAACCTCATCCAAAACGTCAGGATACTCACAGACTACTGGTATAGATCGCAAATCATCGATAGATGCACCAAGTGACTCTAGGAAACTAAGCATGACAGTCCCTTTAGGGTCACAAGAAATCTCGAGGGTCCTCCCATGGCATGTCAAAATTCTAACGAGCCTCTTTAATCTAGAATGGCACTATACATGGCTAGCCAATCCATCCCTAGAATCAAACCATAGCCAATGAAACCAAGCACAAATGTGTCACAATCAAACTCAACGCCCAAAACAGATATTCTCAAACCCCGACAAATCATAGACAAATGAGCCGTACCACCAATGGGGTTTGAGACAACAACAGGATCCAGAACCATACTAGTACTAAGGTGTAGAGACTCAACCATCAAATCAGATATAAAAGAATGCGAAGCGCTAAAATCAAAAAAGAATTCTAACAAGATGATTGGAAAGAGAAATCAAACCTTTAACAAAAACTTTCCTACCTCTATCAGGCACACTGGCCATGAGAGCATGCACCTGCCCTCCAGAAGATCCTACCATTTGACCTTGTCCTTGCTTCTTCGGGCACTCCCTAGGATAGTGTCCGACCTCTCCACAATGGAAACAAACATTCTTCTTTATTTTGTATTCTTTGACCAAATGACCCTCGATGTCCGCAATTATGACATTTCCTCTTATCTCGCGCTTTGTCGTTCTTTCTGCCCTTCTTTCGTTGTTGTTGTTCTTTCTTGGGCCACACTTTCTTGTTTTGTGTTTCCTCAATCTTAACCTCTTTCTTTCCACCTTTATCTTCTCCGTGCATCTATGCCATATCAATGAGTTTCTCAAAAGTTGCTCCCATCGGAATATGAGACATAGCCAACCCATGAATGGGTTCATTTAATCCTCTAGAAAACCTCAAAGCTTTGTTGTGTGGGGTATTCATTAACTTCAAACCAAGCATTGCCAATTGATTGAATTTATTAATATACTCTTTGACAGACATGGCCCCTTGATTAAGTGCCAAGAACCTTTCCATTTGCATACTTTGGTCAGCTTGAGAAAGAAAATTCATTTCGAATCTCTGTCGGAAATCATCCCAAGTCTCAACTGGACGCTCTGCGTGCATCACTTCCCACCAGAATGAAGCCTTATCTTTCAACCACCAAACGTCCAACTGAATCTTCCTATGGCCGTTAACCTCAAAAATCCTAAATACATCCTCCGTCTCTTTGAGCCAATTCCTTGCTTCTACAAAAGTCGCAGTTCCTCGGAATGGCTTTTCCCCCATAGCACATAAGTCCTTACATATCTTGGAGAAGTTATCTACTCGCGGAGCGGGAGGATGAGGAACAATGGCTGCAGCTGGGGGAGGGGCGTCTACTTGGCCTCCAGCAGGCACCGTAGCCTCAAGATACCTATGGAACCAAGTCGGTATTGTAACGCCCTCGGGAAGAAAAGGTTCCCCAAACATGCTGAAAAAGAAAAGAAAAAGGGATTCAAATAGAGAATCGAAAGATATTCCGTATGGCTTTAGGGAACAAGTTTTTCAAAATAGACTTTTCTTTTGAAAATGATTTCTTTTAAAACCTTTTTGAAAGTAATTTCAAAATCTTTTATCCGATCTGGTAACCTTCAGCTCTGATACCAAATGTGAAACCCTACGTCCGTTAATGTCACTCTTTATTAGAATGCATTAAGTATAGTAAAGCGTTATAGGCAAACAGAAACATTACAAGATGGATATAACATAACAGCAGAATTTTAAAACTTTATTAAGTAGAAAACATCGTGGTCCAAATTACATCATAAGTCTAAAATACAAAAAACCCATTACATTAACTTAAACTTCTGTCTTATACTAAAATCATCAGAGTTCAGTAATAAAAGAAGCATAATTCCCTATAAATATATCCATATCAAAGAAGACGGGAAATCAAAGGGGTACATCTAAGCAGCTCCAAGCAGGAAGAAAGAGAGAATCCAAATCAAGCCTGAGTATTCCCACCCTGAGAACCTGGAAGGGGGGAAGGGGAGGGGAACGGAAGAGAGAGAAGAGGAAACAAAATGGGTCAAACATAAAGTCTGGCTAGTCTAGTTACTTTTAGCATATAAATAAGTAAAAGCATTATGACAGGCATATACACTGGATGAGAAGGATAACAATATCATAAGACATGTATAACAGACTGAGCAGGCTAAACATAGTAACCATGACGGAATATATTGCACTTCTCAAGTACTTTCCTCTGCACCAATACTAGCGTAACAAGAAGAAGATGATCCCAACTAGAACAAAATGGTAGACTTAGGTGTACTTCTAGTAACAGTTTTTGCCCCAACAAGAATAACAGGTAGCCCAACAAGAATAACATGTGTTACACCCAACAAGAATAACAGGATCCCAACAAGCAAGACTAGATGTACCCTAATCACTACCCCCAATCGATCGGCTCTTTATCCCGTAGATACCCTGTGCTGGCCCCATAGTAGGATGTATCACTTCCTAAAGTGGCAACCCATTATTTTCAGGATGTGCACAACTATATCTACTGATGTCGCAGCGTCTTATCTTCCCGAGCAAGCAGACCCATACATCACACATGACTCCGATGGAACGCACCGCCAACACCCTTACCCAAGTGACCTCTTATAATCAGCTCAGTAAGCATTCCCACTACTAGGATTTTAACATATTATGCCTAACAGTTTAATAAGGTTACATAACCCCCACGTGTAAAACAGTTTAAGTTTTATCGGGTATATATATAGCCATCTTCCACAAAATTAACTTAACCCCCACCGATTGAAGCAAGTTCACTTAACTCCTAATCAATTTAATAGGTTCATGTAACCCCCCTCCCCCCCCCCCCCCCGGATTTAAACAGGTTAAGTATTACAGGTTAACAAGTTGTCCATTTATGGCTTATTAATGGAGTAGGCCTCTCACATTAATTAAGTCTACTACTTGTGGATGCTGGATATGCCTGGCAGTTCTGGGCAAACTTCTACCACAAGTTGGACTTAACCTTGTGTCTTAGAACCGTTACGTGTATATTTAAGCACTTGATCCCTCACATTAGATTAACCACTTGTGGACGCTGGATTTGTCGGGCGGTTCCGGGTAGACTTTTTTCACAAGTGTAATCTAACCTCGTGTCTAAATGCGGTTACAGTTTCTTATTACTGCAAATCTAGGCATGTTCATTATTAACCAATTTTCAAGTTTATCCAAGATTATGCCCTAAATCCTAGTTTGATTCATAATGCAAGTTATGCCCAAATTAAAGTTTTAGATCAAGGTATAAATTATGCCCAAATCCCAATCATGTTCAAATATAAGTTATGGCCCAAAGTAACGTTCCCCGTCATTCCCAATTTCGTGCGCTCGCATATTTCAGCGATAGGCCTAGACTCGAAGGTAGCCTGGCTATAAAATAAAAAGGGAAGGAGGAAGAGAAGAGAACATGAATAAACATAACAAAAAAACATGCATAATATGTCAGAAATAGGCATATTAACTGAATAGGCTTATGGTGACAGAAATAGGTCTAATGGCAGAATGGACATTTGATTACAAACTTAAGCATGATAACATAACAGGCATATCAGGAATAGGCATATGAGAACTAATTAGCAGATTAGGTGAACAAGTAATAGCAGATCTGATTAGTTATGATTCAAGTTATTAATAGGCACTAATTTAGATCCAACTTAGAGCAACTCCAACTAATCCGGAGTGTGGAAATTCGATTTAGATTTTCCATACTCCGAGATTTAGGGAATCGCAACAGTTTTTAGTCCACGCGTTTGTTCAACAAACGTGTGGTACTAAGTGTTTGTTGAACATGCACGTGGATTTTTTAAAAACTGGCCCCAGTAAAAAAAAGTGCGTGCTTGTTGAACAAACGCGTAAAGCCTACGCGTTTGTTCAACAAGTGCCTAAACATTTACACCTATATCAGGCGTAATTTCTGCCATTTTCATTTATAAACTTCCAAAATTTCATTTTAAATTTTGTTTTAAATTAATTCTACGATGAAATACCACACGTCAAGTTAAGTCTGGTAGACACATCTTCCATCCTCCGACAATTCCTAATGTCGGGCCAGCACATATCCCACCAGATGTCACCGTGACTGCTTAGAGCCTTCGAGTATTGCACGATCTTCCTGCGACATTTACACATCGAGTGTTTGTTGCTATTGATATGCCTCTGGTATAATTTTATAACTTTATTACGTATATCAGCAACCGTTTTACTATACACGAATGTTGTTTGATATTATATGTTTACAAGAAATAATTATATGTTTAGGTTCGACATATTGCTATGCGAGGTAGTTGGTCATGTCGTATGACACATTTTGAGCAGTTAGCTCAGCCTATATCAGTTAGACTCCATGATACATCATTTGGTGATTTTTTAGATTTACCTAGGTTTGCTCATGTCGACCGATGCCTTGTAGAGGCTATTAGTGAGCAATGGTGGCCTACTACATACATTTCACTTTGTTGATTTTGAGTTTCGGCTTACTCCTTTAGATTTTTACGTGCTCACGTGCATCGAGGTTGGTCGTCCAGATTGTGTCCCCGTCCCCTTTGATGTATCATTTGAGGAGGTTGATAGCTTTTCAGAGCAGTTACCGGGTCTAGATCCTCAGACCGTTGCTTCGGGTGCCGTTAGCCTACTTACTCTGTAGGCCTATATAGTTGCACATCAGACCACTGCGGCTATGCACAACCCCGTTATCAGGGCCTTTCTATTATACCTTTTTGGTTCCACCTTTTTTAGCAACAACAGGAGGACTATTTGACTTGGGTTTTTGGCTAGCTTTGTAGACATTAAGCAGCTGCACTCGTTCGATTAGGGTACAACCATATTAGGCTATTTATATGTAGCTTTGGATCTCTACGCCGTACAGCGCTGAAGAAGCAGTACGGTTTCTGGTATATTCTTCCCTTCTGGTATTACAAATACATGGCGAACATGCACCCCAGACTTATTGATGAGGCCATCACTACACCTTAACTCTACTTTCCGAGATTACGATGATGGGGTCCTACTATTCATTTCGCTCGTTCTGCACAGGGTATGCATAACGAGCTTATGGAGGCTCGCACGCAGATTGATTTGAGGAAGCGAGATGGCATTATTCGGCGTCCATGGCAGACATACATTTTTTAACTCCTCAGCAGGACCACCCGCTCATTTTCCAGTCTAGTCTTTCGAGGCATAGGGTATGATTTCAGGTGCCTACATGCCCTTTTATTTGGTATTTAGGGGAGTGGTGTTGGGTATAGCTATACGGGTTAGAGCGCATTCCTTCCGATCCACTCCCATAGGATCAGATGTTTGGGAATATATAGGTAGGATCAGCATATATTACGGGTATGAGGGCTGCAGGCTGGGTGAATCGTGAGCCTTTTAGAATGACCGGGGATTTTGACACCTACTGGGTTCGAGTTGTGCCACGCGTTTATGCTTCACCAAACTATACTCTGGGTTTGAACTCCGACCATATTGGACCATCTAGCATATCAGGCAGACTCCCAGTGCATCCCCCTACCTCTGCGCCTGTATCGTCTCAGTTCACGCAGAGTGGTGCGTTGGACCCTCCACCACACACTTTTAGGGCGTATAATGTACAGGGTCAGATTGTAGAGATTTCGTTGCAGTATCCACCTGTTGACCCTCCCGGTGTACCATCAGCCTGTTTGTATCATTCACATCAGGTGCGTAAGAGTTATACAATAATACTGGTATACGATTTCATTATAAACACTGCGTTTGCATAATACAAGTTGTCACATTATCAGTACTCGCTATATATGGACCATGATAGACGGATATTGGCTGCTTTTGAGTGTATGACGTTGGATTACTCACAATTGATGTACCAGAGTTTACATACAGCTTTGGCACAGCAACAGTCTCAGTACGAGGCCCAAATTGCTTCCCTATAGACCCAGATATAGCAGCAGGATCCTGGTGATGGATCACCTATGGCTGATGATTTTGATGATGCTCATGATGACAGTTCCAATGGGGAAGGTAGAGATGCTATGCCTATTGACTGATGGTTCATGCAGCGACACGATTGTATGTTTTTGTTATGGCTGGCATTGTTTATATTACATGTGTTGTTGATGATGACATGGCTATATATTTTTGTTATGACTGAAGGTATGTTGATGATGACATTGTTGTATGTTTTTACATTATATGTCCTGTGATATGGTTTGTATTACTGTACGTTATTATGTCTGCCATATTTTTTAGTACACACGTGTTTTGACATTTAAGTATGTTATTTTATTGCTATTAGGATGATGATGACAATACTGTATCTGTGGTGTTCTATATTTTCTGGTTTAAACAAACGTTATCGTTTAAATAAACGTATAAATTTAATTTAATTTTAAAACGAGCCTGAAATGATGCGTTAGTTGGAAAATTCGATTTTGAATTTCAATTGAATATATAGGACTCAAAATAAATCGGATTTCAGTCCAATAAGAAATCTAGAATCTATTTAATTATAAACGAATGCAAGAAATTGAGATTTCACTTTATAATTTGAGAGTTATGTCCAATTTAAAATTTAAAATAGTCGCTATGGAATTTATATATTTTAATATAAATAAAGCCTTAAAAACTAATTTCGGGGGTCACGTACAAACTCCAAAAATTCTAGAAAAATTATTTCTAGCTCTGTTTTGACGATATGGTCGTAACAAAACTAATTTCGTCGAATTTGGAGTGTTTGAAAATGGCATTTTCTGGTCGATCCAATTCAACTGAAATTGACAAAACACATTTTCTTTTGCCACGCTTACATACTAATTCCAAAAATTATGAAAGTTTGAATTTAGCAATAATTTGACATTCCGGATCCAACAAAAATGGTTTTGTCGAAAGCGGAGATTGTTTGCAAAATGGGTATTTTTAAGGGCTTTATATTATTTAAAATATATATAAATTCCATAGCGACTATTTTAAATTTTAAACTGAATATAACTTTCAATTTATATTATGAAATCTGAATTTTTCACATTCGTTAGAAAGATATATGTAACAACCTGGAAAATCAGAACCAATTTAAAATTTTTATTTTGGCTATTTCAATGAATTTTGAACAGTTAAAATAATTTATTTTAAATAATAATGATTTAAAAATTTGTTTAAATCGAAGTTAGAATGAATATATTTATTTTAATTTTAAAGGGAGTTAGAAATAGCACGGTAGTTTGAAAATTTGAATCTGAACTTTGACTGAAAGTACAGGATTCAAAATAAATCGGATTTTAGTGAACCAAAAATATTTAAATTTATTTAAAAATATCTTTCCAACGAATCCGAAAAATCGAAATTTCATAGCAGGAATAAAAAGTTATGGCCAGTTGAATATTCAGAATAGTCGCTATGGAATATAGTATAATTTATAGCCCGTATAAATGGCCATTATACAAACGACCTCCGTTTCCGACGAAATCATTTTTTTGGGATCCGGAATGTCAAATTATGGCTAAGTTTAATTTATTTTTGGAATTAATTTTTGAGCGTGGTAAATTAAACTGTGTTTGGTAATTTTTGTTGAATTTAATCGATCGTTAAAAGGGCCATTTTTCAAACGGTCTCCAAATTCGACGAAATTTATTTTTTAGGACCATATCGCCAAAACATAGCTATATTTATTTTTTGGGAATTTTCGGAGTCCGTATGTGGCCCCGATGAATTTAAATGTAAGATCGAATTAATTAAATAAATGATTTAAATTTTAAATTAAAGAAAACAGGTTGAAAAAAATCGTTTGGGCTGACAGGACCTAGCTCGTTGGTTCCGTAATGGGGGTAATTGGGTAGGAACAAGTTTTGTTGGGCTGAAATTGGAGCTGTTAAGGATTGATGGGCTAAAACCAATAATTAAAGGAATTTAATATTATTATATTATAAATAACCTAGCACAAACCCTAATCCCATTTGCTACAGCCGCCGCCCCCCTGAAATCCATGGCCGAATTTGCTCAACTCTTCCTCCTCTAAAAAATCCGAATCCACTCGACGAAATTTCCCACTCTAGTTGAAGTTATTGTAGAGATTTCTCTCCTCTCTACATCCATACGGTAAACACTACCTGAAAGTGGAAAATTCAATCATTCCAGACCCGGGAACCCATCACGTTCGAGCCGCTGCTCATCCCTCCTACTGCCATCGCACGCGACTACATGGGCCCCCCAGGCGCGCCTCCTCTCCGACGTGCCACCGTCTGATCGCCTCAAAGCCCCACGGTTTGGGTAAAAATTCTTGAACTAGAATTGAACAGAAAAAAATTAAACCATCAGCCTAGTTACTGAAAGGAAGAAGAAGGTGAAATCCTATTTTATTATTTTATTTTATTAATTTAAAAATATTATCAATGTAAATTGATTCATAACTAATGCATACGAACTCGGAATCGAATAATTTTAGATCCGTTGCGATAGTGAGTCCGAGATCTACACTTCTGGACTGATTAGAACTGATTTGGAGCAGATCAAATTTTGGACAAAATTCGATTCTGAATTATTCAGAATTTTAAACCGATTGTGAGAATTTCTATTTTTATAATTAAAAATTTAATTATTTCTCGCTATTCTGAATCCATGTAGTTACGATAATAAAATCAGATCTATGATGCTTGTAATTTGAATTTGTTGAATGTTGATTGTTGATCGTGATGCTCATGTTTGTTATATTTTGTTTGAATCTATAGTTTATTGTTAGATCTCGATTTGAAATAAAAAATTTATTTTTATTTCAGAACTATGAATATTGATTTGATTTTATAATACAAGTCTCATCTTTTACTTAGATGCATGAAACATGGTTTGCTTAGATTTAGGTTAACAATTAAAATATTCATTTTTATTGTTAACATGAAATATTATTTTGTAAAATTTAGATTAACAATAAAAATTTCATTTTTATTGTTAACATGAAACATGGTTTTGTCAAATTTAGATTTACAATAAAATTTTCATTTTTATTGTTAACATGAAACATGGTTTTGTCAAATTTAGATTTACAATAAAAGTTTCATTTTTATTGTTAACATGAAACATTGTTTTGTCAAATTTAGATTTACAACAAAATTTTCGTTTTTATTGTTAACATGAAACATTGTTTTGTCAAATTTAGATTTACAATAAAATATTCATTTTTATTGTTAACTTGAAATATTGTTTTGTCAAATTTAGTTTAACAATAAAAATTTCATTTTTATTGTTAACATGAAACATGGTTTAGTAAAATTTAAATTTACAGTAAAAATTTCATTTTTAATGTTAACATGAAACATGGTTTTTGCCAATGATTTGTTTTCATTATAATAAAAAGATTAAAATAAAAAGATTAGGATAAAGAGATTATAATAAAAGGATTTCCTTTAAATTATCCCTTTTGTTCCATAGTTTAGTTGCAACAAAAATCATCACCTTTGTTTAATAGTTTTGTTGAAAACAAAAATTATCACTATTGTTTAATTGTTTAGTTGAAACTAAAATGTTCATTATTGTCGAATTGTTTAGTTGAAACTAAAATGGTCATTATTGTCGAATTGTTTAGTTGAAACTAAAATGTTCATTATTGTCGAATTGTTTAGTTGAACCTAAAATGGTCATTATTGTCGAATTGTTTAGTCGAAACTAAAATGTTAATTTTTGTCAAATCATTTAGTTGAAATAAAAATGTTCATTTTTGTCAAATTAAAATTGTTGAACAAAAATGTTCATTTTTGTTGAATTAGAATTTTCAACAAAAATGAGAAGAATCATTTTTATCATTTTGTTGAATTAGAATTTTCAACAAAAATGAAAAGAATCATTTTTGTCATTTTATTGAATTAGAATTTTCAACAAAAAATGAAAAAAAAACATTTTTATCATTTTGATGAACTGAAATAAGAAACTAGGAAAATGTTCATGTTTTAAAATAAAACATGTATACATTAAAATTTCACATTTTTAATGTAATGTAAGGAAATAGAGAAATTTCTTGTTTTTAAAAATAAAAATATGTCCACATTAAAAATTCACATTTTTAATGTAATGTAGGAAACTAGGGAAAAAAAAGGAATTTTCAACAAAAAGTTAAATTAACATTTTATTGACGATGCATATATTAGAATTTATATGCAAAGTTAAATTAACATTTTATTGACGATGCATATATTAGAATTTATATGCAAAGTTAAATTAACACTTTATTGACGATGCATATACTAGAATTTATATGCAAAGTTAAAATAACATTTTTATTGACGATGCATATATTAGAATTTATATGCAAAGTTAAAATAACATTTTTATTGACCATTCATATATTAGAATTTATATGCAAAGTTAAAATAACATTTTTATTGACAACGCATATATTAGAATTTATATGCAAAGTTAAATTAACATTTTATTGAATATTAGAATTTATATGCAAAGTTAAATTAACAGTTTATTGACGACGCATATATTAGAATTTATATGCAAAGTTAAAATAACATTTTTATTGACGATGCATATATTAGAATTTATATGCAAAGTTAAAATATTATTTTTATTAACAATGCATATATTAGAATTTATATGGAAAGTTAAAATAACATTTTTATTGACAATGCATATATTAGAATTTATATGCAAAGTTAAAATAACATTTTATTGGCGATGCATATATTAGAATCATATGCAAAGTTACAATCTCATTTTTATTAATAATACATACATTAGAATATGTAATAATTATTTTTATTGTAAAAACATACACTGAAAACTTTATACAAATAAAATATTCCTTTTTATTTCTTAAAATTAAAAATAAAAATACAAATAAAAATTAGTTTTTTTTTTCATTGGCTCAATTGTCATGTAAATAAAATATATTTTGTTCGACATTATGAATTTGTAGATATGATATGCCAATAAAAACATTCTTTTATTTGGCGTGATAAATGAGCTAGTGGAATCGTCGAATGGTTTTTATATATATATATATATATTAAAATTGAATGAATCGCGCGCGGTAGTTTGCATTTCGGAATCGTAATTTTAAACGATTATACCGAAAGATCCGACGGTCGGATTTTCCCAAAACTGGAACCGTTAGGACCGCTTTGGGAAGATCTTTCCAATGTTATAAATTTTGTTAAAATCCAATGGTTAGATTTCGAGAAAAGTGTAACTTAAATTTTGATTAAAACAGCGCCAAGGCTGCCTATTGACCCAAAGCGTCATTGAATTAAATTGAGCTATTTTTATATAAATAAAAATAGCGATAAATCGTTATTAAATAATATTAACGATATGAAATGGCTTTAAATTATATATATTTGAGAATTATTTGAAAAGACGGAGTTCAATCTCGTTTCAAATAATTATACGACGATTTAAATCGAAGATATTGAAGACGGTGATTGAAGACCGACGATCTTCACATCGAATGGATAACTACTGATGCCCGACATTGGTTAGCTCCCAGTAAAGAGTTAAAGTGGTAGTTATCCGGACGTACTCATTGATTGTCTGGATAAAAGAGCACCTCTCTTCCGTATTGGACATACGAGACGAGGAATAAGGTGTCTCTGGTTTTTTTTAAGACCCAGAACGGACTTGTAAATGGATGTGTGTCTGACATTGGATTTCATTCCATGTAGATTGGTTTCTATTTAATATATATGTAACATCCCAAATTTTTGGCTATTTTATAATGAGCATTTTAAATTATTTTTTAATGTTAATTTGGAAATATAAATAATTTTTATATTTATCGATTTAAGAATTTCTGGAATACGAAAACGTAAAAAAATTGAATTAAAATAATTCTATAGACTAATATATATTTCATTTGTATTAGAGTTGTTTAATAATTAAATCTATCGATAATAAATAATTATTTGAAACCAAATTATATTTTATTTAGAATTCAGTTAAAGCGTCAATTTTAAATTATATCTGCACTCTATAATCAGGATAAGGATTCGAAACCACAAATTATGAACTAATAGATGAAATCAATATCACGTCAAACAAATAAAATAATAAAATATAATAAGTATATTTTCTTTCAACCGACCTACTTTTTACCACGCAGGCCTAAATTGAAAAAATGCGTTGTTGTTTTTCTTCTCGAGCAGGATTTTTGTCTCTCTTTTTCGATATCTCAGAAACATGAATTAAATTGGTATGTACTTCACTGTCTTCCCCTTTGCACCTATAAAATTAACCCTCGCCTTCCAATTTTCTTCCATTCTGAAACCAGCGAACCAATTTATTTTCCCCCTTTCGTTTCTTCTCCTCAAACAAGTCGTGAGACCTAAATCCTCGTATATAATATATATATATATACACAAATCGAAATAGGACTTGCGATCTGAAATTCCGATCGAGGACCACTATGTCTTCGGAAGCTCGAGACAAAGGTAGAGGCTCTTACGTTGTAGAGATGGGGGTTCGATGTGGTGTTCGTTCTGGGTTGCACTGAGGGGATTCTGACCCTAACATGAGTATGCGATGTTCTTGGGGTTGGGAAATAATGTCTGGAGTACTATCATGAAATGGCGATCAGTTTTAGGTGTGCGATAGTGGGGAGATCGAGATTTTGGTGATAAGAAGTTCGATATTGTTAATTGGTAGAGTGTGATCTGTTGGAACAGTCATGAGGTGCGATGGGGAGAACGGGACTGGTACTGTTGCAAGCTGGAAGAAGTACATGTATGTGGGTTTTGGGAGTTGAGTTAAGGCATTTTAGTGGTAATTTAGTGGCATGTTTTGGCCGATGGTGATGAGAGTGGCTTGGACAGTAGCATTGTAATAAAGATGTTGAATCGTTCTGGTGGTTTAACAATAGCAAGGCAGTGGGTGTTAAACTGAAAATGGAAGTTGCTAGTGAAGTGCTCGATAATATGCCGAAGTGGAGAAGAGCTGTTGTGAGGCTGATGTAGTTTTAAAGCTATTCGGGGATTTGTTTCGTGGATTTTTTGAATAGTTTGCAAGCCAATAAGGTATATGTCTTATAGAAATTTAAATATACATATAATAGTTCATTTATTTATTTTGGTAGTTAATTTAATTAGATAATCGTTTAATCGAAAATAAAATCAAATAAGTTATAGGTGCAAGTAGATTCAACACAAGTGGATGCGAAGAAAGAAATAACAAGGAATTTAAATGGATATTCGCTAAATAAAATCAAGTGAGTAAATCTCACTTAAATTTTATTTTTATCATTAAAAATAAATTATTAGCTGCTTGGATGCATTTGCAAAATATTTATCAGACTTGGTTATTATATTAGTTATTTAGGCTTGGTGATTGTGGTTATTATATATATTGGATATTTCCCGCAATACTATTAGCGGATGCCCGCAGTATCATTAGCGGATGACCCGACGCCCCACGAATATGAGTGGTTGGCCTTTTATACCGCGATATCCTGCCTTGAAGAAGGATTGGTATTATTTTTGTTGACTAACAACTGTGGATGCAGGGAAAACAGGTTGGAGGGATCCAACTGGATTCCTCAAATTTATTTACTATTGTTTACATATTTATATGTGTGTGTGATGTGTGAATTGAATGGATTATTTGTGTGTTTGGATATTAAAATATCACTGGCCCTAGATATTTATATTTAAAAATATTAAAAAGGGATTTTTGACATTAAAAAGGAAAAATTATTTTCTGAAATAAAAATGGAATTTTGAATGAACTATGAAATATTTACTTGTTTTAATAACAAAAACAAGTAGCTGAATTTATAACAAGGTTATAAATGGAAAGGAAAATTTATTGTTTGACAATATTAAATTTTTAAATTTAAGTCTGAATTTAAAAAGGAAATTTATTTTCCAGAATGGGGATTGAATTTCAAATAAGATTTTAAACAGGAACTTGTTTTAAAATTTTCGAAAACAAGAAAAATGGAATTTACAAACGATGTTTATAATTGAATAGAATAATTATCATTGGACAATTCAGAAATGGAATCTCAAGTGCTAAATTTAAAAAAGAAGCTATTTTCCAAAGCAGAAAAGGAATTTGAAATAGAAGCATGTTTCAATATTTGAAACAAGTAGTTGAAATTATAAATGTCGTTTATAAATGGAAGTGAATAATGATCCTAAAATAATTGGATTATTTAAATTCAAATATGAATTAAAAAAGGGGAATTGGGAATCGTTTCAAAGGAAATGATGAAATCATTTTTGATATTCGGAATAAATAAAAGAAATAACTATTATCGGATAATTAGAATTTAGATTCAAGTATGGATTAAAAAGGAGAATTGAAAATCATGTAATTCATTTTGATGTTTGAAAGGTAAATTGAATTGGAATAAATCCGTAAGGGTTTATAAATAGAATTTGATTATGTCGAATTTATAAAAATATTTCATCTCAGAAAGGATATTGGATTTATAGAAACTGTAATTGAAATTTGATGTGAAACTAGATTAGGTATTTATATTATATATATAAGTTATATTAAATAAACTATTCCGAAATTGGAATCGAGTTTCAAATCGATTGTTAAAATGGAAGTTTTGTTTTAATAAGGAAGCAAATTTATAAACTACGTTTATAAATGTGATGAAATAATTTTCATCAAGAAATTTTGAAAATAGATTCCAAATGTAAGAAATGGAATAAAAGGTAAGGTTTAAATCGAGTTGTTGTATTACAAACTTTTATCTGTCTCTAGATAAGAACGTTGTCGGTCAAGGTCTGAGAGGTAGTTAAAATACCCCAACTTGAACGACTTCACTATTATCGGGGGATGATATTAGTTTGTAATGGTAAGAGATGTTAAATTAATTAATTATTTGTATAAAGGAAATTTATAATTAGAATTCGATGATATCGATATTTCATAAATAATCTAATTCCAAGTGAATTAGACTTGAATATAGGAATCGAGGTTTTGAACTTAGTTATGAATATGGAACAGAATCATCGACGAGTTTAAATAATTTGAATTGTTAAGGTAGTTTGGATAACGAGTTCGATTTATTAAAAATGGAGTTGAAATTATTTTATAAACGAAGTTTTTAACATTTATATTTAATTTAATTAAAACGAACTAGCCACAGCGCGGTAGTTTGAAATTTGTCATTTTGAACTCCAATCAAGTATATATAACTCAATATAATTCGGAATTCAATGAAACAAGAAATGTCCGGACCTATTCAATGATGCTTTTCAAATGGAAGAGAAAAATCTAGATTTCGTTTTATAGATTTTGAGTTATGTCAAAATCAAAGTTTCAGAAAAACAACGCCATAATTGTTTAAAACCATAATGGTTTATTAAATAAAAGAAAGGAATTTTTAATGAATAAAATTCGAATTGCAATTAGAAAAAATCCAGATTTGAGTTATAAAATAAATACAAACTCAAGTGGAGTAAGTGATGTGGTTTTCCAAATAAAAATCAGATTTTTATTTATCCAATGATGTTAACAAATCTCAAAAGAATTAGTTAGTTGGAATCAAACTTAACTTGGTTTGGGAATGGATGTAGATTTATTGGAAAATCGAATACGAAAACCGAGTTAGAAATGGAATTCAACATGTTGGCAAGCGCATTAAGTTATATTTAAACATGACAAGTTCAAAATAAAAGGGATTGGGAAAGAAGGATAATTAAAGAATAAATTAGCAAACTGGGTCAAATGATTTGGATTGAGTTTAAATAAATTGGGAATGGACATATATATGTTAAACAAGTATGGAATGAAGAGGACGAAGATTAAAATTTAAGTGCCCGACAAAAGGTACATGTTTAAATTTCCATGTGAAGCTTTATGCGCCGAATCGGCAAGCCGCTTGGCTTTTTGATTTTCTTTTTGAATGGAAAGGGCCTAGAGAGGCGAGTTGAGGTTTGAACTATTTGCCTGTACAAAGGAGGCTATGGCGAATTTTTTGTAAAATTTAAGGAGTTAGAATATTTTTAAGAAAATTTGATAATAGAAATCGATATAACTATATATATATATATAGAATTCACTAAGAAATGAATTTAATGTAAAATATTAGAAAGGGCCAGTGATTGTGAAACAGTTTGATGGGTGGTTATTTTTCCCTTTTATAGTTAAATCATCGACTATCAAAGATTTTTGACCATCGTTGTCAATACGGAGAGACCGGTTGGATTTAATATCCGAAAACCACTCCACATAGGCATAAACGTTGAGAATTAAATTATACTGAAGATAATTGAAGATGGAGAGAAATTCAAGAGCTGTTATGTTTGTCCAGTCCCAGGACAACTTGAATGGACGAATGTCTGACAGAGTATTCCTAACGGTCCTATAAGACGATCTTTTCAAGGTATTACATCTAGTGACAGAGAAATTCGTTTCTCTTAGCTTTTATACCCGTAATATTTTTGGGAAGATCAACTAGTGGTTTGACGGGTTTGATGATGTGGCATTCAAAGTGTATGGTGGCCAGATGTTCTAAGAGATAGACGTACCCTCAAGCTTCACAACCGGGAAATGGCAAAAATCGGGCGGGCAGCATGACTATGTAGGTCGCTCCCATTAGGGTGTATAATCACCTATCTAGAGAAATTCCTTTTACTTCTTTAATCTATTTCGATGCTGTCCCTTTTCGGGAAACGGTGGTTTGAGCCCAACCGTTGGTGATATACATTCGATACACTCAAGCGAAATGAGCGGTCGGTCATGTGTGGGCCGGGTTGCAAGACGTTCTTGTTGAACCCAGTGTGTTCCCCTCTAGAGATACACTATCGGCAGGTGGTCCCATACTTTATCATAGTTGAAATCCAATCTCCAATAAGCGCCCTGCGGTTTTTGATTTTATACTATGTATGTAGAGCGTGAGATGCAAGTGTTCTACTATTTGGTTATTTATTTGATTAGACATTATTATACTATCACTGGAATTTTATATCAAAATTTTTTTGGGTTATAGTAAGGTAAAAACCGTCCGTGTTTATGTGTGGGTCGGTCTTACTATTATCATTTTCTTTCAAAAGATTTTTTTTTCAAAGTTAAACAATATGGTTGGAGTTTACTCACACCAGTCCCATGACTGACCCGGAGTATATTTTGTTTATTTTTTTCCTAAACTCTTGGGTGCCCAAATTTGTACGGACAGTCAAGTGTTTCAGGATTTTACAGATGCATTTGGAGGAGCTGGAAGCAGGAGGCTTCACCGTTAGTTATTTGGAATTATTTCCGCTGTGTTGTGAATATGTTGATCTCTGATAACGGTATGTGTATGTGATACAAAAATTTTGTATACAAAAGAGTATGTTATACGATATTATATTTTATTCGCTCCGCTGTGAGTTCTGTGTTCTTCTTCTTCTTCTATTCTAATTTTCTTTCTTTCTATTTCTCACCCTCTAACTTCTTTCATTAATGACTCGTAGTTATGTGTTATTTGGGTTGGACGTGAGTTGTATTAGTCAGCTCAGATAGTACGGATTTTCGGGCCACTACAGTTGGTATTAGAGCTTAGGTTAAGCGAACACCTAGGCTTTGGTGGGGGTTTACTCATTAGAGATATGGTCAGTAGTACCCTAGAATGAGATGAGTGTATGTATGAGAGAGCGTATTTGTAGATTTGTATGAAAATGGTTTTATATTGTGTTGATTGATTTGTTGAGTGGTATGTAAATTCCATATTGACGCGTTTTGCTGACGTGGTCGATGGGGATTTATAAACACTTGGATAGAGTAGTTTGACACAATATGTTTTGAAAGCTGGGTAAATAAAATAATTTTACCCAAAACTATATTTTATATAAAAAGAATAATTATCCAAAATTATTATAGTACATGGACGTGTTGGTTGAAATTATAATCAAATGAGACTATAAAATTGGAACAACTATATATAACCAAATAGAACTTATATATACATATGAGATGAATTAAAATTGAATTCAAACCAGAACTGGAATTTAAATCCAGGATGCTTGGAAAATATTTTTCCAAAGTATATTAAGATAATATAGCCCTGTTTTTGAAAGATTTTGAATAAAAATCATTTTTAATAGATTTTTAAAGTGATAAAGCACTGAACTCACTTCAGTTACTGGAAAATAATTCCGATGATGAATCGCGGCATCGTCGGTGTTCATTTTCAAGTTCTAAGTGATGGATTGCTACCATAACGGGATTATCAAAGGAAATTATTTGAGAAAAGCAAGTTGTTTTGGAAAATTCTAGTGTTTGAATTTGAGATGATTATAAAAATATTCATATGGTTCTGAAAAGATTTGGAATAAAAACCCGGGAATTTGAATTCTGAAATCTAAAATTAACTTAAGCAGGATAAATAAATCAAAATGATGGAAACCAGTTAAACGTGAAATGAATAAACTGATTTGAAATGTTGAACAAAGAGGGTTTTTGAAAAGTTAACGGGTCTGTAGCATTTCTTCTGCCTTACTAATTTCGGGGATGAAATTCTTTTAAGGGGGAAGGAATGTAACATCCCAAATTTTTGGCTATTTTATAGTGAGCATTTTAAATTAATTTTTAATGTTAATTTGGAAATATAAATAATTTTTATATTTATCGATTTAAGAATTTCTGGAATACGAAAATGTAATAAAATTGAATTAAAACAATTCTATAGATTAATATATATTTCATTTGTATTAGAGTTGTCTAATAATTAAATCTATCGATAATAAATAATTATTTGAAACTGAATTATATTTTATTTAGAATTTAATTAAAGCGTCAATTTTAAATTATATTTGCACTCTATAATCAGGATAAGGATTCGGAACCATAAATTATGAATTAATAAATGAAATCAATATCACATCAAACAAATAAAATAATAAAATATAATAAGTATATTTTCTTTCAGCCGACCTACTCTTTACCGCATAGATCTAAATTGAAAAAATGCGCTGTTGTTTTTCTTCTCAAGCAAGATTTTTGTCTCTCTTTTTCGATATCTCAGAAACATGAATTAAATAGGTATGTACTTCACTGTTTTCCCTTCGCACCTATAAATCCAACACTCGCCTTCCAATTTTCTTCCATTCTAAAACCATCGAACCAATTCATTTTCCCCCTTTCGTTTCTTCTCCTTAGACAAGTCGCGAGCCTAAATCCTCGTATATATATAAAAAAAAATATGCAAATCGAAATAGGACTTGTGATTTGAAATTCCGATCGAGGACCACTATGTCTTCAGAAGCTCGAGACAAAGGTAGAGGCTCTTACGTTGTAGAGATGGGGGTTCGATGTGGTGTTCATTCTGGGTTGCGCTGAAGGGATTCTAACCCTAACATGAGTATGCGATGTTCTTGGGGTTGGGAAATAATGTCTGGAGTACTATCATGAAATGGCGATCAGTTTTGGGTGTGTGATAGTGGGGAGATCGAGATTTTGGTGATAAGAAGTTCGATATTGTTAATTGGTGGAGTGCGATCTGTTGGAACGGTCATGAGGTGCGATGGGGAGAACGGGACTGGTACTGTTGCAGGCTGGAAGAAGTACGGGTATGTGGGTTTTGGGAGTTGAGTTAAGGCATTTCAGTGGTAATTTAGTGGCATATTTTGGCCGATGGTGATGAGAGTGGCTTGGACAGTAGCATTGTAATAATGATGTTGAATCATTCTGGTGGTTTTACAATAGCAAGGCAGTGGGTGTTAAACTGAAAATGGAAGTTGCTAGTGAAGTGCTCGATAATATGCCGAAGTGGAGAAGAGTTGTTGTGAGGTTGATGTAGTTTTAAAGCTATTCGGGGATTTGTTTCGTGGATTTTTCGAATAGTTTGCAAGCCAATAAGGTATATGTCTTTTAGAAATTTAAATATACATATAATAGTTCATTTATTTACTTTGGTAGTTAATTTAGTTAGATAATCGTTTAATCGAAAATAAAATCAAATAAGTTATAGGTGCAAGTAGATTCAACACAAGTGGATGCGAAGAAAGAAATAACAAGGAATTTAAATGGATATTCGCTAAATAAATCAAGTGAGTAAATCTCACTTAAATTTTATTTTTATCATTAAAAATAAATTATTGGCTGCCTGGATGCATTTACAAATTATTTATCAGTCTTGGTTATTATATTAGTTATTTAGGCTTGGTGATTGTGGTTATTATATATATTGGATATTTCCCGCAATGCTATTAGCGGATGCCCGCAGTATCATTAGCGGATGACCCTACGCCCCACGAATATGAGTGGATGACCTTTTATACCGCGATATCCTGCATTGAAGCAGGATTGGTATTATTTTTGTTGACTAACATCTGTGGATGCAGGGAAAACAAGTTGGAGGGATCCAACTGGATTCCTCAAATTTATTTACTGTTGTTTACATATTTATATGTGTGTGGATGTGTGAATTGAATGGATTATTTGTGTGTTTGGATATTAAAATATCACTGGCCCAAGATATTTATTTTTTAAAATATCAATAAGGGATTTTTGACATTAAAAAGGAAAATTTATTTTTTGAAATAAAAATGGAATTTTGAATGAACTATGAAATATTTACTTCTTTTATTAACAAAAACCAGTAGCTGAATTTATAAAAAGGTTATAAATGGAAAGGAAAATTTATTGTTTGATAATATTAAATTTTTATATTTAAGTCTGAATTTAAAAAGGAAATTTATTTTACAGAATGGGGATTGAAGTTCAAATAAGATTTTGAAACAGGAACTTGTTTTAAAATTTTCGAAAACAAGAAAAATGGAATTTACAAACGATGTTTATAATTGAATAGAATAATTATCAATGGACAATTCAGAAATGGAATCTCAAGTGCTAAATTTAAAAAAGAAGCTATTTTCCAAAGCAGAAAAGGAATTTGAAATAGAAGCATGTTTCAATATTTAAAACAAGTAGTTGAAATTATAAACGTCGTTTATAAATGGAAGTGAATAATGATCCTAGAATAATTGGATTATTTAAATTCAAATATGAATTAAAAAAGGGAATTGGGAATCATTTCAAAGGAAATGATGAAATCATTTTTGATATTCGGAATAAATAAAAGAAATAACTATTATTGGATAATTAGAATTTAGATTCAAGTATGGATTAAAGAGGAGAATTGAAAATCATGTAATTCATTTTGATGTTTGGAAGGTAAATTGAATTGGAATAAACCCGTAAGGGTTTATAAATAGAATTCGATTATGTCGAATTTATAAAAATATTTCATCTCAGAAAGGATATTGGATTTATAGAAACTGTAATTGAAATTTGATGTGAAACTAGATTATGTATTTATATTAAATACATAAGTTATATAAAATAAACTATTCCGAAATTGGAATCGAGTTTCAAATCGATTGTTAAAATGGAAGTTTTGTTTTAATAAGGAAGCAAATTTATAAACTACGTTTATAAATGTGATGAAATAATTTTCATTGAGTAATTTTGAAAATAGATTCCAAATGTAAGAAATGGGATAAAAGGTAAGGTTTAAATCGAGTTGTTGTATTACAAACTTTTATCTGTCTCTAGTTAAGAACGTTGTATGTCAAGGTGTGAGAGGTTATTAAAATACCCCAACTTGAACGACTTCACTATTATTGAGGGATGATATTAGTTTGTAATGGTAAGAGATGTTAAATTAATTATTTGTATAAAGGAAATTTATAATTAGAATTCGATTGTATCGATATTTCATAAATAATCTAATTCCAAGTGAACTAGACTTGAATATAGGAATCGAGGTTTTGAACTTAGTTATGAATATGGAACAGAATCATCGACGAGTTTAAATAATTTAATTGTTAAGGTAGTTTGGATAATGAGTTCGATTTATTAAAAATGGAGTTGAAATTATTTCATAAACGAAGTTTTTAACGTTTATATTTAATTTAATTAAAACGAACTCGCCACAGCGTGGTAGTTCAAAATTTGGCATTTTGAACTTCAATCAAATATATAGAACTCAATATAATTCGGAATTCAATGAAACAATAAACGTCCGGACCTATTCGATGATGGTTTTCAAATGGAAGAGAAAAATCTAGATTTCATTTTATAGATTTTGAGTTATGTCACAATCAAAGTTTCAGAAAAACTTGTTTAAAACAATAACGGTTTATTAAATAAAATAAAGGAATTTTTAATGAATAAAATCCGAATTGCAATTAGAAAAATCCGGATTTGAGTTATAAAATAAATACAAGCTCAAGTGGAGTAAGTGATGTGGTTTTCCAAATAAAAAACATATTTTTATTTATCTAATGATGTTAACAAATCTCAAAAAAATTAGTTAGTTGGAACCAAACTTAACTTGGTTTGGGATGGGATGTAGATTTATTGGAAAATCGAATATGAAAACCGAGTTATAAATGGAATTCAACATGTTGGCAAGCGCATTAAGTTATATTTAAACATGATAAGTTCAAAATAAAAGGGATTGGGTAAGAAGGTTAATTGGAGAATAAATTAGCAAATTGGGTCAAATGATTTGGATTGAGTTTAAATAAATTGGGAATTGGCATATATATGTTAAACAGGTATGGAATGAAGAGGACGAAGATTAAAATTTAAGTGCCCAACAAAAGGTACATGTTTAAATTTCCATATGAGGTTTTATGCGCCGAATCGGCAAGCCGCTTGGCTTTTTGATTTTCTTTTTGAATGGAAAGGGCCTAGAGAGGCGAGTTGAGGTTTGAACTAGTTGTCGATACAAAGGAGGTTATGGCGAATTTTTCGTGAAATTTAAGTAGTTAGAATATTTTTAAGAAAATTTGATAATAGAAATCGATATAACTATATATATATGTAGAATTCGCTAAGAAATGAATTTAATATAAAATATTAGAAAGGGCCAGTGATTGTGAAAGTGTTTGATGGATGGTTATTTTTCCCTTTGATAGTTAAATCACCGACTATCAAAGATTTTTGACCATTGTTGTCAATACGGAGAGACCGGTTGGATTTAATATCCGAAAACCACTACATATAGGCATAGACGATGCGAATTAAATTATACTAAAGATAATCGAAGACGGAGTGAAATTCAAGAGTTGTTATGTTTTTCCAGTCCCAGGACAACTTGTATGGACAAATGTCTTACAGAGTATTCGTAACGGTCACATAAGATGATCTTTTCAAGATATTACGTCTGGTGGCGGAGAAATTCGTTTCTCTTAGCTTTTATACCCGTAATATTTTTGGGAAGATCAACTAGTGATTTGACGGGTTTGATGATGTGGCATTCAAAGTGTATGGTGGTCAGATGTTCTAAAAGATAGACGTAGCCTCAAGCTTCATAACCGGGAAATGGAAAAAATCGGGCAGGCAGCATGACTATGTGGGTCGCCCCCATTAGGGTGTATAATCACCTATCTAGAGAAATTCCTTTTACTTCTTTAATCTATTTCGATGTTGTCCCTTTTCGGGAAACGGTGGTTTGAGCCCAACCGTTGGTGATATACATTCGATACACTCAAGCGAAATGGGTGGTCGGTCATGTGTGGGTCGGGTTGCAAGATGTTCTTGTTGAACCCAGTGTGTTCCCCTCTAGAGATAAACTATCGGCAGGTGGTCCCATACCTTGTCATAGTAGGAATCCAATCTCCAATAAGCGCCCTATGGTTTTTGATTTTATACTATGTATGTAGAGCGTGAGATGCAAGCGTTCTACTATTCAGTTATTTATTTAATTAGACCTTATTACACTATCACTGGATTTTTATATCAAAAATGTTTTGGGTTATACTAAGGTAAAACTGTCCGTGTTTATGTGTGGGTCGGTCTTACTATTATCATTTTCTTTCGAAAGGTTTTTTTTCAAAATTAAACAATATGGTTGGAGTTTACTCACACCAGTCCCATGACTGACCCGGAGTTTATTTTGTTTATTTTTTCCTAAACTCTTGGGTGCCCAAATTTGTATGGGCAGTCAAGTGTTTCAGGATTTTTCAGATGCACTTGGAGGAGCTGGAAGCAGGAGGCTTTACCGTTAGTTATTTGGAATTATTTCCGTGGTGTTGTGAATATGCTGATCTTTGATAATGGTATATGTATAATATACAAAAAATTTGTATCCAAAAGAGTATGTTATATGATATTATATTTTATTCGTTCCGCTGTGAGATTCTATGTTCTTCTTCTTCTATTCTAATTTTCTTTTTTCTATTTCTCACCCTCTAACTTCTTTCTATTAATGACTCGTAGTTCTATGTTATTTGGGTTGGACGTGTGTTGTATTAGTCAGCTCAGATAGTACGGATTTGCGGGCCACTACAATATATCTGATTGGTGGCAGAGAATTTATTCTCTTGCTTAACACCCTTCTCTGAGATGCACGAGCTCAGAGGTTATATGTTGATAGTTATCGATCGCATGGCGTGGATTGTCAATGTGGCATGACAAGATGTAGATGATCAAGGTTATTGTTGAAAAGTAGAGCCTTGTGGTTAATGATTAAAGCTTAGCCTATTTCGGCATAGCTTTATGTATAGCGTTACTTCACGAGCTTCACACCCCAGTAAGAGTCAGAAACGGGACAAGGGACCCAAGGAGTGCATGCGTTTCTTTCTAGCTAGAAGTGGTATTAGGGTTTTGGAAGCCTTGACATTTTACTTATGTGGATGATGGAATGAGGCGCCTCGGTTATATTGGTCGATAGTGACCAAATTATAGGTTCAGTATGACCGGGAAACATGTGTTCAAGCATAACTAATCCACTAAAGTATTTGTGTACCGGCCTTGGAGGATCCAAGGGCTCGCCAGCGTCCGAGTCCTGAGACATTGCTAGAGTGTCTCGAATAGGTAAGGAGATCGTCCCTAGCCTTGACTCATGATGGAAACCCAATTTCCAATACGACATTACAGTTTTGATTGTAAACCTATATATGGCGACATAATAGAATGGGTTACTATGCCGTCTAGGATTGATACATTTACTTTGAAGTATTTTAAAATTGATTAGACACTAAAAATAATATTAAAATATTATTTTCTACATATCAAGCATGTTTGATCATTATAAGGTAAAACTCTATCCTCCGGTTTGCGTTGCATTGCATGATGGTACTTGAGTCTTATAATGATTTAATTTTTCTAAAAAGCATTGCGTTGTTTTGAATAAAAATTTATTAAACTTATGCACTAGCAATCCAATGAAGTAAACTCGTTCCGCGTTAGTGGCGTGGTCTTGTGATTAGCCACATTGTTAGTTAAGTTAGGAAAGACTTCTCATACCAATTCCATGACTGACTCGTAGTTTGTTTCACTTTGAAAACTCGGGTGCTCTCTTTTCGCACGGGCAGCCAAGTGATAGGTCTAGGTATTTATGTACATATGCTGGATTGGAGCATGCTTGTGGGCTGAAGATGAAGATCATTTTATCTTTTATTTCTGCTTTGAAACATTTAGACATCCTTTATTTATGATGTACTTGATGGAGATTGAGACTTATTTCTATTTACTGAGACTTTTATTTGCTAAGTTATATCATGTAACTGTGCCACTCTGATGTTTTGATGTTGTGCAATTGATGACATTTCTATTTCCGCTGCAATGGTTTATGTGTTATGATGTTATCTGAGATCTGCTATTGTTGTAATTATGTTATATTCCTATGATTATCCTTGCTTTCGTACTACGGAAGTTTGGGGTCATCACAGTTGGTATCAAAGCTAAAGGTTAACCTTAGCACTGGAGTATAACATATTTAAAACAATTCATCTAGATAGAATCAGCAGTATTCTAAGGCAAGTAGCTCATTAGAGATAGGATTAGTAATGTCCTAGAATGAGCACAACAGAGTAGCACATATTAATCAGTCATTACATCATTATCATATTTCCATATGTCTCTACTTTTAACCTTCCTTCTTTAAAATTATCATTTCTGTTAGTCTGGCTCTTTCCTTGATGGTACAGAACTAACTAAAAATGAGTACTAGAGCGAGAGCGAGAGCCCGAGGCAGAGGTGGAGCCAGAGGTCGAGTAAGAGATGGGACCCCCACAGCTCAGAGGCAGGCCACTCCCGAGGCTGTAACACCACCACCTCCACCCCATAGCCTTTTGACCTGGACAAGGTAGCCAAGAAGTCCAGGAATTTAAGGGGCGTATCATTCACCGGGCGAGAGACAGTAATAGAAGCACAGGCATGGCTCAAAATTTGTGAGAAGATATTTGGAGGCCTGGAATTAGAAGACCGCCGTAAGCATTTTTTGGCATCGTGGCTATTAAAGGATGAGGCTGAAAATTGGTGGGATACTGTTAGAATTGGCAATAATGAGGCCGACATGTCTTAGGCCAGATTCAAGGAACTCTTCAATGAGAAGTTTATTCCTCCGCGGGAAGTAGAGCGTCTCCACGATAATTTTTCCAACTTGCAGCAAGGAGATATGACTATTTCAGAATATGTGCGGAAGGTTGAAGAGCTCTCACGCTATGCTCCAGAATTAATTCGGGACCCAGTCCAGAAGAACAAAAGATTCATTAATGGCCTCTCCAGGAAATATCTGAATAGAGTCACAATACACATTAAGCTCCTATTTAATGAGGTGATCCTGATGGCTTGCCGATATGAGGACAATGATAGAAATTCACAGTAAGATCGGGAGAAAAATCAGAATAATAATAAAAGGAAGCAAGCTGACAAGAAACTAGAGGCGAACAATTTTTCTACCGCCAAGCCTCAAGGAAGTAAAAGAGACAAATCCAAGGTGAGATACTTCAATTGTCAGAAGATGGGGCACTTTGACTACGAATGATGAGCTCCAAAGAGGCCAAAGAGAAATGAGTCAGGGCCCAGTCAGAATTCTCGCAACACCAGGGAATGCTTTAATTGCCACAGGCTAGGGCATCTCATCAAGAATTGCCCACTACTGAAGAAATATGAGGTGGCTCATGTATACGATGGGGCGGCTGCACCAGCTTCTTCCGAAGGAGCAGGTAAACCTGATGTCTTGGGAGGTACTCTTACCATTAAGAATATTCCTGTTACCATATTATTTAACACTGGTGCATCACGTAGTTTCATTTCTAGTGACATGATTAAAAAGTTAAATTTGAAAACAATAAATCTTAAAGAATCAGTTAGTGTCCATAATCCAATAGGAGGTTCTCTTGTTCTAGGGCTGTTTTGTAAAGTGCCCAACTCCTATTCTTTTTACCGGTTTCCTTTTAATCTGATCGTGATGAATTTTTCTGAGTTCGATATTATTCTTTGGCTGGACTGGTTAACAAAACATGAGGCCGAGGTTAAATGTGTCGAAAGAATTGTCAAAGTTAAAATGAAGCTCGGAGGTATTATCATACCATGTCACGGCTCAGCAACCGACAAGAAAGAATTTTGGTCTTCTCTAGAAGTCACTCCTACTTCTATTGAGAATATCCTTGTTGTCAAAGATTATGCGGATGTGTTTGAAGAAGTTGATAGCTTACCTCCGCGCAGAGAAATCAACTTTAGGATTGACTTAGTTTCGAATGCAAGGCCAGTTGTGCATCCATTTCGGAGAATGATGCTGGAAGAAAAATAGGAGATGAACAATCAAACTAAATAGCTTTTGTGGAACGGTCTGATCAGGCCTAGTTCCTCAAATTGGGGTGCAGCAGTGGTGTTTGTCCCAAAGTCAGATGGTACCCTCAAACTGTGTGTGGACTACCGTGACCTCAATAAGAAAACGCTGGAAAATAAATATCTATTGTCGCGTATTGATGATCTATTGGACCGCTTGAATGGAGCGCAAGTATTCTCTAGGATGGTCCTAGCTACAGGTTTCCACCAATTCCGCATTGCCCAAGAATGTGTTCCTTTGACCGCTTTCAGAGAGCCAGACTTATTCTATGAATGGCTAGTAATGCCCTTCAGTTTATGTAACGCTCCTGCCTACTTTGTCGATCTAATGAACAGAGTATTCCGGGATGTCTTGAATAAATTCATGCTAGTTTTCATTGATGATATATTAATCTTTTCTAAATCCACTGTTGAGCATGAAAAGCACCTGAAAGAAGTTTTGGAGATTTTGAGAAAGAATGTGTTGAAAGCCAAATTCTCTAAATGTATATTATGGCAAGAAGAGGTGAAATTCCTCGGCCATATTGTATCAAAGAAAGGCATTTTAGTAGACCCGGGAAAGATCTCAGCCATCCAAGATTGGAAGCAGACGAGCACTCCAGAGAAGTCAGAAGTTTCTTAGGACTGGCTGGCTATTATCGGAAATTCGTTAAAGATTTTTCGAAACTATCTTGTCCATTGACAAAGCTGACTAAGAAGCATACAAAGTTTATTTGGACACCCGAATGTGAGGCAGCTTTCCAAGAGCTGAAATTGAGGTTGACCACTGCTCCCGTGTTAACCATTATTGATGGCAATCAAGATTTGAAAGTCTGGACAGATGCTTCTATTGAAGGTATTGGTGTGGTGTTAATGCAGAGAGACAAAGTAGTTGCATATGCTAGCCATCAGTTGAAACCGCATGAGAAAAGATACCCCGCTCATGATCTTGAGTTGATGGCCATTGTATTTGCTTTAAAGATATGGTGGCACTATCTTTTGGTTGAGAAGTTCGAATTATATACTGATCATAAATCCTTGAAGTATCTGTTCACCCAAAGAGATTTGAATTTAAGGCAGCAACATTGGTTAGAATTTCTTGCGGCCTATGATTTGGACATCCTATATACTCCAGGGAAAGCCAATGTTGTAGTCGACGCGCTCAGCAGGAAGAATGCGGCTAGCGCCAATCTTATCATCGCCAGTCTTATCATTACACCTACATTAATGGGTAAGATTTCTACTCTTCAAAAAGATGATAAATTTATTCAGATGATCAGCGGGCGAGTTCGAAAGGGCAAAGCATCAAGCTTCCAAATAGATAGTAAGGGGACCCTTAGACTGCAAGGGAGAATCTGTGTGCCAGATATTCCCGAGCTAAAAAGAAAAGTTATGGATGAATGTCACAAATCTAAACTCAGCATCCATCCAGGAGTAAGCAAGATGTATCACGATCTTAAGCGCACTTTCTGGTGGAAGGCGACGAAGAGAGACATTTCTATATATGTTGCTAGATGTTCCACCTGTCAGCAAGTTCAAAGTGATCAACAGAAGCTTGCAGGATTGCTGCAACCGCTAGAGGTTCCAAGTTATTGTTGGCTTGCCCCTAACCAGAAAAGGGAACGATAGTATATGGGTGATTATAGATCGTTTCACGAAGACTGCCCATTTTGTTCCTGTCAGAACTAATAGAACAACTCGAAGTCTAGTGCAGCTTTATTTCAGAGACATTGTCAGACTGCAAGGGGTTCCTAGTGGCATTTTTAGTGACCGTGATCCGATATTTTCTAGAAAATTTTGGGATGCATTCCAAGAAGAGCTTGGGAACAAGTTGACTCTGAGCACCGCCTATCATCTTCAGACAAATGGCTAGACTGAGAGGGTGAACCGCATATTAGAAGACTTGTTGCGAGCATGCATTATTGATTTTGGCGGGTCATGGGAGGATCACTTGCACTTGGTTGAGTTCTCTTATAATAACAGTTACCAAGCAAGCTTGTAGATGTTGCCATTTGAAGCACTATATGGTAGGCCATGCAGATCTCCCGCATGTTGGGTGGAACCAGGCAATCGATTAGTATTGGGTCCCGACATGATTCGTGAAGCATCAGATAAAGTTGATTTTATTACGAAGCGACTACTGACTGCACAGAGCCGACAGAAGAGCTATGGTGACGCACGAAGAAGGGATTTAGAATTCTCTATTGGTGATTATGTATACTTAAGGGTTTCCCCATTGAGATGTGTAATTCAATTTGGGAAGACTAGGAAGTTGGTGCCAAGGTTCACTGGTCCATTTCCTATTCTCGAAAGGATCGGAACTCTCGCTTATATGGTGCAGTTGTCAGACTAGTTATCAGGGGTGCATGATGTATTCCATGTGTCTCAACTTCGAAAGCATGTACATGATCCAGACTTGGTTGTGGAGGAAGCAGCACAACAAGATTTGGAGATTACCCCAACCTTAACAGTAAGAAGGGAGCCAGTGAAAATTGTTGGCAAAGAGACCCGAGTCCTGAGGAACAAGAGGATCCTCTTAGTCAAAGTGCAGTGGAGCGGGGATCCTAGAGACTGTACATGGGAGACTAAGGATAGCATCAAACAGGCATATCCCAAGTGTAGAGTGGACATCTCCGAGTAACTCTTGTTCTGAGGTACATTTAAAATATGTTGCATTTTCCGTTTTGTTTCCTACTTCACTATTATTTCCTTTTCGGGGACGAAAAACTTTTAAGTGGGGGAGATTGTAACAACCCGAAAAATTAGAACCAATTTAAACTTTTCATTTGGGCTATTTCAAAGAATTTTGAACAGTTAAAATAATTTATTTTAAATAATAACAATTTAAAATTTTATTTAAATCAAAATTAGAATGAATATATTTATTTTAATTTTAAAAGGAGTTAGAAATAACACAGCAGTTTGAAATTTTGGATATGAACTTTGACCGAATGTATATGATTCAAAATAAGTCGGATTTTAGTGAAACCAAAAATATTTAAATCTGTTTAAAAACATCTTTCCAATGAATCCGAAAAATCGTAATTTCATAGCGGGAATAAAAAGTTATGGGCAGTTGAATATCCAGAATAGTCGCAATGGAATATAGTATAATTTATAGCCCGTATAAATGGCTATTATACAAACGACCTCCTTTTCCGACGAAACCATTTTTGTCAGATCCGGAATGTCAAATTATGACGAAGTTTAATTTTCTATAATTTTTGGAATTAATTTGTGAGCGTGGTAGATTAAAATGTGTTCGATAATTTTTGTTGAATTTAATCGACCGTTAAAAAGGCCATTTTTCAAAAAGGTCTCCAAATTCGATGAAATTAATTTTGTTAGGACCATATCGTCAAAACATAGCTAGATTTATTTTTCGAGAATTTTCGGAGTCTGTATGTGACCCCAGTGAATTTAAATGTACGATCGAATTAATTAAATAAAGGATTTAAATTTTAAATTAAAGAAAACAGGTTGAAAACGATCGTTTGGGCTGACGGGACCTAGCCTATTGGTTCTGGAATGGGGGTAATTGGGTGGGAACAACTTTTGTTGGGCTGAAATTGGAGCTGTTAAGGATTGATAGGCTAAAACCAATAATTAAAGGAATTTAATATTATTATATTATAAATAACCTAGCACAAACCCTAATCCCATTTACTACAGCCGCCACCTCCCTGAAATCCATGATCGAATTTTCTTAACTCTTCTTCCACTAATAAATCCCAATCCATTCGACAAAATTTCCCACTCCAGTTGAAGTTATCGTAGAGATTTCTCTCCTCTCTACATCCATTTGGTAAACACTACCTAAAAGTGGAAAATTCGATCGTTCCAGACCCGGGAACCTATCATGTTCGAGCCGCCGTCCATACCACCTACTGCCATCGCACGCGACGACGTGGGGTGTAACATCCTGGTTTTTGACTGAGTATGTAATACAGTTATTTTGGATTAATTCAGTAATTAAGTTAAAATATTAAATTGTGAATAATTAATATTAGAGGATTTCAGGAATAAAATATTTAAATGGTTTAAGATATTGTAATCAATGTAAAATAATTAATCATTTTAGAAAAATCCTATATGCGTACATATTGGTATATAAAACAAGCGCATGGTATTCTAAACATCTTGTCTAAAATCTTATTTTAAATTCATAAATATTTGTTTGTTGTACAAAATCATGCCATCTAAATCTAGGAAGTACATATACAATTGATAATTAAGGAAGCTTGACAACCAGTAAGTTTTTTTTTTAAATATACGATATTTTGGCTATATGAATGCAAGATATTGCATTTATTTGATAAGAATGACCAGCATCAAAATCAATAGTAGAGCCAAATTTGTGTGTAGATAGATTTGATATTGAAATACATCTTGTACATGGCTATTTGCTTAGCATCTAGGTATATCTTTGCAAATCTTCCAAATACACATACATGTGATAAAATCTCTGGCCGTAAGTATTGAATCCTTTTAGGACAAGCTGCAACTACCCTTTCTTCAAATCAAAAGAAAATCTTTTACATCGCCTGTTTTCAATCAAACAGTAGCCTATGATTTTCTAAGCAAACAAGTATACTATAAAATATCCATCAGCACATGGCATATGGTTTGTATACCTAGCTTGGACTACTCTAATCTAAGCATTTAATGGATTGAAAAGCTTAGCAGCCAAGTCTTAAATCTGCACATGCTATACTCCAAAAGTTAGTTTCAGTCGTGCCCTTTTGTACTGAGAAGCTTTGCCAAAACAGCACTCTCTTTTCCATCAATCAAATACACACCCTAGATCTACATTGCTACATCTTTTTCATAGTGTACAGCCATGTATAGTTGCCTTTCCATTAGCTAGTTCACAACTAAATAGTAGTTGTGTTCTTCTTTCTAATCAAACCACAACAATAATTTCAAATCATCTTAATGGAGTAGCCTGTTGCAAACATTACATCTGCTGCATTTTCCTCCCGCAAACAATGAATGAAAACACTAATATTTTAACCATTGATGCACCTATATAAACACACTAGCTGTTGCATTTATTAAACATCTCATTCGAATCAAACTTGAATTAAAATGGAAACTAAAGAGATGGGAGGATATCATGGCATAACAAATATGAAGAAAAAAAAGGAACTTGGATAGAAAACAGTTAGAACAGAGGAGCTGTTTTTTTGGGTGAGTAAACCAATTTGTTTAATCTTTATTCTAGAACTGCTATTTCCATTATGAGTAAATGTCATTGTTGTTTGTGTATAGAACTCTGTATAAATCATACTGCTAAAGTATCATGATCGTGTATAGAACTCTGTATAAATCATACTGCTAAAGTATCATGATCTGAAAACACTTACAAGAAGATAAACTTGCCTGTAAACGTTCCTTTACTCTCTGATTAACTCCTGTGCAAATGATTGTATAGATTAGCAATGTGTATTTATAACTGTATGTATCTGGGTGTACTGTATAAAGATTTAATTCGACCTGCATGTCGGAAAAGTTAGCAAGAACCTGGAAATAAATTTTAAAAACCTATACATAAGGCTCTTCACTTATACAAACCAATACCACGGATTCAAAAATCAATAACTTGAATTCGAGTTTATTCTAAACCTTGAGTTTAAAGGGAAAGTTGGTTGTTTTAGTCCGTAGATAATTGTAAAAATAGTTCCAGGATTTATAAGAGGGTATACCCTCGTCTACCTTAAAATAACAACAAGGAACTCATAACAATCAAATTTTTGACATAATCAATTTTGAAATTCAGGTATTAGATCTTGTTTGTTATGAGATAACATGAATTTTAATAGTAATTTCATGATTTTTAAGCAAGTGGGTAGTGAGATAATTAGGGATGAACGGAAAAGCATTTTTGGGCAAAATTCTGGTGAACTAGTCGATGGAATTCAATGGCGTAAGGATAGGAGGGGTACGTGTGGTTGGTGATCATGGAAAAAATGGCCCATAATTTTTCTAATAAATGGATTTTGAAGATGAAATGAATCTAGGCGTTTAGGGTTGTTTTCTTTTATCCCTTATGGTCGAAAAACTGCACCGTCGGTGGTAAACTCTAGGGCGTCGGACCTAGGGAAAATTTAAGTGAATGGTGTCTGCGAACTCAAGGAGAGATCCGGCGATGTCTGGCGAGATATGGGGAAGGTGCAGGGTGTTTTTGTGGATGGATGTATTCCTATGGATTTTGATTCGAACACCAAAAATCGGTTTGGATGATCGCAGGAGGATCTGAAGGTGGTGATGGATGCAGGGTATGTGGAGGCACTTGCATGGATGATCAGAGCGGAGCTCGAGCCAGGGTAGTTGTTGTACACATGCACATATGCCCATTGTGCACTGGGGAATTGACAGGATATTTTCAAGAAGAAGGAAGTGGTATTTGGCAAGGAAGAAGGTGGTACTTAGCACGGTGGAAGTGGTGTTGACAAAGGAGAAAGTGTTACTTAGTACTGAGAAGTGGTATTTGGCAAATGGCAAGTGGTATTTGGCAAAAATAAGAAGAACATGATTGGGCAAGGGAATTTTTGGAGAAATCAGCGTGTGTGGCAAGTGAATTTGGAGTGGAAATTTGGGTTTGGCAAATGAAAGGAGGAAGAGAGAATTGGGCCAAAGAAGTTTGGGCCGGATTTTTATTTAAAACAAGTTTTAAATAAAAAAATAGAAATATAAAATAAAGAAGTAAAACAAAAATAAATAAAAGTTATGTTAAATTTAATAGGATTTAAGAAGGAAAGAAGCTAAACATTTTGGGCGATGGAAGGATGGACATTGAACGAGAAATAGATCATAGTAGCTTGGCTTAAAAGATTTAACAAGTTTAAAAACCAAACGAAAGGGAAATAATAAAATAAAAATAGGAATCAAGTAAAATAAAAGAAGGGAAAAATAGAAGAATAAATAAAAAGAGATTTTTAGGATTAAGAAAGTAAGGAAATCAACATTCTTGGCAGGTGGAAGGAAAGACATTAGCAAAGGAAGCAAACGTAGTAGCTCGATTTAAGAAGTTCAACAGGTTTTAGAAATAAAAACAAAAAGGGAAATGATAAAAATATAAATTAGAAAATAGCATAAATTTAGTTATTTATGATTATTTGGAAATAAATAAATAATTTACCAAGTATAACAAGGCTATAAAATGTCGTATAAACAAGCAGACATTTTAAAGTAAAATACCGTGTGCGACGCGCACATTTTAGTTGTTTGTTGTAAAAGACAGTCAAATATCTTGAATTTAAACAATACAGAAAAACGTGATTCTATTTGGTCGAAGCTTATAAATTAAAGAGTATATAAAGTGAAAAGTATATCTAATTCAGTCATTTTGAGTTGATAATCATTTCCATTGAACAATGAATAGTAGAATTGTTTTCTTAAGTATCGACTAACCTTAAAAGACATCACACTAATCATTTCGAAGAGTCTGGAATTTATATTCCCAAATTATTAACTATTAAATAAAATGATTCGATGAATAACTTGGAATAGTATTTCTGAATGAAATCAAGTTGATCAAATAAAAAGAGTCGAGAAGAAATATCATTCACAGTTCAAAGTAAGTAATGTAACAACCCGAATTTTAATAACATGTTGAAACTAGAAATCAGGGTATAATTAATTTTTAAAATAATAATTAAGGGAAATGGGTTACGCCATTGCGTTCGTCTCGAAATTTTACATGAAATAGAGTCCGAGTTTTCGAAAATCGGAGTTCGGATGAAGAAGTTATGGCATGTAGAAGATTCGGCAGATTTTAGGCAGCACAGAACCAGGCAGGTCGACCTGGGGGTCGACCTGGGGGCCAGGTCGACCATGTGGTCGACCTTAGGGTCGACCTACCCCCAGGTCGACCATGCGGTCGTCCTCCCCCCCTTACAGGTCGACATGGTCGGCCTGTTTTGACCCAGAACTCATTTTTGAAGCCTAAGACGTGTTTTGATGGTCCGGATTAATTCTAGGGTTAATCTAAGGGCCTAAACTAGTTCCTACACCTATAAAAACACCCTTAGACCTAACCTAATTCACAACAAATCATTCTTACACCAAAATGCTGTTGAGGTCCCTCTTGATCATGGTCGCCGTCTCTAATCAATTTCCTAAGCTTTTATACACAATCCAATTCGAAGATTAAGACTTCTACAATGATTCAAGACAATAAATCAACAACGTCACTGCAACATTCTACAACAAATTCAGTTCTTAATTCATTAGCCATGCTCTATAAGTTCTCGTTGTTTTTAGATTTAAACATTTAATTATAATATGGCCATGGAATAAAGTGGAATTGGATTTAAGTATGTTTATTGATTCAGATCTATTTCTGTTGCTTCTTGAATCTTGAGTTTTGGGACTTTTCTATATTCGTTCTCATGTCAAGCTTACGATCTATTCAACCTGTTGAAAATCAGTTTTTCTTGATTCATATTGATATTATTATCAAGATCTATCTTTTATGCCAGAGATGATGTTTTTATGCCAGTTTTCTCTCTATGCTGATTGTTATACAAATTCTACCTTCCCCTGTTTATTTTCTTTCGATGAACCTAGGTCAATTTCAGACCTAGGCCTAAACCGCGATTTGCGTACGATTGAATACGGGGAAATATGGGAATGCTGTCTATATTGGATATACATGTTTGGTAAAATTGATGGCATAACATGAAACTGGAAATTTGGGGTATTGTCAATATAATTAAAATTGCAAGTTTGGCCATTGGCATAATTAAATTGGCATGAAGTGGGCATAATGAATTATCATGTAAATAAAATCACGAGTACGGGCCTATGTAAATTAAATCAAAAGATTAGGTTTATGATTGGGCATAAGTAGAATTGGGACTTTGAACCTAAAAGCAATTGTAAACTTGATAATTGGCATAAATATGTATTATGAACTTGGGTAGTTGGCGTGTGTTGAAATAAAAAGATTATAGTTTGGGATAACTACATCATGAATCATGATTTGGGTTTATTTGGACATGAAACTTGATACATGTAATCTTGGCTAGAACTTGATATGGGTAAAATGGCATAAACCTGGCATACATGTAATAGGCAAGAATTGGGCATATGTAAACTGACTAGAATTGGGTATATATATATATATATATATAAATTGGCATGTAATTTTGGAACTTGGGCATATGTTTATTAATATGTAATGTTGGGAATTTGAAACATGAAAATGACTGTGTATTGGATAATTGACTTGAACACGAACATGGACGTTTCTATATGTAAAACACATGAACTGATATTGGGGTTTTGGGGGAAATACGAACATTAATGAACCTTTGACACGAGGTTAGACTCGGTTTGTGGTGTAAATCTGCCCGGAACCGCCCGACAAATCCAGTGGCCACAAAGTGTCAGTCTAATGTGAGAGGTCGAAGGTCGAATTGTAGGCGTAACGATTCATGACACGAGGTTAGACCCAGTTTGTGGTGTAAATCTGCCCGAAACCGCCAGACAAATCCAGTGGCCACAACATGCACGGTCTAATGTGAGAGGTCATGATTCGCTCGTCATAATGAATGAATTAATACTAACCATAATAAGACGTGGGTATGGTTAGAGGGTTAGGTGGGATGACATGGAAATTTGACATGTAAATGTGGACCTAACCAGTATGAGTTAAGAACATGTAAAACTTATAAATGTAGGCTTAACCAACATAATTGTTAATCAGACTAATGGGTGGGTTAAGTAATATGACTAGACTAATGACACTTTACCAATATAACATGACACGTGGCAGGGTTAAGTCAACTTGAACATATAGATAATACTTAACTAACTTACCATGATACGTGGGCGGGTTTAGTCATGAACCGCTTGAATATACTTAACCAATTTGACACGTTGATTTGATAAGGTTAAGTCATGAACCGCTTGAATATGCTTAACCAATTTGACACGATGATTTGATAGGGTTAAGTCATGAACCGCTTGAATATACTTAACCAATTTGACACGTTGATTTGATAGGGTTAAGTCATGAACCGCTTGAATATACTTAACCAATTTGACACGATAATTTGATAGGGTTAAGTCATGAACCGCTTGAATATACTTAACCAATTTGACACGATGATTTGATAGGGTTAAGTCATGAACCACTTGAATATACTTAACCAATCTGACATGATGATTTGATAGGGTTAAGTCATGAACCGCTTGAACATACTTAACCAACTTGACACATGATTCGTAGGGCTAAGTCATGAACTTGAACGACAACACTTAGCCGATTTGACATGACACGTAGACGGGTTAAGTCTCGAATTTAAATGACAACACTTAACCTGTTGGACGGAAATCCTAGTTACGCGGTACTTTTCAGCAGTAACCCACTAGATGTATCATGGTACCCTGGAACTAGGCAGGGTGGGGCACGATTACTGGGCTGATTGTAAGCGACCAGAACGACGGCTGAGTTGGTGCGCCATTGTAGGTTCAGGCGGACTATGGTCGTGCACGTAGTCCGGAGTTGAAAAAGCAGGCATTGGGCACCGGTAGGTTTACACTGTGCGTGCTTGATTCGTGTCGGTGGTTGGCACCCTAGGGCTTGATACACCCTATGGTGGACTAGCACAAGTAACTACATTCGTGATAGGGCCGTATGACACAGACACATGACGAGCTAGAACTTGTAGGGAGCCGATCGATTAATAGATTGTTTCGTGGGACCAAGTAATGGGTCATTTCATGATATTGGGCAAGGGGTCATGTAACGACCCAGAATTTGTGGCCAATTTAAAAAATTTATTTTAGAAATTTTAATGGATTTTAATGTTTAAAATAATTTATTTTAAATAAGAACGACTAAAAATTTATTTTAAAACGAATAAATTCAGTCTAATTATAAAAGGAGTTTAAAACAGAGCTGCAGTTTGAAAATTTGAATTTGAACTTTGACTGACTGTACAGGATTCATTTTAAGTCAGAATTGAACGAAACAAGAAATATTTAAATCTGTTTAAATCATATCTTTCTAACGAATCTGAAAAACTGAAATTTCACTTTAAAAATTATAAGTTATGCCCATTTCAAAATTTAGAAAAGCCGCTGTAAAATTTATATATTTTTTAATTTAATATATTGACCTTAAAAATAGTCATTTTGCAAACGACCTCGGTTTTTGACGAAACCACTTTTGTTGGAACCGGAATGTCAAATTATTGCTAGGTTTCAATTTTTAGAATTTTCCGAGTTGGTATGTGAGCGTGGCAAAAGAAACTGCGTTTTGTCACTTTCAGTTAAATTTAAACAGCTTAAAAATAGCCATTTTTCAAATAGTCTCAGAATTCGACGAAATTAGTCTTGTTAGAACCGTATCGTCAAAACAAAGTCAAAAATATTTTTTTGGAATTTTCTGAGTCCGTATGTGTCCTCGGTGAATTTCATTGTACAACAAAATTAAATTAATAGAGGAATTAAAATTTAAATTAAATATTTCTGGCCACAGACAGCCGTTTGGGATGATGGGACCTAGCCCATTGGATCCGGAATGGGGACTATTGGGTGGGGTCACTTTCTGTTGGACTGAATTTGATTCGGTTTGAAACTTACGGATTTATTTGTAAAATTACACTATAATAATATAAATAAATAGAAAAAGAAAACCCTAATCCACTGTACATCGTATCTCATAGCCGCCACCTTCAAACAATGGCCATGAACGCTCCACCCTTTCTCCCCTAAATTTTCCTTCATCTCAACGAATTAGACCCCAAGCCATACACCATATCGAAGATCTCCTCTTCCTCTTTCCATGAGTACCAACCATCACCCCTCTCGTCGCCTGAGCTCTGAGAACCGACCCTCCAAACTATGGGCGTTGCCACCGCCGCCCAGGCTGAAGGACACCACCGAGCTCCCCCCTATTCCCGGCGTGAGTGCACCGCTAGTCCCTCTCCGGAGTGGCGAACTCCGATTACCCCGAAACTGAACGATTAAAGCAAAAAGGTTCGACCAAGGATTGAACCAAGAAGCGTATTCGGCGGCCACAAATTCTGAAGGAGGAAGAAAGGTTTTGCTTAATTAATTAATTAATATAAATATTTAAATCTTAAATTAACCATAACTCTTTCGTTCGAACTCGAAATTCGACGATTTCAGGACCGTCGGGATCGTAATTCAGATGACTATTTTTCTATACTGATTAAGCATAGTTCCGAGCCAGCCTAATTTTTGGTCAAATTCAAAGAGGAGCAACACTTTGGCGAGAATTCTTTTTAAATAATTATAATAAAATAATCATAATAGTGTTGGAAATATTTATCCATCCGTTGTTAACTTCAGTTGATGTTATACACAACTTGGTCTAGAATTATTGATGTTGTTTGGGTGTGATTCATTTTGTTAAAATTATATATAATGGGATTGTAGAGATTATTCAACAAAATAGAATTGTTTTGTATGTTCGATTTGAATTGACAAATTATAGATGCCATGTATGTTCGATTCGAATTGACAAATTATATATGCCACATATATTCTATTGAATTTGACAAATTATATATGTCATGTATGTTTAATTAGAATTGCTAAATTAGAAATATCAATTTTGTAGTTAGAAATTGTTAACAAATAAAATATCTTTTTATTTGTTATTAGAAAACACAATAAATTGTTAACAAACACAACATTCTTTTATTTGTAATATAGAATACATAGGAAATTGTTATGTTAATATCACCTTGTTGGAAACTGTTACGTTAACATAGAAAAATATCATTTATGTAAAACTATTATGTTAACATGGAAGATATCATTTATTTAAAAATGTATCTTAACAAAATTCGTCATTTTATATCGAAAAGGTTATGTTATCAAAATATGTCATTAAATTAGAAGTGTTTATTTAGAACAAAATGTGTAATAAAGTTAGAAATGCTTATTTTGATTTAATATAACATATTTGTTTAGAAAAGTTATTTTGATTTAAAATCACATTTTTAGTATAAAAGATTGCAAAAAAAAAGAGTTAAAAGCAAAAGAATAGATTTTTATTAAACATTCCCTTTCAATAACATTCCTTTCAATAAAAAGAAATTATATTTTTATTACCAAATTGATCTCAATAAAGAAGTGCAGGATTAGAAATACACATTTTTGTTAAAACTTGACTTGTGAAATAAAAATCACATTTTTGTTAAATTGAAATTATCATTTTTGTTTACATCAATAAAAGAGATATTTTTGTCCCTTTTAAAAGAATGAAATAAAAAGAGACATTTTGTCACTTTTAAAAGAATGGAAATAAAAAGACACATTTTTTCATTAAATAAGGATTTTACAAAAATCACGTTTCTATCATTTAATAAGAATAGTATTTTTGGTCAAAACATGATTTTAGAAAATAAAAATAGTATTTTTGTCAAACATGTTTAAGTAGACAAAAATGAACATTTATATACCTTGGAGAAAAGACCAACATTTTGTTTACATTAAAAAGATCAGACTAAATTATCATATTTTTATACATTAAAAAGAATGAATTAGAAATGTATATTTTTATACAATAAAAAGGATGAATTAGAAATGGGCATTTTTTTCACATTAAAAAGACCGAAGTAAAAATATACATTTTGGCATTTAATAACGAATTTTCAAAAATACTCATTTTGTTGTATAGAAAACCAGTGACAAAAAAATTCATATTTTTGTTGAATAGAAATAGATTAAACTAAACCATCATATTTTGTTTAAACAAATGAAAATGACCTTTTGGTCAAAACTTGAATTATGAAAAGAATAACGTTTTGTCAAAACTTGATTAGTGAAAAAGGATTACATAAAATGAACATTTCATGTATTAAGAAGGATCAAATGAAATTAAACATTTCTATGCATAAAAAGAGTTTAACCAAATCATACATTTTTGTCCATTTACAAGGGAGATTACACTTAGATCATCAAAAAGGATTAAAGAAAAATAAGCATTTTTGTTTACTTTAAAAGAATGAAGACAAAAATGACATTTTCGTTTACATTGAAAAGAATTTAACAAAAGTATCATATTTTGTACATAAAAAGGAAAAAGACAAAATTACAATTTTTGTCACTTTAAAAAGTACATTTTTGCTAGAAAAGGTATATTAGAACGAAAAGTACATTTTTACTAGAAAATGAAGGTTAGAATAAAAAGTTCATTTCTGGTAGAAAATGTAAATTAAAAATGAAAAGGACATTCTTGTCACTTAAAAAGGATTTCACCAAAAATATTCATTTTTGGTCTTTGAAAAGGATTACTCGAAAGATTAGAAATGAAAGTTAAGATTTTTATTGTCACTTGTTAACAATAAAAAGAATGGGAATAAAGGACTAGATTTTTATTGTCATTTGTACATAATAAAAAGAATTGAAATAGATGTCTGTGATGTTGTAATGTTTGATATGTTAAATATAGGGTTAGTATATTCAAACTGAATACTACACTTCCATTTACAAGTCATCCGACTTGTTTATGTGATTGGGTCAATAATTTTTACACATCGCCCAAGTGCACAAATAATTTATTATTTGATTGTTGGATGAAACCCCACACGGGTATTGGGATGATATTGGATACACACTAATCCCAATATTTAGTTAGCTGTCTATCGATGGATTGACAGTCTGTGATGAGCGTTAGTTATTTACTTTAATGCTCACACAGTTATAAATTCCACTTTGGTCGTCATTTGGGTGTCTGATAATTATTCATCAGGATTGTTGATTACATGCAATATATGGTTGTTGGTTGAGTCACATTCCGATAAAGAATATTCTAGAAAAAGAATATTTTAGAAAATATATTTTTGAAAAAGAATATTTTAGGAAAAAGATATATTTTAGAAAAATATTTTTATTGAAATGAACTAGTTATTAACTAAAGTAAATCATTAAATTTAGATTTAATGAAGTTTTCCAATTTGTTAATATTTAATTGAAGTTAAAATTAAATAAGTTGGATTTTTGGGTTTGTCGTGAATAGTGTCTTAAATAACACCGTTCTTAAACCCTGTATGAAAAGAACAATCTTTTAATTTAGATTATTTAAATTTTCAATTATATTTAGTAATTGGAATAAGATGAAATGTGAGTTGGGTTTATTGTGAACTGTGTTTTTAAGTGACATATGTTCTTTAACCCAACTGACCGTGAAATTATGATTTGGAATTTATAAATCTTTTATTAAGATTCAAATGGGAATTTTCCAAAAGTAAAGTTTTCCAATTTAATATATTAAATTGGAGTTGAATGGAATTCGAATTAATTAATAACCGAGGTAAGCTTCTGTAGAAGAAGACCGATACTACATATGGAATTTAAGAGGCTTTGTCGTTATTCCATTTATATTATTGGTCAGATACAGAATTTTATAACGATTATATATTGATTTGATTTCTGTGAAGATTCTGTATTCAATGGAAGATGATTTTGGGTTTACCGTGAACTATGTTTTAAATGACATTAGTTCTTTAACCCAGTTAAAGATAAAATTAATTTCTTAAATTCAAATAACCATTGATTAATGATTTTTTTGGTATTTAAAACCAAATTTTATTTTTGATAAATCTTTAAAGAAAAGATTTAAAGGTAGTTTAAAGAATTTATCTTTGATAGAATATTGCGAATATTTTATTAGAAGAATATTCTGAATTGGAATGTGGCGTTGGATGTGTCTTTATAATACTTGATTTTTATTATAAAAATACGTGAATTATTCGGAAAGACCGGGTTTAACCCATTCCGAGTAATTACTACGACGATGAAGAGTCGAAGATGAAGACGGTGATTGAAGACCGACGATCTTCACATCGAATGGATGTGTTGCTACAGAGACCCTTGATGGGAGTAGCTACCTTGAAAGGGCTTCAGTGGTGGCCGTCCGGACTATTGTTGATTTTTCGGATTTGGTTTTCGCTCAGACCTAGAGCATAAGCTAGTAAATGGATGCGTGTCTGACATTGGATTTCGTTCCATGTGAATTAAATCGATTTTTGTTAATGTATGTCTGTTTGGTGGTGGAGGATTTATTCTCTGCTTAACACCCTGGTATATATTAATAGTGATTGATCGCATGGCGTGAATTGTCAATGTGGCATGCCAAGATGCAAATGATCAAGGCTTTTGTTGAAAAGCAGGGCCTTGTGGGATGATCAAAGCATAGCCTATTACGACATAGCTTTGTGTATATCGTGACTTCGCGAGCCTCACACCCCGGTATGAGTAAAAAACGGGAGAAGGGACCGTAGGGAGTGCACATGTTTCTTTCTAGCTAGTGGTAGTGTCAGTGCTTAAACTGGCTGGCATTTTACTTATGTGGATGATGGATTTTGAGGCGCCTCGGATTTTTATAGGCCGTTAGTGGTCATACTATATGTTCAAAGGAACCGGGAAACGTGTGTTCAGGCATAACCAATCCACTGCCGATAGGCGGGGACCGGCCCTACCGCTCCAAGGGTTGCCCATAGGTGTGATCCTGAGGCATTTGCTAGAGTGTCTCGAATCGGTGAGGAGCTCCTCTCTAGCCTCGACTCATGATGGAAATCCAATTTCCAATACGACCTTGCGGTTTTGATTGTAGGACTAGTATGGCGACATAGTAGGATGGGGTACTATGCTGTCTATTATTAATACATTATGATTGAAATTGTTTTTGAAATATATATACCCATAGATATACACACTAATATTAAATCCGTTTTATCGTATCAAGCATCTTTTGACCATTATAAGGTAAAACCCTATCCTCCGGTTTGCGTTGCATTGTGTGATGGGACTTGGGTCTTATAATGGTTTCATTTTTCTAAAAAGCATTGCGTTGTTCAACGTTTTACTTTATTTTATGCACTGGAAATCCAATGGAGTAGACCCGTTCCGCGTTAGCGGCGTGGTCCTGTGATTTGCCTTATTATTAGATAAGTTAAGTAAGATTTCTCATGCCAGTCCCATGACTGACATGTAGTTTGTTTCACTGGCAAACTCGGGTGCCCTTATTTTCCACACGGGCAGTCGAGTAGCTTTTTGCAGATATATTTACAGGGTCCTGGTTTACAATTGAAGCGGTATTCGGAAAGCTCTGTATCCGTGTATTCCTTTCGGTTGTATATTTGTATTATTTTCCACTGCTATCTAAATGTAATTTGAAACTCTGATATTATTGTATTCCTATTATGTAATAAGTATTCATACTCTGTTACATTCTTATACTCTGATGTAATCGTTGTAATCAGCAATAAAATGTTCTTCAGTTTATGTTCTGATGTTTGTTGTTCTCAGCAATCCAGCCTTTCCTTTACTGGGAAGTTTGGGTCATCACATGTGGTATCAGAGCTTTGGTTTACAGAGCTCGAGAACAAGACACATTAGAACTGAACGAAAGAATTCATCAGAGATTGGATTAGTAATATCCAATAAGAATAACTCGTTAGATATGGGATCAGTAGTATCCTAGAACGAGTGTGAAGAGTATTATTTTCTTTAAAAATAAAAGTAAAAACAAATTTAGTTTTGAAAATTTTATCTTAAAATACGTATTTGAGTATATTATTATATTTCAATGTGGACAGTCGAGTATATAAAGATTTCAAATATACGAGTAATTAACGGATATTCGAAGTTTTAATATACTGGATAGATATAGAATCACACTCTAGTTGCCTGGAGATGATTCTGGTGATAGGTGCACCATCACCAGTACTTATGTTCGTGTCTCGAAAGTGGTATTTCTATATACTTCCATTGACTGGTATGAGAACCAAAAACTTAGTTAGTACACATTGCTGTGATTTGCACTAAAAATATGATTTTTGATTATATATTTGGAAAGTTAATCACCTAATTGATTGCAGGTTGTGATGTTGGATTATTAGTTTAGCTAATAAAATTATTGGATTGATAATTACTTTAACTAGTACGATAATTGAAAACAATAAATAAAAATCTAATTAAGTTAGTTAAACAACTTTTAGCTTCGTTCCTTTTCGAGGACGAAAAGATTTTTAAGTGGGGGCGATTGTAACGACCCAGAATTTGGGGCCAATTTAAAATTTTTATTTTAGAAATTTTAATGGATTTTAATGTTTAAAATAATTTATTTTAAATAAGAACGACTAAAAATTTATTTTAAAACGAATAAATTCAATCTAATTATAAAAGGAGTTTAAAACAGAGCTGCAGTTTGAGAATTTGAATTTGAACTTTGACTGACTGTATAGGATTCATTTTAAGTCAGAATTAAACGAAACAAGAGATATTTAGATCTGTTTTAATCATATCTTTCTAACGAATCTGAAAAGCTGAAATTTCACTTTAAAAAATATAAGTTATGCCCATTTCAAAATTTAGAAAAGTCGCTGTAAAATTTATATATATTTTAATTTAGTATATTGACCTTAAAAATAGTCATTTTGCAAACGACCTCGGTTTTCGACGAAACCACTTTTGTTGGAACCGAAATGTCAAATTATTGCTAGATTTCAATTTTTAGAATTTTCTGAGTTAGTATGTGAGCGTGGCAAAAGAAACTACGTTTTGTCAGTTTCTATTAAATTTAAACAGCTTAAAAATAGCCATTTTTCAAATAGTCTCAGAATTCGACGAAATTAGTCTTGTTAGAACTGTATCGTCAAAACAAAGCAAGAAATATTTTTTTGGAATTTTCTGAGTTCGTATGTGGCCTCGGTGAATTTTATTGTACGACAAAATTAAATTAATAGAGGAATTAAAATTTAAATTAAATATTTCAGGCCACAGACAGCCATTTGGGCTGATGGGACCAAGCCCATTGGATCCGGAATGGGAGCTATTGCGTAGGGTCACTTTCTGTTGGACTGAATTTGATTCGGTTTGAAACTTACAGATTTATTTGTAAAATTACACTATAATAATATAAATAAATAGAAAAAGAATACCCTAATCCACTGTACATCGTATCTCATAGCCGCCACCTTCAAACAATGGCCATGAACGCTCCATCCTTCCTCCCCTAAATTCTCCTTCATCTCTACGAAATAGACCCCAAGCCACACACCACTTCGAAGATCTCCCCTTCCACTTTCCATCAGTACCAACCATCACCCCTCTCGTCGCCTGAGATCTGAGAACCGACCCTCCAAACTACGGGCGTTGCCACCGCCGCCCAGGCCGAAGGACACCACCGAGCTCCCCCATATTCCCGGCGTGAGTGCTCCGCTAGTCCCTCTCCGGAGTGGCGAACTCCGATTACCCCGAAATTGAACGATTAAAGCAAAAAGGTTCGACCTAGGATTGAACCAAGAAGCGTATTCGGCGGCCACACATTCTGAAGGAGGAAGAAAGGTTTTGTTTAATTAATTAATTAATATAAATATTTAAATCTTAAATTAACCATAACTCTTTCGTTCGAACTCAAAATTCGATGATTTCAGGACCGTCAGGATCGTAATTCAGATGACTATTTTTCTATACTTATTAAGCACAGTTCCGAGCCAGCCTAATTTTTGGTCAAATTCAAAGAGGAGCAACACTTTGGCGAGAATTCTTTTTAAATAATTATAATCAAATAATCATAATAGTGTTGGAAATATTTATCCATCCGCTGTTAACTTCAGTTGATGTTATACATAACTTGGTCTAGAATTATTGATGTTGTTTGGGTGTGATTCATTTTGTTAAAATTATATATAATGGGATTGTAGAGATTATTCAACAAAATAGAATTGTTTTGTATGTTCGATTTGAATTGACAAATTATAGATGCCATGTATGTTCGATTCGAATTGACAAATTATATATGTCACATATATTCTATTGAATTTGACAAATTATATATGTCATGTATGTTTAATTAGAATTGCTAAATTAGAAATATCAATTTTGTAGTTAGAAATTGTTAACAAATAAAATATCTTTTTATTTGTTATTAGAAAACACAATAAATTGTTAACAAACACAACATTCTTTTATTTATAATATAGAATACATAGGAAATTGTTATGTTAATATCACCTTGTTAGAAACTGTTACGTTAACATAGAAAAATATCATTTATGTAAAACTATTATGTTAACATGGAAGATATCATTTATTTAAAAATGTATCTTAACAAAATTCGTCATTTTATATCGAAAAGGTTATGTCATCAAAATATGTCATTAAATTAGAAGTGTTTATTTAGAACAAAATGTGTAATAAAGTTAGAAATGCTTATTTTGATTTAATATAACATATTTGTTTAGAAAAGTTATTTTGATTTAAAATCACATTTTTAGTATAAAAGATTGCAAAAAAAAAGAGTTAAAAGCAAAAGAATAGATTTTTATTAAACATTCCCTTTCAATAACATTCCTTTCAATAAAAAGAAATTATATTTTTATTACCATATTGATCTCAATAAAGAAGTGCATGATTAGAAATACACATTTTTGTTAAAACTTGACTTGTGAAATAAAAATCACATTTTTGTTAAATTGAAATTATCATTTTTGTTTACATCAATAAAAGAGATATTTTTGTCCCTTTTAAAAGAATGAAATAAAAAGAGACATTTTGTCACTTTTAAAAGAATGGAAATAAAAAGACATATTTTTGTCATTAAATAAGGATTTTATAAAAATCACATTTATATCATTTAATAAGAATAGTATTTTTGGTCAAAACATGATTTTAGAAAATAAAAATAGTATTTTTGTCAAACATGTTTAAGTAGATAAAAATGAACATTTTTATACCTTGGAGAAAAGATCAACATTTTGTTTACATTAAAAAGATCAGACTAAATTGTCATATTTTTATACATTAAAAAGAATGAATTAGAAATGTATATTTTTATACATTAAAAAGGATGAATTAGAAATGGGCATTTTTGTCACATTAAAAAGACCGAAGTAAAAATACACATTTTGGCATTTAATAAGGAATTTTCAAAAATACTCATTTTGTTGTATAGAAAACCAGTGACAAAAAAATTCATATTTTTGTTGAATAGAAATAGATTAAACAAAACCATCATATTTTGTTTAAACAAGAAATTGACCTTTTGGTCAAAATTTGATTTATGAAAAGAATAATGTTTTGTCAAAACTTGATTAGTGAAAAAGGATTACATAAAATGAACACTTCATGTATTAAGAAGGATCAAATGAAAATAAACATTTCTATGCATAAAAAGAGTTTAACCAAATCATACAATTTTGTCCATTTACAAGGGAGATTACACTTAGATCATAAAAAAGGATTAAAGAAAAATTAGCATTATTGTTTACTTTAAAAGAATGAAGACAAAAATGACATTTTCGTTTACATTGAAAAGAATTTAACAAAAGTATCATATTTTGTACATAAAAAGGAAATAGACAATTACAATTTTTGTCACTTTAAAAAGTACATTTTTGCTAGAAAATGTATATTAGAACGAAAAGTACATTTTTGCTTGAAAATGAAGGTTAGAATAAAAAGTTCATTTCTGTTAGAAAATGTAAATTAAAAATGAAAAGGACATTCTTGTCACTTAAAAAGGATTTCACCAAAAATATTCATTTTTGGTCATTGAAAAGGATTACTCAAAAGATTAGAAATTGTGACGGCAAGGAATTTCGCTCGGTCCGAACCAGTCGCTAAACCGATCCAGGCCGTTCGAAACGCCCTATCGTTTGAGAACACGACAAAATAGAACGCAAACAGAAGAACATTTCATTGTATATAACAACAATGCATCAGATTACAAGAATATACAGAGTATAAATGAATATTACACAGAAATATCAGAGATTTAAATTACATTTAAATACATAGCAGCGGAAAATAATACAATACACAACTAGAATGAGATATACGGATACAAAGCTTTCCGGATACCGTTCCAGCTGTAAACCAGGATCCTGTGAATATAAATCTGCAAAACCAAAACTACTAGCTGCCCGTGTCAAAATAGGGGCACCCAGAGTTTAGGTTAAAACAATAAACTCCAGGTCAGTCATGTGACTGGTGTGAGAACTAAAACAGTTATTAATCTTTATTTTAAAGATAGGTAAATCAAGGGACCACGCCGTATAAGACGGAACGGGTTTCCTCCCAAGAATACCAGTGCATAAAACAAACAGCGCAATGCTAAATAAAGAAAAATGAAGCTGTTATAAGACCCAGGTCCTATCACACAATGCAACGCAAGCCGGGGGATAGGGTTTTCCCTTATAACAGCCAAAGCATGCTTGATACGTCTAAAACAAATCATTTGATACTATTATAAGTGCATAGTGTATAAAACAACTTCAAATCATAAGTATCAATCATAGGCGACATGAGCGTCCCATGCCACTATGTCGCCATATATAGGTTTACAAATAAAACCGCAAAGTCACGTATTTGGAAATTGGATTTCCATCTATGAACCGAGGCAAAAGATAGTCCTCTACCGATTCGAGACAATCTAGCCCATGTCTCAGGTCCCAGACTCAGGTAGGCCTTGGATCGTCAGGGCCGGTCCACCGATGTGGATTATTATGCCTGAACACTACGTCTCTCCGCCCTATGGGGCGTAAATGAGCCAACAAATGACTCCATCGGACCCGGATCGTCCGATCAAACCGAGGCGTCTCGCAACAGCAACAACCACATAAGTCAAACTCATCAGGGCGTGTAAAACCACTGACGCCACTTCTAGCTAGAAAGAAACGCAAGTCCTCCCTGATGTCCTCTCCCGTTTTTGGTTCATACCGGGTGTGAAACTCGCGAAGTAAACGTTACACAAAGCTACGCCACGAAGGCCGTGCTTCGCTCATCAACCACAAGACTTTGCTTTTCAACAGAAGCCTTGATCATTTGCCACTTAGGCATGCCACACAGGCAATTCACTCCATGTGTTTGATATCCATCAATATATAACCCCTGAGCTCGTACGTCTCAGAGAAGGGCGTTAAGCAAGAGAATAAATTCTCCGCCGCCAAACAGATATATATTTAATAGAGATCAATCACACGGACTAAAATCCAATGTCAGACACACGGTCCATTTACAAGTTCGCTCTGGGTCTGAACGAAACCGGAGGCACCTAGTACCCCGCATATCCATCGATCTCCAAGTACGTCTGGACGATCACTAACTGTTTCCATCTTCTTGGGTGTACAACCCAATCAAGATCATCAGTTATCACCCAAACGACGTGAAGACCTCCGGTCTTCGACCATCGTCTTCATCTTCGACTTATCGTCGTATCAGTTATTCAGAATGGGATAAACCCGGTCTTCCCGAATAACTCGCGTATATTTTAAATAAGTGTTACACAAACACAACATACGCCTCATTCCAATTCATCAGTCACTAACCGTAAATTAATCAAGAGAATAATTCCCCAAATATTAACCCCGAAGGCCGAAACCAACATCAGATCAATATCCAGAAAACCATTCTGCTTAGCTAACCGACAGTTAGTTTCTGATTTCACATTCATAGGGAAAGGTTCCCATTAATTTTATCCAAGATAATTTCTTGAATATATTCTCTAATCTTCCTTTGAATTTCGATTCAACTAGTCGGAATTAGCGAACCTTACCGTAGTAATCATTGGTTTTAATTTCCCAATCCCAACCTATTCATCCCATGAAGTAAAACTGGTAATACTTCACATCTAACACCACGGTGTTATCGGTAAATTCAATTACCATTTCACGTTCAAATCTAATTAAAGATTTAACTATCGCCTGGAGCAAAACTGGTGGTACTCCATTTTCGATCTTTCAATCTAATTAAAGATTCATTAAAACTCCACTTAGTTTTAATCGTTAACTAGGTTAAAGAATCAGTGTCATTTAAAACACGGTTCACGATAAACCCAAAATCACATTCATTAATTATCGGGTTAAAGAACAAGTGTTATTTAAAACACTGTTCACGATAAACCCAAAAATCAATATCAATTCAATTCCAATTAAATATTGTTTAATTGGTACACTTCATTAAATCTAAATAAAAAGATTTAATCTTTTCTCAACTGGATTCAAGAACAGTGTTAGTGAAGACACCATTCACGACAAACCCAAATCACATTTGATATTAAACACAAGGCTCTGAATAGAAAATATATCGGCTTATATTCAATATCGAATTCTACGATTAACAAATGTCGTATTGGAAATAACGATATAAATATATATCTTTCAAATTTCCATAATAACATCTGTATAATCCCGAAATCCAACATCGAAATATTCCGAAGACAATTTCGATTCAAGTCCATTCCAATGCAATCATTGGAAATTCTGGTTATTTTCAAAACCATTTCAAATTCAGTTTATTTATTTAAAAATAAATAGAATTCTAATTCTAGTTCAAAACTAGTTCATTTCGATAAAAATCTATTTTTATCTTTTCAAATATGGAGTTTTTCATCCCAAATCTTCACAAATCATTTCTTATGATTTTACACAAATTATTACTATTTTTAATAATTTTATCAAGGCCCGTACAGTCGATTTCCATCAACGGCCATCGAACTGCACTTACAGCGACCTTTTTCAAATTTGATTTGGACATAATTCCAAATCCAACCGTTAGATTTCAAATTTCTAATATTCGTTAGAAAGCTCTTTTCGATACGAACCCAACGGTTCCGGTTTCAGGAGAATCCGGCGGTCGGATCTCCCGTAATGTCCGTTTGAAATAACTTGTCGAAATTCACGAACTAACGCGGCGCGGCGCGTTCTATTCAGGCCATTATATTATATATATAATATATATAATATATATTTCGTCGATTTCTACTTAAAACGAATTATATAAATAGTTTTAAATTCGTTTCAAAAGAAATTTCAACTTCCATTTCAATTCAAATCAAAATTGAATTCTTCTTTATAAATTCGTTTTAAAATTCATTTCTATTCAATTCAAATTTCTATTCAATTTGAATTCATTTCAATTCGCTTTCAATTCAATTGGAATTCGTTTTCAATTTATTTCGAAATCGTTTTCAATTCAATTCATTTCGAAATTGTTTTCAATTCAATTCATTTCGAAATCGTTTTCAATTCAATTCATTTCGAAATCGTTTTCAATTCAATTCATTTCGAAATCGTTTTCAATTCAATTCATTTCGAAATCGTTTTCAATTCAATTCATTTCGAAATCGTTTTCAATTCAATTCATTTCGAAATCGTTTTCAATTCAATTCATTTCGAAATCGTTTTCAATTCAATTCATTTCGAAATCGTTTTCAATTCAATTCATTTCGAAATCGTTTTCAATTCAATTCATTTCGAAATCGTTTTCAATTCAATTCATTTCGAAATCGTTATATATTCAATTCATTTCGAAATCGTTATATATTCAATTCATTTCGAAATCGTTATATATTCAATTCATTTCGAAATCGTTATATATTCAATTCATTTCATAATGAATAAAATCGATATAAATATCGTTCACGTCAAAATGGCGTCAATCTAATCAACACGGCTTCATAAATTTCTATTTTCAAATATTCTATTTCAAATATTTCTTTTTCAAAATAGTTGTTATTATCAAAATATTTCGTTCAACACATGACCAATCTCAATGAATGAGTACTGTCAACACATGAACTTTTATTTTATATTACAAAGATGTAAATTTTATTACTAAAATATTTCGTTCAACACATGACCAATCTCAATGAATGAGTACTGTCAACACATGAACTTTTATTTTATAATATTCTTTATTTTTCAAATTGGAATGAGGCCCAATCAATTACCATATAAGGTTAATTATATGGATTTCCATACAACACATGTATATAATAGCATTGAAAAATAATCAACCATCAACCAAAGTGCACTACACTGTATAAGCATCAAATATTGGTATCTAACGCTTGTAACAGCCTGTCAATCAATCGATCGACATATTTAATCAATCAGGATGAGTGAAATTCATATTTCATCCTAACACCCGTGTGGGGTTTTCAAACAATCAAACACAGATTTTAGTTGTGCAGTTGGGCGATGTGTAAAATTTATCGACCCAATCAATGTCCTTCAAATAGGTGTACATAAACAAACCGTTCGGTTTGTAAATGAATATTTTATTTATTCACATTCCCGTTAAAAATTATATTTTTAACGATAAAACATTTTATTTCAACCTATGAATTTCTATTCAATTCATTTATTCAATAAAATGATATCTTTATTTTTCTAACTTATTTTAGAAAATTTCGGCGGCATAACGGCACGATACTAGAAACGGGACGAGGCCTAGCCTTATCCCCGGTCTAGTGAAGGCCCACGCCATTCACACATCAATCAAATTCATTCAATTCACCCAAACAATTCAATTCAAACCAATTAGACTAACCAACTACACAACCAAACTATTTAACAAACAAGCCATCCATGGTCTGTGGATGACGGGTGTCGGGTGCTACTAAGCACCGTCTGCATCCTAGTATATATATATAACTAGAAAAAGAAATTGAGAGGTGAGAAATTCTCACATATAGCTATCCTAGCTCCACGGCACTTCATTGATAGAAAACTTCATCGCTATCTCCTCTTCGTCATCTTCGTTGTCCGCTTTCACTACCTATGTAAAAATCGAATTTTTACTTCGATGTTCAATATATAAAAATCGCATTTTTAATTCGAAGTTCAATATATAAAAATCACATTTTTAATTCGAAGTTCAATATATAAAAATCATATTTTTAATTCGAAGTTCAATATATAAAAATCACATTTTTAATTCGAAGTTCAATATATAAAAATCACATTTTTAATTCGAAGTTCAATATATAAAAATCATATTTTTATTTCGACAATATAAAAGATTATATTTTCCTTTCGACAATATAAAAGATTATATTTTCCTTTTCAAATCTTTTTAAAAATCAGTTTTCAATCTTTTTAAAAATCAGCTTTCAATCTTTTTAAAAATCAGCTTTCAATCTTTTTAAAAATCAGCTTTCAATCTTTTTAAAAATCAGCTTTCAATCATTTAAAAATCAGTTTTCTATCTTGTTTTAAATTCTTTATAAAATCTGTTTTTAAATGCTTTTTTAAAAAAAACAGTTTAAATCCTTTTCAAAATTCAGTTTTTAAATGCTTTTTAAAATAAAAATTAAAATTAAAATAAAATACTCACTTCTTTTGGTCTTTACAGAGGAGGGGGTGCCTACAACGGAGGTGGCGGTCGGGGAGGATGGCGTGGGGCTGTTGCATCCGAGAGGGGGGGTCGTCTTCGGTGGCACGGCGGTGAGGTCATCGAAGGAGTCCAGAGAAGGAGGGAGCAACGAGGGCGGAGGGGAGTTGGAGACGAGGGCGTGATGGCTGGGGGACACGCCAGAGGAGCAGGCGACGGTGATGGGGCGGTGCCCCTGGCGGCGGCGTGGAGATTAGGGCGCGATCCCTTTTTTCCTTTTTTTTTTTTTTTTTTATGTTTCTGAGAAATGAAATCGAACAGGGGGGGCCAGAGGGAAGTTAAGGGAGGAAAGAGAATTTTTTTTTCTTATTTTATTTTTTTATTATTTTAATTTCAAAATGTTGGCTTTTACATACGACCTCTAAACGAGGCCCACCGCCTGTCGTCCATAGCGTTTTACCCCCATTCCGAACACAATGGGATATGTATCGTAAGCTGGTTCGACTATTTCGATCAGTTTTCGTTGAATTTACATTTAAATCACTATTTTGAATTTTTAAACGTACTTTTCAAATTACAGGGGTCACATAACAAAACTATAAATTCTCGAAAAATATTTTCTAGCTTCGTACTGACGATACGGTCCTAACAAAACTAGTTTCGTCAAATTCTGAGACCGTTTGAGAAATGGCCAATTTCCAGTCGATTAAAATCCACTGAAAATGGTCAAACGAAACCTAGCAATAACTTGACACTGCGGATCCAACAAAACTGGTTTCGTCGAAATCCGAGGTCGTTTGCAAAATGTCCATTTTTAAGGGCCTGAATCCCATAGCGACTATTCAGAATTTTCAACTGGACATATCTTTTGGTTCCCGATATGAAATCTTGATTTTTCGGATTCGTTGGAAAGATATTCACAATTAGATCCCATTATTTTTGGTTTCACTAAAATCCGGATTGTTTTGCACCCGGTACATTCAATTGAAGTTTGAAATCGGATTATCGAACTACCGCGCCATTTTCAATTCTATTTATAATTATATATAAATATTTATATTCTAACGACGATGCGTATAATATATACGTTCGAATTCCATTCAACATAAATATCTCGTCGATATTATTTAAAATAATTCATTTTAAATATTCAAAATTCGCTGAAATCGCCAAAATAAAAATTTTAAACTGGCCCAGATTTTCGGGTTATTACAATCTCCCCCACTTAAAACTTTTCGTCCCCGAAAAGGAACAAAGTCGAAAGTGGTTTGATTAATAAGCTCTACGTTCGATCTGGCTTCCATTCTCTAACTTTTCAGTTTCTGAGAATTTTCAAAAATTTCAAAAATTTGGCTAACACCCTAAATTTTCGAAAAATTTCGCCATAACCTCCCCTGCACCGGGAGCATCGGGGAATTTCAAATAGCTTCCCCGGTCCTTCAGATCTCAAAAAGAAAAAGAAAAAGCCAAGCGGCTAGCCAATAGGCTCATAAAATCATCATCACCCAAACAAACAATAAATTATGTAGTAAACATGTACCTATTTGTCGGGCAAACAAATTTTATTCTCTGCTCTAGCCTCCTTGCTATGACCTGTTCAATGATATATATGTATATGCAAGCAAATGCAACCAAATTTCAATATAGTTCAATTGGGCATAATGTTTCAAAATTATCAAACAAATAAACCAACAACACAACCATCAATCAATTAGTGGATTAACGTTTCAAATTCATAATTTTGATATATATAAAGAAAATCATGTTTTGATGCCAAATCACAACAATGTGTTCTAACTATATAAGTTTTGGTTCTCACACCAGTCCAATGGAAATATATAGAAATCTCACTTTCGTCACTCGAATATAAACACTGATGATGAGGCCTCATCATCAGAATTATCTCCGGGCGACTAGAGTGTGATTCTATATCTATCCAGTATATTAAAATTTCAAATACACGTTTGCAAGGCGTATATGCAAAATCTTTATATACTGGACTGTCCAAATTCAATATAAATAAATAATCAAATACGAATAATTGATTTATATTTCAAAACAAGATTTGTTTTCATTTTTAAAAATATACTCTTCACACTCGTTCTAGGATACTACTGATCCCATCTCTAACGAGTCATTCTAATTGGATGTTACTAATCCAATATCTGATGAATTCTTTCGTATAGTTCTAATGTGCCTTGTTCTCTAAGCTTTGTAAACCAAAGCTCTGATACCAACTGTGACGGCAAGGAATTTCGCTCGGTCCGAACCAGTCGCTAAACCGATCCAGGCCGTTCGAAACGCCCTATCGTTTGAGAACACGACAAAATAGAACGCAAACAGAAGAACATTTCATTGTATATAACAACAATGCATCAGATTACAAGAATATACAGAGTATAAATGAATATTACACAGAAATATCAGAGATTTAAATTACATTTAAATACATAGCAGCGGAAAATAATACAATACACAACTAGAATGAGATATACGGATACAAAGCTTTCCGGATACCGTTCCAGCTGTAAACCAGGATCCTGTGAATATAAATCTGCAAAACCAAAACTACTAGCTGCCCGTGTCAAAATAGGGGCACCCAGAGTTTAGGTTAAAACAATAAACTCCAGGTCAGTCATGTGACTGGTGTGAGAACTAAAACAGTTATTAATCTTTATTTTAAAGATAGGTAAATCAAGGGACCACGCCGTATAACACGGAACGGGTTTCCTCCCAAGAATACCAGTGCATAAAACAAACAGCGCAATGCTAAATAAAGAAAAATGAAGCTGTTATAAGACCCAGGTCCTATCACACAATGCAACGCAAGCCGGGGGATAGGGTTTTCCCTTATAACAGCCAAAGCATGCTTGATACGTCTAAAACAAATCATTTGATACTATTATAAGTGCATAGTGTATAAAACAACTTCAAATCATAAGTATCAATCATAGGCGACATGAGCGTCCCATGCCACTATGTCGCCATATATAGGTTTACAAATAAAACCGCAAAGTCACGTATTTGGAAATTGGATTTCCATCTATGAACCGAGGCAAAAGATAGTCCTCTACCGATTCGAGACAATCTAGCCCATGTCTCAGGTCCCAGACTCAGGTGGGCCTTGGATCGTCAGGGCCGGTCCACCGATGTGGATTATTATGCCTGAACACTACGTCTCTCCGCCCTATGGGGCGTAAATGAGCCAACAAATGACTCCATCGGACCCGGATCGTCCGATCAAACCGAGGCGCCTCGCAACAGCAACAACCACATAAGTCAAACTCGTCAGGGCGTGTAAAACCACTGACGCCACTTCTAGCTAGAAAGAAACGCAAGTCCTCCCTGATGTCCTCTCCCGTTTTTGGTTCATACCGGGTGTGAAACTCGCGAAGTAAACGTTACACAAAGCTACGCCACGAAGGCCGTGCTTCGATCATCAACCACAAGACTTTGCTTTTCAACAGAAGCCTTGATCATTTGCCACTTAGGCATGCCACACAGGCAATTCACTCCATGCGTTTGATATCCATCAATATATAACCCCTGAGCTCGTACGTCTCAGAGAAGGGCGTTAAGCAAGAGAATAAATTCTCCGCCGCCAAACAGATATATATTTAATAGAGATCAATCACACGGACTAAAATCCAATGTCAAACACACAGTCCATTTACAAGTTCGCTCTGGGTCTGAACGAAACCGGAGGCACCTAGTACCCCGCATATCCATCGATCTCCAAGTACGTCTGGACGATCACTAACTGTTTCCATCTTCTTGGGTGTACAGCCCAATCAAGATCATCAGTTATCACCCAAACGACGTGAAGACCTCCGGTCTTCGACCATCGTCTTCATCTTCGACTTATCGTCGTATCAGTTATTCAGAATGGGATAAACCCGGTCTTCCCGAATAACTCGCGTATATTTTAAATAAGTGTTACACAAACACAACATACGCCTCATTCCAATTCATCAGTCACTAACCGTAAATTAATCAAGAGAATAATTCCCCAAATATTAACCCCGAAGGCCGAAACCAACATCATATCAATATCCAGAAAACCATTCTGCTTAGCTAACCGACAGTTAGTTTCTGATTTCACATTCATAGGGAAAGGTTCCCATTAATTTTATCCAAGATAATTTCTTGAATATATTCTCTAATCTTCCTTTGAATTTCGATTCAACTAGTCGGAATTAGCGAACCTTACCGTAGTAATCATTGGTTTTAATTTCCCAATCCCAACCTATTCATCCCATGAAGTAAAACTGGTAATACTTCACATCTAACACCACGGTGTTATCGGTAAATTCAATTACCATTTCACGTTCAAATCTAATTAAAGATTTAACTATCGCCTGGTGCAAAACTGGTGGTACTCCATTTTCGATCTTTCAATCTAATTAAAGATTCATTAAAACTCCACTTAGTTTTAATCGTTAACTGGGTTAAAGAATCAGTGTCATTTAAAACACGGTTCACGATAAACCCAAAATCACATTCATTAATTATCGGGTTAAAGAACAAGTGTTATTTAAAACACTGTTCACGATAAACCCAAAAATCAATATCAATTCAATTCCAATTAAATATTGTTTAATTGGTACACTTCATTAAATCTAAATAAAAAGATTTAATCTTTTCTCAACTGGATTCAAGAACAGTGTTAGTGAAGACACCATTCACGACAAACCCAAATCACATTTGATATTAAACACAAGGCTCTGAATAGAAAATATATCGGCTTATATTCAATATCAAATTCTACGATTAACAAATGTCGTATTGGAAATAACGATATAAATATATATCTTTCAAATTTCCATAACAACATCTGTATAATCCCGAAATCCAACATCGAAATATTCCGAAGACAATTTCGATTCAAGTCCATTCCAATGCAATCATTGGAAATTCTGGTTATTTTCAAAACCATTTCAAATTCAGTTTATTTATTTAAAAATAAATAGAATTCTAATTCTAGTTCAAAACTAGTTCATTTCGATAAAAATCTATTTTTATCTTTTCAAATATGGAGTTTTTCATCCCAAATCTTCACAAATCATTTCTTATGATTTTACACAAATTATTACTATTTTTAATAATTTTATCAAGGCCCGTACAGTCGATTTCCATCAACGGCCATCGAACTGCACTTACAACGACCTTTTTCAAATTTGATTTGGACATAATTCCAAATCCAACCGTTAGATTTCAAATTTCTAATATTCGTTAGAAAGCTCTTTTCGATATGAACCCAACGGTTCCGGTTTCAGGAGAATCCGGCGGTCGGATCTCCCGTAATGTCCGTTTGAAATAAATGGTCGAAATTCACGAACTGCCGCGGCGCGGCGCGTTCTATTCAGGCCATTATATTATATATATAATATATATAATATATATTTCGTCGATTTCTACTTAAAACGAATTATATAAATAGTTTTAAATTCGTTTCAAAAGAAATTTCAACTTCCATTTCAATTCAAATCAAAATTGAATTCTTCTTTATAAATTCGTTTTAAAATTCATTTCTATTCAATTCAAATTTCTATTCAATTTGAATTCATTTCAATTCGCTTTCAATTCAATTGGAATTCGTTTTCAATTTATTTCGAAATCGTTTTCAATTCATTTCGAAATCGTTTTCAATTCAATTCATTTCGAAATCGTTTTCAATTCAATTCATTTCGAAATCGTTTTCAATTCAATTCATTTCGAAATCGTTTTCAATTCAATTCATTTCGAAATCGTTTTCAATTCAATTCATTTCGAAATCGTTTTCAATTCATTTCGAAATCGTTTTCAATTCAATTCATTTCGAAATCGTTTTCAATTCAATTCATTTCGAAATCGTTTTCAATTCAATTCATTTCGAAATCGTTTTCAATTCAATTCATTTCATTTCGAAATCGTTTTCAATTCAATTCATTTCGAAATCGTTTTCAATTCAATTCATTTCGAAATCGTTTTCAATTCAATTCATTTCGAAATCGTTTTCAATTCAATTCATTTCGAAATCGTTATATATTCAATTCATTTCGAAATCGTTATATATTCAATTTATTTCGAAATCGTTATATATTCAATTCATTTCGAAATCGTTATATATTCAATTCATTTCGAAATCGTTATATATTCAATTCATTTCATAATGAATAAAATCGATATAAATATCGTTCACGTCAAAATGGCGTCAATCTAATCAACACGGCTTCATAAATTTCTATTTTCAAATATTCTATTTCAAATATTTCTTTTTCAAAATAGTTGTTATTATCAAAATATTTCGTTCAACACATGACCAATCTCAATGAATGAGTACTGTCAACACATGAACTTTTATTTTATATTACAAAGATGTAAATTTTATTACTAAAATATTTCGTTCAACACATGACCAATCTCAATGAATGAGTACTGTCAACACATGAACTTTTATTTTATAATATTCTTTATTTTTCAAATTGGAATGAGGCCCAATCAATTACCATATAAGGTTAATTATATGGATTTCCATACAACACATGTATATAATAGCATTGAAAAATAATCAACCATCAACCAAAGTGCACTACACTGTATAAGCATCAAATATTGGTATCTAACGCTTGTAACAGCCTGTCAATCAATCGATCGACATATTTAATCAATCAGGATGAGTGAAATTCATATTTCATCCTAACACCCGTGTGGGGTTTTCAAACAATCAAACACAGATTTTAGTTGTGCAGTTGGGCGATGTGTAAAATTTATCGACCCAATCAATGTCCTTCAAATAGGTGTACATAAACAAACCGTTCGGTTTGTAAATGAATATTTTATTTATTCACATTCCCGTTAAAAATTATATTTTTAACGATAAAACATTTTATTTCAACCTATGAATTTCTATTCAATTCATTTATTCAATAAAATGATATCTTTATTTTTCTAACTTATTTTAGAAAATTTCGGCGGCATAACGGCACGATACTAGAAATGGGACGAGGCCTAGCCTTATCCCCGGTCTAGTGAAGGCCCACGCCATTCACACATCAATCAAATTCATTCAATTCACCCAAACAATTCAATTCAAACCAATTAGACTAACCAACTACACAACCAAACTATTTAACAAACAAGCCATCCATGGTCTGTGGATGACGGGTGTCGGGTGCTACTAAGCACCGTCTGCATCCTAGTATATATATATAACTAGAAAAAGAAATTGAGAGGTGAGAAATTCTCACATATAGCTATCCTAGCTCCACGGCACTTCATTGATAGAAAACTTCATCGCTATCTCCTCTTCGTCATCTTCGTTGTCCGCTTTCACTACCTATGTAAAAATCGAATTTTTACTTCGATGTTCAATATATAAAAATCGCATTTTTAATTCGAAGTTCAATATATAAAAATCACATTTTTAATTCGAAGTTCAATATATAAAAATCATATTTTTAATTCGAAGTTCAATATATAAAAATCACATTTTTAATTCGAAGTTCAATATATAAAAATCACATTTTTAATTCGAAGTTCAATATATAAAAATCATATTTTTATTTCGACAATATAAAAGATTATATTTTCCTTTCGACAATATAAAAGATTATATTTTCCTTTTCAAATCTTTTTAAAAATCAGTTTTCAATCTTTTTAAAAATCAGCTTTCAATCTTTTTAAAAATCAGCTTTCAATCTTTTTAAAAATCAGCTTTCAATCTTTTTAAAAATCAGCTTTCAATCATTTAAAAATCAGTTTTCTATCTTGTTTTAAATTCTTTATAAAATCTGTTTTTAAATGCTTTTTTTAAAAAAACAGTTTAAATCCTTTTCAAAATTCAGTTTTTAAATGCTTTTTAAAATAAAAATTAAAATTAAAATAAAATACTCACTTCTTTTGGTCTTTACAGAGGAGGGGGTGCCTACAACGGAGGTGGCGGTCGGGGAGGATGGCGTGGGGTTGTTGCATCCGAGAGGGGGGGGTCGTCTTCGGTGCCACGGCGGTGAGGTCATCGAAGGAGTCCAGAGAAGGAGGGAGCAACGAGGGCGGAGGGGAGTTGGAGACGAGGGCGTGATGGCTGGGGGACACGCCAGAGGAGCAGGCGACGGTGATGGGGCGGTGCCCCTGGCGGCGGCGTGGAGATTAGGGCGCGATCCATTTTTTCCTTTTTTTTTTTTTTTTATGTTTCTGAGAAATGAAATCGAACAGGGGGGGCCAGAGGGAAGTTAAGGGAGGAAAGAGAAATTTTTTTTTTCTTATTTTATTTTTTTATTATTTTAATTTCAAAATGTTGGCTTTTACATACGACCTCTAAACGAGGCCCACCGCCTGTCGTCCATAGCGTTTTACCCCCATTCTGAACACAATGGGATATGTATCGTAAGCTGGTTCGACTATTTCGATCAGTTTTCGTTGAATTTACATTTAAATCACTATTTTGAATTTTTAAACGTACTTTTCAAATTACCGGGGTCACATAACAAAACTATAAATTCTCGAAAAATATTTTCTAGCTTCGTACTGACGATACGGTCCTAACAAAACTAGTTTCGTCGAATTCTGAGACCGTTTGAGAAATGGCCAATTTCCAGTCGATTAAAATCCACTGAAAATGGTCAAACGCATTTTCCTTTGCCACGCTCACATATTGATTCGAAAAATTATGAAATTTGAAACCTAGCAATAACTTGACACTGCGGATCCAACAAAACTGGTTTCGTCGAAATCCGAGGTCGTTTGTAAAATGTCCATTTTTAAGGGCCTGAATCCCATAGCGACTATTCAGAATTTTCAACTGGACATATCTTCTGATTCCCGATATGAAATCTTGATTTTTCGGATTCGTTGGAAAGATATTCACAATTAGATCCCATTATTTTTGGTTTCACTAAAATCTGGATTGTTTTGCACCCGGTACATTCAATTGAAGTTTGAAATCGGATTATCGAACTACCGCGCCATTTTCAATTCTATTTATAATTATATATAAATATTTATATTCTAACGACGATGCGTATAATATATACGTTCGAATTCCATTCAACATAAATATCTCGTCGATATTATTTAAAATAATTCATTTTAAATATTCAAAATTCGCTGAAATCGCCAAAATAAAAATTTTAAACTGGCCCAGATTTTCGGGTTATTACAGAAATGAAAGTTAAGATTTTAATTGTCACTTGTTAACAATAAAAAGAATGGGAATAAAGGACTAGATTTTTATTGTCATTTGTACACAATAAAAAGAATTAAAATAGATGTTTGTGATATTGTAATGTTTGATATGTTAAATATAGGGTTAGTATATTCAAACTGAATACTACACTTCCATTTACAAGTCATCCGACTTGTTTATGTGATTGGGTCGATAATTTTTACACATCGCCCAAGTGCACAAATAATTTATTATTTGATTGTTGAATGAAACCCCAAACGGGTATTGGGATGATATTGGATACACACTAATCTCAATATTTAGTTATCTGTCAATCGATGGATTGACAGTCTGTGATGAGCGTTAGTTATTTACTTTAATGCTCACACAGTTATAAATTCCACTTTGGTCGTTATTTGGGTGTCTGATAATTATTCATCAATATTGTTGATTACATGCAATATATGGTTGTTGGTTGAGTCACATTCCAATAAAGAATATTCTAAAAAAAGAATATTTTAGAAAATATATTTTTGAAAAAGAATATTTTAGGAAAAAGATATATTTTAGAAAAATATTTTTATTGAAATGAACTAGTTATTAACTAAAGTAAATCATTAAATTTAGATTTAACGAAGTTTTCCAATTTGTTAATATTTAATTGAAGTTAAAATCAAATAAGTTGGATTTTTGGGTTTGTCGTGAATAGTGTCTTAAATAACACCGTTCTTAAACCCTGTATGAAAAGAACAATCTTTTAATTTAGATTATTTAAATTTTCAATTATATTTAGTGATTGGAATAAGATGAAATGTGAGTTGGGTTCATTGTGAACTGTATTTTTAAGTAACATACGTCCTTTAACCCAACTGACCGTGAAATTATGATTTGGAATTTATAAATCTTTTATTAAGATTTAAATGGGAATTTTCTAAAAGTAAAGTTTTCCAATTTAATATATTAAATTGGAGTTGAATGCAATTCGAATTAATTAATAACCGAGGTAAGCTTCTGTAGAAGAAGACCGATACTACATATGGAATTTAAGAGGCTTTGCCGTTATTCCATTTATATTATTGGTCCGATACAGAATTTTATAATGATTATATATCGATTTGATTTCTGTGATGATTCCGTATTCAATGGAAGATGATTTTGGGTCTACCGTGAACTATGTTTTAAATGACATTAGTTCTTTAACCCAGTTAAAGATAAGATTAATTTCTTAAATTCAAATAACCATTGATTAATGATTTTTTTGGTATTTAAAACCAAATTTGAGTTTTGATAAATCTTTAAAGAAAATATTTAAAGGTAGTTTATATAATTTATCTTTGATAGAATAATGCAAATATTTTATTAGAAGAATATTCTGAATTGGAATGTGGCGTTGGATGTGTCTTTATAATACTTGATTTTTATTATAAAAATACGCGAATTATTTGGAAAGACCGGGTTTAACCCACTCCGAGTAATTACTACGACAATGAAGAGTCGAAGATGAAGACGGTGATTGAAGACCGATGATCTTCACATCGAATGGATGTGTTGCTACAGAGACCCTTGATGGGAGTAGCTACCTTGAAAGGGCTTCAGTGGTGGCCGTCCGGACTATTATTGATTGTTCGGATTTGGTTTTCGCTCCGACCCAGAGCATAAGCTAGTAAATGGATGTGTGTCTGACATTGGATTTCGTTCCATGTGAATTAAATCGATTTCTGTTAATGTATGTCTGTTTGGTGGTGGAGGATTTATTCTCTGCTTAACACCCTGATATATATTAATAGTGATTGATCGCATGGCGTGAATTGTCAATGTGGCACGCCAAGATGCAAATGATCAAGGCTTTTGTTGAAAAGCAGGGCCTTGTGGGATGATCAAAGCATAGCCTATTATGACATAGCTTTGTGTATATCGTGACTTCGCGAGCCTCACACCCCGGTATGAGTCAAAAACGGGAGAAGGGACCGTAGGGAGTGCACACATTTCTTTTTAACTAGTGGTAGTGTCAGTGCTTAAACTGGCTGGCATTTTACTTATGTGGATGATGGATTTTGAGGCACCTCGGATTTTTATAGGCCGTTAGTGGTCATATTATAGGTTCAAAGGAACCGGGAAACGTGTGTTCTGGCATAACCAATCCACTGCCGATAGGCGGGGACCGGCCCTACCGCTCCAAGGGTTGCCCATAGGTGTGATCCTGAGGCATTTGCTAGAGTGTCTCGAATTGGTGAGGCGCTCCTCTCTAGCCTCGACTCATGATGGAAATCCAATTTCCAATACGACCTTGCGGTTTTGATTGTAGAACTAGTATGGCGACATAGTAGGATGGGGTACTATGCCGTCTATGATTAATACATTATGATTGAAATTGTTTTTGAAATATATATACTCATAGATATACACACTAATATTAAATCTATTTTATCGTATCAAGCATCTTTTGACCATTATAAGGTAAAACCCTATCCTCCGGTTTGCGTTGCATTGTGTGATGGGACTTGGGTCTTATAATGGTTTCATTTTTCTAAAAAGCATTGCGTTGTTCAACGTTTTACTTTATTTTATGCACTGGCAATCCAATGGAGTAGACCCGTTCCGCGTTAGCGGCGTGGTCCTGTGATTTGCCTTATTATTATATAAGTTAAGTAAGATTTCTCATACCAGTCCCATGACTGGCCTGTAGTTTGTTTCCATGGCAAACTCGGGTGCCCTTATTTTCCACACGGGCAATCGAGTAGCTTTTTGCAGATATATTTACAGGATCCTGGTTTACAGCTGAAGCAGTATTCGGAAAGCTCTGTATCCGTGTATTCCTTTCGGTTGTATATTTGTATTATTTTCCACTGCTATCTAAATGTAATTTGAAACTCTGATATTATTGTATTCCTATTATGTAATAAGTATTCATACTCTGTTACATTCTTGTACTCTGATGTAATCGTTGTAATCAGCAATAAAATGTTCTTCAGTTTATGTTCTGATGTGTGTTGTTCTCAGCAATCCAGCCTTTCCTTTACTGGGAAGTTTGGGTCATCACAGGTCATTTCATAGTTAATACATGACACGGTTGGGTTACTAGTACAGATGGTAAAGGCCCATTTCTGTTTCTGTTTCCGTCTCTGTTTAGACATTAGGATAACACCTAATCTTGTTAGACTAGTATTGGTGCAGAGAATATAGGAAATCAAAGAAAATAGTGGAATGGTGAAGCTTAGAAATCTTGCGATGTTATACTTAATAGAAACCTTGCAATGTGATACTTGGTAGGAACCTTGTGATGATACTCTTGATAGGAAGCATGGAATGTTATACTTGATTCATCGTGCCTGTAGCTTACCTTGTCATCATGCTTATGTTTACTTTCAGTTTATTCATGCCATGATATCTTTACCTGTTTTTATGCTGAAAGCCACTAGGACTTACTCAGTCTTCATGACTGACCCAGTTTGTTTCGCCTCTTTTGCTTTCGTCCTTCCCCCCCCCCCCAAGGTTCACAGGGTGGGAATACAGCTTAGTTCGGATCTTACCAAGCTCCAAGGCTCTTTCATGTACGGCTTGGATTTCCCTTGGCTATGGCTTGCTTTTCTTTATTGGGGAATATCACAATTTATTTTTATGCTTCTTTGTTTTTGAGCAAGACAGATATTTTAGCTATGTAATTGGGTATTGGAAGTTGATGGGCTTTTATTGTAAACAATTATATTTAATAAATGATTTGAAGTACTTCCACTTTACATTCCGTTGTTTTACATATGTCTGTCTTGTAATATTTCTGTTCCAGTACCCATAATGCTCCACTGAAGTTAAGGCATTCCCTTTGTGAGTGACCTTAACGGATGTGGAGTGTTACAAATAACAATTAAAACAAGTGTTTGTAGATGTGGTTTAGCTGTAAAAGAAATTAGTAAGGGAATTTGGTTAATCTTCTAATAATAATATTATTCTGTAGTTCACAAGTTAAATCGAATTGAGATGAAAAATCGAATATGTTGAAATTAAGGAAGTATTGTTTACTTCCCGTTTTAATAAAAGATTTAATTATTTAATTTGTTTACAAAAGTAAGGTAAGTTATGACCTCAAGCCTTACAACTGGGAAATGACAAAAATCGGGGTGGCAGCATGGCTATGTGGGTCGCTCCCATTAGGATGTTTAATCACCTATCTAGAGAAAATTCATTTCCTTCTTTAATTTATTTGATGTTGTCCCTTTCGGGAAACGGTTGTTGATCCCAACCGTTGGTGATATACATTTGATACACTCAAGCGAAATGAGTGGTCAGTCATGTGCGGGTCGAGTTGCAAGACATTCTTGTTGAACCCAGTGTATTCCCCTCTAGAGATACACTATCGGCAGGTGGTTCCATACCTTGTCATAGTCGGAATCCAATCTCCAATAAGCGCACACGGTTTTGTTTGTATACTATATATATGGAGCGTGAGATGCAAGCGTTCCGCTAGATTACAATTTATTTGTGGAAACCATAGACATTATTATAATATCAGAATAAGTATTGATTTTCAGAATGTTTTGGGTTATCGTAAGGTAAAAAACCATCTGTGTTTATGTGTGGATCGGTCTTACGATTATCTTTTCTTTCAAAAGAATTTTTCCAAGTTAAACAAGTTATTTAAAATCGTTTACTCACCAGTCCCATGACAGACCCAGATTTTATTTTTCTATGTTTTCCCTAAAGTCTAGGGTGCCCAAATTTGTATGGGCAGTCAAGTAGTTCAGGATTTTACAGATATCCTGGAAGAAGCTTGGAGCAGAAGGCTTCGTCGATTGATGTATAGGTTTATTTCCGCTATGTTGTATATGTGATGTACTCTGATGACATATGTATGTTCAATGTTATTTTGCATTTCAAATGATGTTATATATTATATTTTGTCTATTCTGCAGTGAGATTCGTGTCACTCTGATTCTGCTCTGTTATGATCTTCTTTTTCTTCTATTCTACTTTTCTATCTTTCTATTTCTCACCCTCTAACTTCTTTCTATTAATGATCCGGTATTTCCGATACTTGAATGGTCGACATGTTATACAGGAGGCGTATTTGTGTCGATTTTGAGGATCGAAAATCTTGGGGTCGTTATAGTGGTATCAGAGATAAGGTTAAGAAGTAACCTTGGCTCTGTGGCATAACTCGATAGAGATGGGGTTAGTAATACCCTAGATTGAGTTGTGTATATACGCGAGAACGTATTTGTATATTTGTATAAAAATGATTTTTATATTGCGTTGATTAATTTGTTGAGTGGTATAAAAATTTCAAATCGATGCGTTTGGTCGACGTTGTCGATAGTAATTTCTAAACACTCGTACAGAATAATTCGACGCAGTATCGTTTTATAGGCTGAATAAATGAAATAATTTTATCCAAAAATCATATTTTTATATAAAAAGGATAATTGTTTGGAATTATTAATATATATGAATGTGTCGATAGTTAATGTTATAATCTCATAAGATTATAAATTGAAATGGGTATATATTGAACCAAATTGAAGTTGTATAAGAATGAAATATGAAAATAGGAAGATTTGTTGGGTAAAACAAATGGTTTGGGAAAATTCAAAGACCTTGAATTTACAATATAATTGAGATATGTGATTTCAAACTGGTTTGAAATAAAAACCGGAAATTTGGGTTCCAAAATTTGAAAACTTAACTGGAGTAAGTTAAATAGCTTAGAGTTTAACTGAGGTTAAATTAGTGAGCTAAATGGAATTTGAGTCTAAAAGGAGAATTCAAAGTAGATATATATGTTTGAATAAGTTGATTCAAATTAACAAAGTAGATCAGCTTTGGAATTATTTTCCAAATGTAATTAAAGATAGTTTCTTAAAATAGAAAATTTGATAAGGAGCTATGATAAGGAATCGGAAGTTAACTGAAGATTGGTTGAGTTAAATGATTTTCTGAGTGTTAATCTGATGTTGATTTCGGTCTTCGGGGTTGGTACTTAGAGAATTATTCTCTTACTGATTTACGGTCAGGAGCTAATAAATATTGAAGAATTGAATACATGAATAAGAAATGAGAATGTTTTTCCAACCGTAGAACAGATAGCAAATTTTTGAATTATTTAATGGTTTGAATTACGTTAAATGTTTTTGATATGTAACCTGTGTTTTGGATGCCTTTTTGTCGTGATCGTTAAGTGATGACCCATGTCTATGTTTTGATTTAAGTCTATAATTTTGAGTATAACTGGAATCTTTTTGTTACTCTTTAATTTCAGGAACGAAATTCTTTTAAGGGGGAAGAAATGTAACGTCCCGGTTTTTGACTGAGTATGTAATACCGTCATTATGGATTAATTCAGTAATTAAGTTAAAATATTAAATAGTGAATAATAAATATTATAGGATTTCAAGAATAAAATATTTAAATGGTTTAAGATATCGTAATCAATGTAAAATAGTTAATCATTTTAGAAAAATCCTATATGCGTACATATTGGTATATAAAACAAGCGAATGTTGTTCTAAACATCTTGTCTAAAATCTTATTTTAAATTCATAAATATTCGTTTGTTGTACAAAATTATTCCATTTAAATCTAGGAAGTACATATACAATTGATAACTAAGGAAGCTTGACAACAAGTAAGTTTTCTTTAAAATATACGAGATTTTGGCTATATGAATGCAAGATATTGCATTCATTTGATAAGAATGACCAGCACCAAAATCAATAGTAGAGCTAGATTTGTGTGTAGATAGATTTGATATTGAAATACATCTTGTACATGGATGTTTGCTAGGCAACTAGGTATATCTTTGCAAATCTTCCAAATACACATATACATGTGATAAAATCTCCGGCCGTAAGTATTGAATCCTTTTAGGACAAGCTGCAGCTTCCCTTTCTTCAAATCAAAAGAAAACTTTTACATCACTTGTTTTCAATCAAACAGTAGCCTATGATTTTCTTAGCAAACAAGTATTCTATAAAATATCCATTATCACATGGCATATGGTTTGTATACCTAGCCTGGACTACTCTAATTTAAGCATTTAAGGGATTGAAAAGCTTAGCAGCAAAGTCTTGAATCTTCACATGCTATACTCCAAAAGTTAGTTTCAGTCGTGCCCTTTTGTACTGAGAAGCTATGTCAAAACAACACTCTCTTTCCATCAATCAAATACACAACCTATATCTACATTGCTACATTTTTTCATAGTGTACAGCCATGTATTGTTGCCTTTCCATTAGCTAATTCACAGCTAAATATTAGCTGCATTCTTCTTTCTAATCAAACCACAACTAGAATTTCAAATCATCTTAATGGAGTAGCCTGTTGCAAACATTACATCTGCTGCATTTTTCCCCTGCGAACAATGAATGAAAACACTAAAATTTTAACCAGTGATGCACCTATATAAACACACTAGCTATTCCATTTATGAAACGTCTCATTCGAACCAAACTTGAATTAAAATGGAACCTAAAGAGATGGGAGGATATCATGGCATAACAAATATGAAGAAAAACAAGAACCTGGACAAAAAATAGTTAGAACAGAGGAGCTATTTTTTGGGTGAGTAAACCAATTTGTTTAATCTTTATTCTAGAACTGTTGTTTCCATTATGAGTTAATGTCAATGTTGTTTGTGTATAAAACTCTGTATAAATCATACTGCTAAAGTATCATGATCTGAAAACACATACAGAGAGATAAACTTGCTTGTAAACATTCCTTTACTCTCTGATTAACTCCTATGCAAATGATTGTATAGAATAGCAATGTGTATTTATAACTGTATGTATTTGGGCGTAGTGTATAAAGATTTAATTCGACCTGCATGTTTGGAAAGTTAGAAAGAACCTAGAAACAAATTTTAAAAACCTATACATAAGACTCTGTCACTTATATAAACCAGTACCTTGGATTCAAAAATCAATAACTTGAATTCGTATTTATTCTAAAGCTTGAGTTTAAAGGAAAATTTGTTGTTTTAGTCCGTAGATAATTGTAAAAATAGTTCCAGGATTTATAAGAGGGTGTACCCTCGTCTACCTTAAAATAACAGCAAGGAACTCATGACAATCAAATTTTTGACAACATCTATTTTGAAATTCAGGTATCAGATCTTGTTTTTTATGAGATAACATGAATTTTAATAGTAATTTCATGATTTTTAAGCAAGTGGGTAGCGAGATAATTGGGGATGAACGGAAAAGCATTTTTGGGCAAAATTCCGGCGAACTAGTCGACGGAATTCAATAGCGTAAGGATAGGAGGGGTATGTGTGGTTGGTGATAATAGGAAAAATGGCCCATAATTTTTCTAGTAAATGGATTTTGAAGACGAAATGAATTTAGGCGTTTAGGGTTATTTTCTTTTATCCCTGATGATCAGAGAACTGCAGCGTCGGTGGTACACTCCAGGGCAACGGACCTGGAGCAAATTGAAGAGGATTGTGTCTGCAGAATTAAGTAGGGATCTGGCGATGTCTGATGAGGTATGGGAAAGGTGCAGGGTGTTTTGGTGGACAGATGTATTCCTATGGATTTTGGTTCGAACACAAAAAATCAGTTTGGATGATCGGAGGAGGATCTGAAGATGGTGATGGATGCAGGGTATGTGGAGGCACTTGCGTGGATGATCGGAGCGGAGTTCGAGCCAGGGTAGCTGTTGTACACGTGCACATATGCACTTTGTCCACTGGGGAATTGACAGGAGATTTGCAAGAATAAGGAAGTGGTATTTGGCGAGGAAGAAGGTGGTACTTGGCATGATGGAAGTGGTGTTGGCAAAGGAGAAAGTGGAACTTGGTACTAAGAAGTGGTGCTTGGCAAATGGAAAGTGGTATTTGGCAAAAATAAGAAGAACGTGATCGAGAAAGGGAATTTCTGGAGGAATCAGCGTGTGTGGCAAGTGAATTTGGAGTGGAAATTTGGGTTTGGCAAATGAAAGGAGGAAGAGGGAATTAGGCCAAAGAAGTTTGGGCCGGGTTTTTATTTAAAACAAGTTTAAATAAAAAAATGAAAATATAAAATAAATAAAAGAGATGTTAAATTTAATAGGATTTAAGAAGGAAAGAAGCCAAACATTTTGGGCAATGGAAGGAAGGACATTGGACGAGAAATAGATCGTAGTAGCTTGGCTTAAAAGATTTAACAAGTTTAAAAACCAAACGAAAGGGAAATAATAAAATAAAAATAGGAATCAAGTAAAATAAAAGAAGGGAAAAATAGTAGAATAAATAAAAAGATATTTTTAGGATTAAGAAAGGAAGGAAATCAACATTCTAGGCAGGTGGAAGGAAAGACATTAGCAAAGGAAGCAAACATAGTAGCTCGATTTAAGAAGTTCAACAGGTTTTAGAAATAAAAACAAAAAGGGAAATGGTAAAAATACAAATTAGCAAATAGCATAAATGTAGTTATTTATGATTATTTGGAAATAAATAAATAATTTACCAAGTATAACAAGGCTATAAAATGTCGTATAAACAAGCAGACATTTTAAAGCAAAATACCGTGTGCGACGCGCTCATTTTAGTTGTTTGTTGTTAAAGACAGTCAAATATCTTGAATTTAAAAAATACAGAAAAATGTGATTCTGTTTGGTCTAAGCTTGTAAATTAAAGAGTATATAAAGTAAAAAAGTATATCTAATTCAGTCATTTTGAGTTGATAATCATTTCCATTGAACAATGAATAGTAGATTTGTTTTCTTAAGTACCAACTTACCATAAAAGACATCACACTAATCCTTTCGAAGAGCCCGGAATTTATATTCCCAAATTATTAACTATTAAATAAAATGACCCGATGAATAACTTGGAATAGTATTTCCGAATGAAATCAAGTTGATCAAATAAAAAGAGTCGAAAAGAAATATTATTCACAGTTCTAAGTAAAAAACATTTAAAACAAGTGTTTGTAGATGTAGTTTAGTTGTAAAAGAAATTAGTAAGGGAATTAGGTAAATCTTCTAATAATAAGATTATTATGTAGTTCACAAGTTAAATCGAATTGAGATGACAAATCGAATATGTTGAAATTAGGGAAGTATTGTTTACCTCCCGTTTAAATAAAAGATTTAATTATTTAATTTATTTACAGAAGTAAAGTATAAGCTAAAATAAATGTTTTATATCTCAGAGTATGGATTGCAACCCTACTGTTATAATCAACAGTTTATGTAAAGGGATAGACTCGTAAACTGGATCAAGTTTAAATAGATAAAATATGGAAATAATCATTTTTAACCAATTCTGAACGATGATTGGTTGAATTAGAATTGTCGAAGTATAATCAACAAGTTATGTTGTAGGAATTAATTGTTGATAGATTTGATAGTTATGTTGTGATTATTTTAACTTGAATAGTTTAAAGTAAACCTTTACATATCATTCTGTATGAGATCACCATTTAAATTTGTATTTTGAATCTTATATGTAAAATAATTTTATCAAATAAATCCTGATAATCAATTAGGATATAGAAACCACATTAAATATGATGATTTGATTATTATTACATATCACTTGACCCCAAAAGATATCAACATTGTCATTTCGAAGAATCCGGAATCTATATTCCACTTCGATTCAATTTATACGAGTCAGAGATTATTGAAGGCAACTGAAGACGGTGTTTATGCATGGGCTGTTCTGGTTACAGAATAGTGCCTTCGGTTTGTCCAGACCCAGGACAACTTGCATGGACGAATGTCTGACAGAGTATACCTAACAGATCGCGTAAGTTTATCTCTTGAAAACTATGTTTGGTGGCGAAGGAATTTGTTTCTCTTAGCTTTATACTTGCGGTTTTGAGGAAATCAATTTGTGCTTTGACGGGTTTGACAATGTGGCATTCAAAGTGAAAAAGATGTGGTATATCAAAAGGTAAGTTATGACCTCAAGCCTCACAACCAGGAAATGACAAAAATCGGGCAGGCAGCATGGCTATGTGGGTCGCTCCCATTAGGGTGTATAATCACCAATCTAGAGAAAATTTGTTTCTCTTTAATCTATTCGATGTTGTCCCTTTCGGGAAACGGTTGTTGATCCCAACCGTTGGTGATATACATTCGATACACTCAAGCGAAATGAGTGGTCGGCCATGGGTGGGCCTGGTTGCAAGACGTTCTTGTTGAACCCAGTGTATTCCCCTCTAGAGATACACTATCGGCAGGTGGTTCCATACCTTGTCATAGTCGGAATCCAATCTCCAATAAGCGCACACGATTTTGTTTGTATACTATATATGTGGAGCATGAGATGCAAGCTTTCCGCTAGATTATAATTTATTTGTGGAAACCATGGACATTATTATAATATCAGAATAAGTATTAATTTAAAAAATGTTTTGGGTTATCGTAAGGTAAAAAACCATCCGTGTTTATGCATGGATCGGTCTTACAATTATCTTTTCTTTCAAAAGAATTTTTCCAAGTTAAATAAGCTATTTGAAATCATTTACTCACACCAGTCCCGTGACTAACCCAGAGTTTATTTTTCTATTTTTTTCCTTAAACTCTTAGGTGCCCAAATTTGTATGGGCAGTCAAGTAGTTCAGGATTTTACAGATATCCGGGAAGAATCATGGAGCAGAAGGCTTTGTCGATAGATATATAGGTTTATTTCCGTTGTATTGTACATGTGATGTACTCTGATGATGTATGTAAGTTCGATGCTATTTTGTATTTCAAATGATGTTATATATTATATTTTGTCCATTCCGCAGTGAGATTCGTGTCACTCTGATTATGTTCTGTTATGATTTTCTTTCTCATCTATTCTACTTTTCTATCTTTCTATTTCTCACCCTCTAACTTCTTTCTATTAATGACCCAGTATTTCCGACACTTGAATGGTCGACATGTTATACAGGAGGCGTATTTGTATCGATTTTCAGGATAGAAAATCCTTGTGTCGTTACATGGGGTCCCCCAAGCGCGCCTCCTCCTCCTCTCCGGCGTGCCACCATCTAATCGCCTCCAAGCCCCACAGTTTGGGCGAAAATTCTTGACCTAGAATTGAACAGACAAAAAAAAACCATCGGCCTAGTTACTGAAAGGAAGAAGAAGGTGAAATCCTATTTTATTATTTTATTAATTTAATTTAAAAATATTATTAATGTAAATTAATTCATAACTAATGCATACGAACTCGGAATTAAATAATTTCAGATCTGTTACGATCGTGAGTCTGAGATCTACACTTCTGGACTGATTAGAACTGATTCGGAGCCGATTAAATTTTAGAAAAAATTAGATTCTGAATTATTCAGGATTTAAAACCGACTGTGAGAATTCCTATTTTTATAATTAAAATTTTAATTATTTCCCGCTATTCTGAATCCATGTAGTTACGATAATAAAATCGGATCTGCGATGCTTGGAATTTGAATTTGTTGAATGTTGATTGTTGATCGTGATGCTCATGTTTGTTATATCTTGTTTGAATCTATAGTTTATTATTAGATCTCGATTTGAAATAAAAAAATTATTTTTATTTCAGATCTATAAATATCTATTGGATTTTATAATACAAGTCTCATCTTTTATTTAGATGCATGAAACATGGTTTGCTTAGATTTAGATTAACAATTAAAATATTCATTTTTATTGTTAACATGAAATATTGTTTTGTCAAATTTAGATTAACAATAAAAATTTCATTTTTATTGTTAACATGATACATGGTTTTGTCAAATTTAGATTAGCAATAAAAATTTCATTTTTATTGTTAACATGAAACATGGTTTTGTCAAATTTAGATTTACAATAAAAATTTCATTTTTATTGTTAACATGAAACATTGTTTTGTCAAATTAAGATTAATAATAAAAATTTCATTTTTATTGTTAACATGAAACATTGTTTTGTCAAATTTAGATTTACAATAAAATATTCATTTTTATTGTTAACATGAAATATTATTTTGTCAAATTTATATTAACAATAAAAATTTCATTTTTATTGTTAACATGAAACATGGTTTAGTCAAATTTAAATTTACAATTAAAATCTCATTTTTATTGTTAACATGAAACATGGTTTCTGTCAAAGATTTGTTTTCATTATAATAAAAAGATTAAAATAAAAAGATTAGGATAAAGAGATTATAATAAAAGGATTTCCTTTATATTATCCCCTTTGTTCCATAGTTTAGTTGCAACAAAAATCATTTCTTTTGTTTAGTAGTTTAGTTGAAAACAAAATTTATCACTTTTGTTTAATTGTTTAGTTGAAACTAAAATGTTCGTTATTGTCGAATTGTTTAGTTGAAACTAAAATGGTCATTATTATCGAATTGTTTAGTTGAAACTAAAATGTTCATTATTGTCGAATTGTTTAGTTGAAACTAAAATGGTCATTATTGTCGAATTGTTTAGTTGAAACAAAAATGTTAATTTTTGTCAAATTGTTTAGTTGAAATAAAAATGTTCATTTTTGTCAAATTAGAATTGTTGAACAAAAATGTTCATTTTTGTTAAATTAGAATTTTCGACAAAAATGAAAAGAATCATTTTTATCATTTTGTTGAATTAGAATTTTCAACAAAAAAATGAAAAGTAACATTTTTATCATTTTGATGAATTGAAATAAGAAACTAGGAAAATGTTCATGTTTTAAAATAAAACAAGTCTACATTAAAATTTCACATTTTTAATGTAATGTAAGGAAATAGAGAAATGTTCATGTTTTTAAAAATAAAAACATGTCTACATTAAAAATTCACATTTTTAACATAGTGTAGGAAACTAAGAAAAAAAAGGAATTTTCAACAAAAAGTTAAATTAACATTTTATTGACGATGCATATATTAGAATTTATATGCAAAGTTAAATTAACATTTTATTAAAGATGCATATATTAGAATTTATATGCAAAGTTAAATTAACACTTTATAGACGATGCATATATTAATTTATATGCAAAATTAAAATAACATTTTTATTGACGATGCATATATTAGAATTTATATGCAAAGTTAAAATAACATTTTTATTGACAATGCATATATTAGAATTTATATGCAAAGTTAAAATAAATTTTTATTGACAATGCATATATTAGAATCTATATGCAAAGTTAAATTAACATTTTATTGACAATTCATATATTAGAATTTATATGAAAAGTTAAATTAACACTTTATTCACGATGCATATATTAGAATTTATATGCAAAGTTAAAATAACATTTTTATTGACGATGCATATATTAGAATTTATATGCAAAGTTAAAATAACATTTTTATTGACAATGCATATATTAGAATATATATATGCAAAGTTAAAATAACATTTTATTGGCGATGCATATATTAGAATTTATATGCAAAGTTAAAATATCATTTTTATTGACAATACATACATTAGAATTTGTATGAATTATTTCTATTGTAAAAACATACACTGAAAACTTTATACAAATAAAATATTCCTTTTTATTTATTAAAGTTAAAAACAGAAATACAAATAAAAATTAGTTTTTTTTATTTGTCATTGGTTCAATTGTCATGTAAATAGAATATATTTTGTTTGACATTATGAATTTGTAGATATGATATGCCAATTAAAACATTCTTTTATTTAGCGTGATAAATGCGTCAGTGGAATCGTCGAATGGTTTATATTTATATATAATTATATATATATATTAAAATTAAATGAATCGCGCACGGTAGTTTGCGTTTTGGAATCGTAACTTTAAACGATTATACCGAAAGATCCGACCGCCGGATTTTCCTAAAACTGGAACCGTTAGGACTGCTTTGGGAAGATCTTTCCAACAATATAAATTTTGTTAAAATCCAATGGTTAGATTTCGAGAAAAGTGTAAATCAAATTTCGATTAAAACAGCACCAGGGGCGCCTATTGACCCGAAGCGTCGTTGAATTAAATTGATCTATTTTTATATAAATAAAAATAGCGATAAATAGTTATTAAATAATATTAACGATATGAAATGGTTTTAAATTATATATATGCGAGAATTATTTGAAAAGACTGAGTTCAATCTCGTTTCAAATAATTATACGACGATTTAAATCGAAGATATTGAAGACGATGATTGAAGACCGGTGATCTTCACATCGAATGGATAACTACTGATGCCCGACAATGGTTAACTTCCAGTAAAGGGTTAAAGTGGTAGTTGTCCGGACGTACTTGTTGATTGCCTGGATAAGAGAGCACCTCTCTTCCGTATTGGACATAAGGGACGAGGAACAAGGTGTCTCCGGTTTCGTTCAAACCCAGAACAGTCTTGTAAATGGATGTGTGTCTGACATTGGATTTCATTCCATGTAGATTGGTTTCTATTTAATATATATTTGATTAGTGGCGAAGAATTTATTCTCTTGCTTAACACCCTTCTCTGAGACGCACGAGCTCAGAGGTTATATATTGGTAGTTATCGATCGATTGTCAATGTGGCATGCCAAGATGTAGATGATCAAGGTTATTGTTGAAAAGCAGAGCCTTGTGGTTAATGATCAAAGCATAGCCTATTTCGGCATAGCTTTGTGTACATTGTTACTTCACGAGCCTCACACCCGATAAGAGTCAGAAACGGGACAAGGGGTCCAAGGAGTGCATGTGTTTCTTTCTAGCTAGAAGTGGTATCAGGGTTTTGCAAGTCCTGACATTTTACTTATATGGATGATGGAATGAGGCGCCTCGGTTATATTGGTCGATAGTGACCAAATTATAGGTTCAATAGGATCGGGAAACGTGTGTTCATGCATAACTAATCCGCTAAAGTATTTGTGGACTGACCTTGGAGGATCCAAGGGCTCGCCAGCGTTCGAGTTTGCATTCTATTCCACCGGTTTGCGTTGCATTGTATGATGGGACTTGAATCTTATAATGATTTAATTTTTCTAAAAAACATTGTGTTGTTTTGAATAAAAATTTATTAAACTTATGCACTGGCAATTCAATGGAGTAATCCTGTTCCGCGTTAGCGGCGTGGTCCTGTGATTAGCCACATTGTTAGTTAAGTTAGGAAAGATTTCTCATACCAGTCCCATTACTGACTCGTAGTTTGTTTCACTTTGCAAACTCGGGTGCCCTCTTTTCACACGGGCAGCCAAATGACAGGTCTGGGTATTTATGCACATATATTCGATCGAAGCATGCTTGTGGGCTGAAGATGAAGATCATTTTATCTTTTATTTCTGCTTTGAAACATTTAGACATCCTTTATTTATGATGTACTTGATGGAGATTGAGACTTATTTCTATTTACTGTGACTTTCTATTTGCTAAGTTATATCCTGTAACTGTGCCACTCTGATGTTTTGATGTTGATGACATTTCTATTTCCGCTGTAATGGTTTATGTGTTATGATGTTTTCTAAGATCTACTATTGTTGTAATTATGTTATATTCCTATGATTATCCTTGGTACTACGGAAGTTTGGGGTCATCACAATATAATTAAATAGATTCAAATGTTTTTGTTTTTACTGAAATCCGACTTATATTGAATTCTATGCATTCAATTGAAATTTAAAATCAAATTTTCAAACTACCGCGCCATTTCAAACTCTGTTTATAATTAAAATAAATTTATACGTTCTAACTTTGATTAAAATAAAATTTTAATTGGTTTTGATACCATTTTACGTCGATTTTCAAAATCCTTGCATTTTTTAACTGCTTCCATTACAAATAACCTATTACATACATGCTTACATAAGTCAACTTTTAACCACTCTACGCTACATAGACAAAATGCAACTTACATACGGTGCTTACGTACCTCCTTCTCTTCTTCGCGTCATTATCTCAAATCTCCGAGACTCCGTACACTCGCGTTGCATATCATCCATTTGCGAAATATCCATAAACATGACTGCATCTTCCTCCTTTCGTCGCTTTACCTCAACAAGTTGATGAATTGCGACAATCCTTTCTTGGTGGTGAATGCTTCTGCTCTCGAGTGCGCTCAAATACATATCGTTAGACTCCTTTAATAGTTTTCTGATTTCGCCTTCATTTGCTCCCGCCACTTGTTTTTTCTTTGCCGCCTTGGATCCTTCGGGCCTAAATAACGGTCATCGATAAGGTTTACATCTTCTTCTAAACCAATAGTAGCAATGTCCTGAGAATCTCTCGGACTACAACTGTCTCCAAATCTTGGAGCTTTCCCACGACTACTGCTTGATTGGATATCTTGGACTATTTTCTGAAGTGAAGATTTGCATTTCACATGATTAACCAGTAGGTCATACACATGCATGAACTGATAGAAATGAGGTCCTTGTTTAATATCTGGTTTATATTTTTTTTTTTGAATAACTTGTTTGCAGCAAGTCTCTGCATTAATAATATGAAGCTTTTACTACGGGGATAAAATGTAAAGTATAAACAAATGTGAACAATTATTACCATATGAGTTTCACTTCCAAATCCGCTTGGGTTACTCTGCTTAAGCTTGAACATCTACGAATCAAAACATTGAGTTTGACGATTAATTTTATAATAACGACCTTTGATGGAAGCTACACTTCTATTCCAATCCATGTTCTTCCTATTGTATGCATTAGCGATTCTACCACAAAATGTTTCACCACTTTGATCGGCACCACAGACAGGATCTAGCAAAAGTGAGCAATATATTTAGCTAAGATCATAGTCTTCAGCAGCACTCCAACTTGAAGTAGTTAGCATTCCACCAAACGGTTGGCCTAGATCTTGTAAATCAAACGTTTCGAAGCTAATTCTTGCGGCATCGACATCAAAATCAATAACCATTTTTTTAATAAATTTAGATGTGGTAGAAGATGAGTTGATGTGGAAGAAAATAGAGGGGTGGTGTATTTGTAGGGTTTGAAAATTATAACCGTTGCTAAATTGAGCCGTTGGAAATATAGCGGTTGACCTCCTTGCATCTGTTCAACAGGCACAAGGATAATAAAGTCGTTGGCCTTTACGCGCTTGTTAAACAAGCGCGTAGGCAGTTTTGGAGGTTCAAGAACTATCCACCCTGATTTCAGAATAGCGCTTAAAACTTACACGTTGTTGGAGTAAGTTTTGGGTGCGAATTTCACATTTTCGAAAATCCATTACTTTGTTGGATTTGGCCCATGTCAGGTTACTTTTTACATATTTACATCTAAAAATAACATAGACTCACCGTGACTGGATCTAAAGAATAGAGAAGTGATTGTTGATGTTGTAGCAAAGATCCTTGAATCCGTATAACTTGTTATTACAGAGGAATAGGCTATTTTAATCTGAGTTGGGGTATCACCTTGTTGTCTTATTATTTTTGGTGAATAAAACAATGAGAATGAGGTCCTATTTATATCCTAAGGTCAACGAATCTTGTTCAGAAACGCGTCCAGATGCACAGAAATGGATCTGGCCAGATCTGATTGGGGTCGACACCCCTGTGGAGGGGTCGACCCCTGGGCAACACCCATAGGGGACGAGGTTGACCCCTAATGGGCCGATTTCCCCCTTATCCTGCTGTTTGATTTTGAATTTTGAATTTTGAATTTGTTTTGTTTATATTTAAATGGCTTATATGTATATAAACTTCAAACCTTAATATCTTCTTCATACGATGCCCGTTTTATGCAAACTCGAAGTCTATCTTAAGCAGAATTCCGAGATGAACGCAACGGTGCAGTCCATTTTACTTAATTACTAATATGTAATTAAGTATTCTTTGGTTTTTATCATTATAGTGTTCTTTAAAATTTTGCGGTGTTACAATAATTATTTTGTGTTGTTTGAATTTGGTGACTATTTTGAACATATATGCATTGTGTGAAAATGTTATAGAAAATGATAAATGTTGTGATAGATGTACCTCAAAAACTCTACAAAAACAAAAAACGTTGTAATAAACATTTGAACATCAAACAAAATGTTGTAGAATACAGAGCATATAAACATTCAGAAACGCTGTGATATGTGGAAAAAAGATGGGAAGATGACAACATTTCTAAATGATATAACACACTGTTAAATATTTGATAGGATAAGGAATCACTGTGATGCACTATAAAACACAATAACATAAAATGTTGTATAAACATAAGAACATCACCTTTTGAAACGCTGTGGTATGTCTATTTTCTACAGAGTTTAGGTATGTATTGTGATATTTCTAGGACCAATTACAACTTGTTGGTAGATATCGTTCATCAAAACGCTGTTAAAGGTTTTCACAGCGTTTCTGAAATGCTGTGAAAGGGAAAATTTGTTGTAGTGAAGATAAATAAGATTTTAAAATATGGATATGATTAATAACTATATTAGTTAATAAGGGATAAGTCAGTAGGAAGTAATCTATATTTTCCAACGAACATTTCCTTATTGTTAGAAAAAGTTTGAAAAAAAATATGGTTTGATCAAAGAATGAATAATTGAAGGAGTTGAGAACAAAATTTTATGGATATTTTTAGGACCATTAGAAATAATAATTGTAAATTTCCTTAAATATTTGGTTAAGGATCGGAATTTTCGACGATTTTGGATAGTCAATAAATTCTGAAGCAAGCAAAGAATATGTTTAAACCCGCAAGCCCCAGGATCGAAACCTGTTAGGTAAGAAAATAAAATGTTTAAGTAATCACAAATACCTGTGAAACAAGTTTTACAATTTGATTGAAAAATTTTTGGCAAACGAGAATAGGTAGAAAGAAGAAATTACCTAAACTGAAGCATTTAGATAAGCTGAGTTATGAGTTAATCAGGTTTTTTTTCGTGTAAAGGTTTGTATTAATTTTGGAAACTAAAAGGGAATAAGTTTCATAACCTTTGTATTCAGAATAATTAGCAATATAAGACCTAGGAAAAAGATTTATAACTTTGATTTTTCTTGTTAATTAGAGGGCGATAAATCGTTAAGTGTTAAGCAATTAACCTAATAGATGATGGGTTAGATATAATGGATAATTAAAGTTCATCGTTTGGGGGAACATTGTAAATATGGTTCTCCGGACTTATGTGCTCTACCCGGAATTTCCATTGTGAGGACGGAAGTTTGGTATAAAGAATTTTAAAAACTTGAGTTCACAAAGTTCATAAAGAAAAGAAAAATCTAATTTAACCCCATTTCCTTTTGAGGATGAAAAGTTTTAAAGGGGCGAATGTGACAATCCAAAAATTTTAACCAATTAAAAACTAATTTTTTGGATATATAATTTGAATTTCCTTGGTATAAAATGGATTTAATATGATTTAAATATGAATTTGGAATTAGTTATAAAATAAAATTTAAATATAAATATGTTTAAATAATATTTTAGGTGTTTAATTTTGTCAAAATATAACGGTATAATTTTAGTAAGAATTTATCAAGTTTTGTTACATCAAATTTTCCAAATACGTGTTTATAAACTATTTTTAAGTGTGTTCTTTTCCAGTTAAATTAGTATATTTTAAATATAGTTAATTAAAATAAAATAATTATCTTGAATGTTAAATAAGTTGATGAGATCATCCGGTTCTGATAACATTAGTCATAGGGTAACTAAACGGTTAAACGATAGCATATGAATTGAAATATGAAAAGTCGATGTGTACGACTTAAGCAGGATCTATATGGATATAGCGTAAATGTAGATGATATACAAACTAGCTAATATACAATAGTTACGTAGGTAAAAAGCTAAGCTATAGAAATATATCAAAAGTAAAAGTAATAAGAAACGACACTAGGAATTTTATACTGGTTCAGACTTCCCGCCCTACGTCCAGTCCCGAAGCTCCTCTTCGGAATTCACTATCATGCCCTCTCTTAACCCGGAGGAATAGGTCAGTACACCCAAGCCCCAACAAGGATGCCTCTCGCCTGAGCAACTATACAGGACTTCAACAATTACAAGTGTTTTGACTTCTGCTTTGTGTTCTTGAATCAACATGGAAAGTCAACAACTTAAGTACACCCTTCCTATAATCTTATCCTCGAGTATATGATTTTGAATGCGAAGATTTAAGGAAGAAAATTGCTTGTTGAATCAAGTGATATTGAATCAATTCAAGGATTCAACAAGTATTTGAATTCGGGAAAGCTTTTGTATTGCAAAAGTGTAGAAAAGCAATTTACAATTTAGATAAGAAATAGAATGATTGGTGATTTGGAAATCATAATTGAAGTGTATATGTAATAGTAGAAAGGTAGTAATTCTTCATGAAGAGTTTTAATCAAAAGAAGCTTCCATTTCCTTTCAGAAATGAAGAGATTTTCTTTATGAATGAAGACAACCTTTCAAAAAATATATGCTGTTTCAAATCAGTTGACTGGTTAAAAATCATCAGTCGACTAGTTAAATTTAGACTTTAAATCATTTATATAAAAACTTTTAAAAACTAGACATTATATACAAAAATTATCTGACCAGTCGACTAGTCATTTATCTAGCAGTCGACTGGTAGAGTTGTTTTTGTATATTTCTGGCTTTTTAAAGCCTTATAAATATATATATATATTCTTTGTTTTATATATTCATGTTATACTTAAGGATAGATTTTAACATAATTCTAACACGTCTCATCGTGTGTGTATATATATATATATAAATATAAAATCTTATCTCTATGACATGAATACCATTTCAACTTCTTTTGTTGGCATTAATCAAAATCTTGGTATCAACAAAATATAGTAACATCTTTAAGTCGTTTGCGAGTTAGAAATACTTTCAAAGTGTTGCAAATGTGTGACAAAGTGGTAGGTAAATACCATGTTCCATAAGCACATCATTTTATAAAGGAGCCCATGGTTTTGGTGGTGATGTTTTTACCTAAATACCCTTACTTTCCTCCTATATAATGTACCCCCTCCTCTCATTTTCATACACTCCTCTCTTCCTACTTCTACCTCCTTCTTCCTCTTTTTGCATGGCTTCTTAGCCTTCTTCTAACTCCTCTCTCTCTCTCTTCTAATTCGGCCATGGTGCCACCTCCACCCTTAGCCTAATTTCGGCCTCTTCCTCTCCATCAACAACCACCTTCTTTCCCTTCTACAATCTCTACCTTCACCATGCTCCATCAGCTCCCAGTCTCGGCCTACACCCCATTTCCACCACCATCCACATCCAACCACCTTCCCACCTCCTCCTTCACCAGTCCATATCCCCACCTCCTCCGCCCAAGCCTGGCCAAGCACCCCACACCACCATCTCCATGCACCACCACCTCATTCTTTCTCAGCCTCCACCTCAGCCTAGACCAGCAAATTCCCAAGGCCATATCTCCTCCAAAATTTATTCATATCATACAATTCTTCTTTACGAGTGTGTATTTTTTCACTAGCTACAACGTTGTAGTTAAGAATTTTTCCTAATTTTGGGCTTAGTTATCCAACAAATCCAAATTTTTGAAGGCTGTATTTTCTAGCTTTTTTATTGAACCTGAGAAACACCTCCACTGTTTCGACCATATGTCGCTAAAAAATAATCAGAATTTAGAAATTCTTTTTGTTAAATTCAAGAGAAAAGAATTCTCTACAAAATTGTAGTTGGGAACTTTTCTAAATTCAGAGTGTAGCTAGTCCAAAAACCAGATGGAAGCTAGCCAATTTTTCAAGTCAGAAAAGTTAAAGTGACGGTGTGTGGAAATCTATCCGTCGATGTTCGCTAGGCTCGCCTACCATGAAGACAAGATGCTATGTTGGTGAGAACTCCTTAAGTTTTGTTCACTAGTTAGTAAAGATTATTTAAACTATTATAGTTAACTAGTGTGTTAATTGAATTGGCATTGGATGAGTAATGGTTGACGATTGTTTGTATGTGATAATGGATGATGATTGCGTAGTTAGAACACACAAACACACTATTAAGCGCTAATTGTTTTAACACTTACACATAGTTATTAGTTCCTTAATGATGTTGATGTTGGTTATTATGGATGTTTATAATGTATGTTAATAATGTGTGACACACTATGAAACTTCAGTTATGGTATTATATCAGTGATCGATGGAATCTCCTTCACGGTTGGAAACGTAAACGATATTGTATTATTATAATATTGAGGATTTCGTTTGAAAATTTATTTTCAAATTTGGTATTTGAAATAGTTCAAAAATGAAATGGAAATGAATATGAACGAATTTCGTAAAGGTGAACATTTAGTAAATGGGTTTTGATATGAAACAAGGTGTTGATTTTAATTCGATGAAATCAGTTCCGTTTCGAAAAAGTAAAATTTGGTTTGCCTATCTACAAATGTTTTAATTCAAACCAATTGCACCAATGGTCTTATACTATTTTTATATTAGCTTCTGCAGATTTTGAAGTTAATCAGATTAACTTTTTGAAAAATAATATTATTTTATTAATATAATAATATTATAATATTCGATTTAAAATTTAAAATTGAATTTGAAGAAGGAGATTTAAATTATTGTTTCCAAACAAGTTATGTATGTTTTTAAATGTTTATAATCATATGTGAAGTAATTCAGACAAATTTCTATTATACGTCGCTATTTGGTCTGAATAAGATTAGTCACGCAGCGGCAAATTCGTGAATTTCGTCCAGTAACTTTAAACGACTACAACTTAAACAATTTAAATCAGATTTCCTAAAACTGGAAACACTCGGTTGCAAATAATATTAGCTTTCAAATTAAAAAGAAAATTTCAATTTCTGTTATACAATTTTCAAGTTATATTTCAAAACAGTTTCGGAAAAGGTCGTTGTAAGTGCAGTTTGTCAACCATAACTGTAAAAGCTATTTTAATACTTTAAAAATATGATTTTTTTTTTTGTAAAATCAGTATAAATTATTTTGAATTGGAAAATTTTAGTTTCGGATAATATTAAGGTTATTTTGATTCAGCTGGCCAATATAAATGTTTTGTAATGCTTTTGAAACGTTGTTGTAATGCTTCTTTGAAAAGAATCTTTTTTAAAGTTTTAACCTGCAAATTATTTTCAGAACTATAAGTTATCATTTTTAAATGATTCACAAAATATTTTGAAGGTTAAAAAATTATTAAAGATATTTTATATTGAATTTAAATTGGTTTATTTAACATTGAAAAGGTTTCCAATTATAAATTAATTGGACGTGGTTGAAGATAAATCTTCGGATTTTTGATATTAATACTATAGATGATGACTCTTACCATTCGAGGAATTTAGAAGGTAGTTACCATTATTCCACTTATAGTATGAGTTGGATACAGAGATTAATACAGGATAAATCGATGATATTTCCATCCAGATCTAATATCAAAGGGTTGATAAATCTTTCGAACCAACATAAGGACTCCCCCACTACGCCATAAATGGCTTTCTGCAACACAAAAAAAAAATATTGGGTCAAGCCCAAAAAATGTTGCCATAGGTCTTTGGCAACACTTTTCATGTGTTGCAATTTTTGTCGTTGCCTTAGAAAGGCAACATTTTAAATATTTAAGGCAACATAAGAAATATTGTTGCAATAGAACTCTATTTGGGTCTATAGCAACATTCGTATGTATCTGTAGCAACATTCCAAAAATGTTGCTAGAGATACTAACTTTCTAAAATTGTTTGGGGCCACATCCTGTATATTATACTATTTTGTATCTCATATAATAATATATATTGATATTGAATAATAACACTATTGCAAATAATTTAAATGATTCAAACAATATTTTATTCAATATAATATTTCAATGTTTAAATAGTACAATATTTTGCATCTTTCTATAATACAATCACATTCACACCTCACTACATACACTCAAAAATTCAATACACTGTTTGTCTTTGTATTTGCTCTACACTTCTGGTCTATCTCCAACTTTCACTCTGTCTCTTGTTTACCTATGCAATAAACAACAAGAGCAGTAATATGAAAATAAACAAATTTAAATTTGCAAAAATACACTACACCATAGATTGCATACTGCAACAACAGAGAAGTGATGCAGGAAGTGCCAAAAAATGTTGCTATAGGCCAAAAATTATCTATGGCAACACTTTCTTGGGTTGCGTTTTATCGTGTTGCCTTAGAGTCAAAGGCAAAATCTTTGCGACCTTAAGGCAACATTGGTACAGGTGTTTCCACAGGTAATAAATTTACAAAATATGGGGCCTACTAAAATCTGCATCTCAGTTTCACGGAATCCCCACTAAAATCTATAGCCTGGGTTTACGGAATTCTATTGTGGGGACTACATGCATTAATCTATGGCAACACTTTTACCATCCAATGGCAACACTATATCATAGTTATGGCAACATTTAACATTATATACTGCAACATTATATCATAGTTATGACAACATTACATAACATACTGCAACATTACAGCAATTAATATCACACTGAAATTAACAAAGAACTTTTTATTTCAAATTAACCAACAACAAAAGTACTACTTAGTCGACTGCAAAATAACAAAACATAGCCACTAAATTTAATTTTACAAAAATTTCAGTTACAAACACAACCAGTAATAAATTCATGTTTATATCAAACTATAACAGTTTCAAAAATATAGTGTGAGCCTCCAATGCGTTTAGTGCCTCAAGTACTCTAGTGCCTTCAGTAACAAGTTCTTGAACAACCTCATCACTGCCTGCTTCACCTGCATGCCTCAGTTACATTTTAGTACAAACTGAGTTTCATTTGTATTTTAGCACAAATTGAGTTTCATTTGCATTTCAGCACAAACTAAGTTCATTTGTATTTCAGTTGAATAATTAAGTTGCATGACTGAGTTGCATTTCATTTGCATTTCAATTGCATAACTGAGTTTCATTCGCATTTCAGTTGCATTCCATCACAAAGATATTTCAGTTGCATACCTCAGTTTATGGCCTGCATGCCTCAGTTGCAAATTGATGCAATGACTCAGTTTGTTCATAGCACAAACGATATCGAGTAAACAATTAGGCAGTTACCATGTGGATAAAATTATCACTAATTAGCACTTTAGGTTTAATGGGCAATGTGGCAAAAATTATCACTAATCTACAATGTGGCAAAAATTATCAGTAATCTACAATGTGACAGAACTTAAAATTATACCTGAAAAACTGTCCACACATGATATTTCATGTTATTTCACTGCACTACATGCCATAGCAACACACAAAAGAACTCCGAACATGATGCAAAACACAGCTAAAGCTATTGCACAGAATTTTTCTCCTTTCTCGTTTCCACATTTAATGCGCATCAGGGCCAACTCTTCCTTCATATCTGCCATAAATTCATCGGCTTTTGGCCTTTTTTGCTTTTGCTTCAGCAACTTTTCTTCAATTGTCTTTCTTTCCATGATCAATTGCGATATCGTCTTTTCTTTTTCCATTAATTTAACAGTAGTATCATCTAATTCCACATTGCTATTGATTTCATATACTTCGTCATGCCACATAAAATATCCGCAATCTCCATTCTGCACATATGTTAAATTCTCGACTAAAACATCACTGAAAGATATGATAATCGACAAAGCAATCAAAAAAAAATTATACTTACCAGCCATATAGTTCAACTAAAAAACTTCTTCCTCGCATTCGACCCCACCGCACAGTCCCCATCTTCGCTGGGATTTTGTGGTGGCAGTTCTTTTTTGCAGCCGCTGTTGATGCATTTGAAGTAAAAATTGATTGAGCGGTCATTGAACTCGAATTGAAGGAAGAATTGGAGTGATATCACAAACTGCAGATCATTTCAATAATATCACAAACGATAAATGATTATGTATATATTCCATATCATAACTTTCATGCAGTATGCTTTCAGGTATGTATTTCATGCATTCAGTAGTTGTGTGCATAACCAAAAAAACATGCGTATATTTATTAGACAGTCTTATATATACACACACACACATCGAAACAAAGCTCATATAAAATTATAGAAGCATGCATCATGAAGAAACAATCATCTATTAGCAGTTTATTGATCCATATGTGCAGATATATCACTGTTTGGCCTTTGAAGCATGTCCAAGCATTACTTAAAAATGTTTCATCAACTGACATATAATAATGTCAATGATGATGCACACATCAATGTACAACAAGTGTAAACATTCATAGATGAAGTGAATTTGCACATAATTTCTAACTATGCATACAGAATTTATCTGATTGGGAACTAGGTGAAAAATCATGCATATGACAAACATGAAAATACTTAAGCAATGAATAGTATCATGTATATGTAAGCATCCTTATGAAACCATTTTCATAAACCACTATATATCTTATTGAGAAAGCTAACAGTGTCGTGTCTTAATCATCACTGGCAACAACAACCTAGGAAATTTGAGCAATTGTTTAGAACATGCAGCTCATATAAGGTGGATGGTGTAATTGTCCACAGCCACACTTCACTAGGAAAGTTCTGTGTTATTAACTTGATTAACAACCCAATAGTTGCTCAAATAACATTTCAACGAATCAACATACAAAAGAACCAGAAATAACAGAAACTAATTGTATACAACTTCAAACTGAAAAAGTGTGGATTCATTGACAAATAACAGACAAGGATTGTTAACCACCTACACCAATTATACTCATAGTGATAATAATTTCAGTTTCTCGATAGGCTGAAAAATAGCAGTGATAAAAAAAGCAATAGAAACGAACATGAGAAACACTGGATAAAAATCTAGCACCTTCTTCTTGGATTGACTGTCATTTGATGATGGAGAAGGGGAGAAGTAGGTGCGTTTGGAGTTGGAGTTGAGGATTAGCTAGAATAAGTGGATGACGCAGAGAGGGTTGGAGCGGAAGAAGTAGGTGAATGAAAATTAAGGATTGGAATTGGATATTTAGGGTGAGGACGAATGTAACACCCCGTATTTTCTATGAACATAAAAGTAACAAAACAAAGTATAATTAAGTTTTAAGAGAAGAATTAAGGAAAACGGGTTACGCCATTGCGTTTGTCTTAGAATTCTGCTTGAGATAGAGTCCGAGTTTGCATAAATCGGACTTCGTATGAAGAAGTTATGACACTTAAAAAGTTTCAGGAATTTAAAATAAAAACCAGCCCGAATTCAAAATTTAAAAGTTCGAAATTGAAAACACACACCCGAGCTGGGCGGGAATCTTCCCGCCCAGGACCCAGGTCAACCAAGGGGTCAGCCTTGGTAGAACAGGTCGACCATGAGGTCGACCTCCCCCCTTTTCTAGATCCATGGACAGATTCGTTTTTCTGCATTTAGACGCCCGTTCTGACCAGATTCGTTGCTCCTAAGCTATTTAAACACCCCCAAACCTCACTTTCTCTCCACACAATTTCATTACGCGTGTACTCTGCCCTAATTCTTATAAAATAAGTCAATGGCGTCGCTACTCTGCTGAAACCTAAGCTAGAACAAGTACTCCTTCTTCTTCTAATCTGAATAGGATTAAAAGAGAATAACTACAAACCTTTTTATTTTAGAATCCAACCAAGGTGAGTACAATTATTTTCAGATATAAAATTTAATTGTGATCTTGACATGGTTATAAATCTGAATTGGAGATTATGCATATTCTTGTTTATCAGATCTGTTTTTCTGTGTAGATCTATCTTATTAATATTATTGTAACTATTCTGTATCTCTTCCTTCCTTCTATTCTATAGCCAGGCTACCACGAGACTGAGCCAAATCTCATAAGAGATTGACGCACGAACGCTAAATTTGGGGAAAATAATGAATGATGCATAATTGGACATGACTAATTTGTGACTGATTTAAGAAAAGGGTATATGTTGTAATTTAAGATTCAGATGTAGGCATACTATATATGACGGTTTATGATTTGGAAGAAGGAGAATTATTGTATGACAACATATGACTTGTAATTTGGGGACATAATGCATGTTATAATTCAAGACCTGATTTTGAGGACATAATACATGTTGTAATTAAAAATCTAGATTTGGGGCGTATTTTATATGACGATCTATGACTTGGAAGAAAAGGATATGTGACTTAGGCCTGAAAAACCTATATTATAATAGGGATAATTATAAATGTGAATAAGCCTAATTCGGATTTTTGGATATTTGACATATGCGGTAATCAACGGCCATAATTTGGCATAATTTATATTATGCATCATGATTTGGGGTTTTTAGAAAATATTCTGTATGATGCAAATTTAACTAAAATTTGGGACATATGTTATATTGTGAATTATGACCATAATTTGGGCATGTAAAATTAGGCTTAATTTTATGATTAGGCGAGGTATGTCAATGGAATTTTAAGGGATGATTAAATCTGTTAAATAACCTAATCTGATAAATCTATTGAAAACTGAATACGGTAATTTGGGGTATGAAAATCTGTAGGCTCGATCTAAAATTCAGCAAAACATGTTAATAGAACTTTGGATAATCTGCAGTAACTTGTAAAGAAGTTAATTTGTTGAATTGGCATAATTATTCTTATATTGGCATAATCTGTGAATGAATACTTTAACTAAAAACAAGAATGCTGAGACACGAGGTTAGACTCTGTTTGCGGTAGAAGCCTGCACGGACCCAACCGGCTTAACCAGCAACCGCAAAACTGTTAGTCTAATGTGAGAGGTCGTAGGTGTAAAGATGCTTAGACACGAGGTTAGGTCTGGCTTGTAGCAGAAGTCTGCCCGGAACCGCCCGGCACATCCAGCGGCCACAAGCTACCGACCTAATGTGAGAGGTCTGTGCATTAATATTTAATTAATGCAAATCTAAGATAAATCTGATATCTAAAACGTATTGGGTGGATAGGGTTAAAATAGCTGGACTGATGAATCTAAGAAACCCGTTTCGTAAATCTAAAGGCCCAATACAAGGTTAGATGAAACAATATGTAAGTCGGTTAATCTATATATCTGGTTCGTTAGTCTGAAAACTTGTTAATCTATATATCTGATCCGTTAGTCTGAAGGCTTGTTAACCTGTATGTCTGATCTAAGAACTAGTTAATCTAAACTTTGTACATCTGAAATCTGTAAGCAAGTTAATCTGAAATCTGTTAGTCTGGGGACACACGGTTAGGAGGGGTAATTACTTGTGTCATCTGTTGTTTGGGACCCATATTAGTCAGTAACCCTTTTCTGTATCAAAAATTATGACCCAACAGTAAGAGGGGTCTGGGCACACTTACTGAACTAATTGTAAGAGGTTCACTCTGATAATGGCGAGGGGTGTTGATGGCGCATTCCAACCGGGTCATATGCGTGCATGGATCCGGTCTGCTCTGAGGATGTAAGACACCGTGACATCTGTAAATAGGTCTGTGTCTATAGGTTTCCACTTTAGGGAGTGATACACCCTTCTATAGGGTCGGCACAGGGTATTTATGTATTAGGTAGTCGATCGCTTGGGGTGGAATTTAGGGTACACTTAGTTCTGTCTGTTTCTGTTGGGGTGGTAACACCTGTCAGTTTCTGTGTGGTACCGTCTGTTGGGGTGGTAAAGGCCCATTACTAGTGTATGCCTAATTCTAATATTCTGTTTCCGTAGGGAATATTATGTTTCTATCTCTGATTCCGTTTCTGCCTCTGTTTCTATACCCTCTATCTCTGTTCGGGTGGTAAAGGCCCATTACTAGCATTCTGTTACTGTACCGTCTGTCTCTGTTAGGGTGGTAAAGGTCCATTACTAGCATCGTGTTTCTGAAGAGATCGTTCTGTTTCTGTTTAGACATTATGACAACACCTAATTCTGTTATACTAGTATTAGTGCAGAGAAGTGAAAACCAAATAAGAAGCTTTGTTTAGCCTATGTCATTTTGTCTCTTCTGTTAACCTGCTACTCCTGTTATGGTTATCTCTTATCCAGATTTATTTACATGTCATGATACTGTTATCTGTTTATATGCTGAAAGTCACTGGACTCACCAGACTTATATCTGACCTAGTTTGTTTTGCCTCTTTTCTTCCGTCCCCCCCCCCCCAGGTTTTCAGGGTGGAAACATAGGAGCTTGATTCAGGTTCCATCTGCTTGAAGGGCTAGAAGTGCTTGAAATATTGCTTTTCTTTGATTCTACCTATTTATGGCATTCTCGGTTGGGGATTATGGCTTTAAAATTATGCATTCTGAAGGCTTTTGTATAAGACTGATATTTGTGTACTTGGGTTTTGGTATTGTGATGTAAACAAACTTATTTCTGTTTCTGTTGTAACAAAGTTATAAATTTTTCAAGTACTGCTTTACATGTCTATCTTGTAAATTTCTGTTCTGTTTACTTATAAAGTTCCACCGAAGTTAAGGCATTACCTTTGTTAGTGACCTTAACGGAGGTGGGGTGTTACACTTGGTATCAGAGCTGAAGGTTACCAGATTTGATAAAAAAAATTGAAAACTATTTTCAAAAAGGTTTTAAAAATGAAGTATTTTCAAAAGTAGAGTTTATTTTGAAAAACATAGTCCCCAAGAGCCATATATCTTTCCTTTGATTCTCCATCTTGAATCTCTTCCTTTTTCTTTTCAGCATGTCTGGGGTACACGAGATACCCAAGGGCATACCGATACCAACTTGGTTCAGAAGGTATCTGGAGGCAAGGGCTACCCCCGCAGGCCCAGCAGACGCTCCTCCCCCCTCCCCGCGTGGATACTTTTTCGAAGATATGCAAGGACTTTCAGGCAATGGGCGGGAAACCTTTTCACGGGTCAGAGACGTTTGTTGAAACTCGAAATTGGCTTAAGTAGGTGGAAGATTTGTTTGGTATCTTCGAGAAAGAAGATGGAAGGAAGGTCTAATAAGCTGCTTCGTTAATGAAGGACGAAGCCTCGTTTTGATGGGAGGTCACGAATGGAGAGCGTCCGGTGGAGACACGGAAGGATTTCAGGCATAGGTTCAAAATGAAATTTCTTTCACGAGCAGAAGAGAATTTATACATGGATAGGTTCTTAGCATTGAAGCAAGGGAATTTATCAGTAAAGGAATACGTCAACAAGTTCAATCAGTTGGCGAGATTTGGCTTAGACTTGGTGAACACACCTGAAAAGAAGGCTTTGAGATTAGTTAAAGGTTTGAATGAGCCGCTACACGGGTTGGCTATGACCCACCTTCCTATGGGGGCTACCTTCGAGAAATTGGTTGACATGGCATTGATGCATGAAGAGGAAGCCAAAAGTGAGAAAAAAGAGGTAAAGCTTGAAGGACCACATAACAAGAAGGCGTGGCCCAAAAAGGAAACACAAAAGAAAGATGAAAAGTCTGAAGATAAGTGGGAGAAAAAGTGCTTTACTTGTGGAAGCTTGACTCATCTGAATAAGGATTGCAGAAAGAGGAAGGGCGCTTGCTTCAACTGTGGAGAAATGAGACACTTCGCTAGGGACTGCCCGAAGAAACGAGGGCAAGGGCAGAGGGCAGAACCAACTTCTGGAGGGCAGGCGAATGCTCTCGTGGCTGATGGATAGGATAGAGATCGGAAAATTTCTAACGAAGGATTAATTTCTTTATCTGATTATTGAGTTAAAACTCTCTTTGATTCTGGCGTTTTGATTCTGTAATTGAGACTCTGCACTTTAATACTAGTCTTGTTTCTAATTCCGCTATAGACTCAAACCCCATGAGGGTTACGACTCATTTGTTTGTGATAGGTTAGGGTTTGAGGGTATCTGTGTCGGGCGTTAAGTTGACTATGACACATACATTCTGGGTTTTATGGGATATGGTGGGGTTTTATCATGCTTAGTTTCCTAAGAATCATTTGATAATCTGATCTGTACCAGTAGTCTGTAAGTATTTGAATATTTCTGATAAGGTTAGAGGTTTTTACTCAAAGCGTGAAGAAGATTTCCAGTTTGACATTGATTAATGGGAGTAATTCTCTGAGTGTCAATCGGATGTTAATTTTGGTCTTCGGGGTTGATACTTAGGTATTTATTCTCTTAACCGATGTCTAATGGGAACAGAACTTTTGTTTTAATTGTACTTGAATCTATCACTCAGCTGTATCCTATCGATCGAGTATTCGACCTTTAGGTAGAAACTAATGGGTGTAAACATGTGTTTGAGACATGTTATGTTTGATGGTTGCAAGTAGATGCAAGTGGTTGCTAGTGGTTGCTCGTGGATGCATATACACACACTAGGCACTAGATTGGCTCAAAAACACTCTCATACTGCATATGGATGTGTGTGCATTTTTCGATTTTTGTGGATGCAGAATGATTGACTCATCATATGGATGTTGCATTTGGATGAATGGTTATGCACTCATATAGAGATGATGTGTACCAAATAGGATTTCTTGCATACATAAGTGGACTCATGGCACTAACATAATTCGCATTAAGGAGGTCAACTGAATCAGTAGACCACCCGATCTTTGCATTAGATAAGAGACATATACACACACTTTTGCATATGTTCATACAACATTAGAAGTTTTTTAAGGACAATGGATGCTTGTGGACGATGGTTGAGTAGATGGGTGATTGGATGGTAGGACACATTCTTCTTAACTTGAAGATTTCGGGGACGAAATCCTTTAAGGAGGGGAGAATGTAACACCCCGTATTTTCTGTGAACACAAAAGTAACAAAACAAAGTATAATTAATTTTTAACAGAAGAATTAAGGAAAATGGGTTATGGCACTGCGTTCATCTTGGAATTCTGCTTGAGATAGAGTCCGAGTTTGCGTAAATCGGACTTCGTATGAAGAAGTTATGGCACTTAGAAGTTTAAGGAATTTAAAATAAAAACCAGCCCGAATTCAAAATTTTAAAGTTCGAAATTCAAAACACACACCCGAGATAGGAGGGAAAATTCCCACCCAGGACCCAGGTCGACTAGGGGTTTGACCTGGGTAGAACAGGTCGACCATGGAGTCGACCTGGGGATCGACCTCCCCCCTTTTCTAGATCCGTGGACAAATTCGTTTTTCTGCATTTAGACGCCCGTTCTGACCAGATTCGTTGCTCCTAAGCTATTTAAACACCCCCAAACCTCACTTTCTCTCCACACAATTTTATTACGTCTATACTCTGCCCTAATTCTTATAAAATAAATCAATAGCGTCGCTACTCTACTGAAATCTAAGTTAGAACAAGTACTCCTTCTTCTTCCAATCTGAAAAGGATTAAAAGAGAACAACTACAACCCTTTTTCTTTTAGAATCCAACCAAGGTGAGTGCAGTTATTATCAGATATGAAATTTAATTATGATCTTGATATGGTTATAAATCTGAATTGGAGATTATGCATATTCTTGTTTATCAGATCTGTTTTTCTGTGTAGATCAATTTTATTAATATTATTGTAACTATTCTGTTTCTCTTCCTTCCTTCTGTTCTATACCCAGGCTACCACGAGCCTGAGCCAAATCTCATAAGAGATTGACACATGAACGCTAAATTTGGGTAAAATAATGAATGATGCATAATTGGACATGATTAATTTGTTACTGATTTAAGAAAAGGGTATATGTTGAAATTTAAGATTCAGATCTAGGCATACTATATATGATGGTTTATGATTTGGAAGAAGGAGATTTTTGTATGGCAACATATGACTTGTAATTTGGGGACATAATGCATGTTATAATTCAAGACCTGATTTTGAGGACATAATACATGTTGTAATTTAAAATCTAGATTTGGGGCGTATTTTATATGACGATCTATGACTTGGAAGAAAAGGATATGTGACTTAGGCCTGAAAAACCTATATTATAATAGGGATAATTATAAATTACGCCTAATTCGGATTTTTGGATATCTGACATACGCGGTAATCAACGGCCATAATTTGGCATAATTTATATTGTGCATCATGATTTGGGGTTTTTAGAGAATATTTTATACGATGCAAATTTAACTAAAATTTGGGATGTATGTTATATTGTGAATTATGACCATAATTTGGGCATGTAAAATTAGGCTTAATTTTATGATTAGGCGAGGTATGTCAATGGAATTTTAAGGGATGATTAAATCTGTTAAATTGCCTAATCTGCTAAATCCGTTGAAAACTGAATACGGTAATTTGGGGTATGAAAATCTGTAGACTCAATCTAAAATTGAGAAAAACATGTTAATAGAACTTTGGACAATCTACTGTAACTTGTAAAGAAGTTAATTTGTTGAATTGACATAATTAGTCTGATATTGGCATAATCTGTGAATGAATACTTTAGCCAAAAATAAGAATGCTGAGACATGTGGTTAGACTCTGTTTGCAGTAGAAGCCTGCCCGGACCCAACCAGCTTAACTAGCAACCGCAAAACTGTTAGTCTAATGTAAGAGGTCGTCGGCATAAAGATGTTTAGACACAAGGTTAGGTCTGGCTTGTGGCAGAAATCTGCCCGGAACCGCCCAGCACATCCAGTGGTCACAAGCTACCGATCTAATGTGAGAGGTCTGTGCCTTAATATTTAATTAATGAAAATCTAAGATAAATCTGATACCTAAAACATGTTAGGTGAATATGGTTAAAACAACTGGACTGATGAATCTAATAAAACCGTTTCGTAAATCTGTAGGCCCAATACAAGGTTAGGTGAAACAATTTGTAAGTCGGTTAATCTATATATCTGGTCCGTTAGTCCGAAAACTTGTTAATCTGTATATCTGATCCGTTAGTCTGAAGGCTTGTTAACCTGTATGTCTGATCTAAGAACTAGTTAATCTGAACTTTGTACATCTGAAATCTGTAAGCAAGTTAATCTGAAATCTGTTAGTCTGGGGACACAAGGTTAGGAGGGGTAATTACTTGTGTCATCTGTTGTTTGGGACCCATATTAGTCAGTAACCCTTTTCTGGTATCAAAAATTATGACCCAACACTAAGAGGGGTCCGGGCACACTTACTGGACTAATTGTAAGAGGTTCACTCTGATAATGGCGAGGGGTGTTGATGGCGCATTCCAACCGGGTCATGTGCGCGCATGGATCCAGTCTGCTCTGAGGATGTAAGACACCATGACATCTATAAATAGGTCTGTGTCTATAGGTTGCCACTTTAGGGAATGAAACACCCTTCTGTGGGGCTGGCATAGGGTATTTATGTATCAGGGAGCTGATCACTTAGGGTGGAATTTAGGGTACACTTAGTTCTGTCTATTTCTGTTGGGGTACCGTCTGTTTCTGTTGGAGTGGTAACACCTGTCTGTTTCTGTGTGGTACCGTCTATTGGGGTGGTAAAGTCCCATTACTAGTGTAAGCCTAATTCTAATATTATGTTTCCATAGGGAATATTCTGTTTCCGTCTCCGATTCCGTTTCTGCCTTTGTTTCTATACCGTCTGTCTCTGTTCGGGTGGTAAAGGCCCATTACTAGCATTTTGTTACTGTACCATCTGTCTCTGTTAGGGTGGTAAAGGTACATTACTAGCATTGTGTTTCTGAAGAGATCATTCTGTTTTCTGTTTAGACATTAGGACAACACCTAATTTTGTTATACTAGTTTTATTGCATAGAAGTGAAAACCAAGTAAGAAGCTTTGTTTAGCCTATGCATTCTATCTCTTCTGTTAACCTGCTACTCCTGCTATGGTTATCTCTCATCTAGTTTTATTTACATGTCATGATATTGTTATCTGTTTATATGCTGAAAGTCACTGGACTCACCAGACTTATGTCTGACCTAGTTTGTTTCGCCTCTTTTCTTCCCCCTCCCCCTCCCCGGTTCTCAGGGTGGAAACATAGGAGCTTGATTCAGGTTCCATCTGCTTGAAGTGCTAGAATTGCTTGAAATATTGCTTGGCTTTGATTCTACCTATTTATGGCATTCTCTGTTGGGGATTATGGCTTTAAAATTATGCATTCTGAAGGCTTTTGTATAAGACTGATATTTGAGTACTTGGGTTTTGGTATTGTGATGTAACCAAACTTATTTCTGTTTCTGCTGTAACAAAGTTATAAATTTTTCAAGTACTACTTTACATATCTATCTTGTAAATTTCTGTTCTGTTTACTTATAACGTTACGCCGAAGTTAAGGCATTCCCTTTGTGGGTGACCTTAACGGAGGTGGGGTGTTACAATGAACAGATCTGAGAAATTGAGAAAGAGGAATGGAATGAGTAACGTAAGTTGATTTCCTATTGGTGGTGGAGGATTATAACGGACTAGCGAGGTGTCAACTAAAGATGTTGTTTTTAAAGGTAAACTGACAGATTGATATGCACTTTTTATAGATGAAGATTGATGATGTGGTTAATTAAACTTATATGATTATAACTATAGATACTGCAATACAATTTGATATCTATGCTAACACACTGAAGAGTGTGTTGCAATAGACATAAACCAGCATAGCTACGGCAACATTTTAGCTGGCAACAACTTGTATTTTTGTTTGCAGTAGGCCATCTATGGCATAGTGTTATAAATTTGTTTATGTGTTTATTTGCCTCAGGTATTCGGGTCGTTTGCCATCATTTTGATTATGCGGTATTTATTTCTTTATCTGTATTCATAATCTCAGGAGCATGCACGTATATATGTGTACATGTGTACACTTCCACAACATCCAAGAATCATTCTCATAGCAGTATAAACAACTGAGGAGCAGCCACGTGGACCAACTCAACGTAGTCTCTTCCTGCTTATGCAATATCTCTGCAAAAACTATTCCAATTTGCCTGTCCACGATCTCCTTAAAATCTGGCACTTTCCTCCTGAACTTGCACTAAACTACTCAACAATTAAAGCACAAAAAACTGCCAGATCCACATTCCTTTCCCAAATGCAAACCAGTAAACTTACTAATATCCTGGTTAGGCAATACCACTTAATAGCCTGCTATCGAAATAAGTGGGTCCAAAATTGATTCTTGTACTCAACATACAATCTTACTACATAAGTCACCCAAATCTGTACCCAAAGCAAAAAAAACCACTCTGGTTTCCACATAGCACTCCTCCAGAATGGCTCGTTTGCAGGTTTGCAATTTATATTCTCTTTGTTGTATTATTCTACTTTTCTTGCATAATCATGTCTGAATATTCTGTATTTTAATCATGTAGCCTTCCCAGAGACTTTAGATTTGATTCTCTTAGTCTTGGTGAGCCTAATACAAATTTCAACATTTTCTTATCAAATCTATGTAATTTCGTGCAATTAGGTATATGTACAATCAATCAATTTTCATATGATCATACATACATTTATAATTTCATTTATGTATGTATATTGCTAGCAATATGGGTTATGAATATCCACTTTGGTAAAAATAAATTGAGATTTCATTGAAGACTTAAAACAGAAGTTTATTTGTTAATTTGGGATCTCTATCAAAGATATCTAGATCAATCATAGGTGTTATACTACTACCATTAAACATGTAGAAATACAACCTAAGCCATCAGACCTTTGATCTAATGGAGAAGCTTATCCAGTTCCAACAGTGATAGTGATGCACCTCTAAAGTTTGATTACATTTTTATCACTCGGATTATAACCAGTAGCCTAGGTATAATCGTGCATCAATAAATATAGGTTAATTTATGTTTTTTATGATCAATTTTGTATCAACATACGTTATATCATGTGCAAGTCTATGCATGAGTGCACATGTACCAATATAACCCAATGCATTGATAACAAGAGTATATAGGTTCCCTCTATGTCACCACTTTGGTAAATTGAAGTGGGATTTATATCGCATTCTCAGGTTGAAAACACAACTCACTCATTTGGGATTCTAAAACAAAGATCCAGTGTTTAGAATTTGGATCAACTGGATCTTTTTAGTATTATTAAACATATTAAAACACATCCATTGATTTAACTTTCTGCATTAATGAATGAATAAATGCTTTGTTTCCAACCAGAGCAGCTGATCTTATATATTAACGCCATGTTTATAAAGTTACAGGTAGTGATACCTTAGCATGTACTGCCACAAATAAAACCTAAATAATTGATCATGGGATCTGGCCCAGAAAGCTTGAAATGGTATGCAAAGGGAGAACTAGTGTCGTGTAGATGGGCGATGCTGGGAGCAACAATCATTTTCATTCCAGAGTTCCTCACCAAAATTTGAATACTAAATACTCTATCATGGTGCACAGCAGGAGAACAGGAGTACTTCACCGACAAAACCACACTCTTCATCATCAAACTCATTCTTATAGGGTAGGCAGAAGGAAAAAGATGGGCTGACATTATCAAACCTGGTTGTGTGAACACAGACCCAATTTTCCTTAACAACAAATTAATGGGTACAGATAAACTGGGGTTTTTGCTAAAGATGTGGAAGATTGGATCCGAAACGGTGAAGTCCTATTTTCCCTGATAGCTTGATCCGTGAAGATCAAACTGAGCCCGTGACTTTTAGATTTGAAACTAGGGTTAATTTGTCGAAATTTTGTGCGATCTCAAATTGTAGATTCGAATTAAATTGAAGACTCTAGGATTTAAGAAATATTAAAAACAATGTAGATTGAATCGAGGCATTTGATTTTGTAGTAAGGACAAATTCGCCTCTTTCCTCTCCCCTTTGGTAATTTGGGGGTGAGAACGAAATGAAAAGGAAAGCGGGTGAATGAAAATAAAAGTGGGAAATAGAAGTAGCTGAGGTATGGATTGATGGTTGGGATTTTGTTTTAAATGATGGTGTGGATCGTTGAGGTGTAATTTTTTTTAAATTTTTAATTTGAATAAATTTATAGCTACTGCAACATCTTGCTGATATCTATGCTAACACCCTGATGCGAATGTTATAGTAGACAAAAATCAGCATAATTATTGTTACATTGTAGCTGGCAACATCTTGTAATTTCGTTGTAATAGGCCATCTATGACGTAGTGCCTGATGTAATTGAGATAAGTAAGATAGAAATAATCTTCAAATATTTGATATAAAATTTCGTGGTGTAAGCATGTACTATTTAAGGAATTCGGAAGATATTTATATTGTTTTTCCACTTATATTATTCATTTGTTATGAGAGTTGGTATCGAATATAAGTATATATAATTTCTATGTAACTTGTGTTCAACATCGGTTGATTTGGGTTTTGTCGTGGATGGTATCTTCAATAATATCATTCTTGAAACCTAATAAGGTTGAATTGTGGAAATTCATATCGTAATTGGGGATTTAATCAAATCTTTTATTTGAGGAAATTGGAAGCAAGGGAATTTGGAAAGAACCATAATCTTTAATTAAGATTAAAGAGTTGAATATGAGGTAACTTTTTTTTAAATGGAACTCATGATTGAATTTTTGGAATATGGGTTAAGGATTTTCAAAAGAAACCGAGTTTTGAAATCTTGTGTAATCCATAATTGTGTTTTTTTCGATTGTGCCTATTGTACGGAAAGACAGGGATCGGAAATTGGATCTGAAAACCATTCCAGATAATAAAACGACATTTGGAGCAAATAAGCATATGAAGATGGTCTTGTAGACCGGGACCCTTCACGTCGAAAGGGCTGCTTGCTGAATGTCTCAAATGGGTAGCTCTCATTTGCAGATGGATTTCATATCAGTTTAGGGGCAAGTCATATGGACGTATTTGGAGGAATTATGGTTTTCAGTTTCATTCAAACCCAAAACAGACTTGTATAGATCGTATGTTTGACATTGTAATTACTGCATAGCAAGTGATCTCTATTAAATATATATATATATATATATATATATCTATTTGGTGGCATAGAATTTATTCTCTTAGGTTGACACCCTTCTTTAAGACGTATGAGCTTAGAGGTTATATACTGATAGATTTTAGTTATATGTTGATAATGGACAATGTGGCATACTTAAGTGATGAGCTATTGATGACCAAAGAATGGCTAATTGAAGCATATCTTTGTGTATATCATGACTTCGACATGCATCACACCCTGGAAAATGGCCGAAACAAGAAAGATGCGGCGAGGACATGGGTAGTCATTCCCTTCTAAATAAAAGGTGTGCCATGGTATGTAGCCCAATCATTAACCTATGTGGTAAACAATTACTTTTGTGGTTGTTGATGGTGCAAGATCCCAGTTTAAAGGTTGGTAATGAGTAGGAGATGACTTACTTAGGCACGATCTAATCAATCTAATAAGGGAGAGACTAACTTCGTGTTGGCAGAGAGCCCGTTTGGTTCTCGGGGTGTCCCTCTAGAGGCGTATCCATCGATTTGTTAAGGAAGTTCCATCTTCTGGTCATTTGTTGGAAACCCAATCTCCACTACGAGCCTGTACGATTTCGATTTGTATAACCGACTGGTTACTAGTGGGAATACGTCAATATAATGGGATGGGTCATTATGTTGGCTATGATTAATACATTTACTTTCGAAAGAATTTTTCACACTATGCACTAACAAAAATATGAAAGAGGATGTAATGACCCAGCTTTCTGACCAGTTCTCGCCGGTATTTAAACTAACTTAAACCATTCACAAAGATGGATTGTTATGGGTACTTACATATTTGCACAAAATATAACAGAACTTTTTCATTCATTTCATTGATTACATCAGAGATTACAAGGAATATCAGAGTACCATCTATGCTCAGCGGAAATAAACTCTCCAGCGGGATATGTAACACCCAAATCATAATTCTTGCTTCAAATCTGAATCCGGCTCTAAAATTAAAACCTGCAAAATAAACTTCTGACTGCCTGTGTAGAAATATGGGCACCCAAAGTTTTGGTGTGGAAAACAATAAACTCTAGGTCAGCCGTAGGACTGGTGTGAGATTCAAAACACAGTTCTTATTTAGGCTTCATTTTAAAGTTGGGAAATTCACTAGACTACGCCGCTAACGCGGAACGGGTTTACTCCATATGAATTCCCGTGCATAGAAATTCGCTATGACTTTTTGAAAAATGAAACTAACATAAGGTCTCGCGGCACACACACAATGTAAACGCACACATGGGCAAGGTTTCTCCTTATGATAGTCAAAAATGCTTGATACGTGGAAATCCTCTTTTACTACTAATAGTGCCTAGTGTGAAAACAATTTCGTAAATAAATGTATTAATCATAGCCAGCATAATGCCTCATCCCATTATACTGACAATCCTGCTGGTAGCAGGCTATAAAACTAAAATCGTGCGTGCTCGTAGTGGAAAATTGGATTTCCAACAAATGGCCAGGCAAAAGAACTTCCTTACCGAACCGATGGGTACGCCTCTAGAGGGACGCCCCGAGAACCAAATCGGGCTCTCTGCCAACATGAAGCCGGGTTACCCCTTAACTGGGTAACTTAGAGCACGCCTAAGTTTATCACTTCCCGGTCGTTACCAACCTTTAAACCGAGGCCTCGCAACATCAACATCCATATAAAATAAAAGTTATCCACATAGGTTAATACCTGGGCTCCATACCATAGTACACCTTTTATCTACAAGGAAATGACTACCCTTAACCTCGCTGCATCTTTCCTGTTTTAGCCATTTACCGGGTTGTGAGGCTTGCTGAGGTCATGATACACAAAGCTACACTTAAATAATCCATGCTTTGATCATCCATAGCTCATCACATATCTTAAGTATGCCACATTATCCATTAACAACGCATCACTGATTTCCAATATATAACCTCTAAGCTCATACGTCTTAGAGAAGGGTGTTAAGCAAGAGAATAATTCTCCGCCACCAAATAGATATATATTGATAAAACAGTGCTACGCAGTTAATTACAATGTCAGACACACAATCCATAAACGTCCGTTCTGGGTCTGAACAAACATCATCCAAAAATCTCCAAATACATTCAGATATCGTGCCACTTATAACCTCGTTCGGTTGTACGAACCAATCCGAGACATCGGCATTCAACCCTAATGATTCGGAAACTCCCAAGCTTCACTCGTCAATTTCCAAGTCTTACGTTGCTTTATAACGTCGTATTATTACTTGAAATGGTTTTCGGACATACATTTGATCTCGGACTTTCCAAGAAATAAGCGTACTTTAAAATCAGTAGCTATGGTCTAGACCGATTTCCAATTCAAATCTTCTTTCCAAACATTATCATTTTACTTTCATTTAAGGTTGGATTCATTCCCTTAAACCCCGTTTCCATCTTAACCCTTTCTTGAATATTAAATATTTGATTCCAACCTTATATTTCAAAAACAAAATTTATTTACTCATCATTATCCTTCACCTTAGGTATTCAAAACTTTAATTTGGATTTAATTCCCATTGATATTTCAAATATAAGTTTAAACAGAATTTAATCGACTTATATTTGACATCGATTCACCAACACGGGCAACACCATCAGAATTTGGATATGAATATAGTTTGCTGTTTCTGATAGTATTTGTCCAAACCAGGGATTCTATATCGAATATATGACGACCAAATTCTATTCAAACTCTTTTCCTTTTTAAATCAAACTTCCCATACAATACTTAGAATATAAACAAATTCCATACCATACAGTCCTTCAAAATATTTAATAACCCTTATCTAAAATCTAAACAAGGGTTCATGGTTTTCAAAATCCAATCAATTTCAAAGAAATAGTTTAATAACGTTGAAAGCGTTACTAAAAAGTGCTTCAAAATGGTTATTTAACTAAATAAATACAAAATCATTCCAAATTAACATATTTTAACTCAAATCACTTAAATATAATTTATCATATTTTTCTGGATTTTTAAATAATCTTTATAAGCCCATTTTATTCGATTTCTCCTATCGGTCGTCGAACTGCGCGTATAGCGATTTTTCCAAATATTATTTTAACCATAACTTGAAAACCATACGATGGAATCCGAAAATTTCTCAAACTCATCGTCAATAGAAACCCGACGTTTTTCGTTTCAAGTCAATTTGATTTAAAACGCTCAGGTTAGAACTATTTGAAATTCAAAATCGATAATAACGAATTGTCGCTGTGTGACGCGTTCGATTTTGCTATATAACGTTTAAATATAAATTGTCCCATTCCTTTTCTTAGAATACATTACATTCCCCTAACCATATTCCAAATCCCCTTTTTCCAAAATGATAATTTTATATTCCAACTTTTAGTTAAAAATCATTTTAAATGCCAAATTTCCCTTTCAAATCAAATTGAATGTTTAATTTAAAACTCGTTCAATTATCTTCCAAAATCTAAAGGATTTGCATAAAAACTATTATTTCAATTTCCAATTTCTTCATATTACATTTAAATGAAATAATTTCCAAAGTGGTTCAATCTTTTCCAATCAATTATCCAAAGAGCATCATTTGAATTCCAACTTCCATTTCAAATCAAATTTGAAATAATAAATATTTTAAAAATTCAATTCAATTTATAAATAATCGATTAGCGTTTGGAATTTGTTTTCAAACCATTTATGCTTATACGAACTCATTTATTCAATTCGATTCACAAACAAATTTTTAAATTAAAACTCTATTCCCAAGTTTCATAATAATATCTTCATTCAACTGGAAGGAGAATTTAAATAATTTACCTGTATAATTACACAGCTATGATGTATGTGTGAATTCATGCAGTCTGAGTTAACCAAATAATTTAACGAAATAGACAAGCACAACTTCATCCATCGCAACCACAACAATTAAAATAATTAATTAACTGTGCGTAGAGCGTTACAGTCAATAACGCTCAGTGTTTACGGTGTTTTTCTAACTGCATGAACATCCATTGCAATCAATAACAACTCATAACAATTTATGACCATGAACAAATTATCAAATTTAATGACTAATTTAAATTAATCATAATAACTAATTTAAAATAAATTTAAATTAGAAAATCTCACCTTCATTGCTTTCCAATTTTCACCAACGAACCCGGTATCAGTTGTGTATCAGCTTATGAACGTTAAAATCGACAAGCGAACGTTATAATCGACAAGCGCACACTGTATTCTTCGCAATGTATATACATACACCGTACACCACTTTGTTTTCGGCTTTATTTATCAACACAAGGCTATCTTGCTCGCAACCGAACTGCAGTAGAGGGGACAGCGGTTGATGTGCAACAACTGGAGGGAGAAAAGGTGGTAAAATCGTTTGTGTGAGGTTTAGGTGGACAGCCGAACTGATGAATAGGAAAGAAAGCAAGGTTGGCCAATGGAGCAGTGGGTTTGGGGTAGCGCTACAGACCGTCAAGTGATTGACTGGGTGGAGATGCGAGGTCTGGGTGTGGTGTCAGGCGATGATCGATGAGTGGCAGCTGTGGTGCCAGGTGGTGGAGCTACTAAGGAAAGAGGGGATAGTAGTGGTTCTAGATGAAGAGGGAAACTACGGCTGTTTGGGGAGTAAACCGGAGGTGGTGATTGGTGACTGGATGGTTGGACCGGAGACGGATGGTGGAAGGCGGACTGAGGTGACTGACGTGGTACTTTGGGAGAGAGGGGCGTACTGTTCTTTCTTAGAGGAGGAAGGGTGCGAAGATCCAATTGTTTGGGGAAGGGGAGTCGAACTAATTCTAAAGGAGGAGAAAGGGTCTGCGTGGGAAGGGAATGTGGTCTGCGATGTGGGGTGTCATGATGCGGTAATCGGTGCCAAAAAAGGAAGAGGGAGGACATGCGAAAGAAGATGGTGCAGTGGTCCTGTTTTAAATGTGAAGTGAGGGTAGTTTTGAAAATGGAACAAAGGACACTTGGCTTTTTAAAATTATCTAACTCATCAATTATTACACCTATGTAGCCACATGTTGGTATTATAATTTCATTTAAATGCATGGTTGCCAAAAATAAATCATTTATTTAATTAATTAAAATTGAATTTTAGTAACAAACCTTGTAACATTTATATTTGTTACTCATTTTAACATATATAAAATGTGATTACACTTATAGGGATATAATTATGAAACTTACTCAAAATAAATTCCTATAAAATGTATAAAATTATATAAACTTATATATTAACATAGTATAACTTGAAATCAAATTTTTTTTTCCAAATAGTTGAAATAACAATGAAATGTTTATAATTTTATAAAGGTTTATATCCTTGGATTTAAATATCATTATAAATAAAATAAGATTGAAACTTCTCCAAAACTTCATGTTATAAAATAAATTCTTTAAAAATAAATAATCCTTTACGAAATATACAAATACCATTATATGTAATCGAATTTAAAAAATGTCATTACTTGACAAATATAAAGTAAGTTTATATTACAAAAATAAAATTATTTATTTAAACCAATAAAAAGAATTTATATTTAAACCTTATAAAATTCAATATATATATTCAGAAAATTACCAAAATTAAATTTTAAACTCGATAAAAATTCAGGGATATCACATTCATTCCCCTTAGAACTTTTCGTCCCCGAAAAGGATAAACAGTTGGTTTGGAACTCTATACGAATTTTAAATCAAACTCCTTTATGTGGTTTTGGAACAGATTCCATAAATAAAACAGATTTAATTCATCTCATAGAAATGGAACACATATATTTCAGTCAACCCAAAATATCAAGTCAAGAAGATAATCCAAGTCGACCTAAAAATGTACCTATCCCTACCCGATCACGTACTACGTACTTGAGGTAGTCCAAAAATGTACAGTCATCAAAAAGTAAACCTATTAGGTTCTAGTCCCTCAAAAACCGTCCTAGCCCAAAACATCCTAGTGCATCTAAGCGCTTAAGATAACACATATACACTATATACAAGATCTAAACTCATCCTATACTAGTCATCTGATGCATCTGATCCATCGTCAGATGGACCGGACAAACTAATCTCCTCTGGCTCCTCATCAATAAACTCCTCTTCATCATCAGCTAGAAACCCATCATCATCAACAATCTCTCCATCCTCGTCATGTCCTATGATGAATTCATCCTCATCTACTATGAATCCATTATGCTCATTGCCCATAAATCCGTCCTCATCAACCTCATCTAAAGGTTGCTCTATATCCTCCATCTCCTTATCAAACTCATCATCTCCCACTATTCGAAGTGGGTCATCCTCGAATATAGGCTGCTCAATCTCATCATCATCTGCTACTACATCATCGTCTGCTACAACATCATCATGAAGGGGCGGCTCCACGTCTTCCATAGCATCATGCATCATCAAGACCCTCATCTTCCTCCTCTGGAAGCGAGTCGTACTCAACTATAACTGCAGGCTACTCTAGCTCATGTAACAAGATATCAAACTACTCTACTAACGCCGGGTCTATCACCCAACCAATGACCTCTGGTGGGGCATGTACTAGTGCGGGGTCTCCCAATATCTGTTGATCCCTCTCATCAAGGATCTACTGCCATATAGCCTCCAATGTATGCTCATCCAAATCGGGGGGAATCTCAATCCCGAAATGAGCTGCTGCCTCAATCCCCGTCATCTGATCAAGAATCGCTGGTCCTGGGGGATACTCATACACCATCTTCCGATCATCCTGCTGTGGAGCTAGGTCCGCCCCTAACATATCAGGATAATGGTCAGAACCGACATCCATGTCACTATCAGTGTATATGGTCTGATCCTCTATAGGCGTAGAATCTGAGGATATCTCGATGATCTCATGCTCTCTGGAGTCACTAGAGATGTCTAAAATGGAGTTCTCTAAGCTAGACCTAGAGCCACTGCTATGCTAAAACTGAGAGAGGTATCGTCTAGTGCTAAGAGGTCTGTCACCCTAAAAGTTAAAATTTAAGGCTTAGAAATCATTCAAATTTATAATTAATTTTAAAACATAAAATGCAACATTTGTTTAACTTAACCAAAATGATTTAAATTAAGGGTTTATACCCAAATTCTTTTTTTTTCCAAAGTATCCAAAATTTGTTAAAGAATTTCCAAATCAAAAATCATATAAAATGGTTAGGGGTCCTAATCGGGTCATCCTTATTCCTACCAAACCAAACCAGAAATCATTCTTATACTTAAAGTTTAATGCAAATTCAACATTTCCTAAATTACCTTTTTAAAGGATTTTATACTTAAGTTTTTCATCCAAATTCATTCATACCAAACAAGTCTAATACTTAAATTTTAAGTTCACAAATTCCAATATAACTTATCGATTTCATAAGGAAAAGACGCTCTCTCAAATGCAATATTCCAGAATCTCATTCTAGGGTATTCCTAACCCTATCTCTAATGAGATATTGTAACTCTGATGAATCCTATCTTTTGTTCAAATATGTCGTACCCCATAGCTTTGTTTAAACCAAAACTCTGATACCACTTTTGTAACGATCCAGCTTTCTGACTGGTTCTCGCCGGTATTTAAACCAACTTAAACCATTCACAAAGATGGATTGTTATGGGTATTTGCACAAAATATAACAGAACTTTTTCATTCATTTCATTGATTACATCAGAGATAACAAGGAATATCAGAGTACCATCTATGCTCAGCGGAAATAAACTCTCTAGCGGGATATGAAACACCAAATCATAATTCTTGCTTCAAATCTGAATCCAGCTCTAAACTCTGAACCTGCAAACTAAACTTCTGATTGTCCATGTAGAAATATGGGCACCCAGAGTTTAGGTGTGGAAAACAATAAACTCTGGGTCAGTCGTGGGACTGGTGTGAGATTCAAAACACGGTTCTTATTTAGGCTTCATTTTAAAGTTGGGAAATTCACTAGACCACGCTGCTAACGCAGAACGGGCTTACTCCATATGAATTCCCGTGCATAGAAATTCGCTATGACTTTTTGAAAAATGAAACTAACATAAGGTCTCATGGCACACATACACAATGCAAACGCACACATGGGCGAGGTTTCTCCTTATGATAGTCAAAAATGCTTGATACGTGAAAATCCTCTTTTACTATTAATAGTGCATAATGTGAAAACAATTTCGTAAATAAATGTATTAATCATAGCCAGCATAATGCCCCATCCCATTATACTGACAATCCTGCTGGTAGCAGGCTATACAACTAAAATCATACGGCTCGTAGTGGAAAATTGGATTTCCAACAAATGGCCAGGCAAAGGAACTTCCTTACCGAACCAATGGGTACGCCTCTAGAGGACATCCCGAGAACCAAATCGGGCTTTCTGCCTACACAAAGCCGGGTTACCCCTTAACTGGGTAATTTAGAGCACGCCTGAGTATATCACTTCCCGGTCATTACCAACCTTTAAACTGAGGCCTCGCAACATCAACATCCATATAAAATAAAAGTTATCCACATAGGTTAATACCTGGGCTCCATACCATAGTACACCTTTTATCTAGAAGGAAATGACTACCCTTAACCTCGCTGCATCTTTCCTGTTTTAGCACTTTACCGGGTTGTGAGGCTTGCTGAGGTCACGATACACAATGCTACGCTTAAATAAGCCATGCTTTGATCATCCATAGCTCATCACATATCTTAAGTATGTCACATTATCCATTAACAACGCATCACCGATTTCCAATATATAACCTCTAAGCTCATACGTCTTAGAGAAGGGTGTTAAGCAAGAGAATAATTCTCCGCCACCAAACAGATATATATTGATAAAACAATGCTACGCAGTTAATTACGATGTCAGACACACAATCCAAAAATGCCTGTTCTGGGTCTGAATAAACATCAACCAAAAATCTCCAAATACATTCAAATATCGTGCCACTTATAACCTCGTTTGGTTGTACGGACCAATCCGAGACATCGTCATTCAACCCTAATGATTCGGAAACTCCTAGGCTTCACTCGTCGATTTCTAAGTCTTACGTTGCTTTATAACGTCGTATTATTACTTGGAATGGTTTCGGACATACATCCGATCCCGGACTTTCCAAGAAATAAGCGTACTTTAAAATATGTAGCTATACTCTAGACCAATTTTCAATTCAAATCTCCTTTCCAAACGTTATCATTTTAGGTTGGATTCATTCCCTTAAACCTCGTTTCCATCTTAACCCTTTCTTGAATATTCAATATTCGTTTCCAACCTTATATTTCAAAAACAAAATCTATTTACTCATCGTTATCCTTTACCTTAGGTATTCAAAACCTTAATTTGTGTTTAAATTCCCATTGATATTTCAAATATAAGTTTAAACAGAATTTAATCGACTTATATTTGACATTGATTCACCAACACGGGCAAACACCATCAGAATTTGGATATGAATATAGTTTGCTATTTCTGATAGTATTTGTCCAAACCTGGGATTTTATATCGAATATCCGACGACCAAATTCTATTAAAACTCTTTTCCTTTTTAAATCAAACTTTCCATATAATACTTAGAATTTAAACAAATTCCATACCATACATTCCTTCAAAACATTTGATAACCCTTTTCTAAAATCTAAACAAGAGTTCATGGTTTTCAAAATCCAATCAATTTCAAAGAAATAGTTTAATAACGCTTACTAAAAAGTGCTACAAAATGTTTATTTAACCAAATAGATACAAAATCATTCCAAATTAACATATTTTAACTCAAATCACTTAAATATAATTTATCATATTTTTCTGGATTTTTAAATTATATTTATAAGCCCATTTTATTCGATTTCTCCTTTTGGTCGTCGAACTGTGCGTATAACGATTTTTCCAAATTTTATTTCAACCATAACTTGAAAACCATACGATGGAATCCGAAAGTTTCTCTTTTATTTAAAACTCATCATCAATAGAAACCCATCGTTTTTCGTTTCAAGTCAATTTGATTAAAAACACTCAAGTTATAACCATTTGAAATTCAAAATCGATAATAACGAACTATCGTTGTGCGACGCATTCGATTTCACTATATAATGTTTAAATATAAATCGTCCCATTCCTTTTCTTAGAATACATTACATTACATTCCCCTAACCATATTCCAAATCCCCTTTTTCCAAAATGATATTTTTATATTACAACTTTAGTTCAAAATCATTTTAAATGCCAAATTTCCCTTTTAAATCAAATTGAATATTTAATTTAAAACTCATTTGATTATCTTCCAAAATCTTAAGGATTTGCATAAAAACTATTATTTCAATTTCCAATTTCTTCATATTACATTTAAACGAAATAATTTCCAAACTTGCTCAATCTTTCCCAATTAATTATCCAAAGAGCATCATTTGAATTCCAACTTCCATTTCAAATCAAATTTGAAATAATAAATATTTTAAAAATTGAATTCAACTTCTAAATAACTGATTAGCGTTCGGAATTTGTTTTCAAACCATTTCTGCTCATACGAACTCGTTTATTCAATTCGATTCACAAATGAATTTTTAAATTAAAACTGTATTCCCTGATTTCATAATAATATCTTCATTCAACTGGAAGGAGAATTTAAATTGATTACCCATATAATTACACAGCTACGGTGTATGTGTGAATTCATGCAATCTGAGTTAACCAAATAATTTAACCAAGTAGATAAGAACCACTTCATCCATCGCAACCACAACAATTAAAATAATTAATTAAATGTGCGTAGAGCGTTACAGTCAATAATGCTAAGTGTTTACGGTGTTTTTCTAACTGCATGAACATCCATTGCAATCAATAACAACTCATAACAATTTATGACCATTAACCAGTTACCAAATTTAACGACTAATTTAAATTAACCATAATAACTAATTTAAAATAAATTTAAATTAGAAAATCTCACCTTCATTGCTTTTCAATTTTCACTAACGAACCCGATATCAGTTGCGTATCAGCTTACCAACTTTATAATCGACAAGCGCACACCGTATTCTTCGCAAGGTATATACATACACCGTACACCACTTTGTTTTCAGCTTTATTTATCAACACAAGGCTATCTTGCTCGCAACCGAGCTGCAGTAGAAGGGACAGCGGTTGATGTGGAACAACTGGAGGGAGAAAAGGTGGTAAAATCGTTTGTGTGAGGTTTAGGTGGACTGCCGAACTGATGAATAGGAAAGAAAGCAAGGTTGGCCAATGGAGCAGTGGATTTGGTGTAGCGCTACAGACCGTCAAGCGATTGACTGGGTGGAGATGCGAGGTCCGGGTGTAGTGTCAGGCGGTGATCGGTGAGTGGAAGTTGTGGTGTCCGGTGGTGGAGCTGCTAAGGAAAGAGGGGATAGTAGTGGTTCTAGAAGAAGAGGGGAACTACGACTGTTTGGGGAGTAAACCGAAGGTGGTGATTGATGACTGGATGGTTGGACTGGAGACGAATGGTGGAAGGCGGACTGAGGTGACTGACGTGGTAATTTGGGAGAGAGGGGCGTACTGTTCTTTCTTAGGGGAGGAAGGGTGCGAAGATCCAATTGTTTGGGAAGGAGAGTCGAACTGATTTTTAAGGAGGAGAACGGGTCTGCGTGGGAAGGAAATGTGGTCTGCGATGGGGGGTGTCATGATGCGGTAATCGATGCCAAAAAAGGAAGAGGGAGGACATGCGAAAGAAGATGGTGCAGTGGTCCTGTTTTAAACGTGAAGTGAGGGTAGTTTTGTAAATGGAACAAAGGACACTTGGATTTTTAAAATTATCTAACTCATGCATTATTATACCTATGTAGCCACATGTTGGTATTATAATTTCATTTAAATGCATCGTTGCCAAAAATAAATCATTTATTTAATTAACTCAAATTGAATTTTAGTAACAAACCTTGTAACATACATATTTGTTACTCATTTTAACATATATAAAATGTGACTACACTTATAGGGATATAATTATGAAACTTACTCAAAATAAATTCCTATAAAATGTATAAAATTATATAAACTTATATATTAACATAATATAACTTGAAATCAATTTTTTTTCTTCCAAATAGTTGAAATAACAATGAAATGTTTATAATCTTTATAAAGGTTTATATCCTTGATTTTAAATGTCATTATAAATAAAATAAGATTGAAACTTCTCCAAAACTTCATGTTATAAAATAAATTCTTTAAAAATAAATAATCCTTTACGAAATATACATATACCATTATATGTAATCGAATTTAAAAATTGTCATTACTTGACAAATATAAAGTAAGCTTATATTACAAAAATAAAATTATTTATTCAAACCAATAAAAAGAATTTATATTTAAACCTTATAAAATTCAATATATATATTGAGAAAATTACCAAAATTAAATTTTAAACTCGATAAAAATTCAGGGATATCATAGAGGATTTTCACGTGTCAAGCGTTTTTGACTATTACATGGAGAAACCTCACCCATGTGTGCATTTGCATTGTGTGCGCGCTACGAGACCTTATGATAGTTTCATTTTTCAAAAGTCATTGCGAATTTCTATGCATTGGTATTCACGTGGAGTAAACCCATTCCGTGTTTAGCAACGTGGTTCGGTGGTTTACCTAACTTTAAAATAAACCTAAAAACAACTGTTTTGAGTTTTCACACTAGCCACCATGATTGCCCGGAGTTTATTGTTCCTTTACCCAAATTCTGGGTGCCCATAATGTTCCACGTGGGCAGCCCAGTAGTTTGACTTGCAGATTTTGCCTTGGAGTTGGTTAGAGCAGGACTCTGGATTTTAGCTAGAGCTGTTTTATTGAAGTATTCACATTCTTCCGCTGGGTTTAGTATTTTCCGCTGTGTAACCATTGTACTATGATATTTCTTGTAACACTGATGTAAAAGTTATTGTAATGATAATGGAAAGGTTCTTTTACTTTTGTGCAACTGTGTAAATACCCCTAACAATCTGGCTTTATGAACGTTTGAGTCGATCTAATTACCGGTTAGAATCGGACAAAAAGGCATGTTGTTACAATATTGGAGCATCTGGAGGATTAGAATCGTCGCCAGACCATCGAAATGACACAGCTACTGGATCAACGTATTGCTGAGTACATGTAGCAATATGGTGGCCGCTTTCCTTCTTCTGTTGGCTCTGGAAGTTCTGGAGGTGATCGATTATTGTGATAGGTATGTTTTTTGTTCAGTATGATGGGGGATGATTAAACATGATGAATTGTGCATATTATCTGATTGTAGACTTGGTTGTTGTATGCCAAAATTGATGAGTTGTTGTATTTATTGTTATTCGATGATAGACTTTGGGGAATGTAAATATTTATGTATTGTATAATTAGTTGTTTGTTGTGATGGTGAAATTTGAGTTGATTTTATGCATTTTTTTGTTTGGTGAATTCGAACTGGTTTGATTTTTATATTTGGTTGATATATGTGAAGATTGTATGTTGTTGGTGAAATAGTGATTTGTATGAGAAATATGGTTGGAAGGCAAAATAGAAGTTGAAAATAATTGAAAAAATCTGTAGATTTCCGATGGGTCGCGATGGCTTTCGAGTAGATCGTAAGCAACAATTTCCAACGGCTGCCAACACGTGTTAAAAACCGCCGGCGGCCACAAGAAACCGTCAAAAAAGATAACTGTGGACGTTTTCGAAAGCCGTCGAAAATTCTTTTCACCAGCGCCTTTATTTCGTCGGCTTTTTCAGACGACTTTGAGCCAACGGAAAAGCCATACTTTTTTGTAGTGATAATCATAGAGGAGGGTTTTATTTCCAGTTGTTCCTTATTTTCATGATGCTCTATATACTGAACAAATTCTCTTGGATTTATATTTATTTTATTATCCCATTGATGTTCAAGGAAGTAGGCGGTGCGAAAATCAGAGTTGATGCATCGGACCAACTGGAAAATCCAGATCATCACATCACCATAGTAAAGACTCTACATTTATATAAAAAGGTTAAGGTTGTGCTTGATGCCATTTCTTATGGAAACTTTTGTCTTAATGATCTTTTAAAGCCTAATCTATAAAGGACCCTTCATATTTTTAATACCATGTAAAGATGACAACGTGCTAGGTCTAGGTTCCAAATCCAGTAGATCCGAACCTGTTTTAGTCTGTTCAGACCCGCCCATTGGGTTATTGCGGGGTGTGTAGACCCATGATCCATACTTTAGTGCTCTCGATGTAAGGTGGGTCAAAGCTTGATTAACCCGCCCTAACCCGACCTGCACTATTAAGTTCTCATGAAACCACTATATTGCTACAATGATGATTTGATAATCTTCTTAGATATAAGTGACTATAACTTTGATATTATAGAGTTTCGATCGATAACTTAATAAGAAATATTAATATTAAGTTGGATCATCGATAAATGTATAATAATAAATGCATATTTTTTGAATTATTGCAATGCACACCATATTTGTTATCTTTTCATGTCATTGTAAACACATTATCAATTGTATTTAGTGTATCGCTAAAACATACAAATAAAAAAAAAAGTGTATATTAATACACATTTTTGAATCAACATATAGAGTTGTACGAGGTCATGGAGTGGGTCGAGTCTACACTGATCCATACGAGTTTCGAGTTTGAGGCAAAATTACGGAACCACACTGGGTGTACGGGTCAAGGCAGGACCCAAAAAACTCGAGAAGGATTTATGACATAAAAAACCTGCCCTAACCCACCACATTGATGTTCTTAATACCATGGTCAATTTCCTGCTTTACGATTTAGAATATTAAGATTTTAATTTCTAAATTTACATGGTTCTTTGTTTAATGTCCCTGAGTTAGTGTGATCCTTGTAGCCTAATGGTTCTAACTGATTAGATTTTTCGTATAATTAAAAAGGAGGAAACTATGGTAGTGAAGTCATAAAGAGACGCAAGACCCACGACTTGAAGTCTTGAGCCTTTTCGAAAGACTTTCAAAAAAAAATTTAAGGCTTGTTGTAAAAATCGCACCATGAATTACTACTAAAAATGATAATTTGATGGCCAAAACATGTTTATCTTTTTTTTCAATAAAAAAGCATGAATTTATGGATACAAAGTCGCAACTTGAAACCAAAATGATGTCAAACTCAAGCATAGAACATCGAAAACATCAAAGTCACATCTTAAACAAAAGACTACAAATAATAGACATGTTTAATATTAAAATTTTAAACTATATTTTGCATTATCAGTAACTATAGTTCTGACTAAATTTAAACTATTTGAGGTTAAGTCAAATTAAATTTTAAACTATATTATGTAATTCTTTTAACTACTTAAATATTTTATTCGCTATTTTATTAATAAAAATTCTTATTTTAACTATGTTATTACCTATAATTTAAAATATAAGGCATATTATACAATTCATTCTGTTATTAAAATATTTTGTAACTATTTATGATCTAAAATTTAAAACTTTAAACCATATTATGTAATTAATTTAACGATTTAAATATTTTAGTAAAATTTAAATTTAGCAATTTCATGAATTAAAATTCAAAATTAAAGTATTTTATTAACTAAAATTTAAGTTTTAAGCCATATATTATATTCCATTTAGCTATTTGAATTTTAAACTAAATTAATAAGGTTAACTTTATGGTTTAAACAAATTTAAAAATATATATTAATTAAGCAACTAATTTACTATTTAATTTTAAATTGAAGTTTAAGCATATAAATTAGAAGAAATAAAACTTACACCATATGCCTATTTTTGATAAGAACGTGATTTTAGTTTGAAGAACCTTAGTGATTCTGCAGATAGTAATAATCAACCCGTATAGTTAATAAAAATGTATTTTTCTAAGCAACTACAATGGTACATGTTTTATGTATATTTTATTTGAACCGATGATACACAGAGATATGCTGTCAATAATGAATAGTAAATCCACGATAAGATTGTTATTTGTTTTGATTACTTGCAGCTTCAAAACTCGTTCACTTGGATTTTTATGATGTGTAAAGCTTGCAAATTACTTAGTTGTAATATATACAATGCTACACTTTTAACAGACAAGACATAAAGTAAATAGCGTATATTTCAGCGGTTTATGAATTCATATGTTTTGTATGTCATACTATATTGGATGTATTACCTCTCACACTACTCTCGTTTTCTTTGTTGACCACTAAACGTATACGGAATAACAGAGAAAAGACATTGTGCGCATATGTGAGGATTTAGAATGGAAGTTGTAAGATACTAGTATTTTGATCCATTCTCTATTTATTACTTTAGTTTATGTTGCTTTAGCTTGAATATTGGAAATACATAAAATCAACGAAATACTTAACAACTTGTGCACACATTCACCAAACACACAACCAAAAAAATAACATATCAACATAAATCTCTATATGATTTTTTTTCTTTTATAGATCTTCACCATAAACCGCAGTATGTAACCATTCGAACTTTTTTGAATATGCTCTTTCATTTATTATTCCTTCAAACTTGGTAGTTTCCTCCTTTTTTGTTGGGTTATGAAATAAGATGTTGCTATAGTTTTAGTTGTTTGTTCATGCTCCTTTTCATAATTAGTTAATATTTTTCATTTAAGAACATGCATATCTATATAATGTTAACCTCTTTCAAGGTATGACTTGTACAAAAGAAGTCACATTGTTAAATTTATTTACAAATAAAACCATTCAAAATTAGTTTTATTTTCAATAGAATCTAAGAGAAATGCTTAGACTTGAAACTTAAGTGCTTGAATCAAATGTTCAACTATTTTTTATATTTATCAATACTAATAATTTTTCAAATGTTCAAATATTGCTAAATATTTATAAGAGAAATGCTTAGACTTGAAACTTAAGTGCTTGAATCAAATGTTCAACTATTTTTTATATTTATCAATACAAATAATTTTTCAAATGTTCAAATATAGCTAAATAATTTCTTTTGAATATGTAAAATACATATATTAGTTTTTCAAAAAAAAATCCATGAAGCATGTGCACTATTATCACGTTCGAAGCACATGCGTTCTTAACCAACGCAAGCGGGGTATTTGAGCGTGGCTTTTGAGCGTGGCATTTGAGCGTGGTATTGTAGCGAACGGGGAATGTGTTTTAAGCTGCGAACGGGGTATTTGAGCATGGTATCTGAGCGTGGTATTTGAGCGTGGTATTTTTAAAATAACATATAAATAGATATGATTTGGCAAATACGAATACAAATACAAATACAGATACAGTTTCTAATACAGATACAAGTACAAATACAGTTATAGATACAAAGACAAATTAGCGCAGACTGGCAGAAACCAACTCATCTCTAATGTTATCTCGAACTAATGACATATCTCGGTATCCGCCTGGGTGTACACGTTCAGTGCATCTATTCGTCGTATTTCTCATACTATAATATTCCGCCACGTACTGATCGGGGATTAGTTCAGGATCATCATCAAAAGCCATAAAATCAGGTCACTGCTATTATATTTGCGTATGAAATTGTGTAAGGCCATTGTAGATACGACAACTTTCACTTGAGTGTTGAACCGAAATGTAGGCATCTTGTTGAGAATGGCAAAAAAATTTCCAAATGCCAAATGTTCTTTCGACGGCCATACGTAAACTCGAATGGTAGTAATTAAACAATTCATTGGCCGACTTTGGTTGATTCATGGTATCATGGAAATGCGGTACCTCATATTTCGATATGGCGGTAAATATCCAGTCTGAAGTGGATAGCTCGAATCAACCAAATAATACTGTCCAGCTGGAGGGCTAGGAAAGTTAGAGTTTCTATCGTTTGTAACAGCATTAAAAATTCTACTATCATGTGCAGTCCCTTCCCAACCAGCCATAACATACGTAAACTGTAAATCGAAATCACAAACCGCTAATATATTTTGAGTTGCAAAGCCTTTTCGTCCGATATAAGGGATAATTTGATCAGCGGGGTAAATGTGCAGATACGTGTGTACCATCTATAGCGCCAATACAGTTTCTGAAATACGGATAATACCGGGTTGAATTTCTGATGTGATGTGGAATAGTATTAAATTGTTGTTCTCTTGGCTTTATAACATCCGCAGCGAGTAATTGAAAAGCATTTAGGACATCATGAAAACAAACGGAAATTGTGCTACCTGATCGTTGAAATCTTTCTTGAAGTTGTCTATTTGAAAGCCCAGTAGCCATTGTATAAATGAAAATTCCAACCATTTCGACGACACAAATTTCTGGTCTGGAAGCGAGACCATGATGTTGCAGTTTTTCACATAACGCGTGGAAACATAGTCTTTTCATTCGAAAATTATTTTGACAACGGCTTTGATGACCGTTCAAAATTTCGTTTGTAATGACCCGGATCCTTATGGGTTAATTTTTGAATATTTAATTTAAATATTAGGTGGATAATATAAGTGGAATTTTTATATTAAGTTATCAAATTTAATAATCAATTTCAATTTAATATCGAATGTATTAGATTATCGTAATGCGAAAAATAATTCAATTCGAGATGTAAATTGAATTGAATACTGTCCAGATAATCAATACAAACTCTTGTTCGAATTAGAACGATAATATCATTTTATTATCGAAGAATTTATCGTTTTGAAATTTAATTTATATCAATTTAAATTAATATATGTTCCAGATGATCGAATTGGACTTCGTGACCTATCCCAGTGTGTCCGGAACAGGGGTATTACACTAAGATTGACAATTGTTGTGTTCAGAAAGGAGTTTGGCATCATGGTTATTTTAATTAAAGGATATTGGTTTAATTTAAATTTAAATTAAAATAAAATATGGTGTTGTGTGGACCTCAATGATACAACAAGGAGAGGTAAATGGCCACACAAATTAAAAGGGGGAGAAGCAGACACATCCCTTCTTCAAGCTCCACAAAATACTGGCCACGCAGTTCATTTAGAACCTCACCCCTTCCTTTATAAATCGCACCTACCCTCCTCTTTAATTCTCTTTTCTGTTAAAAACTAAAATGGCCGAGCTCCCTTACTCAAATCAAAATCGCGTAGCATGGAGACCTGAAGCTCGACAACAGTTTGTAAGCATCGCGATGGAGGATGAGCTCGACTTTAGTAATGGCGAATTAGGGGTTTCGACAGTGGCTATCGCAATACTTAAGGCATTCGATTTGGGGAATTTGGGTCGTCGATTCCAGAAGCGGACGCTGTATTGGAAGTCATAAGGGAGATGGTCATCGAATGTGAAGTTCTTGAGGGATTTCGATTTGTAAAGTGTCGCTATCTTCCATATGGCGTAAGAAGCATGGTCAGAACACAAACGAGGAGAGGACTTTGAGTTTTGTACGATTGCGTCGGAGTTGCTGAGCTCGAAAAGAGAAAGAAGATGAGGGTGTTGATTTGCTCGAACAATGAGACGAGAGCGAAAGATGGAGGTAGAGGAAATGGACGGGTTTTAGGATCAATGATGTGTTCCTGCGTGCGTGGTATTACCTGGGAGAGAGAAACAAATTACATCTAATTAAGGTAATCTAATTAATTTATTTTAGTTAATAAATTAGTATAGTTTAATTCGTAAAAAAAATGTGATATCTTGTTCATTCTAGATCCTTTCGAACACGATAAATTATGTTGGACTTATATGGATTTGGGCTTCATGATGAAATTCATTTTTTGAGATTTTTGGAATCAACTGGAATCAAAATGAATGGAATATAAAGGAATAAAATCACGGTGAGTAAATCTCACTCACCTTTTACTTAGAATTGTTTTTATCAATTAAAAATAATTGTCTGTTGATTTGTTTGGTTGTGTTAAAATATTACTGTGCATGTTTAAATATATATATAGTTATATAGGCTTGCTATTATATAATATGTATTGGTTTGGTGATTGGATTGTTCCCGCAGTTTCATTAGCGGATGCCCGCGGTTTCATTAGCAGATGATTACCCTATGTGTCACACGCTATGATAGTGGATGACCTTTATACCGCGATATTCTGCCATGGAGCAGAATGGGTATTATTTATGTGCTAACTTCTGTGGATGCAGGAAACAGGTTAGAGGAATCCAACAGGATTCCTCAAAAATATATTATCTGTTTGTTTATTTATTTGCATATATACTGTCATATATGATGTGTTAGAAAAATAAATAATTGGTTGCTTTGTGTGTTTAAATATCACTGGGCCTAAGTGTTGATATTTAAAAATATCATGAAAAAGGATATTTGAGATTTAGAAAGAAAATTCTATTTTTCTAAAATAGAATTTGAAATTTGAATATATAAGATTCAAATAGAATAGAATTTGAAATTCGAATAGAATAAAAATATTAACTTGTTTTGAATATATATAAAACAAATATGGAATTTATAAACTTTGTTTATAAATGAAAAGGTGGGATTTGAATTGAATTTATAAACTTTGTTTATAAATGAAAAGGTGGGATTTGAATTGAATTTATAAACTTTGTTTATAAATGAAAAGGTGGGATTTGAATTGAATTTATAAACTATGTTTATAGATGAAAAGGTAGGATTTGAATTGAATTTATAAACTCTGTTTATAAATGAAAAGGTGGAATTTGAATTGAATTTATACACTTTGTTTATAAATATATAATGGGGGATTTTAAGTAAAGTTATAAACGTTGTTTATAAATAATGAAGAGAATTCAAATAAATTTGAATATAGTATTCAAATGGAAATTTAACCATAGGATTTTAATATAGTATTCAAATGGAATTTAAACCATAGGATTTAAAGATAGTGTTTCAAATGGAATTAAACCATAGGATTTGAATATAGTATTGAAATGGGATTTGAATAAAGGATTTAAAATGAGAATTTGAATTAAGAGAAATTCAAATAGAATTGAAAATAGAAGTGAAATAGAATTCAACTAGAGTATAAACAAGCTAAAATATATTTGAACATGTCATGTTCAAATATAAAAGTGAAATAGCCTAAACAGTTAATTAACAAATTAATTAAAGAATTGAGTTAAAACGATCGGGTATAGTTGGACAGGTATAGACATACAGGAGACAGGTATGGATAAGGATAATGCAAGAGTTATAAATAGAATGCCCGACAAAAAGGTACGTATTTAATTCATATATGAGATTTTATGCACCGTATCGGCTAGCCACTTGGCTTTTCTTTTTCCTTTTGGATTGGTGAGGGCCATGGGAGGCTATTTGAAATATCTCGAAGCTCCCGGTACAAAGGAGGTTATGGCGAATTTTTCCGGGAATTTAAGGAGTTAGAATATTTTTAAGAAAATCTGATAGTTAGAAATCAACGTATCGATATATATAGAAGTCGATAAGGAAACGAACTTAGAAATAGAATAGTATAATCAAAAAGGAAGTATAAGAATAAAATCTAGTAAGAATAGAAAGAGAAAGTGTATATGTGTTTAAAAGTGAATAAGTAGTTGTATGGTATTGATTATTCGAGTAAGTAGTCTTATCTGTTTTGATGTTATAAATGTTATTCAGTCAAGGTCTGAGTGGTAGTTATACCCCAACTTGATTGATTTCATTATTAACAAATAAATAGTAAGATTTCAGGCTCGAAGATCAATGTTGGATAAGAGTTAGTTGAATATAGTAATTGGGTTGCCGTAACGATGTTTTACACAACCTCCGTTTTAACCCAAATAAGTGTAAGCTTGGAAATAGAATAATAAATATTTCCTTAGTATAGAAATAAAGAGATCGGAAAAGAGATAAGTAATTGGAATATTTTCCAATTATAAATAGCGTATATTTTCTAAAAGTTTAGAAAATATAGGAAGGCGATATTCGGAAATGTTTTCCAAATAGCGTAAAAGGCCAATATGGTTATTGAAAATATTTGGTTAACAAATATTGATAAAGAAATAGAGAAGTGAATTAATTAATGGAATATTAATTAAGGGCTTAGTGATTGTTTGATAATTGGATGAACACTTGTTTTCTTCGATAGTTAAATCATCGACTATTGAAACACTTGTTTTTATTCGATAGTTAAATCACAGGCTATCGAAGTTTTTGACCATCGTTGTCAATATGGAGAGACCGGTTGGATTATTATCCGAAGAACCACTCCGTATTGGCAGTAGCGTGCGAATCAGATTATATAAAGATAATCGAAGACGGAATAGAGTGCAAGGACAATTTCTATTAATGGAAATTATACCATCGATTCATCCTGTTCCTGGATGACTTGTATGGATGAATGTCTGACAGAGTATTTCCAGAAAGGTCACGTACATTGATTTCTTCAACCGTACCAAGAGTGGAAGCGGAGAAGGAAACTTCTTTTAGCTAACACGTAATGTACTGTTGTAGACGTCAATTAGTGATTTTCGATGGATCTGACAATGTGGCATTTGAAGTGAATCTGATGTGATGATAAATCGTAGCCTCTGGCCTCAACAACCGGTAAATGACAGAAATCGGGCAGGCAGCATGGCTATGTAGGTCGCACCTATTAGGGTGTATAATCGCCTGATCTAGAGTTTCATTTACTTCTAAAAATCTATTGTCGATGCTGTCCCATTCGGGAAACGGTTGCTGATCCCAACCGTTGGTGATATACATTCGATACACTCAAGCCAAATGAGTGGTCGGTCATGTGTGGCTGAGTTGCAAGATGTTCTTGTTGAACTCGGTGTATTTTCCTCTAGAGATATACCAGCGGAAGGTGGTTCCATACCTTGTCATAATTGGAAATCAAATACCCAATACGTGCTTGCGGTTTATGACTGTATATTATATATGTGGAACGTGAGATGCAAACGTTCCACTAGATTGTTATCTACTTGATTTAGACATTATTATAATATCAATAGAGTTTTGATAGAAAGATCATCGTTCCTTTCAAAAGGGATTTTGAAAGTTAAATCAAGTGTTTGGATTCTCATAAGGGAAAAACCCGTTCCATGTTATACGGCGTGGTCTTATGAGATATCATTTAGTTTTCTGAAACTGTTTTAAACTGTTTACTCATACCAGTCCATGTTGCGTGCTTAGGGCATGCGTCGCATGATAGGGGATTCTCGCTTTTCGTTAGATGGCGAACGGGAGACTCTTACCCCTACATGTCCCGAAAATGAAGGTTGGTTGTGAAGTCGAAAGGCTGGCCGTAAAATGTGGTGTTGGGGTATCAATGTAAGCCACAGTGGGGTATTACCCTGATGCTTTGTGAGGATGGGAGAGGATGGTTGCAAAGCCTACTTGAACTTCTTTGCGGGTCATTACAGTTGGTATCAGAGCTTAGGTTAGCGAATACCTAGGCTTTGTGGAATTGTGCTCATTAGAGATAGGGTCAGTATTACCCTAGAATGAGTTAAGTGTATATATATACGAGAGAGCGTATTTGTTAATTGATATAAAAACTGTTTTATATTGTGTTGACTAGTCTGTTGAGTGAATTATGAATTTTGATCGAATCGTGGGACGCCACGATGTCGATAGGAGTTTATGAACACTTGAACAGAAGATTGGACACGATATTGTTTTAAATAGTTGAGTTGATTGTTAGGATTATAATCAAATTATATTATAAAAACTGAAATAGTTATATATATAACCAATGGAATTTGTATATGAAATCAAATATACAAATGTGATAAATTGAAATTTGAATTCCAACCAGAATTAAGAATTTAAAATCCTGGGAGTTTGGGAAAATATTTTTTCAAAATGAATGTCAAGTGATATAGCACTGGACTCATTCAGTAGCTGGGAAATAATTCTAATGATGGTCGCAACATCATCAGTGTTCATTTTTGAGTTTCTAAGTGATGAATTACTGCCTTAGAAAAGTTTTAATGGATGTTTGTTTGAAAGAAACAAGTTGTTTGAAAATTCAATTGTTTTGAATTTGAGATAGATATAAATATATGTATATATTTATATTACTTCAAAAGAATTTTGAAATGGGAATTGGAATATAGAATTCAAATAGAAGTAAAATAAAGGAATTTGAATATATATAATTCAAATAGAAGTAAAATAAAGGAATTTGTATATATACATATATATATAATTCAAATAGAAGAGAAATAGAATTTGAATTCAAAGGAATTCAAATGAGTTTGAATAAAGAAATTCAAATGGAATTTGAGTATTGCAAATATAAAGGAAATTCAAATATAGAGTTTGAATAAAGAAATTCAAATGGAATTTGAATATTGTAAATATATAGGATTTGAATATTAGAAGTGAAATAGATCGGGAATATTATGAAATGGATTTGATATATATTAAAAATATATCAGAATGGAGTTGAATTTATTATAAACAAAGTTAAAACGTTTATATTTATAAATATAATTAAAACGAGCTCGCCGTAGTGCGGCAGTTCGTAAATTGGCGATTTGAACGTCAATTTAGTATACAGAACTCAATTGAAGTCAGAATTCTTTGAAACAAGAATCGTCGGGACCGGTTGTATAATAGTTTTCTTATAAAAGAGAAAAATTTGGATTTCATCGTATAGATTTTGAGTTATGTCAAAATCAAATTTTTAGAAAAGCAGCGCCAGAACCATTATAAAACCATAACGGTTTAATTAAATAAATAAAAGGATTTTTAGGAAATAAAATCCGAATTGGCATTAGAAAAAATCCAGACTGGAGATATAAAATAAATATGAACTCCAGTGAAGTAAGTGAAATGTTTTTTAAGACAAAAATCATATTTTAAATGGTTAAATAGAATTAACTAAATTGGAGAATAATTAGTTAAAGGAAATTTGAATCAAAATTGGGTTTTTGGATAAGTGAAAGAGATTGAGAATTTATACTCGAAATCGAATATATAACTCGAGTTGAAAATATAATTAGACTAGTTTATAATTAAGTTGACATATATTTGTACAAGTTATATTCAAATAAAAAGGGTGAAATAGGCAAAACGGTTAATTAGTAACTAGTTAATGGGAATTTGAACGATTGAAATTAAATTTAACTTAAGTAAGTTAAATGGATCGAAATGAATAAATTGAGTGAAATCAATGTGAATGAAATATGAATTGGGTGTGAATAAAGGAACAAACCAAAAGAGTATAAAAGAAAATATATTTGTAAAACAAATATAAAGGAGATATATTTGTAAAACAAATACAAAGGAAGTTTTGTGCAAACAAATAGAAGGAGAGATATTTGTAAAAACATTTACAAATAGAATTTAAAAGGAAATATTTGTAAAACGTTTACAAATAGATTAAATGGAAATATTTATTTATAGAAAATAAATAGAATGTTAAAATTGAGATATTTATTTGTTAAATAAATAGAATTTAATCAAAGGAATATTTAGAAGTTGAATATAAAATGGAAATACGTTTTTAACAGATAAATAAATAACAGTTTATAAATTAAATTAAATATTTATCATTCGATAAATGGAATATATAAGTATGAACTTATATACAGGAGAGATATTGGTTTTTAACACCGATGGTTTTAAATAGAAGGGGTACACAACACTTGTATAAGTGAAGTAACGTTATTAAAGAGAACATTTATAAAGTGAAGAACCGCTACTAAAAGTAAATCTTTATAAATGAATAAACGTTATCCAATAGGAGTTATTCGAATAAGAGAAGTCGATTAGAGTTAGAAATAATCGATTAGAGTTAGGATAAATCGATTAGAGTAAGAATTAACCAGTTAGAGTTAATCAGTTAGGGTTAATCCGTAGAGTTAATTGAATATTTGTTATTCAATTAGAATTTATCGAATATTTGTTATTCAAATTAAGAGTTAACCAGATATAGTAAATTGAACATAGTTAATCGAATTAGGATTTAATTGAATGTTAGTTATTCAATTAAAGTTGATCGAATATAGTTATTGAGATAGAGTTATTCAAACATAGTTACTCAGGATAAGTTGCCATTTCGTATGACTGCTAGCGTAATTCGTAGGGCTGCAGATAGCCTAGGGTGGTCGGATGTTTCCTGAGGGAATCAGGCGTAACCATTGTGATCGCTGCGATCTAGAGTCAAGCGAATGGTGTTAAATCGAATATTAGTTTATTCGAATAGAATTAAAAGGAGTTAATCGAATAGGAGTTATTCGATTAAAGTTAAAAGGAGTTAATCGAATATTGGTTATTCAGATAGAATTAAAGGAGTTATCGAATATAATTTATTCGAAAGGAATTATCGAATTTGGTTATTCGGAAGGAGTTATCGATTATTAGTTAATCGAAGGAGTTATCGATTATTAGTAAATCAAAGGAGTTATCGATTATTTGTTAATTGAAATGAGTTATCGATTATAGTTTAATCGAAAAGAGTTATCGATTAGTTTAATCGAAGTGAGTTATAGAATATTGGTTATTCGAAGGAGTTATCGAATTTAGTTATTCGATGGAGTTAATCGAAAAGAGTTAAATCCAATAGAGTTAATTGATAAGAGTAAATTGAATAGAGTAAATTGAATATAGTTTATTCGAAGAAAGGTTTTCGAATCTAGTTATTCGAAAGAGGGATTATCGAATATAGTTATTCGAAGGGAGGAGTTATCGAATAGGGATTGATTCGAAAGAGAGTTATGTAAGGAAGTTTGAAATGTTGAATATCAACATAAATAAGTTTTGACAAAAATAAATGGGTTTGTAGCACTTTTTCTACCTTAGCAATTTCGAGGACGAAATTATTTTAAGTGTGGAAGATTGTAATGACCCGGATCCTTATGGGTTAATTTTTGAATATTTAATTTAAATATTGGGTGGATAATATAAGTGGAATTTTTATATTAAGTTATCAATTTAACAATCAATTTCGATTTAATATCGAATATATTAAATTATCGTAATGCGAAAAATAATTCAATTCGAGATGTAAACTGAATTGAATACTGTCCAGATAATCAATACAAACTCTTGTTCGAATTAGAACGATAATATCATTTTATTATCGAAGAATTTATCGTTTTGAAATTTAATTTATATCAATTTAAATTAATATCTGTTCCAGATGATCGAATTGGACTTTGTGACCTATCCCAGTGTGTCCGGAACAGGGGTATTACACTAAGATTGACATTTGTTGGGTTCAGAAAGGAGTTCGGCATCATGGGTATTTTAATTAAAGGATATTGGTTTAATTTAAATTAAAATTAAAATAAAATATGGTGTTGTGTGGACCTCAATGATACAACAAGGAGAGGTAAATGGCCGCACAAATTAAAAGGGGGAGAAGCAGACACATCCCTTCTTCAAGCTCCACAAAATATTGGCCACGCAGTTCATTTAGAACCTCACCCCTTCCTTTATAAATCGCACCTACCCTCATCTTTAATTCTCTCTTCTGTTAAAAACTAAAATGGCCGAGCTCCCTTACTCAAATCAAAATCGCGTAGCATGGAGACCTGAAGCTCGACAACAGTTTGTAAGCATCGTGATGGAGTCTGAGCTCGACTTTAGTAATGGCGAATTAGAGGTTTCGACAGTGGCTATCGCAATACTTAGGGCATTCGATTTGGGGAATTTGGGTCGTCGATTCCAGAAGCGGACACTGTATTGGAAGTCATAAGGGAGATGGTCATCGGATGTGAAGTTCTTGAGGGATTTTGATTTGTAAAGTGTCACTATCTTCCATATGGCGTAAGAAGCATGGTCAGAACACAAACGAGGAGAGGACTTTGAGTTTTGTACGATTGCGTCGGAGTTGCTAAGCTCGAAAAGAGAAAGAAGATGAGGGTGTTGATTTGCTCGAACAATGAGACGAGAGCGGAAGATGGATGTAGAGGAAATGGACGGGTTTTAGGATCAATGATGTGTTCCTGCGTGCGTGGTATTACCTGGGAGAGAGAAACAAATTACATCTAATTAAGGTAATCTAATTAAATAATTTTAGTTAATAAATTAGTATAGTTTAATTCGTAAAAAAATAAAAAAAATGTGATATCTTGTTCATTCTAGATCCTTTCGAACACGATAAATTATGTTGGACTTATATGGATTTGGGCTTCACGATGAAATTCATTTTTTGAGATTTTTGGAATCAAATGGAATCAAAATGAATGGAATATAAAGGAATAAAATCATGGTGAGTAAATCTCACTCACCTTTTACTTAGAATTATTTTTATCAGTTAAAAATAATTGTCTGTTGATTTGTTTGGTTGCATTAAAATATTACTGTGCATGTTTAAATATATATATAGTTATATAGGCTTGCTATTATATAATATATATTGGTTTGGTGATTGGATTGTTCCCACAGTTTCATTAACGGATGCTCGCGGTTTCATTAGCGGATGATTACCCTACGCGTCCCATGCTATGATAGTGGATGACCTTTATACCGCGATATTCTGCCACGAAGCAGAATGGGTATTATTTATGTGCTAACGTCTGTGGATGCAGGAAACAGGTTGGAGGAATCCAACAGGATTCCTCAAAAATATATTATCTGTTTGTTTATTTATTTGCATATATACTGTCATATATGATGTGTTATAAAAATAAATAATTGGTTGCATTGTGTGTTTAAATATCACTAGGCCTAAGTGTTGATATTTAAAAATATCATGAAAAAGGATATTTGAGATTTAGAAAGAAAATTCTATTTTTCAAAAATAGAATTTGAAATTTGAATATATAAGATTCAAATAGAATAGAATTTGAAATTCGAATAGAATAAAAATATTAACTTGTTTTGAATATATATAAAACAAGTATGGAATTTATAAACTTTGTTTATAAATGAAAATGTGGGATATGAATTGAATTTATAAACTTTGTTTATAAATGAAAAGTTGGGATTTGAATTGAATTTATAAACTTTGTTCATAAATGAAAAGTTGGTATTTGAATAGAATATATAAACTTTGTTTATAAATGAAAAGGTGGGATTTGAATTGAATTTATAAACTCTGTTTATAGATGAAAAGGTGGGATTTGAATTGAATTTATAGACTCTGTTTATAAATGAAAAGGTGGGATTCGAATTGAATTTATAAACTTTGTTTATAAATATATAATGGGGGATTTTAAGTAAAGTTATAAACGTTGTTTATAAATAATGAAGAGAATTCAAATAAATTTGAATATAGAATTTGAATATAGTATTCAAATGGAAATTTAACTATAGGATTTGAATATAGTATTCAAATGGAATTTAAACCATAGGATTTAAAGATAGTGTTTCAAATGGAATTAAACCATAGGATTTGAATATAATATTGAAATGGGATTTGAATAAAGGATTTAAAATGAGAATTTGAATTAAGAGAAATTCAAACAGAATTGAAAATAGAAGTGAAATAGAATTCAACTAGAGTATAAACAAGTTAAAATATATTTGAACATGTCATGTTCAAATATAAAAGTGAAATAGCCTAAACAGTTAATTAACAAATTAATTAAAGAATTGAGTTAAAACGACCGGGTATAGTTGGATAGGTATAGACATACAAGAGACAGGTATGGATAATGATAATGCAAGAGTTATAAATAGAATGCCCGACAAAAGGGTACGTATTTAATTCATATATGAGATTTTATGCGCCGTATCGGCTAGCCACTTGGCTTTTCTTTTTCTTTTTGGATTGGTGAGGGCCATGGGAGGCTATTTGAAATATCCTGAAGCTCCCGGTACAAAGGAGGTTATGGCGAATTTTTCCGGGAATTTAAGGAGTTAGAATATTTTTAAGAAAATCTGATAGTTAGAAATCAACGTATCGATATATATAGAAGTCGATAAGGAAACGAACTTAGAAATATAATAGTATAATCAAAAAGGAAGTATAAGAATAAAATCTAGTAAGAATAGAAAGAGAAAGTGTATATGTGTTTAAAAGTGAATAAGAAGTTGTATGGTATTGATTATTCGAGTAAGTAGTCTTATTTGTTTTGACGTTATAAATGTTATTCAGTCAAGGTCTGAGAGGTAGTTATACCCCCAACTTGATTGATTTCATTATTAACAAATAAATAGTAAGATTTCAGGCTCGAAGATCAATGCTGGATAAGAGTTAGTTGAATATAGTATTTGGGTTGTCGTAACGATGTTTTACACAACATCCATTTTAACCCAAATAAGTGTAAGCTTGGAAATAGAATAATAAATATTTCCTAAGTACAGAAATAAAGAGATCGGAAAAGAGTTAAGTAATTGGAATATTTTCCAATTATAAATAGCGTATATTTTCTAAAAGTTTAGGAAATATAGGAAGGCGATATTCGGAAATGTTTTCCAAATAGCGTAAAAGGCCAATATGGTTATTGAAAATATTTGGTTAACAAATATTGATAAAGAAATAGAGAAGTGATTTAATTAATGGAATATTAATTAAGGGCTTAGTGATTGTTTGATAATTGGATGAACACTTGTTTTCTTCGATAGTTAAATCATCGACTATCGAAACACTTGTTTTTATTCGATAGTTAAATCACAGACTATCGAAGTTTTTGACCATCGTTGTCAATATGGAGAGACCAGTTGGATTATTATCCGAAGAACCACTCTGTATTGGCAGTAGCGTGCGAATCAGATTATATAAAGATAATCGAAGACGGAATAGAGTGCAAGGACAATTTCTATTAATAGAAATTATACCTTCGATTCATCCTGTTCCTGGGTGACTTGTATGGACGAATGTCTGATAGAGTATTTCCAGAAAGGCTACGTACATTGATTTCTTCAACCGTACCAAGAGTCGAAGCGGAGAAGGAAACTTCTTTTAGCTAACACATAATGTACTGTTGTAGACGTCAATTAGTGATTTTCGATGGATCTGACAATGTGGCATTTGAAGTGAATCTGATGTGATGATAAATCGTAGCCTCTGGCCTCAACAACCGGTAAATGACAGAAATCGGGCAGGCAGCATGGCTATGTAGGTCGCACCTATTAGGGTGTATAATCGCCTGATCTAGAGTTTCATTTACTTCTAAAAATCTATTGTCGATGTTGTCCCATTCGGGAAACGGTTGCTGATCCCAACCGTTGGTGATATACATTCGATACACTCAAGCCAAATGAGTGGTCGGTCATGTGTGGCTGAGTTGCAAGATGTTCTTGTTGAACTCGGTGTATTTTCCTCTAGAGATATACCAGCGGAAGGTGGTTCCATACCTTGCCATAATTGGAAATCAAATACCCAATACGTGCTTGTGGTTTATGATTGTATATTATATATGTGGAACATGAGATGCAAACGTTCCACTAGATTGTTATCTACTTGATTTAGACATTATTATAACATCAATGGAGTTTTGATAGAAAGATCATCGTTCCTTTCAAAAGGGATTTTGAAAGTTAAATCAAGTGTTTGAATTCTCATAAGGGAAAACCCGTTCCGTGTTATACGGCGTGGTCTTATGAGATATCATTTAGTTTTCTGAAACTGTTTTAAACTGTTTACTCATACCAGTCCATGTTGTTATTTTGTTTTGTTCTACCTAAACTCTTGGGTGCCTAAATTTGTACGGGCAGACAAGTAGTTCAAGATTTTACAGATCTATCTAAAGGAGCTTGGAGCAGGAGGCTTCAGCGTTAGTTAAATAGAGTTTTGTTCCGCTGTTTTGTAAGTGTTGTACTCTGATAAGTGTATGTTATACAGTTAAGATTTTGTATTTCAAAGATATGATATATTATATTTTGTTCCGCTGCGATGTGAGATTCTGTGTTTTTGTTTCTGTTCTTCTTCTATCTTTTTCTTCTAAAAAAAATGTTTCGTATTTTCGTGAATATTGGGTTGGACGTATGATGTATATAGTCAACTCTGATATTATGGAATTGCGGGTCATTACATCGTTGATCCAAGATAAGCCAGTAAACTCTGAAGTATTAATCCGCATCATATGATTTCTCCTTTCATTCTGAACCAGATAAACCCCGTAGAGCTCCATCAAATCGTCGTAATCGGAGGATGAATCGAAGTTAGACATTAATCGAATAAGCAGAAAGAGTTGAAGAAATTGTTGAAGTAGTATTGTGAAAGGTGTTAAGGATAGAGTGGGTGATTTATAGGGAGAAAGGGAAGTTGAAAATCAAGTCGTTGGCGTCCGACGTCACTACGAGAAAACACTGATTTTGCATCAGATTTTAGAAGCGGAAATTTCCGTCGCTAATTTGCGACGGATTTCCAAGAGATCTACGAGGGATATTTTCTTGGTTTTCAATTTTCTTTTCTTTTTATTTATCACCGTCATTTTGTTCTTTCCCGCACTAATCCGCTGCAATTTGCATCAGTTTACCAACAAAAAATTTTCGCTTCTATTTTCCGCTGCAAATGGAGACAGAATACCGACGGATATGTTTTGACGGTATTTTACAGCAAAATTCTAATGTATTTGCAAGAGTTTTTGTGTTATTTTTATAAAAGATGCTTTAGTGTTATTATTTTTATAATTATCAACATGTTTAATAATTAATAATTAATTACAATTTTTTTATTGTTTGATAATTACTTTTATATAGTCAATAAGCACAATAAAATAATTTGTATTATTGAGTAATAGATAATATTAGTATTAATTAATAATAAAAATAATGATTACAAAAAAATTATTGAAAATTAAGACTAATATTCCATATTTAATATTTAGTTAATACTTTTAATAATTAATGATTAATAAACAATCTTTGATGCTTAAAAAGAAAATTCATTATTTAAAATATATATTTAACAATTATAATTAGCCATTATTATTTAATAACAATTATAATTGACCAATATATATTTAATAGTCATTGTTTAACAATCTTTCCTTTGGTGCGTCATATGGAATATTTGTGCTTTTAATAGTCATTAATAAACAAATCTTTCCACTCCACCATTATATATTTAATAGTCATTACTTAAAAAGAAATTTTGTCATATGGAATATCTGCCGCTGTTTTCATTGGTACATTTAACAGCTGATTTTCATTCGGTGCGTTCAACAATCGATTTTCATTATTTCCTCTTTTTTTTCTTTGCCCTCCTTGATTTCAATCGTTGTTTGCCTTTTTTTTCATTTCAGCCGTCCCTCCACTTTTTTTTTGTTTCTCACTCCTCTCTTCTCGTTTCTGCCGTTCCTTTACCTTTTCACATTTCCCTCTCTCTTTCCAAAACCCTAAATCTAATTCGTCAGCTAACCAATGAAGGCAACCAAGATGTTGACATAGATTCCAATTCGCATTATCATTTGTTTGCCGAGATTCCAAACTCCATTTTCTGGGTAAGGGTTTTGAAGCACTACGGTAGTGAGCTATCTACTTGATTCCGAAGTCCAATTACTAATTTTGGTAAATTAACCTCCAACCCTCTTTTCTTTTTTTGCGATTACGTTTTTGATTTTATAGAATCCTGTAAAATTTTTACATCCTTCTTGTAGAATGTTGAATTTGATTACTGCATGACATGGATCTTAAAAGATGAATGTTGTACAAAAGCCCATGTTCACATCCATTATATTTCTCTATTTTGTTGTGTATTTTTTCTTCTGTTATGGATGTTAAAAGACGGATGCAGTGTAGTTAAATTACTTGATTGAAATGGATGCATCAAGAATGAACTCATCAGAGCCTCTTAGCATGATATAAAACCCTAATCTATTGTTTTCTAACCCTAAATGTATAAGCACTACATCATATTGAATTTCACTTTATAGGCAATGCTTTGTCCATGACAAAATTATATTTTATCGATCACTTGTTGTAGGTCTAATTCTAGGACATATTATTAAAATAAGGACTAAAAATGTAATGTTGTAAAATTTTACTTCTAAGAACGAATGCGGATATGAGCTTCTAAGAACAAACGTGAATGTGATTGAGAAAAATTATTACTTTGACGTGTTGAGTGAAAGAACATGAAAGTTGTTAATATTTTCATTTTTCAACATCGCGCAGATTGATAATGGTATCTCAGACAGTTCTGAAATACAGCCTAATATTCTTGTCAAATAGCAGTAGATTTCCTTAAGTAGCACAAATAAGTTGTTTTGCCTGAACAATGGTAACATCTGAAGAAAAAGACTTAAAAAAATGTAACACCCCGTATTTTCTATGAACATAAAAAATAAAAATAAAAATTAAGATATAATTAATTTTTAGAAAAATAATTAGGTGAAACGGGTTGCGCCGTTGCGTTCGTCTCGGAATTCTGCTTGAGATAGAGTCTGAGTTTGCGTAAATTGGACTCCGTATGAAAAAGATATCCTTAAATTAAATATTGCAACAAAACATGGAAAAAGAGGAATGAGAAAAGAATAATGTTTAGCATTGTTCTAAGAATTGTAAGCAAAAGACATAATAGCTCATTTGGTTGGAACATGTGACTTGCATACAAGAGGTGCAGAGTTCGATCCCCGTCAACGCCATATTTTTGTTTTAGGGGAATGGCTAAAAAGCGACTTAGTGTGAACACGGTTCAAAAAAATTAAATATATATATATATTGAATATATATATGTGTATATATATATAATTGAGAAGATAAATACAGTCAATTTATTTGGAGGGAAAGATTTATGCATAAGTAGATATGTATGTATGTAGGTAACTTCATTATGCATTGATTTTGCATTTTGCAAGGAAAGTAGAGCAAAAAAAAGGGGAAATTAAATTATATGCTCGATTTCCTTTTTTTCAGGCAAGCAATTAATTTGCATTATTTGAATTCTTGAATAGGTGTGTGTGTGTATATATATATATTTTTATATATATATATGGGCAGTTAATGTAAACATGAATAGAAGTTTATTAATTTGCTGAGTCACTTCTGACTCATTGCTGAGTCAATAAGATAAACCCCATCTTGTCTGAACGGCTGCGGTTATTTCTAGGTTAAATCTAATGGCCAAAATGAATCCTAAATTCTATAAATAAGTGGGTAGTCTCTCATTCTAATTCATATGAAAAATTAGAGAAGCCGCCGTCATGCCGTCGCCATGGAACTCCGAGTAGCCGCCGCAAATCAAAGTAGAAGAAAGCTAATCTAATCCAATTCTAATCAATTCTAAAAGCAATCTAGACTCTCTCTTTCTTGTTAGATTGTGAGTATGATGATTCTCACAAGATTATTAGCAAACTAATTGGATTAAGATGTAAATGGAACATAAGAAAATGATGTGAATTGTCATATATGTTATTGTAAAATCTTATGTTATCATGTATGTTCTAAATGTTTTGTTATGCTATGATGAAACTCATGCTATGTTATGTTATGCTATCATGCCATGCTATGATGAAAATCATGCTATGCTATGTTATGCTATCATGCTATGCTATGTGTAAATCATGCTATGTTATGTCATAAATCTTATATATGTTGTAGATCTCATGTTAACACATATGTTGGAAATCCATAAGTTATATGATTATGATATCATGTTAAGTTGTGTTGAATCGTACAAGTTGTAAAATCATGATGTTGTTATTTATGCAAATTGGATCATGTTTTAAAGTTCATGTTTTTTTTTTTCTAAAGATTAAATGGATCATGATTATGGGAATTTGTCTATTAAGTTAGATGTACCCATATACATGATTCTTAATTATCCTTGGATTTTGATAATGGGAATCTGTCTATTGAGTTAGATGTACCCATATACATGATTATCCCTGGATCTTGATTATGGGAATTTGTCTATTAAGTTAGATGTACCCATATACATGAACCTATGTTATTAAGTTAGATGATGATATGTTGTAAATGATGTCACATATGTTACATAGTCACGATGTTAGTATCCATGTTGGTTAGTTCATGTTAGTCAAATCATGATATTATATATGTTTGGGCTATGATGATTCATACATGTACCTATGCAAGTTTTGGCACTGATTAATAAAAATTGTGTAGGTTTCATGACACTTATTTTAGATCTAAAATTAGATCCATGACATGTGTGAGTTCTATACTAGTTCACACCACCATTATGTTGCAAGTTTATACATGAATTTGGGTTATATTATGTAGACTGTGACATTTAACCAAACAAGTTGACACCTTTAACATGTGTAGCTTATGCAAGTTATAGTCTTAGCCTATGCAAGTTTAAGTGTTGGACCTCTATCACATATGCAAGTTTCACCCCTTTTTATGAGTTGACCTATTTTAGTCATATACATATATGTTGTTGTTGTGATAATTTATCTTTGTGTTATGAGTTAGACTATTCGAGTCTAACGTATATTTTACGTTTAACGTATGAACGTACAACGTGGGATAGGGATGATATTAAAAGAATTAATATTGAGAATTTGCACGAAATAGCCTTAAAAAGGCATATAACAAATTTGAGATATGTGAATTGCCTTAAAAGGCGAAAAATGGAATTAAGACATTAATTGGAAAATTAATGTGTAGAAATGGTCATAAGTTAATTATGGATTAATTTGAATTTGAATAGGGATTGAGAAATTGGTATAAAATGCCTTTAATGGCATATAATGAATTTGTGGTGAAAAAGGGTATGATTTATCATACCATAAATGGATGGACATAATTGAGTCAATTATGGACATCATTAAATTTTGAATAAATTATTAATTTGGATAGGGAAGTTAATTCAAATTTGGGAAAGATTAATTAATTAATTAATCACTTAAGATAATCAACATTCTTTCTATCTACATACACCAGAAGGTTCTAGGGTGACAGAGAGGATAGTTCTAGGCTTGGGTTTGGAAAACAAGTTTCCTGCCCTCCCTGGCTATCCCTAACTGACCCAATGAACGGGATGGTCTTGAATTTAGAAAGAAAACATGTGGTGGGACATGGGAATCTAGTGGGCTCTTTGGGTGGCATGAGGAATCTAGTGGTTGCCTTTAGTGGCATTTGAAATACGATTAGTAAGACTTAACCAAACACACATGCAAATGAACATGACTAAGAAGAGGGTTAAGTAGGTGCCTTGGGTGGCATGAGAAAATACGATTAGTAACACTTAACCAAATTAAATATGTAAGTGGGACATAGGGGTTAAGTGGGTGCCTTGGGTGGCATGTGGAATTACTAATAGAAACCCTTAACCAAATTTAAAACATGTAAGTGGACATGAAGGGGGTTAAGTGGAATGTGTTAGAGGGGACCAAGCCTAGGTGGGAAGCTTGGTGGGAGGCCCATTTCACCCAGTATCCCAAACGTATCTTTGTGAGCTCGACCCAAGTCGAGGACGGGACACGCATACTGGGCTTGACTATAAGAGGCCAAAACGGGTTAGCGGTGGCAACGCAAGTCCAACGGGTTCATATGCGTGAGTGGACCCGGGCTGGTAGCTAAGACGTTGTTGCATCGTGTAGGTATAAGTCGTGCATCCTTAAGTTGTATCGGGTTGCCACTTTAGGGGAGTGATACACCCCACTGTGGGGCCAGCACGGGTATCTACGAGTTAGGGAGCCAATCGAATGGGGCAGGGTAGTGGGTACACCTAGTAGTACACGAATTACCATTATTAATTAAGTATTAAAAGGGTACACCTAGTGCAGATAGGGGCAGACGGCACTTATGACGTCAGCTAGGAGTACGTGGAATTACCATTATTAAGGGGGTACGTCTAGTAGGGATAGGTACACGTTGGGTACCTAGGATGGCAACTAGAGATATACAGTCAAACGTGGAGGATAGTGGGTACATCTAGTAGTACACGAAGCTATCATCATTCTATTTAGGGATCAAAGTGACTAGTAGGGGTGCAGTTAGTGCTAGTACAGTACAGCACGGTACAGTACGGTAGAGTATAGTAATTATCCTATATTGATTAGGAAGCATCATTAACGTTAGTGATTAGTAACGGGTGTGGTGCAGCGTAGTAATTATTCTTTAGTAGGTATGCCTTTAATGTTACCATGGTTAACCTCATTTCCTTTGCCTGTTCTGTCACACCCAATAGTTCATAGGCATTTCCTTATTCTCCAGCTTATGCCTTAGTCTGATTACTTTGAAAATAGTATTGTTAGAATTGTCATACTCGCCAGACTTTATGTCTGACCCCCTCTATTTCTATCCTTTCCCCCTCCAGGTTCTCAGATTGGGCCCAGTGAAACGACCCGAACTCCCCCGGTCTCCGAAGAGAGAGAGAGAAAAAAACGAATTGTTTTGAGAACACGACAAATCAGAACGCAGACGGAAGAACATTTCATTGTATTTACAACAATTCCATCAGATACAAGAATATACAGAGTATAAATGAATAAATTACATTCGATAAATATCAGAGATTACAATAAATTACATAGCAGCGGAAAATAATACAAAGCACAACTGAAGGTGATACACGGATACAGAGCTTTCCGGATATCGTTCCAGCTGTAAACCAGGATCCTGTGAATATAAATCTGCAAAACCAAAACTACTAGCTGCCTGTGTCAAAATAAGGGCACCCAGAGTTTAGGTTAAAACAATAAACTCCAGGTCAGTCATGGGACTGGTGTGAGAACTAAAACAGCTAATAATCTTTATTTTAAAGTTAGGTAAATCAAGGGACCACGCCGTATAACACGGAACGGGTTTCCTCCCAAGAATACCAGTGCATAAAACAAACAGCGCAATGCTAAATAAAGAAAAATGAAGTTGTTATAAGACCCAGGTCCTATCACACAATGCAACGCAAGCCGGGGGATAGGGTTTTCCCTTATAACAGCCAAGAATGCTTGATACGTTTAAAAGAAATCATTTGATACTATTATAAGTGTATTGTGTATAAAACAACTTCAAATCATAAGTATCAATCATAGGCGGCATGAATGCCCCATACCACTATGTCGCCATATATAAGTTTACAATCAAAACCGCAAGACGTCGTATTGGAAGTTGGGTTATCATTTATGGTATGAACCGAGGCTAGGGGCAAGATCCTCACTGATTCGAGACGCTCTAGTCCGTGTCTCAGGCAAGCGCGCAGACAAGCCTTGGATCGTCAGGGCCGGTCCACCGATGTGGATTATTATGCCTGAACACTACGTTTCCCCACCCTATGGGGTGTAAGTCTGGTCCGTCTGCCGACCAGAATGCATCGGCCGAAACCGATATAACCGAGGCGCCTCGCAACAGCAACAACCACATAAGTCAAACTCGTCAGGGCGTGTAAAACCACTGACGCCACTTCTAACTAGAAAGAAACGCATGCCTTCCCTGAGGTCCGTCTCCCGTTTTTGGTTCATACCGGGTGTGAAACTCGCGAAGTAAACGTTACACAAAGCTACGCCACAAAGGCCGTGCTTCGATCATCAACCACAAGACTTTGCTTTTCAACAGAAGCCTTGATCATTTGTCACTTAGGCATGCCACACAGGCAATTCACTCCATGCGATTGATATCCATCAATATATAACCCCTGAGCTCGTACGTCTCAGAGAAGGGCGTTAAGCAAGAGAATAAATTCTCCGCCGCCAAACCGATATATATTTAATAGAGATCAATCACACGGACTAAAATCCAATGTCAGACACACAGTCCATTTACAAGTCCGTTCTGGGGCTGAACGAAACCGGAGGCACCTAGTACCCCGCATATCCATCGATCTCCAAGTACGTCTGGACGATCACCAACTGTTTCCATCTTCTTGGGTGTACAGCCCAATCAAGATCATCAATAATCACCCAAAGGACGTGAAGACCTCCGGTCTTCGACCATCGTCTTCATCTTCGACTTATCGTCGTATCAGTTATTCAGAATGGGATAAACCCGGTCTTTTCGAATAACTCGCGTATATTTTAAATAAGTGTTACACAAACACAACATACGCCTCATTCCAATTCATTAGTCACTAACCGTAAATTAATCAAGAGAATAATTCCCCAAATATTAACCCCGAAGGCCGAAACCAACATCAGATCAATATCCAGAAAACCATTCTGCTTGGCTAACCGACAGTTAGTTTCTAAATTTCACATTCATAGGGAAAGGTTCCCATTAATTTTATCCAAGATAAATTTCTTGAATTTATTCTTTAATCTATTTTTGAATATCAATTCAAACTAGTCGGGATTAGCGGACCTTACCGAAGTAATCATTTGTTTTAATTTCCCAATCCCAACCTATTCATCCCATGAAGTAAAACTGGTCATACTTCATATCTAACACCACGGTGTTATCGGTAAATTCAATTACCATTTCACGTTTAAATCTAATTAAAGATTTAACTATCGCCTGGAGTAAAACTGGTGATACTCCATTCTCGATCTTTTCAATCTAATTAAAGATTCATTAAAACTCCACTTAGTTTTAATCTGTGACTGGGTTAAAGAATCAGTGTCATTTAAAACACGGTTCACGATAAACCCAAAATCACATTTCCATTAATTATCGGGTTAAAGAACGAGTGTTATTTAAAAACACCATTCACGATAAACCCAAGAATCAATATCAATTCAATTCCAATTAAATATTGTTTAATTGGTACACTTCATTAAATCTAAATAAAAAGATTTAATCTTTTCTCAACTGGGTTCAAGAACAGTGTTAATGAAGACACCATTCACGACAAACCCAAATCACATTTGATATTCAATACAAGGCTCTGAATAGAAAATATATCGGCTTATATTCAATATCAAATTCTACGATTAACAAATGTCGTACTGGAAATAACGATATAAATATATATATCTTTCAAATTTCCATAACAACATCCGTATAATCACGAATTCCAACATCGAAATATTCCGAAGACAATTTCGATTCAAATCCACTCCAATGCAATCATTGGAAATTCTGGTTATTTTTAAAACCCTTTTCAAATTCAATTTATTTACTTAAAAATAAATAGAATTATAATTCTAGTTCAAAACTAGTTTATTTCGATAAAAATCTATTTTTATCTTTTCAAATATGGAGTTTTTCATCCCAATTCTTTCTAAATCATTTCTTATGATTTTACACAAATTATTACTATTTTTAATAATTCTATCAAGGCCCGTACAGTCGATTTCCATCAACGGCCATCGAACTGCACTTACAGCGACCTTTTTCGAATTTGATTTGGACGTATCTCCAAATCCAACCGTTAGATTTCAAATTTCTAATATTCGTTAGAAAGCTCTTTTCGATACGAACCCAACGGTTCCGGTTTTAGAAGAATCCGACGGTCGGATCTCCCGTAATGTCCGTTTGAAATAAATGGTCAAAATTCACGAACTGCCGCGGCGCGGCGCGTTCTATTCGGGCCATTATATTATATATATAATATATATTTCGTCGATTTATTTTTAAAACGAATTATATAAATAGTTTTAAATTCGTTTCAAAAGCAATTTCAACTTCCATTTTAATTCAAATCAAAATTGGATCTTTCCTTATAAATTCGTTTTAAAATTCATTTCTATTCAATTCAAGTTTCAATTCAATTTGAATTCATTTCAATTCGTTTTAAATTCAATTCGAATTCGTTCTATATTCAATTCATTTCGAAATCGTTTTATATTCAATTCATTTCGAAATCGTTTTCAATTCATTTCATTTCGAAATCGTTTTCAATTCATTTCATTTCGAAATCGTTTTCAATTCATTTCATTTCGAAATCGTTTTCAATTCATTTCATTTCGAAATCGTTTTCAATTCATTTCATTTTGAAATCGTTTGATTTCAAAATTACTTTTCAATATTCATTTTAAAATGAATAAAATCGATATAAATATCGTTCCCGTCAAAATGGCGTCAATCTAATCAACACGGCTTCATATATTCCTTTATTCTATTCAACAAATGAATATTTATTTTTTTCAACACACGACTAATCTCAACAAATGAGTACTGTCCACGTGTGACTATTTTTGTTAAATTATTTCGTTCAACACATGACTAATCTCAACGGATGAGTACAGTCCACACATGAACCTTTATTTTATATTGGTAAAGATGTAAATTTTATTATTAAAATATTTCGTTCAACACATGACTAATCTCAACGGATGAGTACAGTCAACACATGAACCTTTATTTTATAATATTCTTTATTCTCTAAATTGGAATGAGGCCCAATCAATCACCATATAAAATTAATTATATGGATTTTCACACATCACACGTACATTATAGCATTGAAAAATAATCAACCATCAACCAAAGTGCACTACACTGTATAAGCATCAAATATAGATATCTAACGCTTATAACAGCCTGTCAATCAATCGATCGACACATTTAATCAATCAGGATGAGTGAACTTCAAATTTCATCCTAACACCCGTGTGGGGTTTCAAACAATCAAACACAGATTTAGTTGTGCAGTTGGGCGATGTGTAAAATTTATCGACCCAATCAATATCCTTCAAATAGGTGTACATAAACAAACCGTCCGGTTTGTAAATGAATATTTTATTTTATTCACTTCACGTTAGAAATTATATTTTTAACGATAAAACATTTTATTTAACACATGAATTTCTATTCAGTTCATTCTTTAAATAAAATGATATTTTTATTTTCTAACTTATTTTAGAAAATTTCGGCGGCATAACGGCACGATACTAGAAACGGGACGAGGCCTAGCCTTATCCCCGGTCTAGTGAAGGCCCACGCCATTCACACATCAATCAAATCAATTACTATTCACCCAACAGTTCAATTCAAACCAAATATTCTGACTAACTACACAACCAAACAATTAACAAACAAGCCATCCGTGGTTTGTGGATGACGGGTGTCGGGTGCTACTAAACACCGTCTGCATCCTAGTATATATATATATAACTAGAAAAAGAAATTGAAAGGTGAGAAGTTCTCACCGATAGCTATCCAACTTCACGACACTTCATTTATAGAAATCTTCGCCGTTCTCGCCTCTTATTACTTTCTTCGCCCGTAGCCACTACATATGTAAAAATCATGTTTTTACTTCGCTATTCAATATATAAAAATCGAATTTTTACTTCGTTGTTCAATATATAAAAATCGAATTTTTTCCTTCGTTGTTCAATATATAAAAATCGAATTTTTTACTTCGTTGTTCAATATATAAAAATCGAATTTTTACTTCGTTGTTCAATATATAAAAATCGAATTTTTTACTTCGTTGTTCAATATATAAAAATCGAATTTTTACTTCGTTGTTCAATATATAAAAATCGTATTTTTACTTCGTTGTTCAATATATAAAAATCGAATTTTATATGATTCTTCTAAAAATTATTCCATATCTTTTCAATTCTAAAAATCGTATCTTTATACAATTGAAAATCTAATCTTTGTATAAACGAAAATCGTCCCTTCTATTTTAAAAACAATGTTAATTTTATTTTCAAAAAGAATGCAAACTTTGTTTTCAAAGCTAATTTAGATTTTGTTTTCAAAAGCAAATTCCCTTTTTTTTCGTTTCAAAGCAAATTCATTTTTGTTTTCAAAAGCAAATTCATTTTTGTTTTCAAAAGCAAATTCATTTTTGTTTTCAAAAGCAAATTCAATTTTGTTTTCAAAAGCAAATTCATTTTTGTTTTCAAAGCAAATTCATTTTTGTCTTCACTTCATATATATTAAAGATCAAAACTTTAAACGAAATAAAGGTCTCATCTTTCTTGTTATAAAAATCTCAGCTTTGTTGATTAAAAGAAATACAATCTTTCCTTCATGAAAAATAAAATCCTTCTCTTTAAAAATATATAATCTTTCATAACCGAAAAACCAAAATATCATATAAACAAAAATCGAAATTAAAAGAGGCCAAAACTTACAGCGGCGAGAGGGGAATCGCAGTTCGTCGGAGGGGTGGTTTTGCTGTCGAACTTCGAAGGGGGGCTCGGAGTTGTCTCGCGAGGCTGGAGTTGCAGACGAGGGGGTGGTTAGTGGGGCGGCGGGTTAGAGTTTGCGATGGAGGAGACCTCGTGGGTTTTGGGGCGATCGTGTTTGGGGATGGGGTGCTCGAACTGGGAAAGAGACGAGAGGAGGGTCGCGGCTCAGGCGGAGGGGAGGTGCGTCGACGGTGGGTTGAACGGAGGAGGGCGGCGGCGGGTTTTGTCTCGACATTTTTTTTTATTTTCTTTTGATTTTGAAAAAGTGAACGGGGGGGCTGAGAGAAGGTATGGGGAGGAGAGAGTTTTTTTATTTTTATATTATTATTTTTTTAATTTATTTTAATTTCAAAATGTTGACTTTTACATACGACCTCTAAACGAGGCCCACCGCCTATCGTCCATAGCGTATTACCCCCATTCCGAACACAATGGGATATGTATCGTAAGCTGATTCGATCGTTTCGATCCGTTTCCATTAAAATCAACATATAACTCTATATATTGATTTCGAACGCGCAATTCAATTTACTGGGGTACATACGAACTCTAAAAATTCCCGAAAAATAGTTTCTAGCTTCGTATTGACGATACGGTCCTAACAAAACTAGTTTCGTCGAATTCTGAGACCGTTTGAAAAATGGCCAATTTCCAGTCGATTAAAATCAACTGAAAATGGTCAATCGCGTTTTCCTTTGCCACGCTCACATATTGATTCAAAAAATTATGAAATTTGGAATCTAGCAATAATTCGACATCACGGACCCAACAAAACTGGTTTCATCGAGATCCGAGGTCATTTGCAAAATGTCCATTTTTAAGGGCCTGAATTCTATAGCGACTATTCAGAATTTTCAACCGGACATATCTTTTGATTCCCGCTATGAAAATTTGATTATTCGGATTCGTTGGAAAGATATTATCAATTAGATCCCATTATTTTTGGTTTCACTAAAATCCGGATTGTTTTGCACCCGGTACATTCAATTGAAGTTTGAAATCGAATTATCGAACTACCGCGCCATTTTCAATTCCTTTTATAAATATAAATAAATATTTATATTCTATCGACGACGTATATAATATATACGTTCGAATTCCATTCAGATAAATTTTCTCGTCGATATTATTTAAAATAATTCATTTTAAATAATCAAAATTCGCCAAAATTGCCAAAATAAAAATTTTAAACTGGCCCAGATTTTCGGGTTGTTACACCCAGCTCTAGTGGTGTTTGATTGGATTGCTTATCTCTTTTGGAGAGCTTGGACTGCTAAAGTAAAGTCCAGCTTGTTATCTTTTGTTTAATGGCTATTTATGTAATGGGATTATGTATTTTGTTTTATCAAGATAGATATTGTACTTGACTCTGATTTATGGTATTATGATGTAATCAAACATGTTTTGACTTCTGCTGCAATGAAATAAAGTTTTAAATTTCCAAGTACTATTTTATATCTGTCTTGTCGTAATTTTACTGTTCTATACTCACTTAAAACCTCCATGGAAGTTAATGCATTCCTTTTGTGAGTGACATTAATGACGTGGGGTGTTACACATGGTATCAGAGCTTAAGGTTACCAGAACAGATAAGATATTTTGAAAAACTATTTTTCAAAAGCATTTTTATAAAGAATACTTTCAAAAATATGTTTGTGGAAGAGTATTTTTGAAAGAAAGGTTTATTTTGAGAACATAATCCCCAAGAGCCATATATCCTTTCTTCGATTCTCCGTTTTGAATCTCTTCCTCTTTCTCTTTTTGAATTTCCCCTCCGCGTATAGATGCTTTTTCTAAGATAAATAAGGACTTCCGTACGAAGGACGGAAGAACCACTTCAAGGGACTTAGACGTTTGTCGGGCTAGAAGTTAGTCCAAGGAGGTGGAGGGTTGTGGGAACCTTTAAGATGGACGATGGGAGGAAGGTTCAAATAGCTGTTAGGTTAATAAAGTACGAAACCTCATCTTGGTGGGAGGTCACGAATGGAGAATGTGAAGAAGAAGGCTAGTTGTTTTGGAGAAATAAGACACCTTATTAGGATTGTCCAAAGAGGCAAGAATAAAGTACAGGATCTTCTGGAGGGTTGTTGTATTCCCTCACGGCTGGTATACCTGATGGGGGTAGGACCGTCTAGGTTGAAATTTGGTTTTCTTTATCATCCTGTTCGAACCTTGTTTGATTCTGGCGCTTCATACTCGTTAGTATCTGCTTCGTTAGTTGAAACACTGCACCTAAATACTAGTCTAGTTAAGGATCCCATCCTAGTCTCAAATCCTGTTGGTGGTTCGGCTCATCCTTTAATGGTTTGTCGGGATTTGAGAGTGTCTATCTTGGGCGTTGGGTTTGAATGCAGCGCCTTCATTCTTGGTTTCACGGTCTATAGTTTGATTCTAGGGATGGATTGGCTAGCCAGGCGTGGTGCCATCCTAGATTGGGGAAGGAGGGTAGTTAGACTATCGGTTCGTTATGGAAAGACCCTCATATTTCTTGTGACCATAGGAGTTTAGTGATGCTTAGTTGCCTAGAATCTTCTGTTGTATCCAACGATGATTTGGGATCTGTTTGTGTGGTCCGTGAGTATGGGGATGTCTTCGATGTAGAGCGGGGTTTACCTAGAGGAGCGAAGTAAGCTTTCGTGTGTGCCTAGTGGATAATGCAAAGCCAGTTATGAGATCAACGATGGTTTTGGAGCAAGACTGGCAAGGACATCCAGAGTCCGTTAAGTGCTCAGTTATTTGGCCGTTTTACTAGTATCATCTCATGTATGTCATCTGAATTCGAAGGAGGTATCCCTTGGGTGTTTGTCTGATATTGGTTTAGGCCTTTGGGGCTTGCACTTGGGGGATGTCGAGTTCGACTAGGATGGTCTGCGTGAGAGATGGACAGTTGTGACAAATTTTGCATGGAATAATATCCTGGTTTTCTCTAGAAGCGGAGAAAAGCATGCCCTACATCTTAGGGAAGCCTCTGGGGAAGGGTGATGTGTTATGGAGGAAGACTATCGAAAGTCCATGAGGGGAATTACCCTACCCACGACTTAGGAGTTGCTTTCAGACCATAAGTTGCTAAGGTATTTGTTCTCTCAGAAAGATCTGAACTTGAGGCAACAAAGGTGGATGGAGTTCTTGGCGTCCTACGATTTCGAAATAGCATATACCCCTGGCAAGGGTAACGTTGTGGTGGGGGCCTTAAGTAGAAAAGGGTTGACACTGAGTCCTTGGTCTGTTGAGCGGCGTAGCTTAGAGTTTATCTCTACCTTTGACTTTAGACCATCCATTGATTTTGTACTTGGTTCGCTAGCATTCTTAGAGGTCAGACCTATGCTTTTGGGACGGATTGGAGAGGCACAGCGAGCTGACCCACAGTTGGTTGAGTTAGTAGAGAATCTCACAAGAGGGGAGTCATCAAGCCATCTTAGTAGGTATACCCTAGATGATAAGGGTTGGTTGCGTAGGGACGGTAAACTTTGTATATTACGGGACGAAAGTTTGAGGAAGTGTTTACATGATACGGCGAAAGTGGTTGAGCCGAACACGCTTAAGAAAGTGGAAGTAGAGCGAGATGCCACGATCAGACTAGCTCCTACATGCATTCTTGGGTCGGAGATTAAGAAGTTGAGAAACCGAGAGGTCAAGCTAGTCAAAGTGCAATGGGAAGAAGATCAAGGAGACGCTACTTGGGAGACGGAAGAGAAGATTCGTTTGTTGTACCCCTTCCTTTTCGGGGTTATGTGTTTTATATTCTCCTTTATCGCCTAGCTTATACTTGTCCTATCTTTAGTACATCCTCTCGTTTAAGTCTTTGACCTTTAGAAGGGTAGTCCTATGGTTGAAACATGTGTTTGAGACATGTTATGTTTGATGGATGCAAGTGGATGCAAGTGTTTGCTAGTGGTTGCTCGTGGATGCATATACACACACTTTAGGCACTAGATCGGCTCAGTCACTCTCATATTGCATATAAATATGTGTGCATATTTAAATTAATGAATGAATAGTGGTTGTATTATCATATGGATGCTGCATTAAGATGAATGGTTGTGCACGCATATAGAAATAATATGTATCATTAGGAATCTTTTGCATACATAATGGACGCATGGCACTATCATGGTTCGCATTAAGGAGGTCAACTGAATTAGTAGATCGCCTGATTTTTGCATTGGATAAGGACATGTACACACACTATGCATATAAACATGAAAGCACTAGAAGTCTCTTAAGGACAATGGATGCCTGTGCCTGATGGTTGAGTAGATGGATGATTGGATGGTAGGACACATTCTTCCTAACTTGAAGATTTCGGAAATGAAATCCTTTAAGGAGGGGAGAATGTAACACCCCGTATTTTCTGTGAACATAAAAAAAAAAGATATAATTAATTTTTAGAAAAATAATTAGGTGAAACGGGTTGCGCCGTTGCGTTCGTCTCGGAATTCTACTTGAGATAGAGTCCGAGTTTGCGTAAATTGGACTCCGTATGAAAAAGATATCCTTAAATTAAATATTGCAGCAAAACATGGAAAAAGAGGAATGAGAAAAGAATAATGTTTAGCATTGTTCTAAGAATTGTAAGCAAAAGACATAATAGCTCATTTGGTTGGAACATGTGACTTGCATACAAGAGGTGCAGAGTTCGATCCCTGCCAACGCCATATTTTTGTTTTAGGGGAATGGCTAAAAAGCGGCTTAGTGTGAACACGGTTCAAAAAAATTAAATATATATATATATATATATATATATATATATTGAATATATATATGTATATATATATATAATTGAGAAGATAAATACAGTCAATTTATTTGGAGGGAAAGATTTATGCATAAGTAGATATCTATGTATGTAGGTAACTTCATTATGCATTGATTTTGCATGTTGCAAGGAAAGTAGAGAAAAAAAAGGGGAAATTAAATTATATGCTCGATTTCCTTTTTTTTAGGCAAGCAATTAATTTGCATTATTTGAATTCATGAATAGGTGCGTGTGTATATATATATATATATTTATATATATATGGGCAGTTAATGTAAACATGAATAGAAGTTTATTAATTTGCTGAGTCACTTCTGACTCATTGTTGAGTCAATAAGATAAACCCCATCTTGTCTGAACTGCTGCGGTTATTTCTAGGTTAAATCTAATGGCCTAAATGAATCCTAAATTCTATAAATAAGTGGGTAGTCTCTCATTCTAATTCATATGAAAAATTAGAGAAGCCGCCGTCATGCCGTCGCCATGGAACTCCGAGTAGCCGCCGCAAATCAAAGTAGAAGAAAGCTAATCTAATCCAATTCTAATCAATTCTAAAAGCAATCTAGACTCTCTCTCTTTCTTCTTAAATTGTGAGTATGATGATTCTCACAAGATTATTAGCAAACTAATTTGATTAAGATGTAAATGGAACATAAGAAAATGATGTGAATTGTCATATATGTTATTGTAAAATCTTATGTTATCATGTATGTTCTAAATGTTTTGTTATGCTATGATGAAAATCATGCTATGCTATGTTATGCTATGATGAAAATCATGCTATGCTATGTTATGCTATCATGCTATGCTATGTGTAAATCATGCTATGTTATGTCATAAATCTTATATATGTTGTAGATCTCATGTTAACACATATGTTGGAAATCCATAAGTTATATGATTATGATATCATGTTAAGTTGTGTTGAATCGTACAAGTTGTAAAATCATGATGTTGTTATTTATGCAAATTGGATCATGTTTTAAAGTTTATGTTTTTTTTCTAAAGATTAAATGGATCATGATTATGGGAATTTGTCTATTAAGTTAGATGTACCCATATACATGATTCTTAATTATCCTTGGATTTTGATAATGGGAATTTGTCTATTGAGTTAGATGTACCCATATACATGATTATCCCTGGATCTTGATTATGGGAATTTGTCTATTAAGTTAGATGTACCCATATACATGAACCTATGTTATTAAGTTAGATGATGATATGTTGTAAATGATGTCACATATGTTACATAGTCACGATGTTAGTATCCATGTTGGTTAGTTCATGTTAGTCAAATCATGATATTATATATGTTTGGGCTATGATGATTCATACATGTACCTATGCAAGTTTTGGCACTGATTAATAAAAATTGTGTAGGTTTCATGACACTTATTTTAGATCTAAAATTAGATCCATGACATGTGTGAGTTCTATACTAGTTCACACCACCATTATGTTGCAAGTTTATACATGAATTTGGGTTATATTATGTAGACTGTGACATTTAACCAAACAAGTTGACACCTTTAACATGTGTAGCTTATGCAAGTTATAGTCTTAGCCTATGCAAGTTTAAGTGTTGGACCTCTATCACATATGCAAGTTTCACCCCTTTTTATGAGTAGATCTATTTTAGTCATATACATATATGTTGTTGTTGTGATAATTTATCTTTGTGCTATGAGTTAGACTATTCGAGTCTAACGTATATTTTACGTTTAACGTATGAACGTACAACGTGGGATAGGGATGATATTAAAAGAATTAATATTGAGAATTTGCACGAAATAGCCTTAAAAAGGCATATAACAAATTTGAGATATGTGAATTGCCTTAAAAGGCGAAAAATGGAATTAAGACATTAATTGGAAAATTAATGTGTAGAAATGGTCATAAGTTAATTATGGATTAATTTGAATTTGAATAGGGATTGAGAAATTGGTATAAAATGCCTTTAATGGCATATAATGAATTTATGGTGAAAAAGGGTATGATTTATCATACCATAAATGGATGGACATAATTGAGTCAATTATGGACATCATTAAATTTTGAATAAATTATTAATTTGGATAGGGAAGTTAATTCAAATTTGGGAAAGATTAATTAATTAATCACTTAAGATAATTAACATTCTTTCTATCTACATACACCAGAAGGTTCTAGGGTGACAGAGAGGATAGTGTCTAGGCTTGGGTTTGGAAAACAAGTTTCCTGCCCTCCCTGGCTATCCCTAACTGACCCAATGAACGGGATGGTCTTGAATTTAGAAAGAAAACATGTGGTGGGACATGGGAATCTAGTGGGTGCTTTGGGTGGCATGAGGAATCTAGTGGTTGCCTTTAGTGGCATTTGAAATACGATTAGTAAGACTTAACCAAACACACATGCAAATGAACATGACTAAGAAGAGGGTTAAGTTGGTGCCTTGGGTGGCATGAGAAAATACGATTAGTAACACTTAACCAAATTAAATATGTAAGTGGGACATAGGGGTTAAGTGGGTGCCTTGGGTGGCATGTGGAATTACTAATAGAAACCCTTAACCAAATTTAAAACATTTAAGTGGACATGAAGGGGGTTAAGTGGAACGTGTTAGAGGGGACCAAGCCTAGGTGGGAAGCTTGGTGGGAGGCCCATTTCAACCAGTATCCCAAACGTATCTTTGTGAGCTCGACCCAAGTCGAGGACGGGACACGCATACTGGGCTTGACTATAAGAGGCCAAAACGGGTTAGCGGTGGCAACGCAAGTCCAACGGGTTCATATGCGTGAGTGGACCCGGGCTGGTAGGTAAGACGTTGTTGCATCGTGTAGGCATAAGCCGTGCATCCTTAAGTTGTATCGGGTTGCCACTTTAGGGGAGTTATACACCCCACTGTGGGGCCAGCACGGGTATCTACGAGTTAGGGAGCCGATCGAATGGGGCAGGGTAGTGGGTACACCTAGTAGTACACGAATTACCATTATTAATTAAGTATTAAAAGGGTACACCTAGTGGAGATAGGGGCAGACGACACCTATGACGTCAGCTAGGAGTACGTGGAATTACCATTATTAAGGGGGTACGTCTAGTAGGGATAGGTACACGTTGGGTACCTAGGATAGCAACTAGAGATATACAGTCAAACGTGGAGGATAGTGGGTACATCTAGTAGTACACGAAGCTATCATCATTCTATTTAGGGATCAAAGTGACTAGTAGGGGTGCAGTTAGTGCTAGTACAGTACAGCACGGTACAGTACGGTAGAGTATAGTAATTATCCTATATTGATTAGGAAGCGTCATTAACGTTAGTGATTAGTAATGGGTGTGGTGCAGCGTAGTAATTATTCTTTAGTAGGTATCCCTTTAATGTTACCATGGTTAACCTCATTTCCTTTGCCTGTTCTGTCACACCCAATAGTTCATAGGCATTTCCTTATTCTCCAGCTTATGCCTTAGTCTGATTACTTTGAAAATAGTATTGTTAGAATTGTCATACTCGCCAGACTTTATGTCTGACCCCCTCTATTTCTATCTTTTTCCCCCTCCAGGTCCTCAGGTTGGGCCCAGCTCTAGTGGTGTTTGATTGGATTGCTTATCTCTTTTGGAGAGCTTGGACGGCTAAAGTAAAGTCCAGCTTGTTATCTTTTGTTTAATGGCTATTTATGTAATGGGATTATGTATTTTGTTTTATCAAGATAGATATTGTACTTGACTCTGATTTATGGTATTATGATGTAATCAAACATGTTTTGACTTCTGCTGCAATGAAATAAAGTTTTAAATTTCCAAGTACTATTTTATATCTGTCTTGTCGTAATTTTACTGTTCTATACTCACTTAAAACCTCCATGGAAGTTAATGCATTCCTTTTGTGAGTGACATTAATGGACGTGGGGTGTTACAAAAAATTTGTAACATTTTATTATAGACGAGCTAATTTTATTGATGTGGGTTTGATGCATTCAGTTGATTTGGTTGATCAAATTTTCTACATTCCTTTTTCTTGTTATTTATTTTAGTTAATTGCTGAAATAGTACCACCCTATGTCATTTTATAAGATGATTAAACACTCTATTTGACACGCAAAGGAGCCATTATTACTGATACAGTACCATACTCTGTCATTTTGCAAATTGATTTATTTTATCCTTTAAAAGTCATAATTATACAAATAAATGTATAGTACTTGGATTAATTTATTCATATAGAAGCATATTAGATATTTTTACAACATTGTGCAATGCAGTTGAAATGGATTATATGAAGGATCGTACTTGGATGTACAAGCGAAAAGATAGACAAGGTGTAATATTGGAGGACTTTTTCAAAGGTATTGATCTTTTTGTAAATTTTGCTTCTAAAGAGTTTGGAGATCAAGAAATTAGATGTCCTTGCAAAAAATGTAAAAATGAAGCTCTTTGGGATGGTGATACAGTTAAATGTCATTTGTGCAAGTATGGTTTTATACTTGATTATGAGTTGTGGACGTTTCAAGGAGAATTTACCCGTACAACTAGCACTAACGACAACGAGATTGATATTTTTGATCATAATGAGAATTATAACCAAGAAAATAGTATGGAATCCATGGTTTATGATGCCGCAGGTCCACTCCTCCACAATGTGTCAGAGAGAGGTTTAGGTGTGGAGGAACCTCCTAATGCAGAAGCAAAGAAACTTTTTGATTTATTACATGCTGCGAATCGACCTTTGTGGAATGGTTGTGAAAGTCATACAGAATTATCTGCTAGATATATTGCAATTAAAGCAAAATATAATAGTTCAGAAAGCGAATTTGATGAGTATCTTAAAGCTAGTAAGGAGATGTTGCCTTCTGATAATGTCTTGGGCGACAGTTATTATAAAATGAAGAAGTTGGTAACTGCATTTGGATTGCCATATCATAAAATAGATACATGTCGAAATGGTTGTATGCTGTTTTGGAAAAATGATAACGAGCTTAGGAGTTGCAAATATTGTTCTGCCGAAAGATACAAGGGAAAGAAAAATAAAACGAAAGATGTTCCATACACAAGGTTGCATTACTTGCCGCTTGTTCCTAGGTTACAAAGGATGTATGCATCTATGGAAACTGCATCTCACATGAGTTGGCATGTCGTTCGAAGTTATAACGAGGGATTGTTATGTCATCCATCAGATGGAGAAGCATGGAAACATTTCGATAGAACATATCTCGACTTTGCAAAAGAGGCACGTAATGTTAGACTAGGCATGTGTACAGATGGATTCGCGCCATTTGATCAATTTGGAAAACAATATTCTTCATGGCCAGTTATTCTGACACCGTATAATTTGCCACCTTGGATGTGTATGAAAAATCCTTACATGTTCTTAACTCTAATCATTCCTGGGCCTAGAGATCCTAAACAAGGCATAGACGTATATTTGCAACCGCTAATTGATGAGCTGAATCTCCTTTGGAATGATGAAGTTCTTACTTACGATGTGTCAAAGAAGAATAATTTTATCATGCGTGCATCTTTATTATGGACTATTAGTGATTTTCCAGCATACGGTATGCTCTCTGGTTGGAGTACGGCTGGTAGATTAGCGTGCCCATATTGCATGGAGTGGACATCGTCGTTTCGTTTAGCAAATGGAGGGAAAATGTCTTGGTTTGATTGTCATCGTTGTTTTTTAGACTTTGATCATCCATGTAGACAAAACAAGAAGGATTTTCGAAGAAACATAACAGTAACCGTTGAAGCACCGCCTATGTGTTCTAGTGAAGAAATTTATGACCGTGTACCAGACTTTCCAAAGATATACAATAATCCAAATGGATTAAATATCAACATTGAAGGCAAAGGCTTGAGTCATAATTGGTGCAAACAAAGCATATTTTGGGAGTTGCCATATTGGAGAAATTTACTACTTCGTCATAATATCGATGTTATGCATAATGAAAAAAATGTTTTCGAAAATGTATTCAATACGGTTCTCAATGTGAAAGGTAAAACTAAAGACGATCTGAGATCAAGACGTGATATTCGACTTTATTGCAAACGTCCCGAACTAGAGACGAATGAAGAGAACAATAATTTTAAACCTAAAGCATGTTACGATCTAAGTCGAGAAAGTTGTAGAATTCTGTTGAAGTGGATTGAAACCTTACGATTTCCCGATGGTATTGCTTCAAATTTACGTAGATGTGTTGATTTAAATAGTATGAGAATGAATGGAATGAAAACTCATGATTGTCATTTATTTTTGGAGAACCTTTTTCCAATTGCTTTCAAGGAGCTGCTTCCGCATAAAGTTTGGTGTGTTGTAATGGAGCTTAGTCTATTTGAGTTATGCACAACCACGCTAACATTGGAACGAATTGGTAAGCTTGAGAAGATCATACCAGAACTAATCTGCAAGTTGGAGAGAATATTTCCTCTAGGTTTATTTAATGTAATGGAGCATCTTCCAATACATCTTCCATTTGAAGCCAGAATGCGAGGACCTGTTCAATATGGATGGATGTATCCGTTCGAAAGGTTGTTTATAAATTCATATTACATTAATATATATATATACATATATATGTATGTAAATTTCCAAGTTCTCTTATACATATTACATTAGGTACATAAGACACTTAAAGAAAAAAGTGACTAATAAAGCATGTGTGGAAGGATCAATTTGTAATGCCTACATCATGGAAGAAGCGGCAACATTCTTTTCTTATTATTTTGAGGATCATGTAAAAAAATGAATAGCTCTATCTCTCGTAATGATCCTAACGTAGAAGGATTTTCCAATGATTGCTCGTTATCCGTATTTAAGAAAGAAGGGTGCCCTTATGGTGGTTGGAAAAAGCATTGGTTGAACGATGAAGAGTACTATGCTGCCCGAAATTACATACATCTTAACCGCAAAGAAGTATAACCTTTTATAAGGTAAATTTAAATATCATTTCATGATTTTGCTTTCAAAATATAAGCATCTCACATACTTTGATGCTTTTGCAGTATTTTTGAGGAAGCGAATCCTGATATTCCACTTGCATCCAATTTTAGTGATTGGTTTCTCAATTATGTAAGAGTAACATAATAAAATTCATGCTAGCATTTAATTAGGCATGCATTACATTCATTTAGATACATATTAATTTATGCTTGTTTTATTATTAGGTATATGACCCTGTTAATAATGTGATGGATAAAAGATTAAAGTTTTTAGCACTTGGGCCTCAAAAAGAAGTGAGAAAATGCAAAACTCTTTTCGTTACTGGGTATAAATTTCAAACAGAAGAGTATGGTTATGGAAAGTCAACTTATAACAGTGGTGTATGTGTTAAAGGTAGTAATGACCCAGAAGTGCATATGCAAGACTATTATAGGGTTTTGAAGGAAATTTATGAGGTGACATACTCTTTCGATCCAGAACAGAAAACTTTCCTATTCAAATGTCATTGGTTTGACAATACACCTAAAATTGGAATCAACGTGCATCCTTTGTACAATCTTATTGAAATAAATCATAAATCCGAGTATAAGGCCTATGATCCATTTGCGTTGGCAACACAAGCAATTCAAGTCTATTATGCGACGTATCCATCAGATCGGAGTAAGAAAAATGATTGGCGTGTTGTATGTAAAACAAAAGCTAGGTATATGTTTGACACAAATGTTTTGGATGATCAAGCTTATCAAGCAGACCTAGATCTAATCAATGAATTTATTGTGGACAATGGAGTTGATTTCGGACCACTTAATGATGGCGTTCATGTAACAGAAGCATTTGATAAGGATGAAGAAGATGATAATATAGCGGTAGACTATGAAAGTGAAAATGAAAGCACCGACAATGAAGAATCAAATGTTAATGAAGAATGACGATGATGCCTTATGATAATTGTTTAGCCCTCATGTTTATTGAGCTTCAAATCAAAACTAAAACAGTTTATAAATTCAGTTTATTTATATTTGATTGAAACATGTGTAACTTTTTTAAGCCTTCGGGTGCTCAAATTTTAAGAATTTTATATCTGCACAATTTTGAATTTATGTAAATTATGTAGATTTTTTGTTGTCTAGATCACCTGAGTTGATTATTCAATAATGATTAATCATATTTGTCAGCAGTATGTCTGTTTTGATTAAAAAAATCCAAGTAGGAAAAGTTATTCATATTATAAAAATGAATATCAGCTGAATCCATGCTTAAACTACATTGCTGTCATGAATATTTGAATATCATGTATATAAAAATGATTGTTGTCATGTATTATTTGTTGTTATGTATATAAACTAAATTCAACAATGATGTCATATATAAAACTAAATTGTTGTCATGTATATTTGAATATCATGCTTAAACTAAATTGCTGTCATGTATTATAAAATTGAATATCAGATGGAAATTACCTATGAAGGGAAAAATATACTTGAATATCATGTATATTTCAGTACTGAGATGGTCTTTAAGTAAAGCTTCAGGCACCTGAATATCATTCACACTTGCATGTTTCTTGCATACAATTCTATCAACTTTTTGTGGTCTGTCGTCTTTTCATCTTTAAGGGATCACTTGCATGTTTCTTGCAAATAATTGCTTACAGGGGTTATGTTCATTTTCATAATCTGAATCATTTGGCATTGATGTTTATCACATTTAAAAACCTTGTAAAAGAAATTAATTATCTAATTTGTGGATTTTTTGCAGTTGGTGCACAACATACGAGGATTTGCTATCAAACAGTCAACCATTCGTGCAACCAATCCCATTATCAGTAAGTTTCCTTTGATATAATTCATTAAATTACACTTAATTTAAACTTCATTAAATAGCACTTAATTTAAACTTCTCTGGTAAACTTTCGCTTTTGGTATTTGCAGTTAAAGCATCATCGACATCTCTACCTATAGGACCAGGCTGAATTAGGGTGGTAAATCAGAGTTTGGATTACTCGTTAACAAAGGTATTGCTACATTAATTCTACTTATAGGATCAGGCTGAATTAGAGTGGTATTTTTTAGTCGTAACATATAGTGTTTGTATCTATTTCCATCAACTAAATTGCTGTCATTATATCAATTCACTCTTACATTGCAGTCCAAACTTTTTTGGATAATACCATAAAAATATATGCTTGTTACAAAATGTGAAGCCAAAGCATTTTAAATTGAATATCTGAATTTCCTTGTTTGTGTATCAGCTTTGCTATGTGTCTACAGAACTAACAAAAAAATAAATTAATTACAAGAAAACATGCTTTGCTATGTGTATCAGCTTTGCTATGTGTATCAGCTTTGTTATGTGCATCAGCTTTGCCTAACCATAACAAACATGGTAGACTGGTAGTGCTTGAAAAAAGAGAGATAAAAACAACAATAACCAAGAAGCCTTTTTATGTTCTGAATTTTATGTATACACAAATACATAAAATAAAGTGAGAAATCGAGCTTATTTTTAGTTCTGAATTTTATGTATACACAAATACATAAAATAACCAAGAAGCCTTTTTGTTAAACTTCAAAAGTGAAGATACCGCTGATTTGCTATTTTTAATTCTGAATTTTATGTATACACAAATACAAGGCCTGTACATCGTAAAACGATTAATTTAGAAAATAAAGTTAACAAGTAAAATAGGAAACAATTTATTTTTATATTTTGTGTTTCGGAAACAACAAAAAAATGAGAGAAAAAAACAGCTTTACGTCGTTCTTCTATGCCTTTTTGGAGATAATAGAATTCCTTCAATGTTATCACCTCCAACAATCTTGATCCTACCATCCCTGCAATAGCCACAATAATCTCCATATACAGTCCAAATTTAAATGAAAATTAAGTGAAGAAGGGATCATTCAATGGGAAAGGGTTGTGTCTGGTGTGCCTTTAAGTTTGCATAAGGAGAACTAGCCAGTGAGGAAGTGGACATGCTATTGAAGGTAGTTAAACATGAGGCAGATAAGGATAAACAAGATGCAGATGTATTACCTGATGATGAAATGCCAGATGAAGCCAAAGTAGGGGTAGATGAGGTCGATGAGTTTAAACCAGAATTATTGCTCACATCAACCGTTTTCTTTGAAAGATCAGTATCCTGTATATCAGCACTTTTATCTCTACCCATATCATGTAGATCCACAGTATTTTCATTTATATTTGTTTTGGCATTCTCATTATCAATAATTGTTTGAACATCACCATTATTCTCGGCAGAAGCCGTGTCCAAGCTTGCAAAAGGATTGACACATTCATTTCCCACCTCAGCAACAACATTTACATTAACCGGATTAATTTCGATATCCTTCTTTCTCCAAAATTTCTTTTTCTTTGAATTAACTGTTTTCCAATTGTTCTGGTTTGCATAAACCTGAGAACTTTGTTTATGGTTTCCAATATGAACATTAGCTTCTGCTTGTCGATCTCCTTTTTTAGTATCATACCGGTCACAATTATCATCCTTATTGTTTTTATTTAACTCACAGGAAAAAGTATCATGACCAAAAACTTTGTTTATGGTTTCCATCTCATATTTCATACGGCTTTATACTAACTCTCTAAATAAATATGAGTGAAGATCATGGTCTCCTTATTAAGCTACATTCTCTCTATGCGATTTAGCACGGTACTTTCATATTCTTTGGGTCAAGCTTTCAAAAATTTTAGGAAACCCAAAAAAAAAAAACTATTTTCCAACAGACAATGAAATGCTGCTCAATAAAATCATAAAAACTTAACCATACAAGTAAGGCAATATAAACATAAGGCCTTAAAATATATTGTTTACATTGTACTCTTAATGAAAATTTGTTATTGACCTCTTTTACAAACTATATACCCCTGCTTATGAAACAGTGGCCTTTAACTTGGCCTCACCTTTGAATTAAACGCGCCTATCGACATAGTGTTTAAGATCGCCAAGAACATGACATGTAATTCAAACAAAAATGCTTATAATAGAAAAGTACCTTCTCCGAACTAGTTAAGATGTTTTTTTTGGTAAGGCAATAAGATGTTTGGAAGTGATGTAAAAATTAATGGGTTTGATTCTCACGCCAGCCATGAGATCTAATCCATTTGCCAAGTAATATGTTATGTACTACTAAAAATTTGTATATAAAGTTAAAAAAGAGGCATATTATATGGTTACAAGCTTTTCTTCATTTATTCCCTTTTTTTATACTGTAAATAGATATTAGATTCAAATTCTTTAATGTTTACTTCTCCTGAAGTACCTACCAACCAAGGTCAAAAAGTTACGTTTAGATTAGCATAGACATCTCCCGTATAACTTACCTTATCCTAAACTAGAAAAAATAAATGATATCCTTCAAGTGAAACATTCGATAACAATTTTTATCACATAAGCATAAATTTTATACTTATTCCAATTATATACATTACATTATGTAGAGTTTTGCAAAGTTTTGTTGTTCAAATTTTCGCAAAATTATTTATGAAACGAAGCACAAAATGCAAACATTTGCAATTGAAATAGAAGTGCAAATATTTGAATTTTTTCAATTCAAAGCATTTTACTGACGTTTAATTTTCAGCATTAACCAGAAACATTTTAATCCAACTACCTTACTAATTTACTGGGCAATATGTTGATCAGTAGTATTGTGGCTAAGGAGAATATAGGCTGTGTTATTTTAGGTTGCTTTTCCTTAACTGAAATACTCACACATAATGCTTTGTCCAGCCAAAATAATATTTATCTGTCATGAAACGAAGTTTAACAATCCGTTCAAATACCATTTAAATGGGTTACAATGGTATGTTTGGACATTTGAGCCGAGAGCTTGCTGCACGACTGACAGTTGCCATCATACATATATATTCCTGCAAAATACTTACTGCATATTTTAAACATGTACCCTCAACCCTCGAGCAATTCCCACAAATTACGGTTACATTGTCCATCAAAATTCAACATACTGACTTGTCATCATATAAACCAGGTTATGTACTCTTCTAAATGTTACGAATATTACCTATGTAGCCTAGGGTCGGACTTGAGAGACGATCACAATGAAAACAAAAAAAGCACAAGAAGCGCATTTGTACATTCAGACTAATAAATAAAAACATTAAATGCATTGTATTATGTTTGCACCAAAGAAATCAGCATACATGAGGATTAGAGGAATATTTGTAATAAAATAAACCGTTCTATTGTAATTAAGATGAATTGTTCGCCTTTAGCTTATATTCTTAGTAACATACGGCCTGGTGTCAATAAGCTAACGTAATCAAATTAGTAGTTTGTCTACCTCAAAATACATTTAAATCGTTTAATAATTGTAAATATATAACCATGAACTGACTGTGGTGATCAATAGATAAAGCATATTCCAAAACTCAATGCACAATTGTCTTCGTAAGAACCTCAATTTTCGGAAAGGGACACTGGAAGCCAAGGGACCGTTTTGCCACAAATGTTGATAATCAAGCTAAGGTCAACTGAAATATTAAGACCAATACCTAAAATATTAGCCTGAATCGATGTATAATCCAATACCTAAGAGGCACAACATGGCTTCTTAGGTAGTTCACTAAGCTTATGCCTTAGCACGTTCAAAGTATAATCCAACTTTGTAAGTTTTTAGGTACAAAAGTGAAGACGATTACCTCTTCATGATGGAAGAACATGTTTGAAAAGGCTACCAAAAATTTCTGCTTTGGTTCCAATTGTTCGTCAACTTAGCTAGACATCCCCAAATAAGCAATACTGGAAACTCTATTAGTTACAATTGGCAGGGTTTGTCTATTAATTATGAACACTCCTTAATTTATCATGTATTTTCTATAAGCTTCGTGCTGGAGTTAACTCTATAACTAGAGGATTCACCAAGTCTTATTATACAGAGAACCTTATATTATTTTGGGTGGACAAAAATAAATTATAATGTCCCAATTGCAAAACTTTATACTACCATAGATAACTAAAACTGTAAAACAGACCGAAACAGGCCTTCCGAAATTTAGATTGTGATTTCCTGAAACATTGACTGACCATTATAAAAACAGTATTAAAGCTAAAGAAAAAATGAACAAAAATAAATTACAATGTCCCAATTGCAAAACTATATACTACCATAGATAACTAAAACTGTAAAACAGACCGAAACAGGCCTTCTGAAATTGAGATTGTGATTTCCCGAAACATTGACCGACCATTATAAAAACAATATTAAAGCTAAAGAAAAAATGAACAAAAATAAATTACAATGTCCCAATTGCAAATAGCCTCTGAATAGCGTCAAAAGCCAGAACCGACGCTGCATAGGGAAAGCCATAATGAAGTCTACTTGTAGGTCTAAATTAGTTATAGTCTTAGATCCCTGTCAAACAAAATCTTATTTTCAGAAATAAAGCAAACTCAACGGCAACATGTATGTAATCACCTCATTAAATATTGTATTTACCCATGTATAACACTTTTATAACCAATGCATTTCCTATTGCCTTCAACACTTCAAAGTGACACATACTTATCATTTAAACACTTAGCATGATATGTTATCATTTGAACACTTAGCATGATATGTTATCATTTAAACAGTCTAACTATTGAAGTATCATGCATGATTTACAGATATGGTTGGCGCTACACGTGGACACTACTATGCTCCCCAAGAACTTGGTCAAGAAAAAACAAAAATTCGGGAATGGGGACGGGGACGCAGTCTCAACTTATTCAGTCTACTTTACCACCTAGTCATACTATCAAACCATACCCTCAAAGTAAAATAAAAATAATCACGCGACATCATTGCATCATCGTTCGATTACACAAACTCTTCCATTTCAGCCTACAATAGCCGAGACATCCTCTAATACTACTTCCCAGCATATTTCTCCACAACCAACTCCTTCCCAATCAATTCCCCCACAGCCTAATCGACAGTCTGCTTCTCCGCAGTCCAATCTAATGCAGTTAGCTCCTCCACAGCCAAATCATATCCCGTCAGCTCCTCCACGGTCCGTTCCTATGCAGCTGACTCCTCCACAGTCCAATCCTATGCCGTTAGCTCCTCCACAGCCCAATCCTATGCCATCAGCTCCACAGTCCAATCCTATGTCGTCAGCTCCACAATCCAATCCTATGTCGTCAGCTCCTCCACAGTCCAATCCTATGCCATCAGCTCCTCCACGGCAAACTTCCAACGGTGTTTCTCATCAAAGCGAACATAATCCCCAATCTAGACGTCAACCAACTCCTCAACCCATGCACGGTGCTTCTCCTACCCTTCCTCCTTTGCGTTCTTCCTCACATAACACTATGAACGAGCACAACTGCCTAAATGTACATGGAGGCGCGACGATTCCAACGGCAAAGTCAATCAATACATCAGGTCGCATTGAACTGCGACTAGTAGAAACAAAAGATAAGTATGTGTTTTACCGTGCTATATGTATATTTATTTATATTCTTTGACTGACATAATGATAACATAAATACTACATACAACACTTTTTCGATGCATCCTTCTAGTGAACTTTCAAAGAGAATCACTGCTTCATTTCATAAACGTTTGGTTGATTTTTGGCCAACCTTTGGAAAGATACCATCTGATTATAAGGAGCTACTTTTCGAAGATTTTTTGGTAAGTTTCAATTATGATATGTATGTGGATTGGCTGTTATTCACATTTTAACATATAATTTTGGTACTGTGTTTACGTATCTTTGTTTCTTTCCATGCGCGTGTGATATGCTAGCTTTTGTAATCAATTTAGCTGTCTTAATAGCAAACTTGTGCCTTGAACGAACAACTTGCAATGTTTGTATTTTGGTACTGTCTTAGCCATTATGCCATGACACTGGTTGCTATAGAACACTGCTAGCAAACTTGGTACTGTCTTACAAAACACTTGTTGCTATAGAACATGATTAATTAACTGTACTTCATCAAGAATATTGGTTGCTAATAACCTAATTTCAGAACATGATTGTGACCTTTAAGCTGTTCGCTGTGGTTGGAAAAAGCACAAACATCCTTTAGGGTCTCATGGTGTGCATCCATATTAGTTTTACACAATAATCCAAATTGGTTTCAAGCAGATCATCTAAATCTATAATATTACGATGGTGACAATAATAATAATAATGATGATGACCATGATGAAATAAAGAAATAAATTATATTATATGAATACATACTAAAATTTACATTTCAATTTATAAATTTATTAATTAGTACACTATGGAATCGTAAATTAGTACATTTCAATATATATAATGGACTGAAAAGCTATAATTAATTGATTGAAACATATTAAATTCTGACTTTTAAATTGTATTATAAACAAAACAAAATCTGAAATGTTATTGTTGCTTAAATTCAAAAGTCTGAAATAATTTAATTTACTATACGCATTAAAAAAACTCGAAAATAAATTGTATTCATGTAATTTCCTATTATTTACTATTCATATTAATAAGTAATAATCTTATTTAAGTATTAATATATGCAAATGCGAAAATAAGCTATCTTATATATTAATAGAAACTAATTAAGATTAAATTATTTTGCATATTATTATTACTTGAACCTGTCAGTTTTGCTTTCAAGAGAACTATCTGCTTTTAGTCACTCTTAATTGGCTCCCCTCTTCGAGATGGACTAACGGAAATGGTTGTAGCTTTTAGTTGATTCCTTTGGTTGTTGAAAGAACTCATGTCATATTCGATTGGTGGACAGTCTGCAACATTCAGAAACTGAAGTAATGGTCATGCCTTCTATGTCTTAGTAATGATTCTTGCACATGTTTGCATTAGCGTATCTCCGTTGTAATGAAAAACATATCATAGGATCTGCAGCCCCCTTATAAAGCATCTTAATGCTATCTCTGATTCAATCATATGTTTCTATTTAAATATTTGAGCTATTGAAAAGAAAGAGTTGAACATTTAATTTGGAACATATGGTGAAAATTAAGGATTATATGACGTGGTTGGTATCAGATAGGATTTCAAAAGTATAACAAAAGTGAAGTGTTTCCCATTATACACAAAATTAGACATATAGATTGTAAGTTATTGGATTTGTTTTTCGTTAGGAAAAATTTCAAAATCTAATACTTTAGATTTTTTATTTTTTGGTCCCCTTATCTTGTTTGCCTGAAGTATACATTCTTGTCTAAATAAAGGTGATTTCTATGGTACAAAAGTATATAGAGCATTTACAGGACCTGAAAAAAAATGATGGTTTTCTCAGTAATTGTACACACAATTGTTGAACAATTCAGAATACATTCTTCTATATTCAAGGAACCTAATTTCATACCTTATTCAATGATTGATTATTTTGGGATCTAGAAGAGGTAAAAAATAAACTCTAGCTAGCAAGAGAATTTAAGCAACAATATATACTATCGGAAAAATAACATGAGGGAAAAAGGAGAAATTGAGCCACTTTATAAATTTTCAAACCAAACAACTAGCATCAATGTGTTTACAATTTTTTTGGAAGTACTAACTATAATCTAAACTATTTTATTACAGGGACAAGTATATGGTTATGATGCTTATCCAATAGAGACTATAAGAAAACATTGGAAAACAAAGGCTAGCAAAAGGTATTCGAATATGGTTAGTGATATAAAGGGAAAGAATGCAAAACCAATCTTCATGAGTCAAACTATTTGGGAAAAATGGCTCCAACACTGGGATCTTCTAGAAGTTAAAGAAAAATCAAATAAAGCTTCAACCAATAGAAATTGCAATCCGACGTTGCATAGTTGTGGATCTATTTCTATACAGGAGCATGCCGAAAGATCGGTAATAATTTTGTTCTTCACTACTATACTTATTTATTTTGACTTCAAAGAATGCCAAAATAAAAATAAAAATTTAGAGTAAGGAGCATGGTAGGCCTGCTCGTGTGCTGGAGGTATTTGAGCGTACTCGCATCAAGGCTGCAGCGCGTAATAAGGATGACTCCACTCCACCTACTTGGATAGATCCTAAAGCAGCAACATTTTACGTAAGTATTTTTTTTTTGGGTAATTCTATTTCAACCCACTTTTTTAATTAGCAGCCCCCCAAACCAAGACAAAAACCATATACCCCTAAAATTAGTAAATAGCCCCCCCTATTTTCCAAAGTTACCCCTCCCTTCACATCTTTCTCTCTCGTTTTCAGAAAACCACCGCGTTCTCTCTTCTCTCTCGCGTTCTCTCTTCTCTCTCGCGTTCTCTCTTCTCTCTCGCGTTCTATTTTCTCTCCATCGTTTTCTTTCCATCATTTGGTCGCAACCATCTCGAATTCAGCAACTAGAAGGTACGGTACATATAAAGTTTAATAATTTAGGGTTTAGTAATTAGGGTTTTGAGTTTATAGTTGTGGAGTAAGTGATAGGATTGAAGATTGACTCGTTTTTGTTGTTTTTTGTGGTATGTGTGAATGCAAATCGAATGATTTTGTTGATGTTTGTGGTGCATTTGAATCTGCGGAATTGGTATTTTTTTAATTGTTCCAGGCAACCACGCACTGTAAAAACGTGGAAATATGGTAAACCACGTATAAAACATACGAGGATTACACTTTTTCCACGAGAAGTGAAAACGAGGAATGGTTTCAAACCACGTAGTGGCTATACGTGGTTTGTGTATGTACCACGTATGAATATGGCGTGGGGACCTGTAATTTTGAAAAAAATATTAGACGATGACTTTAACTAACCCAATCTATTTGTAAATTTATAGATGCCTCCTCGTAAACCAATGACTGCTTCAGAAAGAAGAAGAATAGCGGGCAAGGCAGCCGAAGGCACAAGTGGAGACATGAATGTGGGGACCGATGAAGAGCGACACAGTGAAGCTGAGGATCAGTTCAGAATTGTATTAAGGGGAAGTAGCGTCCAACGGCCAGAAGAAGAAGAACAACACGATGAAGAAGAGGATGAAGAACAACAAAATGAAGAAGAGGGTGATGAAGAAGAAGGTGATGAAGAAGCTTTAAATGAGAAAGGAGGGCCAAGAAATAATGATGTGATTAGAGAGTTTGATACTCATGTAGCTTCTATGATATGGCTCGATCAGGTACGTGGCTATTATTTATATTAAAGTGAATTATAATTATTTCATTTTTATAACTTTCCAATAAATTTATGTAGGACCGAGGACCACTAACATGTGTAAATCATGCTCAAAAGGTAACGGAGTGGAAGATACCGGATGATGCTACTAGATTTAAAGCCGTCGTTGAGATGTCAGGTTTATATCCTATTGTGAGCACTTGCTACAAGAGCGTCAACAAGAACTTGATATCGGCTTTCGTGGAGCGATGGTATCCAGAGACTAACACTTTTCATTTGCCATTCGGTGAGATGACAATAACTTTTGATGATGTCGCGTCTCTATTACACATTCCAATTGAAGGCAAACCGATACAGAGCATGACATATGACAAGGAACAGGCGGTTAGCCTTGTTCACAAGTATCTTGGAATTTCAAAACAAGTAGCTAGGATGGAAATGAATGACCGGGTTGGTTATAAGCTAAGTTTGTCTGCGTTGCATGGTGTATTTGAAGATGTAAGCGATGAGTGGACCGATCGAGCTATTAGACGTGCCGCTCGGGCGTATTTGTTGTTTTTGCTTGGCAACACGTTGTTTGCGGATAAAAGCAAGACTCATGTGCACATATGCCTTCTAGAACCACTTAAACATTTGGATTCTGTTAGCACATACTCTTGGGGTTCGGCAGCACTTGCTTTTTTGTACAGGCAGCTTGGATTAGCAACTCGTATGGGCGTGAAACAAATTGCCGGATTTCTTTGTTTACTTGAGTCGTGGATTTTTGAACATTTTCCTTGCTTCCATCCATCAACAAATCTTTACTATGAGAATTTACCACGTGCTGCTCGGTGGAATCCGTCTATAGATTGTGCCGCTTCACTAGTTGAACTTCGTATATTCCTTGATAACATTCAAGAAGATCAGGTAAATTACTTCATTTCACAAATAACTAATTATTATTCATTACATGTAGTAGTAATAATTTTTTATATCTTTGAATAGGTTATCTATGATCCTTATATTTATGCACGACACTATCACCGTTCCATCCTATATCTTGGTATAGTGGTTGCATTCTCTGTATGAATGTTGTAGAACCATATCATCCCGACAGAGTACTCAGGCAGTTTGGCAGAGTTCAGAACATTCCCGCGGCACCTATTCCTCCTGTAGCAACAAATGCATGCCGTGGTACTACATCTACGACATACACCCGAGTACGATATCAATTCTTGGAAAGTATATGGGAGAATTGGTACAATCATGTGATAGCAGAAGGGCGTAGATCAATACCACTACATCAATCCCCCTTGAGTTACACAGATGATTATATGGAGTGGTATAGAGAACACGGTGTCTTGCGTGTTCACAATCCGCTACACCTACCGGACGATGTTGTGCTTGGAGCTCCACATTTTCAGCCTACCTACAATCAGTTATACTCGGTATGTTTCAATTATTTATTTACTTTAGATTTGTTTTCCACGATAATATCCTTGTTTAATTTTTATTTTCTAGCTCCACACTATGTTTTAATTTCAGTTTGATTTATTTTCTACAGACCATTCAAGACGTGCATGGGATGTTGAAGGAACCAAACCCTCAAATTGATAATGCTCGGATTGCCGTTGGACGCTACTATAGGCCTCATGTTTAAGTGTTGTTTAGTTTAAGTTTGATGAACTTTTATTTTGGACGTGATATGTAATGTAACTTTTATTTAAGTGTTGTTTAAATTTGGATGGACATGTTTGATCATGTGATGTATTTTGAAAATAGAATGCTAATGTAATGGCTTTTGGATTGTTTAATTTGATCTAGTGGTTTAATTGTGGTCGATTTTCATATTAATGGTTTCCAGTTGTTCAGTACACTGTTATGTAATTTTTCATGTTTGACAGTTTTTATTTTTTTTTGATTTCTGTTACAGCCACGCTCTGTAAAAACGTGGTCGAGAACAAAACCCCGTAGATTATATACGTGGTCAGGAGGTAATCCACGTTTAGGCACTACGTGGTTGGTGGATTACCACGTAGTGCTCTTTCGCGGTTTCATAACCAACCGCGCAGAAAGGGTGGACACAATTTTTTTAAAGGATTTCTGGAAGTCCTCTCGCTCTGTAAAAACGTGGTTTCTGCAGTAACCACGTATTGTCTACACGTGGTGCAATATTTTACCCCGTATGCCTTTTACATGGTTATTCTTCTAACCACGTAAGTCCTCAACGTGGAAGGCTTGCGTACCACGTGTTGTCAGTCCGTGTGTGCCCAGAATTTCAAAAAAAATATGTCAACCAAACTGTATCAACAAATAACACATATTATATACACAGAACGAAAAATAATAATTAACAACACACTTTCCAATTGCCAAAAAGTGGTTTAATACAATATCCAAAGAACAACCAATTTCCTAATACATTTTCATTTAATTAGACGAACAAAAGTACAACCAATCAAACGTATGCCAACCAAACTATTTCCATTCTGCATACGAATTTCTTTCCTCCCAAGCTTGTCTCCTATCGTTGTAAACATGCTCCCCGTCGCTAGCATCCCGGTCTCGAGTCGTGAACCATTTTCTGTAAATAGGTGGCACGGGATGTTTGTCCTCAAGTTTAACCTGCAAGCCATGAACCGTGAGGCTTGAAAATATTCGTCATATTTTATAATCTTTGAATATAAACGTTACATACCTGAACAAAATGATCTTGGTTGACAAAAGCTATCGCAATTTCTTTGCGTAGTACTGGTGGAGGTATCTTTCCTCTCAATGGTGGTATTGTCATCGTAAGCCTTTCACTAATGCTGAATAGCACAACATTGTATCTAGTTGCAATAATATATCCAACATCAGGCATTGACATCCATTTTTCCATTGGTGCAAAATCTTCATCTTCGTGTAAAAGGCTTTTGAGAATAACTGAACTTCTACCATGTTCTACAAAAACTTTATCGTACATACTCTGGTGCTCATATATCTCGTCGTACAATTGTGTTCTAATTTCGCTCCATCTAGATTCTCCCAATCCAAGCAAAGCAGCCACGCATCGGTATCCACAATTACCGTCCGATCGAACATCCACAATATCTGTGACAAAAGCCCTCATCTCTAATGGAATTTGATGCAGATACATTCTCATGCCTTCAGTTTGTTCGTCCAGCTGCAAATTTAATAAAGTAGGTTAGTATACAACTCATGTGCATTCAAATAAAATGATTATTAACTTTTTTGGTTTACGAATAGGAAGCTTATCCGTTCGAGCTTTTTTTGAAGCATAAGAACTTTGGGAATAAACACTATCAACAAGCTCAAATGACGAAGCCATCCGTTTAGTTGAAGTATTAGAACTTTTTTTGCTTTCTCTTCCACGTGTCTTTATTTTGCTTTTCGGAGATGCAAGAGACGTCGTTCGCGGTTCTACAATCTCCAACATTTTTTTATAAATTTGCATTTGATACGGAGCATCCATTTTTTTCACATCGTTTATTAATTTTTCCATTTTCTCCGCTATCCCTGCATCTTTCTTTCCACTTATTTCAACAAGGTGAAGTCTCGTCCAATGAACATCTATCATATCAAGCGATATTGCCGTAGCAGGTCCAAGTTGAGCTAACTCATGCGCACAAGGCAATCCATGTGTTCTACGAAGAACACATCCACATAACATTTCTTCGTCACCAACATCTTTTACTCTCTGAAGTTCGGAATGCAACAAATCAAGTGCCTTAATAGAAACAAAACCTCGTAAGTTTCTGAACTCCCGTATATGAAATATGTGCTTTACTTTGGTTATACTTTGCTCAAATGATGCTTTAAGTTCGGTGAACGAGAGTTCCAATAATGAATGCATCTTCGTCCAGGCTTGTTCAAAATTGCATAAACTACTAGCTAAATGTTTCTTCAATTTTGAATGAGCAGACTCGGCCCTGCATTAACACATGTACATAAGTTAGAACTAATCACAAAAATTATTCTTTCAGTAATTGTTACAACAATTAGTAAACAAAATTACCAATTAGACGTGTAATTTCCAAAATGCTTGTAGTCGTCAGTCCATGCTTGCACAAATCTATCTTTGTAAGTATCCAACCATATCTCGTGAATATACTTCAGAAGTGAAGTATGGTTTGCATACTTTTCGTGCAACACTTGTAAATTCGCATTATAGGCAACAATATTTTTTGAACACACTAATTCATTCCAATCAAATAAGAAAGACTTCTTCTCTTCAAGCTCCATACCTTTTACTTTTTTTGCATATAAGTGAGAACATTATTTTTAATATGCCACGTGCATAACATATGAGCAGACTCAGGAAACACAAATCCAATAGCATTAATTAGTGCCGTTTCTCTATCAGAAATAAAGACTGATGGCATTTCCACTTCAGAATCAACCAACACTGATTTCAACCTCTCTAATGCCCACATATAATTTTCCTCTTTTTCGGCAACTAAATAAGCAATGGCTATATAAAATGTAAGATCCGTGCTAGTAACTCCAACAATCTCAAGTAACGGCATTTTGTATCTATTGGTTTTATACGTACAATCTAATATGATAACCCTAGGAAATGTACGTAAAAAATCCAAACTAACAGGATGTGCCCAAAAGATATCTTTAATAATATCAGTACCATCTAATGTCTTACGATGCCATTCAAAGTAATCAAATTCTTTCAACTTACTAAGCAAGTATTGAACTTGTGATCGCCCTGCCCGTTCAATAGCATTCTGTGCTTTTATCACATTGTAGATTGTTTTGATTGTGGTAGAATTTGAAGTATCATTTCGTTTAAGGGTGGCTAAAATTTCTTTTGGCTTTACCAAATTCTTATGCATCTCTATAACTAACCTGATCTCAGCTTCGGTTAGTCGACCAATATACGAGTGACCTTCTGTATTTTTTAATTCGGAATGATTGTGCACACCATTGACAACATGCAATCGACATTCATCTAAAGATCCAAGTTTCTCGCCTTTCAGTCTAAATGGGCAATTGCATTTTTTGGTACCCGTAAGTCGGAGATTTTTCGGTTGAAAATCCTTTCGCTTCTTGTAAACGCCACTTCGTTCACAAGCAAACGTGATTCTTGGTTTCTTGACTGAAGCACCGGTATCCGATTTCAAGATTATAATAACAAAACCAAGACGCTTTCCAGTATCACGAACCCAATCAACTAATTTTTTCCGTGAAGGATATATCTGCATTTAAAATGTTATATAAAAATGTAAGCATTCACGATTTATTTCAGCATTAATCAAAGAAAACGTACATCATAAGTTGTGAACTCATTTGAATAATCCAATACTATCTCATCATCCTTTTCTTCATCACTAGATAATGCTACAATCTGCACAAAACATATACAACAAACTTTAAGTTCAAACCAGAAAAATATAACTTACTCAATTATGTGTGGTATATAATAAAACCACGTGTAATGAATGCGAGGAATATATGGAAACCTCGTACTGTTCAATCGTGGTATTGTTTCTTTCCACGTTGTTTAAATACGTGGTTTGTGTACTTTCCTAGTAGGTTCCCTACGCGGTTTATTACTAATTCACTCATATCGCACTGCATCGGCTGTACTTGAAAAATGAAAAAAAAAAACTCAAATTATAAATTTTTCTTCAATTACCTGCTGCGATTGGGATGAGTAATCATCTTCTCCTTTAAAATCCATTGTATTCTTGTTTGCAAATCAATTTTTTCTTGAGTGATTTGAAATCTAGGGTTTTGTGGAGCTTAGGTATTTTTACTGACAGTAAAGTTACGATGTTCTGAGTTTACATGAGAAGATAAATCTTAAGGGCAATTTAGTCATTAAAATTTTAATTTTTTAAGGGGGGCTACTAACTAAAAACAAGGGTTGAAATAGAATTTGCCTTTTTTTTTTGGCAAGGCACAACAATGCCACGATTCGAACCTACGTAAGTAATTGGTAAGATACGACTTGTTTCCATTTTAAATAAATTTAATGTTACTTTATAAGCATGGTAAGAATATTCATGCAGACGAAATAGATGCACTCAATTATTAATTTTTGAAGAACAGATGCTTTTGAATAGCTTGAATTGAGATTGGTGTAGGTTAGATATGAATGTTTACTTTATAAAAGATAACTCATGATGCCAAGTTATTGTGTAATCAACATAAGAACTATTTGGCATGGTCAATTTTGGCACATATGACGATGGAACGAATTGAGTTTATTTTTTGTCATGATATTTGATCTTTTACTTGCTACCAATCTGACTTTTTATCACTTTTATGATTGCATATTTTATGGAGGAGTTTTAAAAACTCTTGCTAAGCTTACCCTCCTTCAGGAGTATTATCTTATCAACTTCTCACAGTTGATGCAAAATGAAATCACTATGATCACTCAGTATACCTTGAAAATTGTATCATGTTTCAACCAATTAGGAAGACTGCTTAGCTTTACACTCCTGAAGAGGGGTGCAAGGCTGATGTTCCTCTGACTTGATTTGTTATTACTGTCATTAGATTAAAATCACATACTGTCTTGAGGCATATGAAATCCTTTTTCCCAAATTTTTGTTAGCTTTAACAAATATGTAGGATTAAATGGACATACATAAAAACAGATGAACAGATTAAAATGAATATGTAGGGTTAAATATACCTTAGGCTTTTGTTTTGTTTGCATTTTGAACTAGATCAAGGATCGTGCTTCTGTTCTTGCTCTCATTTCTTCATTCTTCGTGTTTTTTTCCTCCCTATTTGTTTCGTAATATGATAAGTCTGTACAAGTATTTATAATATTATTAGTTGGATAGCAAGACTATTTGTTTCTTAATATGATAAGTCTGTACAAGTAATTGGTAATATGATAGGTCTGTACAAGTATCATGGCCTTTAGAACATGTCTAAAGCACCACTACCATTAGCGCACATAACATATTAAAATATGTATATACCTGAATATTATTGACGTTGTCTTTATGATAAAAGGGTAGAAAAGTAGCACAAAATGCATGTATTATTATTTATTTGGAGCTGATTTATTTTCTGTTTTTTCTTTTTTCCCTTCTTTTTCAAACTTCTATAAATGCTTTCAAATATCTCATACAATGGAAGGATTTTTTTTTCCTTTAATCTTTTCCCTTTTAGCGTTCGTGCGCGGGCGGCATATCAGCAAGACAAGGGACCTATGTTGGGTAACTATTGCATTGCTGCTATGACCGTGGTCATTTCTAACATGCATGAATTGCTAAGAATTTGGTTCAAAAACTTTATGTTGCCTGTATGTTTCAGGTCTATAAGTGTTCAATTGATTTTATAATACTAGTTTAATAGTCATATCAGTATAATATATGTTTGACAAGTCAAATAGTTGATGTGTTCTTGGATAGATGTTGGGGATGTTGGTTCAACAATTTCAATATATCAGATTCTCATGTACCAAATAAACTTGACTAGGAATTCAACTTCGTGCTCCTAATTTTGTGATTGTGCAGCACCATTGATGCACTTGGTTAATATGTTCCTGAAAAAAATTATTGTCTAACAGGACAATTTCACGAGAGCTTGCACACTTCGAGAGACAACCGGTCGACATATTGGAGTTGCCACCAGAGACAGCTGATGACATATTCGAATCACTTGTGGTGCCAAATGCAAAAAAACGTTTTTATCCCATTGGGAATCTAGAGGTACTTCAAAGTTTTTTTCCCCTATTTATACATCGAATTTCTCATGCCGTACATTTGACTAACCATTTGACTGATAATGGTGAATTCACTGAGATATCGATGCCATTTTGATTGTGTCATATTAAGTTATTTTGATAATAATAAAATACTAAAGCTGTTGTTGTTGCAGGTACTAAATTTACTAATACATATACAAACACGTGTATTAAGTCCCTGCAACAGTCATTAAGTAAATTAGGTCCTTATATATTTAGAAAACCGAAAATATAAGGCAGCTTGCACTTCCACAAAAGTGAGCTATTAAAAAACCGAGAATAATACAAGTGTCAACAAAATCACACTTTATTGATCGCTATATAACTGGAGTGAATATGGCAGGTTTTAGGTCATTGGAATATGACTACTAATTATATAGCGTATTATTTTATAGACTGAATAAATTTAGTATGCGTTGAAATGCAGATTATAATGAATTAACTGATATCCCTACTGATAATTGAGTGCAAATATGATCACAAAAAATGTGTCATTTGCCTGTTACTTATGATTGTATATACATAGAGTAATAATATGTATTTGCAGTTGGAATTATGTATGCAGCATTTGCAGTTGGAATTATGTATGCAGCAGGTTTTGTATAATTGAAGTTTGCACAACCCTTTTTTTGAAATGGAAAAAGGTTGCATAGGAATTTTTTCTTCATTCTACTTGATTTAATATTTTGTGTGTATGCCTGCATAATAACACACAGTGGTAGTCATCTGTACTTAATGAGCATAAAAAGAACCATATGTATGTACATACAAAACCATGGGGCATGCACACCTTACATGTGTGCAGTTGTTTACTTTGAAGTCATGCTAGATGGTCATTTTCAGTTTTCTTACATTCTTTTTTGACATCGGCGTATTCGACCGTGGTTGTAGCTTGTGACCCAGTTTTAGTAGCGCAGTTGGTTGTGTTTTAGTAGGTGTATCTAGACTGGCGTAGACTGCTTTGAATTATTGTGCCATGGGGCAATAGATTGAATATGCTATTTTGCTACTTCTGCATCTAACCAAGTATATTATAATGAAGGAATGAAGGACATCAATATATTCATCTATGAAAGTATGAATTGATAGCATTGTGTTGAAAGTCTGAAAGTATGAATGTATGGGGCAATAGTTTTATACTGTTGATTTTACATTTTTTTTTGTAATCTCTTTACAGCTTCCCTCTTCTCAACATTCAAAGCGACATTGTATTGACAATGAAGATGATGTTCATGAGCTACAAAAAACCGTTGAGGAAATGCGCTTAGGGCTCGAGAATGAGAGAGCGGAGCGGATTAGGATTGAGGCAGAGTGAGAGCGTGAGCGAGCTAATTGCCAAAGACTTGAGGAAGAGCAGGCAAGACTTGCACAACAACAAAAGGCTAACAGAGAAAACTTTCAAGCACAAATGAAACAAGTGATGGCAATGCTTCAGAGAAATGATGAATTTGATTATGAAAATCCTTCGCCATCGTCATCTTCATGAGTTACTCGGGTATGGTAGCTAGATATATTTTGTTGTAAATGCTTCTTTTATGAGTAAGGATGTTTAACACTAGCTGAATAGTTTTGTTAGTTATAATTCAGCTTAGTGTATGTACGAATTGATGGATGATTATGGACGGTATTATTTATGGAATATTAGCTGTAATAAAAAAATGTTGTTGTGATAAAAAAAACTAGCAGTTGCATTTTCTTTTTTGTTAATGTCGCTCATTTTATGTGCATGCATATATATACATATGTATATATATACATATGTGTGTATATATATGTATACATATGTGTGTGTATATATATACATATGTATATATACATATATATAACTATCGACTAGTAACGGTGAAAGCAGGGAAAAATAATAATATAAACAGAATAGAAAGGGAATACAAACGGAAAATTTGCAAAATTTTACAAAATTCGACACTAAAACGTCGCTAAACTGAAACTGAAATTATAGCGACGGTTTACCGACGGATAACAAATATTTGTACACGTGTAAATAGATATCGTCGTCGGTAATTCATCGCTAAATAGCTAGGATTTACTGACGGATAATTAAAATGCAAAATGTTTGTCATTTATATTCGTCGGTAATCCCTTGCTAAATAGCGTGAATTGGGCGACGGATATATATTTAATTATTTTATTATTATATATATATCCGTCGGTGAAACGTCGGTGAAATAATTTACAAATGAAATGGTAATAAATCATAAACGACGGTAAAGTAACGGAGAACCGACGCTAATTTCCATCGCTAAATTGTCCCTAAAATACCGACGTGTTTTTTAGCGACCACCATGTTCTGCTGCAAATCCGTCGCTAAATACTATTTAGCGACGGATTACCGACGGATTTTTCCGCTGCAAAATCAGTATTTTCTTGTAGTGCGTGAATGACTTGATTTTCAACTTCCAACGAACGTTCTATTTGGCAGTGGCAAAGGTGCTTGCGTCCGACACCACAAAAAATCTGAGCGTGGCAAATAAAGGCTGCGAACGCACCCATAGCATAACCATCATGCCATATAAACAATTTATAAAAGTTTTAATCTAGCCGTGAAACTCATGCGGTAAGGCTCGTGTATTACAGCATTCCCAGCAGTGGGAATGCTCAGAAAATCGGGGACGATCCCCACTATTTCCATCGAACTCGCGCTCCAGTAGTATGAGCAGGAGCGTGAGTTCGAACGAAAAGTGGGGATCGTCCCCACTTAATTTTTAAAGTGGGGATTGATAAACGGTGAAATGAATCCTGTTTAAGGGATAAACGGTTTTCATTTTGCCGTTTATCCGAGAAGGGATTTCATTTCACCGTTTACAATTTTTTTTCTCTTTTTTTATCAAACAAAACTCGGATCTCTACTTTGTAGTTGTTTCTTTTCTGCTTCTATATTTTTGGTTAATTATTAAATGGTTTAGTTTTTTTTTTAAATTTTTAAACATGTAAAGTATTAAAAAAATTAAAATCTTTCTATTCTAATGAATTATGTTGAATGGTGTGGAAATTAAATATGGTAAACTCTATGGAAAACAAATATGCTAACTTCAATGTGGCTTGATAGTCCTTACATTTTTATGGGAATTAAATACGTTATGTTGTAAGGAAAATAACTACATTAAATTATACGAAAATGAAATATGTTAGATTATACGGAGATTACTGATGTTAGGTTATATAGAAATTAAACATGTACGAGAATTAAATACTAGGATTTTGTATGAAACTTGCGTAGTTGATCATTTAGGCATCCACAAACCAATTAAGTTGCTTATTTTACGTATACATAATGTAAACATGAAAAAAAAAATACGGTGACTCGAGTTCGAAAACAAAAACAAACCATACAAATGAAATTTAAAATAAACTAGAAAACACACTTAATCACGCAAACTGAAAACAACCTAGGAAACTAAAGTTCGAAACAAATACTGCATAAAGGAAGCCGATGATTTTTTCTACATTTCAGAACTTCCCACTTCGTCTTGATACCTTTGATGTCATGCTCTCATAATGCTTTGTTGTTTGGCTAAAACAAAATCTAAAACCTCTCTAGAAAGATGAGAAACATCTCTCGCTAGAAATTGTTTTCTTCTTTCTCACGTAAACGTCTTTCACGTGCATTTTTCAATTCATTTCTCTCTCAGATAGCTAGTGTTCTTTCTGCATCCTGTTGAAGTTTCAATTCGGTCCTCTTTTGAAGAGATTGTGTTCTTTCTACATCCTGTTGAACTTGTAATTCTAAGACTCTTAATTTTTGCTCCTTTAGCTTCACTCTTTCATGTTTGCTTGATGTGGATGCCAATGAAAAATCACTAAGTAGTGAAGTTAGTCTTTCACCTTGGACAATCAAATCGCTTACTTCCTTGTTTTTCAACAATGAGCGCTTACTGGCTTTTATTCCTTCAGGACGACTATCAATTCCTCCGTACATCATTCCGGAATTTTGAGATAGTGGACTACTATTATTTCCATCACCATCTACCGATATGGGAGATCCGCCCGAATTGGCTGGGGATGAATCCATACATAGTCTTGAAGCTACGTTTCTCAAGTTTGATGCTTCAGTATCTTCTTCCTCAACCTCAATCGGTTCGGATAGAGTTGCCCATCGGGGCAGTAAGGAAAGAACCTGAAAAGCTTCATAAGCAATAAATTCAGTATTAAATGTATCACGATAAATTTTATTGTAATCTTCCGTCAAGTCTGTGGGTGTTTTCCCACTCCTCATTCTGTCTCCTCTTTGTGCTATTATACCTTTGTACTTGGTACACATAGTACTCAAATTATACCATGCCATCTTTGTGCTATCAAATGATCGTTTGGTGTGCATTCAGGATCCCCGTTGTATAGCTCGTTGACTCGAGTGAAGAAGAACTTCCCAGTGGACCGACCCGTTGAAACGACGGATGTTGTTGCATAAGCATTGGCTAATACCTTATAGTCATGGGCTTTCCACGTCTTGCCACCCTGTGAGCTTCCATCCACAGAACTCCCAGTTTGAGAAATCCTAGGCTTTCGTTTGGTGTTTACCTTTTTTTCCTTCCCTTGAATTTTCTCATTTGAAACTGGATTTGCGTCTTGTGTTGTTTCAGTAGGAATAAGCATAGGTTGCGACCAAAACATGATTAGGTTTGTAGGAAAAGGGTTGTACATGTTCCCATACTGTTGTGGGAAATTGAATTGGTTGAGGAACTGGCTTTGTTGTGGAGTAAGAAACGGCATTGGATTTGATTGTGGTTTAAGAAACTGCATAGGATTTGAATGTGGAGCTTCAGATTGTGAGAGAAAATTAGTAAAGTTTGCGAGGCTATCATCATACAAGCCAGTATTATTGTTGTTGTTTGAATCTGCCATTAAAAGTTGTTTTAGTATTTAATGTAGATAGTTTCTTGCAAGTGATGAATGATCCATATTGTATACCCGATATATATAAACACTCTTGTTGCTTTTTATTATTTCGAAAACTTAATAGTCTTATGCTATAAGTGTATTGTCTAGTCTAGGCTTATCAACTTCCTAGAAATTGTCCATTTCTATTGAATGCACGACACAACTTTTATCGGATGTAGTGAATGCATGGCACAACTTTATCGATTTTTGTGATCGAATGACACAACTTTATCACGTCTAGTGAAAGCATGCATGACACAGCTTTATCGGTTTTTGTGAATGCATGCATGCCACAACTTTATCGGTTTTTGTGAATGCATGCCACAGCTTTATTGGTTTTTGTGAAAGCATGCCACATCTTTATTGGCTTTTGTGAATGCATGAAACATCTTACTGAGTTAGCTGTTGCGTGTACTCCTTTTTTTGGCTTATATAACATGGCATATATTTACTTAACGTTTTATTTCAAGATGACCTATGAATCATGGACACCATCGGATTTGCTTGTACTGGTCAAAGCTTACATTTAGGCAGATACAGTTCACATGGAAGAAGAAATTGATCAAGATATGTGGTGACTCTCAATGAAGCGTACAACAATCATTCAGATTTCAGAGCAACGCAAAGTGTACTAGCAACGAGAAGTGTATTCACCTTGTTCACCAGAGATTGCAAGAGATATCGTAAAATAATGAACGAAGTTAAGGAGGATGACATTTTCACGCTGACGCGATCAACGTATGACTCACGATACCTCTTCCAGTATCGTTCATATTTCAAAGGGCATGCTACTTTCGATTTGTGGTTACACTATATGATTCAATTTGAGTAAGAAGTTTAAGCTAGCAGGGTACCTTTGTTTTATCTACTTACCTCTATCGTTGTATTCTCTAGTGTTAGTTTGCATCTATGTATTGAATTAATGATCTGGATTATGAAAAACAAGGAGTATTTATAAAAACTGATACGATAACATACAGCTGAACATCTACCATATATGAAGGAAGAACTGATACGATAACATACAATAATAACTAGTACCAAATTATAAATAGGAACAGTGCTGCAAGGGGAAATAATAAGCCTACTTTGGCTTGCCAAAATTCAATCCATTAAGTTGATCCTACAACCTACTAACTTCTGTTTGCCACCCAACAGTTGATTTTGCAACCTTGTTAGTTGATACTGCAATTCATTCGCGTAGGTGGCCGCCCGTTGTGAAAACGGTCCGTCAATCCACTCCCAAAATGGACATCCAGTAGGGTTGGCATTGCAACTGAAATAATGTCGACCAATATGATTGCCTTTTATAATAACATCTTCAATAGCTGCATATCCACACTCACATATTTTAATTGGCGAATTTACTTCCTGTTCATTTTCTTGTTCAACATTTAAGTCGTGCTGGCGTTCAGGAACACATCGACGGTGTCGACTATTCCGTTCTGCACGCCTTCTTAGTTCCCTCTCTTGCCTTCGGAGTTCTTCTTGCTCTCGTTCATGCTCTCTCAAGTCTTCATAGTGCCTTTCTTGCATTTCAATGTAGAAATCTATACTTGTTTCAGCGGAAGGTGGGTTGGACGGTCGCGGGTGGTCCATTGGATTTTCATAGTCGTAGGATGATGGAAGTGAAAGGTGACTGTGGTACTCCATCGTTGAATTAGCTGTATGGTTGCTTGAGTATGTATATCATTGTGAAGTTGGTATAAATAAAAAGTGAAAGTAAGTTTCTATATATAGACTGTAGTCGAATACCGCACAAACAGCAAAAGTTCACGGGTCATCAACAATTGATTGGACAATACACTACAGCTTTTAATAAGGAAAATAGTGAACAATACGCTACAGGGAACAGTTGGCTACAGTGAACAGTCGGACAAAGTGGTACACATTACACGAGGCAACATAACAGATTTTAATAAATAACAGAGTGAACAGTACGCTACAACGAACAGTATGTTACAGTGACCAAGCGGAGACAATGATACACATTTCACGAGGCAATATTACACTAAATGATAATAAACCAAAGTACATAAGAGAAGACATTGTAGTTATACAGATCAGTTGAAACCATCATTGATTACCTTTCAATTGCCATAAATGCTCAACCAAATCTTCTTGTAGATTGTGATGTATCTCCCTTGATCTAATCTTCCGCAGCCTACGTAAGAAAAACTCAATAGTTGCTGGATTTCTATCAGCAACAACTGTAGCTGCGTTATCCGGATCATACCCTAAATAAGATGGGAACGACCCTCGTTCTTCTTCAGTAATCATATTGTGTAATATAATACATGCTCGCATCACATTACCTAATACTTGGGGCTTAAACAATTTAATTGGATTTTTCACAATAGTAAACCGGGCTTGTAGCACCCCGAAAGCACGCACAACGTCCTTTCTTGCCGCCTCCTATCTTTTTGCAAAATATTTTTCTTTCTCTGTCTTTGGATCTGAAATTTTTTGGACTAGGGTTCCCCAAGACAGATATATACCGTCTGCTAAATAATACCCCATGTCATATGTTTTTCCTCTAATTGTAAAATCGCATGTCAGGGACTTTCCATGTGCGAGATTTTTAAATAAATGTGATTGATGTAACACATTTATATCGTTCATAGAACCAGGACAGCTGAAGAAAACATGCCAAAACCAGAGATCATGAGAGGCAACTGCCTCCAGTATCATGGTTGCTTTGGGATAATGGCCGATAAATTGTCCATGCCAAGCCATCGGACAATTTTTCCACTCCCAATGCATACAATTGAGACTACCCAACATTCCAGGAAAACCTCTCTTGTCCCCTAAACCTTTCAGCTTATTGACGTCGCTTTGTGTGGGTGCCCGCAAATATTCTTCCCCATATAATTCAATTATAGCCACGCAAAAACGTTCAAGACTTAAACTAATTGTACTTGAACCCATTCAGACTACTTCATCGAATGCATCGGGTGCAATCCCGTACGCTAAAACACGTAAAGCTCCTATAATTTTTTGATACGGAGAACATCCCAAGGTTCCAGCGCTATTTTGCTTTTGAACAAAATAATAATCATGATTAATAACACTGTTAAATATACGTAAAAATATATTCTTACTCATTCAGAATCGTCGACGAAAATCTTCAGGTGTGTTGAAATAGTCTTTTAATAATCTAGCCGTTCCTCCTCGATGGTCACGCATCTTCCTTTTGTCTCTTCGGCCAAACACGCTACCACCACGAGTACCACTCGAAGAACCTTCCATTGCTAGTTGTGTGACACATGATTGGTGAATGGTAACGGTTTGCATCATTAACTCTAATCCTTCCCCATCAGATGTGCCGTCCGAAGATAATTGCAGAAAATTTCTCTGCTTGTATTGATCATCTCCTTCATTTAAGTCAGTAGGACTTGTCTCTGTTATTTCATCCGTACTACTATCCGACCCATTGACCTCCGAATTTTCATTCTCATTTTCTTCGTAGTAATAACTGTCGGAAGACATTGTTTGGTGTTTGTAAGTTAATAAAATTGATTATAGTGTGTTATGAATGGATTGAAGGAAGGAAAATGTGCCTTATATATATATAACCGTTAATTATAGTCGTTACAAATATAGCCGTTAATTATAGCCGTTACAAATATAGCCATTAATTATAGCCGTTACAAATATAGCTGTTACAAATATGGCCGTTAATTATAGCCGTTACAAATATGGCCGTTAATTATAACCATTATATATATAACCATTAATTATAGCCGTTATAAACGTAGCCGTTAATTATAGCCGTTACAAATACAGCCGTTAATTATAACCGTTATTTATAAGCCTTTTGATTACCCGTTTAGTTCAAATATAATTACATCATGGGTTAGATAAATTTATAATGATTACTTTAAATGAACTTAAACAACACTTGTTTTTTTATTTTTTTTTGTTTTAAATGAACTTAAAGATGCAATTACATTTGAACTATGATTTTTAAATGAACTTAAAGATGCAATTACATTTGAACTATGATTTAAATGAACTTAAAGATGTAATTACATTTGAACTATGATTTTAAATGAACTCTAATTGGTTTTGTTTTTAAATTTTTTTTAATAACTAAACGGCCTTCATAAATCTCTTTGGCCGTAAACGGCAAACAATCTGCCGTTTAAGGTGTTTTTTTTTTAAAAAAACCTGCTACATCTAGTTCACAAAAGCTCACAAAAACCTGATACATGTTTCAATTGTTCAAACCAATCCAACCACCTTCAATAACCATCCCATACACACCTAATTCATACAAACAAACAACTAATTCATACAAACAACCATCATATTCATATGGACATCTAATTCATACACAACTAGTTCATACAAACATATTGCATATTATGTTTTACAAACATATTCATACAAACAACCACTACATACAACATATTACATTTACAATTTACAACGGTTAAACACAATGTAAACCCGTGGAGATGAAGTCTTGCTCACACAACCACTACATATCCTCAAAGCCTGGAATGTACCCTTTACTACCTTCCCCTTTTTTCTGTTTCCCTTTCCCTGTAATTAGCGACTTCATCTTGCTTACAAACCCATTTCTCTTTTTTTGTATTTCAACGGTCATCTTGCCACGGTCCAAACCTATATAAGTATACATGAAACAATATTGTGAGCTAGCATTACTTCATGTATACTTGAATTGAATGTGTTATGAAACCTATAAAAGGTAGACCTTCATGTATACTTGATAGAAGGTAGTTACAAAACTTAAACTATATCCATATAAAATATGTTTATAAACCTATAGGTAGTTACAAAATTGAACCATACAATTTATATGTATCACTACTTCATGTATACATGAAACCAATAGAAGGTAGTAACAAAACTAGAACCATATCCATATATGCAATGAAATGAAACATATAGCTTGAATTGAGCTATCCATACATACCATTTCCATATATACTTCATGTAAAAAGTTGAATATGAGTTAGTTGTTTCATGTATACAAAACTTGAACCATTTCCATATATGCAATAAAATGAAACATATTGCTAAATTGAACTATCATATTTTAAATGTATGTTTAACGAATATGCAATGAGAAGGTAGTTGCTTGAATTGAGCTAAATTGAGCTATCAACTCTAAACAATTTCCATATATGAGTGTAGAAGCATACCCGGGTTTGAAGATGAGGTTGTTGGTACTTTAAACTTAACGCCGTACTTGTTTTTGATCACAGGACCGGTACCACCTCCGTCGCTGCTAGAGCTATCATTTTCTTCGTCCTCACTTTCATCTTACTCGTCATTTTCCTCTTCATCTTCTTCTTCATCGTCATCGCCGTGCTCCTCTTCATCTTCTTCTTCGTCTTCCACTTCATCTTCTTCGTCGTCTTCCTCTTCGTCCTCATGTTGCAATTGTCGCACCGTTTTCCGCTTTTTATTCGATTTAGTTCGACCGGTTGCTTTAGTGCCCATATGTAAAACCGGTTCACGGACAACCTCCATGTTCTGTGCATAACGAAATTAAAAAGGATTTTTTTTTTAAGAATGTGTTATAGGAGACATGTCATAACGGTATTTACTAATGAATCGATAACTTACAAAATCACTTGCATCCCTATTTATTCGATCCAACCCTTCTTCGTAATACTTTGATTGTTGTATAGCCAAATGACGCATACCCATATTCATCTCTCATAAACTATCGATACAGTAGTGAGACGGAACTGGAGGTAAGTCAGGTAAATGCGGGATCGGTACCGGTTCTCTACCGGTTCAATGCATATGTCATCCAAGATCGTCAGCTAAATCTCCTTGTTGCGGGGGAGGATAAAACTGTGAAGCATAGTTGACTTCTGAGGAAAGAGCAACGGGGGCTTGAATACCCGTCTTCAATGCAGATGGCCCAAAATAGTCCACATTACCAACACGAACTGCGACATCTAGTAAAGGACCAACATCTTTAGAAATGGACTTCCAATATGTTTCGTAGTCTATGTCCTGCCCTTGATAGATATACTGCTGGCAATCATTTTGGTATAGATCTTGTTGCATTTCCACGTACGAACCATGAGTCATTCTTCTTGTCATATGCAGTGGAGGATCTGAAGGGATAACCACAATACCAAACAACTGTCGTAAACATCTGCCTCCTAGAAACAACTCATAAAAATCTCCTGGTGGGACAGGAAGTGGCAAACGTTTCATAGACAAGTTACGTGCATGTACAACTTCATCAAAGGCAGCTGCAACATAGTTGTTCTATGGATTCCAGTTTATGTGACATGCTTGTCGACGATCTATATGATAGCGTGTGCTAGAAAAGAGATGCCCTGATGTGTCATGTGTATTGACTCTATTACCTTTCTCCCAGGCTTTCAATCTAGGGTAAGATGTCTGCTTCACAGATTTTTTAACGATATAGCCACAAACAGTCATATATTCAAAAAACCAATACTGCAAATTTCAAGATTTTATCAGTATACGAGTGGATAATCAAGACTTAAAATATACTAATTTAATTGCACAATGAGTTAATATACCTGCAACAACTCGATAAATCCAGTTAGATGACCCCCCTTCAACACGGCTAAATCTAAACTCTGGTATAAATACCCCAAAATGGTTGAACCCCAATCATATTGTTGTGCAAGCTCCGAATCATATTCGACTTCCAGATATCCAAGACTAATTGTGTTCTTAGTAGTCGTAAAAAATAAAGTTCCCATCATGTACAACACAAATATACGTGCAATATGATCAAGATTATTCAAATTGGCAGCAATGTAGTCATCAACAAAATATTTCGCCAAATGAGATATAGCAACATTACCCCTTTTGATATCTTTCTCTACAAGAAGTGGTAAAAGTTGATTTACACTGCCAAACACACTCCAATTCTCCTTATACGGTATACTGCGTGTGTTCATGCCAACTGGTATAGATGTCAACATAGTAAAATCCAATGGCGTCAAACCGATCTCAGCGTTTGGAAATAAAAATGTATGAGTTGTCGGCCACCATCGCTCGACTATAGCATGAATACATCTATTATCAGAGTTTCTCAACTTGACAATCATGAATCTTCCAAATTTTTTCAATACGGAGTCTCTATTTTGCTCATGAACACTAAGTTTTTTCCACCATTTCAACACAGTTGTGAAAGCACCATGACATCTCATTTTATCCCGATTCCATTAATATATCCCGAATTTATGTAAATTAGTCAAGCATTGTCGAAATTTTTTGCTTAAGCATGTAGTTTAAAAATAAAATTTACCGTTTTTTCTTTCCCTTCATTGAAAATGTGCTTGAATCCTTCTTGATGCCTTGTAATCGACCTAAATGGAAAACTTCCCAAGATCATCTCATCTACACCAACCGCAATTCCACCGTCTTCGCCTACAAATGCTTTACGATTCCTCCTCGACATTTTCCTTCTACGAATCACCGAGCTAGATACTCCAATGTCCTCCATCTTCAAAAATTGGTTAACTTCGCAAACTTTAAAGCTTCTTGATTAAGATATGACTTTTTTGAATTGGATAAGAATTGAATGAAGCTTGGATGGGATAAAATTGTTTGGAGATAGGATAAGGTAGCAAAGAAATGTTTGAATTTAAAGGGAAATTCTTTGATTTTGGATTTAAAAAGGATTGGGGATTTAGGGTTTTACAGTGGCCATGTTTTTCACTGGAAGCAACGAGCTGGGCAAATGAACCCTGATTAATACACACATCTAATTTTTTTTTTTAACTAATTAACGGCAATCAAATTTCCTTAGTGATAAACGGATTTCTGTTTTCCGTTTTAAATTAAAAAAAGGGCCCGAGATCACCGCTTAACTCCTGGAACAGCACCGCGTTTCCTAGTCGTCCAACACGCTCCAGCTCACACGCTGCTGGCAACAAAGTCGCTCACACTTCCAACGTGGGACCTTCATCCAACAAAATATCACATACCACCAATACCAACAAAATAAATGATGGAGCAATCTAAACCCTAAAAGCAAAGCAGTCCCCTAAATCCACCGCCAATGCCCAATTCTGAATTTAAGGTCTCCGAAACCCTCCTTGCAGTAGAAACGGACGGGGAAAAAAATGGTTGGTTTCCTTCAACATTGCGAATTTAAGCTCCGAAGATCTCTTCAGTCCAACATCTGATGTCCCTATCTACAGTAACTCCTTTTGTGTAGGTTGATTTTTTGCGTATATTTCTTCATTTTATCCTAACCTAGGGCTAGGATAAAGTGAAGAAACGTACGCAAGAAAATCAGCTGCTTATAGAAAGTTAACTCAAGAGATCTTTGGGCCTTAAATTGACAATGTTGAAAATTTTCAACAGCGATGTTATTTCCGCCACGGGGGATTTCTGATTGGAAATTATGCCTCCAGGCTGAAGAATAGATAAGTCTTGCAGTAATATTTTGTCTAACGTGTAACTTGCTGTTAATCCTCTTCGAATCAACAGCTTGTTAAGAGTACGTTTGACAGCAGCTTATTTTGAGACTGCTTAAAATGAGATTTGAATAGTAACATCTAAATGGTTGTAAACAGTGGTCTATACGTAGAATTGTTTGGATGCAATTTGACTTTTGAGTTAAAACATGTAAAATCCATTAGTCATTAGCAATAAATTGTTGCTTCTCATATTTTGACTCATTAGTTATTTTTGTAAGCTCCTTGAGGAGTTGCCAAACATTTAAATTACAATAAGGGGCCTACAAGTAGTTTTAGCTAATGCAGTCACTCAACATGCTCCAAAAATACAGTTGCCCTATATCTGTAGAAAAGTCAATATAATTTGTGGATGTGTTAACCGTTGACTGTCAAACGAATCTGATTTTTAGCTTATTGTGTGCTCTGTACGTAATACTCTGTGTGTGTGCGTAGGGAAAGTCTACTTGAACACAAAAATTTGGCCCAAATTGGTTGAGATAAATTCTCAACCATTAGATTGCCCTCTGATTTTCACCCCTCACGTAAAGACAAATTGATCCAACGGTTGAGATTTTTGTGGCTCCTGATTTGTGTCAAATATATGCGTTCAAATAGCCGCTCCCATGTGTGTATATATATATGTTGTGTGTTTTTATATATATTATATGTATATATATAAGGAAAATCTTAGAGGATGGTGTTATTTCCGGTTCCTTATTTTAATGCTGCTATATATACAGAACAGAATGCTTTTCGGTTCATATTTATTTTATCCTCCCCTTCGCTGTGTAGAGAGATAGAGGATGACCAAATTGGATATGATGCATTGGAGATGTTTGATAATCCAGATCATTACATGGGTTCCATAAAGATCCTACATTTATACAAAAAGGTTAAGGAAGTGCTTGACGCCATTTGTTATGGAAACTTCTACCTTAGCGATCTCTTAAAGCCTGATCCAAGAAAGACCCTTCATATTCTTAGTACCATGGTCAATTTCTTACATTACATGTTAGAACATTATGGTTGTAATTTTTGGATTTACGAGGTTCTTTAAGTTTAATTAATGTTTTGAGTTGGTACGGCTCTTGTAGCCTAATGGTTCTAATTGATTAGGGCTTTTTCTTATAATTAAAAAGGAAGAAACTAACGTAGTTACGACGCAAAAAGACATGCCTATGTCTTGGTTTTTTTTGTGTCTTTCAAACAAATCTAAGGATTTTCAAAAAAAAAAAAAAAAAAAAAAACATGAGTATTATAAAACATGTTTGTAATTTTTTCCCTCAAAAAAGCTTGAAGTAATAAATACGAAGTCGTAATCCGAGACCAAAACGATGTCAAATTCGAAGCTCTACAACACTGAAAACATAGTAGTTACAAGTTAAACAAAATGCTAGAAATAGTAGATATATTTTATTTATTAACCAAAATTTAAACCATAATTTGTATTATATTTAACTATAATTTGAACAAAATTCAAAGTTAAATTCGGTTTTAAACATGTTGTATGATTCTTTTAAATATTTTATTATAAACTAAAGTTTAAATTTAGCCATTTTTATTAATCAAAATTTTTATTTCAACTATTTTATTAACTATGATTTAATTTCTTAAGCATATTTTATAGTTCGTTGAACTATTTAAATATTTTTTTCAACTATTTTATAAATTAGTATTTAAATCGTACTTCACAATTTATTTAACTATTTTAGTCAAATTTAAATTTAGCTATTTCATGAAACTTCAAACGATATTTTATAATCTATTTATCTATCAAAATTTTAAACCAAATTAATTAGATTAACTTTTAACTAATATTCAATTTGCAAATTTAGACTTGTTTTAAGAAGTTATTACATGTTTAGGCCTGTTTTAAAAGTAATTACGAAAATAGGCCAAAACAGGTCTATATCCGTAATTACTTTCAAAACAGACCTAAATTTGTAATAACTTTACAAAAATGGCCTATGTGTGCAAATTTTCCCATTTAAATAAGTATTGATTAAGCCATTAATTTACCATTTACTTTTAAACTGAAGTTTAAATAGAATGAAGCTACAAGGAAAATAAACCGACTATCTAACTAAAGACGGCATGACATGTAGTATCGGATGTAGGATGACAACAATATAGTGACATCAGCAACAATGGTATCACAATAACTGTAGTCTATTTATGACAAATTGAAATATCAACAATCCACCGTAAAGTCGATATTGGGATGGTGGGCCGGGTTTTGCTTATGTTTTTGGGGTTGACCTGCAAAAACTGTTTTAAACAAAGGTGCACCTTCTTTGCCCTTCAACGTATTTTGGAGTGCCCTTGGCACTTTTCATGCGACTCCAACAACTATTTTCGAGCGGTTGATTAATTTAGTAGATCCGATGATGAAAATTGATAAACCGAATTGAAACCATCAAAATGAAAGCTCAGACAAAAAGCTCAGTCAAACCCATTGAATTAAGTTTTAGTTGGTTCGGTCAATTATTTGATTTAATCAAACTAAAAATGATTCATATTTTACGTTTAGAATATCTGGTGTATTTAATAATAAAACAACAATAACAGCCATAATAAATTGAGGTTGATTAGAGGTGAAACCCAAAACCAAATGACAAAGTCTAATAAGATTCCATTTCCATAAGATATATGATGAATAACATTTATTCCTGCGCTTTTCTAGTGCCTATGCACATGCCTTGATAACGCAGGGAGAAACATATGTACTATACATGTAGAGTGCGTGCTTAATTTTAGCTTCAGTTGGAGTTTTTGAACAGTACAATTTTATGATCAATTGATGCCAACACTTAACAGTTCAGGCAGTTTTGATTGTCCAGTTATTAATTTAGATAAATTTATAATTTTGTAGGAATGTCTACACTAATGAGCTATTTCACATGTTTTAGTGCCATAATCATTAGATTATGATACATTGGCTTTTGCATGTAGTTTTGTTTTTGCTTTGTTCCGTAGTGATGTTAGTGCCGAGACCTTAGAGTGAGTACTTAATTTTTCGATGCATTTACTTACTTTTGGATTATGTGTACCTAAGAATAACCTGTACTTCCGTATGCAACTGACTACAAAAATTACTTAAATATGGTTCCCTTTTTAATCGTTTGTAGATTTTTTTTAGTACATTGACTTCCCCATTAATGTAAATTAATAATAATAGCATTGTTCTAAAATCCTTTTAGGCATTAGCCCAGATCCCACATAGACGTTAGGCGATGCTTACCGCCTCACGTAAGCATCTAGATGTCAATTTTGGGATACATAGTTATGAATTACATAGTTATTATGAATACACGCTAAATGACATGGAACTCAGCTTAAGTTAAAATACAGTATTGCCTTCGTCCACCTTCAAAATAAAAATTGAATTTCAACTATTAGAAAATACATGTATTTTATTTAATTCCAAAAAAAATTGCATAAATTATTTAAAATTTCATTAGTCTATCGAAGATGCCAACTTCGATTATTAATCTGTTAATCTCCATCAAAATGGTTGATCTCACGTCCATCTGGTGATTTACATAACATTGAGTGATAATTGCTATATATTTATATATTTGATATTTTACGAAGTTCAATGTTTTCATTTTTATGCATTTTATTTCACCATTGGAAGATCATTGTTGTCGAGATGTAATAGAGGACGAATGTGTAAGTGTATTAGCAAAATTTTTTTGGGGAGGTACGTGTAAATGGATTAATGTTTAATATGTCAAAAATATTGATTTCCCGTCCCACCTAAGCATCTTGACGTCAATCGTCATAAATGCATAGTTATCCTTCACAATTATAAATGAATACATGTGCAATAATATGAAGTTCTCAACTTAAAATATAACGCTCGCCTTTAAAACGTAAATTGAATTTAATCTATTAGAGGATTTAGAGTGGCATATATCTTATATAATACCAAAAGAATTTTGCATAAACTATTTGGAATTTTATTTGAATTTTCATGAGTTTATCAAAGATGCCAGTTTCGATTAATACATTCTCCATTTAGATGATTGATCCATAGTCTAAACCACTACCTAACATATCCATAGTGATTTTTACATTAATGAATAACAATAAGAAATAATATGTATGGTACTTTGTGAAGTTTGATTATTTTTTATGCATATTATGTTTTTGTAGAAGTTCATTATTGATTGTTGTCGAGATGTAATGGAGGATGAATTTGTAAGCATATTAGCAATGCCATTTGATGGTACATGTAAGTGGATTATCATTCTAGTGTATACGTAAATTGTCAAAAAGCATCCATGATTAATTGACAGTGTGATTGAATAATTAAGATTATGCTGTGTTACATTTTGATATTGATACACATCGTATGATCTCTTGATATTATCATGTAATATATGATATAATTTATAGTATTATACTGCACCATTTTGTAACTAAGTGATTTTTGCGGTCAGTATCTTCTTTCGAGCTACTGTCGCTATTAAAAATTTACTTCCTTTAATTTTTTGGGATCAGTATCCAAAATAAGCAACTAGGTAAATAGCTTCTTATGATCTTGTTGATTTGGAAACCATTCTCGTAAAACAGATCGCTTCCGAATGCACCTTTAATCATAAGTATGAAGATGATTTGGCTCAAATATTTTTTTTAATGACGTCACAAGGAATGAGTCGACTGTGGAGACATGTTTTTTTTGTTGAAATCTGGATATGATTGCTTGTGTTTTTTTTTCCCTAAAATCTGGATTTGATTTTTTCCAACAGGCACAAAGAATCGTTCAGTATGTCAAAAAATTAGAATTTTGCGTTTGTTGGATAAATACCAATTATGAAATTAATTAACATGAGTTATAGTGTTAGGTATTTGTTATCTTGCCATCTTCGTAGTCAACATTAGGGCTGTTATATTAATGGTAAATTTACCATTACCATATCATTACCAGTTGATCGGCAACCATTTTGGATTGAAATCGGTATACCAGTTAAAATAATATGGTAACGGTAAATTTACCATTTTTAATGGTAAATTATCGGTAGCATTTCTTCAATACCAGCGGTAACGGTAATTTTACCAGTCAATTTAAAACATGTGTATATTCATTGATATGTTTTATTACATGCATTTAAAACCAAATAAATGATTAAATTTAGTTCAATAATAAAGTGAAATAATTTCGAGTTCACTTATTGTCTTTCTCGTTTATGATTTTTATTAACTAACACTATATATAGTATAATAAATATGCACTGTGTACAGAAAACATGCCAAGATACAAATTTTGATAGACAAACGGTAATTTACCATTACCAGTGTAATGGTTACCAGATTATCGGTATACCAGTTGATCGGTCACGGTAACAGTAAGCAATTATGATTTACCAGTAAAAACGGTACGATAACGGTAATTGTCAAATGGTAACGGTAACCATTACCGTGACAGCCCTAGTCACCATAAATGGTATCTTGCCCTTTCCAAAACTGAGATATGGTAATGTTTGGGCTTGGTAGTATATCTGAGTTTCTAGCTTTAACATTTTTTTAATGTTGAGTATATATGACAAGGCATGAGGTTTTTGTCGAAACCCCGAGATTACAGCCATCTCGGGTTGGTTCCGGCGGATGAGAGTATGAGTTTAAGTAGGAAGAAAGAAGAAGAAGCAAATTGGCAGGTTTTTGTTTTTGTTTTTTTTATTTAAATTTTTTATTATTAAATGGTGGGCAGGGTTAAATAACCAGAACATGGAGCAAAAATCTACAAACCAAACAAAATCGCCTAATCAAAGCTTACCTCCACTTTTATCTTGCATGCCAGCTTCTTTTCCATTTCTATCTTGATTCTAGTAGCTGCCTTTGATTCGAGCGATAACGAAGTGTTTTGTTAATGGTATATTTCATTATGTTACCTATTTTTTCCCCATTCTTTCTTGGCACTTAAAAGTGTTAAATAGTACAGTTTGTGGTCAAGGGTCATTATGAAATGACTTGGGTTTTCTGGTTTTCTCAGAACACAAAATATGTTTATCAGAGAAGAGAAGCTAAATGTGACGAAGCCCATTGCTAACAAGTTGGAAAGCTGCAGTTATAGAAAAACAGAGCTTGAAAACAAGATTATTCAGGTATAAAGAATTTCCTTATTGTACTCATATTTTATCGAGATCCAATCTCATTATCTTTTGTTGATGGATGTAGAACTGTAAAGCTGGTAACCTATCGTGTTATATTTGCAGTAGAACAAGGAGTTGATGGACAATGAAGTTGCACGTCAGTTGGAGGAGCTTTTAGTTCAAGAGGTGGATGCTGAGATAAAAAAGTTGCAACAATCTGTACAAAACTACAACAAAAAACAAATGGCTTTAAAGACAATAGCTAATGGACTTGAGAAAACTGTTGCAAATAGTGATAAGGTTTGTTGATTTTTTTCATTGATTTATTTATTTTGCATGTTCATGCTAATTTTTGGCTGATTTGCCAGATACAGCAGGAGAAAATTACAGTATTTTTCCAGGAAATTTGTGAAAATGCACATTGCAAAAATGTTTTTTCCTTCTTCTTCTGATTACAATTGAATGAGACATATCTCTAATCACCTTTTGTATCTTTAAAGAAATACCAAATAAATACATTTTCGTCAAATTTTTGAGAATAACTGCCTATGAGCCTCCTGACCCTTATGTAGAAATTGTGATGGGTGGTGCTGAAACTTTTATAAAGTTAAAATGTTCATTTGCTTCTCATTGTAATCTTACCAGTTTTATAATTATTTTTGTAGTAGAACAATGATACCTTTGGTGTGCATATATGTATATTGGTGCTTGTGTGTCAACTGAATTAAGCTTACTTGGTTGTATACATGTATGTGTGCGTGCACTTGTGCGTTATTAAGAAAAAAGACTTACAAAATTATAAACATATATTTAACAAAATTAATTAGTATTTTATATTTTAAATAGAAAACACAGATTTGTATGTAAACACAAATATATTTCTTATTTGAAAGTGAAATATTTCTTTATCAACGGTACAAATAGAAACACAATCTTTTGGTTTGACTACGAAGTTTCGAAAATACCCTTGTACAAGAGGTCGGGTGTTCGAATCTCACAAAGTACAAGTATTAACATTTATTTTCAAATGAAAAATTGAAATGTAACTGAGCTTATTATAAGTTCAAAACTCTGTTCCGATGAAAAAACTACAAATTTTTCTTTGTATTTTCAATTTATTTTCATCAAAATTACGTTGAAATTTCAGAAGAAGTTTCACGCATGTGATTTGCATATGACTTAAAATCTATGGTAATAAGTTCTGTAATTTTTTTTTCTTTTCATTTTTTTAATGTACAAAGAGAATACAGTTTATGAAAATATCTTTACATTAACTAAATAACTACGAGTGAATACGAAAACTTGTTTGAACTCAAACTCAGGTATTAGTTATAATTCCATAGACATAGATTAATGTAATCTTGAGATAGACATCTCAAAAACTAATAACTGAATGATATTAAACAACTTCCAATAATAATAATAATAATAATAATAATAATAATAATAATAATAATAATAATAGTAATAATAATAATAAAATCAGGACATTGTTAAAGAGACTCCACTTTTGGGTATGAGGGGGGTTTTTGGTTGGAGGGTTCACCTAACTGGGATGTGATCTTCTGTATGTGGTCATCGTGTATAGTCTAATTTTGTTTCCAATGGATTTTGACCGGACCTTTTGATCCCTTCATAAGCGAAACTGAACTCTCTTTAACAATGCCCTTTAAAAATATATATTATCATATTTGTTTTTGCTGATAAATGCACCCTAGGAAGATCGCTTCTCAGAGATTTAATATTTTATCAGGTTCTTGAGCTCTTTAACATAGCACGCTGTTGAGTTTTCGATTCATGTATTTTGCATTAGGTTGATTGCTTAATCACTTAGTAAACTATTTTCATATTTCGCAAGCAGATTTCGAACTCATGAAAAGTAATCAAGAGAATACCAAGTCACGATCTAAAGTGGTTCAATCCCCAGACAAACTACAGGTAAAAATCTCTATGAGAACTCACATTTTATTGCATACGTATATTTTACCTTTTCATATGATATATTTGTCAAGGCGGAAAAGCTCCAAAAACCCCAGGCCCTCGCTTAGGGCTTTTTTGGGCGCCTTGGATGACATTTTTTTTTTCTTTTTTCTTTTCCAGTTTTCAACTAAAAAACTGCACTTAAGAAATGCAAAAAAACACAATTTTTGTTTTAGAAAGGGAATATAAAAAGCAATATTAGAACAAAACATCATACAGGTAACACAATACTTAAAATATAAAAATTACAAACAACACATAAAGTCTTAAATAGAGTTTTAACCTTCCATGATGTTTTTTGGACAGTTTGACGAAAGAAATTTAGGTATTTTTTGCTTTTCGATCGGCGAAAGAAAAGCGGCGTTTTTTACAAAATGCGCTCTAAATGAACAGTCAACCGATCACATTTTTCTTACCATGTTGGATTTCGGGCTCATATTGGACCGAATGCTAAAATTTTCAATTTCTATTTGAATGTTACAAAAGGCGCATTTTTTTGGCGCTTCACAAGGCGAGCGCATTGGCGCCTTTAGAGCATTTTTGGTGCCTCATGCACCATAGGCGCCTTGGAAGGTAAAAAAATCCCCAAACTAGGGCCGAGGGCTTTTTGGAGCCTAGGCGCGTCTAGCCGAGGGCTTTGATAACACAGATGATACTAAATGGTTCTTTCAATATTTTCAGCTTGCTATCATTCCTGTTCACCGTAATTCCTTCGCAATAATGGGTGACTAGTTTACAAGATTGTAAGAGCATTTCATACACGTTTTTTTTCTCTCAAAAAACCGAAGTATTCAATAATGTCAAAGAAGCAACACAATGTCACAATAACTTAATGTCACTTAATATCGAACCCAGCTGATTATAAAACTATTATCTCAACTCAAAAATACAAAACAGACGACTAAACTGTTCGGACTAAAAAAAGGATTGAAATGGAAAAAACACACTTGAATTGCTTGATGCAGAAACCAAAGAAAACTAGAGTCTTCTTCCACTTCTACCACCCTTTCTACGGGTACTGTCAATCGAAATGGGTGTCACATCCTCAATGCGACCAATCTTCATTCCAGAACGAACAAATGCCCTAAGAGCAGATAGAGCACCAGGACCAGATGTTTTAGTTTTGTTGCCACCAGTTGCCCTTAATTTAATATGTAGTGCAGTGATTCCAAGTTCCTTGCATTTCTGTGCAACATCTTGAGCAGCAAGCATAGCAGCATAAGGTGAAGACTCATCCCTGTCAGCTTAAACTTTCATGCCACCTGTAATGTGAACGAGAGTTTCCCTTCCGAACAAATCTGTAACATGAGTGAAAGCATCATTGAAAGATGCAAAGATGTGAGCAACACCAAATACGTGCTCGCCTTCACGTACGGCAGGGCCAAGAGTGACATTCTCTTCTTTGGGTTCACGGACCTTCTTTCATACACGTAGAGTGGATCTGTTTTATCTTTTATCATTAAGTTATCTTTCAGCTCACACACTTTCATATCGAACCTCACACAGCAGTGACTCACCCCAACACAAAACACCTTAGTGAAATGAAAATAAATAGAATATCGTGGATGATTAAATCCTCTACACACATCAAACAATAGTTTCTACTATCAGAAAATTTCAGTTATGGGAATTGTGTTTGGTGTTACGTGAGGAATTAAGAATTATCGAGCCTGCATCATATCGCTTACACCTGAAAGAACCATCGTCGTTTTTCGTGCAAGATGAGAGTTTCAACTCATTCACCTTACCGATCTTACTTCGAAATGGGGAAAGTGAGGACAAGGCTCGCCTCCCCTATTGGGGACGGTCTTTTCTCTATGCTCTTCTAACATGTTTGTATCACAAGATGTCTTTTTCTTGTACAAAGGCATGTTGATTTTCTTCAAAAGTAAATTTTGCTTGCATTATGTCTCCAGTTCAATTTTTACTCCTAGTTTTTGCGATAGTTTTTTGTTTACCTGTTGAATGATTCCGTTTATGAACTATCAGCAAGGACAATGAGAGTAAGGACTTTGATACATATCCTCAATAATAAATGACATTAACATTTCAAGTTCTCCATATATTAATTTTCTCTTTCAATAATCTTCCAAGCCATTTGAAGCATTCACTTTTTTCATTCTAATGATATCTCTTCATTAATTGCGTGATTACCAAACCATTTTTCTTATCCACTCTAATAGCTATGTTCTCAATTAAGAATTGTTCCTTGGTTCATTGGAAGGTATAACCATTTTGTTACTTCAAACATGTTGACCAAGTTAACCTTTTTATACATTAGATATGTGCAGTCGTTCCCTTATATTTCTCATATTCATGAATTGTTGTTTCCACACTGTTACCCTATGCAGTTTTTATCTAGCTTGTCCTTCTTAAGAGCGCGTGTTTTGCCAGTTGTAATTTGCTACTTCATCATCATGGCTTATACTTTGTTTGCATCTACGATTAAATATTTTCTACAACTCCTTTCTTGATTGTTCTCACAGACATTATATATATTTATTCATCTCTTCCTTGGTTGTAAAATTTACAAATCCAAACTTTTAGACAATCAAGAAAAACTTCATTAGCTCTGACATTTCCCTATAATCAACTTTCAATACATTGTTCCTTTAGAAATTCATGTAAAACATTCAAACAATAAGATGCTCATAGATTTCTTAATTGATATAAATCCCAATTTAGAGGAACTAAGCTTAATAACAACAATCTATTTGATTCGTCATTTAATACAAGTACATTTCAAACTAATAATTTACATTGTTTCAACATCCCTCAAATGTTCAGACATGAGTTTATTCCTATCTTTGTTGTAAAATCGGATTTGGGCTTCCGTCTAGGTACTATGCTTAGCCTTACCGCTTAGATATTTGTCTAGTATATCTAGATAAGACCATACCACATTATCTAAACATATAAACATGTTTGTGGACATTATTTATGCACCCATTTAGACTTGATGCATCTTCTCAGCGTCAAAGTCAAAATGTATGTTTAAAACAATTTTGTTTCTATAGTTACTTCCAAACGAGAGGTGGTGCCTGGCGCAACGGTAAGGTTACCCGGTTGGTAATCTGGAGCGCGCAGGTTCGAGTCCCGGCCTCTTCACATATACGAAGGAAAGACTTTGGCACTAATCGACCACCCCCAGAGCCCGGAAAGCCGTGAGAATAGTACCAGGATGGGAGACTGACTTGGGAAGTCCTCTCGCGCTTGAGTACGGGAGCCTTTGGCACTGGGTATCCAGTTACTTCCAAACGAGATCGGATTAGAAATGAGGATATTTAGGAAAAACTTGGAGTTGCACCTATTGAGGAGAAGTTAGTCCAATACCGTTTGAGATGGTTTGGACATATCCAACGTAGACCACACGATGCTTCTGTGCGCGTTGGAATTATAGGCCGCGCCGAAGGCCCAAAGAGAGGTAGAAGTCGACCTAAAATGACATGGAAGAAGATAATAAAGAGGGATTTAAGTAATTGGAGTATATCTGAGGAGCTGGTAGTGGATATGAGTGCATGGAAGTTGGCAATCCATGTACCAGAACCTTAGTTTTTTTTAATCTATTTGATTAATTTAGACTTTATTTCACTGTTGTTGAACCTTTTTACTTTTTTTTATTACTATTTTAGACTTTATTTCAATTTTATTGAACCTTTTTACTTTTTTTTTTATAAAAAAACCTTTTTCAGACGTCTTTTTGTCTGTTTGGTTATTTTAAACCCATATATATATTATTATTATCAGTATTATTTCTTTTATTTTTATTTTTATTTTTATTTTGGGTTCCATATCCAGCCAACCCCAACTTGCTTGGGATATATGGCTTTGTTGTTGTTGTAGTTACTTCCAAACCATTCAAATCCAGAAGATATCATTGTAAATCAGTTAATACTAAATAAAATACTTAAATTTTCTACGAAATGCATAAGTTCATTAAAAAGCCTGTCTCTAATTCTCGTCTAGGACTCTAGGAAATCAATCCCTAGTTCATGCTCATTGTCTAACATCCGCCTAGTTGTTTTTACAATTTTAGTTTTAATAAAATCCGGGTTTAACAATCTTCTTCACTTAAACAACTCATTGTTTACCAATCATATCGTACTTATTTTTGAATTTTGTAGATAGTAAAGATGTTATTTTCAGGACCAACACAATGTAAACAAAATAGCCCAGATAATAACTGATGAGTCAAAAAGGGACAACACTCTGATCAATTAAAATGAGAGCAAATAGATTATAAATGAAAATCACACAGTAAAAACACAATTTTTATGGTGATTCGACCTAAAATCATCGTCCGCTTCCATTTTAATTTCACTACTAGAGATTTGGCATGAGGACAAACGAATTATAAGGTTTTAAGTCTGTAAAACAATGCAATTTTAGGTTTCACAGCTATTCGTGACAAAGTTGGATCTGTGAAGAAGAGAGTGAAGAACAAGAATCAAAAGTCCTTTTCACATTGCTAACACTCGTTTTTATTGTCGAAATCGTCCATCAAAACCCTAAGATCGTGGAAGATGCATTATGAGTTTTACCACAAAATCAGGAAGGAGGACAAAACATTTTTGCCAACAAAATCATGTTGGTATCGAGCACATATGTGAGACTTGTGTGTGTGTGTTTTTTTTTTTTTTTTTTTTCTGCATCAAATTATCTTGGACCAACCATAATTGTGGTCGGTGCAAGTCATAAATGACTTGCTTCGATTGGCTTTAACTTCTTATGTTGCATCACTCAATCATCCCAAACATCTTAAGTTCTTAATCCATTTCATTTTCGTTCGGAAGTGCAGATCCACTACGGTATGCTTTGCTGAGTTTGGATCAAGTTGTACGATATACTATAGTATTTTCTAGAAAACTTCATGATATTCTTTATCCAAAAAACCTCATTTTTCATCTTTTGAGCATCAAGAAAGGTATACATTTGTCCATCTTTTTTGGGATGAATCGATCCAGTACAACGATCTTTATGATCAAGCTCTACATTTCCCAGTAGTCTCTTTCAATTGCTTGAGTTTACGATGAAATCCAAAATTTTGTTTGATATGATTGTGAAAAAGTGCTTCAAATGGATTAAGCTGCATCCCATACTTTCGAAGCACGTCAAACATCTTTGAGAGAGATCGTTCTTGTGGTTTATGTTGTTATGGCTTCACAAACAAATCGTCCACATAGACTTCGGTAATCAGTTCGATTTGATATTTGAATTTCTTATTCATTAATAATGGTGTAAGTAGCTCTAACATTCTTCAAACCAAGCAAAATTGCTCGATAACAGTACATCCCCCAAATCAGTATTGAAACTCCCATCCTCAAGTTTGTTAATCTTTGATAAAGAAAAACTATCTTTGAAGCGTGCTTTATTTAGGTCTAAATAATCAATGCATGTCTGTCATTTTAACTTTGGCTTCTTGGCTAGTACAGGATCCGATACCCATTCAAAACATAGCACATTGCAGATTAAGTCGTTTGCCTCCAACTTATCTGCCTCTTTTTTAGCGCAGCGGAAATTTAGGTCTATCTTCAATGCATGGTGCATCTTCTTCGAGAAATTTCATGCAGATCAAATGGTATGCAGGCAAACGCATCCATTTATTTGAAGAAATCCTAAGAACCCTCTTTTGATTTTATGCCGAATCGAGATCTGATTTGAGAAATCGAGTGAGGCCATCATCGATCGTGATGCTAATCGTTAGCTCTGTCGGTGTCTCCCTTGCACTTGTTGGCTCTTTTCGGGGTTCCATAGGTTCGTAGAACTTACTATGAGACCCAAAACATGCCTTGGATTATAATTTATTTGCATCAACAATTTTGATGCTAAGAATCTTCACTGCAACTTTTACTTTTTTTTACGTCGCTTCATCTCTTTGAGCTCTACGACATAATATTCTCGACCATTGCTCTGATCGTCTTGAATAGCACCAACTTCGTTTTTGGTGGAGAGCTTCATAATTAAACATCATAATGCAAATATTATTCTAAAACTACCACGAGTCAGTTGGTCTAGTAAACATTACATGCTGAAATTCCATCGATCCCTACAATCATCTGAACTTGCATTATCGTGCGGTCTTCCTGACTCATCTCCATGGACAAGCCAATATATCCTGTAGACTATTTAGCATCTTCGGTAAATTTTTGAATACGAGTTTTACATGGCTTTAGATCCTTCGTGCTCATCTTCATAAAATCAAATGCTTTTTGAATAAAATATTAATTGAGCTTTCACAATCAATCAAAATCTGATGCACTGTCGGCGGTCCAACAACGGTCATTAAATCAATGATCAATGCTTTGACCATGTCAGCATCTCTTTTGTGAAAAACGATGTCATTATTCATTGTTCTCTGTTATTTTGTCAGTTCCATCTTCAGTGGACCAACGGGTCTCTTGAAGCATATGCTTTAGCGAATTACCATACCTCTTCATTTTGTTTTAGCTTTTTTCCAGTGGATGAGATCCTTTAGGTATTATATCTGCAGCTGTCATTCTCTTAGTTTGTTTAAGCTTTTCTCCGTTGGTCCCATGCCGACCGCTTTGGAAATTCTGCCTTTGGGGTCTATCACACATGTCCGCCGACTTGTTGATTGCTCGCGAACTATGCAAGTTTTGTGAATTATTTTTTGGATCAAAAATTTCAAGCGGTGACATTCATCGTATTGCATCCATGAGTTTTTTGGGATGAAAACACTTTCCCGAGCATTCTACTTCAATTGCCTCCTTCCGAGGCAGCTTATTGTAATTCTTTGCACCTTGCCGGCACTGTATGCTTACAATAATATCATTCAAGACTGTGTACCGTGCATGCTTAATGACATCATGCTTTTTCGCTCTAGCTCTTTGGTTTGTCCTCTTAGGATTATTGTTTTAAATAGAACATTTGTGGTAAACCCCTAGATCAATGCCATTAAGACAATATGATTACTAATTTTAGTCATCATAGTATTAGATTGTTTCAAGCAATCCTTCAATGTCTCTTTGTTATTGATGGATATTTGACAATGACATCACGTTCTTTGCTCTAGCAGTATGAAGTCTAAAATGCTCCATAAACTTCTTCGCTAACTAGTTGAAAGATGATATAGACATCGACGCAAGTCGAGCGAACCACATCGTGGCAACTTCGTCTACGACTATAAAAAAGCATCTACATCTCACTTCATCAATAGCCCCGAGCATCATCCATCTGTACTTCAGTAGATTGTGTATTAGATTATTCGTTCCATCATAAGACGACATCACCGACATCACATTCTTTCTGGGATAATTCTCATGAATTATCAGTGAATGAAGTCCAATTATGTGATGATCCCCATTCGCCATTACTTCCATGCTAATCTTCATTCAACGGTTTTTTCACCGTATTTGCTATATGATCTTCATTGGATTAGGCAGCTGGATGGCCTTTAATCATCGCTTGAGAACCTCTTCTTTCGGTAGAAGTACAAAAAAAAAATTGTGTCATAAAGTAACTCAACATCCCTGCTCAATGAAAAACGAGAGTAAATGGATTATAAATAAAAACAAACAATAAGAACAACAAATTTTAATGTGGTTCAATCTCAAATCATTGCCTATGTCTACTTTAGTGTTAGTACTAGAGATTTGTTATGAGTACAAGCAGGTTATAAAGTTTCAAGTCTATAAAACAATGCAATTTCGGGGTTGGTGGTTCGTGGCAAAATTGAATCTATGGAGAAGAGAGTGAAGCACAAGAACTAAAAGTCATTTTCATGTTGCTCTAGCACTCGTATTTATACTCGAAATCATCTAGCAGAACCGGTAAATCGTAGAATATGTGGTAAAGTTCAAATCCACAAAATTAGGAAAGAAGAAATAACCATTTCTATGAACATGCCAAGATGTGTCTTCATTTGTGTATGAGCTATTATCAATGGTACTACAAATCTAGTATCACGTTTGCACGATTGCATCTCAATCTAATGCATTAGGTTCATTCAACTAGCAACTATTTTAATTTTAGACATACAATCACATCAAATAACCACTGATTAGAAGAAGGAGGCGTTCAGGATTGAAGTGCAAATGAGGTGTCATTGAACTTAACTTCATATGTGCATGTGTGCTTTATATGTGCATTTGTGCACACACACCACAATGTAACACTACATGTCACTACATAACAACAGTGGAAATGATATTATTATCAAAATTAAAATTTTGATTAGTAAGGTTATGCTTGACCATCTTTGTTAGACACAGACGTGTCACTACATAACAATAGTGGAAACAATATTATTATCAAAATTAAATATTTAACTAGTAAGGTTATGCTTGGCCATCTTTGATAGACACAGACGTGTCATTATGATGGTGTAGTTCATGGCTCTGTGGTATTTTGTGTGTGTTATCCTATCTTTTAAACAATATAGTTAGGTTGATTTTTTTCATATTTTTTTGGTTTCATATTGAAATGTCTAACCATTCTCGTGGTTTCCATTTTGAGTACATGAATCATACGTGCTACTGAGAATGAGGATAAACAATGAGGCAACATGTTTGACATCCCATTACAAACTTTTTTTCCAGAAAGCCCATGAAGAAAAATTAGCACGTCGAGCCGAATCGAGAAACTTTGAGCAGTTAGCAGTGCAAAGTGTGAAACAGTAAAACACCACCTTGGATCTGTCCTTGAACGTATTGCAATTTTATTCAGTCTTTTTCCTCATCTATAACTTGGAGTAAACTGTCTTAGATTACTAAACCCATAAAAAGCTACTCCCACAATTCCCTTTATTCACGTATTGTGTCTATACAGCTTCCATACTTGAAATTTCTCCAATTTTTTCCTTCTAAAATTTTCATTTTCATTTTGTAGGCATCTAAAAAGCTATCAAAGCGTATTTCTCGTACACAGGATATACAGGCAAAAGTATGGTTTGCTTAAGACTCCCTGATTGAACAAGCATGCACATATGTGTTTATGTGTATTTCTCTACACCCCACCTACGTCTCTATGGTTTTTAAAGCTACCCAATTCTGAATCAAATCCCCCTCCACCCCACCCTTCTAAAAAAAAAAAAAAAAAAAAAAAGTAAAGAAGAAGAAGTCATTTTGAATCTTTGCATGTTCAAAATAAGTTGGATGTTGGCTGTTAACCTTCAATTTTGAATATTATTTTCTGGAAAAGATAAGATTGTCAAACAAACCAAATTTTTGTGAACATCATGATCCTTGTTTATGCAAAAAATATCCCTGAAATTTGATTTATGTGTGTGTGTGCACACACAAAAAATCTTATTTGTCATGTTTGTAATCAAATTATTTGGCTCATGCTGGAATCATTTACCATTTGTTCACCTTATCACCAAGATCAACCTGTTTACAGCTACCAAATTTTATCATTAACTCGACATAGGCTAAGATGGTCAGTGTAGTCAACATGTAATTTCCTGTCTGGTTTATTTACTTTCTTTCATTTAATGACTAGACTTTTCACTTTTGTAAGCCTAGTGTATTTATTTTTTGAAGGTTTACTTTTTTTTGCAATCAATGAAGCCACTATTCTATTTATAATTTGTTGATGAATGTGGCAGTTATTTTGAAAAGAAAAGAAAAAGTAATCGTCGAGACGACTCTATGATGTTATGGATAGAATTCATGCTGGTATAAGTGTATTCCCCCTATGGAAGGTTTATATATTTATGCGACTAAATGAAGCCGATGCTTTTAATAATAATCTGTTGTTGGTACGAATGTGGTTGCTATTTAGCAATGAATTGTAGATAAAATTCCTTAATATTATATCTAAATTTCCATTTTCTTACACTTCAAATATGCTGCCTCCATTAATGTTTCTGCTATCTGACTTAGATGATTATTGCTATTATTTGAGTAGTTGGGTAAATGAAGCCAAAGACTTTGATAAAGAAGTTCAGGCATACAGATCTAAGTTGAACGAGGAAGAGACATCAAATGTTTATCTTGAAGCCAACATTAATGAATGGCGAGGGATCGTATTGAGGTTGAAATAAACCATATGGTTTAAGATTTTATCATTTTGTTTAATGGATACAGTTAAGAAACTCAAAGAGAGGAGCAAATCGAAAGAGGAAGAGCGGCAAACCGGGAAGGAAGAAGAATAACAACATTTAGCGAGGTTGTGGAAAGAATGGAACAGAAACTGCAATTTTTGGAACCCAAGGAAAAGGCAGCTGAAGCTATGGCTTCAAAGGTACAACAAGTCTCTTGTATTTATGCGGGATGCATGTTATATATATTTGATATTTCAGAAGCAAATATATTTTTCACTAGGAAATTAACATCTGTATCAGGAAGTTTGTAGACAGATTTCCATTTTGGGTATTTTAGAAATTACCTGTTAATTATTGTATCCAGTGGTGCATTCAAAAGACAGCCGCATCAGTAACAGAAAATATGTTGAACATCCCAACTTACATACCCCACATAGGCCAAAACACCTTTTTTTGGGAAATAACGAATGTTATCGGTAAAACAAAACTAACATCGAAGTTGAGTGATGATTTGTATTTACCATGACATTTTTTATTATTAAAAAGAGCAACATTAACAACTAAGTCATAATTCCCAAACAAGTTAGGGTTGGCTAAAGATGAAACAAAAAAAAGTCAATTCAAATGTTTTAGTGATAATAAAGAGATTTAAAGTCAAAAGCATTAATAATGGTAAAATAAAATTTAAAAATATTACTTAAAATAATTAAACAAATAATAGTAGTAGTAGTAGTAATGAGGTGACGAAGATGGGGAGGATGGTGATGCTGATACCAGGAGTAATAGATACTAAAGAGAAGCACTATGTCTTATGCCCCCAATGCACTAGTTCTATCACCTAAAACTAAAAACACTCTTTTTAAACTACCAAAAAGCCCATTGTTCTAGTACATGGATCGATAGCTTCCATGCGCTCTTGTGCCATATCAACTATTCAGAAATACTTTAATTTTATAAGTCTTTTCTTACTACCTCCTCCAATGTTATTTTTGGTCGACCCTATCTCTTTTTGGGCCTTCGGCGCGTCATATAATTCCAACGCGTGCAGATGGATTACGCGGTCTTTGTTACAGATGTTCAAACCATCTTAAACGGTGTTGGACTAACTTCTCTTCAAGAAGTGCAACTCCAAGTTTGTTCTGAATATCATCATTTCTAATTCGGTCTTGTTTGGTATGCCTATAGCTCCATCGCAATATACATATATGTGTTCACTTATTTTGTGGACGACATGTTGTCTTTTAGTCAGCCAACATTCTATACCATATAGCATAGCGAACCTGATTGTTGTTCTATGGAACTTTCCTTTAAGCTTCTGAGGGATGTTCATATCATAGGAAATGTCAGATGTTAGTCGTTATTTCAATCATCATGCTCGAATTTTAAAACTATCATCTTCATTAATGGTACTATCAAACTGCAACATAAATTCTAAATACCGAAAGGTTCCCTTTTTGGGTACTATTTGACCGGCGACCTTGCCGTCATTTGACCGGACATCGCTGCACACACGCTTCACATACTTTGTTTTAGTGCTGCTAAGCGTGAAACCCTTTGATTTCAATGTCTTCCTCCTACTTTCATCAACCCAAACAACATCATTAACAAAGAGCATACACCAAGGAATCTCATCTTCATTATTCAGAAAGAGCAAAATTCATAAAATAATGTTCCATGTTTTACATTGTTGTATTATAAAATGTTTCTGTATGTACTCATTGAATAATGGAATTTCCCAGGTCTTGTTTGCTGTAGCGTTCCCCGGTGCCAATATATGACTAGCATAAGTCCTTTGAGTTTCAAAACTAATATGTTGTTCTTTTGTGTGTAAGAGTGCCAATCTACTGAAAGAAGCTAATTCAGTTAGAAAAGCTGGAAAAGTTGAACAGGGAAAGCTCCTGCTAAAACTTGAGGAGATCGTGGATGCAGTAAAATCCATATTATATGTTTGCTTATTTTTGGTTGATTGTACTGCATGCATGTATTTTGTATTTGGTTCCAACACTTGTATCTGTTTGGAATACAAATCAGAGTTGTGTGTTTACACAGACATACACACACACACAGAGGAATGATTGGCTACATCTCATTTCTGCCAAACCTCTATTCTCCCCGCTGTCAACCATACATTCTAATCTAAGATAATACACCTTCCCTCTTGCCATCTCATTCTATCATATAAATGAATGGGTGCTTGAAATAAAAAGGAAATAGAGATGTAGCAAGAATGAGGTGTAGTCGATCCTTACGCTATATGCATGTATGTGTATATGTGTGTGCGCATGTAAAAAGGGATGAAAAGTGCCCACTGGGGAGGGGGAAGGGGTTGAGCCTGGGCCATGAAAGAAGATAAATAACCCTTGGAACACGACAAGAAGTCCCTTGCTCTTGTGTAGCTTGCAAAAAAGAAACATTTCAAACAAAGGTGATTGAGTGGGAGGTCGGTTTTGGATTTAGAACAAACTATTTTTAGGAATGATCAAATTGACAGGAGTTATTGGTGCTACCTACCTTCATCATACTCCAAATCTTGATCTAAATATACTGTTTGTTAGCCTGTTTTGTGAATAGGCTATCCAAAGCCAGAGATTTGAGTATGAACTTACTTTGATTGAAGATCAATTGAATGGAGTGACGGAAAATCGAAAAACTTGGATTTTACATGCAAACATCACCGAGTCGGATCTTCCCTTTCGGATTGAGTTGGATCGGGATGTTCGGGTCAGATCGAGATTTCTTGGCTCGAATGGAAGCATCGTGACTTCACCAACTTTGCATATAACCGGTTCAGATAGCCTTAATCCGATTCGCCTATGATGATTTCTAGGCACACATAACGTTTGGCTCGCAAGCGACCACTCAGGTCAGATATGCCAGGAACCCAACCCTACTTTAGTCACATGAACCGAAGAACTTCAGCACTTAGGTAGCACACCGGGTCGGATCGCCCCCTACCCGATCCAATCCGCCTGGAACGAAACCACTTCTGCACACGGATGCTGACCTATTCTTTAGCCTATTTACGTGGATCGGATTCCACCTTGCACTCGCGACCCGGAGACACGTTCCCCACTAGCTCCATGTTCAGCTCCGCAATCCACTCCATGTTCACTTATTCTTTATTCGACTCGGAGCCCTCAGCCAGCTATAAATACATGACTTCGAGGCAGTTTCAGAGGACTTTTGGCACTTCATTTATTCATGTCTGGCATGGTCAGTGCTCCACTACAGATAATCACCATCTTCTTCATTAAAATCAATGGATTCGGAGAGAATTATTGTATTCAAGTGATTGGGTGACTATACTCATTGTAATTGTAATTTCTTAATGAATGATGAATTATGAAATGGGCGTAGGTTGGTTAATGCTGAACCACAAATCTCGTATATTGATTCCTTTTTCTCGTTTTTTAGTCAATGATTCTTTATTATTCTCTGTAAAATCTAACCAATTGGGTGGTAGTGTCATTTTTTGGTCTAAAACTGTTATACCAATTAATCAATTAATTTTTGTTGTTTAGTCTGATGACTATTCAGACATGATCGAAGGCTCTTTGAATGGTTTGCAGGCAGGACTACATCAAGCTACGCCATAACTCAACTGGTATATTCTGATGTGGTGATTTTGCAACTATTTAACTTGTCTTAAAGATTGATGTGGTAGCGTTCATTTTAAAATTGTCTAACCTTCCAATCTTGATGTGATGTGACGGGTCTGATATGGTCTGGTAATATTAGAAATTTGGCACTTAGTTTGATTTTTTTGCTACAACTTTATTGATTCAGACCATGGACCGTCAACCTCCCTAATGTGGCTCTCCGTTTCATCTGTCTGTGCACCGACAGAATATGTAAAGCAAATATTCTTTTGTTCATGTCGGATTTAGCGATCTGTGCAATTAAACCCTTCTACTGTTATACGCGTGTTACATATAAAAGTTTGCAATTATATGTAAGATATGCATGTGCAAGTAATTATGCGTAAAAATTTGTTTAATCGCGTGTGGTAGGGAGACCGAGCATTCCATTATATAGTTTGAAAAGAAAAAAGATATTTTTGGTGCGCTTTTTCATTAATTCCGGTAAAATACTGATAAGGTTGGCGGTTTTTTCTTTTTCTGCGATATAAGAAACTAAATATAAATATTAGAGCAAATATACATCAAAGAATAATTAACGACTAACATTCATAATGGTATTCATCAATTCATGCATATACTCGTATGCATATGGTATGGTAATAAAATTCTATTACCAGTGCATATTCCATGTTTTTTTTTATTATATGTACAATATAAAAAACATGTTCTTAATGTAAATGATATATTTCAACTACTTTTTAGACACTTAATATGTGTTCCATATTGGTATGTCTTATCATGAAAGACGTGGTGTTTTAAACTAAGCCAAGGAGTAGTTCAACTAGTTTTAGAAATACGTAATATGCATACCATATTTGTAACAATCTGTATTTTGATTGGAAATTTAAATGTTTTTATTTAAATATTCATCGTCAATTAAGTGGTGGTTCCAAAATATGACATTTCACAGACGATTGGGACCAGTTCCATTGAGTCTGGATTGATCGTGGAAACTTCTTATACTGTAAGCATCAATATGTTTCGATTGTTGGATTTTTTACTGATAGTTTGGGATCGATTGTGAGTCCATCCAAAAGGCTAACTTTTCTGTATAATGAAATTAGATCCTGAAGCATATTCCATTGGCCCTAGAATAGTTGTTAGAATTATTTTGAGTGGAAGGTTACGTATGTTTCGGGGTTTGAGAGATTTCAGTCTTGATGAATGGTGTTTTGAAGGAGGCTATATAAGCATTTCCATCTCTTTACCATTAGGTCTCTAGCCTTCATTTCTTCCATCAATGGCCGAAATGGTCCGATCTAATCCGTCCACTTTTAGCTAAAACTCCGAACATGAAAGTTGTTCATATCGATGAAAATAACTTAACGGTGCTAGCTCTCGTCGATTGGACGTCAAGTTGGCCGAAAATCGCCAAAAACCGAGCCTAGGCCGGTTTAGTCCTCTTTCTTGCCACGGCTTCATCGTCGAGAATCGACTCTTGGAACCAAAAGGAAAGATATAAGGGGCTTGAAAAACGAAGATAATGGCGCTGGTTTGAGGTCGATCAGAATTCGTATGAAAGAGAAATATGCGATTTGGTGATTTTTGTATTTTGGCTTTTATCGACGAACATAGCATGGTCGGATGGCGAATTTTCTGGTGAAGGTAGCCTGGAGGGAGGCGCTTCAGATGGATGCAGTTTGGTGTCGATCGTAGGTGCGAGGTGGCTGTGGCAGATGGTTAAGGTTCGATCAAAATGTCAGATGTGTTGTTTCAGTTCCGTTCAAAAATATAAACTTCTAACTAACATAACTTTTGCATACAAAGTTGAATTTGGATGCAGTTTTGTGCGTTGGACTCGTATTGACAAACTCTGCATTTTAAAGCTAGTTTGAACTGATTTGCCTAAGGTAAATAATATTATTTCTCACTATATTGTAGTTGTAGCATAGAACGTTTTTTATGTTTACGTGTGATTTTTAATTATAAAATGAAATATCTAGGATAGAGGAACCCAGTGATTAGTAAATAAAACAAAAAATAAGTACTGATTTAATTAAATTTGACATGGGCATCACGATTACCCATTTATGTGCTATTACGCGCCATTATAAGTTAGTTTGGCATTGTCGCTTGACTTGGGCCATTTGAACGTATATTATACGTTGATTGCTGTAGGTAGGTTTTCTTTGACTTATTATGGTCATTTTGGATGTTTTCATGCTAGTTTAGTATTTGTATGACTATTGGTTGCATGGTTGACTTCTTTTCTTAGTTTAGTCTTAAACGTTGTTCGTAGACGATCTAGTATTAGGAAATATTTCGTTCATTAGAGTCTGGAATGTTTATCGATCAAATGCACATGTTGATGTATCTTGATTGTACGCATAAGGCGAACGAGTGAGATATATTCTTGACGGAGCTTCAGAGTGCATAGATGGATTCAATGACTGAGCATCATTGAAGCTCGACATCAAATATGAAGATTTGGATGGAGCAAGGAAATTAAAGGACAAAGTGGATCCTGGATTGGCATAATCGATCCAAAGCCGATTCAACCAAGTCCGGAGCGGCTATGCCGATCCGGATTGGGGTCAACATGGTGACCAAGTCCGGTTTGACTATGTCGAACCGGGGTTGAATCGATCCAGGAAAAGACAACTGTGATGATGATCTCAAAAACTAGGAGTTCTTCATGGCAGCATTTTTCCTTGGCGATAAACTGGATTTTGCGATGAATGTCGAACGCTTTTCTTTAGTGCGTATTTAACCAATTTTGGTTAAGTACATGATCTGAGTAGCCGTTATCGATTACTATGAAATGGTCGATATTGATCATTATTGTTGTTGGCCATTTTGTCCAATTTGACATTGACGACGATGACGATGTGATTTCGAGCAACATGTTATGTTGGTTCGTTCGATAGTGGCTTTCGTACGATGACTCTTCGATCAGTGGCTTTGGCTTGAGCGAGGATGTGGTGCTTTTATGTAGTGATGCGTCATCTAACGACGACGATTTTAGGATGGAGAGAAAGGCTGCTACAATGGATTGCTTTTCTCCGAGATGCAGAAAAGACAACATTAAGTCGTATTGAGTTGAATGTCGAAGAAAGAGAGATGTAGAACGCAAGATGACATCTTACGACATATGATGACCATCGGGGATAGTTTCCATATTATTACGACTTCAGATGAGAGTCTTTTAGAAAGTTTATTGATGAATTCTGCTGTAGGGAACATGTGCAAAGGGAATATTGATAACACAAGATTTTAGCATTAATCGTAAAGATGGGGTTGTGGGTGTGATGACCATTTGAAATAGACGGGCTCTTAGTTGGACCAGATGGGTCCTCTTGGTCTCCAATGATGGGGAATTATGGTATTCAACTAGACCAGACGGGTCCTTAACGTACAAGTAGGTTAGACCTAGGTAGTAACCAACTGACTGGCATGGATTCGAGCATCATGGAAACTGAGCGTCATCATACATCCAACGCACTAGGTGAGTGATTGTGAGGATGAATGATATATGTTATGGATGTTTATTCATTTATCATTGTTAGTGCTTAGATATCTATCACACAAGTTTTATATGATGTTTATCACAGTATAACATATATCGGTTGTTTTGTGCTAACTTTGTGGATGCAGGGGCATGACAGTTATGATTCTCCATACCTCTCTGCCAAGTTTACCATTACGACTTTTACAGTACTTTAATATATTTTTATCTCTCACACCAGAATTTTGTCAGACCCAAAGTTTTATGTTCCCTCTTATTAGCTTGGGTGCTCATCGACGATGCTGACGAGCAGACCAGGTAACAGGTTTGGATATTATCTGGAGTTGTATTGGTAGATTCGCAGGAGGTGATATTTTACATATTTATACTCGTATCATTATTGTCTATTTCGTTGTGTAACACTATGGTGCCTTGACAGATTTTGTTTTGCTAGAGACAATTTAGCAATTTTGAGTTTATTCGGTACTTGTATAAACTCTATTACTGTTCCGTATAACTGTATGATCCTGAATACCCTGACTATATGGTATGCATAGTTATTATTGTCTCATCTGTTTTGTATCTGTGATTGTTATTATTATATGTTTTCTGGTGCACTGTGAGCTATACGGCAGATTCTGTGATTGTGTTTATGTTTTGTTTCCTTCTTTCTCTTTTATTCCCTTCTTTTTTTTTTTTTACTATTTCTTTCTCTTGATGATCGCTTTATGTTGGGTGCTTGTACAACGTAGATTTTTTGTTCTGAGCACCGGTGGTGTATGACAGATCGTCACACCCGGTATTAGAGCTTAGGTTGCGTTGTTTAGCCTAAGAACTACTGAGTTTGAGAGTTAACATATACAAGAGAGTACATATTTGTATATATTTTTCTTTCAAACTATATATTATAGTATATATAATATGGGTTGTTTTGCACATGAGTGTTATCAGAATAGTTTTCTCTGTTAGCGGTTGACCGTCCCATTGAGACGATCTAGCGAACGAGAAGTACTTTTAACTTCTTCGTTTTTGGAGTTGAAAGTCGGGCAGAATCGAGAACTACTAGTATTGATTTACAATTTTGTTTTCAGTAATGGTACGATCAATTATCTAGGATGCCCTAGAATCTCTAGTTAGTCATGACGCTCAACTGTGGTAAGTCGAATATGTCGCATTGTGTGGATGCTTATGTGTTCATGTGGCATACCTTTCCTTAGAACGGAATCGACTGTTTTGGTACGAGAGTTGTTTGGGTACTCACAGAGGTTTCCTCGATGACTTGGAGTTAGAGTTGAATGAATTAGGAGTTTACTCCTAAGAGACTCCAAGGTTGAGCCTGAATTGGTCATGAATATTTATCGTTTCGAGTTCCCGAAATCGATCCGCTCGATACCAGCTCACTTCGAAGTAGTTTTGCATCGACTTCTAGAAGGTTATGTGGAATTCGTCAATTTAGACGATGTCTATATCGGAGAGCATGACAAAATTCAATGTGATATCGAAGTAAAGGTAATTTAATTTCATTCTGAAAGGATGATGGTTTGGAGGAGTCAATCGAGTAAGCTCATAGTGTTTGAGCTTGTGCCCAATATGGAAGTTTGTCCTACTTTGTCGGGATGAATCGTGGAGATATATGTGTTGATTGTCATTCCCGTTCCATCGGGTGCTCCCTCGATGAAGCGGGAAATAACAACATCATTTCTCCATATATGTTTCCATCAATGGCGTTTCTATACGTGTTTTAGTTTGACGTTGAAATTTCATTGTTCCATTTAATCTTGTGATTTGGGTGGAACGGGATTGAGACTCGTGAATTGATTTGTCCCTCTTGATGGACACATTCGATGAGGTGACCAGATTGACACCATGTTTGAGTCGAGTTCCATATCGATCTAGTTATGGATGTTCTTTCGGTTGCGAATCCCAAAGGGATTTTACCTATTGTGGCCATTTGGATGGTACATGTTGAGTACAACTTTGTGTAGGCTGTTTTGATCGTGATTGGTAGTTTGGCCGTTCGAGACAACCAGTGAGTCGGCATAATTTGTGATCAGATTGTTGGAGTTTCACTTTCCATTGAGAAAGTGGAGTGCTTGGGTCACGTCATCTCGAGTAGGACGTCGTTATGAGTTCTACGAAGGTTTGGATGGGTGAGGAATTTAGAGTTGACCCATGAGTATGTTGATTTCTCGTTTCTGACAGGAACGAGAGGCCAATAATACCCACTTGGCTGTGTGAGTGGTTGAAATGCTGTTAGTTTTTGAGTGTAAGGTTGTCGTTTTTTTGTTGGTAACCAAAACTGCATAAGGAGTATTCTACTGCCGATTTTGAGTCGATGGCGATAGAATTCGTATGGTGACTTGGAGGCACTATTTATTAGCGAAGGGCTTAGAGTCGTTGACGATGTCACGTCATTAGGATTTCCCTTCCCCAAGAGGTATCTCACCCTTTGCTAGAGACAATGGTTGAAATTCTTAACCTCCTACAACTTTGAGTTTCCTATAGGTATGTATAGGGAAACGTAAGTTGTTTGTTTGTGTTGAGTTGTAGATGTACAAGTCCAAAAGTGATATTCTTTTAGTGAATGTCGCTTATGTTTACTATTGGTTAAGATTCCATAAATCGAGGTGAGTAAGTGCAGGCTCAGTCGAAGTAGTCGGTTCCGTGTTGAGAGGTATTGTTTGTTTTCTGCATCATGAGAAGGGATTAAATATGCATTCATTTCATAATGAATGCGATGTCGACTAGCGATAGCTGGATGGGATGGATTGAATAGTTTTCTATAACTATTCGAGATTTTCAATTGGTTGAGATAATGGTTGTCGATGGTTTCAATCGATAAGGTGCCATAAAAATTGAGAATAGTACCATGGTGCTCGAGTCATATTCATTGACGAGAGATGTTAGATTGATATTTTTTATTTTTGGAATGGCAACCAGGATGTTGAGCCATATATGAATTGAACTTAATATTGGATGTTTCAGCTTAGTATCCTGCATGCTAGGATAGGCGCGGATGTTATTTTCAGTAATTTCTATTGCTTTGCTTATGCATGCTTGATTGATGATGTTTGCATGTTCATTTATATTTATATGATTGTTTGGCATGCAGGATAATTATATTGTTGTATCGTTTATTTATTCGAGATAAAATCCATACATGACTTGACATGCTTATGTTAGATTAATTCAGTTTATTTAACATGTTTATTTCCTTATTGATATTTCTGCTTTTTGTGCCTAATCCTCTTTGTTGAGTACATGACCAGGTAGAAAGAAGTAAGATTTGATTGTTTGGGTGCTACTGCACTTTTAATTGCATCTAAATGTTATGCTTGCTTGAGAAAGAGATATGTAGTAGAAGTAGATTGTGGTTTTTTCTGTTTGGTGCATTTTGATGATTTTATGCCCTAGATATGAATAACCACTTTTGGGCTTTTGTTTTCCTTTGTTAGGATGAGCCTTGCATGAAGATTTTGGTGATTTTATTCTAGATCAAGATGTACAGAGTGGGTGTTGATGAAATTTTCCCTGAATTTTGGTATATATGGAAAGAAATTTAATATACGATGCTAAGTTGAATTGTTTTCGAAATATTAAGTTGCCACTTTTATCTTCCAACATCGAGTTGTTGAAAAATGAGTATACAACTTAGAGGTTTGGCTTGGCTGCATTGATCCCGAATTGATTGGTTGTTGAGAGCGTGAAGTAATGATTTGTTTTGTATCGTCACGTATTCGAGAATGATGGATTGCGTTGTTTTGTCTTTGAAGATTTCGGGAATGAAATCCTTTAAGGGAGGAATAATGCAACACCCCTTATTTTGACGATTGAATACTTAAACATTTTTATTTAAATATTAATCATCAATTAAGTGGTGGTTCCAAAACGTGACATTTCACATACGAAATGTAACGACCTGCATTTTACGTATCGGATTGTCCAGAAATTGTGTAGCACTAAAACAACAATTCTTCCCAAACCACTTAGCTAAATCTTTAATGAGACCACTCTACGGAATTGAAAACATCATTCCATTTCCAATGAAATCGATCCCAGCACCCGATTCGGTTCCAATCAAAAGTTATTCCTTGTACAAAACCGAGAGGGGCAAAATGGTCACAAATAAAATTGATAAGAATTATGGACATGTCACACATCCCCATAAACAATATATCAAAGTTGAGAATGTTCCAACCCTTAGAGAATTAAATAAAAATATTTTATGATCCTCCGATAAGAAAAATGCGGGTCGTTACACAACTGAATCAGGACTTGGGGCCAGTTCCATTGAGTCCAGATCGATGTTGAGAACTTTTTAGACTATAAACATCAATATGTTTTGATTATTGGATTTTTTGTTGGTAGCTTGGGATCAAATCGTGAGTCGATCCAAAGGGCTAACGTTTGCATATGATGGAATTAAGTCCTGAATTTTTTTCCATTAGTTTTAGAAGGGAAGCCAGGATTCTTTTGAGTATATTGTTCGATATGCCTGGGGTTCATGAGATTTCAGGCTTGGTTAATTGTGTTTTGAAGGAGGCTGTATAAGCATCTCCTTCTCTTCATTCTTAGATCTCAAGGCTCCGTTTCTTTCATCAATGGCTGAAATGGTCCAATCTAATCCGCTCACTTTTAGCCAAAACCCCCAACATGAAAGATGTTCATGTCGACGACAGGAACTCTACAGTTATGGGCGCTCGTCGATTGGATGTCAGAGTTGGCCAAAGATCGCCAAAAACCAAGCCTAAGTCTGTTTCGTTCTTCTTCTTTCCATGACTTCATCGTCGAGAATCATCTCTAGGCACCCAAAGGAATTTTTTAGGGGATTAAAAAATGAAGAGAATGAGGCTAGTTTGAGGTCGATCGAAATTTATATGAGAGAGAAATATATGATTTGGTGATTTTGGTATTTTGGCTTTTTCTGACTAATGGTGTATGGTCAGACGACAAATTTTCTGGCGAAGGTAGCCTGGAGGGAGGCGCTTTAGATGGAGGACGTTTGATGTCGATCGGAGGTCCGAGGTGGCTGTGGCAGTTGGTCAAAGTTCGGTCAAAGGTCAGATGTGATGTTTCAATGTCTGTTCAAATCTACCGACTTCTAAGTAGCATAACTTTTGCATACGAGGTCTAATTTGGACCTGGTTTCATATGTTGAACTCATATTAATGAGTTCTACATTTTAGAACTAGTTTGGAATGATTTGGCTAAGGTGAGTGATATTGTCTTTTACTATACTGTAGCTGTAGTGTAGAACGTTCTTGATATTTATATGTGATTTCTAATTATAAAATGGAACATCCAGGATAGGATAACCTAGTAATTAGTAAATAAAACGAATAAGTAGTGATTTAATTAGATTTGACATGCACATCACATCTACACATTTGTACGCTGTTACACGCCATTATACGTCAGTTTGACGATGTTGTTAGACTTGGGCCATTTTAACGTATATTATACCTTGATTGTTGTAGGTAGGTTCTCTTTTACTTATTATTATCATTTTGAATGTTTGCATACTAGTTTGGGATTTGTATGATTATTGGTTGCATTGTTAACTTGGTTGCTTAGTTTAGTCTAAAACGTCACTCGTAGGTGATCTAGTATTAGGAAATATTTCATTCGTTAGAGTTTGGGGGTTCTTATCGATCAAAAGCACGTGTTGATGTATCTTGATTGTACGCACAAGGATGACAGACTCGAATGGACGAGAAATATTCTCGACGAGGCTTTAGAGCGCATATATGCATTCGACGATAGAGCAGCATTGGAGCTCAACATCAGATCTGAAGATTTGGATGAAGAAAGGAAGTCGAAGGACAGAGAGTATCCAGGATCGACACAGTCGATCCGTAGCCGGTTCAACCATATCCGGATCGACCATGACAATTTGGATTCGGGTCATTCAAGTCTAGATCGACTATGTCGTACTGGAGTTGAACTGACTAGAGGAAAGACAAATATGTGATGGTGACATCATAGGAAAGAGTTCTTCATTGCGACATTTCTCCTTGGTGATGAGCTGGATTTCACGACGAATGTCGAACGTTTTCCTTGAGTGTGTATTTAAACAATTTTGGTTAAGTACATGATATGAGTAGCCGTTATCGATTACTATGAAGTCACTACTACAAAAATGGGCATATTCGACACTAATTTGTGTGTGTTGCATTAAAAGTGTGGCGAAATCTATGCTTTCTTTTTTCTTCTGCAACAATATTCATATGTTGTTGCATTAAACGTGAATGCACTATTGCAGTTGGAATTTTTGTGCTGTGACGTGCAATACCAGTTCAAAGCGTAGCTTTACATAAATACAAGCAAGGTCAGCGATCCGCGTTACCAGTTCAAACACAATCTCAACCATAGATGCATGATTAATACAACGGTTCAAATCAATTCCTGCTTCCTATCTAAATATTACCCCCATCATCCAATTAATGAAAGCCACATACTATGTGAAATTTTGGCGCAATGTTCCCCCTTCACGAAATAATGTAAAAATAATCTGGTCAATCCTTGTTCATCTTCTCTATTGACAAAAAAATAAACCTAAATTCATATCGATCCACTCCTGGACCATAACTTTAATTTAATTCCTTCTCTCAGTTTGAGAGCTTATCAAAAGCATCATCTTGTCTTACAAATCGGTATCGATGCCCATCTTTATTTGTAAATCTATATTCGTAAAAGAAAATGGAAAGATGTTCAAGCTTTTCTCCACTCACTCAGACCGGAGATTGAAAAAAAATTCTAGCAATCGGAGCAGCAAAGAGGGTAGGGTCTTTTCATCTTGATTTCGGTAGTGTAAATGTCATTGATTTTCCCAATGGGCCGGAGGGAAAAGTTGTAGTTCGATGTACAAATTATATTGCTCATCTTGGTAGATGGTATGTTCCTGTAACAAAATCAATGGAATATGGTTGATGGATTTAGAGTATGTTCATTTCATCAGGTACCTCTTTATTTCCGATTTTATTTTTTCTTCTTTTTCCATTTGATTATATTCTGTGTATGTTGTATTTGGAAAAAGTAAAAGGGAAGAAAAGTGGAATCTGAAAAAAAGGCAAGTGATGTATGATTTGCAATAAATCAGTGGAAAAAGATATTGTAGGGAAAAGACCCTTAGTAATAGCGTGAAAAAGAAATATCAAATTATGATAGTAAATATCATGTTTATTAATGCAAAAAATTTCATGTTCTTTCAGTAGATTCATAAATCAGTGGTATCGCTGTTGCAGTAGTACATATTTGATTGTTTAACATGGTTTAACTTTTAACTTTGTAAGTCTTCCATACTCGACAAATTAATTACACCATGTCGTATTTCTTTCTAATATCCTTTTCAATCGATAATTTACAGAATTTTAGTTGCTGCACTAACCGTATTAGAAAGGGTAGGCGAGTCCTTTGTTTCATGGTAAGATTATTTATGCATTTATACTACAAGATTTTGGAATCGTTCTAAGTCACCATTTTGCTTGTAATTTTGTAGGCTTCCAAGGTACAATAAAGCAAAGTTGGCATTCTTTGTTTATCTATGGTATCCTAAGACAAAGGTAGCTACTCTTACTAAGATATATATCTTGCATATCTATACTATATTATAATTACCATGTTTTGTTTCCATGCCTCAAATATCCTCACCAAATTTTGAATTTGAACCGTCCTTTTTCCAGTACAGACGTGAACCTTATGGTTCTTCTTCACCTTTTCTTACCCGACCCTAACATTGTTTATTCTATGCTGACAAACTCAAACTTCATCATACGAATATTCCCGTTCATCCCTTATTTACTACCACTAAGATACTTTCCATTATCAACCTCCCCGCCGATCGCCTCAATTTCAGTTGTTGCTTTACAGTTCGACAATATGCGTCGAATCCCATTTCTGAATATTTGTCATCCGAAAAGATAGTTGTGCTAACATATAAATAGTAATAGCACCTTTTTCCATCTCCAATGGATACCAAGTTTGCTATATTTTTAGTTGCTAAGGTAAGTCAATAATATCATACTTTACCACTTTTAGGTAATTGCTCTGCCACTAAATTTCAATACCAAAAATATTGAATTAAGAATAAATGGATGCCTCACTTTTAGACATCTAACTGATTTTGTAATAAGTGGTGAGAACTTTGGTCAAGCCTGGTCATTTCACTGTCAGAGACTAGATGAGTTATATTCTGTTGAGATCCTTCTTTTTATTAAAATAGTTTCAGCATATTTCTTTAATTAACTTATTTATGTTTGCTCGGTGGACAGTTCTGCTTATTTACAAATGCCAGACAATAGGCTAAGCACTGAGAACTGAATGTAGAACCTTGTACAATAGGTAACTTGCAATATAAAAAGTCGGTGATCTAACTAAATAAGCATGCTTTCAAGTAACAGTATAAATAAGGTTGACCTGGGTCTAATATATGTTGTTGTATAAGTGGGAGTATAGTGTCAACCCACTTTAGTTTTGAGGGATACTGTGGGAAAGTTGTTAGATTAGATATGAGAACGAACCAACATAAATACACATGCTTGATGGCATATAGTTGCACCAGAAATCCAATACAAAGTCACCCAGTAATGTGCGTGTAGGGTAGAATAGGGTAGAACCTGGAGGACAGTATTGGGTAGCCTGCTATACAATTATAAATTGAATTGATTTAAACAACGTAACGAGGCAATAAAACATAAAGACACCCCTTTAAGATTGAACGACATATTTGAGTAAATATAACTATATGCTAATGTAACCAAGAGAGATTAATTATACTCTGAGTTCAATTGTTTTCCACTTTAATCAACACTGAACCCTTACGAAATAAAGATGAAATCTGTGTAAATGGTATTACACACTTACTTGTACATTTTCTTTACTAGTTAAATATTCTATAACAATTATTGTATTACTGTGTACATTTTCTTGCTGGTACTCCAATTATTGTATTTTAAGTGAATAAAAAATATGGACCTGAGGGCTATAGTATTTTGTTCCTTTTTCCATGTTCAGTACTCTGCAAATTATAGTTCTTTGTCTTGATGCTGAATTTCATTGTCTTGTTTATGCGTTAATTTATTGCCTTGATTCTGAATTTCATTGTCTTGTTTTATTACCTATGTGCATTTAATCTCACCTATATCTTGCATTTGAAATGAAAGCTATACTCTGAAAAGAAAAGCTTAATCCTTTGCCTACTTAGAAGATAGTCTATATACATAATCAAACGAAACTCAGTTTAAAGCATGCTTAATTCATACCTAAATCTATTGTTACCTGAGATGACATTGCTTTCTTTGATTTGGAAGCTGCTATCTTCACCCATGGAGCCATGGTTACCTACGGACTGAATTGTAGAATGTCCTGGTTATGGGATGTGATTCAAAAGACGAATCGAGTATTTGCTGCGACTGGAACAACGATTCATGTGGAGTTTCAAGATAGTTGGCCATGGTGTTAGTGATGTGATCATCACATGTACCTACTGATATCCAAATAGTAGAATACCATGTGATATATAACTTATGCTAACTACAGAAAATTTGATATTATTTTCATGAATTTTACAGTTATTCGGTTGTGAATTAGCCAATGTGTATCGCTTTGAGTCGGTACTGTTAATGTCGTTTATAGTTATATGAGAAAAAAGAATGTGACACTGTTTGTTAGTTTAAAGAAATATTCATGGTTCATGGATAATGACTGCTATCCAATTATATTTTTTGGTATCACCATACAATATAGAGGTGGGTTTTTCCATTCTTATTAGAAAAAAAAGAGAATCCTAAGATTTGTTAATTTCATTTTCGGCAACGTGGTGATAAGGTATGTAAGCATTCTAGCTCCACATGATTCGCCTAACACAGATGGAGTAGATCTAGGTATATGATTAAGCTTTGTGTTAATATTTCCTTTCTTATGTCAACCACTAGCATGCATATCTGTTCTAGTGCAACCTAATCATAGGTTTGCTGACCATTAGTTAAAGATCATCACTGCACTTAAGCAAACAACAAAAACAAGTGAAATAAACCAATGATATGAACAATTAAACAATGATCGAATGACCCTGAAATGTGGTTGAACCCTGCTTTGGTAGGTGATGATGATAAAAACAGGTAGAGACCTACACTCTGGTAAACCAGACTGACATTCACATACTATTCTGAGGATCAAATCAAAGATATACCGATGATACAAATATTAGTAAAACATACTGATGATCTGAATTGTTAGATTTTCAGTCTAACGGTCCAGAATGGTAAGTGAATGTCTGTTATGGTACTTCGTCAAGGATACATTTTGAATGATGTGATTGAATTAGATTCGAGCTCGAACGTGTGCATAGAGGATTCATTCATCTCAACTGGGGATGACTTGGTAGCAATAAAAAGCAAGTGGGACGAGTACAGAATATACTATGGAAGGCCCAACTCAGATATCATCGTAAGTAGAATCACAAGCTCAATCTCAACCGTAGGGTTTCTGAACCGTTATCAAAAAGGAAGAGGAATTAAAACATGATAATGATAGCGATAATGAAACTAATAATACATATTATTTGAATTGTACTTTTAAATTACGTACTTAATCGTATGTGTTGGCATTTTGGATGAGTTTCTTTTATGTACAATGTTTTGGATGTGTTTCTTCTATGTACAAAACTGGTATTGCAAATTTTTTAATTAAAGCGTTGTATTTTCTTTCTTTTATTGTAGCATTTGCCTTTTTTTCGACGTTGCATTTCAAGATAATGGTGTTGCGTTACATAATACATTGGTGTTGCATTAAATAAAATTTTATTAATTTCACATGGCACGTGGACCCCACTACTGACGTGGCGTGTGTAACGTATGCAGCTGACATGGAGAGCTGACGTGCCATGTGACACATAGGCAGCTTACGTGGAAAGCTGACGTGGCTCCACTATCATGACCTGGCAGCTAGGCTCAAGATAATGCTTAAGGCAACGTTGAATATCGTCGCATTACGTGCAAATAGTGTTGCATTACATCTATAATGCAACACTTTCTTTCTGTAGCAGTAGATAGGCAAAAGCGTTGCCTTAGAGGGCTAATGCAACGACCGCAGATGTCGCGCCCCTCTGGTGTTGCCCATTTGAAAAAATGGGCTACTGCAACGCTTTTTTGATCTAAGGCCACATAAAACTAGTGTCGAATTTGCCCACTTTTGTAGTAGTGAGTGATCGATATCGATTACTATTGTTTTCGGCTATTCTGGCCAATTTGACATCAACGACGTTGTGACTACGAAGGCTATGGTGGTTCGTTTGATAATGGTTTCAATACGATGGCTCTTTGATCAATGGTTTTGGTTTGAAGCAGGGATGTGGTTCTTCTATCCAGTGATGCGTCATCAAACGATGACAATTCCAGGATGGAAAGGAAGGCTTCTATAATGGATTTCTTTTTTTCCAAGATGCAGAAATGACAACATTAAGTTGTATTGAGTTGACCATCGGAGAAAGAGAGATGGTGGACACAAGATAATATCCTATAACATACGATAGCCATCGGAGATAGTTCATATATTGTTACTACCTCAGGTAGGAGACTTTTGGGCAATTTAGTGATGGATCTTACTGTAGAGAATGTGTACAGATGGATTATTGATAACACAAGTTTTTAGTGGTTACTCATAAAAAGCGGGTAGTAGGTGTGGTGACCATTTGAACCAGACAGGTTTTTATTTGGACCAGACGGTCCTCTTGTCTCGCATGATAAGAGGCTTATGGCATTCACCTAGACGAGGAGGGTCCTAACTTTTGTGGTGTACAAGTGGGTACAACTTAGGTCCTATCCAATTGAGTGACATTAATTCTATTATCATGGAAACCGAGCGTTATCGTATTTACAACGCTCTGAGTGAGTGAATGTGAGGATGGATGATGAATGTTATGGATGTTTATTTACTTATCATCATTAGTGCTTAGGCATCTATCACACTAGTTTTATATGATGTTTGTCGCAATATAGAATATATCGGCTGTTATGTAATAACTCCTGGAAGCAGGTGCAGGACAGGTATGATTCTCCGTACCTCTGTGCCATGTTTACTATTAAGATTTTCATAGTGCTTTGTGATTTGTTTATCGCTCACACCATACTTTTATCTGACTCAAACTTTTATGTTCCCTCTTATTACCTTGGGTGCTCATCGATGATGCCGATGAGAAGAACAAGTAACGGGTTTGGGTATTATCTGGAGCTGTACAGGTGGATTCGCGGGAGGCGACGTTTAACATATTTATACTCATATCATTATTGTCTGTTCTATTATGTAGCACTGTGGAGCCTTGACAATGTTTGGATTTTGTTAGAAACAATTTATCAGTTTTGAGTTTATTCAGTACTTGTATAAACTCTATTACGTTCTGTATAACTGTATGAGCCTGTATACCCTAACTATATAGTTTGTATAGTTATTACTACATCGTCTTAGTTATTTCTGTGATTGTTATTTTTATATGTTATCTGATGCGCTGTGAGATATATGAAAAATTCTGTAATTGTGTTTATGTTTTGTTTCCTTCTTTCTCTTTTATTCCCTTCTCTTCTTTCTTCCTTTTCTTCCTTTGTACTATTCCTTTCTCTTGACGGTCGCTTTACATCGATCGGGTGCTTGTGCAACGCATATATTTAGTTTTGAGCACCGGTGGTGTATGGTAGACTATCACAATATTGGCAGATTGTTTTATTTTGATACACATGGTGTTTTTAATTTTGGCAAGATTTGGCCTTTTATATGTTTTAAAATATACTTTTGTCTCCGTTGAAGGCACATTACAGAAGTTAAGGACAAAGAAAACAACTACAGATCCATGTTTGTATATTATTGTAAGGAAAGCCGTTACAAAGACGATTACGTAAATTTGATCTCTATTTTTGGAATATAAAAAAATGTAGATTTTATATTTATTTGATAGAAAATACCTAGAAATTTGCAGTTTTTAGGAAAAAAATTTAAAATTCCGTAATAGTGAAAAACTACTGCTATTTATTAAAATTACATTAAATAACAAATATCATTAGTTAAGAATTAAAAACTTTGATGTTTCAAAATTTATTCAAACTTACACGTTAACCTGCATTTTTTCTAAGAAACTACAAATTAATTTGGTTTTCCTAATGAAAAAATAGTAATTGTATTTACACTTGTTTGGTTTTTCATATAACAACCACTGAAATTATTTATAGAGAAATTGCCAATATTTTACAACTAGTTATTTATATTTTGTGAAAAATAGGCACAAGGACAAATTTTATAAAAAAATAGGTTAAAGGACACCAAGTTTCTTTTTTAGGTTGACAGACAAACTTGTAAAAATATTAGATTGAAGTACAATGCTAAATACAAATAACATTTTACCTAGTGTAAAACTGAATATAATGCTAGTTGAAACCTAGTATTTCGGTATAGAATAAATACTGAATATAATGCTAGTTGTATATAACATTTTCCTTCAGCTTATTTTTCAAAGTTTGTCCTTCAGCCTAAAGATAAAACTTGATGTCCTCCAGTCTAAGTTATTTTTTCAAAGTTTGTCATTCTCCCTAATTATCTCTTATTTTTAAAAGTGAATATATTTACAATTTTAACTATAAATTCTTGAGTTTTAAAGGTAAGTATTTACAGTTTTTATTGTGGAAATTTCTCAAAAGGGAAGGGAGGAAGGGGAGAAGGCGGGGAAGGAGCTTGTTTTAATTTATATTTACTTTAGATGAAATGCATATTTAAATTTTGAAGAGGAATAAAGAAAAATAAATATAAAAAATAATTGGAGTAATTTAAAGCATGTTTTTGGAAAATGGCATATGTGTATTAAGGCATCCTATGATTTCTACTTTAATTTAAATTTTCCACATTTGTCTAGGTGTTCCCTAATTTCCACTTTAAAATATCAATCTTCATCGTTTAGTCGATGTAACTTATTTCCCAATTCCTACATTTTCTCAATTTGTAACACTTCTCTGTTCCAAAGCTATAATAAAAAGTTAGCACTCAAAAAATCGAATGTTCATTTCCAAAATCTTAATTTAATAAAATACTTATAAACAAGTAGAAAATATACTAAGTATGCAACAAAATATATTCAAAAAATACATTTTGAATGCTACATGATCTAAAGAAAACCTTAAAGTAGAATTTTCTACAACAACGCTATGCGAATAAAGCATACCCAGGGAAGCAAACTATTAAACTGATTTTTGGTCAATTAAGTCTTACACCTAAGTTTATGCAATTTACAAAACAATCACAGCTAGGAATCTCAACACTGTCATAAAACAATAAGGAAATCAGTAAATGTCATAGTATTTTTATAGTGATTCGGCAAATGCTGGCCTGCGTCCACTTGAAGTAATCTTTGTTTATATTATTGATTACAAGTACAGTTAGTTTTGGTATGAAAGAAAATTCGTCTCTATATATTGACAGTGCTTCCATGCGTAGAAGATAAGATCCCAATTTCAGATCCTTTTATGGCTTATTTATAGGAGTAAGATCAGTTTGGATTGACATGTCAACACAAAGGGAGGCCATCTAAGGGGGATGATCCAATCCATAAAATGGATCTTGGATCTCCCCATGGGGGAATTGGCGCCAAATCCCTAACGGGAATCGATGGAATCCTAAACGGTGAGTCCCTTAGGGTGGGTTCCCATTGTTGCTTCTTGGCTTCTCGAGTCCATGGCATATTGGTTTGAGATTTGGCTTTGAACAATTGACAAAGTTATTGAATCCTGAAATTCCTTGCTTTGAATATATACCGATCTGACATTTAGCTATATTTTCAATCCTTCTCCTTTGCTTTGGATATGTTTCGACACTTAGCCGAATTTTGAGCTTTAATCTTGTTGGGAAATGCAGATTATGGATCTTATGGCGAACTTAACACAGAGCGTGGGTGAATAATGTTTAATGGAATTTTTTTATAATACATAGTATATCTTTTTGGACTAATTAGAGATAGATGCAAATCACAAATATATAACAATCATAGAATCAAACATAGATACATAATAAAAAGTAAAAAGCAAAAAAAGGAAAGAACACACTAGGATTTTTATACTAATTCAGAGTTACACTACATCAAGTCCCCCACAACTCTTGGTTGATGCAGATTTATTTTCAATAATAATCTTCAAATACAATCCTTGTTTTCACAGGTCATGAGGTACACTCAACCTGTTTCCGGAATACAGTGAGACTTAATTGATTTTTGGGCTACAATCACACCCAGTTGATTTATACAGGTAATAACTACATTTTTTTCAGTGTCTGATTTTGGAAAGAAGACTCAATAGAACATGATCTTGCGATCTTTGATTATAGAAACTCCTATAACTCTGAACAACTGTTGAAACCTTGAAAGAGTTTGATAGAGAATCAAACTAGAACAGAATAGTTGATTCTCTTTGAAATTAAGCAAAGTTTGAATATATAATTTAGAAAATTAAAAGTAGAAATGGAGAGGAGAAAGGAGAGGAGAAGAGAAGATAAATGAAATTAGTTATGAAAAATCGAATTTAGAAACCTATTTATGGTCGTCCAACAGTCATATCCTTTCAGGAAAAGGATTCAAACCAATAGACACAACTTTTGAAATTCAAAATTTAAATAAAATGGTAATCATGTTGACATGCCTAGTACCCCATGTCGACATCCCTTAGACAAAATTATAAATATGAATACTTTTGAAAATTGTGTAAAGGATGTTGAAATAAATCAAGGTAATTTTGGAGTTTAAACATACCATTGTTTTATATAATAAGATAGTACAATAGAGTAAAAATATAAATTAAAAACATTTAATTATAATTTACAAAAGTGATATAAAAGTTAATTTAAAATTATAAGTATAAATATTAAACTTGAAAACTTAATATTCAAAGATATAGATAAATAATATACTTAAAAACTTAATATATCAACCTATAAATATAAGAGAATAATAATATTAAAACTTAAGTAATCATATATAGTTAGAACTTAATATAAGTAAGAAAATCTAAAATATTTAAACTAGGAGTTCAATTTAAATCCAAGAAATTAATTTAGATATGAAAAGATATATATTCATTTTGAATAGGAAGTAATTTTGAAGTCAATCCTGCAAATAGAAGATTTAAAAATAAGATAAAAATGATAAGAGATCTCAAATAGAGATTCAGTGCTATTACGGAGTTTTAACAATAAAATCTAGACTCTATAACTTATCCTATTTTCTTGAACTCTTAAACTCTTGTTACTCATGAGTCTTCAATCTTGAACTCGTCTTCTTTGATATCTTTAATCCTGGATCATTAAACTGTACAGTCTTCAAATTAATACCTGTATATAATTCCTGCATATACACTTATATATATATATTTCTAGATAAAAGTGTCAGCATATATTTTATAACAATAATAGTTAAAACAAGGTTGTTATCATCAAAACAATCATCATCAACATCTCATTCCCTAACAAATCCAACTTGTTCGATGGCAATATTCCGATGAATCTGACTATTTGTTTGTTCATATAATCATCCATATCTGACTTTTGAGTCATCCAACATCCAATCCCAAAGCATAATGACATTGTTAAAAGGAGGGTTAAAACTTGTACCTCAAAACATATATTTCTGTGGAAGATGTATTTTATATAAGTCCAGTATCTGCAATCTTCACAGATTGCTCTTGTTCTTCGCAGCCGCTCTGAACCGCAATCGAAGTCCATGATATTGCTGAATCATTTAAACAGTTATTTCCAAACTAGTGGTTGTGGCTTTGCTGAGCCATTATTGAGTTTCACAACCTCTCCGAGTTGATGTTTAGTGTCTGTGACCACACTGGGTCGATTCCTTTAAGTGCCATCCCGGGACACCCCACGTCTATTGATGTCACTGACAAAGGGAATGCATTATGTTTCATGAAGCGTTATAGGTAAACAGACACAGAATATTACAAGACAAATATAAGTAAAATAGCAGCGGAAATTCAAATTTTTATTTCAACCATAAATCATACATCGTGGTCCAAAGTACCATAAGTCATTAAAACCATTACAACAAAATAACTTCTGTCTTTTACCATCAGAGTACATAAATACTTAAAAGAAAACATAATTCCCCAAATAAAAGAGACAAAGGCATAGTAGAGATAAGAACTTGAGCCATACTTCGAAAGCAGCTCTAGCAAGATGATAACTGAGTCCTGACTAAGCCTGAGTGTTTCCTTCCTGAGAACCCGGGCGGGGGGGGGGGGGGGGGGGGAGGAGGAAAAAAGGGTCAGATATAAAGTCTGGCGAGTCCAGTTACTTTTAACAAGTAAATAAATAAAAGTAGCATGACAGACATATAAAGTGGATAAGAGAGATCACTACATAAAAGGAAGGTGTGACAAGGTAGACAGGATAAGTTGTATACGCTTCCCTAATGATTACTCTGCACTATTACTAGTATAACCAGAATGAGATGAACCCTTCCACTATAAGGTGGTAGACTTAGGAATACGTCCAAATGTACCCTACTACTACCCTGATCGTTCGGATCCCTACTCCGTAGATACTCTGCGCCAGCCCCACAGTAGGATGTATCACGTCCCAAAGTGGCAACACCTCCTTGATGCGCACCACACCATATCTATAGGTGTCACAGTCGTCTTATCCCCTTCTGCCCGGCTCATGCATACACATGGCCCGGTCAGTTTGCGCCGCCCACACCATCCTCCATGTTTGGATCTCTTACAATCAATCCAGTAAGTGTGCCCCTTCTCCGACCTAGTACGGAGTACATGTTTTGATAACTACTCCGGGTTACTGGATGAAATGGGTCCCACACAATATGATACATGCTCTCCCCTTTGTCTTGTATCCCCCACTAGGTTTTCTTTGGCTATATATACCATTAGGTGTCTTTAATTACATAACCCTATCATTTCTACATGTTATGCTTACCCTAAAAGGTGTCTTTAATTACATAACTTTACTATTCTCCCCGGTCTTGTATACCACTTAGTGTCTTTAATTACATAACCTTATCGGGTTAAGTTTGGCGGCCTATATGTAAATATTACCCACCCCCTCAGATTTACTTAACCCACCCACTGTCCAACCAATTTTACTTAACCCTAAATTTAGTTCATAATCATACAATCCCTATGGATTAGATTAGGTTAAGTAGTCCAATTTATTACCATGTCCATTTATGGTTTATAATGGGCTAGACCTCCCATATTAGGCCTACAACTTGTGGATGCTGGATATGCCGGTCGGGTCTGATCAGTCTTATTCCACAGTTGGGCCTAACCTCGTGTCTTAGCTCGATTCGTATTCGCGCACTTAGACCTCTCACATTAGGTTCAACATTAGTGGTTGCTGGATATGCCGGTCGGGTCCGGGCAGACTTCCATCACTAATGCAACCTAACCCCGTGTCAAAAGTGCAATTACAATTTCTAATTGTAATTATTAGACATTTCGTTCTTATCCAATTCTTACCTATGTCTTTATAGGTGATTATGTCCCCACTTCCCCAATTTGAATTATATGTCCATTTCATATAAACATTATTTAAATTATGCCAATTCTAACCCTTTTTCCCCCATTCCCTAACTAACGCATTCGCATATATTTGGCGGCGTATAGGCTAGAAGGTAGCCTAGTCATACACAATAAAAAGGGAAAAGTGATGGGAATATGACAAAGGTGATTGTTTTGGCATAAACATAAACTAGCATGGTGATACGTTGGACATATAAGCATAAATCTAATGAACTTGTGGTAGTTAATTGATTCTAACATAACTATGATGTCATAATAAGCATAATAAGATCTAAATTAACAATTTAGATGTCCAACTGGTTTAGATCTAATATGATAGGAACAAGGTGATAAACTAGATCTGATTACCAATTTAGATGTCCACATAATTCAGATCCAATAGTTAAAATTAGATCTAACACAAATAAGGTCAAGATCCACATGATAGAATGTTATAATAGATCCAACACGATAGAGATTTAGATCAATAGTTAAAAATAGATCTAACACAAATAAGGTCAAGATCCACATCATAGAATGCCACAAAGGTTACAATAGATCCAACAAGATAGAGATTTAGATCCAAGTTATACTCAATTTAGAATGTAATAAGTTCACAATTTACAATGGATCCAATATAATATAGGCATATGAGCAAATCCAAACTATTGTCATATCACGTTTACTTCTATATATTTGAATCTAAATGCAACTAGGAACTCATAGAGTTTGGATTAGAAAATAGAGAAAGAATGGATCTTGAATCTCTAACTGATTTGCTTAGGTTGATAGTCGTAGGAGATTAACGGATCCAATTCAATTCAGACACCAGCAGAGTTTGGCCGTCATGGATTCTGAATGAATAAAACAAGAGAAATGACCATGTATTTATAGATGTCAGTCCCTCTGAAACTGACTGCCACATCATCCCTAGGGGTGTCGACACCCTTATAGGTGGGTCGACCTCGGTGTCGACACCCCTTAAGGGGAGTCAACCCCCTAAAGCGGGAAATTTGTCGCCAAATGAATTTTTGATTTTTGGACCCTTTCTGGATAAGTGCTGACTCATATGTGTATCATGTGAATATACATATTTCTTCTACGCGTATACAAACTTAAAATCCTCATAACATCTTCGTACAGTGTCCGTTTTACGCAAACCAAATGTCTATCTTGACCAAAATTTCGAGATGGACGCAATGGTGTAGTCCGTTTTCCTTAATTTTGAATATTAAATAATTTTAGTTTGTCCTCTTTTTGTATTGTTAAAATTTCGGGGTGTTACATTCTCCTATACTTAAAGGATTTCGTCCTTGAAATCTCTAGGTTGAGAAGAATGTATCCTACCATCCATCATCCACCAATCACTGGCATCCATTGTCCTTAAGAATTCTAATGCTTATATGAATATATGCAAGGGTGTGTGTATATGTCCCAACACTAATGCGAAAATCGGGCGGTCTACTGATTTAGTTGACCTCCTTAATGCAATGTATGTTAGTGCCATGAATCCAATATGTATGCAAATAATCCTATTATAACATGTGAGTTCTATATGTGTGCACACTCATTCGTCCAAATGCAACATCCATATGCTAATACATTCATTTTCATCCATAAAGGAAAAGAAAATGCACATACATCCATATGCAGTATGTGAGTGATTGAGTCGATCTACTGCCTAATGTGTGTGTATATGCATCAACAGGCAGCCACTAACAAACACTTGCATCCACTTGCATCCATCAAACATAACATGTCTCAGACACATGTTTACATCTATAGGATTCCTATCTAAAGGTCGAAAATACTATGGATAAGATATACTCAAATGATAGAAACACGCACAGATAAAACTTAGGAAAAGGAGTTAAGGACATACCCTTGAAAAGAAAAAGGTATGAAGCATGAATCTTGGCTTCGGTCTCCCAAGTCGCATCCTCTGGGTTATCTCCCCATTGAACCTTTATCAACTTGATCTCTTTATTGCGTAGCTTCTTAACTTTTGATCCAAGAATACGGGCAGGGACTCGCCTAACTGTTGCCTCCTGTTCCACTTCTACCTCTTCCAATACACTCGGCTCAACAACTTCTACGGTGTCATGCAGGCACTTCCGCTGATGAGAAACATGGAAAACATCATGAATGCCGGATAGATTTTCTGGGAGCTTTAACTTATAGGCCATTTGGCCAATCCTCTCGGTTATGGGAAATGGCCCCACAATCCTAGATGCCAACTTCCCTACCGATCCGAAGCGAACCACATTCCTCAGAGGTGATACTTTGATAAAAACTAAGTCTCCCACTTCAAATTTGATGTCAGCCCTTCTCTTGTCTGCATAGGACTTCTGCCTATCTTAAGCTGTCTTTATCCGCCGTCGAATAAGGTCAATCTTTTTCGATGTTTATCTAACCATATCTAGTCCAAGTAATAATCTTTCTGTAGATTCCCACCAACTAGTTAGTGATCTACAGGGTCGTCCATACAATTCTTCGAAGGGTGCCATGCCGATGCTGGATTGATGACCGTTGTTATAGGAAAACTCTACTAAAGGAAGGTGTTCTTCCCAAGTCCCTACGAAATCCAGGATACACAGCCTCAAAAGATCCTCTAGAATTCTGTGCACCCTCTCCGTCTGCCTATCGAACTGAGGATGATAAGCGATTCTCAAACACAACTGTGTACCTAAAGCTTCTTGCAAGCTCCTCCAAAATTCACTGGTGAAGATGGGGTCATGATCGCTCATGATGCTGGAAGGTACTCTATGAAGACGAACTATCTCATGAACATAAATTGCTGCCAACCATGATGCTGTCCTCTTACTTTTAACTGGAATGAAATGAGCGCTCTTAGTCAATCTGTCCACTACTACCGAAATACTAGTGTTTCCTTTCTTCGATCTAGGCAAACCATCTATGAAATCCATAGAGACGCTCTCCCATTTCCATTGAGGAACCTCTAAAGGATGAAGTAAACCACCGGACTTCTTTTGCTCAGCTTCAACTTGCTGGCAAACTAGACATTGGGAAACAAATTCAACCACATCTTTCTTCATACCAGCCCCCCAAAAAAAAACCTTTTCATATCTCTGTACATCTTATCACCGCCTGGAATGAATAGTCATCTTAGAATGGTGGGCTTCTTCTGGGACGGCCTTTATCAAGCTTCCAGTTTGAGGAACACAAAGCCTTTCATGTCGTCGCAACCACCCCTTTTCATCTATAGCATATCTACTGAGGTGACTAGAAGTCTCCCCTTTTCTGAGTTTTTCCATGATATCTAAAATCTGTGGGTCACCTTGTTGCGAAGCTCCTATCTGATCCATAAGAGTTGGCTGTATTTCCAAGGATGCAAACCAATCAGGCAAAATCACGATGGAGGGTCTAAAATCAAAAGCTGATATGAACTCCAAGCTCTTCCTCTCCACAAACAGAGGACTCAAGGCCATCCTCTTCCTACTTAGTGCATCTGCCACCACATTACCCTTGCCAGGGGTATAAGCAATCTCAAAATCATAAGAAGCTAGGAACTCCAACCACCGTTGTTGCTTTAAATTGAGATCCTTCTGCGAGAACAGATACTTGAGAGATTATGATCGGTGTATAACTCGAACTTCTCTCCAAGTAAATAATGGCGCTATGTCTTAAGCGCAAATACTATGGCAGCTAGCTCTAGATCATGGGTAGGGTAATTCTTCTTATGAACTCTCAACTGTCTATCCCCATAACACACCACTTTCCCTTCTTGCATCAGAAACACACCAAGCCTTGTACCACACGCATCAGTGTAAATAGTAAACACTTTACTCCCATCAGGCAAGGTCAAGACTGGGGCTGTTATCAGAACCCTCTTCAGTCGTTGGAAAGCAACATTACAATCTATATCCTATGAAAATGCCAAATTCTTCTTTATCAGCCTGGTGAGTGGGGCTGATATCTTTGCGAAGTCCTTAGCGAACTTCCTATAATAACCTGCCAACCCAAGAAAGATTCTCACCTTGGTTGCATTTTTAGGAATCTGCCAATCTTGCACTGCAACCACCTTTGCCGGATCTACAGCTATCCCTTCTTTAGAGGCCACATACCCTAAGAATCTCACTACTTTTCTCCAAAAATGGCATTTGGAGAACTTCGCCTTAAGCTGATGTGCATAGATAGTTTTCAAAACTTCTCTTAAGTGTTGGGCATGCTCTTCTTCGCTTTTGGATAAGATCAAGATATCGTCAACAAAGACCACGACAAATTTGTTTAGAAACTCCCGAAACGCCCTACTCATTAGATCAACAAAATAGGCGAGTGCATTCGTCAACCCAAAACGCATAACTAGCCATTCAAAGAAACTATCCGGAGTTCTAAAAGCGGTCTTATCTATGCTGTCCTCAACTACCCTCAATTGATTAAATCCCGTGGCCAAGTCTAACTGAGAAAATACCAAGGCACCAACAAGCTGATCAAATAAATCATTAATACTCGGGAGTGGGTGCCTATTCTTCTTAGTGAGTTTATTCAACTCTCTATAGTCAACACACAAACGAAGCGAACCATCCGCCTTAGTTGCGAATACAACTGGAGCACCCCATTCAAATATGTTTCATTTGATAAATCCTTTCTCAAGTGGCTCCCCTACTTGCTTACTCAGCTCCCTTCTTTCCCTTGGAGCCATATGGCACACTGGTAATGCAACTGGCTTTTCATTGTCCATCAGATATATACAAAAATCGATCTAGTGCCTCGGAGGTAAACCCCGTACCTCATCAAAGACATCAGGATAATCCCGGACTACTGGAACAGATTGCAAGTAATCGATAGGTGCATCAAGAGACTCTAGGAAACTAAGCATAACCGACCCTTATGGGTCACAAGAAATCTCGAGAGTCCTCCCATGACAAGTTAGAAGCCTAACAACCCTCTTCTCACAATCCAGAATAGCACTATACGTGGTAAGCCAATCCATTCCTAAAATCAACCCATAGCCCATAATCCCGAGCACATACGCGTCGCACTCAAACTCGACGCCTAACACAGATATCCTCAAACCCCGACAAATCATAGATAAATGAGCCGAACCACCAATGGAGTTTGAGACAACTACGGGATCCACTACAGACTAGTAATTAAGTGCAGAGATTCAACCACAGAACTAGATATGAACGAATGTGAAGCGCCAGAATCAAAAAGTGTTCTAATATGATGGTTTGAAAGAGAAATTAAACCTTCCACAGAAATTTTTCTACCTCTATTAGGAGCACTGATTGCGAGAGCATGCACCTGCCCTCCAGAAGTTCCTGCCCTTTAACCTTGTCCTTGTGATCCCTATTTCTTCGGGCACTCCCTAGCAAAGTGTCCGACCTCTCCACAATTGTAACAAGAGTTCTTCCTTCGCTTACGGTCTTTGACCAAGTGACCCTCTTTCCCACAATTGTGACATTTTCTATTATCCTTGCCCTTGTCATTCTTTCCACCTTTCTTCTGATGTTGTTGCTGTTGTTGTTGGCCCTTCTTGAGCCACACCTTCTTATTTAGCGATGTTTCCTCAGCCTTTACTTCCTTCTTTTCTCCCTTGTCTTCCTCATGCATTAGGGCCATATCAACTAGCTTTTCAAAAGTGGTTCCATTGGAATATGGGACATGGCTAACCCATGAAGGGGATCATTTATCCCTTTAGCAAACTGCAACACCTTCTTGTGCGGAGTATCCACCAATTCTAACCCGAACCTTGCTAGCAGGTTGAATTTATTCACATACTCTTTTACCGTCAAGTTCCCTTGTTTGAGTTCCAAGAACCTCACCATCTACATGCTTTTTTCCGCTTGGGAAAGAAACTTTATTTCAAATCTTTGTCTGAAATCCTCCCAAGTTTCCACCGGACGTCCAACTTGGGTAACTTCCCACCAAAATGAGGTTTCGTCTTTCAGTAGCCAGGCTGCTAACTGAACCTTCCTTCTATCCTCTACTTCAAAGATTACGAACAAGTCCTCGGTCTCCTTGAGCCAATTCCGCGCTTCTACAAATGTCTCGTTCCCATGGAATGGCTTCCCTCCCATAGCATGGAAGTCCTTACAGATCTTAGCGAAATTATCTTCTCTTGGATGGGAAGGAGAAGGAATGACTGGTGCAGCTGGGGGAGGAACATTTCCTTGGCCCTTGGCAGGTGTCGCGGCCTCTAGATACCTACAGAACCATCTGGGTATTGTAACGCCCTCTGGGATATTAGGAATGTTTGGTTCCTCGGACATGTTGAAAAGAAAAAGGGAAGAGATTTAGACAAAGGACCGAAGAATATTACATATGGGTTCTTAGGGAATGTCTTTCAAAACAGACTTTTCTTTTAGAAAATGCTTTCTTTTAAAACCTTTTCGAAAAACTTTATCCAATCTGGTAACCTTCAGCTCTGATACCAAGTGTGACACCCCACGTCCGTTAATGTCACTCATAAAGGGAATGCATTAAGTTTCATGAAGCGTTATAGGTAAACAGACACAGAATATTACAAGACAGATATAAATAAGATAGCAGCGGAAATTCAAATTTTTATTTCAACCATAAATCATACATCGTGGTCCAAAATACCATAAGTCATTAAAACCATTACAACAATATAACTTCTATCTTTTACCATCAGAGTACATAAATACTTAAAAGAAAACATAATTCCCCAAATAAAAGAGACAAAGGCATAGTAGAGATAAGAACTTGAGTCATACTTCAAAAGCAACTCTAGCAAGATGATAGTTGAGCCCTTACTAAGCCTGAGTGTTTCCTCCCTGAGAACCCGAGGAGGGGGGAAGGGGAGCGGAACGAAAGAAGGAGAAACAAAAAGGTTCATACATAAAGTCTGGCGAGTCCAGTTACTTTAAGCAAGTAAATAAATAAAAGTAGCATGATAGGCATATAAACTGGATAAGAGAGATCGCTACATAAAAGGCAGGTGTGACAAGGTAGACTGGATAAGGTGTATAAGCTTCCCTAATGATTACTCTGCACTATTACTAGTATAACCAGAATGAGATAATCCCATCCACTATAAGGTGGTAGACTTAGGCATATGTCCAAATATACCCTTTTACTACCCTGATCGATCGGCTCCCTACTCCGTAGATACTCTGTGCCGGCCCCACAGTAGGATGTATCACGTCCTAAGGTGGCAACCCCTCGTTGATATGCACAACCGCAAATCTACAGGTGTCACGGTCGTCTTATCCCCTTCTGCCCGGCTCATGCATGCTCATGGCCTGGTTGGTTTGTGCCGCCCACACCGTCCTCCATGTTTGGATCTCTTACAATCAGTCCAGTAAGCGTGCCCCTTCTCCGACCTCGTACGGAGTACATGTTTTGATGCCTACTCCGGGTTACTGGATGAAACGGGTCCCATACAATATGGTACAAGCTCTCCCCTCTGTCTTGTATCCCCCACTAGGTTTTCTTTGGCTATGTATACCACTAGCTGTCTTTAATTACATAACCCTATCATTTCTACAGGTTATGCTTACCCTAAAAGGTGTATTTAATTACATAACTTTATTATTCTCCCCAGTCTTGTATTCCACTTGGTGTCTTTAATTACATGACCTTATCGGGTTAAGTTTGTGGGCCTATATGTAAATATTACCCACCTCTTCAGATTTACTAAACCCACTCACTGTCCAACCAATTTTACTTAACCCTAACTTTAGTTCATAATCATACAATCCTTATGGATTAGATTAGGTTAAGTAGTCCAATTTATTACCATGTCCATTTATGGTTTAAAATGGGTTAGACCTCCCACATTAGGCCTACAACTTGTGGATGCTGGATATGCCGGTCGGGTTCGGGCAGTCTTATTCCACAGTTGGGCCTAACCTCGTGTCTTTGCCCGATTCGTGTTTGTGCACTTAGACCTCTCACATCAGGTTCAACATTAGTGGCTGCTGGATATGCCGGTCGGGTCCGGGCAGGCTTCCACCACTAATGCAACTTAACCTCGTGTAATAAGTGCAATTACAATTTCTAATTGTAATTATTAGACATTTCATTCTTATCCGATTCTTACCTATGTCTTTATAGGTAATTATGTCCCCACTCCCCCAATTTGAATTATATGTCCAATTCATATAAACCTTATTTAAATTATGCCAATTCTAACCCTTTCCCCCCGTTCCCTAACTAATGCATTCACATGTATTTGGCGGCGTCTAGGCTAGAAAGTAGCCTAGTCATACACAATAAAAAGGGAAAAGTGATGGGAATATGACAAAGGTGATTGTTTTGGCATAAACATAAACTAGCATGGTGATAAGGTGGACATATAAGCATAAATCTAATGAACTTGTGGCAGTTAATTGATTTTAACATAACTATGATGTCATAATAAGCAAAATAAGATCTAAATTAACAATTTAGAAGTCCATCTGGTTTAGATCTAATATGATAGGCACAAGGTGACAAACTATATCTGATTTGCAATTTAGATGTCTACATAATTTAGATCTATAGTTAAAATTTGATCTTACACAAGTAAGGTCAATATCCACATCATAGAATGTTACAATAGAGCCAGCAAGATTGAGATTTAGGTCAATAGTTAAAAATAGATCTAACACAAATAATTTCAAGATCCACATTATAGAATGCCACAAAGGTTACAATAGATCCAACAAGATAGAGATTTAAATCAAAGTTACACTCAATTTAGAATGTCATAAGTTTGCAATTTACAATGGATCCAATATAACATAAGCATATGAACAAATCCAAACTATTATCATATCACGTTTACTTTTATACATTTGAATCTAAAAGCAACTAGGAACTCACAGAGTTTGGATTAGAAAACAGAGAAAGAATGTATCTTGAATCTCTAACTGATTTACTTAAGTTGATAGTTGTAGGAGATTAACGGATCCAATTCAATTCAGACACTGGCAGAGTTTGTCCTCCATGGATTCTCAATGAAGAAAACAAGAGAAATGACCATGTATTTATAGCTGCCAGCCCCTCTGAAATCGACTACCACATTAGCCCTAGCGGTGTCGACACCCCTATAGGCGGGTTGACCCTAGTGTCGACACTCCTTAAGGGGGGTCGACCCCAGTGTCGGCACCCCTCTAGGAGGGTCGATCCCCTAGAGTGGGAAATTTACCGCCAGATGAATTTTCAATTTTTGGACTCTTTCTGGATAAGTGCTGAATCATATCTGACTCATATGCGTATCATGTGTATATACATATTTCTTCTACGCGTATACAAACTTAAAATCCTCATAACTTCTTCATATGGTGTCTGTTTTATGCAAACTAAATGTCTATCTTGACCATAATTTCGAGACAGACGCAGTGGCACAGTCCTTTTCCTTAATTCTGAATATTAAATTAGGTATTACTTAATTTATCCTCCTTTTGTGTTGTTAAAATTTCAGGGTGTTATACATCCACACTTCAGTGATCCTAGCCTCGCTCGTCTCTTGCCCAATGTAGTTGCTCATGACGACTCAAGTCTTTTCCATGCTAATAGCAATCCATAGTTGGCGATCTGATCCTCGCATGGCTTTACTTAAGCATAACCCATACTTAGCCTTTCTTGGTTTGATTTGTCCTCGTCAAGCATCATCCATCTCAATGGTTCACGGTTTGGTTAGTGTCTTTCCTAACATCATCAATAATTAACGGTCTTTAGTTTTATTGGATTCCCACCAAGAATCAGCCATACTTGTTAGTTCACCATTTTGTTTGCGTCCTACCCAACATCAACCATGCTTGATATTTCGTAGCCTTACCGAGCTCATGTCGAGCATTATCCATACTCGAAGATTTATAGCCTCATTAGCTTTTTACCAAAGTCAACCATAATTGGCGTTACATTGCCTTAATGGGCTCTTGCCATGCATCGGCAATAGATGACGAGAGTAGATTAATTTTAAAGTTTGGTTGAAGGTTCAGTATATGAAGAGCATCATCTATACTTACCAAATAATTTTATTAGAGTATTACAACTGTAGATTCCACATATGATGAACATCAACCATACCCACTATATGATCCTATTAAATTATGTCAAATGCAAAATCCATACTTGACGAGCATAAACCATACCCTCAAAATAGTTTATTAAAGTAAGAAATTGTAGATTTTATTAATAAAAAATAAAAAGTTAATCACCGTTCAGAGTTTATTTAGGGTTCTCATTGCGTCCCATACAAGAGTAAACTGTTGGATCTAAATTAACCCTAGAGGGGAGGGGGTGAATAGGGTTTATCGTAGATTTTTGCTGATAATTAAATAATAACAACACAGATAATAATCAGAATAAATGCGGAAAATAAATAACACACAGATATAGCCAGCTTCGGCAAAACCCTGCCTGCTGCTGCATTCCCCAAGGTTTCTGCTAGGATTTTACGCTTACAATCCCCTGTAAACTCGTGACACTCGCTCCCAACTGTTCTTAACCCTACGCTCAAAACCCTGCACTAGTTTCTATCCCTGAAATCGGATTTCCGCAAATTACAAATCCCGTAATTCGTCTCCCCTAGATTTTACAGATTTAGAAACTGATTGATGGTTTATAAACTGAAAAAATATATTTAAAATAAGATAAAAGAAACAAACAAAACCCAAGAATTTGAAATAAGGGTTATACCCTCTATATGAAACTTGGCCGGCCCTTTTTAATTGCTTTACCACCATTTTGTTTAGCCCGATCTCTTTGTCTCTGTGAAAAATATGGCGGCTCCTAGGGTTTCTCTGGAAATCCAAATTTCGGTCTCTGATTAATGAATTGTGATTCGAGGTGTCTCTAATTGCTCTAATGCTTTGAGTTGCTTCTCCGTTGATCGGTTATCTGCCTCTCTCTCTGGAGATTTGATCGAAAACACTCAGGATAAAATTGTGAGTTTTACTGATTTGATTCTTTCGATTTTCTCTTTGAATTGTTGTGTTGGTTTTCGATGCTTTGCAATGAGGATATGGGTGTTAATTTATAGGGTTATAGAAAACCCTAATATCCCTCTCTGATTTCGTATGTGGCTGGTCATGATATATGTTCGATAATTTTGGGGTTTTTTGAAATGGCTTTCTTGCGACTAATCTGGTGATTTGAATTAATCCTTGATGTTTTCAAAATGTCCAAACTTTTTAGAGTATTTTGACGATTTGTTTTTGAATGTATATGCTCGTGAAAAATTTGGAGTCCTTGCGTGTGAATTCCTGACGTTGAATAGGTCTTGCGTGATTTCTGTTTTGAGTTTTCCCTTAAGTTTTGACACTAATTTGTGAGATAATTTCTGGACTTTAAATTGGGTTTGAAATCTTCAAACTTTTTGGAAATAAAACTTGCGTGATGAATTCCTTAGATTTTGATTCTTTATTTTTGTCTTGAATGTTAAAATCCATTTATGCACCTGTATGTGAATTCTGCAATTGTATTTGTGTGTATGAACTTACCACTGCACTTGTACTGCTCCATGAAATCTGTTGATCCTTGTGTGTGACACCTTGAACATGTATACATGTCTTGAATTACCTTTGCTAAATTTCATCATATTTTGTAAGTTGCCAAAACTGTTATATACATTGGCATTTGTAAATTGGAGTGACTTGTTCTAGTGTGGTCTGCCTTGTACATATCACTTGTAAACAACGTACATGTGCCTGAACAAGAATTTGAGACATTTTCAATCCTGCAATCCACACCAAAAAACTGTTGCACCATAACTTTTTGCTGCGCATGTTTATATTGCCATGTACTTGTCTGGGCTTCCTTGATCCTGCCTTGACTTATGCTCGGCCATTATTGTCTTGCTCCATGTAGCTAGTTTACATTGCACCAATGTTGCTCATGTGGACACTGTATTTGCTGTTTAGAATGATAGATTTTAAGCTGCACCATCCATTGCTTAAATCCATACATTTTTTGCTTTCCTACATTAAAATAAGCTCGACCATGCATTCATTTGTCTTTACTGTTTTGCTGCTACTGCTGAAACACATTTGCTGCACCATGCTTGTGTATGACCTGGAAACATGAACTATGCTACATTGCTTCATTTAAATGAGCTCGACCAACCATTCATTTGCCTGCTGAAACCATTATGCATGTTCCCCATGCAGTATTGAATATTTTCATTTGATTTTAACTTGACATTTTCTTTGTCTCTTTTGTAATTTGTGCACAGTCATGTTACTTGTACTTTGCTGTGTACGCTTTCATGCTAAACCATGTATACTTTAGCATTCATGCATTTGAGCCCTGTACAACGTTATAGCTCCATTCACTAAACTTGCTATTTTGCCTTCTCGACCAGTTTTCATTGCTGCTTTGATTTGAACCATGTTTGTGCTGTTTTGAAAATTAATTTGATCTCGACCAATTTGGCCTTGTGTCATTTCATTTTTGCACTTTTAGTTGTTGAACCATTGTTCTTCCATTTGGTTGATATTAAACCTTTCTGTGTCGATTTTGTGAACATGTGTATGGACTAGATCACCATCCATGTTTCTTGACTGCACTTGACCAGCTCCACACTTGTGCATGTCCAGTCCGGAATGTTTTGCCATGTCCTGAAACTTTTATTTTAATTTTTCTATTTTTTTTATTTGCACTTTTAGCTCGACCATTTGCGCACTGATTTGCACTGAGTCGAGAAGGTCAACGTGGCTACTCCTCAATTGCTCGCTGATTGGTGAGGCAGTGCACACGTGTATATTTATACACGTGTGTACATGCAGCCATCAGATAGTTTTTCCTGTCCCTGCATATCAGACCAAGTCTAGAAAATGATGAGAAACACACCGAAATTCTGAGGAAAATAAAATTTAAAAATAAATCTTTATTTTCTTGTATTTTATTTTATTTTTGTTGCAGTCTACTGTGTGTGTTTTTGGGTATGTGACAGGTATGCAGATGATGACTGGACTGAAAGTCAAGATGCAATGAAGACAGAAGACAATAAAAGTGTCAATGTATGAGTTAATGAGAGTGTCTGTATATGTAAGTGTAAGTGTTGTAGAGAAGAGCTGAGTATGAAATTGAATATATTGAAATGTATATCAGTGATGTATATACAAATAGTGGAGTTGTAAATCTGTACTGTTTAAATATTGAAATAAAATATTCTTATTCAAATAAAATACTGTGTGAATGTTTAAATTTCTGTACAGTTGTATTTTATTTAAATAGAAATATTATATTCCTGTCTATTGTATAGCATACCAGTACAGTTACAAACACATTCAATAATAAAATATATTTGGTTGTTATCATCAAACAAAAATCATATAATTGTGTATACAACACTGTTATATACAACAATCTCCCCCTTTTGATGATGACAAACAAATAAAAGATTTTGAATGTGTTTGAACGTGAAATATATTACTCCCCCTATTTGTATGCCCCCCATAACTGAACTCCCTATATATGTGGAAATAACTGAAATTCAATAGACCATTCTTCCCCTAGATATTTAATTTCCAATCTTAAAATATTTTTGGATTAAATACTCATCAATCAAAATCTTGACAATTCTCCCCCTTTTATTATCATCAAAAAGATAATAGAAATTGATGCAGTGATGAATATAGACTAAAAAAAATATAAATTCAGACTAAGAGAGAGAGAGAGAGAATATATATTGTAAAATCCATTTAATCAAACAAAAATCATAATAATCTTTAAATTAGAAGCAAATTTCACTTTCGGAATGAATGGATTTACGATGGATTTATAAATTAAGGAAAGTTCAATAAAAATTGAATATTTGAATACGACTTTTGAAGATTTTAAATATGCTCAAAAATGTGTTAAGCACTTGCTAACCACGCATACCCAAAAGGTCTTTTAAATGGGGTTAATAGTAACTTAACTTTATCCTCTCTAGTGAGTTCCATCATGCACAACCCATAGGTCTTTTAAGTGAGAATGGAAGCACATAGAAATTAAGGTAATTCACCCATGAATAACCGTGAGGACTTTTAAATGGGAGTGAATACCAAGGATAAATTATTTATTTAATTATTTTTATTTTATTTTTAATTCCAAGAGTAATTAGAACTCCCTAAATTAAAAAAACCATGATGAATGACAGAAATATGGTAGATATAGAAGATGGTTGTGAAATAAGCTCTAATTCAAAGATATTATAAAATCTATCCAATCATCACGTGGTTTAAAATAACATCTCCTCTAGTTATGAATTATACCATAGTCACAACCCATCACAAATTCATAAATCTATTAATAATTTTGATGAGTCACAAAATGGTTCAAATCAATCAATAACTTCAATTTTTGAATAAATAATCAAAAATAATTTTAAAATTGAAAATATCAATTTCAAGAGGAGCTTTTGAAAATATCAATGCAAGTTTGAAAATCAGTTTCAAAAATCAATCAGTAGAATATGAAATTATCTAATATTTCTAATGCTGATTGCTCCTAGACAATTTATAAAACCATATTCAAATGAATCAAATCATTTTGAGCAGCACAAAATTGTTTTCAAAGCAAGAATCACAAGTGAATTTTTCAAAGAATTTTTTTAAACAAGAGCAAGAAACTGTCAACGATCAAATTTGAAGATAATTATTTGAGATCCCTTAAAAAAATCAAATTTTTTATAATTTAGGAAATTCAACAATCAATGAATGATTTCAAAATCAGCCAAGTAAAAAATAAAAGAAATTAAAAACTAAAGAAGGAAAACAAACTAAAAAGGAATTAAAATAAAAATACGAGTTTAGAGATCATACCTGACTTACCATAATTGATGTGATCCAATGAATCTTCAATTCTGAAATCTATGGCTAAGGAACTTCAAAAAATTCAATAAAATGGAACAATTTGAATTTTTATCTTTTAAACACAATTGTTCCTTAGCCTATCCCAGGTACCTAAATGTTTAAAGGATCGAGTGGTCTAACAAAAATTGTTTTACCACTCTTATCTTTGTTTACACGTTTTGATACCCAAACCCGTTTATATAACAATCCATTACTATCCACTAAAGTACCCTTTGGAACCCAAATTCGTTTAATTTTGATCAAATTCATTTTATTATCTTTTGCGATCCAAACACGTTTAATTGAATTGTTTTTAAACACGTTTTCATTTTGTTTATGATTTGAAAACCTTTTGAAATTATTAGAATTCAAAATTCCAATTTGACCTTTTTCAAAGATATTTGTAGGATTTTCAAAATCATTAAAATTTAGTTTTTCAAAAAGATAAATTTTTCCAAAGCGGTTTGAAGAATTTTTAAAATCATTAAAATCTTGCTTTTTGATTTGATCAAAATTTTCAAAACCCAGTCCTTTCTTACTCTTAAAAAAAATTTGGTTTTTTAACAACGTATTCAATGATTTTTCATCTTTAGAAAACTTAACCAATATTGATTCAAGTCGTTGAATTATAGATTTAAGATCACTATTTTCTTTTATTAAATTCGAACAACGATTTATAGTGATCTTCCTCTTTTCAGAATCATTTTGTTTCAAAACCATATTTTCGTTTTCAAGCATTTTAATTTTCGCATTAGACTCAAAAATCTCACTTCCGAATTGTTTACGCTTTTCAATTTCAAGTTTTTCAAAATCCTGAATTTTTCAATTTCTTTTTCTAAATCGTGATTTATACAGTAATTTCAGATTCATTATTTTTTAAAATCACATTTTCTTTTTCAAGGGTTTTGAAATTTTCTTTTATTTCAAGCAATTCTTTTTGAAAAGTCGTACATTTATCGCATTTGAGATTTTTGATATTCTCGGTTTCAATTTCAAGTTCGTTCAAAATTGATTCGGTTTTCAATAAACTCCTTTTCTCTAAAATTTCATGTTTGGAATTTTTAATCTTTTTAAACAGCGTCTAACTCTTTTTGCAAAAAATCATTTTTTTAGTTCAATCTCATTTATTTTAGAAATACCATTCCCTTTTCAAGCTCTTGAAAATTTTCATTAAGATGAACTAAATCATTTTCCAAATGTAAACATTTTTTGCAATTCAAGTTTTCAACCTTTTTAAAGTTTTCAAGATTTAATTCCAAATCATGATTTTTATTGCTCAACTCAACATTTTCAGATTTTAAATTTTTATTTGTCAGTTTAAGACTCTTAACAGTTTTGGTTAATTTATCACAAAGAAAAAAATAACTTTTCAAAAGGAAATTCATGGTGCTCGTCATCTGTTGAGTCCTCATCACTGTTATCATTCGATCCATCTTCTGTAAATCCTGTTAAGCATAATTTTGAAACTGAGTTGGCAATAGGGGTTTTGAGCTATTGTTGTCTTTTATTCCATACAACGCATCGAGAGTTTTCCAGATTTCCTGTGCAGTTAAACAATGAGAGATATGGTTATATTGATCATCATTTATATAAGAATATAAAATGTGTGTAGCACGAGAATTAATTATAATATCATTCCTATCTAACATATCATATCCGTTTTCAACAATATCCCGACATTTAACAATTTTTAAATAAATTTCCATTTTTAATTTCCAATTTAAAAAATATGTTCCATCGAAAATAGTAGGGGTAATACCGGAAAAATTCTCGCTAGATTGACAACTAGAAAACTCACCGTTAGGTAAATCCATGACTCTAGAGTTATTTAAAATAAAAAATACCTGCTCTGATACCACTTGTAGGATCTAAATTAACCCTAGAGGAGGGGGGGGGGTGAATAGGGTTTATCGCATATTTTTGCCGAGTAATTAAATAATAACAACACAGATAATAATCAGAATAAATGCAGAAAATAAATAACACATTGATATACCTAGCTTCGGCAAAACCCTGCCTACTGCTGCATTCCCCAAGGTTTCTACTAGGATTTAAAACAATATCTACGCTTACAATCCCCTGTAAACTCGCGACACTCGCTCCAAACTGTTCTTAACCCTACGCTCAAAACCCTGCACTTATTTCTATCCCCAAAACCAGATTTCCTCGAATTACAAATCCCGTAATTCATCTCGATTTTACAGATCTAGAAACTGATTGATGGTTTATAAACTGAAAAAAACAATTCAAAATAAAATAAAAGAAACAAACAAAACCCTAGAAATTGAAATAATGGTTATCCCCTCTATATGAAAACTTGGCCGGCCCTTTTTAATTGCTTCACCGCCATTTTGTTTAGCCCAATCTCTTTCTATGTGAAAAATATGGCGGCTCCTAGGGTTTCTCTGGAAATCCAAATTTCGATCTCTGATTGATGAATTGTGATTCGAGGTGTCTCTAATTGCTCTAATTCTTTGAGTTGCTTCTCGTTGATCGATTATCTGCCTCTCTCTCTCTCTCTCTGGAGATTTGATCGAAAACACTCAGGATAAAATTGTGAGTTTTACTGATTTGATTCTTTCGATTTTCTCTTTGAATTGTTGTGTTGGTTTTCGATGCTTGCCAATGAGGATATGGGTGTTAATTTATAGGGTTATAGAAAACCCTAATATCCCTCTCTGATTTCGTATGTGGCTGGTCATGATATATGTTCGATAATTTTGGGGTTTTTTGAAATGGCTTTCTTGCGACTGATCTGGTGATTTGAATTAATCCTTGATGTTTTCAAAATGTCCAAACTTTTTAGAGTATTTTGACGATTTGTTTTTGAATGTATATGCTCGTGAAAAATTTGGAGTCCTTGCGTGTGAATTCCTGACGTTGAATAGGTCTTGCGTGATTTCTGTTTTGAGTTTTCCCTTAAGTTTTGACACTAATTTGTGAGATAATTTATGGACTTTAAATTGGGTTTGAAATCTTCAAACTTTTTGGAAATAAAACTTGCGTGATGAATTCCTTAGATTTTGATTCTTTATTTTTGTCTTGAATGTTAAAATCCATTTATGCACCTGTATGTGAATTCTGCAATTGTATTTGTGTGTATGAACTTACCACTGCACTTGTACTGCTCCATGAAATCTGTTGATCCTTGTGTGTGACACCTTGAACATGTGTACATGTCTTGAATTACCTTTGCTAAATTTCATCATATTTTGTAAGTTTCCAAAACTGTTATATACATTGGCATTTGTAAATTAGAGTGACTTGTTCTAGTGTGGTATGCCTTGTACATATCACTTGTAAACAACGTACATGTGCCTGAACAAGAATTTGAGACATTTTCAATCCTGCAATCCACACCAAAAAACTGTTGCACCATAACTTTTTGCTGTGCATGTTTATATTGCCATGTACTTGTCTGGGCTTCCTTGATCCTGCCTTGACTTATGCTCGGCCATTATTGTCTTGCTCCATGTAGCTAGTTTACATTGCACCAATGTTGCTCATGTTGACACTGTATTTGCTGTTTAGAATGATAGATTTTAAGCTGCACCATCCATTGCTTAAATCCATACATTTTTTGCTTTCCTACATTAAAATAAGCTCGACCATGCATTCATTTGTCTTTACTGTTTTGCTGCTACTGCTGAAACACATTTGCTGCACCATGCTTGTGTATGACCTGGAAACATGAACTATGCTGCATTGCTTCATTTAAATGAGCTCGACCAACCATTCATTTGCCTGCTGAAACCATTATGCGTGTTCCCCATGCAGTATTGAATATTTTCATTTGATTTTAACTTGACATTTTCTTTGTCTCTTTTGTAATTTGTGCACAGTCATGTTACTTGTACTTTGCTGTGTACGCTTTCATGCTGAACCATGTATACTTTGGCATTCATGCATTTGAGCCCTGTACAACGTTATAGCTCCATTCACTAAACTTGCTATTTTGCTTTCTCGACCAGTTTTCATTGCTGCTTTGATTTGAACCATGTTTGTGCTGTTTTGAAACTTAATTTGATCTCGACAAATTTGGCCTTGTGTCATTTCATTTTTGCACTTTTAGTTGTTGAACCATTGTTCTTCCATTTGGTTGATATTAAACCTTTCTGTGTCGATTTTGTGAACATGTGTATGGACTAGATCACCATCCATGTTTCTTGACTGCACTTGACCAGCTCCACACTTGTGCATGTCCAGTCCGGATTGTTTTGCCAAGTCCTGAAACTTTTATTTTTATTTTTTTATTTTTTTATTTGCACTTTTAGCTCGACCATTTGCGCACTGATTTGCACTGAGTCGAGAAGGTCAACGTGGCTACTCCTCAATTGCTCGCTGATTGGTGAGGCAGTGCACACGTGTATATTTATACACGTGTGTACATGCAGCCATCAGACAGTTTTTCCTGTCCCTGCATATCAGACCAAGTCTAGAAAAATGATGAGAAACACACCGAAATTCTGAGGAAAATAAAATTTAAAAATAAATCTTTATTTTCTTGTATTTAATTTTATTTTTGTTGTAGTCTACTGTGTGTATTTTTGGGTATGTGACAGGTATTCAGATGATGACTGGACTGAAAGTCAAGATGCAGTGAAGACAGAAGACAATAAAAGTGTCAATGTATGAGTTAATGAGAGTGTCTGTATATGTAAGTGTAAGTGTTGTAGAGAAGAGCTGAGTATGAAATTGAATATATTGAAATGTATATCAGTGATGTATATACAAATAGTGGAGTTGTAAATCTGTACTGTTTAAATATTGAAATAAAATATTCTTATTCAAATAAAATACTGTGTGAATGTTTAAATTTCTGTACAGTTGTATTTTATTTAAATAGAAATATTATATTCCTGTCTGTTGTATAGCATACCAGTACAGTTACAAACACATTCAATAATAAAATATATTTGGTTGTTATCATCAAACAAAAATCATATAATTGTGTATACAACACTGTTATATACAACAATCTCCCCCTTTTGATGATGACAAACAAATAAAAGATTTTGAATGTGTTTGAACGTGAAATATATAACAACCCCTATTTGTATGCCCCCCACAACTGAACTCCCTATATATGTGGAAATAACTAAAATTCAATAGACCATTCTGCCCCTAGATATTTAATTTCCAATCTTAAAATATTTTTGGATTAAATACTCATCAATCAAAATCTTGACAATTCTCCCCCTTTTATTATCATAAAAAAGATAATAGAAATCGAAGCAGTGATGAATATAGACTAAAAAAAATATAAATTCAGATTAAGAGAGAGAGAGAGAGAGAGAATATATATCGTAAAATCCATTTAATCAAACAAAAATCATAATAATCTTTAAATCAGAAGCAAATTTCACTTTCGGAATGAATGGATTTACGATGGATTTATAAATTAAGAAAAGTTCAATAAAAATTGAATATTTGAATACGACTTTTGAAGATTTTAAATATGCTCAAAAATGTGTTAAGCACTTGCTAACCACGCATACCCAAAAGGTCTTTTAAATGGGACTAGTAGTAACTTAACTTTATCCTCTCTAGTGAGTTCCATCATGCACAACCCAAAGGTCTTTTAAGTGAGAATGGAAGCACATAGAAATTAAGGTAATTCACCCATGCATAACCGTGAGGACTTTTAAATGGGAGTGAATACTAAGGATAAATTATTTATTTAATTATTTTTATTTTATTTTTAATTCCAAGAGTAATTAGAACTCCCCAAATTAAAAAAACCATGATGAATGACAGAAATATGGTAGATATAGAAGATGGTTGTGAAATAAGCTCTAATTCAAAGATATTATAAAATTTATCCAATCATCACGTGGTTTAAAATAACATCTCCTCTAGTTATGAATTGTATCATAGTCACAACCCATCACAAATTCATAAATCTATTAATAATTTTGATGAGTCACAAAACGGTTCAAATCAATCAATAACTTCAATTTTTGAATAAATAATCTAAAATAATTTTAAAATTGAAAACATCAATTTCAAGAGGAGTTTTTGAAAATATCAATCCAAGTTTGAAAATCAGTTTCAAAAATCAATCAGTAGAATATGAAATTATCTAATATTTCTAATGCTGATTGCTCCTAGACAATTTTTAAAACCATATTCAAATGAATCAAATCATTTTGAGCAGCACAAAATTGTTTTCAAAGCAAGAATCACAAGTGAATTTTTCAGAGAATTTTTTTAAACAAGAGCAAGAAACTGTCAACGATCAAATTTGAAGATAATTATTTGAGATCCCTTAAAAAAATCAAATTTTTTATAATCTAGGAAATTCAACAATTAATGAATGATTTCAAAATAAGCCAAGTAAAAAATAAATAAAATAAAAGAAATAAAAAACTAAAGAAGGAAAACAAACTAAAAAGGAATTAAAATAAAAATACGAGTTTAGAGATCATACCTGACTTACCATAATTGATGTGATCCAATGAATCTTCAATTCTGAAATCTATGGCTAAGGAACTTCAAATAATTCAATAAAATGGAACAATTTGAATTTTTATCTTTTAAACACAATTGTTCCTTAGCCTATCCCTGGTACCTAAATGTTTAAAGGATCAGTGGTCTAACAAAAATTGTTTTACCACTCTTATCTTTGTTTACACGTTTTGATACCCAAACCCGTTTATATAACAATCCATTACTATCCACTAAAGTACCCTTTGGAACCCAAATTCGTTTAATTTTGATCAAATTCATTTTATTATCTTTTGGGATCCAAACACGTTTAATTGAATTGTTTTTAAACAAGTTTTCATTTTGTTTATGATTTGAAAACCTTTTGAAATTATTAGAATTCAAAATTCCAATTTGACCTTTTTCAAAGATATTTGTAGGATTTTCAAAATCATTAAAATTTAGTTTTTCAAAAAGATCAATTTTTCCAAAGCGGTTTGAAGAATTTTTAAAATCATTAAAATCTTGCTTTTTAATTTGATCAAAATTTTCAAAACCTAGTCCTTTCTTACTCTTAACAAAAAATTGGTTTTTTAACAACATATTCAATGATTTTTCACCTTTAGAAAACTTAACCAATATTGATTCAAGTCGTTGAATTATAGATTTAAGATCACTATTTTCTTTTATTAAATTCGAACAACGATTTATAGTGATCTTCCTCTTTTCAGAATCATTTTGTTTCAAAACCATATTTTCGTTTTCAAGCATTTTAATTTTCGCATTAGACTCAAAAATCTCACTTCCGAATTGTTTACGCTTTTCAATTTCAAGTTTTTCAAAATCCTTGAATTTTTCAATTTCTTTTTCTAAATCGTGATTTATACAGTAATTTCAGATTCATTATTTTTTAAAATCACATTTTCTATTTTAAGGGTTTTGAAATTTTCTTTTATTTCAAGCAATTCTTTTTGAAAAGTCGTACATTTATCGCATTTGAGATTTTTGATATTCTCGGTTTCAATTTCAAGTTCGTTCAAAATTGATTCGGTTTTCAATAAACTCCTTTTCTCTAAAATTTCATGTTTGGAATTTTTAATCTTTTTAAACAGCGTCTAACTCTTTTTGCAAAAAATCCTTTTTTTTAGTTCAATCTCATTTATTTTTAGAAATACCATTCCCTTTTCAAGCTCTTGAAATTTTTCATTAAGATGAACTAAATCATATTCCAAATGTAAACATTTTTTGCAATTCAAGTTTTCAACCTTTTTAAAGTTTTCAAGATTTAATTCCAAATCATGATTTTTATTGCTCAACTCAACATTTTCAGATTTTAAATTTTTATTGGTCAGTTTAAGACTCTTAACAGTTTTGGTTAATTTATCACAAAGAAAAAAAATAACTTTTCAAAAGGAAATTCATGGTGCTCGTCATCTGTTGAGTCCTCATCACTGTTATCATTCGATCCATCTTCTGTAAATCCTGTTAAGCATAATTTTGAAACTGAGTTGGCAATAGGGGTTTTGAGCTATTGTTGTCTTTTCTTCCATACAACGCATCGAGAGTTTTCCAGATTTCCTGTGCAGTTAAACAATGAGAGATATGGTTATATTGATCATCATTTATATAAGAATATAAAATGTGTGTAGCACGAGAATTAATTATAATATCATTCCTATCTAACATATCATATCCGTTTTCAACAATATCCCGACATTTAACAATTTTTAAATAAATTTCCATTTTTAATTTCCAATTAAAAAAATATGTTCCATCGAAAATAGTTGGGGTAATACCAGAAAAATTCTCGCTAGATTGACAACTAGAAAACTCACCGTTAGGTAAATCCATGACTCTAGAGTTATTTAAAATAAAAAATACCTGCTCTGATACCACTTGTAGGATCTAAATTAACCCTAGAGGAGGGGGGGGGGGTGAATAGGGTTTATCGCATATTTTTGCTGAGTAATTAAATATTAACAACACAAATAATAATCAGAATAAATGCAGAAAATAAATAACACATTGATATACCTAGCTTCGGCAAAACCCTGCCTACTGCTGCATTCCCCAAGGTTTCTACTAGGAGTTAAAACAATATCTACGCTTACAATCCCCTGTAAACTCGCGACACTCGCTCCAAACTGTTCTTAACCCTACGCTCAAAACCCTGCACTTATTTCTATCCCCAAAACCAGATTTCCTCGAATTACAAATCCCGTACTTCATCTCTCCTAGATTTTACAGATCTAGAAACTGATTGATGGTTTATAAACTGAAAAAAACAATTCAAAATAAAATAAAAGAAACAAACAAAACCCTAGAAATTGAAATAAGGGTTATCCCCTCTATATGAAAACTTGGCCGGCCCTTTTTAAATGCTTCACCGCCATTTTGTTTAGCCCGATCTCTTTCTATGTGAAAAATATGGCGGCTCCTAGGGTTTCTCTGGAAATCCAAATTTCGATCTCTGATTGATGAATTGTGATTCGAGGTGTCTCTAATTGCTCTAATTCTTTGAGTTGCTTCTCGTTGATCGATTATCTGCCTCTCTCTCTCTCTGGAGATTTGATCGAAAACACTCAGGATAAAATTGTGAATTTTACTGATTTGATTCTTTCGATTTTCTCTTTGAATTGTTGTGTTGGTTTTCGATGCTTGCCAATGAGGATATGGGTGTTAATTTATAGGGTTATAGAAAACCCTAATTTCCCTCTCTGATTTCGTATGTGGCTGGTCATGATATATGTTCGATAATTTTGGGGTTTTTTGAAATGGCTTTCTTGCGATTGATCTGGTGATTTGAATTAATCCTTGATGTTTTCAAAATGTCCAAACTTTTTAGAGTATTTTGACGATTTGTTTTTGAATGTATATGCTCGTGAAAAATTTGGAGTCCTTGCGTGTGAATTCCTGACGTTGAATAGGTCTTGCGTGATTTCTGTTTTGAGTTTTCCCTTAAGTTTTGACACTAATTTGTGAGATAATTTCTGGACTTTAAATTGGGTTTGAAATCTTCAAACTTTTTGGAAATAAAACTTGCGTGATGAATTCCTTAGATTTTGATTCTTTATTTTTGTCTTGAATGTTAAAATCCATTTATGCACCTGTATGTGAATTCTGCAATTGTATTTGTGTGTATGAACTTACCACTGCACTTGTACTGCTCCATGAAATCTGTTGATCCTTGTGTGTGACACCTTGAACATGTGTACATGTCTTGAATTACCTTTGCTAAATTTCATCATATTTTGTAAGTTGCCAAAACTGTTATATACATTGGCATTTGTAAATTGGAGTGACTTGTTCTAGTGTGGTCTGCCTTGTACATATCACTTGTAAACAACGTACATGTGCCTGAACAAGAATTTGAGACATTTTCAATCCTGCAATCCACACCAAAAAACTGTTGCACCATAACTTTTTGTTGTGCATGTTTATATTGCCATGTACTTGTCTGGGCTTCCTTGATCCTGCCTTGACTTATGCTCGGCCATTATTGTCTTGCTCCATATAGCTAGTTTACATTGCACCAATGTTGCTCATGTTGACACTGTATTTGCTGTTTAGAATGATAGATTTTAAGCTGCACCATCCATTGCTTAAATCCATACATTTTTTGCTTTCCTACATTAAAATAAGCTCGACCATGCATTCATTTGTCTTTACTGTTTTGCTGCTACTGCTGAAACACATTTGCTGCACCATGCTTGTGTATGACCTGGAAACATGAACTATGCTGCATTGCTTCATTTAAATGAGCTCGACCAACCATTCATTTGCCTGCTGAAACCATTATGCATGTTCCCCATGCAGTATTGAATATTTTCATTTGATTTTAACTTGACATTTTCTTTGTCTCTTTTGTAATTTGTGCACAGTCATGTTACTTGTACTTTGCTGTGTACGCTTTCATGCTGAACCATGTATACTTTGGCATTCATGCATTTGAGCCCTGTACAACGTTATATCTCCATTCACTAAACTTGCTATTTTGCCTTCTCGACCAGTTTTCATTGCTGCTTTGATTTGAACCATGTTTGTGCTGTTTTGAAAATTAATTTGATCTCGACCAATTTGGCCTTGTGTCATTTCATTTTTGCACTTTTAGTTGTTGAACCATTGTTCTTCCATTTGGTTGATATTAAACCTTTCTGTGTCGATTTTGTGAACATGTGTATGGACTAGATCACCATCCATGTTTCTTGACTGCACTTGACCAGCTCCACACTTGTGCATGTCCAGTCCGGATTGTTTTGCCATGTCCTGAAACTTTTATTTTAAATTTTCTATTTTTTTTATTTGCACTTTTAGCTCGACCATTTGCGCACTGATTTGCACTGAGTCGAGAAGGTCAACGTGGCTACTCCTCAATTGCTCGCTGATTGGTGAGGCAGTGCACACGTGTATATTTATACACGTGTGTACATGCAGCCATCAGACAGTTTTTCCTCTCCCTGCATATCAGACCAAGTCTAGAAAAATGATGAGAAACACATCGAAATTCTGAGGAAAATAAAATTTAAAAATAAATCTTTATTTTCTTGTATTTAATTTTATTTTTGTTGCAGTCTACTGTGTGTGTTTTTGGGTATGTGACAGGTATGCAGATGATGACTGGACTGAAAGTCAAGATGCAATGAAGACAGAAGACAATAAAAGTGTCAATGTATGAGTTAATGAGAGTGTCTGTATATGTAAGTGTAAGTGTTGTAGAGAAGAGCTGAGTATGAAATTGAATATATTGAAATGTATATCAGTGATGTATATACAAACAGTGGAGTTGTAAATCTGTACTGTTTAAATATTGAAATAAAATATTCTTATATACAACATAAACGACATAGCCATTATTACAAGTTGATTGTAACGAAAATAAAGCTGATGGTTTGTCATTGTTCAAGAGCATTCCTAGGGATCTCGTTGGTTCACTTACTTGGATATGAGACTTAGTCGTCGTTATTGTTAAATTCCACATATCAATAGATGATAGGATCCCTATCTAGCTAGGTCCGCTCCTTTCCCATGTGATTACTGCTGCTCTTGTTCCATCGTCGCTGCCCTATTTAGGACATATTGTTGAAGTTGTCCATTCCCTACTTGCTCCTGAATGATGTCCCCGTAAGTATTTGCATTCATTCGTTCATGTCCACTAATTTCATGAAACAAGTAGAATTTTCCGAAAACTATTTCTTATTCAGTTGGCTCCTAACCAGTTTACCTTCTCGTCAGAAGGTGGTATTTAATATCTATGTATATCCGCTCCAGACTCGCATTCAGCCTTGTATACGAGTCTTATTTAGGCCTTCTTTTTATTCAATTTACCCAGTCTAAATTGCCTTTAGCTTTGCGCTTCCCCTTGTTAAATCCAGAATCAAACCGTCCTCCGCCATTAAAAACACTTACTTTCAAAGTCCCTCTGTCTTCTCTTACATCCTCTTGACTCAGTTTCCTATTGTCTTTATGGTAGAATTTGTCGAGATTCCCTACGGATCCCTTTCTAGTGATATTTTGAATTCAGATTAGTCCAAGGTGCCTGAAGCTACATACATCAAAACTATTTATAAATCTAGTCGATTCATGAAAGCCACTGTAGAAGAATTTGCATAGAGTTTTGTCAGTCATCTGCTTGATAGTTTTTAAAGTCGTCGCATTTCGGGTCGATGGTAGTGGACCCGAAATTGTTCAACAAACTTGTCTACAAAATGTTTCAACTTCTTACAAATCCTGATTCCTACTACCAAAACCACGTAGTAGCAATATCCAAAAGAAACAACGGGAATCAATTAGCCATGACATCGCCCGATTCTCCCCCAACACTTCCATGTGACGCATGTACGCATTAGATAGATGGTAGGATCCTTCCTGCCATCATAAGTTTCCAAACTGGTAACTTGAAGGTCGATGGATTAATAGAATTCTAAATATTCTAAGTAAATGACTTCGATTAACGCACTCCAAGTCCAAAAGAGACAATCTTCCTCTCAAGCGCTCCTGAGCATATTCATAATCCAATTATCGTCATTTAAAAAGTTTATGTCAATCGCTAAGTAGGGTTGCCCAAAGTATGGGTTGGGTTGGGTTAGACCAAATACTCTATCCGACCCGCATATGTATAGGTTTGAGGTAGTTCAACCCGTATAAGACCCAATATGAGGTTGGGTTGAAGTGTGGTTAGGTCGGGTTTGGTAGGGTTTGGTTAAGTTGAAGTATGAGTTGGGTCGGGTTTAGTAGGGTTGGGTTGCTTGAATACAATAAAAAAAATTAGAATATAAGGGATTTTTAAAAAATAATATTAAAAATTTAACCTAATATATCATATTTTAGCTAGCATAATGCATTTAAAATAAATGATTCATTATAAGGCATATTTTATTAAAATTTCATTGTGAAACACATCATATGAAATTAATTTACTACATAGTTGAGCAAGTGTTTCATTTTAAAATACACTAAAATGCTCTTTAAAACAAATTTTCCAAATTTTATCCAGTTTGGATTGACATGAAATATGCTTTATTGTATATTTATTATAGAATACATAAACCTTATTCTTGGATTATACTATTCTAATTTTAAGTGGGCTGGTATTAAATTAGTTTTTTAATATAGGGTTGGGTTAGGTTAAAATAAGGTTGGGTTGAACAAAATATCAAACCCAATCCGTATATAGTATGGGTTACAAACTATAACCAATATCCGACCTAAACTAGGATGGGTTGAGTTGGGTTTATGTCGGTTGGGTCGTGTTGGTTGGGTCGGATTGGATATGGGTTGTGTGCAGCCCCATCGCTAAGTTCAACAGCCGCATCCCTAATTCCTTAGGTATCCAATCCATAGTTCAAACATATATGCACTTGATCTTCATTTTCCAAGTCTGAGTGCAGATGCTCAAAAGTGTCGAGATCTAGAAGATCCGAGAGGGATCTGTCCCATCAAAGGAGATAGCAGGGAAATTTTCCCAAGTCTGGCCTGAGTTCCAGTGTATTGGTAGTGTCCAGCACTAATGGTTTTATTCTGACCTTTTGCCTTCCTCCTTTTTCAATTTGATTGAGGAAATTCATCATCACTTCCACCTTTCTTTTTATCAAGTTCTCTTGATGTTCAAGGAAGTTTTGGAGTTCATTTACCGTCTAGTCCGTGTCCTTCCTTGTTAAGTATGAGGAAGGATTTTCTCTAAAAGAAGCTTCCTGACTCCCTCCTTCCATTGTAGCTCCTCTGGGTTAAACATCCATTTTCTTCTTCCTAACCTAATTTCCTTAGCATAGAGTTTCCTTTGTTCAAGAAGTGTTCTTCTTCCTAGCACGCCAAAATGTTAAAATGATTTTTGGTTAATCATCTCGAACACCCAGGTTTATGCAATTCATAGAACAATCATAGATAGAAATCTCAGCACAGTAACAGAACCATAATAAAAGCGATAAATGACATAGTATTTTTTATAGTGGTTCGCAAATGCTGACCTGTGTTCACTTGAAGCAATCTTTTTTATATAGTTGATTACAAGTAAAACTAGTTGTTGCATGGAAGAGGAGAATAAAAGACGATGTTTTCTATAAGTATTAGCAGAGCTTTCGTGTGGAGAAGAGAAGATCTCATTTTCAGAGGCCTTGATGATCCACTTTAGGGGTAGAATCAATCCGGATCGACATGAAAACATACATGGGCCCACCTAAGTGGACGATCTGGCCCCTAAACTAGGGCATGGATTGCCGTTATTATGGGGGATCAGTACCCGTCCTTGAGGGTTGCATCCAAGGGGTGCGACCCCAGGGTTGGTCCTCATTGTTACTTCCTCCCTTCTCAATTTCATGCCTTGTATGCATACCAATCCGACGCTTAGCCTTTTTTATTAGTCTTGCTCCTTTTCTTTGGATACATACCGATCTGATGCTTAGCCGAATTTGAGCTTTAATGCAGATTGTTTGATATGATATTCCAATAAATCTGTTTGTGGCTTCATATATTCCAAGTCTAAAGAATAACAGCCTTACCCAAAGGCAGGTTAACATAAGTCAAAGGAAACTTTTCTTTTAAAATTTTCAATGACCATGTCAAGAGTTAGAAATTTATTCAAATCTAGTAGTAATACCTTATGTATTTATTGTCATTGTAAGGTATACTATAAAATACTCATTATCAGGTGTTTAAAAGCTATTGCATCATGAGAAACATATAAATTTAAAGCTGACATCATCATGGAAACTTAATTAGCAAAAATAATATGTTACGTTCATTGCAAAGATATTTTTATTTTGAAATGCTGACTACAGTTGATAAAAGCATAATGTCTCCTACTATATTATTTTCCATTTAAGATAGATATTATGCTATTATTCTCATTTTAAGCATACAAAACATCGGCTACCAAATTAAAATGTATCATGATCTGCATCGCTGTAAGACCCCTTAGCAATCTTTAAAAGGTCGTACTAAGGAATATGGAGCGTTATAGGTATAAAGAAAGAGATTAAGTTCACAAGACATAAAACAGAAATGATCGAAACATTTATTAAAAAATAACTTATTATTTCAATATAATATTCTGTACTAAATGAGTCTTAATACAAATCATATGCCTTACATAATCTCAACCCAAATCGGAGTATACAGTAAAACATTTCCCCTCACAAAGAAACATGACAAATAAGATGTCATAAAATAGAAGAAATACACCAGTAGAAAGAAAAATAAGTTCTTTGCAATTGATGCTCCCGAGTTTCTAGTATCAATTAACCTCTGTCTTGTGATCCCAATAGGGGAAGAGAAAGGGAGAAAGAGTAGTGGGTTAGACATAAAGTTAGGTGAATGAAGTAATTACTGGCATGGTTAAGAGAGATAAACATAGTAGACTTAATAATAGTTCTAGTATCATTATGTAATGTGTACGTGCACGACTTAGAATAATTTTCGAGGTAATTAGGTAATTTATCCAATTCAAGCTGAAATAACTATTGATTATTTGTATGTTTCTACTATTATAAAAATGTAATTAGAATAAATTTTCCTAATTATACCCATCGATTGGCCTCTACTTAAGCTATCATAGTAGTTGATGCCGCTTACACTGAATCAACCCTATCCCAATGTTAACTAGATCCTATCCTTAACATTACTCATCCACGGATTCACCTTTAGGTGGACATTTATCTCGTGCATGGACGCAATAGCGAATTATCTACCTTGATCAATGTTCCGCATGAACAGTCATAGTCGATACACACTATCTTAATACCCTTCTTTTTGGCCTCTTATTTACCCTACTCCGCATAAGCATGCTCGGTCTTCCTGAGACCATGAGTCCTCGATTTAAAAGAGAATGCGGTCGGTATGGGTCATAAAAAACAGTATCTAGTTACACTTCAACCCATTATTGTTTTTTTGAAAACTTATTTACCCAAATCAACATAAGCGTATCCGATATTTTTGAGATCATCAGTACTCAATTGAAAGAGAATGCTGTCGACACAAGTCCTAACTGATAATCTTCATTCTCGTTTCTTTACCCGATCTTAGAATGAGCCCAACATATTGATCTTCTTCCTGCCTGAGCCTATGATATTCTATTTTTTTTATAATACGTTTTATTCTTTTCTTTTTATTATGATTTTATAACATGTTCATACCTTTTTTAATTAATCATAATAATTTGCTCATTTTTCTCCTACTTTTTAAATTAAAACACTTGTCATAATTTACTACAAATTCCTATAAGTTCGCTTTATTCAGTCTAATTTCTTTTTATTACAGATCCATAATTTATACGTATGCTTACTGTAAATTTAGTTTTCTTCTATTTAATCTGTGTCTATGAAGTTTACGTTTTTATTTTATTTCTCATACGTAAAAAATGGTTTAAAATCTATGTCTATAAACTAACATTTATAGATCTAGGCATTTTAGGAACACAAATAATCGTAGAAAACTGGAAATAACCGATAGGAATAAAATAATATTAAGGGAGAAAGATTGAAAAACTGATTTACACAATTTAACTAGTGGAATCTGTAAAAAAAGATAAAAAGGTACTTATAGGAAAACTACTAAAAACTATTTGAAAAACTATAAAAGAAGCTTCCTATTTCTTTAGATTACTAAAAAAATCTAAATAATTACAACACTCATCTGTAGTCCTTAGCTCTTCGCGTGCGGGGCCTACCCAAATCCCGTTCGTAAGCTGATTAAAAATATATTTATTTTTAAATCTTCCTCTAAGAAAATATTTAAGTTTTAGGTCCGTCTCAGTTAAGAGAGAACCCAAAGGGAGAAGTTTTGTGTTGTGAACGAAAAGCTAGGTTTAGAGCTTGATAGTTAAAGCGCTTGGCAGTTTTATAATAGTGGAGGTGCAAAAAGATGTAACGGGGATAAAATGAGGAAATAGTGGAGGCAGAAAAAGGTCCATTAAATGTGAAATGTAATATTTAAAATTAATTGCTTATCATTCTTACATTATATGTGTTGGAGAAACTAACATTAATTAGTCTATATCTCAAAGCAAAAGAATATCATAGTTAAACATGCTAGATTTAATGATTATAACATATTTTTATAATATGTTGAACACTTATGACTTAAAATTATCTCATTATATTAACTTTACTGAATTTTTTAAAAGAAGAACTAGTCAAATTACGCTTTGTATATTAATATTGCTAAAGCGAGTACAATAAAGCCTTAGTTTAGCGGATGCAACGGAGAACAGCAGGGCTAAAAGCGGATCTGCTGTTCATCGGTGCTAAATTGAAATAGAGTAGTAGTTGAAGAGCGCCACGAGCTAAAGTAGAGATTTTGTGGCACTTCAGCGAAGATTTAGCTGCATAGCAATGATATTAGAGTACAGAAATAAACACAGATATAACGAAAGACTAAATACATAATCTTACTAATACAAGAAAGACTGACAGAAAAGAAAATAACTAGACTAGAGAATAACAGATAGATAGTTAGATTTCATCAAAACTCAAGCTCCAACAAATAAATCTCCAAAGCTACAATACTCAATCTTACCAGAATATTATGCAAAAAGCAGAATACTCGAGTCGGGACTAATATTCTTATATAAGTGAATTAATTTAAGTGAAATGGTTAACGAAACACAAATAACTTAAAGGATATTTGGAATTCCATCCTTTAAGGATCCATGAAACTAATACATATAATATAATACGCTATTATAATAAAACTTATTGAGTAAAGTAAATATAATAAAATAGCATAAGCGAGATTACCATATTACCCTTACACCGTTTATAAGCATCGTAGTCTACACAGTACTGTAAATTCCCCATACCAATGTTATCAGACGACACCTCATAGAAAACAACACCAAATCAAAATCATAGTGGGGTTCCATCAGGATAATATTACAAGGCACTGAGGCTATACCCAATGGTAGGATTCTACTGGATAGTGGAGTCGAGATTTTGGTAACGCATAACCACAACTACCGCCACCTCGAACAACACTTTCTTAGTCAAAAGCATGACCAAATCAATCATATAGCAATAATATGGTATCAAAAAAGTATGTCTGATCGAAGGTGTGACCTCACTTGTCTCGGTATGGGTTCTTCTTTTGTTATTTTAATTATGACCCAATGGTCTCGTCCTCTTTCGTCAAATCCAATAATTGCATCCAAACCATTTTATTTCATTTTGGATTCTCCACCATGTGTACAATTGTTAATGGTATTAGTAGAAAGTATGATAATACGTCACCAATCTCTTTAACAACCAAGTGTTTACATTTTACTCACCGTGGTCATTATATTTGAAATCATACTTCGATATTACAAATCCATTTATTTTGAGTATTGATTTAAAATCATCCACTCAAAATAATTCATCATTAGTTCAGTTAGGATTTCAAATCTTATATTTACAAATATCCCTTATTAGAACAATTAAAGTTTTATGTTTCAATTTCCTCAAATATCATTACTACTTGAAATTTTCATTTTTAATCACTCTGCATTCATTACCTTGGAATAGACATGGATTTTTATTTATAAAATATACTTAGAATAGTAAATATAAAAATGGGGGGTATGTGTGTGTGTGTATATTTATATATATGCTTATATAAATGGTTATAAAATTACAATAGTAAAAATAGTTTAAGTTAATTAGTTGTAGGTAGTTTGTGAAAACTAAGTAACAAGGAATTTTTTTTAAGTAAATATAGTTTGATTCAAATAAAATGATCCAATCCGATCCAAATCCGTATTCCAAGATCCAACTTGTTATTCCTTTCGATTTTAAATTCCTGTTTAAATCACTTACATTAGCTGATACAAGTTGAATTACATTTCAAAATCACCACTTTCATTTGGCTCATAGCTTAGATTCTAGGTTCATTTCAGTATATTATATTTCAAAACAACTTCAAAGTTTAATTGTTTAGTTTTTTCACATTTCTTTTCATTTCAAACTTACTATTTTTAATAATTAAATTCCTGTATCAATTTTAAATTTTTTCAAAATCGACTCTTTCCTTTAACTTAATTTAAACAAATTAAATCTTAACATTAAATTTCTTCGTTAAACTAAATTTATCAAAGTAAATAAAAATAATTCTTACCTCATAATAAATTAAATTATCCTTTTGATACCAAATCTTTAAAACAGAATAATCCTTTTCATTAAGATAAGACAATTTAAATTTACTTCATAATAAATTAAGTTAAACTTTCAGGTCAAATCATTTTAAAACTAAAATCCATCACATTAACTAGAAACCATTTTTAGATTAACTATTATGTAAACTTATATATTATACCAAATCCAATTACATTATAAAATTTACTTAAATTTTCTCTTAACTTTATATGATAACTTTGATAAACTAGTTTTAAATTACTATTTCATTAAATCAAATTTTTACTTAACTTTGTAAATTCAAGATGAATTCAAGTTAATTTTATTTCAGCATTAATTCAAACTCAATATTCAAATTACATTTCAAAATTGATTTATTAAAACTGATATATACTTATAACAATACAGAAAATATTTTATCGACCACTACGTCCGTATATAATTTTCAATCCTATATATATCATTTCAACCTATTTATTTAACTTTTTGGTATATATCATTTCATTCTAAATCCCAATTCAATTCAATTTCATTCCTTAAATCAATACAGTTGTTTGAGTATGTATCATTTCATTCCATAGTGTTTTTTCTAAATCTACAGGGTGCCTGCAATCTCAGAAAATAGAAAACATCATACAACATTCATCGCATCCATATCATGTCATATATGACGATAAAGTGCATGTCACATGTGCACAAATCATATAACAAATAATTATAGATTTTCTAGAGCAATCAGCACATTTCATTTAACATTTCAAATATTTGATTCACTTAATAATAAGTTAGTTGTAAGTGAGGGAAAACTCACCTTCCATGCAAAGAGGAAACTAGGAACAGAAAAATTGACATTGAACAAGGACTTGACTCGATCCAAAATGACGAGTGCGCTTCTAATACGATTCCCAAGCTAAGCAACAATGAATACTTCAACTTGAAAATTTCAATTGCAAGCTCGATGAGGTGATCGCGGCAGCAATTCAACTAAAACATGCCCATAATTCCAAACAACCTATCGATAGTTCCTTATCCAAAACGACAATAAATCCTAAAATAACACAGCTAACTCATAAATAAATTTTTTATACCACGATAATATAATTAAAATTGGAGAAAGTATACCTAAGTTTATTAGCCGAAACGAAAATGTGGAGTTCAACCTATGGTGCATGCTTCGGTAAAAAGTTTTAGGTCTCAGATTTGGAAGGAACTGTGATTGAGTCGTAGGTGGTGGCATCCGGTCGAGCATCTGCATATAGGGCAAAGATTGTTGTAGGTCATTCTCTTGGTGGCGGTCGAGGTTGAGAAGAAGCATGCATTAAGGCTGGCCTAGGTCTAGCATAGTTGAAGAGGAGGCTGCCATCATTTCGATTTAGGGATTGGATCGGGTCTCAAGATATGGCCGAGAGTAGCAGGACAAGAAAGGGAATCGGTGGTTTTATGATTTTGGATCTCCCGAAGTGGAAGATGGAGGGCTAGGGTTGTGGGTGGTCGAAGCACCTGGACAATGTCGAACTTGATAGAGGCAATTTAGCATCAGAATGGGATTTGAAGGATCTATAATGTTTACTTCAGATTTGATGCGAGGGAGGAGGAATTGATTTGGACGAGGGAGGAAACGCACGCGAAGAGGTAGTGACTAGCAATGATCGGACGTAGGCTAGGAATGGTGGACATAGCCAGTTTTTGAAGCTTCGGTGGAATTGGATTTTTTCGAGATAAAATTTAAACTGGGAATAAAAGGAAGAGATGGGAGATTGGAAAAATGGGAAATGAGGGAAAAAATTGTATGCGTGTTAGTAATGTAGAACGCATTCACGTAATCAATTGTTTTCGAATGAATTTTATTTCCTTTCCTTTTTTTCAAAACGAAATGATTAACATTCAAAAATGTTGATCATTCAAGGATATAGACCAAGATATATTTAAAAATCATTGTTTATTCTATGCATTTTTGTCCTAAAATATTTATTCGTAGTGACGAACGTATGAATTTCGAATTTCAGTAAATGAAAAATATCATTATTCTTAGAATATCGTTTGGTATTTCTAGTTCAAATTTGTCTAAGTTCCAGCGACGTTAATATTTTTAATAATTTAGTAAATATTTAACTAAATTAACACGAATGAAACAAACTTTCATATTTTACTACGAAATTTATTCTTCCGTTATGTCTAGCTAAATGTATTTTATATATTGAACTTCGTAATTTAATTCAAATTTTAATTTTTAACGTCAATAACAATATTTTGGCTATCGTTATCGCAAATCGATGCATAAATCGATTTAAACAGAGCAAGCGAACTTACACATTTTCGTTATATAATTATTTATATTACTTTTATGTAACATATTCAAGGAATCGATTTTTTTCCATATAATTGATTCCACATTTGTTTTTCAATGAACAAGTTCTAAATTAACTTGTCATTTTAATTTCTTATTTCCAATTCGAACATACACATTTTCTTTATATTTGAAATCAAATTCATATACTGAACATGAATAAAAAATCAAAGTTTTTATGCTATAACCTAAATAGAAACGTTGGATTTCAATTTAACTTTGTTATTTAAAATGCTGAAATTCACCGAATCGTTATAACAGGAGTAAGGTATTAAGTGCTTAATCTCCCTATGGGGGTACTACGTGATAGGAATTGTCCTTTTCGTTACCTATTTGTCCTAAAGAGCATGGGTAATATCCATAGGATCCTCCCTCACTACGTATTAAGTGATCATTAGGCCCAACTTTCCTTATATTGAAGTATTTAATGGTTAAGAATGGATAAAAAAGGTACCTCTTGAAGAGTTTCTTAAGGGTCTTAAATGATTGAGTTAGAGTCCATCTAAGGATAGGGTATATGATGATAAAGGGTTGCCTATTCTAAGGGAAGTTTTAAGCGAGTAGGAGATTGTTTAACAATGTCAGCTAGATAGTGATATAGGGGTCCTGCTTATTATCTTCTGCATTTATAACGACCCAGAAATTCTGATATTTTGAAAATTCGAGTTTTCAGGAATTCATAATAATTGCGCACGGTTCTAGATAAATATATTCATGTTTAATTATGATTTCAAAAAGTATAACGAACAGATAAGTTGTTTAAATTAGTTTTGTTAACTTATCAGTTCAAACAATTTTTGGTCAAAAACGAAAATTTGACACTATTCACCGAAATTGTAAATGTTGAGATTTTGAGATAAGTATTTGAAAACAACTTGTTAAATAGTTAAGATAAGGTTAATGAAATTTTAAAATTGATTTAAAAGTTAATTATGTTAAAATTCAATATTTTAATATTATTATGATAGTTTAGAAAATATAAAATTTTCAAATGACCTCGGAATTCGATGAAACCAATTTTATCGGATCTAGAACGTCAAAATACGGTAGGAATTCAATTTCGTGTCAAACGAAGTTAGTATGTGACCATGCGAAATTTAAGTGCAAACTGATCGATAATTTATACTCGAACGAGAAAATTTTAAGCAAACAGACTTGGAATTCAACGAAATCAGTTTCGTTGGAATGGTATCGAAAAAATATATTAGGATTCCAAATTTTGTATAAAACGGAATCGGTATGTGGTCACACGAGTAAATAACGCATAATAGAGTGAACATACCTTAAGTTTGCGTTCACACCTTGAATCGGTTATCTACTATTTGTGTTTCTGAGGTGTCAAGCTCCTAATTCCTTCATGTACGCTTACTCCCCTTACTTGGATGCATGACAACTCAATGATCCTTGTCTTCGTAAAAAGTCTATAAACACAAGCACCGTCCTTCCACTTTTTCATTTTACTTCTCATTCTCTCTTCCATTCTTGCTCTCTCCACTCCATTTCTTTACCCCACCAGCCCATGCCTACTGCACCAGCCCTCCCCCAATGCCACCTTCCCTTCCAACCAACTAACCCCTTCACGTGGTCCCCTCCTCCCCTAAAAGCACCCTAAACCCTATAAAACCCTTTAAAACACCACTTCACCCCCCCATAAACCACACAAACCATCCCTCCTCCACCCCCACGCAGCCCCAACCTGCCACCAAAACAGCCTACTAGCGACCTTCCAGCCCCAACAACATCCCCCGGCCCTACCTCCTCAAAACCGAACTCCATTTAGCCCAAATCACTTTCCCATTTGCTATAAAAACCCAAATATACATCCATTTATTCGTCAGTCAATTTTCAAAACCCCATAACGTCGAACCTCTGCCCAAAATTCTCTAGAAAATATTCGTTGATGCCGGAAGGCTGCCGAAATCATTCAGAATCTCTAGGATATCCATAATTCGATGATGCCGGAAGGGCACTTGCGTGGGTATTGAAAATCTTAATATGCGATAGGAAGTATTAGTAATTGTATGTTATATTTCTATTTGTCAATCTTTAGTTTGGTTTCTTTATATATCTTGATTGATAATTATTTTACCAATCATTTCAAATGTAAAAATTTATCATCGTAGATAATTTTAACATTTTAGCATATATTCATACGATATTAGAAAGTTATTTGTTACTACTTTATTTTCCTACAAGGCTTCTACTAGTGTTTTATGTTTCTCCACACCCTAAGATGGAACACAAATGTCATTGTCCTTCACTAGTAGGTGTTAGGACTCATTTGTCTTAGGATTTAAGTTTGCTTAACAAATCATACTCCTATAACTGATGGATAACACCCTAACAATTGTATCACATACAACTCTTATTCAATGGTTCCTTGTCCTAATATAATTTTGGCCTTAACTCTGATCAACAAATCAAAAGAGATTATTCACCCATACCTACCATACCGCAATGGTCCAAGTACAGTATATGCACTGTATGTTATGTAACGACGGTCGAAACAAAGCCCCCTTCCTTCCTGCATAGGGAACACGCATATGAGTTAGCACACACATTCTTATAACAAAAGGAATCCCTGATGTTATGTGTCTACCAATTCATGTTTGTACTCCACTCCTTCAATTTATTCCATGATGTGAGACTATTTATTCAAATCGCCATTCCTACCTTAACAACATACGAGATAATCCTAACAGTCTCCCCCTTGACTCGCAACCTACGAGTATTTTTTAAAAGCCCTTCCTTGCTTGCATGGTGTAACAACCTGGATTCTGATAGACCGAATTTTTTTCAAAAATCCCAATCCATCGAAACCCGAGTTGGTTTGCTCTAGTATCATGTAGAAAAGACAGAGACATGAAACATGTCAGTGTTCGGAAAACATCTCACAGCGGAAGGAATAAGATATAATGTAATTAAAACATAGTTTTACCTTAATAATAATACTGCTAAACCAGTATCCAAAGCTATACAGTCTCTGTCATGAACCTAACCTGCGAACGTTGTGAGGAGGGGGGTCAGAACATAAGTCCTGTGTGACTGGATTTAAATTACATTTCTGGATAATCCTACATATACCGTTCAATTACATTTTCTAATTTATTGGTTTATCTGTGTTATTAGCATTCAAGGCTTATACACATCGCACCCATCTACTAGTAACCTAATACAGTGTATATGTAGCTACCCCTATCTAAGGTACACCCCATGGTACCCTACTCGCACGGTCTCCACCATATCATCACAGGAATATAGCAATCCCTAATCCTATGCCTGAATGTCATACGGATTTTTGTATATATGTCAATGCTACGTCTGCAAAGAACCACTATTTCTATATTACGTAAGCATTCAGACTGCCATCTTTGAACCATTCGATCGAATTAGGTTCCATCCTCGAATAATGCCCTCTAATCTTATGATACACCACCCAGAGCGACATGAGTGTACCTAGACTTTCCCACATACGTATCGTCAATCGTTCTCGATGTCTATTGCACATGTTCTCTATATGTGCGCCCGAGTCCCGTGGCAGGGCTAATCAAGAAACACGGAACTCGGTCGGGAGCTTTCAGATATTTGCTGATTGCAGATGCCAAGGTCTGCTTTTACAGTGGCTATGGTCCCACTAGACCCCTCCCTCAAATAATGAAATGCACCCAAGAATATCAAGAATGAGAACTTATCCCCGGCCCCCTATGCCCTTCAAACCTATTGGCCAACCTCACCTATAACTAGATAGCAAAGTATATGGTGTTTTGGAGTTCTCCGCCTTTCCACTTTACGTACTGACTGAAGTTGGTAGGTAGACGACGAGTTGCTATCACAGGGCACTAACTGGTCTCGATGAATCACGCTGGTCCATCTTAGTCTTTTGATTGCCCCTTATTATTGCAATCATAGCATATTCACTGGTTCACCTACGCAGACCTAACCTCTGTGAGTATAGGCGGATCATCTGCCACTCACAGAGGAATACCAAGAGTACCCTACGTCCCCGGAAGCCGCGTGCTTCTTAACCCAATCCGTTGGAGCCTACAAGAATATCTAGATGAACATGCGCTCCTCTTTGTGTCTTTTGACACCCCGATGATCTACCCCTTATGGTTGTTCATCCTCAACGTATGAGCTGGTCCAAGCGCCTCAGTTTTATATGTCATTAGACCCTACGTCTAACCATTAATCACGCGCTTGCGCCACCTCGTGAGTTTTCTCATTTAGCTTGGTTATTCTCCTTCACGTTGACTTCCTTTTCAAGTTTACCAAGTTACACTCATTTATGGATTTATTCTTATTCTCGCTAATTACTTAATCTTCAATTAAGTACAACTTTATTACATAAGTTATTTCATTTTTCTCTATCGTTCATTATAACTTACCTTATTCCATAAGTTATAATTCCCACTTGTCCCTAGGACAAGTTTACCTATTATCTTTCCTTTTCTTGAGTTTATTCATAATAGGTTATTATCATTCCCCATTCGTTCCCATTTCCTTACAGTTGTAATTATCTTTCATTCAATTTCATTCATTTCCATTTATTACAATTAATGGTATTCGTCGATCCTGCCATTTACATATTTTCATATAGGTGTATATATATGTACTAGACCTCTCACATTAAGTCGACTTTGTGGATGCTGGATTTGCTGGGCGGGTCCGGGCAGTCTTCTACCACAAGTTGACTTAACCATGTGTCTTAGCACAACTACTTGTTTCATTTATGCACTAAGACCCCTCACATTAGGTTCAACATTAGTGGCCGCTGGATATGCCGGTCGGGTCCGGGCAGACTTCCACCACTAATGCAACCTAACCTCGTGTCTTAGTACCGTTTCAAGGCCTCTCACATTAGATTCACCACTTGTGGTTGCTGGATATGCCGGTTGGGTCCGGGCAGACTTCTACCACAAGTGCAATCTAACCTTGTGCCTAGGCGTGGTTCAGTTTTAGGCATATTAATCTCTATTCCATTATTTATGTTCGTATCAAATTGCGCCTTCAATTTAAAGTCTTAAAACATAATACATGTTTATTCCCCAATTCAAGTTTATGCTTATAATTCTACCAATAAGTTATGCCTATAATTTATATACATAATTTCCAATTCACATTCATAATTCCAATTCAATTTATATGCATAATTTCTAATTCACATTCATAATTCCAATTCAATTTATATGCATAATTTGCACCATAGTTATGCCATTAACCCCATCATAATTTATGCCCCCACTCAATATGAGTCGCATGTCTTTCTACATGTAATTAATAATATGTAGATCTCAAATAGTGCATCTTTTACCCATTGTCTCAATTATCCTAATTTATAGGTTCATAAAATGGATCTATACAACAGTATTCATCTTAAACATTCAAATAAATGTACATCTCAACTGATTGAACCTAATTTTCATTTTAGCGCAATTATACATCGCATCAATTAAATTTTTCAATACATTCATTATAAATACCCATAGGAATGATTAAACGATAAACATACTATTATTCACAAGGGATAATTTAAACCCACTCACCTTTAAGCTTTCCCCAAATTTTGGATCTGATCCGTTCTATCATCCATGGTTTTCCTTTTCCCTTTAATTTGATTCATGACCTAACGACCATGCATTTATTATTTCATGAAAAGAGAAGTGAAAGAGAAATAATTTAAATAGATTGGTTCTTAGAGGTTTACCTTCCTTTCACAATTCAATAATCTTTTTATTAATGTTGATTTCCTCTTCGGGATCTAAATTCATAATCCTCCTAGGCCAATATTTTAATTTCAGAATAGATTTGAGAAGAGAGAGAGAGGGAGCCATGGTAGAGCTCTAGCATAGCCGCTGAATTATGATGTTTAGGGTTAGGTCTAGGGTCTTATTTATAGGTGCTTAAGACCTTATCGTACATGCAGCGTTGAGTCGGCATTGAACTCAGTTAAGAAAATAGTCTAGGTTCGTGGATGAATCTAGCCAAATCTTATCGTACATGCAGTGCCGAGTCAGCATTGGGTCCCACAAGCAGTTTTGGCGTAGAAATTTGAATTTCAAATGTTTGAATTGTTTTGGCGTAGAAATTTGATTTTCGAACTTTTGAATTTCTGGAATTTATTTAACTGTTTTATTCACATGAAATATTCTTATATGTATACAATTCCTCTAACGACCATTTTACAAACACACACACACACACACACACACACACACACATATATATATATATATATACACAATTTTCATTTTATCTTCAAAATTCAAACGATATTGCACCGTTATTTGATTCTTGCCATATTTCATTGACTGTAGCCTTATCTTGAATTTTATCTTTCGTATACATATATTTCTACATATATATATATATATATTCTCATGTATACATATATTTTCTTTACTTCCTTATATGTATGTTCTTATCCTTTCAAATTTTGAATTTGTATACGTACATATATTTGCATGTTCAGTTGGCCTTCTTTAAAACAAAGATAAAAATTATGTTGCTGCCGGGGTTCGAACCCCCGACCTCTATGTTACAAATCCAACGCCTTAACCAACTGAGCTATGAAGACTTTTGTTAATAAGTCTTAGAACAATGATAATTATTGATCTCTCCTTACTTCTCTTTTTCATGTTAGTTACAATACTTAAATTAAACCATTGCATGAATCTTTTTCTTTTATTTTCTTTTAATGTTAATGCATTATGTTTGCAAATCAGTGCATGCAACATATTTACATTGCATGCAACCAATCCTTTCTTTCTTTCTTTCAATGCATGCATTACATTTTTTTAGTGCATGTATATATTACATCCAATCCTTATTTTATTCTTTATTTTTTTATTTTAATTTGTTTGTATATATATTTCTCTTGTGCGTATACAAACGTCTAGGCTTAATAACTTCTTCATATGATGTATGTTTTACGCAAACCAGGTGTCTATCTTGACCAAAATTCCGAGACGGACGCAACGGCGCAGTCCGTTTTACTTAATTTTCATTATTTAATTAAGTTATTCATATTTTATTATATTAAAAATACGGGATGTCACATTCTCTGTGACGACCCCATTTCCCCGTACTGACGGTTGCAAGGGTAATCTTTGGAATATAACACAGAAACAGATAATAGCAGAACAGAATTAAATAAATACACCAGATAATGAACAATAGAATATAATGGATAAAAGTAATCATCAGAGTTACATAGTACACAGGATCTTACTTAGTACAAATACAGTACAACTATACATATATGTCTACAGCGGAAACAAACAAAATATGTACAATAGGAGCTGAACAGCATAAAAAGAGATAAATGATAGAATCCATCTTCAGCTCCAGCTATCCAGATAAAGCCTGCTAAACCTAAATACAAGGCTGCCCGTGTAGAAAAAGGGGCACCCGAGTTTGAAAGTGAAACAAACTATGAGTCAGTCATGGGACTGGTATGAGAAATCTACTCAACACATTTCAAATATGGCTAATCACATGACCACGCCACTTTCGTGGAACGGGTTTACTCCATTGGATTGCCAGTGCTTTAAAACAAATCATTCTTTTAATCATCGCGATGCTTTTTATAAAAATGAAGCCATTATAAGACTCAGTTCCCATCACACAATGCAACGCAAACCGAAGGATAGAGTTTTTACCTTATAACGGCCAAAATATGCTTGATACGAATAAAACAAAAGCATTTGATATTATTGCTAGTGTTTATATGTTTTGAAAACAATTTCAAATCATAACTATCAATCATAGACGGCATTAATGCCCCATACCACTATGTCGCCATATATAGGTATACAATCAAAACCGCACAGTCACGTATTTGGAAATTGGATTTCCGTCATGAACCAAGGCAAAAGATAGTCCTTACCGACTTCGAGACGCTCTAGCCCGCCCCTCAGGACCCAGACTCAGGTGGGCCCTTGGATCGTCAGGGCCGGTCCACCGATGTGGATTAAAATTCCTGAACAATGTGTTTCCCCGCCCTATGGGGCGTGAGTGAGCCAACGAATGACTCCATCGGACCCGGATCGTCCGATCAAACCGAGGCGCCTCGCAAAAGCAACAACCACATAAGTCAAACTCGTCAGGGCGTGTAAAACCACCGACGCCACTTCTAACTAGAAAGAAACGCATGTCCTCCCTGAGGTCCTTTCTCCCGTTTCTGGTTCATACCGGCTGTGAGGTTCGCGAATTCACGTTATACACAAAGCTACGCCACACAGACGGTGCTTTGATCATCACCACAAGACTTTGCTTTTCAACAGAAGCCCTGATCATTTGCCACTTAGGCATGCCACACCAGCAATTCATGCCATGCGACTAATGTCCATCGATATACAACCTCTGAGCTCGTGCATTTCAGAGAAGGGAGTTAAGCAAAATAATAAATTCTCCACCGCCAAACAGATGTATATTTAATAGAGATCAATCAACACAGAATAAAATCCAGTGTCAGACACACAGTCCATTTACAAGTCCATTCTGGGTCTGAACGAAACCGGAGGCACTATATATCTCGCAAACCCATCGATCACCACGTACGTCTGGACGATCACCACTCATTATCCATATTTCGGGATGCCTCCCAATCAGGACCTCGGTTACCATCCAAACGAGGTGAAGATCTCCGGTCTTCGACCATCGTCTTCATCTTCGATTTCTTATCGTCGATTCAATTATTCAGAATGGGATAAACCCGGTCTTTCTGAGCAACTCGCGTATATAATAAACAAGTGCAACACTAATATATACACGCATCATTTCCATTCATTAGTCACTAACCGTCAATCAGTAAGAGAACGATTTCCCAAATATTAACCCCGAAGGCCGAAACCAACATCAGATCAACACCCAGGAAACCTTTCGACTTAGCCAACCTTAAGTTAATTTCTAAATCACATCCATATCGTTTATAATATTTTATAACGACTTATCGCTATATTTATTCATTTTCAAATAGCCCATTTATTTAAAACGACGCTTCGGGCCATAACGCGACCGTGGCGCTATTTTTCTTTAGATTTGATTTACATATATCTGAAAATCTAACCGTTGGATCTTCATAAAATTTACATCATTAGAAAGATCTTTTCAAAACGAATCCAACGGTTCCAGTTTCGGGAAAATCCGACGGTCGGATCTCCCAGTATAATCGTTTGAAGTTTCGATTTCAAAATACGAACTGCAGCGTCGTTATTCGATTAAATATAATTATATATATATATATATAATCGATTCTGGCGCTGTTTTTCTTCAGATTTGAATTAAACACTCCAAACAATCCAACCGTTGGATTTTTACAAAGTTGGTGCCGTTGGAAAGATATTTCCAAGGCGAACCCAACGGTTGTGGTTTCGGGAAAACCCAATGGTCGGATTTCCCGCACTAGTTGTTTGAAATCACGGTTTTAAATCACGAACTGCACGACCACGTTTCGTTTAATTTTATTTATATTTATATATTTATATAAATATAGTTCATTCAAAAATTCCTATATTGTTTCCACTTCAAATATTTCACTAACGCCTTTAAATTTTGGAAAATTTCGCCATAACCTCCTTTGTACGGGAGGGGCTGGGAAAATTCCCAAATAGCCACACGGGCGTCTCATGTCAAAAAGAAAAAGAAAAATCCAAGCGACTAGCCAACAGGCTCATAAAATCATCACCCAAACAAAACAGTAAATGTGTACCTATTTGTCGGGCACAAAATTTCATTCCTCTTCTCTAGCCCCTTTGCTACAACCTGTTCAATAAATATGCATGTACATATATGCAGTTCTTATCACTTATCATTTTCCATTCAACTTCATATTTGATTTAGTTTGGTTTAAAAACACCATTCATTCTAATGTTGCATGCATAAGCAAAAATCATATCATTAGCTAATTAATGAATATTTCAACTCATGCATATTTATTTGAACGAGTGGCTATTTTTAACACTTCACATTTCAACAATTCATGTATATAATGAAAATGTGATTTTTATTGTAAAACAATTCTTTTCAAAATACTATTATTTTATATAGTTTATATAGGTAATAAAAAAATAGGATTTTTATTATAAAACAATTTCTTTTAAAACGAGATTATCTTACATAGTTCATATAGATGATAAAAAGGTGATTTTTATTATAGAATAATTTATTTCAAAATATGAATACCATTCAACACATGAATTTCCATTCAACGAATGAATTTCGATTCAACACATGAAGGTTTTCTATAGTTTATATATATAGATAAACATGTGATTTTTATATTTAAAACACGAATACCATTCAACACATGAATTTCTAATCAACGAATGAATTTCAATTCAACACATGAAGGTTTTCTATTCAACGAATAAATATAGTTCAGCAAATGAAAATAATTCAAACACATGAATATTATTCAAAATTTCGGCAGCATAACGGCAGGGTAGTTAAAACCGGGACCGTCCCTAGTACGGCTCCTCGCTCTACCTTAAAACCTCGCGGTTTTTGACAATAGAGATCATGCATCTAGTTCGCACACAGGCGACATGTATATATTTATTTCATTTCCACAAACTAATCCTATGTGGTTTCAACCAAATATTTGTCAACCACAAACGGGTATTTTTCAACCACAATCAATCAATATAAACCACAAACAATCCTAATCAACCATTCGCTATCAATCAATTATCACACCAATCACAACCAATAAATATCGTCCATGGTTTGTGGACGAGGGGCGTATATGTGTATATATATATATATATATATATATATGTATATAGCAATTCACTTCTATTTCAACACATATATAATTTTTACAACGCATATATAACTTATACATCGAACGTACAACTTATACAACGCTTATACATGAGGTGTACAACGCTTATATAACCCATACATCGACTATATAATTTATACATCGTCGTTTTCCATATCGTTTATAAATTAGAAATCTCACATTGGGTTCCACTCCACCAAAAATAGCAGAAGGCTCAGAAAAATATGCGGTCTCTTCTAGAAGGTAGAAGACGTCCACACGAGTCCACTGTCTCTTGTTTCACTGGATTTCGACAAGAAACGAAAAAGATATGATTTTTCAAAGTTTGCAACGGTTTAAAGGTGTGAAAATCAGTTTAAATAATATAAACCGTACCTTTCAAAAAAAATTCGAACTAGGGTTCGGATTTTTCGATCAATCCGTTCAATGGTTTGCCGATCAGGTTACGCCACGATGGAATGCTCCGAACGACGCGCCAAGGGGTGCCAACCACGGCCAGCTCGAGCCCAGATCAGGGGAGTAAATCAGGCACGAACGGCGGCACTTCCCAGCCCAGATACTTGCGATTTACGAGGGGACAGGGGTTGAGAGTTGTATGGATTTGGAGACGGAGGAAAACTCTACAAAAAACTTAACTGGAGCAGTGGCTATTATCGCGTGGAGGAGGAGAAAACGAGGGGAGAAGAAACGAAGAGCTGCCGCCGTAGGTTCGAGGGGTTTCAGAGAAGACGGGGAGAGAGAGTGCTGAGCTGGCCCAATAGATTTTTTTTATTTATATATTTTAAAATCTCTAAAAATACCCCCTTAAACAGACGAACACCAATTCAAACCCAACGACTGTCGTCCCTAGCGTTTTACCCCCATTCCGAACACAATGGGATATGTTTCGTAGGCCCATTCGACTGTTTCAGTCAGTTTTCCTTCAAATTAAAATATATAACATTCAATATTTAATTTGAACGTACATTTCAATTTGCCAGGGCCACAAATTGATTCGAAAAATTCCAGAAAATCTGGCTATGTTTTGACGATATGGTCCCAACAAAACTAGTTTCGTCGAATTCTGAGACCGTTTGCAAAAAGGCCCATTTCTGGTCGATCCAATTTAACTATAATTGACCAAATCACATTTTCCTTTGCCACGCTCACATACTAGCTTCAAAAATTATGAAATTTGAAACCTAGCAATAACTTCACATCCCGGATCCAACAAAAGTGGTTTCGTCGAATTCCGAGGTCGTTTGCAAAATGGCCAATTTCACGGGCTATATAAATTCCATAGCGACCTTTCTGAAAATTCATTTGGCCATAACTTTTGCTTTCCGCTATGAAAATTCGATTTTTCAGATTCGTTAGAAAGGTATTCACTAACAGATTTAAATATTTTTGGTTTCACTCAAATCCGTTTTGTTTTGCACCCGGTACAGTCCGACAAAGTTCGAATTCAATTTTTGAAACTGCAGCGCCATTTCAGGCCTTGTTTATAATTAGAATCAATTATATTCGTTTTCCATTGTCGATTCAAACTCAGTTTTCATTGCTACTATTTAAAATATTTATTTTAAATATTCAAAATCCATTATTTTAGCCAATTTAAAAATTTTAAATTGGTTCAGATTTTCTGGGTTGTTACAATCTCCCCCACTTAAAACTTTTCGTCCCCGAAAAGGAATAAAGTCGAAAGTGGTTTGATTAATCAACTCTACGTTCGATCTGGCTTCCATTCTCCAACTTTTCAGTTTCTGAGAATTTTCAAATTCTTCAAAAATTTGGCTAACACCCGGAATTTTCGAATTTTTTTGCCATAACCTCCTTTGTACGGGAAAAGGTTTGGAAATTTATTGGGCCGTATTAGGTACCCAATAAATCCTAATAAGCATACACATATTTATAGTGATATATTCTGGTGTTTACAGGGGAGCGTGTATTGATAATAACTCCAGAGAATAAATTTTCGTTACCCTGTCCCGTGTGGGAAATAAATAGTCCATGTGCCATATCTAATAACTAGAGAGACGTGATTATTGTCAACTCCAGACCCGTGTGGGGTTTTTATTAATCTGGCAATTTAATCGTTACAATTTAAATAGTCCATATCAGTCATCCGTTCAACCTGTAAAATATAGTCATCGCCATACAAGCCTCTCGCTCGTATGGTAAATCTTCCACCTCGTCACACAAGCTCCAAATGCTTATGTGGTATATGATGAAGTATGCCTATCTTCTGAAGTATGCCATGTAATGTAGTTCAAAATTAATTGTTACTATCCTATGGCGTCATTTATTATTTCACCCAGAACAACCAGCACTCCGCATCCAATGGCATTCACAGAAGTTGATGTAATGATATTTCGCATCCAACTCATTAAGGTTTACCTATTTGTCGGGCACGCAAATAAAATCTTTACTCAACAGCTAATCCATTTACCTGTTCAAACATATATAATACTCATGTATATATATTTCTATTTATTTTCTAATCAGTTCAACGTGTGATTTAAATGAATAAATTCTACCATTCGACCTCTTATCAATTAAATTAACTATCGTTTCAATAGTTTAATTAATCTAATTTACTATCACACAACTCAAACAATCTATCAAATTGTTTTTAACTTTTCAAAATCATACAAATCAATTTCTATATTCTTTTAAATTCAGACTATAGAATTAAAAGTGCACATCCATGGAAAGAAAATAACAATCGAATAGAGCACTAATTGGTAATGCAAAGTATGGTAAATGTACCTTGCACCGGAGTCAATCAGAGATATCCACTCGACATCTAGGATAAGCTTTCTGAATGCTCTTCTCAGTTTCCCAAGTACAATCTCGCGGATCTCCACTCCATTGCACTTTGACTAAGTGAACCTTCTTGTTCCTCAGCTCTTTGGTTTCTTTGCCGATGATCTTTAGCGGCTCTCTTCTCACAGCTAATTCAGGGGTAATTTCAATATCTTGTTGAGCTGCTTCCTCCACGTTCAAGTCTGGATCATGAACGTGCTTTCGAAGTTGAGATATGTGAAATACATCATGAACTCCAGGCAACCAATCAGGCAGTTTGACCCTATAAGCGAGAGTTCCGATCCGTTCCAGAATAGGAAATGGACCAATGAATTTGGGCGCTAACTTTCCAGTCTTACCGAACCGGATAACTCCTCTCATTGGCGATAATTTCAAACATCGTAGTCGCCAACAACAAAGGATATATCTCTTCTTCTCCTAACGACATAGCTCTTTTGTCGGCTTTGAGCGGCAAGTAATCGCTTCCTAATAAAGTCGACTTTGTTGGCAGCTTCTCGGATCATATCTGGCCCTAACACAAGTCTATTTCCAGGTTCAACCCAACAAGCAGGAGATCAGCACGGTCTACCGTACAATGCTTCGAATGGAGACATTGTCAGACTCGCCTGGTAGCTGTTGTTATATGAGAATTCAGCCAAATGCAGATGGTCTTCCCATGATCCACCGAAATCTAGAACAAAAGCCCGCAATAGATCTTCTAGTATACGATTCACCCTCTCAGTTTGACCATCTGTCTGAGGATGATAAGCGGTGCTCAAGTTCGACTTCGTTCCCAGCTCGACTTGAAATGCCTCCCAGAATTTGCTAGTGAATATTGTGTCTCTATCACTGACTATACTGAGCGACACTCCATGTAGTCTAACTGTTTCCTTGAAATAAATCTGCGCCATGCTCTGGGCAGTTCTGTTTGATCTGACAGGTTTGAAATGGGCGGTCTTCATGAAGCGATCTACGATCACCCAAATACTGTAATTTCCTTTTCTGGTTCTGGGCAGACCATCAATGAAGTCCATTGAAATATGTTCCCACTTCCAACCAGGAACTTCTAGCGGTTGTAACAATCCAGCCAGCTTCTGTTGGTCGCTCTTGACTAGTTGGCAAGTAGGGCATCGGCTAACGTATATTGAAACGTCCCTTTTCATAGCCTTCCACCAGAATGTTCGCTTGAGATCGTTATACATTTTGGCTACACTAGGATGGATACTTAGCTTGGACTTGTGACACTCGTCTAACACTTCCCTTTTGAGCTCGGGGATGTCAGGAACACAAATCCTTCCTTTCAACCTCAGGGTCTCGTCGTTATCTATTTGAAAACACGAGGGTTCGCCTTTCTGAATCCTTTTGATCATATCCTTAATAAAGTTATCCTCCTTCTGAAGAATAGATATTTTGTCAATCAAGGAAGTCGTAATAATAAAGCTGGCGATCATTACATTCTTTCGGCTCAGCGCATCGGCCACGACATTGGCTTTCCCTGGAGTATATATAATTTCAAAGTCATATGCTGCAAGAAACTCCAGCCAACGTTTCTGCCTCAGATTCAGGTCTTTCTGGGTGAACAGATACTTTAGCGACTGGTGATCTGTAAACAGTTCGAATCTCTCACCCAGAAGATAGTGTCTCCAGATTTTCAAGGCGAATACTATAGCCAATAACTCAAGATCATGAGTTACGTAGTTCTTCTCATGTGGCTTCAGCTGACGGCTAGCATAAGCAATCACTTGACCCCTTTGCATTAACACTGCGCCAAGGCCTTCTCTAGAAGCATCAGTCCAGACTTTCAAATCCTGATTTCCATCGATGATGGTTAACACTGGAGCAGTCGTTAATCTTAACTTTAGCTCTTCAAAAGCCTCCTCACTTTCTGGAGTCCATTTGAATTTAGAGTGCTTCTTTGTAAGCTTCGTTAAGTGACCAGATATTTTCGAAATTTTTTAACGTACTTCCGGTAATAACTAGCCAATCTGAGAAAACTGCGGACTTCCGTGGGGGTACTGGGTTGTTTCCAATTCTGAATAGCTGTGATTTTGCTTGGATCCACAGCAATTCCTTCTTTTGATACGACATGGCCCAGAAATTTCACTTCATCTTGCCAGAATATACATTTGGAAAACTTTGCTTTCAACACATTCCTTCTGAGGATTTCCAGAACCTGTTCCAAATGCTTTTCATGTTCGGCCTTTGATTTAGAGAAGATTAGAATATCATCAATAAAAACCAGAACAAATTTATTCAAAACTCCTCTGAATACTCTGTTCATTAGATCGACGAAATAGGCTGGAGCGTTACATAAGCCGAACGACATTACTAACCACTCGTAGAATAAATCTGGACCTCTGAATGCTGTCAAAGGAACACACTCCTCGGCGATACGAAGTTGATGGAAACCTGTAGCTAGGTCCATTCGTGAAAATATTTGTGCACCATTTAATCGATCCAACAAATCATCAATACGCGGCAATGGATATTTACTCTTTATGGTCTGTTTGTTTAAATCACGATAATCCACACATAGACGTAGAGTGCCGTCAGATTTTGGGACAAACACCACTGCTGCTCCCCAATCAGAGAAACTAGGCCTGATCAGACCCTTCCATACGAGCTGTCATGTTTGATTGTCTAATTCCTCTTTCTCTTTCAAGGACATTCTTCGAATAGCGTGAACTACCGGCCTTGCATTCGTAATCAAAGCAATCTTGAAATCTATTTCTCTCTGCGGAGGTAAGCGAACAACTTCCTCGAACACATCCGCATAGTTCTTGACGACAGGAATATCTTTCACTAGATCGGGAATATTCTCTGTGACTTCAGGGACATTTTCTATTTGGGCTGGAGAAACATTCAAAGCTGCCCAGAAGTCTTTTCTATTTGCATTCTGACCTTCACAGGGAATGGTTATATAATCACCTGATTTAATCTTCGCCTTTACGACTCTCTGTCGGCTCATTTAACTTCAGCTTCATATTTGGTCAACCAGTCTAACCCCAAGATAAGATCAAACTCTTTAAAATTCATGACGACTGCGATGGTAGGAAACCGATAACGAGAGAAAGAAACCGGCACTCCACAAACCCAACTGAGATCAATGGAACCCCCAACCGGATTCTGGACAGTCATTGGTTCCTTGAGCTTCTTCAAATTCAAATCCAGCTTCTTAGCTGCATCCTTTGCTATAAAGCTTCGTGACGCGCCAGTATCAAACAGTACTTTGACTGGAATGTTTTTGACAGTAAGTGTTCCTTCTAAAACATCAGCCCTTTCTTGACTAGCTGAGGGCTCGGAAGTTTCTGCTACTTCATTTACCTGTACTGTTTCAGATTTCTGAGATAGCGGGCAGTTTTTTGCAATATGCCCAGCCTGATGGCACTTATGGCATCCTCTGCCCTCAAGAACCTTCTTACTGGGTTCAAATCCACTCTTTCTTCGTTTGTTCCAAGATTTGCAACTTATCGCCAAATGTTCTTTTCTATTGCAGCTTGAGCACGTGTTGGTCGTTGTTGGTTCTCTCCCTGATCTGGCCCTTTTTCTCTTAGCACTGGGCTTCTCATTGACCTCAGACCTCGTACTGGCTTCAGGAATATCAGTTTTCGACTCTTCTTTGTCACTACAACAGACTTCTTCTTCGTCGCGCAACATTCCTTTCTTATGGAGATCTTCATACTGATAAGCCATGTATATCATTTCAGAAAAAGGAAGCTTCACATTCCTCAGTACACTATTCTAATATCTCCTTCGCAGGCCATGAATAAATCTCAGATTTTTCCTCTTTGGATCTTGAATCAGATGAGGAGCAAAGTGAGCAAGTTCGTTGAATTTCTTATGATATTCTGGGATGGTCATATCACCTTGTATCAAATAAGAAAATTCATCACATAATCGCTCGGTTGCTTCGGGAGGAGTAAATCTTTCAAGGAAAATCTCTTTGAATCTGTCCCAGGTGATATCACCCTCTGGATTATCTTTGATGATTGTTTCCCACCATATTAAAGCTTCTTCTTTGAGCGCCTAAGAGGCTACTAATCTTTTCTGATCATCTCTCAACTGGATACGCTTAAATATTCTTTCTGCAGAGCTCACCCAAGCTTGAGTTTGAATAATAGATTCATTGCCCGAGAACTGTGCTCCGTTCAGATTTCGATATCTCTTTAATAGAGCTTCTAGATCGGGTTCTGCATTTCTCCTATTTCTGACACTCATTTTTCTAGCACTTCTGCAATTAGCAGATCAAGTGTTAGGTCAACAGAAAAGATATTTCAAAATATAGAGACAAATACTTGAATGTAAATGTGTCTATTTAGGTGTTATTTCATTCTGCTACTCATACAAGGATATTACTGATCCTATCTGTATAGAGTTACCCGTCCTAGAACACTACTGGTTCTATTTCTGACGAGTTCGTTAATATGTTATATTCCATAACTAAGCTTAACCAAAGCTCTGATACCACGTTGTGACGACCCCATTTCCCCGTACTGACGGTTGCAAGGGTAATCTTTGGAATATAACACAGAAACAGATAATAGCAGACAGAATTAAATAAATACACCAGATAATGAACAATAGAATATACTGGATAAAAGTAATCATCAGAGTTACACAGTACACAGGATCTTACTTAGTACAAATACAGTTCAACTATACATATATGTCTACAGCAGAAACAAACAAAATATGTACAATAGGAGCTGAACAGCATAAAAAGAGATAAATGATAGAATCCATCTTCAGCTCCAGCTATCCAGATAAAGCCTGCTAAACCTGAATACAAGGCTGCCCGTGTAGAAAAAGGGGCACCCGAGTTTGAAAGTGAAACAAACTACGAGTCAGTCATGGGACTGCTATGAGAAATCTACTCAACACATTTCAAATATGGCTAATCACAGGACCACGCCACTTTCGTGGAACGGGTTTACTCCATTGGATTGCCAGTGCTTTAAAACAAATCATTCTTTTAATCATCGCGATGCTTTTTATAAAAATGAAACCATTATAAGACTCAGTTCCCATCACACAATGCAACGCAAACCGGAGGATAGAGTTTTTACCTTATAACGGCCAAAATATGCTTGATACGAATAAAACAAAAGCATTTGATATTATTGCTAGTGTTTATATGTTTTGAAAACAATTTCAAATCATAACTATCAATCATAGACGGCATTAATGCCCCATACCACTATGTCGCCATATATAGGTATACAATCAAAACCGCACAGTCACGTATTTGGAAATTGGATTTCCATCATGAACCAAGGCAAAAGATAGTCCTTACCGACTTCGAGACGCTCTAGCCCGCCCCTCAGGACCCAGACTCAGGTGGGCCCTTGGATCGTCAGGGTCGGTCCACCGATGTGGATTAAAATTCCTGAACAATGCGTTTCCCCGCCCTATGGGGCGTGAGTGAGCCAACGAATGACTCCATCGGACCCGGATCGTCCGATCAAACCGAGGCGCCTCGCAACAGCAACAACCACATAAGTCAAACTCGTCAGGGCGTGTAAAACCACTGACGCCACTTCTAACTAGAAAGAAACGCATGTCCTCCCTGAGGTCCTTTCTCCCGTTTCTGGTTCATACCGGCTGTGAGGTTCGCGAATTCACATTATACACAAAGCTACGCCACACAGGCGGTGCTTTGATCATCACCACAAGACTTTGCTTTTCAACAGAAGCCCTGATCATTTGCCACTTAGGCATGCCACACCAGCAATTCATGCCATGCGACTGATGTCCATCGATATACAACCTCTGAGCTCGTGCGTTTCAGAGAAGGGCGTTAAGCAAAAGAATAAATTATCCACCGCCAAACAGATGTATATTTAATATAGATCAATCAACACAGAATAAAATCCAGTGTCAGACACAGTCCATTTACAAGTCCATTCTGGGTCTGAACGAAACCGGAGGCACTATATACCTCGCAAACCCATCGATCACCACATACGTCTGGACTATCACCACTCATTATCCATATTTCGGGATGCCTCCCAATCAGGACCTCGGTTACCATCCAAACGAGGTGAAGATCTCCGATCTTCGACCATCGTCTTCATCATCGATTTCTTATCGTCGATTCAGTTATACAGAATGGGATAAACCCGGTCTTTCTGAGCAACTCGCGTATATAATAAACAAGTGCAACACTAACATATACTCGCATCATTTCCATTCATTAGTCACTAACCGTCAATCAGTAAGAGAACGATTTCCCAAATATTAACCCCGAAGGCCGAAACCAACATCAGATCAACACCCAGGAAACCATTCGACTTAACCAACCTTCAGTTAATTTCTAAATCACATCCATATCATTTATAATATTTTATAACGATTTATCGCTATTTTTATTCATTTTAAAATAGCCCATTTATTTAAAACGACGCTTCGGGCCATAACGCGACTGTGGCGCTGTTTTTCTTCAGATTTGATTTACACATATCTGAAAATCTAACTGTTGGATCTTCATAAAATTTACATCATTAGAAAGATCTTTTCAAAACGAATCCAACGGTTCCAGTTTCGGGAAAATCCGACGGTCGGATCTCCCAGTATAATCGTTTGAAGTTTCGATTTCAAAATACGAACCGCAGCGTCGTTATTCGATTAAATATAATTATATATATATATAATCGATTCTGGCGCTGTTTTTCTTCAGATTTGAATTAAACACTCCAGACAATCCAACCGTTGGATTTTTACAAAGTTGGTGCCGTTGGAAAGATATTTCCAAGGCAAACCCAACGGTTGTGGTTTCGGGAAAATCCAATGGTCGGATTTCCCGCACTAGTTGTTTGAAATCACGGTTTCAAATCACGAACTGCACGGCCACGTTTCTTTTAATTTTATTTATATTCATATAAATATAGTTCATTCAAAAATTCCTATATTGTTTCCACTTCAAATATTTCACTAACGCCTTTAAATTTTGGAAAATTTCACCATAACCTCCTTTGTACGGGAGGGGCTGGGAAAATTCCCAAATAGCCACACGGGCGTCTCATGTCAAAAAGAAAAAGAAAAGCCAAGCGGCTAGCCAACAGGCTCATAAAATCATCACCCAAACAAAACAGTAAATGTGTACCTATTTGTCGGGCACAAAATTTTATACCTCTTCTCTAGCCCCTTTGCTATAACCTATTCAATAAATATGCATGTACATATATACAGTTCTTATCACTTATCATTTTCCATTCAACTTCATATTTGATTCAATTTGGTTTAAAACCACCATTCATTCTAATGTTGCATGCATAGGCAAAAATCATAGCATTAGCTAATTAATGAATATTTCAACTCATGCATATTTATTTGAACGAGTGGCTATTTTTAACACTTCACATTTCAACAATTCATGTATATAATAAAAATGTGATTTTTATTGTAAAACAATTCTTTTCAAAACACTATTATTTTATATAGTTTATATAGGTAATAAAAAAAATAGGATTTTTATTATAAAACAATTTCTTTTAAAACGAGATTATCTTAGATAGTTCATATAGATGATAAAAAGGTGATTTTTATTATAGAATAATTTATTTCAAAATATGAATACCATTCAACACATGAATTTCCATTCAACGAATGAATTTCGATTCAACACATGAAGGTTTTCTGTAGTTTATATATATAGATAAAATTGTGATTTTTATATTTAAAACACGAATACCATTCAACACATGAATTTCTAATCAACGAATGAATTTCAATTCAACACATGAAGGTTTTCTATTCAACGAATAATATAGTTTCAGCAAATGAAAATAATTCAAACACATGAATATTATTCAAAATTTCGGCAGCATAACGGCAGGGTAGTTAAAACCGGGACCGTCCCTAGTACGGCTCCTCGCTCTACCTTAAAACCTCGCAGTTTTTGACAATGGAGATCATGCATCTAGTTCGCACGCAGGCGACATGTATATATTTATTTCATTTCCACAAACTAATCCTATGTGGTTTCAACCAAATATTTCTCAACCACAAATGAGTATTTTTCAACCACAATCAATCAATATCAACCACAAACAATCCCAATCAACCATTCGCTATCAATCAATTATCACACCAATCACAACCAATAAATATCGTCCATAGTTTGTGGACGAGGGGCGTATATATATATATATAGCAATTCACTTCTATTTCAACACATATATAATTTTTACAACGCATATATAACTTATACATCGAACGTACAACTTATACAACACTTATACATGAGGTGTACAATGCTTATATAACCCATACATCGACTATATAATTTATACATCGTCGTTTTCCATATCGTTTATAAATTAGAAATCTTACATTGGGTTCCACTCAACCAAAAATAGCAGAAGGCTCAGAAAAATATGCGGTCTCTTCTAGAAGGTAGAAGACGTCCACACGAGTCCACTGTCTCTTGTTTCACTGGATTTCGACAAGAAACGAAAAAGATATGATTTTTTAAAGTTTGCAACGGTTTAAAGGTGTGAAAATCAGTTTAAATAATATAAACCGTACCTTTCAAAAATTGTTCGAACTAGGGTTCGGATTTTTCGATCAATCCGTTCAGTGGTTTGCCGATCAGGTTACGCCACGATGGAGTGCTCTGAACGACGCGCCAGGGGGTGCCAACCACGGCCAGCTCGAGCTCAGATCAGGGGAGTAAATCAGGCGCGAACGGCGGCACTTCCCAGCCCAGATACTTGCGATTTACGAGGGGATAGGGGTTGAGAGTTGTATGGATTTGGATACGGAGGAAAACTCTACATAAAACTTAACTGGAGCAGTGGCTATTATCGCGTGGAGGAGGAGAAAACGAGGGGAGAAGAAACGAAGAGCTGCCGCCGTAGGTTCGAGGGGTTTTGGAGAAGACGGGGAGAGAGAGTGCTGAGCTGGCCCAATAGATTTTTTTAATTTATATATTTTAAAATCTCTAAAAATTCCCCCTTAAACTGACGAACACCAATTCAAACCCAACGACTGTCGTCCCTAGCGTTTTACCCCCATTCCGAACACAATGGGATATGTTTCGTAGGCCCATTCGACTGTTTCAGTCAGTTTTCCTTCAAATTAAAATATATAACATTCAATATTTAATTTGAATGTACATTTCAATTTGCCAGGGCCACAAATTGATTCGAAAAATTCCAGAAAAATAAATCTGGCTATGTTTTGACGATACGGTCCCAACAAAACTAGTTTCGTCGAATTCTGAGACCGTTTGCAAAAAGGCCCATTTCTGGTTGATCCAATTTAACTATAATTGACCAAATCACATTTTCCTTTGCCACGCTCACATACTAGCTTCAAAAATTATGAAATTTGAAACCTAGCAATAACTTCACATCCCGGATCCAACAAAAGTGGTTTCGTCGAATTCCGAGGTCGTTTGCAAAATGGCCAATTTCACGGGCTATATAAATTCCATAGCGACCTTTCTGAAAATTCATTTAGCCATAACTTTTGCTTTCCGCTATGAAAATTCGATTTTTCAGATTCGTTAGAAAGGTATTCACTAACAGATTTAAATATTTTTGGTTTCACTCAAATCCATTTTGTTTTGCACCCGGTACAGTCTGACAAAGTTTGAATTCAATTTTTGAAACTGCAGCGCCATTTCAGGCCTTGTTTATAATTAGAATCAATTATATTCGTTTTCCATTGTCGATTCAAACTCAGTTTTCATTGCTACTATTTAAAATATTTATTTTAAATATTCAAAATCCATTATTTTAGCCAATTTAAAAATTTTAAATTGGTTCAGATTTTCTGGGTCGTTACATTCTCCCACCCTTATGAAATTTCGTCCCCGAAATTTAGTAAGGGTAAAATCAATTAACCCCTCGCATAATATACATCCATCATGTGTGCATCCAATTTTTGCAACCACCATTGTGCACATGTGCATAGTGCAATACATCACAATAATACATGTATGCCTAACCGGTACCTCCTATATGTATGCAAAATTTCCAAAAATCCTTTTAAATTATGATGCTCTCGTCCTAAATATACTGACAGTTCTATGTAAATGCAATATTTTGAAAATTAAAACACCCTTTCATCCAAATTTCCCCACAATCTTACTGAATAAGAGCGTAGTTCATCTAACTGTTGCATCCAAAACCCTACCAACCATCATTAAATTTCGAAATTTAGAAAAATCTAATTTTCTGAATTTGATTTCTTATGTTACAAAAAGGTATAAAACGGAAGAACTTACATTTTCCGTTTTTCTTTTATGTACCTTTTATTTTAATTGCACTTGGATTTTTACATAACTATTCTATAAAAAAACCTCCTACTTTCCTATCCAAGCACAACTACATAAGAAAAATTCTTTTCTCTTTCAACTTATTTTGGAAAAATTTCATTTTTATTCATCTTTTCTTAAGATTTCCTTTTTCTTTTCCCATCACGTTTGTTGCTTTACTGAATTTGTTGTTTTTATTTGATTAGGCTATTTTCTTTCTTAGCTTATTTGACTTAATCCAATTACTTAAATTTATATTTTAAATAAGCTTTTCCGTTTTCAACTAATACAACATCCTATACAGCTACTACTCCGACCAAAGAATCTTAGGACTATGTTACCCTTGACAATTACAAGTCCACCCAACAGGATCTATACACTTACTTGCCCTTCACCACTTAGTAGTCACTACTAGTCCTTGCTGTGCATTTCTAGCCTACACTTTTCTTTTTTCCTCAAGCAATAAACCTAGGCCTCACAATGCTTATGCATTCTATGGGAACTTTCTACTACTCCAAGATAACCCTTGCTATTTACTTCACAGCCTATTGTTCTTAAAAGTTAACAAATGGGCTAGACTCAAAGTGGTCTCCAACACAACTAGGTTTTCCTAGACACTCACATGAAATTAATTCTCTAAAATATATATATTCCTAATCCATTTTCCACTTTTTATTTTTTCTCTAATTCATAAGGTTTCCCTACCAAACCCACTAATCTAAAATACTTAATATTTCAGTTACTAACATAAGGGATACATCCTCCTTTTATACCAACCATTTTGTACACTTTACACCCAACTTACCTACGGGTCTCTAATTTCCATATTCAATCTTTTAGTGTAAAAACTAATATCCTAACTCTTTCCATTTAGTGGGCTCCTTTATAGATCTAGGTTTATATATAATATATTTATATTTTTGAAAATACAAATACGTTCACTCAATATCTATATAGGAATCCTAAACCGAAGCTTTGATACCAGATGTAACAACCCGGATTCTGACAGACGGAATTTTTTTCAAAAATCCCAATCCATCGAAACCCGAGTTGGTTTGCTCTGGTATCCTGCAGAAAAGACAGAAACATGAAACATGTCAGTGTTCGGAAAACATCTCACAGCGGAAGGAATAAAATATAATGTAATTAAAACATAGTTTTACCTTAACAATAATACTGCTAAACCAGTATCCAAAGCTACACAGTCTCTGTCATGAACCTAACCTGCGAATGTTGTGAGAAGGGGGGTCAAAACATAAGTTCTGTGTGACTGGATTTAAATTACACTTCTGGATAATCCTACATATACCGTTCAATTACATTTTCTAATTTATTGGGTTATCTGTGTTATTAGCATTCAAGGCTTACACACGTTGCACCCATCTACTCCTTAGTAGATTAACGTAATACAGTGTATATATAGCTACCCCCAACTAAGGTACAGCCCATGGTACCCTACTCGCATGGTCTCCACCGTATCATCACAGGAATATAGCAGTCCCTAATCCTATGCTCGAATGTCATACGGATTTCTGTATATATGTCAACGCTACGTCTGCAAAGAACCACTACTTCTATATTACGTAAGCGTTCGAACTGCCATCTTTGAACCATTCGATCGAATTAGGTTCCATCCTCGAATAATGCCCTCTAGTCTTATGATACACCATCCAAAGCGAAATGAGTGTACCTAGACTTTCCCACGTACGTATCGTCAATCGTTCTCGATGTCTATTGTATATGTTCTCTATATGTGCGCCTGAGTCCCATGGCAGGGCTAATCAAGAAACACCGGACTCGGTCGGGAGCTTTCAGATATCTGCCGATTGCAGATGCTAAGGTCTGCTTTTACAGTGGCTATGGTCCCACTAGACCCCTCCCTCAACTAATGAAAGGCACCCAAGAATATCAAGAATGAGAGCTTAACCCCAGCCCCCTATGCCCTTCAAACCTATTGGCCAACCTCACCCATAACTAGATAGCAAAGTATATGGTCTTTTGGAGTTCTTCGCCTTTCCGCTTTACGTACTGACTGAAGATGGTAGGTAGACAACGAGTTGCTATCATAGGGCACTAAATGGTCTCGCCGAATCACGCTGGTCCATCGTAGTCTTTTGATTGCCCCTTATTATTGCAATCAAGGAATACTCATTGGTTCACCTACGCAGACCTAACCATTGTGAGTATAGGCGGATCATCTGCCACTCATAGAGGAATACCAAGAGTACCCTACGTCCCCGGAAGCCGCGTGCTTCTAAAACCAATCCGTTGGAGCCTACAAGAATATCTAGATGGACATGCGCTCCTCTTTGTGTCTTTTGACACCCCGATGATCTACCCGTTATGGTTATTCATCCTCTAATGTATGGACTGGTCCAAGCGCCTCAGTTTTATATGTCATTAGACCCTACGTCCAACCATTAATCACACGCTTGCGCCACCTCGTGAGTTTTCTCATTTAACTTGGTTATTCTCCTTCACGTTGACTTCCTTTTCAAGTTTACCAAGTTACCCTCACTTATTAATTCAATTTATAACTTAACCCATTTAAGTGCATTAATAAGCCTACAACATGTTATTCTCTATATTTTAATTCAAAATTCATGTCCGATCTCATGGTTTCCATAACATGTTCTACTTAACTTATAATTAAGTACATCTTAATTTACATGTTTTCTGTCATTCAACATTTATTATTAAATACAACTTATCTCCATAAATTTGCCTTCTTCTTTGTCATTTAATCATAGTCTTGTCGTACACCGCCATTACAATTTATCATAATTTACTTATTAACTTAGTTCTCTTAACTAAGGTTTACTAATATGTTTTCCCTTTCCTTCATATAACTTATTGTAATGACCCGCATTTGCAGGGGTATTATAATTTATTTATTTAATTATATAAATAGTGAAATAGTGAATTAAAGGATTTAATGGTCGTCGAATTAAATAATGGTGTATATTTAATTAAAATAATAAATTAAATAATATATTTAATCCTGAAATAATCAGAATTAGTGGAATTCACAATATTGTGTGAACTGGACAATTCAAAGTATATAATTCAGTTTAGAATTTAATTTGAATAACAAATATTTTATTTGAATGACAGTTTGGACGTATAATTATAATATAATTAAAATCTATCTCGAAATGGCGCTGCAGTTCGTAAATTGGCGATTTGAACTTCAACGGGATGTACAGGATTCGTTTTAAGCCAGATTTCTGTGAAACAAGAAACGTGTGGAGCTAGTGGAGTATATCTTTCTAGTGGAAGAGAAAAATCGGGATTTCGTCGTGTAGATTTTGATTCATGTCCAAATCAAATTTCAGAAAAGTCGCTGTGGAATTCCTTTATAATTTATAAAGGAATTATTTATATTTTAAAAAGGAATTTCAATATAAATCGAATATCGGGTTGACCCAGATTGAAATATCAAGTTAGAAATTCATATAGGAATATTCTAGAGTTGTATGGTATTCCACTGTGAATATATATGATAATATATATGATAATATTTATTTATAAATACTTAATTTAATTTTAATTCCTATATTCCACTGTGAATATAGGAATATTCTAAAGTGGTAACAGAATATATCATATGGAACTGAAAGTGATGTTGATTTTATTGTGTAACATCTGTGGATGCAGGGAGACAGGTTGTGTAACACCCCGAATTTTCTATTAACACTAAAGTTGCTAAAATATTAATAAGTGTGTAAGAGAGGGGATGTATCTAATATGAATATAAAAATATTAATAAGTGTGTAAGAGAGGGGATGTATCTAATATGAATATAAAAATATTAATAAGTGTGTAAGAGAGGGGATGTATCTAATATGAATATAAAAATATTAATAAGTGTGTGAGAGAGGGGATGTATCTAATATGTATATAAAAACAATAATAAGTAAAGGGGGATGTATCTAATATGTACATTGTAGAAAATATATATATATATGACATGAATAGAAGTTTATTAATATGCTGAGTGTTTGCTGAGTCACTTCTGACTCATTGCTGAGTCAACAAGATAAACCCCATCTTGTCTGAACGGCTGCGGTTATTTCTAGGTTAAATCTAATGGCCTAAATGAATTCTAAAATCTATAAATAAGTGGGTAGACCCTAGACCTAAATCACTTGTAAAATTAGAGAAGCTACCGTCATGCTGCTGCCATGGAGTTCAGCATAGCCGTCACAAACTAAGAAGAGGAAGCCTAATCATCTACAACTAAATCTACACAAATCAAATCAAAAGATCTCTCTTTCTCTAATTCTTTTCTTTTGTTGGTGAGTATGATGATTCTCACAAGACTATTACAAACTAATTTGACTCAGTTATGAATGGATCACAAGAAAGTGATGTGATTTGTAATTGTAAATTCTATATATTGTGGATCTCTTATTATGTTATTAGGTTGTCGTATGATGTAAATTATATATGCTATGTCATGCTATGTTGTAAATTCTCTTATGCTATGTCGTGCTATGTTGAGAATCATGTCAAGCTATGTTATACTATCATACTATGCCATGTTATAAATCATGCTATATTATGTTGAAAAATCATGATGTTGTTGGATCATGCTTAAAGTTATGTTTTTTTTTCTTAATTTAAATGGATCTTGTTTATGGGAATTTGCCTATTAGGTTAGGTGTACCCATAAACTTGAAACTATAATTAAATAAAACTTGATTATGGGAATTTGCCTATTGAGTTAGGTGTACCCATATAAAACTATGTTGTTAAAAAATTAGATGATGTTGATTCACACATGTTCATATGTAAGTTTATGAAAATTGATTGAGATCATATTAGGTGAATTTTGAACAAGTTGACACCTTTAGATCCATGACATGTATAATCTATGCAAGTTGGACATATGCAAGTTTCACCCCTTATTATGATTCATTTGGTCACATATACATGTTGTTATTATGATAATCTCTTTTATGCTATGAGTTAGGCTATTCGAGTCTAACATATATTTTGCGAATAAACGTTCAAACGTGGGGTAGGGGTAATATTAGGAATTAATAAATTGGGTGCAATTTTGTAAGATGTTGCATACCATGAATGAATGTCCATAATTGAGTCAATTATGGACATTGTTAAAAATTGGAAGTAATTAATAATTCAAGTAGGGAATTATTAAAATTGGGTGAAAGTGGATTATTATTAATAATCAATGCTTAGGACACGAGGTTGGACCCGTTTGTGATGTAAACCTGCCCGGACCCGCCCGGCAAATCCAGTAGTCACAAATGTCGGCCCAATGTGAGAGGTCCTAGGCCCAAACTAAAGCATAACAGTTGTAAAGACACGAGGTTAGACTCTTTTATGGTGTAAGACTGCCCGGACCCGCCCGGCAAATCCAGCTGCCATAAATGCCAGTCTAATGTGAGAGGTCTTTATGAGGTTATGGCCTTAATGAACTAAGAAATACTTAACCAGCTAATCATGTAAGGTGGGACATGGGGGTTAAGTAGGTGCCTTGGGTGGCATGAGGAATCTGGTGGTTGCCTTTAGAGGCATTTGAAATACGATTAGACTTAACCAAACACACATGTAAATGAACATGACTAAGTGGGTTAAGTGGGATGGACTAATGGGGACAAGCTTAGGTGGAATGCTTGTGGTAAATAGTGGGGGCCCATTTCAACCAGTATCCCAAAACGTATCTTTGTGGGCTCGACCCAAGTCGAGGACGGGACACGCATACTGGGTTTGACTATAAGAGGCCAAAACAGGGAGCGGTGGCAACGCAAGTCCAACGGGTTTCATATGCGTGTGTGGACCCGGGCTGGTAGGTAAGACGTTGTTGCATCGTGTAGGTATAAGCCGTGCATGTCCGTTGTATCAGGTTGCCACTTTAGGGGAGTGATACACCCCACTGTGGGGCCAGCACGGGTATCTACGAGTTAGGGAGCCGATCGAATAATGGGAAGTAGGGTACACCTAGTGGAGATAGGGGCAGGCGGCACCTATGTAGTCAGCTAGGGGTACGTAAAGCCATTTGGAAAGTTTCTAAGTGAAGCTAAGTGGGATGAATCTTTAGGGTGACTGGTGTGGTGCAGTATAGTGTTTATCCTTTAGTATTTAGGAGCGCCTATAACGTTGCCTTTAGCGATTGTCTATGTCCTTAATCTGCTCTTCATAGACATTTTCTTGTTTTCCAGCTTATGCCTTAGTCCAGTTATTTTGGTAATAGTATTGTAGAATTATCATATTCACCAGACTTTATGTCTTACCCCCTCTTTTCCATCCTTTTTCTCCCTTCAGGTCCGCAGGTTGGGCCAAGTTCTAGTGGAGTCTAGTTGGATCGCTTATCTTCTGGAAAGCTTGGACTGCTGAAGTAAAGTCCAGCTTGTTATCTTTCTTTTTAATGGCTATTCATGTAATGGGATTATGTACTTGTTTTATCAAGATAGATATTGTACTTGACATTGAATATGGTGTTATGATGTAATCAAACATGTTTTGACTTCTGCTACAATGAAATAAAGTTTTTGAATTTCCAAGTACTATTTTATATCTGTCTTGTTGTAATTTTACTGTTCTATATTCACTTAAAACCTCCATGGAAGTTAATGCATTCCCTTTGTGAGTGACATTAATGGACGTGGGGTGTTACACGTGGTATCAGAGCATAAGGTTACCAGAACAGATAATTTTTTTTTTTTTAGAATTTTTTTTTTCTAAAGTATTTTTGGAAGAAGTGCTTTCAAAAAAAAAAAAAACATGTTATTTAAAGAGAGTTTTTATGAAAAACATAATCCCAAATAGCCACATCCTTATCTTTATCTTTCGAATTCTCCATTTTGAATCTTTCCTTTTTCGTTTCAGCATGGCTGAAGATCTTAATCTCCCAGAAGGTGTGACGATTCCAGGGTGGTTTAGGAGATACTTGGAGGCTAGGGCCACCACTGCAGGCCCAGCGGATACTCCTCCACCCCTAGTTGCACCCATTCCTCCTCCTCCTCCTCCTCCTCCTCGTGTTGACACTTTTGCAAAGACGTGCAAGGAATTCAAGGCTATGGGAGGAAAAACTTTTCAAGGGACTGAGACGTTTGTGGAGGCCAGAGATTGGCTTAAGGAGACTGAGGAATTGTTGGATATCTTTGAAGTGGAAGATGTGAGGAAAGTCCGTTTAGCTGCTTGGTTAATGAAGGGAGAGGCCTCGTTTTGGTGGGAGGTCACTAACGGGGAACGTCCAGTTGATTCATGGGCGGATTTCAGAAGAAGGTTTGAGGCAAAGTTTCTTTCAAGGGCAGAGGAGAACTTAAATATGGAAAAATTCCTGGCACTAAAGCAAGGGAGCTCATCAGTAAAGGAATATGTCAATAAATTTAATCAGTTAGCAAGGTTTGGCTTGGAGTTGGTGAACACGCCAGAGAAGAAAGCTTTGAGGTTCGTTAGAGGCTTGAATGAACCGTTGCAAGGGTTGGCTATGACCCACATCCCTATGGGAGCCACCTTTGAAAAGCTAGTAGAAATGGCACTTATGCATGAGGATAAGGCAGTTGAAAAGAAAGGGGATCAGAAGAAACCCCAACAGCAAAATAAGAAGGGTGGTAAAAACAATAATGGCAAAGGGAAGAAGAAATGCTTCAATTGTGGGACGCCTGGCCATCTCAGCAAAGATTGTAGAAAGAAAAAGAAGACTGGTTGTTTTCATTGTGGAGATGCGGGACATTTAGTGAAGGACTGTCCAAAGAAGGGGCAGAGGGCAGGGTCTACCTCGGGAGGACAGGTGCAGGCTCTTATGGCACCAGGGCAGGCAAGGGGGCAAGTTCAGGCTATTGCGGCCCCACCGCTGCAAGAAAGAGGTAGAACAATTTCTGTTGAAAGCTTAGTTTTTCTGTTTGATCATCCTGTCCGTACCTTATTCGATTCTGGCGCATCTCATTCGTTTATCTCTGCATCATTAGTTGAATCACTGCACTTGAACACCAGTTTAGTAGAGGATCCCTTGGTCGTTTCAAATCCAATTGGGGGTTCGGCTCATTTGACCATGATATGTTTGGATTTGAAAATCTCTATACTTAGCGTTGAATTTAGATGTGATGCTTATGTATTGGGCTTCACGGGCTATGGGCTAATTTTAGGAATTGATTGGTTGTCTAGAAATAGGGCCATTCTTGATTGTGAAAGGAGAGTAGTTAGGCTTGTGACTCGCCTTGGTAATGCTCTCGACATCTTTTGTAATCCCATAAATTCCGTTATGCTAAGTTATCTTGAATCGCTTGATGCGTCTGTAGAGAACCTGCGATCGGTAGAAGTGGTCCGGGAATATCCGGATGTGTTTGAGGAGGTGAAGGGCTTACCCCCAAAGCGGGAGATAGACTTTCGAATTTATCTTGTGGATAATGCTAAACCCGTATCTTTGCCAGTGCGCCACATGGCTCCTCGTGAAAGGAGGGAACTCAATAAGCAAGTAAAGGAGTTGCTTGAGAAGGGGTTCATAAGACGTAGTATATCGGAGTGGGGTGCTCCAGTAGTTTTTGCCACAAAGGCGGATGGGTCTCTTAGACTTTGTATGGACTATAGAGAACTAAACAAGCTTACTAAAAAGAACCGACACCCACTGCCGAGGATTGACGATCTCTTTGATCAGTTAGTTGGCGCCTCAGTGTTTTCGCAGTTGGACTTAGCCACTGGCTTTCATCAACTGAGAGTGGCTGAGGATAGTATAGATAAGACTGCTTTTAGGACTCCTGACGGATTCTATGAATGGCTAGTGATGCCCTTTGGTTTGACAAACGCCCCTGCATATTTTGTTGATTTGATGAGTAGGATGTTTAGGGAATACCTTAACAAATTCGTGGTAGTCTTTGTGGATGACATCTTAGTCTTTTCTAAGAATAAAGAAGAGCACTCCCTACATCTTAGGGAAGTGTTGGAAACCCTTCGAGCGCATAACCTTAAGGCAAAATTTTCTAAGTGTCACTTCTGGAGGAAGGAAGTACGGTTCTTAGGGCACGTGGTTTCCAAAGAAGGGATAGCAGTGGATCCCGCAAAGGTGGTGGCCATCCAAGATTGGAAGGTCCCTAAAAATGCAACCGAAGTAAGAAGTTTCTTGGGGTTGGCTGGCTATTATAGGAAGTTTATCAAAGACTTCGCAAAAATATCAGCTCCATTAACACGGTTAACGAAGAAGAACCTGGTTTTTACGTGGGACAAAGATTGCGATGATGCGTTCCAACGTTTAAAGAGAGCCTTAACTTCAGCCCCAGTCTTAGTGCTGCCAGACGGGAATAAACCATTTACCATCTATACTGATGCTTGTGGGACGGGACTTGGCGCGGTCCTCATGCAAGAGGGAAGAGTAATAGCCTATGGTGGAAGGCAGTTGAGGGTTCATGAAAAGAATTACCCCACGCATGACTTAGAGCTAGCCGCAATTGTTTTCGCGCTTAAGTCTTGGCGTCACTATCTTCTTGGTGAGAAATTCGAACTGTTCACTGACCACAAATCATTAAAATACTTATTCTCTCAGAAGGATTTGAATTTAAGGCAGCAACGGTGGATGGAATTCTTAGCCTCCTACGATTTTGAAATAGCATATACCCCGGGCAAGGGTAACGTGGTGGCAGACGCCTTAAGTAGGAAAAGGTTGTCCTTGAGTCCGTTGTTTGTTGAACGACAAAGCTTAGAATTCATCTCTATGTTTGACTTTAGACCCTCCGTTGACTTAGTACCCGGTCTGTTAGCATCCTTGGAGGTTAGACCTACACTTCTAGGACGGGTTGGTGAGGCACAGCGAGACGACCCACAGTTGGTTGAGATAGTAGAAAAGCTCAAAGGGGGGGAGTCGTCAAGCCATCTTCGTAGGTATACCCTAGACGATAAGGGTTGGTTACGAAGGGATAATAGACTTTGTGTACCACAAGACGAAGACTTAAGGAAGGCCATTCTTGATGATGCTCATCGCTCAAAAATGACCATTCATCCCGGCGGGGATAAGATGTACAAAGATATGAAGCGGGTTTTCTTTTGGGCCGGTATGAAAAAGGATGTGGCCGAGTACGTCGCTAGATGCTTGGTGTGCCAACGAGTTAAAGCAGAACAAAAGAAACCCGGTGGGTTGCTTCACCCATTAGAAGTTCCACTATGGAAATGGGAAAGCATCTCAATGGATTTTGTGGATGGATTACCAAGATCAAGGAAGGGTAACACGGGGATTTGGGTTATAGTAGATAGACTTACTAAAAGCGCCCATTTTATTCCCGTGAAAAGTAAGAGGACTGCTCCGTGGTTGGCTTCTGTATACATTAAGGAGATAGTTCGTTTGCACGGTATTCCTTCTAGTATAGTAAGCGACCGTGACCCCATCTTTACTAGCGAATTTTGGAAGAGTTTACAAGAGGTGGTAGGGACTCAGCTATGTTTGAGCACCGCATATCATCCTCAGACAGACGGCCAGACCGAGAGGGTGAATCGCATTCTAGAGGATCTTTTAAGGCTTTGTATCCTAGACTTTGGGGGTACATGGGAAGAGCACCTTCCGTTAGTAGAATTCGCATATAATAATAGCTTTCAGTCTAGTATTGGCATGGCACCTTTCGAAGCTCTTTATGGAAGGCCTTGCCGTTCGCCTACATGTTGGTGGGAATCTACCGATAAAATCCTACTTGGGCCCGATATGGTTAGGGAAACCTCGGAGAAGATTGAGTTGATTCGAAGGAGGATGAAAGCAGCACAAGATAGGCAAAAATCGTATGCTGATAAGAGGAGGACAGATCTTGAGTTTGACATTGGGGACATGGTTTTTATCAAAGTATCTCCGTTACAGAATGTTGTTCGCTTTGGGTCCGTGGGGAAATTAGCACCAAGGTTTGTAGGGCCGTTTCCTGTAAAAAACAGGATTGGGAAGATGGCATATAGGGTGGAGTTGCCTGAGAAACTTAGTGGAGTACACGACGTATTCCATGTATCACATTTGAGGAAGTGTTTGCACAAGACCGCGGAGGTGGTAGAGCCGAGCTTGCTTAAAGAGGTGGAAATAGAGCGTGATGCAACAATTAGACGAGCTCCTACATGCATTCTTGGGTCGGAGATCAAAAAGTTGAGGAATCGAGAGGTCAGACTGGTTAAAGTGCAATGGGGAGATGATGAGAGCAACGCAACTTGGGAGACAGAAGAGAAGATGCGTTCGTTGTACCCTTTTCTTTTTGAGGGTATGTCTTTTAATTTCTCCTTTATCGCTTAGCTTATCTTATCTTTAGTATGTCCTCTCATTAGTATCTTTGACCTTTAGTTAGGATAATCCTATGGTTGAAACATGTGTTTGAGACATGTTATGTATGATGGATGCAAAATGGATGCAAGTGTTTGCTAGTGGTTGCTCGTGGATGCATATATACACACACATTAGGCACTAGATCGGCTCAGTCACTTCATATTGCATATTGCATATATATGGATGTATTTAGTATAATGGTTGTACCATCATATGGATGCTGCATTCGGTTGAATGGGTGTGCACGCATATAGAAGTAGTATGTAAGCAATTAGGATCTTTTGCATACATAATGGACTCATGACACTTACATAATTTGCATTAAGGAGGTCAACTGAATCAGTAGACCGCCTGATTTCGCATTAGGTAAGGACATGTACACACACTTGCATATGATCATAAAGCATTAGAAGTCTTTTAAGGACAATGGATGCCTGTGTATGATGGATGAGTAGATGGACGTTTGGATGGTAGGATATACATTCTTCCAGACTTGAAGATTTCGGGGACGAAATCCTAAAAGGAGGGGAGAATGTAACACCCCGAATTTTCTATTAACACTAAAGTTGCTAAAATATTAATAAGTGTGTAAGAGAGGGGATGTATCTAATATGAATATAAAAATATTAATAAGTGTGTAAGAGAGGGGATGTATCTAATATGAATATAAAAATATTAATAAGTGTGTAAGAGAGGGGATGTATCTAATATGAATATAAAAATATTAATAAGTGTGTGAGAGAGGGGATGTATCTAATATGTATATAAAAACAATAATAAGTAAAGGGGGATGTATCTAATATGTACATTGTAGAAAAAATATATATATTTATGACATGAATAGAAGTTTATTAATATGCTGAGTGTTTGCTGAGTCACTTCTGACTCATTGCTGAGTCAACAAGATAAACCCCATCTTGTCTGAACGGCTGCGGTTATTTCTAGGTTAAATCTAATGGCCTAAATGAATTCTAAAATCTATAAATAAGTGGGTAGACCCTAGACCTAAATCACTTGTAAAATTAGAGAAGCTACCGTCATGCTGCTGCCATGGAGTTCAGCATAGCCGTCACAAACTAAGAAGAGGAAGCCTAATCATCTACAACTAAATCTACACAAATCAAATCAAAAGATCTCTCTTTCTCTAATTCTTTTCTTTTGTTGGTGAGTATGATGATTCTCACAAGACTATTACAAACTAATTTGACTCAGTTATGAATGGATCACAAGAAAGTGATGTGATTTGTAATTGTAAATTCTATATATTGTGGATCTCTTATTATGTTATTAGGTTGTCGTATGATGTAAATTATATATGCTATGTCATGCTATGTTGTAAATTCTCTTATGCTATGTCGTGCTATGTTGAGAATCATGTCAAGCTATGTTATACTATCATACTATGCCATGTTATAAATCATGCTATATTATGTTGAAAAATCATGATGTTGTTGGATCATGCTTAAAGTTATGTTTTTTTTCTTAATTTAAATGGATCTTGTTTATGGGAATTTGCCTATTAGGTTAGGTGTACCCATAAACTTGAAACTATAATTAAATAAAACTTGATTATGGGAATTTGCCTATTGAGTTAGGTGTACCCATATAAAACTATGTTGTTAAAAAATTAGATGATGTTGATTCACACATGTTCATATGTAAGTTTATGAAAATTGATTGAGATCATATTAGGTGAATTTTGAACAAGTTGACACCTTTAGATCCATGACATGTATAATCTATGCAAGTTGGACATATGCAAGTTTCACCCCTTATTATGATTCATTTGGTCACATATACATGTTGTTATTATGATAATCTCTTTTATGCTATGAGTTAGGCTATTCGAGTCTAACATATATTTTGCGAATAAACGTTCAAACGTGGGGTAGGGGTAATATTAGGAATTAATAAATTGGGTGCAATTTTGTAAGATGTTGCATACCATGAATGAATGTCCATAATTGAGTCAATTATGGACATTGTTAAAAATTGGAAGTAATTAATAATTCAAGTAGGGAATTATTAAAATTGGGGGAAAGTGGATTATTATTAATAATCAATGCTTAGGACACGAGGTTGGACCCGTTTGTGATGTAAACCTGCCCGGACCCGCCCGGCAAATCCAGTAGTCACAAATGTCGGCCCAATGTGAGAGGTCCTAGGCCCAAACTAAAGCATAACAGTTGTAAAGACACGAGGTTAGACTCTTTTATGGTGTAAGACTGCCCGGACCCGCCCGGCAAATCCAGCTGCCATAAATGCCAGTCTAATGTGAGAGGTCTTTATGAGGTTATGGCCTTAATGAACTAAGAAATACTTAACCAGCTAATCATGTAAGGTGGGACATGGGGGTTAAGTAGGTGCCTTGGGTGGCATGAGGAATCTGGTGGTTGCCTTTAGAGGCATTTGAAATACGATTAGACTTAACCAAACACACATGTAAATGAACATGACTAAGTGGGTTAAGTGGGATGGACTAATGGGGACAAGCTTAGGTGGAATGCTTGTGGTAAATAGTGGGGGCCCATTTCAACCAGTATCCCAAAACGTATCTTTGTGGGCTCGACCCAAGTCGAGGACGGGACACGCATACTGGGTTTGACTATAAGAGGCCAAAACAGGGAGCGGTGGCAACGCAAGTCCAACGGGTTTCATATGCGTGTGTGGACCCGGGCTGGTAGGTAAGACGTTGTTGCATCGTGTAGGTATAAGCCGTGCATGTCCGTTGTATCAGGTTGCCACTTTAGGGGAGTGATACACCCCACTGTGGGGCCAGCACGGGTATCTACGAGTTAGGGAGCCGATCGAATAATGGGAAGTAGGGTACACCTAGTGGAGATAGGGGCAGGCGGCACCTATGTAGTCAGCTAGGGGTACGTAAAGCCATTTGGAAAGTTTCTAAGTGAAGCTAAGTGGGATGAATCTTTAGGGTGACTGGTGTGGTGCAGTATAGTGTTTATCCTTTAGTATTTAGGAGCGCCTATAACGTTGCCTTTAGCGATTGTCTATGTCCTTAATCTGCTCTTCATAGACATTTTCTTGTTTTCCAGCTTATGCCTTAGTCCAGTTATTTTGGTAATAGTATTGTAGAATTATCATATTCACCAGACTTTATGTCTTACCCCCTCTTTTCCATCCTTTTTCTCCCTTCAGGTCCGCAGGTTGGGCCAAGTTCTAGTGGAGTCTAGTTGGATCGCTTATCTTCTGGAAAGCTTGAACTGCTGAAGTAAAGTCCAGCTTGTTATCTTTCTTTTTAATGGCTATTCATGTAATGGGATTATGTACTTGTTTTATCAAGATAGATATTGTACTTGACATTGAATATGGTGTTATGATGTAATCAAACATGTTTTGACTTCTGCTACAATGAAATGAAGTTTTTGAATTTCCAAGTACTATTTTATATCTGTCTTGTTGTAATTTTACTGTTCTATATTCACTTAAAACCTCCATGGAAGTTAATGCATTCCCTTTGTGAGTGACATTAATGGACGTGGGGTGTTACACGTTGGAGGAATCTGACTGGATTCCTCAACAGTTATTTATTGTTTTTCATATATTATGATATATGATGTGGTTTATAATCCATGGTTGATTATATGTGTTGGATGATATTGGTCATCGTGATTTGATGTGTTAAATGCCATAAAATATCGGGATGGGAAAAGGAGATTTTCAAAGTGATATTGAAAACAGAATATTTATAAGTTGAATATTTATAAATAGGAGATTTCTAGAAAAGGGAAAAATTATAAAATCAAAAGATTTTATAAAAGGAAAATATTTATAAAATCAACAAAGATTTTATACAGGAGATATTTATTTGTTAAGTAAATAGGAGGTGTTAAATGAGATATTTATTTGTTAAATAAGTAGAATAAGATTTTATACAGGAGATATTTATTTGTTAAGTAAATAGGAGGTGTTAAATGAGATATGTATTTATGATTAGGACATGTTAAGTGGATTATACGAACTTAGAAGTCGATAAGGAAGACTAAGAATAAAATCTAGTAAGAATAGAAAGAGGAAGCGTATACGTGTTTAAAAGTGAATAAGTAGTTGTATGGTATTGATTATTCGAGTAAGTAGTCATATCTGTTTTGACGTTATAAATGTTATTCAGTCAAGGTCTGAGAGGTAGTTATACCCCAACTTAATTGATTTCATTATTAACAAATAAATAGTAAGATTTCAGGCTCGAAGATCAATGTTGAATAAGAGTTAGTTGAATATAGTATTTGGGTTGTCGTAACGATGTTTTACACAACATCCATTTTAACCCAAATAAGTGTAAGCTTGGAAATATAATAAAGAATATTTCCTAAGTATAGAAATAAACGAGATCGGAAAAGAGATAAGTAATTGGAATATTTTCCAATTATAAATAGCATATATTTTCTAAAGTTTAGAAAATAAAGGAAGGCGATATTCGGAAATGTTTTCCAAATAACATAAAAGGCCAATATGGTTATTGAAAATATTTGGTTAACAAATATTGATAAAGAAATAGAGAAGTGATTTAACTAATGGAATATTAATTAAGGGCTCAGTGACATGTTCAAAAGGAAATTTTGATTTTTTAAAAGATTAAACTGTTTAAAAAACTCCCAGGGAAAGACTGTTTGAATTAAAAACAAATTTAACAGAAATTTGTGAAAGCAAAATTGAATTAAAGTAAAGCCAGTAAAGTGGTAACTGAGATTGAATTAGAATGATATCAAGACAAATTGGATTGTGAGATTCAAATTTGAAGTGTAATATGATAATCAAGTTAAGAGTTGGGAATCGAGAAGAAACTCGAGTTGAAATGATATTTGGCTCGGATATAAGTGAATGGTTGTGTTGTGGATAAAAGCAGATTGGAATTTGATTGGGATGATCCTTGTATCCGCTGAATTGATAACAGATGGAAAGGATAAAATGATATGCCGACAAAAGGAACACGTTTATATTTCTATTGGATATAAGATTTTACGAGCCTGATCGGAAAGCTGCTTGGCTGTTTGATTTTCTTTTGGGTTGGAGATGGCCCGGTGAGGCGAGTGGTGGTTTGACCTATTGACCAGTACAAAGGAGGTGCTGGCGAAATTTTTCGAAAGTTAAGGCGTTAGAAAATTTTCAGAATTTTTGAAAATTTTCGATAATAAGAATTAAATAAATTTTTAATTGAAATTAAATTGGTTCAGTTGAAATTGAAGTTAAGAAGTGAACAAATATGTTCTAACCAGTCGATAGGGTCATTCTCTACCTTAGCAATTTCGAGGACGAAATTATTTTAAGTCGGGAAGATTGTAATGACCCGCATTTGCAGGGGTATTATAATTAATTTATTTAATTATATAAATAGTGAAATAGTGAATTAAAGGATTTAATGGTCGTGGAATTAAATAATGGTGAATATTTAATTAAAATAATAAATTAAATAATATATTTAATCCTGAAATAATCAGAATTAGTGGAATTCACAATATTGTGTGAACTGGACAATTCAAAGTATATGATTCAGTTTAGAATTTAATTTGAATAACGAATATATTATTTGAACGACAGTTTGAACGTATAATTATAATATAATTAAAATCTAGCTCGAAATGGCGCTGCAGTTCGTAAATTGGCGATTTGAACTTCAACGGGATGTACAGGATTCGTTTTAAGCCGGATTTCTGTGAAACAAGAAACGTGTGGAGCTGGTGGAGTATATCTTTCTAGTGGAAGAGAAAAATCGGGATTTCGTCGTGTAGATTTTGATTCACGTCCAAATCAAATTTCAGAAAAGTCGCTGTGGAATTCCTTTATAATTTATAAAGGAATTATTTATATTTTAAAAAGGAATTTCATTATAAATCGAATATCGTGTTGACCCAGATTGAAATATCAAGTTAGAAATTCATATAGGAATATTCTAGAGTTGTATGGTATTCCACTGTGAATATATATGATAATATTTATTTATAAATATTTAATTTAATTATATTTAAATATATTTATATATTTAAATGGGTCATTCAGAGCTTTAAAAATAACCAGTTTTGCAAACGACCTCAGAATTCGACGAAACTAATTTTGTTGGATCCGCAGTGTTAAATTATTGTTAGATTTCAATTTCCGTGATTTTTAGAGTTAGTGGGTGGCCGTACGGATTTTTAGAGTGAAAAACAGTCGATATTTTGACGATTAAAAATACGCTGTGTGAGCATACGAAGTCGGAATTCGACGAAACTAGTTTCGTTGGGACCGTAATGTCGAACTCTAGCTGCATGTCCAGTTTGGTGATTTTAATGTATCATATGTGATCGTACGGATTTTTAGAAGACAATTACAAGTAATGTAAAAATAAATGAATAAGAATGAATGGACAAGGATCCTCCAACAAGCCAAAACCCATATTATAAGTACCCTTACATTTTCCCTTTTACCTAATTTCATCAACTAATTTTGCGCCGTCGGTCCTAGTTGTTTTTACAGCAAAAATCATCTCTTCAAAATCCCAAAAGAAATATAAATCAATTCCTAAAATTCTCAAAACCCATATATATGAAATCATTGAAATAAGAGCTTCATATGGCCACCATTTTTGAGAGATGCGATTTAATTTTCTGATGCTCGACCTTCGAACAGTAAAACTAGGGTTAGGTGTTTTGGCAAATGGAAGCATAGATTGATGTTTTGGAGGTCGTTATGAAGTTCAGGAGGTCGAATGGAGGTTGTGTGTGGAATTTGGGTGGATTCGAAGTGGAAAGGGGTTGTTCAATGATGTACAGGAGGCGTGAGATCCCCGAGGTCGCGCTGCAAACAAGGACGTCGAGTTGGAGATGATTGCTTGGAGTTGGAGAGGAATCGACGAGGGGTTCAATGGTTATGGCGGATTGGAATTTTCATGAAATGGTTGCGGATCGGGTTGAGCAAGAAGCAGGCGCAAATGGCCAGAACGAGGAGCAGCAACGGGATTTGTGTATCCAGGAAGAAGAAGAGGAATTAACGGTTTGGGTAAAAACGTTTACAGGTGGGCTTCTGTATGTAGTATTGGGACGGAAGGGAAGTTAAGCCCAATTATAATCAATCCATGTTTTTATTTAAATAAAATAGCGTTAACTTATTAATGTCATAACTTGGTCATACGGGAACGAATTTCAGCAAAACAAGATCCGTTGGGATCGTATGGACGGTGGCTACACCATGGAACTGACTGGAAGTCCATCAGAGCTCGTTACAATTTATCAAAAAATAAATTGTCCGTCTGAATCAAATCAAGCGATGGTTATCGTTATTAACGATGATCGTCCAATGTGAGTAAATCTCACTAACTCTGAACAGTTTATAATTTCATATTGTATTTTTAGAACTGTTCGAAATTGTCTGATTGACTGTGTGTTGACTGGTTGATTGAACTGCTAGTCAGTTAGTGAATTTCTATATTGATTCTGTTTAACAGAATATATCATATGGAACTGAAAGTGATGTTGATTTTATCGTGTAACATCTGTGGATGCATGCAGGGAGACAGGTTGGAGGAATCCGACTGGATTCCTCAACAGTTATTTATTGTTTTTCATATATTATGATATATGATGTGGTTTATAATCCGTGGTTGATTATATGTGTTGGATGATATTGGTCATCGTGATTTGATGTGTTAAATGCCATAAAATATCGGGATGGGAAAAGGAGATTTTCTAAGTGATATTGAAAACAGAATATTTATAAATTGAATATTTATAAATAGGAGATTTCTAGAAAAGGGAAAAATTATAAAATCAAAAGATTTTATAAAAGGAAAATATTTATAAAATCAACAAAGATTTTATACAGGAGATATTTATTTATTAAGTAAATAGGAGGTGTTAAATGAGATATTTATTTGTTAAATAAGTAGAATAAGATTTTATACAGGAGATATTTATTTGTTAAGTAAATAGGAGGTGTTAAATGAGATATGTATTTATAATTAGGACATGTTAAGTGAATTATTTACTTGTAAATAAATAAGATATTATAAAGGGATTATTTACTTAGGGAATAAATAGAAATGAAAAGGAAAACGTTATATAAATAAAACCGTTATAAAAAGGGAAAAGGTAATAAAAAGGAAATCATTTTTAAAGTGAAGAACCATTACTAAAAGTAAATCTTTAAAATGAATAAACGTTGTTAAAAAGGAAATCTTTATACAGCGAAAAAGTCAGTAAATCAAATATAGTTATTCGAAAGGAGTTAAATCGAACATGGTATTCGAAAGTTAGTCAATCGAATATGCTGTTCGAAAGTTAGTAAATCGAATATGTCATTCGAAAGGGGTTAGTCGAGTCGAGTTGGTTAGATAGAGTTAATCAGTTAGAGTTAATCGATAGAGTTAAATCAAACTAGAGTTATTGAATAGAGTTAAATCGAACTAGAGTTATTTAATAGAGTTAAATCGAACTAGAGTTATTCAAATGGAGTTAATCGAATTTAGTTTATTCGAATAGAGTTAAATAAATAAGAGTTATTCGAATTAGTTATTCGATAGAGTAAAACACAAAGGAGTTATCAAATTAGTTATTCGAAAGGAGTTATCGAATTAGTTATTCTAAAGGAGTTATCGAATTAGTTATTCGAAAGGAGTTGTCAATTTTAGTTTAATCGAAAGGAGTTATCGAATTAGTTATTCGAAAGGAGTTATCGATTATAGTTTAATCGAAAGGAGTTATCGAATTAGTTATTCGAAAAGAGTTAAGTAAGGAGTTAAGTAAAAAGAGTTAAGTAAGGAGTTAAGTAAAAAGAGTTAATCGATTAGGGTTAAATAAATAGAGTTAATCGAATTTAGTTTATTCGAAGAAAGATTTTCGAATCTAGTTATTCATAAGAAAGATTATCAAATATAGTTATTCGAAGGAAGGAGTTATCGAATAGAGATTTATTCGAATGAAAGTTACATAAGGAAGTGTTAAAAAGTTAAAAGATAAACTTACCCTATTTCGAGATTTGAAATGTTGTTCAGTTAAGGTCTGAGAGGTAGTTATACCCCAACTTGATTGACTTCGTTTTTAATTTAGAAATGGTTAAGGTTCGAGAGTGAAAGTGGTTAAGTGTATTTAGTGAATAAGTATAGTGGTTTGAGTTGTCGTAGCCATGTTGATTTCAACATCTGTTTAAACCCAAGTAAAGAAGATTAGGAAATGTTTTCCAAATAGAATCAGAAACATAATCAAATATTGAAATAGGAAATATGAATATATATATATATATATGATTGATGATTGATTTGATAGAATTTCCATCTGGAAATAATATCGTTGTTTGCACACGTATTTTTCTTTGATAGTTAACTCACCGACTATCGGGGTTTTTGACCATTTTAACGTTGTTAATATGGAGAGACCGGTTGGATTATTATCCAAAGAACCAATCTGTATTGGCATAAGTGTTGCGAATCATATATGCCAAAGATAATTGAAGATGGAATAAAGTACAAGGGCTATTGTATAAGTCTTAGATAACAGTGCCTAAGATGGATGTACTGAATAGTACCTTCGGTTCATCCTGTTCCTGGATGACTTGTATGGATGAATGTCTGACAGAGTATTTCCAAAAAGGTCACGTACATTGAATTCTTCAACCGTACCAAGAGTGGAAGCGGAGAAGGAAAATTCTTTAGCTAACACGTAATGTACTGTTGTAGACATCATTTAGTGATTTTCGATGGATCTGACAATGTGGCATTCGAAGTGAATCTGCTGTGATGATGAAGCGTAACCTCAAGCCTCATCAACCGTAAATGACAGAAATCGGGCAGGCAACATGGCTAAGTCGGTCGCTCCGAAGTAGGGTGTATAATCACCCGATCTAGAGTTTCATTTACTTCTAAAAATCTATTGTTGATGCTGTCTCATTCGGGAAACGGTTGCTGATCACAACCGTTGGTGATATACATTTGAAACACTCAAGCGAAATGAGTGGTCGGTCATGTGTAGCCGGGTTGCAAGATGTTCTTGTTGAACCCAGTGTATTCCTTTCTAGAGGTACACTAGCGAAAGGTGGTTCCATACCTTTTCATAGTTGGAAATCCATTACCCAATACGTGCTTGCGGTTTTGATTGTATACTATATATGTAGAACGTGAGATGGAAGCGTTTCTGCTAGATGATTATTATATTGTGGTTGATAGACATTATTATAATATCAAAAGGTTTTGGATATAAAGATAATTTGTATTCTCATAAGGGGAAAACGCGTTCCGTTATACGGCGTGGTCTTATGAGATATCATTTACCTGCTTGAACTGTTTTAAACTGTTTTACTCACACCAGTCCCATGACTGACCCGGAGTTTATTTTGTTTTGTTTTCCCTAAACTCTTGGGTGCCCAATTTTGTACGGGCAGTCAAGTAGTCAGGAATTTACAGATACTTGAAGAGCTGGAGCAGGAGGCTTCAGGATCATATAGCTATAGTTTATTTCCGCTGTGTTGTAAGTGTTGTACTTTGATAATGTTATTGTATACATATACTGATTTTATTTCAAGGATATGTTATCTATTATATGTTATTCGTTCCGCTGTGAGGTTCGTGTTACTCTGATGTTGTGATCTTCTTCCTCTTCTATTCTAAGTGTGACGATCCCAAAATCCGAGGAGCGGTATTAAGGATAATCATTAGGAAATAACACATTAATCATCATAGCAGAGTACAGATAATAGCAGAAACAATAAATAAAATAATTTTACATGGATATGACAGCGGAATCACAACATGTAGGAATATCAGAATAGCATAACGTGGGATATACTTAGTAAAAAGAAAGGGAAGTGATCAGTCATCATCGCCAGAGGCGGAATACATACATGCAGTGACATAATAAGAGTATCAGTCTACATCGCCGAAGGCGGAATGCATATACGTATAGTAAGAAATACGGAAAGTAAATCAGTCTGCATCGCCAGAGGCGGAATCACAATATAAATACAGTAATGGCGGAAAATATCTAAGTCATCTCTATGAAGTCAGCCTCGCCATGAGCCAAAAGTGCATGCTGTGCAGCAGTGCAGAACCAAAAACCACCTGTCACCTGTGTACTAGGCTGCCCGTGAGAAAATAAGGGCACCCGCGTTTGCAAAGTGAAACAAACAACGAGTCAGTCATGGGGACTGGTATGAGGAATCTATTAACAGTTAGACAACAGTAATAGCTAATCATAGGACCACGCCACTTTCGCGGAACGGGTTTACTCCAGTGATTGCTAGTGCATTTAAAACAAAGTAAATTCTTTTAAACCAATCGCAATGCTTTTAGAAAGAATGAAGCCAGTATAAGACTCAGGTCCCATCATACAATGCAACGCAAGCCGGAGGATAGAGTTTTACCTTATAAGGGCCAAATATGCTTGATACGTATAAAGCAAAGTCATTTGATATTATTACTAGTGCATATATGTTTCAAAAAACGAATAGCATCATAAATATCAATCATAGGCGGCATAGCTACCATCTACTATGTCTCCATACTAGTTCTACAATCAAATCCGTTATCTCGTATTGGAAATTATATTTCCGTCATGAGTCGAGGCAAGGGGCAAGCTCCTCTCCGCTTCGAGACACTCTAGCAAATGCCTCAGGACTACGCACACTGGGTAACCCCTGGATGCTTCAGGGCCGGTCCTCACTTACGTTAGAGGATTAATTATGCCTGAACACACGTTTCCCGGTCCTTACAGACCTATAATCGAGGCGCCTCGCATTCCAACAACCACAAAGGTGAAAAGTAGATAAATATGTCAGGGCTGGTAAGTCACTGACACCACCATAGCTAGAAAGAAACGTCGTGCTCTCCCTGCAGTCCGTATCCCGTTTTTAACTCATACCGGGGTGTGAGGTTCGCGAATTTACGAAATACACAAAGCTAGGCCACGTAGACCTTGCTTTGATCATCATCCACAAGACTTTGCTTTGCAACAGAAGCCTTGATCACAGCATCTTGGCATGCCACATAGGCAGTCCACTCCATACGATTGATTTCCATCGATATATAACCTCTGAGCTCGTACGTCTCAGAGAAGGGCGTTAAGCAAAAAGAATAAATTCTCCACCGCCAAACAGATACATATTTAACAGAGATCAATCAGTATAGAACAAAATCCAATGTCAGACACACAGTCCATTTACAAGTCCGTCCTGGGTCTGAACGAAACCGGAGGCGTCAATTCCTCGTATATCCGTACAATCAACACATACGTTCAGACGACTACTACTTCCGCCCCCTTCCGGTAGCTACTCCGGTTAGGAACCTCAGTAGCGCCCATCCAACCGATACGAAGATCGTCGGTCTTGAATCGTCTTTGTATTTTCCAATTCGAATCGCTCGATAAATTATTTGAAGTGAGGGTTAGCTCGACCTTTTCAAATAATTCACGTCATTAAAAATTTAAATAGATTCCTTTTATGGTTATGTTATTCGACATCCATCTTTCAGTTATTTAGTGTTATTTTCATGTCATACACATACAACCATCAAATATCAAACAATTCAAGCCCAATTGGTTTATTTGCAACCTATGTTGCTTATAATATTTTATAACGATTTTTCGCCATTTTTATTTATTTAAAAATGGCCATATTTAATTAAACGACGTTTCAGGTCGTTTCGTGTCACTGGCGCTGTTTTCCCCTTAATTTGTTTTACACATATCGGAAAATCTAACCGTTGGATTTCTACAAAGTCTATATCAGTGGGAGGATATTCCCAAAGCGAACCCAACGGTTCCAGTTTCATGAGAATCCGACGGTCGGATCTTCCACACTAGTCGTTTGAAGTTACGGTTTCAAAATTCGAACTGCAGCGTCGTTATTCGATTTAAATTAATTATATTTATATTTATATATAAATATAAACGATTCTGGCGCTGTTTTTCTTCAGATTTAAATTAAACATTCCGGACAATCCAACCGTTGGATTTTTACAAGGTTGGTGCCGTTGGAAAGATATTTCCAAGGCGAACCCAGCGGTTGCGGTTTCGGGAAAATCCGATGGTCGGATTTCTCGTACTAATCGTTTCAAATTACGATTCCGAAACGCGAACTGCACGGCCTCTATTCCTTTTAATTATATTTATATATATATATATAAATATAGTTCATTCCACTATTTCAACTATAGTTCATTTTATAATTTCAACTTCGTTTTCACTTCAAATATTTCACTAACGCCTTAATATTTCGAAAAATTTCGCCATAACCTCCTTTGTACGGGGAGGGGTTTGGAAATTTATTGGGCCGTATTAGGTACCCAATAAATCCTAAAAAGCATTCACATATTTTTAGTGATATATTTTGGTGTTTACGGGGGAGCATGTACTGATAATCACTCCAGGGAATAAATTCCCGTCACCCCGTTTCCGTGTGGAAATAAATAGTCCATGTGCCGTATCTAATAACTAGAGCGACGTGATTATTGTCAACTCTAGACCCGTGTGGGGTTTTTATTAATCTGACAGTTTATCGTTATAATTTATATAGTCCATATCAGTCATCAGTTTAACCTGTAGTATATAGTCATCGCCATACAAGCCTCTCGCTTGTATGGTAAATCTTCCACCTCGTCACACAAGCTCCAATTGCTTATGTGGAATATGATGAAGTATGCCTATCATCAAGAAGTATGCCATGTAGTGTAGTTCAAAATTAATTGTTACTATCCTATGGCGTTGTTTATTATTTCACACAGAAAAACCAGCACTCCGCATCCAATGGCATTCACAGGAGTTGATATATAAATAAAATTGCGCAGCCAACTCATCAAGGTTTACCTATGTGTCGGGCACGCAAATAATTTCTTTACTCTACAGCTAATCCATTTTTCCTGTTCAACACAGGTATATATATATGCAGAACAAAGCTAATAATAATATTTCTAGCAAACTATTATTTATTTCAACACGTGTGTATCTTTAACTAAGCGTATACATGATAAAAGGAATATTTTTATCATCAAAAATATTTATTCGACACATGTGTATTTTTAACTAAGCGTATACATGATAAAAGGAATATTTTTATCATCAAAAATATTTATTCGACACATGTGTATTTTTAACTAAGCGTATACATGATAAAAGGAATATTTTTATCATTAAAAATATTTATTCGACTGTAAAGACCCGCAACTTCCCCGTAAAGGAAAGCGTCGGATAGTTCGAGAACAAGCCACAACAGAATGCATATAAAAGAACATTTCATTGTATATTACAACGATGCATCAGATTACAAGAATATGCAGAGTATAAAAGAATATTACACAGAAATATCAGAGATTTAAATTACATTTAAATACATCGCAGCGGAAAATAATACAATACACAACTAGAAGAAGATATACGGATACAAAGCTTTCCGGATATCGTTCCAGCTGTAAACCAGGATCCTGTGAATATAAATCTGCAAAACCAAAACTACTAGCTGCCCGTGTCAAAATAAGGGCACCCAGAGTTTAGGTTAAAACAATAAACTCCAGGTCAGTCATGTGACTGGTGTGAGAACTAAAATAGTTATTATTCTTTATTTTAAAAGTTAGGTAAATCAAGGGACCACGCCGTATAACACGGAACGGGTTTCCTCCCAAGAATACCAGTGCATAAAACAGCAGCGCAATGCTAAATAAAGAAAGATGAAGCTGTTATAAGACCCAGTTCCTATCACACAATGCAACGCAAACCGGGGGATAGGGTTTTCCCTTATAACAGCCAAAGAATGCTTGATACGTTTAAAACAAATCATTTGATACTATAATAAGTGCATAGTGTATAAAACAACTTCAAATCATAAGTATCAATCATAGGCGGCATGAATGCCCCATACCACTATGTCGCCATATATAGGTTTACAAATAAAACCGCAAATGTCACGTATTTGGAAATTGGGTTTCCATCTATGAACCGAGGCTAGGGGCAAGATCCTCAACCGATTCGAGACGCTCTAGCCCGCCCCTCAGGAACAGCCGCAACTGCCCCTTGGATCGTCAGGGCCGGTCCACACGGAGTGGATTATTATGCCTGAACAATACGTCTCCCCACCCTATGGGGTGTAAGTCTGGTCCGTCAGCCGACCAGAATGCATTCGGCCGAAACCGATATAACCGAGGCGCCTCGCAACAGCAACAACAACATAAGTCAAACTCGTCAGGGCGTGTAAAACCACTGACGCCACTTCTAACTAGAAAGAAACGCATGCCCTCCCTGAGGTCCGTCTCCCGTTTTTGATTCATACCGGGTGTGAAACTCGCGAATCAAACGTTACACAAAGCTACGCCACAAAGGTCGTGCTTTGATCATCAACCACAAGACTTTGCTTTTCAACAGAAGCCTTGATCATTTGCATCTTAGCATGCCACACAGGCAAGCCATCCTATGCAACCGATATCAGTCACACAGAATGAAATCCGATGTCAGACACACAGTCCATTTACAAGTCCGTTCTGGGTCTGAACGAAACCGGAGGCACCTAGTACCCCGCATATCCATCGATCTCCAAGTACGTCTGGACGATCACTAACTGTTTCCATCTTCTTGGGTGTACAGCCCAATCAAGATCATCAGTTATCACCCAAACGACGTGAAGACCTCCGGTCTTCGACCATCGTCTTCGTCTTCGACTTATCGTCGTATCAGTTACTCAGAATGGGATAAACCCGGTCTTTCCGAATAACTCGCGTATATTTTAAATAAGTGTTACACAAACACAACATACGCCTCATTCCAATTCATTAGTCACTAACCGTAAATTAATCAAGAGAATAATTCCCCAAATATTAACCCCGAAGGCCGAAACCAACATCAGATCAATATCCAGAAAACCATTCTGCTTGGCTAACCGCCAGTTAGTTTCTAAATTTCACATTCAAATCTAATTACAGATTTATCTATCGCCTGGAGCAAAACTGGTGATACTCCATTCTCGATCTTTTCAATCTAATTAAAGATTCATTAAAACTCCACTTAGTTTTAATCATTATCTGGGTTAAAGAATCAGTGTCATTTAAAACACGGTTCACGATAAACCCAAAATCACATTCATTAATTATCGGGTTAAAGAACAAGTGTTATTTAAAACACTGTTCACGATAAGCCCAAAAATCAATATCTATTCAATTCCAATTAAATATTATTTAATTGGTACACTTCATTAAATCTAAATAAAAAGATTTAATCTTTTCTCAACTGGGTTCAAGAATAGTGTTAGTGAAGACACCATTCACGACAAACCCAAATCACATTCGATATTCAATACAAGGCTCTGAATAGAAAATATATCGGCTTATATTCAATATCGAATTCTACGACTAACAAATGTCGTATTGGAAATAACGATATCAATATATATCTTTCAAATTTCCATAACAACACCTGTATAATCACGAATTCCAACATCGAAATATTCCGAAGACAATTTCGATTCAAATCCACTCCAATGCAATCATTGGAAATTTTGGTTATTTTTAAAACCCTTTTCGAATTCAATTTATTTATTTAAAAATAAATAGGATTATAATTCTAGTTCAAAACTAGTTCATTTCGATAAAAATTTATTTTTATCTTTTCAAGTATGGAGTTTTTCATCCCAATTCTTTCTAAATCATTTATTATGATTTTACACAAATTATTGCTATTTTTAATAATTTTATCAAGGCCCGTACAGTCGATTTCCATCAATGGCCATCGAACTGCACTTACAGCGACCTTTTTTGAATTTGATTTGGACATATCTCCAAATCCAACCGTTAGATTTCAAATTTCTAACATTCATTAGAAAGCTCTTTTCGATACGAACCCAACGGTTCCGGTTTTAGGAGAATCCGACGGTCGGATCTCCCGTAATGCCCGTTTGAAATAAATGGTCGAAATTCGCGAACTGCCGCGGCGTGGCGCGTTCTATTCAGGCCATTATATTATATATAATATATATATAATATATATATCGTCGATTTCTATTTAAAACGAATTATATAAATAGTTTTGAATTCGTTTCAAAAACATTTTCAACTTCCATTTCAATTCAAATCAAAATTGAATTCTTCTTTATAAATTCGTTTTAAAATCCATTTCTATTCAATTCAAATTTCAATTCAATTTGAATTTATTTCACTTCGCTTTCAATTCAATTCGAATTCGTTTTCAGTTCAATTCATTTCGAAATCGTTCTCAATTCAATTCATTTCGAAATCGTTTTCAATTCAATTCATTTCGAAATATTTCAATTCAATTCATTTCGAAATCGTTTTCAATTCATTTCATAATCGTTTTCAATTCAATTCATTTCGAAATCGTTTTCAATTCAATTCATTTCGAAATATTTTCAATTCAATTCATTTCGAAATCGTTTTCAATTCAATTCATTTCGAAATATTTTCAATTCAATTCATTTCGAAATCGTTTTCAATTCAATTCATTTCGAAATCGTTTTCAATTCATTTCGAAATCGTTTTCAATTCAATTCATTTCGAAATCGTTTTCAATTCAATTCATTTCGAAATCGTTTTCAATTCAATTCATTTCGAAATCGTTTTCAATTCAATTCATTTCGAAATCGTTTTCAATTCAATTCATTTCGAAATCGTTTTCAATTCAATTCATTTCGAAATCGTTTTCAATTCAATTCATTTCGAAATCGTTTTCAATTCAATTCATTTCGAAATATTTTCAATTCAATTCATTTCGAAATATTTGATTTCAAAATTACTTTTCAATATCCATTTCAAAATGAATAAAATCGATAAAAATATCGTTCACGTCAAAATGGCGCATCTAATCAACACGGCTTCATATATTTCCATTTTCAAATATTCTATTTCAAATATTTCTATTATTAAAATATTTCGTTCAACACATGACCAATCTCAATGAATGAGTACTGTCAACACATGAACTTTTATTTTATAATATTCTTTATTTTTCAAATTGGAATGAGGCCCAATCAATTACCATATAAAGTTAATTATATGGATTTTCATACAACACATGTATATCATAGCATTGAAAAATAATCAACCATCAACCAAAGTGCACTACACTGTATAAGCATCAAATATAGATATTCAACGCTTATAACAGCCTGTCAATCGATCGATCGACATATTAATCAATCAGGATGAGTGAACTTCAAATTTCATCCCAACACCCGTGTGGGGTTTCAAACAATCAAACGCATATTTTATTTGTGCAGTTGGGCGATGTGTAAAATTTATCGTCCCAATCAATGTCATTCAAATAGGTGTACATAAACAAACCGTCCGGTTTATAAATGAATATTTTATTTTATTCACTTCACGTTAAAAATTATATTTTTAACGATAAAACATTTTATTTCAACCTATGAATTTCTATTCAATTCATTCTTTAAATAAAATGTTATTTTTATTTTTCTAACATATTTTAGAAAATTTCGGCGGCATAACGGCACGATACTAGAAACGGGACAAGGCCTAGCCTTATCCCCGGTCTAGTGAAGGCCCACGCCATTCACACATCAATCAAATCACTTTCGTTATGCAAACTACAAAATTTGGGGTAAGAATCTAACCTAGTCTTACTCCTTCGCCTTATAACGGCGCACGTCTAATCCTAACCAATTTATCGATTCGATTTTTCACACCACAAACCACATTCAAACCAATATCTCAATCAATCACCAAACATCCAAACAAACAAGTCCATGGTATGTGGACGGGTGTCGGGTGCTTCTAATAAGCACCGTCTGCATCCTAGTATATATATATATCTAGAAAAAGAGAATTAAGAGTGAGAAGTTCTCACATTTAGCTATCCTAGCTCCACGGCCCTTCTAATGCAGGAAACCTTCGCCAACTCGCCTTTTTGTCGCTTTCGTTGTCCGCTTTCACTACATATGTAAAAATCGAATTTTTACTTCGCTATTCAATATATAATAATCATATTATTATTTTTTTTTTTTTTTACTCGAAGTTCAATATATAAAAATCCTATTTTTAACTCGAAGTTCAATATATAAAAATTCTATTTTTAACTCGAAGTTCAATATATAAAAATTCTATTTTTAACTCGAAGTTCAATATATAAAAATTCTATTTTTAACTCGAAGTTCAATATATAAAAATCATATTTTTATGCCGAAGTTCAATATATAAAAATCATATTTTTATGCCGAAGTTCAATATATAAAAATCATATTTTTATGCCGAAGTTCAATATATAAAAATCATATTTTTATGCTTTAAAAATCAATTCTTTTTCCTTTTTAAAAATCAAATCTGTTACTTTTTAAAAAATCAAACCTGTTACTTTTTTTTAAAATCAAATCTGTTTCTTTTTTTTTTTTTTTTTTTTTTAAATCAAATTAAAAACAGTTTTCTAACTAAAATAAAAACAGTTTTCTAACTGTAAAAAAAATTCAGTTTTTAAATTCTAAAACAAAGAAACAGTTTTTAAAATTCTTAAAAAAAAATGCAGTTTTGCTCTTTTAAAAAAAACAGTTTTAAAAACCTTTTTCAAAATTAGAATTACAGAATTGAAAAATAAAAATAAAATAAAGTAAAGTAGAAAAGAAAAAAAAAAAAAAAAAAAAAAACTTACTGCCGAAGAAACAGGGGGGGGGGGGGGGTCTTCACTGCGTCGGAGGGTTTCGAGGTATGGACGGCGGCTTCATCGTCGTCAGCGAGGGGGAGGGCTTCGTCGGTGATGTCTCGAAGGGGGGGGGGGGCTGGCGAATTGAAGGAGGAGGAGGGCGGTGGCTTCCAGGGGGCTCGAACGGGGTGGCGCTGCTTCGGGATGAGGCGGCTTCGGGTTGTCGTTCGGTGGGAGGAGGATGAACGGAGGGCGGCTTCCAGGGTTTTGGCGGCGGCGATGGTTCGATTGCGGTTTTTCTCTTTTTTTTTTTTTTTTTTTTTTTTTATCTGATGGATGAATCAGGTTTTGGGGAAATAGGGGGGGGGCCAGAGTCAAAAGGAGGGAGTTATTATATTTTTTTTTTTTTTTTTTTTTTATTTAATTATTTTATTTTCGAAGAAGTTGACTTTTCACACATGACCTCTAAACGAGGCCCACCGCCTGTCGTCCATAGCGTTTCACCCCCATTCCGAACACAATGGGATATGCCACGCAAGCTGATTCGGCTGTTACAATCAGTTTCCGTTAAATTTACATTTAAATCTCTATATTGAATTTTAAACGTACATTTCAAATTACCGGGGTCACATACTAACTAGAAAAATTCCAGAAAAATATTTTCTAGCTTCGTATTGACGATACGGTCCTAACAAAACTAGTTTCGTCGAATTCTGAGACCGTTGGAAAAATGGCCATTTTCCAGTCGATTGAAATCAACTGAAACTGGTCAAACGCGTTTTCCTTTGCCACGCTCACATATTGATTCGAAAAATTATGAAATTTGAAACCTAGTAATAATTCGACATCACGGACCCAACAAAAGTGGTTTCGTCGAAATCCGAGGTCATTTGCAAAATGTCCATTTTTAAGGGCCTGAATTCCATAGCGACTATTCAGAATTTTCAACTGGACATATCTTTTGATTCCTGATATGAAATCTTGATTTTTCGGATTCGTTAGAAAGATATTCACTATTAGATTCCATTATTTTTGGTTTCACTAAAATCCGGATTGTTTTGCACCCGGTACATTCAATTGAAGTTTGAAATCGAATTATCGAACTACCGCGCCATTTTCAATTCCTTTTAATTATATATAATTATTATATATTCTAACGACGACGTATATAATATATACGTTCTAATTCTATTCAAAATAAATTTCACGTCGATATTATTTAAAATAATTCATTTCAAATAATTAAAATTCGCTAATATTGCCAAAATAAAAATTTTAAACTGGCCCAGATTTTACGGGTTGTTACAATCTCCCCCACTTAAAACTTTTCGTCCCCGAAAAGGAACAAAGTCGAAAGTGGTTTGATTAATCAACTCTACGCTCGATCTGGCTTCCATTCTCCAACTCTTTAGTTTCTGAGAATTTTCAAAACTTCAAAAATTTGGCTAACTCCCGAAATTTTTGAAAAATTTCGCCATAACCTCCCCTGCAATGGGAGCATCGGGGAATTTCAAATAGCTTCCCCGGTCCTTCAGATCTTAAAAAAAGAAAAAGAAAAAGCCAAGCGGCTAGCCAATAGGCTCACAAAATCATCATCACCCAAACAAAACAGGAAATTATGTAGTAAACATGTACCTATTTGTCGGGCAAACAAATTTTATTCTCTGGCTCTAGCCTCCTTGCTATGACCTGTTCAAAAGATATACATGTATGCAAGCAAATGCAACCAAACTTCAATACAATTCAATATTTGATTCAATTAGGCTAAATGGTTCAAAATTAGCAAACAACTAAACAAACAACACAAACATCAATCAATTAGTGAATTAGAGTTTCAAATTCATAATTTTGATACATATACAAAAATCATGTTTTTGATACCAAATCACAACAATAGGCCCTATCTAATTTTGGTTCTCACACCAGTCTAATGGAAATATATAGATATCACACATTCGAAACACGAATATAAATACTAATGATGTGGCCACATCATCAGAATTATCCCCGGGTGTCTAGAATGTGACTCTATATCTATCCAATATATTAAAATTTCAAATACACGCGGATCAGACGTATACGCAAAATCTATATATATTGGATTGTCCACATCAATATAAATAGGTAATCAAATACGAATAATTGATTTAAATTTTCAAAACAAAAATTTGTTTTCACTTTCAAAAATATACTCTTCACACTCGTTCTAGGATACTACTGATCCCATCTCTAACGAGTCATTCCCGTTGGATTTTACTAATCCAATATCTGATGTATTCTTTCGTATGGTTCTAATGTGTCTTGTTCTCTAGCTTTGTAAACCAAAGCTCTGATACCAAATGTAAAGACCCGCAACTTCCCCGTAAAGGAAAGCGTCGGATAGTTCGAGAACAAGCCACAACAGAATGCATATAAAAGAACATTTCATTGTATATTACAACGATGCATCAGATTACAAGAATATGCAGAGTATAAAAGAATATTACACAGAAATATCAGAGATTTAAATTACATTTAAATACATCGCAGCGGAAAATAATACAATACACAACTAGAAGAAGATATACGGATACAAAGCTTTCCGGATATCGTTCCAGCTGTAAACCAGGATCCTGTGAATATAAATCTGCAAAACCAAAACTACTAGCTGCCCGTGTCAAAATAAGGGCACCCAGAGTTTAGGTTAAAACAATAAACTCCAGGTCAGTCATGTGACTGGTGTGAGAACTAAAATAGTTATTATTCTTTATTTTAAAAGTTAGGTAAATCAAGGGACCACGCCGTATAACACGGAACGGGTTTCCTCCCAAGAATACCAGTGCATAAAACAGCAGCGCAATGCTAAATAAAGAAAGATGAAGCTGTTATAAGACCCAGTTCCTATCACACAATGCAACGCAAACCGGGGGATAGGGTTTTCCCTTATAACAGCCAAAGAATGCTTGATACGTTTAAAACAAATCATTTGATACTATAATAAGTGCATAGTGTATAAAACAACTTCAAATCATAAGTATCAATCATAGGCGGCATGAATGCCCCATACCACTATGTCGCCATATATAGGTTTACAAATAAAACCGCAAATGTCACGTATTTGGAAATTGGGTTTCCATCTATGAACCGAGGCTAGGGGCAAGATCCTCAACCGATTCGAGACGCTCTAGCCCGCCCCTCAGGAACAGCCGCAACTGCCCCTTGGATCGTCAGGGCCGGTCCACACGGAGTGGATTATTATGCCTGAACAATACGTCTCCCCACCCTATGGGGTGTAAGTCTGGTCCGTCAGCCGACCAGAATGCATTCGGCCGAAACCGATATAACCGAGGCGCCTCGCAACAGCAACAACAACATAAGTCAAACTCGTCAGGGCGTGTAAAACCACTGACGCCACTTCTAACTAGAAAGAAACGCATGCCCTCCCTGAGGTCCGTCTCCCGTTTTTGATTCATACCGGGTGTGAAACTCGCGAATCAAACGTTACACAAAGCTACGCCACAAAGGTCGTGCTTTGATCATCAACCACAAGACTTTGCTTTTCAACAGAAGCCTTGATCATTTGCATCTTAGCATGCCACACAGGCAAGCCATCCTATGCAACCGATATCAGTCACACAGAATGAAATCCGATGTCAGACACACAGTCCATTTACAAGTCCGTTCTGGGTCTGAACGAAACCGGAGGCACCTAGTACCCCGCATATCCATCGATCTCCAAGTACGTCTGGACGATCACTAACTGTTTCCATCTTCTTGGGTGTACAGCCCAATCAAGATCATCAGTTATCACCCAAACGACGTGAAGACCTCCGGTCTTCGACCATCGTCTTCGTCTTCGACTTATCGTCGTATCAGTTACTCAGAATGGGATAAACCCGGTCTTTCCGAATAACTCGCGTATATTTTAAATAAGTGTTACACAAACACAACATACGCCTCATTCCAATTCATTAGTCACTAACCGTAAATTAATCAAGAGAATAATTCCCCAAATATTAACCCCGAAGGCCGAAACCAACATCAGATCAATATCCAGAAAACCATTCTGCTTGGCTAACCGCCAGTTAGTTTCTAAATTTCACATTCAAATCTAATTACAGATTTATCTATCGCCTGGAGCAAAACTGGTGATACTCCATTCTCGATCTTTTCAATCTAATTAAAGATTCATTAAAACTCCACTTAGTTTTAATCATTATCTGGGTTAAAGAATCAGTGTCATTTAAAACACGGTTCACGATAAACCCAAAATCACATTCATTAATTATCGGGTTAAAGAACAAGTGTTATTTAAAACACTGTTCACGATAAGCCCAAAAATCAATATCTATTCAATTCCAATTAAATATTATTTAATTGGTACACTTCATTAAATCTAAATAAAAAGATTTAATCTTTTCTCAACTGGGTTCAAGAATAGTGTTAGTGAAGACACCATTCACGACAAACCCAAATCACATTCGATATTCAATACAAGGCTCTGAATAGAAAATATATCGGCTTATATTCAATATCGAATTCTACGACTAACAAATGTCGTATTGGAAATAACGATATCAATATATATCTTTCAAATTTCCATAACAACACCTGTATAATCACGAATTCCAACATCGAAATATTCCGAAGACAATTTCGATTCAAATCCACTCCAATGCAATCATTGGAAATTTTGGTTATTTTTAAAACCCTTTTCGAATTCAATTTATTTATTTAAAAATAAATAGGATTATAATTCTAGTTCAAAACTAGTTCATTTCGATAAAAATTTATTTTTATCTTTTCAAGTATGGAGTTTTTCATCCCAATTCTTTCTAAATCATTTATTATGATTTTACACAAATTATTGCTATTTTTAATAATTTTATCAAGGCCCGTACAGTCGATTTCCATCAATGGCCATCGAACTGCACTTACAGCGACCTTTTTTGAATTTGATTTGGACATATCTCCAAATCCAACCGTTAGATTTCAAATTTCTAACATTCATTAGAAAGCTCTTTTCGATACGAACCCAACGGTTCCGGTTTTAGGAGAATCCGACGGTCGGATCTCCCGTAATGCCCGTTTGAAATAAATGGTCGAAATTCGCGAACTGCCGCGGCGTGGCGCGTTCTATTCAGGCCATTATATTATATATAATATATATATAATATATATATCGTCGATTTCTATTTAAAACGAATTATATAAATAGTTTTGAATTCGTTTCAAAAACATTTTCAACTTCCATTTCAATTCAAATCAAAATTGAATTCTTCTTTATAAATTCGTTTTAAAATCCATTTCTATTCAATTCAAATTTCAATTCAATTTGAATTTATTTCACTTCGCTTTCAATTCAATTCGAATTCGTTTTCAGTTCAATTCATTTCGAAATCGTTCTCAATTCAATTCATTTCGAAATCGTTTTCAATTCAATTCATTTCGAAATATTTCAATTCAATTCATTTCGAAATCGTTTTCAATTCATTTCATAATCGTTTTCAATTCAATTCATTTCGAAATCGTTTTCAATTCAATTCATTTCGAAATATTTTCAATTCAATTCATTTCGAAATCGTTTTCAATTCAATTCATTTCGAAATATTTTCAATTCAATTCATTTCGAAATCGTTTTCAATTCAATTCATTTCGAAATCGTTTTCAATTCATTTCGAAATCGTTTTCAATTCAATTCATTTCGAAATCGTTTTCAATTCAATTCATTTCGAAATCGTTTTCAATTCAATTCATTTCGAAATCGTTTTCAATTCAATTCATTTCGAAATCGTTTTCAATTCAATTCATTTCGAAATCGTTTTCAATTCAATTCATTTCGAAATCGTTTTCAATTCAATTCATTTCGAAATCGTTTTCAATTCAATTCATTTCGAAATATTTTCAATTCAATTCATTTCGAAATATTTGATTTCAAAATTACTTTTCAATATCCATTTCAAAATGAATAAAATCGATAAAAATATCGTTCACGTCAAAATGGCGCATCTAATCAACACGGCTTCATATATTTCCATTTTCAAATATTCTATTTCAAATATTTCTATTATTAAAATATTTCGTTCAACACATGACCAATCTCAATGAATGAGTACTGTCAACACATGAACTTTTATTTTATAATATTCTTTATTTTTCAAATTGGAATGAGGCCCAATCAATTACCATATAAAGTTAATTATATGGATTTTCATACAACACATGTATATCATAGCATTGAAAAATAATCAACCATCAACCAAAGTGCACTACACTGTATAAGCATCAAATATAGATATTCAACGCTTATAACAGCCTGTCAATCGATCGATCGACATATTAATCAATCAGGATGAGTGAACTTCAAATTTCATCCCAACACCCGTGTGGGGTTTCAAACAATCAAACGCATATTTTATTTGTGCAGTTGGGCGATGTGTAAAATTTATCGTCCCAATCAATGTCATTCAAATAGGTGTACATAAACAAACCGTCCGGTTTATAAATGAATATTTTATTTTATTCACTTCACGTTAAAAATTATATTTTTAACGATAAAACATTTTATTTCAACCTATGAATTTCTATTCAATTCATTCTTTAAATAAAATGTTATTTTTATTTTTCTAACATATTTTAGAAAATTTCGGCGGCATAACGGCACGATACTAGAAACGGGACAAGGCCTAGCCTTATCCCCGGTCTAGTGAAGGCCCACGCCATTCACACATCAATCAAATCACTTTCGTTATGCAAACTACAAAATTTGGGGTAAGAATCTAACCTAGTCTTACTCCTTCGCCTTATAACGGCGCACGTCTAATCCTAACCAATTTATCGATTCGATTTTTCACACCACAAACCACATTCAAACCAATATCTCAATCAATCACCAAACATCCAAACAAACAAGTCCATGGTATGTGGACGGGTGTCGGGTGCTTCTAATAAGCACCGTCTGCATCCTAGTATATATATATATCTAGAAAAAGAGAATTAAGAGTGAGAAGTTCTCACATTTAGCTATCCTAGCTCCACGGCCCTTCTAATGCAGGAAACCTTCGCCAACTCGCCTTTTTGTCGCTTTCGTTGTCCGCTTTCACTACATATGTAAAAATCGAATTTTTACTTCGCTATTCAATATATAATAATCATATTATTATTTTTTTTTTTTTTTACTCGAAGTTCAATATATAAAAATCCTATTTTTAACTCGAAGTTCAATATATAAAAATTCTATTTTTAACTCGAAGTTCAATATATAAAAATTCTATTTTTAACTCGAAGTTCAATATATAAAAATTCTATTTTTAACTCGAAGTTCAATATATAAAAATCATATTTTTATGCCGAAGTTCAATATATAAAAATCATATTTTTATGCCGAAGTTCAATATATAAAAATCATATTTTTATGCCGAAGTTCAATATATAAAAATCATATTTTTATGCTTTAAAAATCAATTCTTTTTCCTTTTTAAAAATCAAATCTGTTACTTTTTAAAAAATCAAACCTGTTACTTTTTTTTAAAATCAAATCTGTTTCTTTTTTTTTTTTTTTTTTTTTTTAAATCAAATTAAAAACAGTTTTCTAACTAAAATAAAAACAGTTTTCTAACTGTAAAAAAAATTCAGTTTTTAAATTCTAAAACAAAGAAACAGTTTTTAAAATTCTTAAAAAAAAATGCAGTTTTGCTCTTTTAAAAAAAACAGTTTTAAAAACCTTTTTCAAAATTAGAATTACAGAATTGAAAAATAAAAATAAAATAAAGTAAAGTAGAAAAGAAAAAAAAAAAAAAAAAAAAAAACTTACTGCCGAAGAAACAGGGGGGGGGGGGGGTCTTCACTGCGTCGGAGGGTTTCGAGGTATGGACGGCGGCTTCATCGTCGTCAGCGAGGGGGAGGGCTTCGTCGGTGATGTCTCGAAGGGGGGGGGGGCTGGCGAATTGAAGGAGGAGGAGGGCGGTGGCTTCCAGGGGGCTCGAACGGGGTGGCGCTGCTTCGGGATGAGGCGGCTTCGGGTTGTCGTTCGGTGGGAGGAGGATGAACGGAGGGCGGCTTCCAGGGTTTTGGCGGCGGCGATGGTTCGATTGCGGTTTTTCTCTTTTTTTTTTTTTTTTTTTTTTTTTATCTGATGGATGAATCAGGTTTTGGGGAAATAGGGGGGGGGCCAGAGTCAAAAGGAGGGAGTTATTATATTTTTTTTTTTTTTTTTTTTTTATTTAATTATTTTATTTTCGAAGAAGTTGACTTTTCACACATGACCTCTAAACGAGGCCCACCGCCTGTCGTCCATAGCGTTTCACCCCCATTCCGAACACAATGGGATATGCCACGCAAGCTGATTCGGCTGTTACAATCAGTTTCCGTTAAATTTACATTTAAATCTCTATATTGAATTTTAAACGTACATTTCAAATTACCGGGGTCACATACTAACTAGAAAAATTCCAGAAAAATATTTTCTAGCTTCGTATTGACGATACGGTCCTAACAAAACTAGTTTCGTCGAATTCTGAGACCGTTGGAAAAATGGCCATTTTCCAGTCGATTGAAATCAACTGAAACTGGTCAAACGCGTTTTCCTTTGCCACGCTCACATATTGATTCGAAAAATTATGAAATTTGAAACCTAGTAATAATTCGACATCACGGACCCAACAAAAGTGGTTTCGTCGAAATCCGAGGTCATTTGCAAAATGTCCATTTTTAAGGGCCTGAATTCCATAGCGACTATTCAGAATTTTCAACTGGACATATCTTTTGATTCCTGATATGAAATCTTGATTTTTCGGATTCGTTAGAAAGATATTCACTATTAGATTCCATTATTTTTGGTTTCACTAAAATCCGGATTGTTTTGCACCCGGTACATTCAATTGAAGTTTGAAATCGAATTATCGAACTACCGCGCCATTTTCAATTCCTTTTAATTATATATAATTATTATATATTCTAACGACGACGTATATAATATATACGTTCTAATTCTATTCAAAATAAATTTCACGTCGATATTATTTAAAATAATTCATTTCAAATAATTAAAATTCGCTAATATTGCCAAAATAAAAATTTTAAACTGGCCCAGATTTTACGGGTTGTTACATCGACACATGTGTATTTTTAACGCTTCATATTCACTATAAAAATATAGTTTTCATTGTCGATTCATTTTATTTTTAGAAGACGATACCATTCAACACATGAATTTCAACTCGACGAACAAATTGCAATTCAACACATGAATATCCTATATCGTTTGTATATATATAAAAATGTGATTTTTATCGCTAAAGCCATTTGTTTAAATTCAAATAATATTCAACACATGAATTTCAACTCAACGAATGAATTGCAACTCAACACATGAATATTCTATATAGTTTGTATATATATAAAAATGTGATTTTTATCGCTAAAGCCATTTGTTTAAATTCAAATAATATTCAACACATGAATTTCAACTCAACGAATGAATTGCAACTCAACACATGAATATTCTATATAGTTTGTATATATATAAAAATGTGATTTTCATCGCTAAAGCCATTTGTTTAAATTCAAATAATATTCAACACATGAATTTCAACTCAACGAATGAATTGCAACTCAACACATGAATATTCTATATAGTTTGTATATATATAAAAATGTGATTTTCATCGCTAAAGCCATTTGTTTAAATTCAAATAATATTCAACACATGAATTTCAACTCAACGAATGAATTGCAACTCAACACATGAATATTCTATATAGTTTGTATATATATAAAAATGTGATTTTTATCGCTAAAGCCATTTGTTTAAATTCAAATAATATTCAACACATGAATTTCAACTCAACGAATGAATTGCAACTCAACACATGAATATTCTATATAGTTTGTATATATATAAAAATGTGATTTTCATCGCTAAAGCCATTTGTTTAAATTCAAATAATATTCAACACATGAATTTCAACTCAACGAATGAATTGCAACTCAACACATGAATATTCTATATAGCATATGTAAATAATTTCGATGAAGGAAAATTATTCTAACACATAAATATTTCAGAAAATTTCGGCAGCATAACGGCAGGGTAGTTAAAACCGGGACCGTCCCTAGTACGGCTCCTCGCTCTACCTTAAAACCTCGCGGTTTTTGACAATGGGGATCATGCATCTAGTTCGCACGCAGGCGGCATGTTTTATTTTCAATTCCACAATCCTATTCTATTTTGTTTCAACCACAAGAGGGTATTTTTCAACCACAAAGGTAATTTTCAACCATAATATCAACCACAAACAATTATTTCCAACCATTCGTCATACCATATAACATCACGTCAAACACAAGCAATAAGTATCGTCCATGGTTTGTGGACAAGGGGAGTATATATATATATAGTATAATAATTCACTTGCATTTCATCACAATTCAAAGCATATATGTTTCAAACAACGCTTGTATAATTTATACATCGCTAATATAACTTATACAACACATGTACATGAGGTATACAATGCGTATATAATTTACACTTCGCTTATATATCTTATACAACGCGATTACATTCACACAGATAATTTAGATTCCTCACATTGGTTCTTGCGGTGCTAAAAATCGTAGGAAGGTCAGAAAAATCCGTGGCTTCTTCTAGAATGTAGAGAGCCTCCTTGCGGTCACGGTGTCTCCTGTTTCATCGAATTTCGTTAACATAGCAAAAAGATATGATTTTTACAAATTTGCAACGCTTTAAAGTGTAAAAATCAATTTAGCCGTATACCCCCTTTTTGATTTCGAAACTAGGGTTGAATCTTTCAGCAAATCCGTGAATCTATGCTCCGATCAGAGAGTGGGACTTGAAAGAGGGAAGCGAGGCGGTCCTAACGATGGTCGGAGGAGCAGGTGCGATCGCCTCTGGCGGTCGTGGCGTCGACGTGAAGTCGGCGGCTTTCTGGGCGTTTTTCTCGACGCTGGCGAAGGGAGGAAGGTCGGGGGTTGGTCGGATTTGGAGAGGGCGGTGAGCGGCGTCGATTGAGGGTGGTGGCGTTGGCTGGCGTCGCCTGAGGCGGCGGGATTCTCGTCGGAAAGGTGTGAACGACGAGCGTCGTTCGTTTCCGTGTGGCGGCTTAGGGTTTTAGGGTTTTTTTTTTTTTAAAGAAAATTTCTCATTGGTCGATATTTATAGAAAAATTTTAAATAGTGTTTTTGCAAACGGACTCCTTTTTAAACCCAATGACTGTCGCCCCTAGCTAAATACCCCCATTCCGGACACAATGGGATATGTTTCGTTGGCCATTTCGACTGTTACAGTCAGTTATTTTTCAATTTAAAATATAAAACATTCGATATTTAATTTAAACGTACATTTCAATTTGCCAGGGCCACAAACTGAATCGAAAAATTCCAGAAAAATAAATCTAGCTTTGTTTTGACGATACGGTCCTAACAAAACCAGTTTCGTCGAATTCTGAGCTCGTTTGAAAAATGGCCATTTTTAGGTCGACCCATTTTAACAGAATTTGACCAAACACGTTATCTTTTGCCCCGCTCACATACTAGCTTCAAAAATGACGAAATTTGAAACTTAGCAATAATTTGACATCCCGGACCCAACAAAAGTGGTTTCGTCGAATTCCGAGGTCGTATGCAAAATCTCAATTTTCAAGGGCTATATATACTATATAGCGACCTTTCTGAAAATTCATTTGGCCATAATTTTGATTTCCGTTATGAAATTTCGATTTTTCAGATTCGTTAGAAAGGTATTGATAAACAGATTTAAATATTTTCAGTTTCGTCAAAATCCGTTTTATTTTCCACCCGGTACAGTCAGACAAAGTTTGTATTCTAAATTTCAAACTGCCCTATCATACCAATTCTATATTTAATGAAAATAGGCTATTTTAATCATTCAAATTTCTTGGTAATAACCTAATTAAAAAAATTTAAACTGGTTCACAATTTCCGGGTTATTACAATCTCCCCCACTTAAAACTTTTCGTCCTCGAAAAGGAAATAACAGTTAAGCAGGAAATAAAATGTAAATGCAAAGTATTGTAAAGGTACCTTGCACCGGAGTTAGTCAGAGATGTCCACTCTGCATTTGGGATAGGCTTGTTTAATGCTTTCCTCAGTCTCCCAAGTACAGTCTCTAGGATCACTACTCCACTGCACTTTGACTAAATGAATCTTTTTCCTCCTTAGCTCTCTAGTTTCTTTGCCCACTATCTTTAATGGATCTCTCTTGAGTGCTAATTCCGGAGTTATGTCAATATCATGTTGTGCTGCTTCTTCCACAATAAGGTCGGGATCATGAACATGTTTTCTGAGTTGAGATACGTGGAACACATCATGTATACCAGGCAACCAATTAGGTAATGAAACCCTATATGCAAGAGTTCCAATCCGTTCAAGTATAGGAAAGGGACCAATAAATCTCGGTGCCAACTTCCCAGTCTTGCCAAATCTGATTACCCCTCGCATTGGAGAAACTCTTAAATAAACATAATCGCCAACGGCAAACGATATATCTCTTCTTCTCGCATCAGCATAACTTTTCTGTCGGCTCTGCGCGGTTTTTAATCGCTTCTTAATGAAATCGACTTTATCCGATGCTTCTCGAATCATATCGGGCCCTAACACAAGTCTGTTGCCAGGTTCTACCCAACATGCGGGAGATCTGCACGGTCTACCGTATAGTGCTTCAAATGGGGACATTCCCAAACTTGCTTGATAGCTATTGTTGTAAGAGAATTCTGCTAAGTGTAAATGATCTTCCCATGAGCCTCCAAAATCAATAACGCAAGCCCGCAGCAAATCTTCTAAAATTCTATTCACCCGCTCAGTTTGGCCGTCTGTCTGAGGGTGATAAGCGGTGCTTAGATTTAATTTGGTTCCCAATTCTTCCTGGAATGCTTCCCAGAATTTGCTAGTGAACAGGGGATCTCTGTCGCTGACTATACTGAGCGGTACTCCATGAAGTTTAACAATTTCTTTGAAGTAAATCTGTGCCAGACTTTGAGCCGTTCTGTTGGATCGGACAGGGATAAAATGGGCAGTCTTCGTGAAGCGATCTACGATTACCCATACACTGTCGTGTCCTTTTCTAGTCCGAGGCAGGCCATCGATGAAATCCATCGAGATTTGTTCCCACTTCCATCCAGGAATTTCTAATGGTTGCAATAATCCCGCCAATTTCTGCTGATCACTCTTAACTAGCTGACAAGTGGGGCATCTGCTAACATATAACGAGATATCTCTTTTCATAGCTCTCCACCAGAATGTGCGTTTGATATCGTTATACATTTTGCTCACACCGGGATGGATACTTAATTTGGATTTGTGGCACTCATCAAGTATTTCTCTTCTGAGCTCGGGAAGGTTTGGGATGCAAATTCTACCCTTTAATCTTAGAACCCCTTTGTCATCAAGTCGAAAACTTGTGGATTCACCTCCTTTGATTCTTTGACTGATTCTTTGAATAAATTCATCGTCTTTCTGAAGAGTCGAGATCCTGTCTATTAATGAAGACGTGATGACAAAACTGGCGATGATTTCATTCTTTCTGCTGAGCGCATCTGCTACAACATTGGCTTTCCCTGGAGTGTATATAATTTCAAAATCGTATGCTGCAAGGAATTCTAACCAACGTTGTTGCCTCAGGTTTAGATCTTTCTGGGTGAAAATGTATTTCAAGGATTGATGATCGGTAAATAGTTCGAATTTCTCGCCCAGTAAATAATGCCTCCATATTCTTAAAGCAAACACGATAGCTAATAACTCAAGATCATGAGTAGCATAGTTTCTTTCATGCGGCTTTAGTTGACGACTGGCATATGCGATCACTTGGCCTTTTTGCATTAACACTGCTCCTAGCCCTCTAATAGAAGCATCTGTCCATACTGTCAAGTCTTGGTTACCTTCTATTATAGTCAATACTGGAGCGGTTGTCAACTTCAGTTTCAGCTCCTGGAAAGCTTCTTCACATTCGGGAGTCCATTTGAATTTCTCATGCTTCTTTGTAAGCTTTGTCAATACTCCTGATATCTTTGAAAAATCCTGAACGAATTTCCGATAGTAACTAGCTAATCCCAGGAAACTTCGAACTTCTGTGGGCGTAGTAGGTTGTTTCCAGTTTTGAATCGCTGTAATTTTGCTTGGGTCTACAGCAATTCCTTCTTTTGATACGACGTGGCCAAGGAATTTAACTTCATTCTGCCAGAAGACACACTTAGAAAATTTAGCTTTCAAGACATTTCTTCTTAGAATTTTCAACACTTGTTCCAAATGTTTTGCATGCTCTTCTTCCGACTTAGAGTAGATTAGAATGTCATCGATGAAGACTAGAACAAATTTATTCAACACACCACGGAACACTCTGTTCATAAGATCAACGAAGTAGGCCGGAGCGTTGCACAAGCCGAACGACATTACTAACCATTCGTAGAATAAATTGGGACCCCTGAAGGCTGTCAAAGGAACACAGTCTTCGGCTATACGCAATTGGTGGAAACCTGTAGCTAGGTCCATTCTGGAGAATACTGTTGCTCCATTTAATTGATCTAACAGATCGTCTATTCGGGGCAAAGGATATTTGTTCTTCAGGGTTTGTTTATTGAGATCCCTGTAATCGACGCAAAGTCTTAGAGTACCGTCTGATTTCGGGACAAATACTACTGCGGCTCCCCATGCTGAAAAGCTTGGTCTGATCAGACCTTTCCAAAGTAATTCTCGGGTTTGACTACTTAGCTCTTCTTTTTCTTTCGGGGCCATTCTTCTTATTGGATGTACTACTGGTCGGGCATTCGGAGTTAGATCTATCCTAAATTCAATTTCTCTTTGCGGCGGTAAGTTTTCTACCTCTTCAAACACATCCGCATAATTTTTAACGACCGGTATCTTTTCTAATGAAGGGGGGATAACTTCTAAAGAAGACCAAAATTCGGTTCTATTTATCTCTGAGCCATGGCATGGTATATATATAGGTCCAAGCTTCGTTTCGACTTTAACGATTCTTTCTGCACATCTAACTTCGGCCTTATATTTGGTTAACCATTCCAAACCGAGAATAACATCGAATTCTGATAAATCCATGACAATTAAGTGGATGGGAAACTTGTAACATGAATAAGAGATAGGCACTCTGCAGTATAAACTGAGACTAACAGAACCTCCTATCGGGTTTTGAACTTTAATCGGTTCCTTTAGAATTCTTTGTTTCAATTTTAACTTGTGTACAATTTTACCAGAAATGAAGCTACGTGATGCACCAGTATCAAAAAGTACAGAAACAGGAATATTTTTGATAGTAAGGGTACCTCCCAAGACATCGGGTTTACCTGATCCATCGGTGGTAGCTGGCGGGGTCTTCCCGTCATAAACATGGGCCACTTGTGCGCTCTTCTTCAAAGGACAATTCTTGCTATAGTGCCCCTTCTTGTGGCAGTTGTAGCATTCAGCTGAGTCACTGGCCTTTGGCTTCTTTGGGGCTTTGCACACGTTAGAGAAATGACCGGGCTTCCCGCAATTGTAGCAGTTTCCTTTCGGGATCTTTGCGGGTTTTTGAGTAGCGGCCGCGGTGATGCTAGATTCGGGTTGGTCAGTTGAAGTCTTGCGCTTATTCCCTGCTTGGCTCTTTGCGCGGTCTTGGCTAGCATGCCTCTCATCCATGTCTTCGTAGTTGCAAGCCATCTCTACGAGTTCTGTAAAAGAGAGTTTGATGTTGCTCATAGCTCTATCATGGTATTTGCGCTTCAGCCCAAATATGAATCTCTTATTTTTCGCTTTGTCGGTCAAAACCAGCTCTGGAGCATAGCGCGATAGCTGAGTGAACTTATTCAGATAGTCCTGAATAGAGAGGTCTCCCTGCTGGAGATTAGCAAATTGCTCCCGCATCCTCTCAAGAGCTTGCTCCGGCACAAACTTCTCATTGAATAAAGTCTTGAACTGCTCCCAAGTCCGGATAGTACCAGCTGCATCCCCAGAAGTAATGGCATCCCACCACAGCTCTGCCTCTTCCTGAAGAAGCCAAATGCCAAGTCGGGCTTTATTGTTAGTTCCCATGCCCATACCTTCGAAGATTTTCTCACAGGTTTTCAGCCAAGCGATAGCTTCGGTCACTGTGCCAGTGCCAGTAAAAGGTTTCCCTCCAAGATTTCTGTATCTCTTTGCCACTTTATCTAACTCAAAGTCTTCTGGTGCTGGTGGCTGAATAATAGGGATCTCCACAGCTACGGGGATATTCCCCCGTCCTCCTGCTGCATCTCCTCGGCCTCCACGGCCTCCTCTAGCTGCTGCTCCCCGCGTAGCCATCTAAGAGTACTGTATAAGCAAGAAAAGAGTCAAGCTCACAGATTTGAATTTTACATAAATGATAAAGCAAGGAAATACAAGGAAAGATAATGATGATGTACTGATCAAATTGTTTTGCTAATCTGCTTAGCTCATTCTAGGACATTGCTAATCCTATCTCTAATGAGCTACTCGCAATAGAACACTACTGATTCAAATCTGACGAGGTGTTTAATGTGTTAGATCCCGGAACTAAGGTTAACCAAAGCTCTGATACCAACTGTGACGATCCCAAAATCCGAGGAGCGGTATTAAGGATAATCATTAGGAAATAACACATTAATCATCATAGCAGAGTACAGATAATAGCAGAAACAATAAATAAAATAATTTTACATGGATATGACAGCGGAATCACAACATGTAGGAATATCAGAATAGCATAACGTGGGATATACTTAGTAAAAAGAAAGGGAAGTGATCAGTCATCATCGCCAGAGGCGGAATACATACATGCAGTGACATAATAAGAGTATCAGTCTACATCGCCGAAGGCAGAATACATATACGTATAGTAAGAAATACGGAAAGTAAATCAGTCTGCATCGCCAGAGGTGGAATCACAATATAAATACAGTAATGGCGGAAAATATCTAAGTCATCTCTATGAAGTCAGCCTCGCCATGAGCCAAAAGTGCATGCTGTGCAGCAGTGCAGAACCAAAAACCACCTGTCACCTGTGTACTAGGCTGCCCGTGAGAAAATAAGGGCACCCGCGTTTGCAAAGTGAAACAAACAACGAGTCAGTCATGGGGACTGGTATGAGGAATCTATTAACAGTTAGACAACAGTAATAGCTAATCATAGGACCACGCCACTTTCGCGGAACGGGTTTACTCCAGTGATTGCTAGTGCATTTAAAACAAAGTAAATTCTTTTAAACCAATCGCAATGCTTTTAGAAAGAATGAAGCCAGTATAAGACTCAGGTCCCATCATACAATGCAACGCAAGCCGGAGGATAGAGTTTTACCTTATAAGGGCCAAATATGCTTGATACGTATAAAGCAAAGTCATTTGATATTATTACTAGTGCATATATGTTTCAAAAAACGAATAGCATCATAAATATCAATCATAGGCGGCATAGCTACCATCTACTATGTCTCCATACTAGTTCTACAATCAAATCCGTTATCTCGTATTGGAAATTGGATTTCCGTCATGAGTCGAGGCAAGGGGCAAGCTCCTCTCCGCTTCGAGACACTCTAGCAAATGCCTCAGGACTACGCACACTGGGTAACCCCTGGATGCTTCAGGGCCGGTCCTCACTTACGTTAGAGGATTAATTATGCCTAAACACACGTTTCCCGGTCCTTACAGACCTATAATCGAGGCGCCTCGCATTCCAACAACCACAAAGGTGAAAAGTAGATAAATATGTCAGGGCTGGTAAGTCACTGACACCACCATAGCTAGAAAGAAACGTCGTGCTCTCCCTGCAGTCCGTATCCCGTTTTTAACTCATACCGGGGTGTGAGGTTCGCGAATTTACGAAATACACAAAGCTAGGCCACGTAGACCTTGCTTTGATCATCATCCACAAGACTTTGCTTTGCAACAGAAGCCTTGATCACAGCATCTTGGCATGCCACATAGGCAGTCCACTCCATACGATTGATTTCCATCGATATATAACCTCTGAGCTCGTACGTCTCAGAGAAGGGCGTTAAGCAAAAAGAATAAATTCTCCGCCGCCAAACAGATACATATTTAACAGAGATCAATCAGTATAGAACAAAATCCAATGTCAGACACACAGTCCATTTACAAGTCCGTCCTGGGTCTGAACGAAACCGGAGGCGTCAATTCCTCGTATATCCGTACAATCAACACATACGTTCAGACGGCTACTACTTCCGCCCCCTTCCGGTAGCTACTCCGGTTAGGAACCTCAGTAGCGCCCATCCAACCGATACGAAGATCGTCGGTCTTGAATCGTCTTTGTATTTTCCAATTCGAATCGCTCGATAAATTATTTGAAGTGAGGGTTAGCTCGGCCTTTTCAAATAATTCACGTCATTAAAAATTTAAATCGATTCCTTTTATGGTTATGTTATTCGACATCCATCTTTCAGTTATTTAGTGTTATTTTCATGTCATACACATACAACCATCAAATATCAAACAATTCAAGCCCAATTGGTTTATTTGCAACCTATGTTGCATATAATATTTTATAACGATTTTTCGCCATTTTTATTTATTTAAAAATGGCCATATTTAATTAAACGACGTTTCAGGTCGTTTCGTGTCACTGGCGCTGTTTTTCCCTTAATTTGTTTTACACATATCGGAAAATCTAACCGTTGGATTTCTACAAAGTCTATATCAGTGGGAGGATATTCCCAAAGCGAACCCAACGGTTCCAGTTTCATGAGAATCCGACGGTCGGATCTTCCACACTAGTCGTTTGAAGTTACGGTTTCAAAATTCGAACTGCAGCGTCGTTATTCGATTTAAATTAATTATATTTATATTTATATATAAATATAAACGATTCTGGCGCTGTTTTTCTTCAGATTTAAATTAAACATTCCGGACAATCCAACCGTTGGATTTTTACAAGGTTGGTGCCGTTGGAAAGATATTTCCAAGGCGAACCCAGCGGTTGCGGTTTCGGGAAAATCCGATGGTCGGATTTCTCGTACTAATCGTTTCAAATTACGATTCCGAAACGCGAACTGCACGGCCTCTATTCCTTTTAATTATATTTATATTTATATATATAAATATAGTTCATTCCACTATTTCAACTATAGTTCATTTTATAATTTCAACTTCGTTTTCACTTCAAATATTTCACTAACGCCTTAATATTTCGAAAAATTTCGCCATAACCTCCTTTGTACGGGGAGGGGTTTGGAAATTTATTGGGCCGTATTAGGTACCTAATAAATCCTAAAAAGCATTCACATATTTTTAGTGATATATTTTGGTGTTTACGGGGGAGCATGTACTGATAATCACTCCAGGGAATAAATTCCCGTCACCCCGTTTCCGTGTGGAAATAAATAGTCCATGTGCCGTATCTAATAACTAGAGCGACGTGATTATTGTCAACTCTAGACCCGTGTGGGTTTTTTATTAATCTGACAGTTTATCGTTATAATTTATATAGTCCATATCAGTCATCAGTTTAACCTGTAGTATATAGTCATCGCCATACAAGCCTCTCGCTTGTATGGTAAATCTTCCACCTCGTCACACAAGCTCCAATTGCTTATGTGGAATATGATGAAGTATGCCTATCATCAAGAAGTATGCCATGTAGTGTAGTTCAAAATTAATTGTTACTATCCTATGGCGTTGTTTATTATTTCACACAGAAAAACCAGCACTCCGCATCCAATGGCATTCACAGGAGTTGATATATAAATAAAATTGCGCAGCCAACTCATCAAGGTTTACCTATGTGTCGGGCACGCAAATAATTTCTTTACTCTACAGCTAATCCATTTTTCCTGTTCAACACAGGTATATATATATATGCAGAACAAAGCTAATAATAATATTTCTAGCAAACTATTATTTATTTCAACACGTGTGTATCTTTAACTAAGCGTATACATGATAAAAGGAATATTTTTATCATCAAAAATATTTATTCGACACATGTGTATTTTTAACTAAGCGTATACATGATAAAAGGAATATTTTTATCATCAAAAATATTTATTCGACACATGTGTATTTTTAACTAAGCGTATACATGATAAAAGGAATATTTTTATCATTAAAAATATTTATTCGACACATGCGTATTTTTAACGCTTCATATTCACTATAAAAATATAGTTTTCATTGTCGATTCATTTTATTTTTAGAAGACGATACCATTCAACACATGAATTTCAACTCGACGAACAAATTGCAATTCAACACATGAATATCCTATATCGTTTGTATATATATAAAAATGTGATTTTTATCGCTAAAGCCATTTGTTTAAATTCAAATAATATTCAACACATGAATTTCAACTCAACGAATGAATTGCAACTCAACACATGAATATTCTATATAGTTTGTATATATATAAAAATGTGATTTTTATCGCTAAAGCCATTTGTTTAAATTCAAATAATATTCAACACATGAATTTCAACTCAACGAATGAATTGCAACTCAACACATGAATATTCTATATAGTTTGTATATATATAAAAATGTGATTTTCATCGCTAAAGCCATTTGTTTAAATTCAAATAATATTCAACACATGAATTTCAACTCAACGAATGAATTGCAACTCAACACATGAATATTCTATATAGTTTGTATATATATAAAAATGTGATTTTCATCGCTAAAGCCATTTGTTTAAATTCAAATAATATTCAACACATGAATTTCAACTCAACGAATGAATTGCAACTCAACACATGAATATTCTATATAGTTTGTATATATATAAAAATGTGATTTTTATCGCTAAAGCCATTTGTTTAAATTCAAATAATATTCAACACATGAATTTCAACTCAACGAATGAATTGCAACTCAACACATGAATATTCTATATAGTTTGTATATATATAAAAATGTGATTTTCATCGCTAAAGCCATTTGTTTAAATTCAAATAATATTCAACACATGAATTTCAACTCAACGAATGAATTGCAACTCAACACATGAATATTCTATATAGCATATGTAAATAATTTCGATGAAGGAAAATTATTCTAACACATAAATATTTCAGAAAATTTCGGCAGCATAACGGCAGGGTAGTTAAAACCGGGACCGTCCCTAGTACGGCTCCTCGCTCTACCTTAAAACCTCGCGGTTTTTGACAATGGGGATCATGCATCTAGTTCGCACGCAGGCGGCATGTTTTATTTTCAATTCCACAATCCTATTCTATTTTGTTTCAACCACAAGAGGGTATTTTTCAACCACAAAGGTATTTTTCAACCATAATATCAACCACAAACAATTATTTCCAACCATTCGTCATACCATATAACATCACGTCAAACACAAGCAATAAGTATCGTCCATGGTTTGTGGACAAGGGGAGTATATATATATATATAGTATAATAATTCACTTGCATTTCATCACAATTCAAAGCATATATGTTTCAAACAACGCTTGTATAATTTATACATCGCTAATATAACTTATACAACACATGTACATGAGGTATACAATGCGTATATAATTTACACTTCGCTTATATATCTTATACAACGCGATTACATTCACACAGATAATTTAGATTCCTCACATTGGTTCTTGCGGTGCTAAAAATCGTAGGAAGGTCAGAAAAATCCGCGGCTTCTTCTAGAATGTAGAGAGCCTCCTTGCGGTCACGGTGTCTCCTGTTTCATCGAATTTCGTTAACATAGCAAAAAGATATGATTTTTACAAATTTGCAACGCTTTAAAGTGTAAAAATCAATTTAGCCGTATACCCCCTTTTTGATTTCGAAACTAGGGTTGAATCTTTCAGCAAATCCGTGAATCTATGCTCCGATCAGAGAGTGGGACTTGAAAGAGGGAAGCGAGGCGGTCCTAACGATGGTCGGAGGAGCAGGTGCGATCGCCTCTGGCGGTCGTGGCGTCGACGTGAAGTCGGCGGCTTTCTGGGCGTTTTTCTCGACGCTGGCGAAGGGAGGAAGGTCGGGGGTTGGTCGGATTTGGAGAGGGCGGTGAGCGGCGTCGATTGAGGGTGGTGGCGTTGGCTGGCGTCGCCTGAGGCGGCGGGATTCTCGTCGGAAAGGTGTGAACGACGAGCGTCGTTCGTTTCCGTGTGGCGGCTTAGGGTTTTAGGTTTTTTTTTTTAAAGAAAATTTCTCATTGGTCGATATTTATAGAAAAATTTTAAATAGTGTTTTTGCAAACGGACTCCTTTTTAAACCCAATGACTGTCGCCCCTAGCTAAATACCCCCATTCCGGACACAATGGGATATGTTTCGTTGGCCATTTCGACTGTTACAGTCAGTTATTTTTCAATTTAAAATATAAAACATTCGATATTTAATTTAAACGTACATTTCAATTTGCCAGGGCCACAAACTGAATCGAAAAATTCCAGAAAAATAAATCTAGCTTTGTTTTGACGATACGGTCCTAACAAACCCAGTTTCGTCGAATTCTGAGCTCGTTTGAAAAATGGCCATTTTTAGGTCGACCCATTTTAACAGAATTTGACCAAACACGTTATCTTTTGCCCCGCTCACATACTAGCTTCAAAAATTACGAAATTTGAAACTTAGCAATAATTTGACATCCCGGACCCAACAAAAGTGGTTTCGTCGAATTCCGAGGTCGTATGCAAAATCTCAATTTTCAAGGGCTATATATACTATATAGCGACCTTTCTGAAAATTCATTTGGCCATAACTTTTGATTTCCGTTATGAAATTTCGATTTTTCAGATTCGTTAGAAAGGTATTGATAAACAGATTTAAATATTTTCAGTTTTGTCAAAATCCGTTTTATTTTCCACCCGGTACAGTCAGACAAAGTTTGTATTCTAAATTTCAAACTGCCCTATCATACCAATTCTATATTTTATGAAAATAGGCTATTTTAATCATTCAAATTTCTTGGTAATAACTTAATTAAAAAATTTTAAACTGGTTCACAATTTCCGGGTTATTACACTAAGTTTCTATCTTATCTTTCCTCACCCTCTAATTTCTTTCATTAATCATCCGGTATTTTCGATCCTTGGATGTTCGATATGTGTTGTATATCGGATAACCAAGATCGCATTTTTCCGGGTCGTTACACTTATGTTACACTCATTTATGGATTTATTCTTATTCTTGCTAATTACTTAATCTTCGATTAAGTACAACTTTATTACATAAGTTATTTCATTTTTCTCTATCGTTCATTATAACTTACCTTATTCCATAAGTTATAATCCCCACTTGTCCCTAGGACAAGTTTACCTATTATCTTTCCTTTTCTTGAGTTTATTCATAATAGACTATTATCATTCCCCATTCGTTCCCTTTTCCTTACAGTTGTAATTATCTTTCATTCAATTTCATTTATTACAATTAATGGTATTCGTCGGTCCTGCCATTTACATATTTTCATATAGGTGTATATATATGTACTAGACCTCTCAAATTAAGTCGGCACTTGTGGATGCTGGATTTGCCGGGTGGGCCCGGGCAGTCTTCTACCACAAGTTGACTTAACCTTGTGTCTTAGCACAACTACTTGTTTCATTTATGCACTTAGACCCCTCACATTAGGTTCAACATTAGTGGTCGCTGGATATGTCGGTCGGGTCCGGGCAGACTTCCATCACTAATGCAACCTAACCTCGTGTCTTAGTACCGTTTCATATATATGCACTAGGCCTCTCACATTAGATTCACCGCTTGTGGTTGCTGGATATGCCGGTTGGGTCCGGGCAGACTTCTACCACAAGTGCAATCTAACCTCGTGCCTAGGCATGGTTCAGTTTTAGGCATATTCATCTCTGTTCCATTATTTATGTTCATATCAAATTGCGCCTTCAATTTAAAGTCTTAAAACATAATACATGTTTATTCCCCAATTCAAGTTTATGCTTATAATTCTACCAATAAGTTATGCCTATAATTTATATGCATAATTTCCAATTCACATTCATAATTCCAATTCAATTTATATGCATAATTTCTAATTCACATTCATAATTCCAATTCAATTTATATGCATAATTTACACCATAGTTATGCCATTAACCCCATCATAATTTATGCCCCCAAATCACTCAATATGAGTCGCATGTCTTTCTACATGTAATTAATAATATGTAGATCTCAAATGGTGCATCTTTTACCCAATATCTCAATTATCCTAATTTATAGGTTCATAAAATGGATCTATACAACAGTATTCATCTTAAACATTCAAATAAATGTACATCTCAACTGATTGAACCTAATTTTCATTTTAGCGCAATTATCCATCGTATCAATTAACTTTTTCAATACATTCATTATAAATATCCATGAGGAACGATTAAACGATAAATATACTATTATTCACAAGGGATAATTTAAACCCACTCACCTTTAAGCTTTCCCCAAATTTTGGATCTAATCCGTTCTATCATCCAAGGTTTTCCTTTTCCCTTTAATTTGATTCATGACCTAACGACCATGCATTTACTATTTCATGAAAAGAGATGGGAAAGATAAATAATTTAAATAGATTGGTTCTTAGAGGTTTACCTTGCTTTCACGATTCAATAATCTTTTTATTAACATTAATTTCCTCTTCTGAATCTGAATTCATAATCCTCCTAGGCCAATATTCTATTTTCAGAATAGATTTGAGAAGAGAGAGAGAGGGAGCCATGGCAAAGCTCCAGCGTAGCCGCTGAATTATGATGTTTAGGGTTAGGTCTAGGGTCTTATTTGTAGGTGCTGAAGACCTTATCGTACACGCAGCGCTGAGTCAGCATTGAACCCAGTTAAGAAAATAGTCTAGGTTCACGGATGAATCTAGCCAAATCTTATCGTACACGCAGTGCTTAGTCAGCATTGGGTCCCACAAGCAGTTTTGGCATAGAAATTTGAATTCTGAATGTTTGAATTGTTTTGGTGTAGAAATTTGATTTTCGAACTTTTGAATTTCCGGAATTTATTTAAATGTTTTATTCACATGAAATATTCTTATATGTATACAATTCCTCTAACGACCATTTTACGCTTATATATATATATGCACAATTTTCATTTTATTTTCAAAATTCAAACGATGTTGCACCCTTATTTGATTCTTTCCATATTTCATTGACTATAGCCTTATCTTGAATTTTATCTTCCGTATAGATATATTTCTGCATATATATATATACACACATATATTTTCTTTAGTGAAAATTAGTCTCACATCCTTAAAACTAAAGTTAATTAGGCTCACATCCTCCCCTTTTGAAACATATAAATCTCATCCCTATTTTTAAAACGCAGCTTTTTTTTTCGGAAATGCCCTCATTCGATTTTAACGGTGCGTTTTTGTTTATAGGTTACGTATTAGGGTTTTATTTTTTACAGAAACACACTTTTCTAATCCATGGCGGCGGCTTCTCCAGCACCAAAACACGAGAGGGCTCCTGCACCAAAACACGAGAGGGCGGCTCCAGCACCAAATACGAGAGGGCTCCAGCACCAAAACACGAGAGGGCGGCTCCAGCACCAAAACACGCGAGGGCTTCAGCACCAAAACACGAGACGCACGACCGAATTGCAGAAATGAAGGATCAGATTGCGGTGCTAAGAAGAAGAATACGCGAGATCTCAACTATGAAACTAGTAACCCTACTTTCTAAATTTCCCCATTTTAGTTTAATTTTCATTATATTTGGAGCGGCTCCAAACTTTGCCAATTCCGAATTGATTCAAGGAATTTTCTTTAAAACCTGAAGCTCCGTGACTACTACAGGTGATTGTTCCTTTTAATTCTGCCTTGAATTGGTTTGTTGGTGTTTAACGTTTTGGATTGACGATCTTTGGGCTAGAACTGGTTTAGATTTGATTAAATTGGGTTAATTTTGTTTATGGTACCTCTGTTACGAATTTGAGAATCTTGAGTTTGCACTGGTAATTGCCGAGTGTATATGACTTTGATGAGGTATACTTTTGCCCATCAATGGGTTGAACGATCAATATGTAAACTGGTCAATTGCATTGGAATGAGCATGAGTTTTATTTCTGAAATCAGTTGTGCTTCTTGGAATGTTGACTCAACTGTTCTCCTAACCTTCGTGGATTTTTGCTGAACTTCTGATAAAAAGTTGCGGACAAATATGCATCTATTCTTAATATATGCATATATGTATGCAATTTTTTATCAAACAAACAGAAAAACATATTATTTTACAAATATATTCATATTTCTATGCATATATATGGAATACTTGCATATAAATATTCAGAAATTATTGTTTTTTGCTGAATTCTACGCATGTATTTATATTATTCTGAAGCAGTTTTTGTAATTTAGGTTACTGCACATTAAGCTTATTAATGTTGATTTTCTTTTTTTGATAACAGTGTTCCGGCGGATATTGGTGTAGTGGTGTTGTTGAAGCTTGGTCCTCCATCCTTTTCCAAATGATTGAAATCTGTAGTTGTTTCTACAAAGACTACTAAATGTTCTGAAATATTTGATGTAGTACATGTAAATGTGGTCTATACTTATTTTTTGATGTAGTACATGTAAATGTTATGAAATTATTCATGTAAGTATGCACATATTTCTGTTATTTGCATATATATATATATGCATCTTGTTATAATTATATGTATTTACTTTTTTTTCATTTCTTTTGTTTCAGCAATTGTGCAGTACAGTTCTGTGTATGTATGCAATTATTTCACTTTTTTGCATAAATGTATGCAATTTTAATTAATATTTGTATCTAATTGTCTAGTTTTTCGTAAAAATCAAAAAATCTTAATAAAAAAATTATAGTCCCTACATTCAAGTAATTATTTATTTCTGAATAATATTAATGTATGCACGTCTACTTCATTGTTGCGCAAAACTAATAATTTATTTTCTGCATAATATTAATAAATGTATGCAATTATTCCACTTGGTTGCATAAATGTATGCAATTTTACGTAATATATGTATCTAATTGTCTATTTTTTCGTAAAAATCAAAAAAAGTAATAAAAAAATCGATGTTGGAGTGATCGACGGTTTTCCAGAATTGAAGGATTAGGTTTATGAGCGAGATAATAGGAGCGATAGAATGAGTAAATGAGGACAAACAGTTGTTGGATAGGTTTTAGGTGTGTAAGGGTAGATCTGGAATTTTTTTAGCGGAAATTCAAAAATAGGGATGTATTCTATATTATTTTTATCACCGAGTTTTTTTTATATTTTGAAACTTAATAGGGACCTGTAAAAAACACCCCCTTTTCTTTATTTCCTTATATGTATGTTCTTATCCTTTCAAAATTTGAATTTGTATACGTACATATATTTTCATGTTCAGTTGGCCTTCTTTAAAACAAAGATAAAAATTATGTTACTGCCGGGGTTCGAACCCCCAACCTCTATGTTACAAATCTAATGCCTTAACCAACTAAGCTACGAAGTCTTTTGTTAATAAATCTTAGAACAATGATAATTATTGCTCTCTTCTTACTTCTCTTTTTCATGTTAGTTACAATACTTAAATTAAACCATTGCATGAATCTTTTTCTTTTATTTTTCTTTTAATGTTAATGCATTATGTTTGCAAATCAGTGCATGCAACATATTTACATTGCATGCAACCAATCCTTTCTTTCTTTCAATGCATGCATTACATTTTTTTTTCAGTGCATGTATTTATTACATGCAATCCTTATTTTATTCTTTATTTTTTAATTTTAATTTGTTTGTATATATATATATATTTCTCTTGTGCGTATACAAACGTCTAGGCTTAATAACTTCTTCATATGATGTACGTTTTACGCAAACCAGGTGTCTGTCTTGACCAGAATTCTGAGACGGACGTAATGACGCAGTCCGTTTTACTTAATTCTCATTATTTAATTAAGCTATTCTTATTTTATTATCTTAGAAATATGGGGTGTTTCACATAGAACAGTTCGTAACCTTCGGCTCTGATACCACTATTATGTAACGACAGTCAGAATAAAGCCCCGTTCCTTCCTGCATAGGGCGCACACATATGGGTTGGCACACACATCTTTGTAACAAAAGGAATACTTATGTTATGAGACAACCCGCAGATCCCCGCCCTTTGAACCGACCATAAACCATGCAAGTACGATTCGAAAGACAAGCATCCATAGAAGGTCCTGCGATAAACCAAATCTCCGACCTTCGATAGCCGATACTTAACACATCCACGGTGTTCGTGTATCGCAAAATCAAATGTCGCAAACTCGATTCATTGGGATTTTTATCAGAGCAAACACAGCGGAATGGAAACACATACAATATTCAATATATTACTTCACTTTTTCCAATTACTATTCATTTTAAAATAAAAACCTGAATATGCCATAACTACTTGAAAATTATTTCAAACCATTTTATTTCTTTTGCAAAAGTTCATCGTAATGAATTAAAATTTACGTCTAGCTAAAATTGGACGTCAAATTTTGACTTTTATTTTCTACCCACTACTATATTAATAAAAGTACTCATTAAAACTTATTTTTGTCAATCAACAGATTAACTGCAATACACAATCATCAACAGAAATAGCATTAAATACCAAAATGGGGTTCATACCCATATCCAACAACCAATGTCAAGTTAATTTTCCATCTCATAACCGTTTAAGGTTCAAACCCTTTCCAATGTCTACCCCGTCACTTATAAGTGTCAAATACTTAAGTGAATACATAAATTCTACTTAAAGATCGAACTTTTTTCATACTGACCATCATCAAATCATGTTATGAACTTATACTAATCATCATAAATCATTGGACAACTCAACCAAGTTTACAAACAATAATCAATGTAAACTTTCCCTTATTGTGGTTTGAAAGCTCTCACCTTGTGTTGCATTCCTTCTATCTTTAGTCGTAGGATATCCTAGAGATTCTGAATGATTTCGGCAGCCTTTCGGCGTCACCGAAATATTTTTAAGGAAAATTGGGCAGGGTTTTGACGTTATGGGGTTTCAGAAATTGACTGGCAAATAAGTGGATGTATATTGCGTTTTTTGGGGCAAACGGGAAGGGATTTTAGGGTAAATGAAGTTTGATTTTGAGGATATGGGACCTAAGGGCATCAGTGAGGTCGGAAACATGCTAATGGGGTCCACTTAGGGTTGTAATGGGCTGGTTTGGGGGTGTAGGGAGGTAGAGTGCGGTTTTGGAATTTAATGGAGTTTTTATGGCTTTTAAAGAGTTTTAGGGGTGGTGGTGGCCACTGGGAGGAGGAGGAGGGGCTGTAGGCGTTATGGACAAAGGGAGGAGGTGGCCAAGCTATTGTGGTTGGTTGTGGGGTGGCCATAGCCGGTAGGTGGAGGGAGAGAAGGGAGAGAGTAAGAAAGAGAGTGAAAATGGAAGGGAAGCTTGGTATATATAGGCAAAATATTATCACATGGATTACTAAGTTGTCAAGATTCTAAGCAAAGGGAGAAAGAACACTTAGTTCCATTGGATGTATGACAACCACAAACAAACACAAATAGTAACTATCTAGATTAAGGTGTGAACACAAATTAGGGCACGTATAGTTTATATCAAGATATTTACTCATGTGACAACATACTGATTCCCGTTTTGAAGAAACTTAGAACCTCGATATATTTTTGCATTACAGTTCCAAAGAAACTAATTTCGTCGAATTCCGAGTCCGCTTGCTCAAAATTTGCTCGTTCGAGCTCAGTTCGAGTTCAAATTATCGATCGGTTTAGACTTAATTTTCGAACGACCACATACTAACTCCGAATGACGCGAAATTTGGAATTCTACCATAATTTCAAATTCCAATCCAATAAAATTGGTTACGTCGAATTCCGAGATCGTTTGCAAAATTTTATTTTATAGGCTATCAGAATAATATTAAAATATCGAATTTTGATACAGTTGACTTTTTAATTCTAAAAGTTCCCTAACCTTATCTTAACTATTTAATAAGCCATATTCAAATACTTATCTCTAAATCTCAAAATTTACAATTTTAGTGAATAGTGTCAAATTTTCATTTTTGACTAAAATTGTTTGAACTGATAAGTTAATAAAACTAATTTAAATAACTTATCTAACTGTTATACTTTTTGAAATCATATATAAAAATGAGTGTATGTATCCAAAACAATACATGATTATTTTAATTTCTCCAAAACTCGTATTTCTAAAATTTTAAATTGTTTCCAAAATTTCATGTCTACAAACCCATATTTGTACTCCACTCTTTCAATATATTCCGTGATGTGAGACTATTTATTCAAACAACCATTTCTACCTTAACAACATGCGAGACAATCCTAACACTATAGAAAAATACATTTAGTTATCATATCTCGTCAATTCAACATATTATTAATACTGCACATAATATCCCTTACTTGAGTTTGCTCAATAACAAAGGAGTATGTAGCCAATTTATTAATATATATATATACATATATATATATATATGTATGTATATGTATGTGTATGTGTGTGTGGTAAAGGACAATATTATAACAAAGATTCATAATCTTCAATGTTTTAAATGTAGTGATATCAACTTATGGATTAATCGGTTTTCTTTATAAAATAGCCCACGATTCATGTATCTGACACATTAGAAATCACAGTATATGTACGATTACATATGTATTTATTCCTTAGGTCTACTAGGTATTCTTTGATATTCCACCTTTTTTATGCATTCATATCATGTAGGTTACATTATTATATAAATTTCGTATTTAATATTACTTATACAATAGTCTTATGTATAATGTTTTATTAACTAATTCATGTTTAATTAATTATCTCTTTAATTAATTTGATTTTAGTATTCCAATACAACTTTTATATTCGACATACCTACTATAGTCTTTATAGTGTATAACTACAAACCTCGTATATATACATTTATTTGTATTTAATTAGCTTGTTTAATTAAAATATATGAATTTCAAGATTTATTTTATACATACATACATGTATACTTATGTTATCCTAAACATATTTACAATAACATAACATTTATCAACCTATATATTTCATGCATGTAAGTATTAATTAGTCAGATTGTTTAATTAATTCATTTTATCAATCTTGTTAATAAAGTTAAATTTTTAAATTTACATTTAAATCTTCTCAAACATTTTGTAAATATGATCATGTTTTCAAACGTTTTGAAAACATATGTTGCATTATAACTATTTACAAAAAAACACGTTTCGTTTTAAATTTAACTTGAAATTTTATAATCTTTCCTAAATGTTCAAAACTATTTTGAGAATTAGCCCAAGTTCCGATTCAAATTGGACGTCTTCTATTAAGGGAAATGTCACAACATAATTTTTCAACCTTTAAAGTTTATATAGCCATGATATTCATGTATCAAACATTCACATGCCGGAAAGGCAGATTATTAGAGGAAACGAAAGAAAAGACCTAACATAATCTCACAATGGAATAAATAATCTATAATATAAAAAATATTTATCAAATAGATAGACTTTTATAGATATAACAACCTAACATACCTCAGAGTACTAACCATAAAACAACATGGACAGTTATAATAGCATGTCCTTAAAAATGCTAATAAAACAAGTAATAAACAAAACAGAAATTACAACAACGAGAATAAGTCCTAGTCTCGAGCTTCTTTTTTGAAGCTCCAAGTAATCTAAGCTGCCCTGTGAATACACTCAGTCCTACCTGAGCACTAGAATAAAATAACACATAGGATAGTCTAGTAAACCAGCGTAAGGAAACTCAAGTCACAAGAATTATAATTCTTTGAATTATAAAACCTTTGAAATCAAAGATATCTCCTAATATCACGTCGCATATAAACACGAACCGGTTTTTCCCTTATGAAAACCGAAACATTGCATATTAATATTCAGTGATATTGTAACGACCCAGATTTTCGGCGACTTTGGTTATCGACGTAAGCACGACGTCGATAACCAAACCATCGAAAAATCCCGGTAGTTAATGAAAGAAATTAGAAGGTGAGAATAGATAAGATAGAAACTTAGAATAGAAGAAGAAGAAGAACACAACATCAGAGTAACACGAACCTCACAGCGGAACGAATAACATATAATATATAACATAACTTTGAAATATAACAGTTATGTATACAATAGCACTTATCAGAGTACATCACTTACAACACAGCGGAAATAAACTATAGCTATATGATTCTGAAGCCTCCTGCTCCAGCTCTTCAATGTATCTGCAAATCCCGACTACTTGACTGCCCGTACAAATTTAGGCACCCAAGAGTTTAGGGAAAACAACAAAGTAAACTCCGGGTCAGTCATGGGACTGGTGTGAGTAAAACAGTTTAAACAGGTATATGAACAAGTAAACGATATCTCATAAGACCACGCCGCAGAACGGAACGGGTTTTTCCCTTATGAGAATCCAAAATATCTTTATATCAAAAACCTTTTGATATTATAATAATGTCTATGTACAAATAGATATCAACTAGCAGAAACGCTTTCATCTCACGTTCTACATATATAGTATACAATCAAAATCACAAGCACGTATTGGATAATGGATTTCCAACTATGACAAGGTATGGAACCACCTTCTGATCAGTGTACTCTAGGAACGATACACTGGAGTTCAACAAGAACATCTTGTAACTCATCCACACAAGACCGACCACTCATTTCGCTTGAGTGTATCGAATGTACATCACCAACGGTTGGGATCAGCAACCGTTCCCGTATATATATGGGACAGCATTGATAGATTTAAGAAACAAATGAATATTCACTAGATAGGTGATTATACACCCTACTTCGGTGCGACCGACTTAGCCATGCTGTCTGCCCGATTTCTGTCATTTACCGGTTGATGAGGCTAGAAGCTATGCTTTATCATCACATCAGATTCACTTCGAATGCCACATTGTCAGATCCATCAGAATCACTAATTGACGTCTACAACCATACATTACGTGTCAGCTAAAAGAAGTTTCCTTCTCCGCTTCCACTCTTGGTATAGTTGAAGAAATCAATGTACGTAACCTTTCTGGAAATACTCTGTCAGACATCCATTCATACAAGTCATCCTCATTCACTTAGAATGTCACATCGTCATAACCGCCAAATCACAAATTGACTTATCCAAAAATAACACGGGTATACAGCTAAGAGAAACGAATTCCTCCGCCACCAAACGTGAATACGTTTGAACAGATCAACTTACGCGATCCATTGGATATACTCTGTCAGACCTTCGTCCATACAAGTTGTCCTGGGACTGGACAAACCGAAGGCACTATTCCGTATATCCATCTTAGTCACTGTTATCTAAGACTTATACAACAGCCCTTGCATTTTACTCCGTCTTCAATTATCTTTGGCATGTATGATTCGCGACGCTTATGCCAATACAGAGTGGTTCTATGGATAATAATCCAACCGGTCTCTCCATATTAACAACGTTAAAATGGTCAAAACTTTGATAGTCGGTGAGTTAACTATCAAAGAAAAACAAGTGTGCAAACAACGATATTATTTCCAAATGGAAATTATATCGAACAATCATCATTCATATATATATATATATATATATATATATATATTCCCTTATTTTCTATGTTTAGAAAATATGCGTTATTAACACTGGAAAACATTTCCATCTGCTTATTTACAAATCACTACTCTTCCCCAACTATCAGTCCCTGACTGTAACTAGCATGAGAACTATCCCCTAAGTATAAATCCCGAAGGCCGAAACCAACATCAGATAGACACTTAGAAAACCATTCAATTTACTAATCTCTAGTCAGTTCTAATTTTACTTAACTCTATTTGATTAACTCTGATTGATTAACTCTAACTGGTCAACCTTAATTAATTAACTCTAACTGGTTTTACTTGGTTTGACTAACTCCATTTATTAACTCGACTGACAAATTCAACTCGATTAACTGAACTAATCACTTTGATTAACTCGACAAATTCACTTTGGTTAACTTAACCAATTCACTTAACTAATTCACTTAGTTTAACTTAACTAATTCACTTTGACTCTTGTCGAATAAACTATATTCGATAACTCCTCTAACTCTATTCGAATAAACTATATTCGATTAACTCCTTTACTATATTCGAATAAACTATATTCGATTAACTCCTTTGATTTAACTAATATTCTATAACTCACTTCGATTAACTAATAATCGATAACTCCTTCGAATAACTATATCCGATAATCTTCTCTCGAATAAACGATATTCGATAATCTTCCCTTTCGATTTAACAAATCGATAACTCCTTTTCGAATAACTAAATTTGACAACCCCTTTCGATTTAACTAATCGATAACTCCTTTCGATTAAACTATAATCGATAACTCCCTTCGATGAAACTAACATCGATACTCCTTTCGATGAAATTAACATCGATTAACTCCTTTCGATGAAACTAACATCGATTAATTCCTTTCGATGAAACTAACATCGATTAATTTAACTCGACGAACTTAACTCGACTCACTTATCTCGATAATCTAACTCAAGAACTTAACTCGATTAACTTATCTCGATAATCTAACTCAAGAACTTAACTCGATTAACTTATCTCGATAATCTAACTCAAGAACTTAACTCCTATCGAATAACTAATATTCGATTTAACTCCATTCGCTTAACTCTAGATCGCAGCGATCACAATGGTTACGCCTGACTCCCTCAGGAAACATCCGACCGCCGTAGGCTATTTACAGCCCTGCGAATTACGCTAGCAGTCGTACAAGATGGCAACTTATCCTGAATAACTATGTTTGATTAACTCTGTCTCAAATAACTATATTTGATTTACTCTAGTTCGTTTTAACTCTAATCGATTAACTCTAACTAATTAACTCCAACTGGTTAACTCTAACTGACTAACTCTAACTGGTTAACTCTATTTGACTAACTCGACTTGACTAACCCCTTTCGAATAACATATTCGATTAACTAACTTTCGAATACCATATTCGATTAACTAACTTCGAATACCATATTCGATTAACTCCTTTCGAATGTCTATATTCGATTAACTACCTTCGAATACCATATTCGATTTCTCCTTTCGAATGTCTATATTCGATTAACTAACTTCGAATACCATATTCGATTAACTAACTTCGAATACCATATTCGATTTACTAACTTCGAATACCATATTCGATTAACTAACTTCGAATGTCTATATTCGATTAACTAACTTCGAATACCATATTCGATTAACTAACTTCGAATACCATATTCGATTAACTAACTTCGAATGTCTATATTCGATTTACTTTATTCACTTTATAAAGATTTCCTTTTTAACAACGTTTTATTCATTTGAAAAGATTTACTTTTAAATAACGGTTCTACACTTTAAAAATGATTTCCTTTTTATAATGTTCCCTTTCCAATTCTATTTGTAAATGGTTTACAAATATTTCCTTTTCAAATTTATTCTTGAAATATTCTAACTCCTTAAATTCCCGGGAAAATTCGCCATAACCTCCTTTGTATCGGAAGCATCGGGAAAATCCCCAAACTCGCCACACAGGCCTTTCCATTCAAAAAGAAATGTTTTGAATTTATTTTCCTTTTTAAAATATCTCCTATTTATAAATATCCCAATTTATAAATATTCCTTATTTATAAATATTCAAATTTATAAATATCTCTTATTTATAAATATTCCAATTTATAAATATTCTGTTTTCAATATCACTTTGAAAATTCCCTTATCAACATTCCGGTATGTTAGGGTGTTTAACATATCAAATTACGATGTCCAATATCGTCCATACACATATAATCAACAACATATTATATATCACATTATATATCACAATATAAAAATCACAGTAAAATATCTGTTGAGGAATCCAGTTGGATTCCTCCAACCTGTTTCCCTGCATCCACGGATGTTACACAATATGATTATCATCACTTTCAGTTCTATATGATATATTCTGTTAAACAGAATCGATATAGAAAATTCAACTAACTGACTAGTAGTTCAATCAAACAGTCAACATACAGTCAATCAACCAATATCTAACAGTTCTAAAAATACAACATGAAATTATAAACTGTTCAGAGTTAGTGAGATTTACTCACATTTGCAGTTCATCGTTAAAGAACGATAAATTGTTGTTTGATCTGAATCAAACAGTTTATTTCGCCATAAATTCAGACGAGCTCTAATCCACTCCCCGTCAGTTCCATTGTGGAGTTCCCGTCCATACGATCCTAACGGATCCAACTGTTCGAAATTCTGATTCAGTATGAGCAACTTATGATATTACGAAGTTTGAACATTTTTAAATTAAATAAATAAAACTTGAAATTCAATTCTATTTCAAACAATTGGGCTCACCCTCCAAAACCCCTGGCCCATTTCTCTCTACAGCCCAACCCGCTTCTCTCTTTAACCCGTTCTTCCCCAAATGGATTCACACGCTTCGGGATTTTCTTCAACAAATCCTCCTTTTCACGACCGACATTTCCAGTCCCAAGATCCATCACTTCATCGTGATTTCAAAAACGAATTCCACCGTTGACATACCCTTTACTTCCTCTACGTGATTATCATCACTCAAATGGACTCAACGTCCCTCTGCACTTTCGATCTCAGATCGAGCTTCAGGCGCAAATACAGGAGTTTCGATATTTTCATTTTCCCAAATACTATATCATTCCTCCTTCGGAATTCAAACAAGAATCACAATCGTTTATCTTGTTTCATCCTCTTTCGGATCATGCCGAAACCATACCTATCGAACTCGAACTTCCAGATGCGACATCAAGTCTCCAAGCTGTTGTACAGTAGTACATCGCACTTCATAAAAATATGCTGAACTCCCTCAAATCCCAGAATGAGGTGCCAAAAACCGTCAGTAATCCAAAACCAACGTCAAATTCTAGGATTTCAGCTCCATACTTATGAACGATGAAGCCCTAGTTTCCTGGCTTATGTCGAGCCTCCAGACAACGAATCGCGCCTAATGATTTTTACATCAGGTTGAAGCTTTTGTTATAAGGAACTCAAGAATATAGGTTTTACTAATTTAGGGATTTTATTTGGGTTTTTTCTTGTTTATGAGTTTTCTGAAATTATCCAAGAATAACGAGAATTTGAGGAGCAAGGATTTGAAGAACTGATGCTTTGGTTTGTTAAACGGCGGCATGGAAAATCGTTGACCACGCAATTGTTTAGGCTGAGCAAATTAGGTTTTGTGAATCCTTTTATAGAATATTATGGGAGTTGTTGTATTTCTCTGGACCACGAAACAATTTAAAGGTAGAATTGAGGCCACGCCGACCCTTTTATAGAAGTTAATTTGGACCATTAAATAATATTTATGTTATAACTTAGCTATGAAGCACCTTAAAATCAGTTCATACGATCTCCATTTAATGCAAATACGAGCCACTTAAGAACAGAAATGAAAGTACGATCATGACAAGCGATGTGTTGCGATTCCAAAAATATAATAATATCGGTAGGTTGACTCACTTTGTGAAACCCCAAAATGTTGATTACAGGGTGCAAAATACTCCCAATAAAAAGTTGCTCATTTAAATAAATTAAAAATTACAATAAAATTCTAAAAATTAAATTATCACTATTTCCCAAAAGAACCTTGTTTAAATTCACAACCGATATTCAAATATATTTGAATAACCGTTATGGCCACGAACGAATATACCGCTGCTTTTTTTTTGAATATTTAATTTGGACATAACTCAAAATCTACACGACGAAATCTCGATTTTTCTCTTCCACTAGAAAGATGTACTCCACCAGCTCCACACGTTTCTTGTTTCACAGAAATCCGGCTTAAAACGAATCATGTACATTCAGTTGAAGTTCAAATCGCCAAATAGCGAACTGCAGCGCCATTTCGAGCTCGTTTATAAATATATTATAAACTATACGTTCAACTGTCGTCGATTCAATATAATCGTTATTATATTTCGAATCGAAACTCCCCCAAATCTCGTATGCTATTCAATTCACACGATATTGTGAATTTCACTATTTCCGACTATTTCGACATTATAATATATTATTATATTATAATTATTAATTAAATATTCAATATTATTTAATTAAACGATCATTAACTTCTCTAAATCACCAATTATATAATTAAATAAATTAATTATATATCTCTAAAAATGCGGGTCATTACATTCTTCCCCACTTAAAATTATTTCGTCCTCGAAATTGCTAAGTTAGAGGACGACCCTGTCTATTGGAATTCCTAAGATTTGTTTACCCCTTATTTCTGATTTCAACTGAACCAATTAGTATTGACTAAAACATTAATTTATTCCGACTAACTAAATTTTCAAAAATTTTGAGAATTTTCTAACACCTTAACTTTTCGAAAAATTTCGCCATAACTTCCTTTGTACAGCCCTATCGGTAAAACCACAACTCGCCTCTCTGGGCCTTCTTCAACCCAAAAGAAAATCAAAACGCCAAACGGCTTGCCAATTCGGCTCATAAATCCCATGCTTATATCAAATGTAAACTTGTACCTTTTTGTCGGGTATATCAACTTTATCCCTTCTATATGCCATCGACTCAGCATATACCAATGTTATCCCTAATCAAATCCTGATCACTTTATCCTGACCACAGTTATTGGTTTTATACTCAAACCAAATCTCATTTAAACTCAAGTCTCATCCTTGATTCAAAACTTCTTACCAAGTAATACCATTTCCATTATCAGATTATCTCTAACCATATCCAATCCATCTTTATTTAACTTAGTTTAAGTTAAATTCCAATTTATTCACTTTTACCATTTCATCTATTTAACTTCATAAGTTAAATTTAAATTTTGAAATTTAAATCCCAGGGCTTTATTTCAAATCAAATTGGAAACCATAATAACAATTCAAATCATTTGAATTCCCGAACAACTTGTTTCTCAACACCATTTCAAAAACAAAATCTTTGGTAGTAATCCGTCACTTACGAACTTGAAAATGAACACCGATGATGTCCGGATCATCATCGGAATCTATTTCCAGCTATCGAAGTGAGTTCAATACTATAACATTTTTAAACTCAATCTTAAACACTTCATTTTGAAATCAATTCAAAATAACTTTCACCATACCTGAAACCATTTTAAAATCTCCCAGGATCTTAAAATTTCCTTATATATAAATTCAATCCATTTACAAACACTTACATGTTTCCAGGATTTTGATTCAAATTCTGATTTTAAATTTAGATTTACTTCATCTTATTTCATATACTTTACTTATATGATTCTGATTGGTTATATATAACCATTTCACATGTTATAATCTTACTCGATTATAATCACAACCTATATATGATAATATATCACATATCCATACTGTGTCGGTCCATCGTATTCAAGTGTTTATAAACTCCTACCGATACAGTGGATCAAACTGATCGACCAGAACTCATAAACGACTTAACCAATAAATCTCCACAATATAAAACAATTTTTATACCAATAACAAATACGTTCACTCGTATATATACACTCAAACTCAATCTAGGGTATTACTAACCCTATCTCTACCGAGTCACGCCACAGAGCCAAGTAATTCTTAACTTAAGCTCTGATACCAACTGTAACGACCCGGATTTTCGGCGACTTTGGTTATCGACGTAAGCACGACATCGATAACCAAACCATCGAAAAATCCCGGTAGTTAATGAAAGAAATTAGAAGGTGAGAATAGATAAGATAGAAACTTAGAATAGAAGAAGAAGAAGAACACAACATCAGAGTAACACGAACCTCACAGCGGAACGAATAACATATAATATATAACATAACTTTGAAATATAACAGTTATGTATACAATAGCACTTATCAGAGTACAGCACTTACAACACAGCGGAAATAAACTATAGCTATATGATTCTGAAGCCTCCTGCTCCAGCTCTTCAATGTATCTGCAAATCCCGACTACTTGACTGCCCGTACAAATTTAGGCACCCAAGAGTTTAGGGAAAACAACAAAGTAAACTACGGGTCAGTCATGGGACTGGTGTGAGTAAAACAGTTTAAACAGGTATATGAACAAGTAAACGATATCTCATAAGACCACGCCGCAGAACGGAACGGGTTTTTCCCTTATGAGAATCCAAAATATCTTTATATCAAAAACCTTTTGATATTATAATAATGTCTATGTACAAATAGATATCAACTAGCAGAAACGCTTTCATCTCACGTTCTACATATATAGTATACAATCAAAATCACAAGCACGTATTGGATAATGGATTTCCAACTATGATAAGGTATGGAACCACCTTCTGATCAGTGTACTCTAGGAACGATACACTGGAGTTCAACAAGAACATCTTGTAACTCAGCCACACATGACCGACCACTCATTTCGCTTGAGTGTATCGAATGTACATCACCAACGGTTGGGATCAGCAACCGTTCCCGTATATATATGGGACAACATTGATAGATTTAAGAAACAAATGAATATTCACTAGATAGGTGATTATACACCCTACTTCGGTGCGACCGACTTAGCCATGCTGCCTGCCCGATTTCTGTCATTTACCGGTTGATGAGGCTAGAAGCTATGCTTTATCATCACATCAGATTCACTTCGAATGCCACATTGTCAGATCCATCAGAATCACTAATTGACGTCTACAACCATACATTACGTGTCAGCTAAAAGAAGTTTCCTTCTCCGCTTCCACTCTTGGTATAGTTGAAGAAATCAATGTACGTAACCTTTCTGGAAATACTCTGTCAGACATCCATTCATACAAGTCATCCTCATTCACTTAGAATGTCACATCGTCATACCCGCCAAATCACAAATTGACTTATCCAAAAATAACACGGGTATACAGCTAAGAGAAACGAATTCCTCCGCCACCAAACGTGAATACGTTTGAACAGATCAACTTACGCGATCCATTGGATATACTCTGTCAGACCTTCGTCCATACAAGTTGTCCTGGGACTGGACAAACCGAAGGCACTATTCCGTATATCCATCTTAGTCACTGTTATCTAAGACTTATACAACAGCCCTTGCATTTTACTCCGTCTTCAATTATCTTTGGCATGTATGATTCGCGACGCTTATGCCAATACAGAGTGGTTCTATGGATAATAATCCAACCGATCTCTCCATATTAACAACGTTAAAATGGTCAAAACTTCGATAGTCGGTGAGTTAACTATCAAAGAAAAACCAGTGTGCAAACAACGATATTATTTCCAAATGGAAATTATATCGAACAATCATCATTCATATATATATATATATATCTATATATATATATTCCCTTATTTTCTATGTTTAGAAAATATGCGTTATTAACACTGGAAAACATTTCCATCTGCTTATTTACAAATCACTACTCTTCCCCAACTATCAGTCCCTGACTGTAACTAGTATGAGAACAATCCCCTAAGTATAAATCCCGAAGGCCGAAACCAACATCAGATAGACACTTAGAAAACCGTTCAATTTACTAATCTCTAGTCAGTTCTAATTTTACTTAACTCTATTTGATTAACTCTGATTGATTAACTCTAACTGGTCAACCTTAATTAATTAACTCTAACTGGTTTTACTTGGTTTGACTAACTCCATTTATTAACTCGACTGACAAATTCAACTCGATTAACTGAACTAATCACTTTGATTAACTCGACAAATTCACTTTGGTTAACTTAACCAATTCACTTAACTAATTCACTTAGTTTAACTTAACTAATTCACTTTGACTCCTGTCGAATAAACTATATTCGATAACTCCTCTAACTCTATTCGAATAAACTATATTCGATTAACTCCTTTACTATATTCGAATAAACTATATTCGATTAACTCCTTTGATTTAACTAATATTCTATAACTCACTTCGATTAACTAATAATCGATAACTCCTTCGAATAACTATATCCGATAATCTTCTCTCGAATAAACGATATTCGATAATCTTCCCTTTCGATTTAACAAATCGATAACTCCTTTTCGAAAAACTAAATTTGACAACCCCTTTCGATTTAACTAATCGATAACTCCTTTCGATTAAACTATAATCGATAACTCCCTTCGATGAAACTAACATCGATACTCCTTTCGATGAAATTAACATCGATTAACTCCTTTCGATGAAACTAACATCGATTAATTCCTTTCGATGAAACTAACATCGATTAATTTAACTCGACGAACTTAACTCGACTCACTTATCTCGATAATCTAACTCAAGAACTTAACTCGATTAACTTATCTCGATAATCTAACTCAAGAACTTAACTCGATTAACTTATCTCGATAATCTAACTCAAGAACTTAACTCCTATCGAATAACTAATATTCGATTTAACTCCATTCGCTTAACTCTAGATCGCAGCGATCACAATGGTTACGCCTGACTCCCTCAGGAAACATCCGACCGCCGTAGGCTATTTACAGCCCTGCGAATTACGCTAGCAGTCGTACAAGATGGCAACTTATCCTGAATAACTATGTTTGATTAACTCTGTCTCAAATAACTATATTTGATTTACTCTAGTTCGTTTTAACTCTAATCGATTAACTCTAACTAATTAACTCCAACTGGTTAACTCTAACTGACTAACTCTAACTGGTTAACTCTATTTGACTAACTCGACTTGACTAACCCCTTTCGAATAACATATTCGATTAACTAACTTTCGAATACCATATTCGATTAACTAACTTCGAATACCATATTCGATTAACTCCTTTCGAATGTCTATATTCGATTAACTACCTTCGAATACCATATTCGATTTCTCCTTTCGAATGTCTATATTCGATTAACTAACTTCGAATACCATATTCGATTAACTAACTTCGAATACCATATTCGATTTACTAACTTCGAATACCATATTCGATTAACTAACTTCGAATGTCTATATTCGATTAACTAACTTCGAATACCATATTCGATTAACTAACTTCGAATACCATATTCGATTAACTAACTTCGAATGTCTATATTCGATTTACTTTATTCACTTTATAAAGATTTCCTTTTTAACAACGTTTTATTCATTTGAAAAGATTTACTTTTAAATAACGGTTCTACACTTTAAAAATGATTTCCTTTTTATAATGTTCCCTTTCCAATTCTATTTGTAAATGGTTTACAAATATTTCCTTTTCAAATTTATTCTTGAAATATTCTAACTCCTTAAATTCCCGGGAAAATTCGCCATAACCTCCTTTGTATCGGAAGCATCGGGAAAATCCCCAAACTCGCCACACAGGCCTTTCCATTCAAAAAGAAATGTTTTGAATTTATTTTCCTTTTTAAAATATCTCCTATTTATAAATATCCCAATTTATAAATATTCCTTATTTATAAATATTCAAATTTATAAATATCTCTTATTTATAAATATTCCAATTTATAAATATTCTGTTTTCAATATCACTTTGAAAATTCCCTTATCAACATTCCGGTATGTTAGGGTGTTTAACATATCAAATTACGATGTCCAATATCGTCCATACACATATAATCAACAACATATTATATATCACATTATATATCACAATATAAAAATCACAGTAAAATATCTGTTGAGGAATCCAGTTGGATTCCTCTAACCTGTTTCCCTGCATCCACAGATGTTACACAATATGATTATCATCACTTTCAGTTCTATATGATATATTCTGTTAAACAGAATCGATATAGAAAATTCAACTAACTGACTAGTAGTTCAATCAAACAGTCAACATACAGTCAATCAACCAATATCTAACAGTTCTAAAAATACAACATGAAATTATAAACTGTTCAGAGTTAGTGAGATTTACTCACATTTGCAGTTCATCGTTAAAGAACGATAAATTGTTGTTTGATCTGAATCAAACAGTTTATTTCGCCATAAATTCAGACGAGCTCTAATCCACTCCCCGTCAGTTCCATTGTGGAGTTCCCGTCCATACGATCCTAACGGATCCAACTGTTCGAAATTCTGATTCAGTATGAGCAACTTATGATATTACGAAGTTTGAACATTTTTAAATTAAATAAATAAAACTTGAAATTCAATTCTATTTCAAACAATTGGGCTCACCCTCCAAAACCCTTGGCCCATTTCTCTCTACAGCCCAACCCGCTTCTCTCTTTAACCCGTTCTTCCCCAAATGGATTCACACGCTTCGGGATTTTCTTCAACAAATCCTCCTTTTCACGACCGACATTTCCAGTCCCAAGATCCATCACTTCATCGTGATTTCAAAAACGAATTCCACCGTTGACATACCCTTTACTTCCTCTACGTGATTATCATCACTCAAATGGACTCAACGTCCCTCTGCACTTTCGATCTCAGATCGAGCTTCAGGCGCAAATACAGGAGTTTCGATATTTTCATTTTCCCAAATACTATATCATTCCTCCTTCGGAATTCAAACAAGAATCACAATCGTTTATCTCGTTTCATCCTCTTTCGGATCATGCCGAAACCATACCTATCGAACTCGAACTTCCAGATGCGACATCAAGTCTCCAAGCTGTTGTACAGTAGTACATCGCACTTCATAAAAATATGACGAACTCCCTCAAATCCCAGAATGAGGTGCCAAAAACCGTCAGTAATCCAAAACCAACGTCAAATTCTAGGATTTCAGCTCCATACTTATGAACGATGAAGCCCTAGTTTCCTGGCTTATGTCGAGCCTCCAGACAACGAATCGCGCCTAATTATTTTTACATCAGGTTGAAGCTTTTGTTATAAGGAACTCAAGAATATAGGTTTTACTAATTTAGGGATTTTATTTGGGTTTTTTCTTGTTTATGAGTTTGCTGAAATTATCCAAGAATAACGGGAATTTGAGGAGCAAGGATTTGAAGAACTGATGCTTTGGTTTGTTAAACGGCGGCATGGAAAATCGTTGACCACGCAATTGTTTAGGCTGAGCAAATTAGGTTTTGTGAATCCTTTTATAGAATATTATGGGAGTTGTTGTATTTCTCTGGACCACGAAACAGTTTAAAGGTAGAATTGAGGCCACGCCGACCCTTTTATAGAAGTTAATTTGGACCATTAAATAATATTTATGTTATAACTTAGCTATGAAGCACCTTAAAATCAGTTCATACGATCTCCATTTAATGCAAATACGAGCCACTTAAGAACAGAAATGAAAGTACGATCATGACAAGCGATGTGTTGCGATTCCAAAAATATAATAATATCGGTAGGTTGACTCACTTTGTGAAACCCCAAAATGTTGATTACAAGGTGCAAAATACTCCCAATAAAAAGTTGCTTATTTAAATAAATTAAAAATTACAATAAAATTCTAAAAATTAAATTATCACTATTTCCCAAAAGAACCTTGTTTAAATTCACAACCGATATTCAAATATATTTGAATAACCGTTATGGCCACGAACGAATATACCGCTGCTTTTTTTTTGAATATTTAATTTGGACATAACTCAAAATCTACACGACGAAATCTCGATTTTTCTCTTCCACTAGAAAGATGTACTCCACCAGCTCCACACGTTTCTTGTTTCACAGAAATCCGGCTTAAAACGAATCATGTACATTCAGTTGAAGTTCAAATCGCCAAATAGCGAACTGCAGCGCCATTTCGAGCTCGTTTATAAATATATTATAAACTATACGTTCAACTGTCGTCGATTCAATATAATCGTTATTATATTTCGAATCGAAACTCCCCCAAATCTCGTATGCTATTCAATTCACACGATATTGTGAATTTCACTATTTCCGACTATTTCGACATTATAATATATTATTATATTATAATTATTAATTAAATATTCAATATTATTTAATTAAACGATCATTAACTTCTCTAAATCACCAATTATATAATTAAATAAATTAATTATATATCTCTAAAAATGCGGGTCATTACAGATAATATCTACAACCCTCAAAATTTTTAAATCATAGCCAAGAATTTTACATCAATTAAATTTAGCATAAAGTGGTTTACAACTAAAACCATAAAGGCATGTATTAGAGTTTGGATTCAATACAATGACTAGGCACTGGGGTACCATTCACCACGGTACATGTCTAGAAAACAATACTGAGTCAACCAATGGTTATCTGTCAACACATCATTCAGCATGATTGTACCAAATATGTCATCATCCCGATTAATTAGCAATCCTTTCCATGTGGGCCCACACACTATCAAAAGATAAATATATGTATTTAGAAAGGTGACAATCCTACTTGGGTGTGACCCACTAAGCTCTGCTGCATCTCCCCTGATTTTAGTCATTCCTTATTAATAAGTCTTGAGGCTACAAGCATGCTTATGCATTTTACACTTAAATTGTTCATCATTTTCAAAATCTTTCAATTCATCGCTCAATGAAATCAAAGTGGTTTTCGAACAACTAGGTCCAATCCCAGTCTCTTCAAAATGATAATCAGTAGATCAAAACTGTCAAATATTAGGTAGACGATTATTTTAATACTAAATTTACCAACAACAATCAACTAAGGATCTATTTCTCAAAGGAAATCCCTAAGTCTTATTTAACTAATGCTTTATTAATTAATCTCTTTATAACTTGGAAATCATTTCTATATACTTATCTTAAATTTATAAGTATATTCATAGATCATTATTTCAGTATTTAAAAATAAATATACACGTGCTTATCTCATCGACCTAAGTATATAGATAAGCATCTTATTTTCAATACATGGAAAATATATTTAGATATCTATCTCATATACTTAGGTATGCTCATAAAGTATTATTTAACGCTAGAAATACTTATGTATGCATATCCTTGTCTCATCGACCTAAATATACACATAAACATTATATTTTCAATATCCATAATATATATACCTATCTTACCAACCTAGATATATTCATAAAAATGATAATTTTTTTATATGGGAAATTTTCATATGCATATCCTAATGGTATAAGTATATTCACAAATAAAGTTGGAAATCTATCTTACTTTTAGAATGTATTAAATGGGTTAAACCCCTTAATAATCAAAATATGGTTTGTTAAACTCTTATGTAAAAGAACTAAGTGAAATAATTTATAAATTTACTTTATGAAATTTCTTTACAAAATTTTACTTAGATAATCCCTTAACAAAATATTACTAATGATAGAATACCACCTTAGACATTGATAAAATAACATCTTGACTGCATATTTAAATTTATTAATCAAACAAATAATATAAAATTTTCAATTTAAAAATAATACAGTTTAAAAGTATACATCAATCTAAAAATAAATGATTTAACAACATAAAATAATTTAACAAATAAATAATTTATTAATATAAAAATGATTTAATTAATATACCATTTAATAATATAAAAAATTTGATAGTATAAAATTTATTTTACAAATAAGTAATTTAATAATATAAAAATAGTTTAACTTTAAACAGTTTAATAACATAAAGCAGTCAAACCTCTTTTAAACATTATAAATATATTATAATAGGTAATTTTTAAACACTTATAAGATAATAATAAATATTCCTGTAATAACCCGGAAAATCCGAGCCAATTTAAAATTTTTGTTTTGGCAATTTTGATGAATTTTGAATATTTAAAATGAATTATTTTAAATAATAACGACGAGAAATTTATTTTGAATAGAAATAGAAGTATATATTTATATAGATCGTCGTTAGAATATAAATATTTTATTTTAAATATAAAAGGAATTGAAAATGGCGCGGTAGTTTGAAATTTCGATTTCAAAGTTCAAATGACTGTATGTAATAACCCGGAAATGCGAGCCAATTTAAAATTTTTATTTTGGCAATTTTGACGAATTTTGCATATTTAAAATGAATTATTTTAAATAGTAACGACGAGAAATTTATTTTTAATAGAATTCGAACGTATATACTTATTTGAATCGCCGTTATAATATAAATAATTATTTATAATTATAAAAGGAATTGAAAATGGCGCGGTAGTTCGATAATTCGATTTCAAACTTCAATTGTATGTACTGGGTGCAGAATAAACCGGAATTTAGGGAAACTAAAAATAATAGGATCTAATTGTGAATATCTTTCCAACGAATCCGAAAAATTGAAATTTCATAGCGGGAATCAAAATATATGTCCAGTTGAAAATTCAGAATAGTCGCTATGGAATTCTGGCCCTTAAAAATGGAAATTTTGCAAACGACCTCGGTTTTCGACGAAACCACTTTTGTTGGATCTGGGATGTTAAGTTATTGCTAGATTCCAATTTTCATAATTTTTCGAATCAATATGTGAGCGTGGCAAAGGAAAACGTGTTTGGCCAGTTTAAGTTGATTTTAATCGACTGGAAAATGGCCATTTCTCTAATGGTCTCAGAATTCGACGAAATTAGTTTTGTTAGGACCGTATCGTCAATACGAAGCTAGAAAATATTTTTCTGGGATTTATAGAGTTAGTATGTGACCCCAATAAATTGAAATGCGCGTTCAAATTCAATATATAGAGTTATATGTTGATTTTGACGGAAACTGATCGAAACGATCGAATCAGCCTACGATACATATCCCATTGTGTTCGGAATGGGGGTAATTAGTTATTGACGATAGGCGGTGGGCCTCGTTTAGAGGTCAAATGAAAAAGTTACTTTTTGAAATAAAATAATTAACTATAAATTTATAAATTAAATAAAACCCCCCTTCTCTTTTACATCAGTGAAAGAGACCCCAATTTCCCCAAACCCGATCCAAAAAAAAAAGAGCAGCGACTGCTGCTGCGCTGCCGACCGCCGCCACCGAGGCGCGGTTCCCCCACCGCACCCCCCTCCTCTTCACGCCCTCCTCCTCCTCTTCTCTCCTCTTCCGTTCTGAATACCCTCAAACCACCACAACACCCCCCCCATGAACCCCAACCGATGTCGAGTGCCTTTCCCCGCTGCCGCCACTACCCTGGCCCACCGCGACCGCGCCACCGAGGCCACCGCCTGCAGATGAACGCCGACCTCCCAATGACCCTCCCAGTCAACGGCGAAACCCACCTCCACCTAATAATCAATGTAAGTAAATTTAGATCGATTCCTATTTTTATTTTCAGTTTTGTTTTATTTTAACAGTGAAATTATTTACAGATTTTTATATAATTAGTATTGCTTTAAAATTCAGATTTTTACGCAAATTGTATTGTTTTTAAATCAGTTTATTATAGGAGAAAAATATACTTTGCTTTAGTAAAAATTCGATTTTTATATATTGAATAGCATAGTAAAAATTCGATTTTTATATATTGAATAGCAAAGTAAAAATTTGATTTTTATATATTGAATAGCAAAGTAAAAATTCGATTTTTATATATTGAATAGCGAAGTAAAAATTCGATTTTTATATATTAAATAGCAAAGTAAAAATTCGATTTTTATATATTGAATAGCAAAGTAAAAATTCGATTTTTTATATATGTAGTGAATACGGATGATGAAAGTGACGAAAGAAGAAACAGTGGAGATTTTCTACATAAGAAGAGAAGTGGGATTGGATTAGCTAATCTGTGAGAACTTCTCACCTTTTAATTTTATTTTTCTAGTTATAAATATATACTAGGATGCAGACGGTGCTTAGTAGCACCCGACACCCGTCGTCCACAGACCATGGACGGTTTGTATGCTTGTTTGTTTGATTTTGATGTGTAGTTGATTGTGTGATGTGAAATGAAATAAAATATTTATATAGTTAAAATATTTTATAGTTAAAATATAATTTTAACGTGTATATAAAATAAATATTTATAAACAAATCGTAGATTTGTTTATATACACTGATTTGATCGATATTGATAGGGACGATAAATTTTACACATCGCCCAACTGCACAAATAAAATCTGTGTTTGATTGTTTGAAAACCCCACACGGGTATTGGGATGATATATGACATACACTAGTCCCAATAATTAGCTGTATGTCGATCGATTGATGGACAAACTGTTATGAGCGTTAAATATTTATATTTGATGCTTATACAGTGTAGAATGCACCTTGGATGATGGTTGATTATTCATCGTTGTTATTGTATACATGTATTGTAGAAAATCCATATAATTAACATTATATGGTAATTGATTGGGCCTCATTCCATATTTGAAAAAGAAATATTTGAAATAGAAATATTTGAAATAGAATATTTGGAAATAGAAATATATGAAGTCGTGTCGATTAGATTGACGCCATTTGGACGTGAATGATATTTATATCGATTTTATTCATTTTATAATGAATATCAAAAGTGATTTCAAAATCGGATATTTTGAAAAGAATTGAAATTCGAACTGAAACTGAATAGAAATGAATTCGAATTGAAATTGAATAGGAAGGAATTCGAATTGAAATTGAATAGAAATGAATTCGAATTGAAATTGAATAGGAATGAATTCGAATTGAAATTGAATTAATTTGAAATTCAAATTGAATTGAAAATGAACTGAAATTGAATTAAAAATCGATTTGAATTGAAATCAATTTGAAATGAATTTAAAACGAATTTGCAAGGAAAAATTCAATTTTGATCTGAATTTGAAATAGAAGTTGAAATCGTTTTGAAAACGAATTTAAAACGATTTATAAAATATGTTTTAAAAGGAAATCGATGAAGTATATATTATATATATAATATAATGGCCTGAATAGAACGCGCCGCGCAGCGGCAGTTCGTGAATTTCGACCATTGACTTCGAATGGACATTGCGGGAGATCCGACCGTCGGATTCTCCTAAAACCGGAACCGTTGGGTTCGTATCGAAAAGAGCTTTCTAATGAATATTAGAAATTTGAAATCTAACGGTTGGATTTGGAATTATGTCCAAATCAAATTTGAAAAAGGTCGTTGTAAGTGCAGTTCGATGGTCGTTGATGGAAATCGACTGTACGGGCCTTGATAAAATTATTAAAAATAGTAATAATTTGTGTAAAATCATAAGAAATGATTTGCGAAGAATCGGGATGAAAAACTCCATATTTTAAAAGATAAAAATAGATTTTTATCGAAATGAACTAATTTTGAACTAGAATTATAATTCTATTTATTTCTGAAATAAATAAAGTGGATTTGAAATGGTTTCGAAAATAACCAGAATTTCCAATATATAAAGTGGGAATGGATTTGAATCGAAATTGTCTTTGGAATATTTCGATGTTGGATTTCGTGATTATACAGATATTGTTTGGGAAATTTGAAAGATATATTAATATCGTTATTTCCAATACGATATTTGTTGGTCGTAGAATTGGATATTGAATATAAGCCGATATATTTTCTATTCAGAGCCTTGTATTTAATATCAAATGGGATTTGGGTTTGTCGTGAATGGTGTCTTCATTAACACTATTCTTAAGCCCAGTTGGGAAAAAAAGATTAAATCTTTTTATTTAGATTTAATGAAGTGTACCAATTAAATAATATTTAATTGGAATTGAACTGGTATTGATTTTTGGGTTTATCGTGAACATTGTTTTAAATAACACTGGTTCTTTAACCCGATAATTAATGAATGTGATTTTGGGTTTATTGTGGGCCGTGTTTTAAATGACATTGGTTCTTTAACCCAGTTAAAGACAGGATATTGATTTCTGGGAAGATTAAAACTAAGTGGAGTTTTAATTAATATTTAATTAGATTGAAATAATCGAGAATGGAGTATCACCAGTTTTACTCCAGGCGATAGTTAAATCTTTATTTAGATTTGAACGTGAAATGGTAATTGAATTTACCGATAACACCGTGGTGTCAGATATGAAGTATTACCAGTTTTACTTCATGGGATGAATAGGTGGGGATTGGGAAATAAAATAAATTATTATTCCGGTGTGATCCGCTAATCCCGACTAGTTTGAATTGATATTCAAAGAAGATTAAAGAATAAATTTAAAGAATTTATCTTTGATAAAATTAATGGGAACCTTTCCCAAAGTAGAAGAATATTTGAATAAACGAATATTCTGAATTGGAATGAGGCATATGTCGTGTTTGTGTAACACTTGTTGATTATATACGCGAGTTATTCAGAAAGACCGGGTTTATCCCATTCTGAATAACTGATTCGACGTGGTGTCGAAGATGAAGACGGTGGTTGAAGACCGGAGGTCTTCACGTCGTTTGGGTGATTGCTGATGATCTTAATTGGGCCGTACACCCAAGAAGATGGAAACTGTTGGTGATCGTCCAGACGTACTTGGAGATCGACGGATATGCGGGGTACTAGGTGCCTCCGGTTTCGTTCAGACCCAGAACGAACTTGTAAGTGGACTGTGTGTCTGACATTGAATTTTAGTCTGTGTGATTGATTTCTATTAAATATATATCTATTTGGCGGCGGAGAATTTATTCTCTTGCTTAACGCCCTTCTCTGAGACGTACGAGCTCAGGGGTTATATATTGGTGGATATCAAACGCATGGAGTGAATTGCCTGTGTGGCATGCCTAAGTGGCATTTAATCAAGGCTTCTGTTGAAAAGCAAAGTCTTGTGGTGATGATCAAATCACGGCCTGTGCGGCATAGCTTTGTGTAACGTTGATTCGCGAGCCTCACACCCCGGTGGTGAACCAAAAACGGGATAGGTCCTCAGGGAGGACATGCGTTTCTTTCTAGCTAGAAGTGGCGTCAGTTGTTTTACATGCCCTGACGAGTTTGACTTATGTGGTTGTTGCTGTTGCGAGGCGCCTCGGTTTGATCGGACGATCCGGGTCCGATGGAGTCATTTGTTGGCTCATTTACGCCCCATAGGGCGGGGAGACATATTGTTCAGGCATAATAATCCACATCGGTGGACCGGCCATGACGTTCCAAGGGGCAGTTGCGGCTGTTCCTGAGGCTCGGGCTATACAGTTTCGAATCGGTTGAGGACTATCTTTTGCCTCGGTTCACAGACGGAAATCCAATTTCCTAATACGTGACATTTGCGGGTTTATTTGTAGAGCCTAGTGTGGCGACATAGTGGGATGGGGCGCTTATGCCGTCTATGATTGATACTTATGATTTGAAATTGTTTTATACACTATGCACTTATAATAGTATCAAATGATTTGTTTTAAACGTATCAAGCATTCTTGGCTATTATAAGATAAAAACCCTATCCTCCGGCTTGCGTTGCATTGTGTGATGGGAACTGGGTCTTATAATAGCTTCATTTTTCTTTATTTAGCATTGCGCTATTTGTTTTATGCACTGGTGTTCTTGGGAGGAAACCCGTTCCGTGTTATACGGCGTGGTCCCTTGATTCACCTAGCTTTAAAAATAAAGGTTAATAACTGTTTTAGTTCTCACACCAGTCCAATGACTGACCTGGAGTTTATTGTTTTAACCTAAACTCTGGGTGCCCTTATTTTGACATGGGCAGCTAGTAGTTTTGGTTTTGCAGATTTATATTCACAGGATCCTGGTTTACAGCTGGAATGATATCCGGAAACCTTTGTATCTGTATATCTCTTCTAGTTGTGTATTGTATTATTTCCGCTGCGAGGTATTTAAATGTAATTTAAATCTCTGATATTTCTGTGTAATATTGATTCATTTATACTCTGTATATTCTTGTATTCTGATGGAATTGTTGTAATATACAATGAAATGTTCTTCCTTCTGCGTTCTATTTTGTCGTGTTCTAAAAACGATCAGGCGCTTCGAACGGTCTAGATCGGTTTAGCTACTGATTCAGATCGAGCGAAATTCCTTGCTGTCACAGTTGGTATCAGAGCTTTGGTTTACAAAGCTCAGAGAACAAGGCACATTAGAACTATACGAAAGAATTCATCAGAAATTGGATTAGTAATATCCAACGAGAATGACTCGTTAGAGATAGGATCAGTAGTATCCTAGAACGAGTGTGAAGAGTAGTGTTTTTGATAAATAAAAGTGAAAACATTTTTTGTTTTGAAAATTTAAATCAATTATACGTATTTGAATATTTATTTGTATTGATTTGGACAGTCCAGTATATATATAGACTTTGCGTATACGTCTGATCCGCGTGTATTTGAAGTTTTAATATACTGGATAGATATAGAATTGCACTGTAGTCGTTCAGGGATAATTCTGATGATAGCGATCGCATCATCAGTATTTATGTTCGAGTGACGAAGGTGGGACGTCTATATATTTCCTATTGACTGGTGTGAGAACCAAAATTAGATAGGGCTTATTGTTGTGATTTGGCATCAAAAATGTGGTTTTTGATTATATATCAAAGTTATGAATTTCAATTTTAATTCACTAATTGATGTTTGTGTGGTTTGTTTATTTGTTTGATAATTTTGAACCATTATGCCTAATTGTACCAAATAGTGAACTGTATTGAAAATTGGTCGCATTTGCTTGCGTGCATGTACTTACATTGAACATGTCATAGCAAGGAGGCTAGAGCAGAAGAATAAAATTTGTTTGCCTGACAAATAGGTACATGTTTACCATAATTTACTGTTTTGTTTGGGTGATTATGATTTTATGATCCTATTGGCTTTTTCTTTTTCTTTTTGAGATCAGAAGGCCTGTATGGCAATTTCGGGATTTTCCCGGTGCAGGGGAGGTTATGGCGAAATTTTTCGAAAATTTAGGGTGTTAGCTAAATTTTTGAAAAATTTGAAAAGTTCTTAGAAACTGAAAAGTTGAAGAACTTAAGCCGTAGCGAAAATAAAAGAAGCTGAGTTGAATTGTTAAACAACTTTCGGCTTCGTTCCTTTTCGGGGACGAAAAGTTTTAAGTGGGGGAGATTGTAATAACCCGGAAATGCGAGCCAATTTAAAATTTTTATTTTGGCAATTCTAACGAATTTTGCATATTTAAAATGAATTATTTTAAATAGTAACGACGAGAAATTTATTTTTAATAGAATTCGAACGTATATACTTATTTGAATTGCCGTTAGAATATAAATAATTATCTATAATTATAAAAGGAATTGAAAATGGCGCGGTAGTTCGATAATTCGATTTCAAACTTCAATTGTATGTACCGGGTGCAGAATAAACCGGAATTTAGGGAAACCAAAAATAATAGGATCTAATTGTGAATATCTTTCCAACGAATCCGAAAAATTGAAATTTCATAGCGGGAATCAAAAGATATGTCCAGTTGAAAATTCAGAATAGTCGCTATGGAATTCTGGCCCTTAAAAATGGAAATTTTGCAAACGACCTCGGTTTTCGACGAAACCACTTTTGTTGGATCCGGGATGTTAAGTTATTGCTAGATACCAATTTTCATAATTTTTCGAATCAATATGTGAGCGTGGCAAAGGAAAACGTGTTTGGCCAGTTTCAGTTGATTTTAATCGACTGGAAAATGGCCATTTCTCTAATGGTCTCAGAATTCGACGAAATTAGTTTTGTTAGGACCGTATCGTCAATACGAAGCTAGAAAATATTTTTCTGGGATTTATAGAGTTAGTATGTGACCCCAGTAAATTGAAATGCGCATTCAAATTCAATATATACAGTTATATGTTGATTTTGACGGAAACTGATCGAAACGATCGAATCAGCCTACGATGTATATTCCATTGTGTTCGGAATGGGGGTAATTAGCTATGGACGATAGGCGGTGGGCCTCGTTTAGAGGTCAAATGAAAAAGTTACTTTTTGAAATAAAATAATTAACTATAAATTTATAAATTAAATAAAACCCCCCTTCTCCTTTACATCAGTCAAAGACCCCCCCAATTTCCCCAAACCCGATCCAAAAGAAAAGAAAAAAAGAGCAGCGACTGCTGCTGCGCTGCCGACCGACGAGGCGCGGTTCCCCCACCACACCCCCCTCCTCTTCACGCCCTCCTCCTCCTCTTCTCTCCTCTTCCGTTCTGAATACCCCCAAACCACCACAACACCCCCCCCCCCCCGCGAACCCCAACCGACGTCGAACGCCTCCCTCTCCCCCCCCCCCCCGCCACTACCCTGGCCCACCGCGACCCCGCCACCGAGGCCACCGCCTGCAGATGAACGCCGACCTCCCAATGACCCTCCCAGTCAACGGCGAAACCCACCTCCACCTAATAATCAATGTAAGTAAATTTAGATCGATTCCTATTTTTATTTTCAGTTTTGTTTTATTTTAACAATGAAATTATTTACAGATTTTTATATAATTAGTATTGCTTTAAAATTCAGATTTTTATGCAAATTGTATTGTTTTTAAATCAGTTTATTATAGGAGAAAAATATACTTTGCTTTAGGAAAAAAAATATTATATAGGTTAAAAATATAATTTTTAGATTATAGAAAGGTTAAAAATATAATTTTTATTTGATAGGAAGATTAAAAATATGGTTTTTGTAATATAGAAGTATTAAAGATTCGATCTTTATTATGTAGGAGATATAAAAATTCGGTTTTTATATATTGAATAGCAAAGTAAAAATTCGATTTTTATATATTGAATAGCATAGTAAAAATTCGGTTTTTATATATTGAATAGCAAAGTAAAAATTCGATTTTTATATATTGAATAGCATAGTAAAAATTCGATTTTTATATATTGAATAGCATAGTAAAAATTCGATTTTTATATATTGAATAGCATAGTAAAAATTCGATTTTTATATATTGAATAGCAAAGTAAAAATTCGATTTTTATATATTGAATAGCAAAGTAAAAATTCGATTTTTATATATTGAATAGCGAAGTAAAAATTCGATTTTTATATATTGAATAGCAAAGTAAAAATTCGATTTTTATATATTGAATAGCAAAGTAAAAATTTGATTTTTTATATATGTAGTGAATACGGATGATGAAAGTGACGAAAGAAGAAACGGTGGAGATTTTCTACATAAGAAGAGAAGTGGGATTGGATTAGCTAATCTGTGAGAACTTCTCACCTTTTAATTTTATTTTTCTAGTTATAAATATCTACTAGGATGCAGACGGTGTTTAGTAGCACCCGACACCCGTCGTCCACAGACCATGGACGGTTTGTATGCTTGTTTGTTTGATTTTGATGTGTAGTTGATTGTGTGATGTGATGTGAAATGAAATAAAATATTTATATAGTTAAAATAGAATTTTAACGTGTATATAAAATAAATATTTATAAACAAATCGTAGATTTGTTTATATACACTGATTTGATCGATATTGATAGGGACGATAAATTTTACACATCGCCCAACTGCACAAATAAAATCTGTGTTTGATTGTTTGAAAACCCCACACGGGTATTGGGATGATATATGACATACACTAGCCCCAATAATTAGTTGTATGTCGATCGATTGATGGACAAACTGTTATGAGCGTTAAATATTTATATTTGATGCTTATACAGTGTAGAATGCACCTTGGATGATGGTTGATTATTCATCGTTGTTATTGTATACATGTATTGTAGAAAATCCATATAATTAACATTATATGGTAATTGATTGGGCCTCATTCCATATTTGAAAAAGAAATATTTGAAATAGAAATATTTGAAATAGAATATTTGGAAATAGAAATATATGAAGTCGTGTCGATTAGATTGACGCCATTTGGACGTGAATGATATTTATATCGATTTTATTCATTTTATAATGAATATCAAAAGTGATTTCAAAATCGGATATTTTGAAAAGAATTGAAATTCGAACTGAAACTGAATAGAAATGAATTCGAATTGAAATTGAATAGGAAGGAATTCGAATTGAAATTGAATAGAAATGAATTCGAATTGAAATTGAATAGGAATGAATTCGAATTGAAATTGAATTAATTTGAAATTCAAATTGAATTGAAAATGAACTGAAATTGAATTAAAAATCGATTTGAATTGAAATCAATTTGAAATGAATTTAAAACGAATTTGCAAGGAAAAATTCAATTTTGATCTGAATTTGAAATAGAAGTTGAAATCGTTTTGAAAACGAATTTAAAACGATTTATAAAATATGTTTTAAAAGGAAATCGATGAAGTATATATTATATATATAATATCTGAATAGAACGCGCCGCGCAGCGGCAGTTCGTGAATTTCGACCATTGACTTCGAATGGACATTGCGGGAGATCCGACCGTCGGATTCTCCTAAAACCGGAACCGTTGGGTTCGTATCGAAAAGAGCTTTCTAATGAATATTAGAAATTTGAAATCTAACGGTTGGATTTGGAATTATGTCCAAATCAAATTTGAAAAAGGTCGTTGTAAGTGCAGTTCGATGGTCGTTGATGGAAATCGACTGTACGGGCCTTGATAAAATTATTAAAAATAGTAATAATTTGTGTAAAATCATAAGAAATGATTTGCGAAGAATCGGGATGAAAAACTCCATATTTTAAAAGATAAAAATAGATTTTTATCGAAATGAACTAATTTTGAACTAGAATTATAATTCTATTTATTTCTGAAATAAATAAAGTGGATTTGAAATGGTTTTGAAAATAACCAGAATTTCCAATATATAAAGTGGGAATGGATTTGAATCGAAATTGTCTTTGGAATATTTCGATGTTGGATTTCGTGATTATACAGATATTGTTTGGGAAATTTGAAAGATATATTAATATCGTTATTTCCAATACGATATTTGTTGGTCGTAGAATTGGATATTGAATATAAGCCGATATATTTTCTATTCAGAGCCTTGTATTTAATATCAAATGGGATTTGGGTTTGTCGTGAATGGTGTCTTCAATAACACTGTTCTTAAGCCCAGTTGGGAAAAAAAGATTAAATCTTTTTATTTAGATTTAATGAAGTGTACCAATTAAATAATATTTAATTGGAATTGAACTGGTATTGATTTTTGGGTTTATCGTGAACAGTGTTTTAAATAACACTGTTTCTTTAACCCGATAATTGATGAATGTGATTTTGGGTTTATTGTGGGCCGTGTTTTAAATGACATTGGTTCTTTAACCCAGTTAAAGACAGGATATTGATTTCTGTGAAGATTAAAACTAAGTGGAGTTTTAATGAATCTTTAATTAGATTGAAATGATCGAGAATGGAGTATCACCAGTTTTACTCCAGGGGATAGTTAAATCTTTAATTAGATTTGAACGTGAAATGGTAATTGAATTTACCGATAACACCGTGGTGTTAGATATGAAGTATTACCAGTTTTACTTCATGGGATGAATAGGTGGGGATTGGGAAATAAAATAAATGATTATTCCGGTGTGATCCGCTAATCCCGACTAGTTTGAATTGATATTCAAAGAAGATTAAAGAATAAATTTAAAGAATTTACCTTTGATAAAATTAATGGGAACCTTTCCCAAAGTAGAAGAATATTTGAATAAACGAATATTCTGAATTGGAATGAGGCGTATGTCGTGTTTGTGTAACACTTGATGATTTTATACGCGAGTTATTCAGAAAGACCGGGTTTATCCCATTCTGAATAACTGATTCGACGTGGTGTCGAAGATGAAGACGGTGGTTGAAGACCGGAGGTCTTCACGTCGTTTGGGTGATTGCTGATGATCTTGATTGGGCCGTACAACCAAGAAGATGGAAACAGTTGGTGATCGTCCAGACGTACTTGGAGATCGACGGATATGCGGGGTACTAGGTGCCTCCGGTTTCGTTCAGACCCAGAACGAACTAGTAAATGGACTGTGTGTCTGACATTGGATTTTAGTCTGTGTGATTGATTTCTATTAAATATATATATATATATATCTGTTTGGCGGCGGAGAATTTATTCTCTTGCTTAACGCCCTTCTCTGAGACATACGAGCTCAGGGGTTATATATTGATGGATATCAAACGCATGGAGTGAATTGCCTGTGTGGCATGCCTAAGTGGCAATTGATCAAGGCTTCTGTTGAAAAGCAAAGTCTTGTGGTGATGATCAAAGCACGGCCTGTGTGGCATAGCTTTGTGTAACATTGATTCGCGAGCCTCACACCCCGGTGGTGAACCAAAAACGGGAGAGGACCTTAGGGAGAACATGCGTTTCTTTCTAGCTAGAAGTGGCGTCAGTGGTTTTACACGCCCTGACGAGTTTGATTTATGTAGTTGTTGTTGTTGTGAGGCGCCTCGGTTTGATCGGACGATCCGGGTCCGATGGAGTCATTCGTTGGCTCATTTACGCCCCATAGGGCGGGGCGACGTATTGTTCAGGCATAATAATCCACATCGGTGGACCGGCCCTGACGATCCAAGGGGCAGTTGCGGCTGTTCCTAAGGCTCGGGCTAGACAGTCTCGAATCGGTTGAGGTCTATCTTTTGCCTCGGTTCACAGACGGAAATCCAATTTCCAAATACGTGACGTTTGCGGTTTTATTTGTAGAGCCTAGTGTGGCGACATAGTGGGATGGGGCGCTTATGCCGTCTATGATTGATACTTATGATTTGAAAATGTTTTATACACTATGCACTTATAATAGTATCAAATGATTTGTTTTAAACGTATCAAGCATTCTTGGCTATTATAAGGTAAAAACCCTATCCTCCGGCTTGCGTTGCATTGTGTGATGAGAACTGGGTCTTATAATAGCTTCATTTTTCTTTATTTAGCATTGCGCTGTTTGTTTTATGCACTGGTGTTCTTGGGAGGAAACCCGTTCCATGTTATACGGCGTGGTCCCTTGATTCACCTAGCTTTAAAAATAAAGGTTAATAACTGTTTTAGTTCTCACACCAGTCCAATGACTGACCTGGAGTTTATTGTTTTAACCTAAACTCTGGGTGCCCTTATTTTGACACGGGCAGCTAGTAGTTTTGGTTTTGTAGATTTATATTCACAGGATCCTGGTTTACAGCTGGAATGATATCCGGAAAGCTTTGTATCTGTATATCTCTTCTAGTTGTGTATTGTATTATTTCCGCTGCGAGGTATTTAAATGTAATTTAAATCTCTGATATTTCTGTGTAATATTGATTCATTTATACTCTGTATATTCTTGTATTCTAATGGAATTGTTGTAATATACAATGAAATGTTATTCCGTCTGCGTTCTATTTTGTCGTGTTCTAAAAACGATCAGGCGCTTCGAACGGTCTAATTCGGTTTAGCTACTGATTCGGACCGAGCGAAATTCCTTGCTGTCACACTGTACAGGATTCAAAATAAACTGGATTTTGGCGAAACCAAAAATATTAGAATCTAACTGAGAATATCTTTCCAACGAATCCAAAAAATTGAAATTTCATAGCGGGGATCAAAAGTTATTCCCAGTTGAAAATTCAGAATAGTCGCTATGGAATTCTGGCCCTTAAAAATGGAAATTTGGCAAACGACCTCGGTTTTCGACGAAACCACTTTTGTTGGATCCGAGATATCAAGTTATTACCAGATTCCAAAGTTCGTAATTTTTTGAATCAATATGTGAGCGTGGCGAAGTAAAACGTGTTTTGACTGTTTTAGTTGATTTTAATCGAGTGGAAAATGGCCATTTTCAAACGGTCTCAGAATTTGACGAAATTAGTTTCGTTAGGACCGTATCGTCAATACGAAGCTAGAAAATATTTTTCAGGAATTTTTAGAGTTAGTATGTGGCCCCGGTAAATTGAAATGTCCATTCAAATTGAATATATACTAATTTATATTTTAATTTTAGCGGAAACTGATCGTAACAGCCGAATTGGGTTATGAAACCTATCCCATTATGTTCAGAATGGGGGTAATTAGCTAGGGACGACAGTCGGTGGGTTTCGTTTGGAGGATGAAATAAAAAGTTACTTTTTCAGAATTAAAAATAATAAAATAAATAAGAAGTCAACACCCTTTCCCCCTTTTAATCTCTCTTCCTCCCCACGTCAGTTTATAACTTGAAATCAAAAAAAAAAAACTGAACAATGACGGAACCCCCCCTAAATCGATCGACGCTCCACCACCAGACCCACCCCTCCGCTGGCGCCGCTCCCCCTTCCTCCTCCTCTCATCGCCTCCTCCTCCCTCTCCCATGTTTCTCCTCTGAAAAACCCTCCCCCCTCCCACGCCCATGCCCAAATCGAGAACCACGAAGAAACCCCCCTTTCAGGCGCCACCACCGCGCCGACCACTACCTGGTGCCCACCACCTGAGCCACTCCGAAGAACCCCCCCCCCGAACGCAGTAAGTTTTTATTGTTTTATTCTTTTTTTCTCTTTTCTCTCTTTTAGTTTAAAAAAACATAGTTTTTAATTAGATTTTGTTGTAGGAAAAAAATGATTTTTATTGTAGGAAAAAAACTGATTTTTGTTGTAGGAAAAATGATTTTTGTTGTAGGAAAAAAACTAATTTTTGTTGTAAGAAAAAAACTAATTTTTGTTGTAGGAAAATATGATTTTTTTTTTGTAGGAAAAATATGATTTTTGCTTAAGAAAAAGATTAGATTTTAATTTGAGAAAGAATAGAGTTTTAAAAAGAAAAAGATTAGATTTTTGTGTATGTAATAACACAGTAATAATGAGATTTCTATCGCATATAGAAAATATTTTTAGTAAGTTAAAAATGTGATTTTTAACTAGAGGAATATATGAAAATATTTTTAGTTTGATAAAAATATAATTTTTATCATATGTATACTGTTTTAAAAATAATCGAGTTATGAAAATATTTTTAGAAAGCTAAAAATATAATTTTTAGCATATGTGTGCTATTCTAAAAATAGTTAAGCTATGGAAATACTTTTAGAAAGCTAAAAATATGGTTTTTATGTGGAGAGAACAATGTAAAAATATAATCTTTTTATATGAAGTAGCGAAGTAAAAATATGATTTTTATTTTCATGTAGCAAAATAAAAAGGAGAATTTTATTATCATAAAAGTGAAATAAAAATGTGATTTTTAATTATACATATAGCAAAGTTAAAAACATGATTTTTAATATATACCGCATGAAACAGATCTCGTTGGAAACGCGGTGAAGATTTTTTACATACGAAGAGTCGTGGCGTTTGGTTTAGCTTCTAGGTGAAGCTTCTCACTTTAAATTTTCTTTTCTAGTGAAAAATATATACTAGGATGCAGACGGTGCTTAGTAGCACCCGACACCCGTCGTCCACAGACCATGGACGACTTGTTTGTTTGGTTGTGTAGTTGGTTAGATTATTTGTTTGAATTTGGTTGTTTGGGTGAAATGGAATTGATTAGATTGGTATGTGTATGGCGTAGGCCATTATTAGACTAGGGATAAGGCTAGGCCTTGTCCCGTTTCTAGTATCGTGCCGTTATGCCGCCGAAATTTTCTAAAATATATTAGAAAAATAAAAATATCATTTTTAGTGTGTAAATGAACCGAATAAATATTTTGGTTGTTAAAAAATATAATTTTCAACGTGTGTAAGAAAATAAATATCCATTTACAAATCAGATGATTTGTTTATGTACACTAATTTGACTGATATTGATCGGGACGATAAATTTTACACGTTGCCCTACTACACAAATAAAATCTGTGTTTATTGATTTGAAACCCCACACGGGTATTGGGATGATATTTGACGTACACTAGTCCCAATTGTATAGTTGTATGTCGATCGATGGGTTGACAGACAGTTGTGTGGTGCACTTTGGATGATGGTTGATTATTTATCGTTGCTATTATATACATGTGTTGTATGGAATCCATATGATTAACATTATATGGTAATTGATTGGGCCTCATTCCAATTGGGAAAATAAAGAATATTATAAAATATATATTCATATGTTGAATAGAATAAAGAATATTCATGTGTTGAATAAAATATATATTCATGTGTTGAATAGAATAAAGAATATTCATGTGTTGAATAAAATATATATTCATGTGTTGAAAATATTCATGTGTTGAGTAAAATATTTTAAACAATAAAATTTGCATCTTTATCATAATTTTATAAAATATATTAAATAACTAAAATAGTCATGTGTTGACGATACTCATGTGTTGAGAATATTCATGTGCTGAAAGAAATATAGATTCATGTGTTGAATAGAATAAATATTCATTTGTTGAATAGAATAACGAAGTTATTGAAATATATAAAGTCGTGTTGATTAGAGATGCGCCATTTTGACGCGAACGATATTTATATCGATTATATTCATTTTTATAATGAATATAGAAAAGGAAGTGCTTTCAAAATATAACGTTTTTAAAATATTATCATTTATATAGTAATGATATGAAATATTCAATTTTGATTTGAAATTGAATATGAAGTTGAAATTGTTTTGAAAACGATTTTAAAACGATTTATAAAATACGTTTTAAAAGGAAATCGGCGAAATATATATATTATATATATATATATAATGGCTTGAATAGAACGCGTCGCGCCGCGGCAGTTCTCGAATTTCGACCATTGACTTCGAATGGATATTGCGGGAGATCCGACTGTCGGATTCTCCTAAAACCGGAACCGTTGGGTTCGTATCGAAAAGAGCTTTCTGATGAATGTTAGAAATTTGAAATCTAATGGTTGGATTTGGAATTATGTCTAAATATAATTTGGAAAAGGTCGTTGTAAGTGCAGTTCGGTGGCCGTTATTGGAAACCGACTGTACGGGCCTTGATAAATTATTAAAAATATTAATAATTTGTGTAAAATCATAAGAAATGATTTGTGAAGAATTGGGATGAAAAACTCCATATTTGAAAAGATAAAAATAGATTTTTATCAAAATGAACTAATTTTGAACTAGAATTATAATTCTATTTATTTCTAAAATAAATAAAGTGGATTTGAAATGGTTTTGAAAATAACCAGAATTTCCAATATATAAAGTGGGAATGGATTTGAATCGAAATTGTCTTTGGAATATTTCGATGTTGGATTTCGTGATTATACAGATATTGTTTGGGAAATTTGAAAGATATATTAATATCGTTATTTCCAATACGATATTTGTTGGTCGTAGAATTGGATATTGAATATAAGCCGATATATTTTCTATTCAGAGCCTTGTATTTAATATCAAATGGGATTTGGGTTTGTCGTGAATGGTGTCTTCAATAACACTGTTCTTAAGCCCAGTTGGGAAAAAAAGATTAAATCTTTTTATTTAGATTTAATGAAGTGTACCAATTAAATAATATTAATTGGAATTGAATTTAAATTGGTTTTGGGTTTATCGTGAGCGGTGTTTTGAATAACACCTGTTCTTTAACCCGATTAACAATGGGAAGTGATTTTTGGGTTTATCGTGAGCGGTGTTTTAGATGACACTGGTTCTTTAACCCAGTTAAAGACAGGATATTGATTTTTGGGAAGATTAAAACTAAGTGGAGTTTTAATGAATCTTTAATTAGATTAAAGTGGCCGAGAATGGAGTATCACCAGTTTTTCTCTGAAGCGATTGTTAAATCTTTAATTAGATTTGAATGTGAAATGGTAATTAATATTTACCGATAACACTGTGGTGTTAGATATGGAGTATTACCAGTTTTGCTCCATGGGATGAATAGGTTGGGATTGGGAAATAAAATAAATGATTACTTCGGTGTGGTTCGCTAATCCCGACTAGTTTGGAAAACCTTAACACGGTTTGAAATGATATCCAAAGGGAGATTAAAGAATAAATTTAGAAGAATTTATCTTTAATAAAATTAATGGGAACCTTCCCTAAGAATGTGAAAATTTGAATAAAAGAATATTCTGAATTGGAATGAGGCGTATGTTGTGTTTGTGTAACACTTGTTTATTTTATACGTGGGTTATTCAGAAAGGCCGGGTTTATACCCATTCTGAATAACTGATTCGATGATAAGTCGAAGATGAAGACGGTGGTTGAAGACCGGAAGTCTTCACATCGTTTGGATGATTATTGATGATCTTGATTGGGCTGTACACCCAAGAGGAGGGAATCAGTTGGCGATCGTCCAAACGTACTTGGAGATCGATGGATATGCGAGGAAAGTGCCTCCGGTTTCGTTCAGACCCAGAACGAACTTGTAAATGGACTGTGTGTCTGACATTGGATTTTATTCTGTGTTGATTGATCTCTATTAAATATACATATGTTTGGCGGTGGAGAATTTATTCTCTTTCTTAACGCCCTTCTCTGAGACGTACGAACTCAGAGGTTGTATATCGATGGACATCAGTCGCATGGAGTGAATTGCCTATGTGGCATACCTAAGTGGCAAATGATCAAGGCATTTATGGAAAAGCAAAGTCTTGTAGATGATGATCAAAGCACGGCCTTTGTGGCATAGCTTTGTGTATAGCATTAATTCGCGAGCCTCACACCTCGGTATGAGTAAAAAAAGGGATAAGGACCCAAGGAGTGCACGACGTTTCTTTCTAGCTATGGGTGATGTCAGTGACCTACCAGCCCTGACATTTATATTATTTTTACCTGTGTGGTTGTTGGAATGCGAGGCGCCCCGAATATATGGTCGATAACTGGCACTATGTGAGCAGACGTACAGACCATTATATAGGTCCTATAGGACCGGGAAATGTATGTTCAGGAATTGCCAATCCTCAAAAGTAAGAGAGGACTGGTCTTGGAGGTTCCAAGGGATCGCTGTTAGTGGTCCTGAGACATTTGCTAGAGTGTCTCGAATGGAGAGGAGCTTGCCCCTTGCCTCGACTCATGATGGAATCCAATTTCCAATACATGACTTTCGGTTTTATTTGTAGAGCCTAGTATGGCGACATAGTGGTATGGGTCACTTATGCCGTCTATGATTGATACTTATGATTGAAATTGTTTTCTTCACTTATAGTAATAATAAAAGATGAAATTTAGCGTATCAAGCATTCTTTGGCTATTATAAGGTAAAAACCCTATCCTCCGGCTTGCGTTGCATTGTGTGATGGGACCTGGGTCTTATAATAGCTTCATTTTCTTTATTTAGCGTTGCGCTGTTTGTTTTATGCACTGGTATTCTTGGGAGGAAACCCATTCCGTGTTATACGGCGTGGTCCCTTGATTTACCTAACTTTAAAAATAAAGATTAATAACTGTTTTAGTTCTCACACCAGTCACATGACTGACCTGGAGTTTATTGTTTTAACCTAAACTCTGGGTGCCCTTATTTTCCGCATGGGCAGCTAGTAGTTTTGGTTTTGCAGATTTATATTCACAGGATCCTGGTTTATAGCTGAAGTGATATTCGGAAAGCTTTGTATCCGCGTATTTCTTTCAGTTATGTTTTGTATTATTTTTCCGCTGCAGTAATGTAATTTAAATCTCTGATATTTGTCAAATGTGTAATATTGATTCATACTCTGTATATTCTTGTATTCTGATGGAATTGTTGTAATAAGCAATGAAATGTTCTTCTGTTTGCATTCTGATTCGTCTTGTACTCATGGTAATTCGTCCTTTCTCTTCTCTTCGGAGAATGGGGAAGTTCGAGTCGCTTCAATTCCATTAAATTGTTGTAGACAATATACAATTAGAAATCCATTAGAGGAGGAGAAAGAAGATACTTTTATTCATTTCAAAATTAGTACACTATTTACATTACATAATCTCCTTATATAAAGGCTTGGGAGCTTGGAGTAAAACTTATCCCACAATGTGGGACTAAACATAAAAACAACATAAAGCATATTCACTCTTATAACTATGCATACTTTAACACTCCCCCTTGAGTATGTGTCTTCAAATTCTTGAATGCTCTTATAGTAGCTTGAAATTATCCCTTTGAAAGATTATTGCTCCCCCTCATAGTATATTGCTTGCAAATATCTTTTCGAATGACATAGATATTGTTGTTGCCTCGTTAAAAACCTCTATTAGGAAATCCCTATGAGAAAAACCTTGAACGAGGAAAAGAGTGCAACTCTTGAAATTATAACTATCATATTAAAATGACATTTCTTCTAAGAGTTCGATACTTCAGGATCAATGTAATGCCTCATTAAAACCTTACTAAGAAAAACCCTATGGGAAAAATATCAATGAAGGAAAAAGAATACAAAAACATATTTTCAATAATTCACTGCATTAAATGCAGAATGATACTTCTGGATCAATATAATTCTTTAGTAAAACCCTTACAAAGGAAAACCCAGTGGGAAAAACTTAGTTAAGGATAAAAATACAAACTAATTTAAATAACATATTTGAGATGTTATTCCTTGATGTGGTGCTTGATTCTTCTAGATCAAGATAATGCCTCATTAAAACCTTAATAAGAAAAACCCGATGGGAAAAAAATCTTAAATAAGGAAAAAGAGTACTTTATAACTTACTTTCAAATATTGCTTTGAGGATGATACTTCTGGATCAATATAATACCTCATTAAAACTTTACTAAGAAAAAACCGGTGGGAAAAATCTTATTTAAGGAAAAAGAGTGCATACTTTTTGATACTCCCCCTAATTTAATTTCCTCCAACTTTATAGTTATCCTTTGATATCTCAATTTCATTATAGATACTTCTGGATCCATAAATATGTATCTTATTGACAATATTACTTAAACAAATCTTGTATAGAAAATAAAATCAAGAGATAATAATTTTTAGCCTTCATACTTCCGATGTTCATCATTTATTAACATTTTCCTCATTAAAACCTTCATAATGGAAAACCTCATAGGAAAAAACCAAAGTGAAGAAAAAGAGTACAACATCACAAGATAATTCTTAATGAACTTTTCTTTAAAAACTTTTGTGTGCATTTTCATGCTTCAGGCACGTTTTCTTATTTAAAGCACCTTTTTTTTGTGCTTGCTTGCTATTGGTGTTTATTTATAAATACACTTAATGTGTTTATAATTTTGTGCTTCAATCAGGTTTGCACATTTCAATACATTTGTAATGAACAATAATAGTTTCATTACAGCATGGGGATTTTACCATCAAGGACAAAATGAACAAAAAATGTTCTGTAAGGAAAAGGGGGCAAAATTTTATCCATAAGGACAAAATTTAGTGCAAAGGGAGGAATTCAGAGGGCCGCTATAATTCTTTCCTTTACACTAAAACTTGTCCTTATGGACAAAATTTTGCCCGCTTGTCCTTATGGAACAATTTTTGTTCATTTTGTCCTTCAGTGTATTTTCCTGTTACGTTATAGCAATACTTAAAAGCAGGAAGTAATCTACTCATATTGAATTATATCAAGATTTTCATTACAACAATACTTAGAAGCATGTTTAATCTATATTCTATGTTCTTCGCATTCTTTATAATTACTAAAGTTATTTATATTCTTCAGGAACCTGCACACTCCAATGAATTTTCCATATCACAACTATACTCGAATGTATATTAAATGTTTCATTACAACAATACTTGAAAGCATGAAACAATCTACTCATCGTGAATTATATCATGATTTTCATTATAAAAATACTTAAAAGAATGTTGTAATCTACACTCTTTATTCTTTATATTCTATATAACCAATAAAGTAATTTATATTCTTCGGGAACTAATATTCTTTCATCATTTAGTGTGATTTAACAAATTTTCATACCTTCGAGGTTTATTCACTACTTTGCGGACTACAGGTCCACATTTCTCAATTGGAGAAGGATTCATGATGGCCAATCTTGTTTACTCTAATTAAAATTTATAAACATAAGAGCTTTACGTTTTATAAATTAATCATCGATGATTATATATTGTCAGTTCTAGATATAATTTATTGAGATCTCTTTATTTATCTATGTTAGGTACCTAAACCACTTCTAGGGTTATTTGACAATCATGTCATGGATCTCTTTGAAAGAGTCCTTAGGTGTTTCTTCAAGAACACTCACCTCCTTCAGCTGGCATCTTTATTACTTACTTCAAAAGTATTTCGAAATGACTTTTAAACTAATCTTTAAATGTGGTTTATGCATTTTGATCCTTCAAGGATTCAAATATATATTGAAGCAAGTCTACAAGGGATATTATTTATAATTTATTCGTGTTTCAATTATTCAACACTGATACTCAAAATGAAATTGTATCCCTTTATCCTTCCCCTCGATGTTGACAAACATTGTCACACTAAATAATATTCATCATGGGATTCTCATTTTGATCCATTATCACATTGCTGGGAGCAAATATATTATATGTATATCAGTTGTAGGAGGATAATCCTTTAATTAGTCGATAAGATGCGTTCATTTTATATTACTTGTTCTCTTTCATTGATCTAGCAATATTGGAGAAATTTTCTTACTTTACAGATCATTTGAATACATATATGACTTCAGGTCATTCAACATTCATGTTGATTGAATTTTAAATCACTAATAATTTATGCATAATCTATAAAATAAGCTTATAACAAACTTCAGGTTGTTAGTTAAATATTTACATATATGAATATATAAATACGTGCATCCATAATTTAGAAATAAAAATAAAAAATACAAGTGTGAAATTGAAAGGGAAATCTATTTTCGAGGTATTTTTTTTTGAGAAGAAAATGGCGAAAACTTTTTCATCAATACTAAAGAGCTCTCGCCCAAACCAGTTTATTCATAATTCATCATCGGGCATTTCAAAGACGTTCGGGAAAGGAAATAAGGCGAGATATGTTTCTTGTCCAGATCTGATTTCGGTGCGTTTTCGGAGGCGTTGCTTTCGCTGTGGAGAGGATAATCATATAGCGAGGCAGTGCAGAATTATACCCAGATGCTTTAGATGTGGGCAGTACGGTGTCAATTGTGCTTGTACCTTAAAAGGTTCTAACGAAACTCAATATGATTCGGAAAGGAGAAAAGCCCTAATTTTAGAAAAGGGGTCTGTGAATCATTTCGATAGAAAGCAAGTTTATGTACTGAGATCAGGAATGGTATTATTAAAGAAATTCATTAGCCCGCAGGATCAGATGGAGATTGTTAATAAATGTTATGATTTAGGGGTGGATGAAGGTGGTTTCTACAGACCAGGGTTCAAGAATGGGGCAAAACTCAATCTTTACATGATGTGTATGGGGAAGAATTGGAATCCTCAATCAAAACAATATGAGGATAGGCGGGAATGCGATGGAGCCATACCTCCGGAAATCCCAATCGAGTTCAAGAGGTTGGTCAGCGACATTATGGTAGAAGCGAAAAAAAATATTGTTTTGAATGGGGGAAGAACTGAAGAGCTTCCATACATAGTTCCTGATATATGTATTGCCAATTATTATAATCAAGATGGAAATTTAGGCATGCACCAAGACAAAGATGAAAATGAAGAAAGTATTAAGGCAGGGATCCCAGTGGTATCAGTTTCATTAGGGGATTCAGCGGAGTTCATCTATAAAGATGTGAAGGAAGGTGGATTGATCAGGAAATTACTGCTTGAATCAGGGGATGTACTAATATTTGGAGGAAAATCGAGAGATTTATTTCATGGCATTTCTGGTATAATCAAAGGTACTGCTCCAGATTTTCTTACTAAACAGACAACTTTGAGATACGGCAGGTTGAATTTGACTTTCAGACAGAATGAGTTGCCAAAGGAAGGTGAGGAGAGGTATCAGGCGCCTATATATAATCGCGACAATAATCAGTCTTCTTCCACTAATCCTCAGTTAACATATGCGGAGGTAACTAGGAGATTTCTACCTTCAAAGGTCTCTATTTCTAACGGGATGAAGAAGACTGTTGCAGGTCCTCGGAATAGTTACAGATTATGTTTCAGATGTGGGGATTCTCAACATTTGGCGAAAGATTGTAGGAATGCGATTCGTTGTTTCTATTGTGGAGGTAATGGTCACAGAAAGGGCAATGTACAGTAAGGTTTAATGGAGGCTCGGTATTGGATTTAATGCGCTTCAACTGTTCGAGTTTTTGCCAGAAACTAATTTCCTTATCAAATTTATTCCAAGATGAATTTTCGAATGGTAAGAATGAGGTGGCCTACTTGTTGCTCATGTTAGGATGGCATATGGAAGGGTTAGTTGATGGATTACTTTGGAACAATAGTACACAGAATGAGGTAAATGAAGCTGTCTTCCCTCCGTTGCCATTAGAGTTGGATAGAAAGGAGCATGCCTTTCGTTTATGTCTGAACTTATTGAAGCTTCTGCGATTCTATACCGATTCTGAGTCGTTCAGAAAAAGCAAGGCGTTAAGACTTCTGCAAGAGCTGTTATTTCATTTCGATACTATTAACACAGCAGTAAACATTGAGCACTGCGAATTGTCTCGCAGGAATAAGGATACTTGCGACAAAGTAACCAGTCACAATGAGGATTTTGAAGAGGTAATGCAGGGCTTTGAAGGAGATTCTAGTACAGGAAAGGTATCATTGTGTCTGGAGGATGTGATGGTGGGTTTTGAGGGGCGGATCTGTTTTGAAAAGCAGTTCGATATCTTGTCATTTGATCCTTCAGTCCGGAGTTACATGGATTCGACATATGTAGATGTTACTGTGGGCTATGGAAATGGTAAAAGTCAAGAGAGGAGGTTTGGAGCTGAATGGGTGGACACGCAGACTGAGGATCATTCTCTTAACATCTCAACACAAAGTGATATCATAATGAACTGTGATAAAGGATGTGTTAAAAATATGGGGATGGAGGAGGAGGAAAATTGGGGTGTGAATGAGGAGGTGGAGTTGTCGAATGGTTTTGATGCTTTGATGGACCATGCAGATGAAGATACAGTAGATATTGATCATGCTGTAATCGAGCATGAATGTATGTCTTTGGTGCCGAAGCATAAAAAAGGTTTTAGAGTGGGCAAGGTGAAAGTAACAGTGTGGCAGAGGAGTCATCTAGGGGGGGAGTCGAGCAATGCTGTTTTGCGGAAGAATATTGTAGAGAGGGACAGTACAGGTTGGGGTGGTAAGGAGTATAAGCAGGGCGGTTATGCTGTTACAAGGTGTAATGATCATGTCGATGTAACAGACGTGGCATTAGCAAGCAGGAAAAGTCGAGAAAGGGTGTTAGGCAATGTGGTGGATTGTGTAGGCTCAATTAGATACATGGTGGGGATTGATTTTGATGGCTGCTCTGTATGGTTGAAGGAACCGAGAGTCAGAGCTTTTTCATTGGTGTTGTGTCCGAGTTTTTGTGGCTTCTACCCAGGAGGGAAGGGAGGTGAAGTTGGACTGCAAGAAAATTTGGTGGCAGTAGAAGGAAACAGTAGAGAGGGCTCTTCAAAGGATGTCTGTGAGACACCATGCAGAAGGGGGAGGAGGAGGAAAGCAGATCGAAGTTCAGGGGTGGTGAGGCGTAGTGCAAGATTGCGAAGTATATTGGCTTCTTCTCAAGGTAAGTCCCAATGCTCAAATACGAATAATAGTAGTAATTTGAGCTTGGGCCCAGGTATGATTTCAAATTATGGCAGTGATTATTCTCCATTTGTACTGGGTAGTCTATCGACGGCTCAATTATTTCAGCTTGCTAGTGATACAGCATTTGTTTTTTCTGATCTAGATTTAGATGCTGATTTCATTAGGAGTAGGGAACTAGAGCGAGTAACTTCCATAGGTAGATGAGGATAGTGAGTTGGAATATTAGAGGGCTGAATGAACCTAATAAATGTGCAAAAGCTAGGAATTTTTTTAAGGATTTTCACCTTGATATCATACTACTTCAAGAAACCAAAATTGATGACCCTGATCCCAGTTTTTTTAGAGGATTAGGGGGTACTATTTTTCGTAACTGGTCGTATTTACCGGCTATAGGTAGAGCCGGTGGCTTAATGATTGGTTGGAAAGAAAATCAATTTAGAATCGTACCAGAACTACCTATGTTGTATTCCCTTCATGTTATTTTTGCATCGACAGTAGATAATTCCCTTTTAGGTATATCAAACGTTTATGGACCACATAATAAAATAGATAGAAGACGGTTGTGGATGGAATGTTCCGACTTTAGGAATCACTCCTTCAATCAATGGATTGTAGGGGGTGATTTTAATGTTACAAGATTTTTAGGGGAGAGATCACCTAGAGAAGGCGACTTCTCGGACATGGAGGAATTTAATGAATTTGTTTTAGTTAATAATTTGATTGAGATATCAATTTATAATAGAATGTTCACCTGGTCAAATGTTAGAGATATTCCTTCTTATGCTCTGTTAGATAGATTTTTTATTAACTCGGAGGTGGAGGATAGATATGCAATATGTAGGGTTAAAGGTCTACCATTTTTATTGTCTGACCATTGTCCAATTATTCTTTCATGTGATTCGAATCTATTAATAAGTAGTAATTTTAAATTTGAGAAGATGTGGTTATTAGACAATAGCTTTAGTAATTTGGTTAAGGTTAAATGGAATTCATTGAGTTATATTAATAATTTGTACAAAGATAATTCAGCAAAGATTTTTGTTGCAAAGTTAGGAAAACTGAGGTTCTTTCTCAAAAGATGGAATAAGTACATATTTGGTAATGTTAGAATTAAAAAAGATAAGATACTATGTGAAATGTTAGACATAGATAAAGTAGGCGAAAATATAATTCTTAGTACAAATGAGAGGAACAGACTAAACAATCTGAGAAATGAACTTAAGTTGATTATGGAAAAAGAAGAGGTAATGTGGAGACAAAGATCCCGAGTCCAATGGATAAAAGAAGGGGATAATAACACGAAATTTTTCCATAGTATAGCTAATAAAAGGAGACGGGATAATTTGATTCATTCCATCATTATTAATGACGAAGAGGTGTCTGTCCAGAGAAATCTAAATGACGCTTTCACTAGGTATTATAAACATATATTAGGAACTAGAATAAATAGGAGGATTAATGTTAGATGGAATGAGATTTATCCGTCATCCTCAAGGATTGACTTATCGGATCTAGATTGTCCTTTCACGGAGAGAGAGATATGGAAGGCAATATGTGATATGCCTAGCGACAAAGCCCCAGGGCCAGATGGATTTTCTGTTATCTTCTATAAACAGTTTTGGGAGATTATAAAGACCGACATTATTAATCTATTTAATGATTTTTATAATGGTAATTTGAGATTAGGAAATTTTAATTTTGCCAATGTCATTCTTATACATAAGAAAGTGGGGGCTAAGTTTCTTAAAGATTTCAGACCCATCTCATTAATTAATGTTTCGGTAAAAATCATATCCAAAGTTCTTGCAAACAGACTAAGCACGAAAATGAATGACCTTATAGATGTCTCACAAACAGCGTTTATTAAGGGTAGAAATATAGTAGATGGGGGTAGCGGCAGTACAGGAATATATTAATGTTTGTGTTAAAAATAATTTTACATGTGCCATTTTGAAATTAGATTTTGAGAAGGCTTTTGACTCTATCAATTGGGATTTTATCTGTGATCTGTGTCTTGCTAGGGGTTTCAGCGTTAGATGGTCAAATTGGATTATGCTTTTGCTTAAGTCGGGATGTTCTAGTATTGTCGTTAACGGAGTAGTTGGTAAGAAGATCCAGTCTAAGAGAGGTCTTAGACAAGGTGATCCTCTCTCGCCTTTCATATTTAATTTAGCAGCCGATGTTTTTACTAGAATTATTAAGAGGGCAGGTAGTCTAGGTATATTAGGTAATGTTGGTAATGAGACGTTTCACAACGAACTATCAATACTCCAGTTTGCAGATGACACTCTATTATTCTCGTCTCATTTACCTGAGCATGTTACTGCTCTTAAGTTCATTTTATATAGCTTTGAGATGTTGTCCGGACTTCGCATAAATTTTGAAAAGAGTGCTGTCATGGTCCTTAACGATAGTAATAACGTAGAGTCATTAGTTGCGAGCACCTTTAATTGTTCTACAATGAAGTTTCCGCTTGACTATTTAGGATTTAAAATTAGACAGTCAAAGCTTAAAAAGGAAGACTGGATAATTATTATAGATAAAATCAACAATAGATTAATGAGTTGGAATAATAGATTTCTCTCGAGAGCAGGTAGACTAGTATTAGTAAATTCAGTTTTATCAGCTATCCCCACATACTGGATGACAGTTCATCGTTGTCCTAAGTGGGTAATTGAGAAAATTGACAGAATTAGAAGGAATTTCCTTTGGAATGGAGGTCCTAATTGTAGTGTTTATAAATGCTTAGTTAATTGGGAATTGTGTTGTAAGCCTAAGGGTGATGGGGGTTTAGGCATCATTAATTTACATAATTTTAATTCCTCTTTATTAACTAAATGGTTATGGAAATTTAGAAATTCTGATATAATAGCTACTTGGAAGAATTTAGTTTCAAAATCTTATTATTCTGGGGTAGAATTTCTTGTGGGATCGGGGGTTAGCTGGTCTAATAGGTTATCTCATTTTTGGAAGGAAGTACTAAACTGTTTTGATTTATTCAAGTTAGGTTATAAAATGACAGTTCACTCTGGTAACTCTACCTATTTTTGGCATGATGTTTGGTTATCTAGTATACCTCTTAAAATTGAATTTGTTGATCTTTTTAATATTTGTGATTTCAAGAATTCATTAATTGAGGATGTTTATAGAAGGGATTCAGACCCTCCATGGGAGTTTTCGTTTACCAACATTTTAGAGGGGGGATTGTTAAGGCAAATGGCATTATTAAAAGCGAAATTAAACTTATATCATCCGGACGTGTATAGGGATTCCATTAGTTGGGGATTGGATAAGGGTTTAGTATACACTGTCAAATCAATGTATAAACTAATAAATTTTTCAGGTATGTCTCTCATACCTTTTAAGTATATATGGAGTGCAAATTCCCCTCCTAAAGCCAAGTTTCTAATGTGGCTGATAGTCCATAAGAAACTTAATACAGTGGAGCTTTTAAAGAAGAAAAAAGTTATATTTAATGTTAATTGTTGTTTTTGTGATGAATTAGACGAAGATGTAGATCATTTATTTTTTTTCTTGTAATTTTACTAATTATATTTTAATCACGGTATTAAGGATTTTTGTTATGGATAGTTTGAATACCGTTGATAATTGTGAAAAATATTGGAGCCATTATAGATTTAAGTATAAATCCAAAAGCAGATATATAACTGACTCCTTAATCGTTATCATTAGTTGGTTCATTTGGACGGAAAGAAACCAGAGATTCTTTCAATCAGCTTTAGTGTCATCCGATAAAATAATAATTAAGATAGTTTATTACTGTTTGGAATGGATGACCTCTTCAAGGTATAAGTTTTTTAGAGACTTTAGCTTTGGTAACTATTTGCAAAAGGTCAGGGTAAATTTGGGATTATTTATATGTATCAATAGATACTTATGTAACAATAGATTACGTATTGGTGTATAAAATTCTAGACTGGACAAGGATAATTGTATTTTTTAGTAGCTTAGTTATGGTTTTAGTCATATATAAGTACGGTTTGAAAATAATAATAATATATATATATATATATATACATATTATATATATATATTTACATATATACAAGATTATATTTTCATAAATATACATTTATAAATATATGTATATATACATACAAGTGTAAAATAAATTCACAATTAAAGGGGAAAGTAGTAAAAGCGGGTATGGTAAGACAGTTTAAAATATATGAGTTCTTTAGGCACAATATATGCTGTGACATATATGCTTTCATAATGCATCTTTTTAACTATTTAGTAAGTCCCAGTTCTCTGTTTCAAGTTAGATTAATCTGAACACATTCTGAAAGTGAATTATAACTTCAGATGGTATGTTTTCTTTCATATGTTTTAGTTTTCATTAACGTTTATGGATAGTTTGATGAATGTGTAGTTACTGCTTTGTGGTGTCTCCTATATTGTTGAATGTGTAGTTTGATGATATTGACAATATAAGCAGGATTGATGGTGGAAGGACTAAGCGAAGATCTGAAAGGAAAGCCGTATGGTTGGGTTGGATAGCCGTTACATTTCAATTAATCTAAGTTTTTAAATAAATAGGATTGAATGCAGTAGGAATGAATTTTATTCTATGCGGATGTTTAAGGAGTATGGGACTGTATTAGGATGTAACTTATGCATTAGAGGTGGTGGTTATTCATTAATTGGTAGGGTTAGCATTACGAGATCTGTGGGTTGTGGGCAAAAGGATAACAGCAGTAGAGACTGAAAAGGTCTTGAATATAGGATGGGCCAGTGCAGGGATTGATAAGATTATTAATATACTCAAAAGCTTTGATCTTGGTCATTAGACGGTAATAATAACAACTTATTAGATGCTATAGGATTCGATATTGGTATAACATATATGTATTAATCTCTTAACTTGATGATGATAGAATATTTTCCTTTCAGTACCTTATCATTTTTATATTGCATATATGTATGAATATATAATGGTATACATATATATATATATACATATATATATAAATATATATTTAATTATATTATTATATATTCCTACATATATGCGAAAGTTACTGATGAGGGGTATTTTTAGTTATTTTTCAGGATTATAGGTGAAGAATATACTAAAGAACAAAGTGGATAGCTGCATGGATTGATTTTCAGGTGTTCAGTGTAGAGGAGGAGCTTTATGGATAGTAGTCTGGAGTATTCTGTGCTGTATGACTGGATTTAGTTGTGTATGGGGAGTATGAGAGTCATTTGGGGCGTATTGTGTCTCCCATTTTTCTGTATAGTGTTGGTAAATGTAGGGAAGTAGATATACCTCATATCGGGTGGTGGCTTTGCCGGAATTCGATATAGAGGTATGATGGGAGGTGGCCTTGCCGGAGCTCATCTATCTATTTTTCTCTATATATATTTTAGGGGAGACAGTTTGGTTGTATTTTCATATCAGGGTCTGTATTTGGATTTTATATTTCATACATTTTATATTATATATGTGTGCTCTCCTCCTTAAGGAGGATCACACATCTTTACTTTTTTCAAAAAATAAATAAATACGTGCACCCATGTATTATAAATTTGCATAGTCTTTCTCATTTGAGTTAGTTATTTCAGAATAAATTATTACAAAGATCAAAACTATTGATTTCAATTTATTGATTGATGTCATTACAAATTCTTCAATATTGTATGATAATGTTCAAAACTTCTGGTTTGAAAACATATCGAACTTCAGGTCCAAATAAATAAATGAACAACTTCAATTTGTTAAATTTTATTCCTCGATTGTATATCAAATTTTGCTTTTGAACATTACTTATTATGATCATTTATGAATACTTTATAGTTGCATATAAACACTTCTACACCTTTTTTCTAGAGAGTTCAATAAATAAAAAACATAGTATCTTCTGGACACTTGGAATTTTATAAAAATGTGCAATCATACATGCTGCACATACTAATCTCTTCAAGATGATAATTTTAGCTCACATGAAAATTATGATATGACATATAGATTATCTCTTCAAGATAATATCTAAAAAAACAATTCTTCAAGAATAATTATGCATATGATATTGAATTCATGGTATATCTAAAAAAAAAAGGGTTACGTATCACAATCAATTTTTAAACTTTTCTAATGGAGCTACAAGTCCATACCATAAAAATTAAAGATTACATGTGTATATATATATGTGTGTGTGTATGTGTGTGTGTACAGATCTCTTCTAGAGATATTTTACCATTTCCAAATATAAATATATCCTCTAAAGATATTTTGTTATCAACGCTTCTGGGGACGAACTTATCTCCTCCAGAGATAAATATATAAAAACTATTGAAATGTCATATCAATATACAAAAATACATATCAAAACTTAAATGTAGTAAAAAAATTAAATGCATAAAATAAAAATAAGATTCAAGAGAGAAAAGAAATCACTACTTCTGGAGTGTATGATATTGCTTCAGGGAACATATCTTCTATTCATGTAATTGCAATGCAGCAAAAAAAAAATCTCTAACATCTCTTCTAGGATGTTGGACTTGCTATATAAAAATAAATATCTAGAACATCTCTTCAAGAGATTAACATGCATACTATATCTTCAGGATATTCAGTTAATATAAATTGTACATGAAAGACGTCGGTTAGATGAAGCCCGTTTAGAGATTTTCTACTGAATCCAATGTCATTGTCACATATTATGATGTGTGTGTCTCTTTTAACTTCTTCTGGAATTACAATCTTTTCATGTCACAACTTTTAAGAAAGCTTCGGGTTTCCTTTTAAAAAAAATAAAATCCAAGTTAATTAATTTATGATGAACTTCAGGTTCTCAAACCTTTTACAACCTCATATTAATAAGATTTTGAAATATAGAGATATTGTCGTAAGTTAGAACACTGTTGAAGGTTTTTGAAATCCCTTAAATGCACCATCATTATCTCATATGATGATTTATTTATTTCCTTTAACTTCTTCAGGAAGTAAAATCTTATCATTTTACATAATTTCAATATACCTTCAGGCTACTTATTCATGAACTTCAAGTTCATTAATTTTTTATGAACTTCAGGTTCTCAATTTATGTGTAAACTTCTTGTTTAGAAGCTTATAAATTTTGACAAGTTAAGAAAAATACTGATAAGAATTCGAATTTGTAAACTTTATCAGATTTTTTTCATAGTTCAAGACTTCAAGTCTTGGGTTTTGAGTTATACAACTCCTTGTAAAATGATTTCTTCACACAACTTTAGATTGTTGTTGAACCTATTTCTACCATTATGTCATATATTACTTGCCAAATAAATACATTAAAAAAATCATACTTATATCCATATTCTGAGCATTAACATTTAACATTTATGCATTTATGATAATAATAACCGCGATTAACATTTATATGGCCTAGGATATAACTATTATCATAGTAAAATGTTCTCATTACAAATATATGAATCAATTGAGAAATGGTACTTAAAGTAACACAATTCCATCTCAGGTTTAGGGTCAATACTACTCAATGATAAAATTAAAATGAACATCTTAATAAGGAAATGTATTTCTCAATAATCAGGTTTCCTAAAATAAATATCTCTTCTTGATACATACACACACACACACACAAATATATATATATATATATATATATAAAATCTTCATACAAATATAATAGCATCTTCAAGATGCAATAAATCTTACATCTATAATTTTAGCAAATGAGATATATTGCATAAAAGATTTCTATCTTAAATAACTTATGCATTTAATAATTCATGGAAACTCAAACTTTTGACGATAAAGGAATTAAAGTTCTCAACTTTTATGTCAAATACTAAAAATTAAGTTTGTCGTGTATGCTTTCATTAATATTTCCATTCACTTCAGGTGCTAAATCAAAAATAACTTCAATAAATGAAAGCTTTTATTTTTCTTCTTCAACATATGAACTTCAGGTTCATATTATTTCAGATTCCAAAGAATAAATATACTTTGTAACAACCCGTATTTTCAGAACCAATTTAATTTTTTTAAATTAAGCTATTTTGATAAATATGCAAAATGAATTGGTTATTTTGCGAAATAAAATTTGTGAATAATTTTAAAAGTAGTTTTTATATTTTATTTGAATTAAAACAAATCCAGTAAAATTATTCAAATGATCTATAAGCTTTGTTTTTGGAAAATGTAAAAATTTTATTTTTAAATTCATCGCCTTGCCCTTAAAAAGTGAAATTTTGCTAGGAAGCTCAGAATTCAATGAGACCAATGTTGTTGAATTCAAAATGACAAATCATTATTGAGTTCCAAAATGTGCAGCGAATGGAGTCAGTGTGTGGCCGTGCGCAATAAAATAGTTCAGTGTAAAACTGACGACCAATTTACAAAGGAACATTATTGAGATAACCTAGGAATTCGATTCTACTTTTAATTTGGATTCGTATTGTCAAATAATGGTAAGATTCCAAGTTTCGTGATTTTTAGTATCAATGTGTGGCCGAGCATGATTTTTAAAGTGAAAAACAGACAATATTTTGGATTTAAAAATTCGCTATTTGTGCATATGGACTTGGAATTCAACGAAACCAGTTTCTTTAGATCCGTAATGTCAAAGAGTAGATGCATGTCAATTTTTAGCGAAAATGGGATCCGTAGGTTATCACACGGATTTTTAAACCATGAAAACATGCATAATTTGAGTATAAAAAAATTATAAAATTAATAAAAAATATTTTGGCTCCACTATAAGTTACTTTACATTCTTAAACCTCATTCAATTTCTCAAAAACACGGCAGCCCCTTTTCCCCTTTCTAAACCTAAAACATGAGAAAAATTCATCTTCCTCCAAAAATCATACACACCTCCTAAAATCATGAAGTAAATATATTTGAGATCCTTATGCAATGCTCTTCGATTTGGTATGATTATTGAAGGGGTTCGACTAAGTTTTAGTCGTTGTGTTTTTTTACAGTAAGGGAAAACGTGAGTTTTAGGAGCTAGGATTGAGTGATTCTTCAAATAGAAGCGCTAATGCATGAATTGAAGTTGATATTTGGATTCGTGAGGTAGAATAGCACTTGTTGGAGAAAATTGAGCGGATCTGACGACGAAAAATGTCGAAAGTTGCACATAGCCGTGCGTAATGGAGCAGGCCAAGGATTTTTGGTGGTGGAGGTGAGTTGTTTGAGATTGTTATGGAATTGTAGTGATTGTGAAGGGAAGAATAATGGTGAAGACGATTTGTATTTTTGTCAAGAAATGAGGGAGAGAGGGAAGAAGCAAGGTGCGACAATGGAAAAGGAAGTAGGTTGCTGCGTGTAATGTAAATGGAGAGGGAGAGGAATTAGAGAGATGATTAGCGAGAAATTAGGTAATTTATTAATTTATATGTTAAGTAAATGACACTATATATGTATGCAATCTTATAAAAAGCATAACTTTCTCATACGAACTCAAAATTTAGCAAAACAAGATGCGTTGAAACTGTATCGACGAGAGCTTCGTAATAAATCTGATTTGGAGTGATTTGGATGTTGTATGTGGACTGTGGAGATGAAAATATCACATTTCTTTGCATAAAGACCGACGGAGTGGAAACCGAAGGTGAGAACTCTATCACTCAAATCATTTTTGTTATGTCATTATATCTTAGGTTGCAGACGGGGCTTAGTAGCTTCTGACATAACTTTTTGTACAAACCTTGGATGATTTATATGATATGATTGTATTGTGGAAAAATCGATTGTATTGTAGAATTATTGGATTGATTGATTGTAGTGTATGGTGTGAGCCAGTATCAGGAGAGGGATAATGCTAGCCATTATTCTGGTTCAAATATCGTGCTGTTATAATGCCGAATTTATCTGAAACTGAAATATATAAATTATTTATATAAAATGCATATAAAATTTTCATAAAAAGAAATTGGAATAAATATTCATTTACAAGTTGGACGGCTTGTTTATGTACACCAATTTATCTGATATTGATTAGGATGATAAATTTTACACATCGCCCAACTGCACAAGTAATAATCAGTATTTGTTGTTTGAAAACCACAAATGGGTATTGGGATGATATTTGACATACACTAATCCCAATATTTAGTTGTATATAAGTCAATGGTTGACAAGCTTTGATGAGCGTTATTTATTTGTCTTAATGCTTATACAGTTGTAGAACGCACTCTGGATGATGTTTGAATGCGTAATGATTATTTATCATTATTGTTGAATACATGCGATGTATGAAATCCATATAACTGAAATTATATGGTAATTGATTGAGTCGCATTCCGATTCAGAAATAAAAAAATAAATTAAAATAAAGAATGTTTTAAAATAACGAATATTTTAAAATAATATTCAGTGAAGAATAAAATTATGATTTTGATGTCCGATTTTGGATGGACACAAATGTGAAGCCGAGTTATGTAGTTAAATGCCATTTTAACCCAAACAGGTTCATCGATCAATTTTATTCATTTTATAATGAATATGAAAAGGAAATGGATTTCAAAATTAGATATTTTGAAGATATTATCGTTTTAATATGATAAAGATATGAAATATTCAATTTTGATTTAAAATTGAAAATGAAGTTGAATTCGTTTTAAAATGAATTTATAAATGATTTATAAAATACATTTTAAATGGAAATCGATGATATATATATTATATATATTTAACGGCCTGAATAGAACGCGCAGCGACCGTTCACGAATTTCGACCGCTGACTTCAAATTGGTGTAATGAGAGATCCGACCGTCGGATTCTCGTAAAACCGGAACCTTTGGGTTCGTATCGAAAAGAGCTTTCTAGTGAATATAAGAGATTTAAATTTGAATATTCGGATTTTAAAATATTTCCAAATCAATTTCAGAAAAGGTCACTATGGATGCAGTTCAATAGCCTTTATTGGAAACCGACTATAAGGGCCTTAATAAAATTATTAAAAATACGGAAAAATTGTGTAAAATCATAATAAATGATTTGATAAAAATTTGGATGAAAAATTCCATATTTGGAAAGTTAAAAGAGATCTTTATCGAAAAGAACTAGTTACAACTAGAATAATAATCCAATGTTTTTAAATAAAACAATTGGATTGAGAAATGGGTTGTAAAGTAACAGAATTTCCCAATGTATGAATTGGAATATATTTGAACAGAAATAATCTTCGGAATATGTTGATATTGGATTCTGTGATTATACGGATATTGTTGAGGAATTTGGAAGATACAAATATCGTTATTCCCAATACGATATCCGCTAGTTTAAGAATTTGATATTGAATATAAGCCGATAATTTCTATTTAGAGCCTTGTATTTAATATCAAATTGGATTTTGGGTTTGTTGTAAATGGTGTCTTTAATAACACTGTTCTTAAACCCCGATGAGAAAAGAATAAATATTTTAATTAATATTTAGAGAAATTTAGCAATTAATTAATATTTAATTAGAATTGAATCAAAATGGGATTTTGGGTTTGTCATGAACGGTGTTTTAAATAACATTTGTTCTTTAACCCATTAATAGTGAAGAGATGATTTGGAATTTATAAATCTTTTTATTAAAATTTAATGGAAATTTTCCAAAGTAAAGTTTTCCAATTTAATATATTAAATTGGAATTGGTTGGAATTCGATTAGGTAATAATCGAGATGAGCTTCTATGAAGGAAGACCATTACTTTATATGGAATTTAAAAGGCTTTGCCGTAATTCCATTTATAGTATTGGTTGGATATGGAAATTTATATCGATTATATATTGATCTGTTTTCAATGAAGATTCCATAGTTGATGGAAGCTAATTTGGGTTTATTGTGAACTGTGTTTTAAATGACATTAGTTCTTTAACCCAGTTAAAGATAAGATTAATTTCTTAAATTTGACATTAAGTAATGATTTTTGAGATTAAAACTGAATTAGAATTTTAATGAATCTTTAATTAGATTGGAATGAGAATAAGGTAATTAAATTTATCGAATTCATGAAATGATCGAGAATGGAGTACCACCAGTTTTACTCCAGACGATAGTTAAATCTTTAATTAGACTTGAACGTGAAATGGTAATTAAATTTACCAATAACACAGTGGGTGTTAGTTATGGAGTACTACCAGTTTTGCTCCATGGGATGAATAGGTTGGGATTGGAAAAATAATAAATGATTTCTTTGGTAGAGCTTGGTAATTCCTACTAGTTTTATAAGCCTTAATTTAGTTTGGAATTGTTAAAGGATAAAATAAAATCTTTTGAAATGATATTCAAAGGAAGATTAAAGAGAAAATTTAAAAGAATCAATCTTTGATTAAATTAATGGAACCTTTCCCTAAAGATGTGAATATTTGAATAAAAGAATATTCTGAATTGGAATGAGGCGTATGATGTGTTTTTGTAGCACTTGATTATAGGATATGCGAGTTATTTTGAAAGACCGGGTTTATCCCATTCTGAATAACTGGTACGGTGACTAAATGTCGATGATATGAAGACATTGGTTGAAGAATAGAGATCTTCATGTCATTTGAATGATTACTAATGTCTTGATTGGGATGTACACCCAAGACAAGGTAATAAGTGGTGATTGTCCAGACGTACTTGGAGATCGACCGGATATGCGAGGGCCTCTCTCCTGCATAGGACATATGGGACGAGGAATAAGATACCTCCGGTTTCGTTCCGACCCAGAACGGACTTGTAAATGGATAGTGCGTCTGACATTGTATTCCTTTGTACTATATTCGTTAATCTCTGCTAAATATATATCTGTTTGGTGGCGGAGAATTCATTCTCATGCTTAACATCCTTCTCTGAGACATACGAGCTTAAAGGTTATATATTGGTGGAAATCTGTGGTACGTTATGGAGTGATAGTATGGCATGCTGAGTTGCATGGATCAAAGCTTTTGTTGAAAAGCAAGGCGTTGTGGTTGATGATCAAAACACAGCTTTAATTAGCATAGCTTTGTGTAGCGTTAATTCGCGAGCTTCACTCCCCAGTATGAACCAAAAACGAGATAAGGGAGCGCAGGGAAATGGACATATGTTAGTTTCTAGCTACGAGTAACGTCATGGTATGGAGCCCGAACTGTTTACTTATGTGGATGTTGGAAAACTTTATTGATGGAAAGTGAGGTACCTCGGATTTGAGGCCCTAGTGGCTCTTGTACTAGAACTGACTAAAAGGTTCTAGATGGTCGACTGGACTAACCATTTTGGAGGTTCGATAGAACCGGCTAACATATAGCTGATGGTATAGCTAATCATCGATGAATGACCAGCTCTACAGGATCCAAGGGTTCGCCAGTGTCCGAGTCCGGAGGCTTTTCTAGTGTGTCTCGAGTCAGTAAGGAGACCGTCCCTTGCCTTGGTTCATACATGGAAACCCAATTTCCAATATGCGATTTTACGGTTTTAGCTGTAAACTTATATGGCGACATAATATAATGGTACCTACGACGCCTATGATTGATACATTTATATTTGAAGTTGATTTCTTCACTTATTGTAATAATAAAAGATGAAATTTCGCATATCAAGCATATTTGGCTATTATAAGGGAAAACTCTATCCTCGATCGCGTTCATTGTGTGATGGGACCTGAGTCTTATAATAGCTTCATTTTTCTCTTTAGCATTGCGCTGTTTATTTTTATGCACTGGTATTCATGGGGGATAAACCCATTCCGTGTTATATAGTTTGGTCCCGTGATTTACATAACTTTAAAATAAAAAGCTAATAGTTGTTTTAGTACTCACACCAATCCTATAACTGACTCGGAGTTTATTATTTCTACCTAAACTCTGGGTGCCCATATTTTCCACACGGGCAACTAGTAGTTTTGGTTTTTGCAGATATTCTTTTCACAGGATCCTAGATTTACAACTTGAGCTATATTCAGAAAGCTTTGTATCTGTATATCTCTTTCAGTTGTGTCAGTTGTTATTTTCTACTGCATTGTATTTATGTATATATTTTTCCGTTGTATATTATTTATTGGAACTCTGATATATTCTTGTATTCTGATGTAATTATTGTAATAGCAATGAAATGTTCGATTGTTTGTGTCTGATGCATCATGTTCTCAAAGCAATCCGGGCTCCTCATTTATGGGGATTTTGGGTCGTTTCAGTTTGGTATCAGAGCTTTGGTTTACAAAGCTCGAAACAAGACACATTAGAACCGAACAAAAGAATTCATCAGAGATAGGATTAGTAACATCCTATAAGAGTTACTCGTTAGAGATAGGGTTAGTAATATCCTAGAATGAGTTCGAAGAATACTATTTATAAAAACGATTATTATTTTGAAAATTATATTATATTATACGTATTTGAGTATTTTATTTTATATCTAATTTGGACTATCGAGTATAGGAAGATTTTGCAAATACGTTTGATCCACGTGTATTTGAAGTCTCAAATATACTGGATAGATATAGAATCACACTCTAGTCGCTCAGAGATGATTCTGATGATAGTGGTCACATCATCAGAATTTATGTTCGAGTTTCGAAAGCGGGATGACTATATATTTCCAATTGGCTGTTGTGAGAACCAAAACATAGTTAGAATTTATTGTTTGTGATTTGGCATTGAAATAGGATTTTTGAGTATATCAAAATTATATGTTTGAAAATTTAATCAACAAATTGATTGCTAGTTGTGTTGTGTGATTATTAATTTAACTAATAAAAATATTGGAATGATAATTAATTTAACCAATATTAGAATGAATGATAAATTTAGCCAAATCGAGTCAAATATTGAACTGAGTAGAAAATTGATTGGAATTGCATACATATACATGTATATATAATGAACATGTCATAGCATTGAAGCTAAGAAGAGGAATAAAATTATTTGCCCGACAAATAGGTACATGTTTACTATATTCATTAGGTTTGATGATTTTATGAGCCGATTGGCAAACCGCTTGGCTTTATTTTTCTTTTTAGTTGATGAGGGCCCTGTGAGCCAAGTTGCGGTTTTACCGATCAGCCCGTACAAAGGAGGTTACGGCGAATTTTTTCAAAAATTTAGGGTGTTAGCCAAATTTTTGAGAAATAGAAAATACTCAAAAACTAAAAAGTTGAACAATGAAAGCCTGGATGAAAGTTGAGTTGGTCAGTTAAACAACTTTAAGCTCCGTCCCTTTTCGAGGACGAAAAGATTTTAAGTGGGGGAGATTGTAACAACCCGTATTTTCAGAACCAATTTAAATTTTTTAAATTAATCTATTTTGATGAATATGCAAAATAAATTGGTTATTTTGCGAAATAAAATTTGATAATAATTTTAAAAGTAGTTTTTATATTTTATTTGAATTAAAACAAACCTAGTAAAATTATTCAAATGATCTATAAGCTTTGTTTTTGGAAAATGTAAAAAATTTGATTTTTAAATTCATCGCCTCGCACTTAAAAAGCGAAATTTTGCTAGGAAGCTTAGAATTCGACGAAACCAATTTTGTTGAATTCACAATGACAAATCATTGTTGAGTTCCAAAATGTGCATCGAATGGAGTTAGTGTGTGGCCGTGCACGATAAAAAAGTTCAAGTTAAAAACGACGACCAATTTACAAAGGAACATTATTGAGATGACCTCGGAATTCGATTCTACTTTTTTCTAGATTCGTATCGTCGAACAATGGTAAGATTCCAAGTTTCGTGATTTTTAGTATCAGTATATGGCCGAGCATGATTTTTAAAGTGAAAAACAGACAATATTTTGGCTTTAAAAATTCGCTGTTTGTGCATACAGACTTGGAATTCAACGAAACCAGTTTCGTTAGATCCTAATGTCAAAGAGTAGCTGCATGTCAATTTTCAGCGAAAACAGGATCCGTAGGTTGTCACACAGATTTTTAAACCATGAAAACATGCATAATTTGACTATAAAAAATATTTTGGCTCCACTATAAGTTATCGTTTACATTCTTAAACCTCATTCCATTTCTGAAAAACACGACAGCTCCTTTTCCTCTTTCTAAACCTAAAAACATGTGAAAAATTCATATTCCTCCATTTTTCAAAAATCATACACACCTCCTAAAATCATGAAGTAATTATATTTGAGATCCTTATGCATTGCTCTTCGATTTGGTATGAGTATTGGAGGGGTTCGACTAAATTTTGGTTGCTGTGTTTTTGTACAGTAAGGGAAAATGTGAGTTTTAGGAGCTAGGATTGAGTGATTCCTCAAATAGAAGCGCTAATGCATGAATTGAAGTTGATATTTGGATTCGTGAGGTAAAATAACACTTGTAGGGAAAATTTGAGCGGAATTAACGACGAAAAATGTTGGATTCCACGACGAAAAATGTTGGATGTTGCACATAGCCGTGCGTAATGGAGCAGGCCACGGATTTTTGATGGTGGAGGTAAGTTGTTTGAGATTGTTATGGAAGTGTAGAGATTGTAAAGGGAAGAGCAATGGTGAAGACGGTTTGCATTTTCGTCAAGAAATGAGGGAGCGAGGGAAGAAGCAAGGTGCGGCAATGGAAAAGGAAGTGGATTGCAGCGTGTGCTGTAAATGGAGAGGGAGAGGAATTAGAGAGATGATTAACAAGAAATTAGGCAATTAATTAATTTATATATTAAGTTAATGAAATTATATATGTATGCAATCTTATAAAAATCATAACTTTCTCATACAAACTTGGAATTCAGCGAAACATGATGCGTTGGAATTGTATCGACGAGAACTTCGTAATAAAACTGATTTGGAGTGATTTGGATGTCGTATGTGGAATGTGGAGATGGAAAGATCACATTCCTATGCATAAAGACCGACGAAGTGGAAACCAAAGGTGAGAACTCTCTCATCATTTTTGTTACGTCATTATATCTTAGGCTGCAGATGGGGCTTAGTAGCTTCTGACACTACTTTTTGTACAAACCTTGGATGATTTGTGTGATACGATTGTGTTGTGGAAAAATTGATTGTATTGTGGAATTATTGGATTGATTGATTGTGGTGTATGGCGCGAGCCAGTATCAGAAGAGGGATAATGCTAGACATTATTCAGGTTCTAATATCGCGCCGTTATAATGCCTAATTTTTCTGGAACTGAAATATATAAATTATTTATTTAAAATGCATATAAAATTTTCATAATAAGAAATTGGAATAATTCATTTACAAGTCGGACGGCTTGTTAATGTACACATATTTCTCTGATATTGATTGGGATGATAGATTTTACACATCTCCCAACTGCACAAATAATAACCAGTATTTGTTGTTTGAAAACCCCACATGGGTATTGGGACGATATTTGACATACACTAACCCCAATATTTAGTTGTACATCAGTCGATGGGTTGACAGGCTGTGATGAGCGTTATTTATTATTTTTAATGCTTATACAGTTGTAGAATGCACTTTGGATGATGTTTAAATGTGTAATGATTATTTATCATTATTGTTGAATACATGCGATGTATGAAATCTATATAACTGAAATTATATGGTAATTTATTGAGTCGCATTCCAATTCAGAAACAAAAAATATATTTTAAAATAAAGAATACGAATATTTTAAAATAATATTCAGTGAAGAATAAAATTATGATTTTGATGCCCGATTTTGGATGGACACAAAAATATTGAAATGTGAAGCCGAGTTATGTAGTTAAACGCCATTTTAATCCGAACGGGTTTATCAATCGATTTTATTCATTTTATAATGAATACGAAAAGGAAATGGATTTCAAAATTAGATATTTTGAAGATATTATCACTTTAATATGATAAAAATATGGAATATTCAATTTTGATTTAAAATTGAAAATGAAGTTGAAATCGTTTTAAAACGAATTTATAAACATTTATAAAATACGTTTTAAATGGAAATCAATGATATATATATATATATATATATATATTATATAATGGTCTGAATAGAACGCGCCGCGCAGCGACCGATCGCGAATTTTGACCATTGACTTCAAATTGGCGTAACAGGAGATCCGATTTTAAGATATGTCCAAATTAATTTCAGAAAAGGTCGCTATGGATGCAGTTCGGTAGCCGTTATTGGAAACCGACTGTAAGGGCCTTAGTAAAATTATTAAAAATATGAAAAAAAATTGTAATATCATAATAAATGATTTGGAAAGATTTTGGATAAAAAATTCCATATTTGGAAAGATAAAAGATATTTTTTGTAACAACCCTGAATTTTGGGGTAAATTTAAAAATTCATTTTAAGTTGTTTTAATGGGTTTTGATATTTATAATAATAATGATTAAAAATTGATTTAAATCGAAGTTAGAATGAAAAATTTAATATTAATTATAAAAAGAGTTAGAAATAGCGTGGTAGTTTGAAAAGTCAAACTTGAACTTTGACTGACCGTACTGGATGCAAAATTTAACGGATTTTAGTGAAACCAAAAATATTAGAATCTATTTAAAAATATCTTTCTTACGAATCTAAAAAATTGAAATTTCATAGCAGGAATCAAAAGTTATGCCCAGATTAAAATTTAGAAAGGTCGCCATGAAATTTATATAATATATAAAGGTCAAAAACACTACTTTTTGCATACGAAGGAATTTGAACTCGAAACCACTTCCATTGAGTTCAGAATGATGTTTCTGCGTTTGAAAACAGTAAACACTTATATATTTCGAGTTTCGGAAATTATTTGTTTAAAAATGTATTTTTAATATTTGATATATACGCCTTGAAAATAGTCATTTTTCAAACGATCTCCGTTTTCGACGAAACCACTTTTTTTGGAACCGGAATGTCAACATATGGTTAAGTTTAATTTTTCATAATTTTTAGAATTAATTTGTGACCGTGGCAAAAATATTTCAGTTTTGTCAATTTCGGTCAATTTTAATCGACTTGAAAAATGTCATTTTTCAAACGGGCTCAGACTTAAACAAAATTAATTTTCCTAGGTCCACAGCGTCAAAACATAGCTAAATATATTTTTCGGGATTTTTCGAAGTTAATTTGTGGCCCCGGTGAATTTATTTGTACGGTTGAATTAAAAATAAAAGATAATATTTTAAATTAAAGAAAACCGAGTCAAGACAGTCGTTTGGGCCGGCGGTACATAGCTAGATGAGTCTGGAATGGGGGTAAATAGGTAAGAACGACAGTCGTTGGGCTGAAATCAGATAAAGTTGCTAATCGAGCCTTAATTGGGTTAATTAGTTAATTTAATATATAAATATATTATTAAATCAAGGCAAAACCCTAGACCAAAAGCTCAGCCACCACTTTCATTTTCAATGGCCACATTCATCCGAAACTTCCTTCCTCAATTTCTCACAATCCAGTCAATGAAATCACTCACTCTTCATACCAAATCGAAGCTCTCTTCCTCCTCTTCGATTCTATACGGAGATGATGAGATGTACTGAAGTAATTTGGCCGGATTTCTCCACCCAACCCGCGGCCAAAATAGCCCCGCCGCACCATGTAGGCCCCATCGCACCCTCCATCACTTAGGGCGCCGACACCCCTCTCCATCTAATGTCATACCACCCGACCGTCTTCAAGCTTCATAAATTCCGAGATAATTAGAAACCTAATTTTGAGCTCTATGGGTTCAAAAGAAATAAAAGTAACGGCTTGAATGTTGGGAGGAGGAAGATGAGGTAGCTTTGACTTTTCCATACTTTGACTTTACAATTTAATTAATTCAAATTTGACCGATCTTAATTTAATCATAACTAATGCGTACGAACTCGAAACTGAACGATTTCAGGTGCGCCACAATCGTGAGACCGAGATCTTCGCGATGAAACTGACTAGACCTGATTCTGAACAAGTTGAAATTTGGCCAATTTTTGGATCTGAACGGTGCAGAAATTCAAAACGATGTGAGAAATTCTATTTTATTTCTTCTTAAATAACTAAAATTATTTATGTTTGTGTTATCATCACTCTGCGGTAAAATTCTATTGTTATGTGACGTGATTTGATTCTATGATTGATGTGCTGTATAGATCTGTTAATTAGATGATATCGTGTTGTAATAAAAAATTGTTGAAAACAAAAATATAGATTTTTGTCAAAAATAAATTTGTCAAAACAAATTTGTTATTTTTGTCAAGGTAAATTAGTTAAAACAAAAATCCCTATTTTTGTTTATTACTTATGTGACACCAAATTGAACATTTTGTGATGTTTGAGATTATTTGAATTGACTATATTGTGGTGAATTGACCGTGTTGTGTTGATGGATGGTATGAAATATATGAAATGTTTACATCAAGGAAAATATCATTTTTGTTATATAAATTGTTAGAAAAGAAAAATAACATTTTTATTTAAAAATGTCATCATTTGGAAAAGAACATATTTTTATGTATAAATGTTAATATTATAAAAATCTCATTTTTACATTAGCATTATAAAGATCACATTTTTGTGGTATCACTTTTGTTTGGTTTGAATTGATCTAGTTTATCAATTCAGAATAAAAATATGATTTGTCATTTTTGTTTGTTAATAAAAAGAAAACAAATTATGCATTTGTTTTGTTAAGAATGGAAATTTACATTGATTATATTAAAGAAGGAAAAGTTACATTTTTACATTGTTTTATTATTAATATTGATTTTTAATATTAATTGAATTAAAATAAGTTAATATTGATTTTTATTATTAATAAAAGGAAATCATTTTTGATTTATAATGAAAAGAATCACTTTTGTTGTGAAGAAATCGGTAATGACATTAATTTGCACCATTATGTATTAGTGTAGAAAATGAAACTTATTTGCACTGTTATTCGTCAATAAGACTTATTTACACCGCTATGTTGAAATTAGAAAATGAGACTTATGTACACCGTCATGAGTTAAATTAGAAATTTACATTGTTTTATTGTTATGTGATAATTTAGAAATGAACATTTTTGCACCGTTATGTGTTAATAATGAAATGAATATTTTCACCTCCAAGTTGTTATAAAAGAAAGTTATATTTTCTTAATGTAGATAAGGATTAGAAAAGTTTTAGATCTTTCTTAATGTAAATAAGAATTAGAAGAAAATTTCATTTTTATGTAATTAAGTTAGAGAACATAAAATTTACATTTTTATGTAATTAAGTCAATTTACATGTGAATTAGATTAAAGTGAAATTTTTTACATTTATTATGTAATTAAGATTTAAGGAGTAAAATTACCATTTTAATGTAATTAAGATTTAAGGATAAAATTACCATTTTCATGTAATTAGATTTAAAGTAAGTGAAATTTACATTAAAAGAACACATTTTTAGTACGTTAAAAAGAACATCTTTTTAGTGTGTTAAAAAGAAGATATTTTAGTGTCAAATTGGTTACGCTAAAAAGACGTATTTTTAACGTGAAATTGTTACATTAAAAAGAATGGATTAAAGTTTATATTTTATTTAATGTAATAGATAGAAGGAGAAAAGTTTACATCTTCTATTCAATGTAATTGAAAAAGACAAAAATTACATTTGTATGTAATACAATCCAAAAGAAGAAAATTACATTTTTATAATGTAGTGAAAGAAGTTAAAAAGAGTTACATTTTTTTTATATGAGGAAAAGAATACATTTTTATGCAAGCCATGAAACGAGAGAAACAATCATATTTTTAAAATAAAAATATGCTAACATTAAAGGTCTCATTTTTAATGTAAGGTTAGAATATAGAAAAATGATCTTAATGATAAAGTGTAAGTGTGATTTCATTGAAAATTCTCATTTTCAATGTAAAGTAAAATTTAGAAAATGGGATCATAATTTTAAAATGAAAACTTGATTACATTAAAAATCTCATTTTTAATGTAAAGTAGAAAAGTAGAAGATGATCATATTTTGAAGAGAAGGATAGGTTGTCATTAAAACCCCATTTTCAATGTAAATGTAAAATATGTAAAAATTTGATATGTGAATAAAAATACCATTTTGTTAGAAAGCATGTCATATGGATTAAAATACCATTTTATTAGAAAAGTCATGTTAATGAAAAATTTCCATACTGTTGAACTAGATTTGTCAACAAAAATGAATGCATCACTTTTAGGCATTCTGTTGTGATGAAATTTGTATGTTAATTAAAGAATTATGTTTACCGTCATAATGCACATTAGAATTTGGGTATAAATAAAAAGGACATTTTTATTGTCAATACATATTAGAATTTGTGTATGAAATGTAAACACATTAGAATCAAGTGGCGAATTCATGCAAATAAAAACATGAGTTAAAAAATACGAATTGAAAAAAATGTATTTTTATTTACATTTTAGATGTAAATAAAAGCATAGAAATAAAAGTGACATTTTAAAGAATTTACATTTTTCAATGTAAACAAAGGAAATAAAGGAATGATTAGGAATTTACATTTCCCAATGTAAATAGAATATAGAATAAAAGTTACATTTTCGATATAATAATATATTGAAATATAAGTTTACATTTCTCAATGTAAATAAAATAGGAATAGAAATTTACATTTCTCAATGTAAATAATAAGATCAGAAATTTACATTTCTAAGGAATAGATTTTCATTAGGAAAAAATAATGAAACCAAATATACATTTTGTGTAAATTGAAGGATGGAAGAAGAAAATATACATTGTTATGTTTAGGATGTGTATGTAAAGTAAAATAAAAATAGCGATAGATCGTTATAAATTATTAACAACGATATGAAATGGTTTTCAAATTTATATATGCGAGAGTTATTTGGAAAGTCCGAGTTTACTCTCATTCCAAATAATGATACGACGTTCGAAGAATTGAAGACGACGATGAAGACCGACAATCTTCACGTCGAATGGGTAACTAGTGTTGAGGCCCTTGATTGATTTGCTCCCAAGACGGTGCTAAGATGGTAGTTGTCCGGACGTAGTGTTGATTTGTACGGATTTGGCTTTCGCTCAGACCCAAAGCATAAGCTTATAAATGGAATGTGCGTCCGACATTGTACTCCTTTATATTGTATTTATTGATTTTCTGTCGAATGTATAAATGTTTGGTGGCGGAGAATTTATTCTCTTGCTTAACACCCTTTCATATATTTCGGCAAAGGATTGGTAGTGTGATATGGAGTGACAGTGTGGCATACTAAGATGCAATGATCAAGGTTTCTTGTTGAAAAGCAGAACCTTGTGGTGACAATCAAAGCACCGCTTGAATAAGCATAGCTTTGTGTATTACGTAGCTTCACGAGCCTCACAACCCGGTGGAGTCTAAAACGGGAGAAGGGAACGCAGGGAGAGCAGCACGTTTCTTTCTAGTTAGAAGTAGTGTCAGTGCTTAAACTGGCTGATATTTTACTTATGTGGATGATGGAATGAGGCGCCTCGGATGATAGGTCCTATAGAATCGGGAAACGTGTGTTCAGGAATAACTAATCCACAAAGCTGTATGTGTGGACCGACCCTACAGGATCCAAGGGTTAACTGCGGGGAATCCTGAGACATTAGCTAGAGTGTCTCGAATCGGTAAGGAGCTCCTCCCTAGCCTTGACTCCTGATGGAAACCCAATTCCCAATACGACACCATGCGGTCTTGATTGTATTACTAGTATGGAAGCATAGTATATGGTAGCTATGCTTCCTAGGATTGATACATTTACTTTGAAATGTTTTTGAAATGTATATACACTAATAATAATATCAAATTCGTTTTTATCGTACCAAGCATATTTAATCATCATAAGGTAAAACTCTATCCTCTGGTTTGCGTTGCATTGTTTGATGGGACTTGAGTCTTATGATGATTTCATTTTTCCTAAAAAGCATTGCGTTGTTTAACGATATACTTTAATTTATGCACCGGCAATCCATTGGAGCAAACCCGTTCCGCGTTAGCGGCGTGGTCCTTGGATTTGCCTTATTACTATTAGTTAAATTAGTTTAGAATTCTCACACCAGTCCCATGACTGACCCGTTGTTTGTTTCCACCTTTACAAACTCGGGTGCCCTCTTCTCCACACAGGCAGTCGAGTAGTTTGTCTACAGGTTCTTATCTCAAGCAGGATTCTGGATTGAAGCCTAAAGCTGTGTCCAAAGCATCGAAGTCTTCCGCTGGGTATTGTATTTAATTTATTGTAATTTATCTTCCACTGTAATTTTATTCAATATACTCTGATATGTTCTGTACTCTGATGTGACATTATTGTAATGTTTATAAAAGTCAGCTGTTATTGTTCTGATGTTGTTGTATTCCCAGAGTTAACGTATTCGGGTTTTGAACGGTCTTGGTCGATTTTGCGATCGATCGGGTCGGGCAAAATCCGGAGCCGTTACATTTTTATCGAAAAGAACTAGTTAATAACTAGAATAATAATCCAACGTTTTTAAATAAATAAATAAATTGGATTGAGAAATGGTTTTTAAAATATATAGAATTTTCTAATGTATGAATCGGAATGGATTTGAATAGAAATAATATTCGGAATATATCGATATTGAATTCAATATTGGTTCCGTGATTATACGGATATTGTTGAGGAATTTGGAAGATATAGATATCGTTATTCCCAATATGATATCCGTTAATTTCAGAATTTGATATTGAATATAAGCCGATATAATATCTATTTAGATCCTTCTATTTAATATCAAATTGGATTTTGGGTTTGTCGTGAATGGTGTCTTTAATAACACTATTCTTAAACCCCGATGAGAAAAGAATAAATCTTTTAATTAACATTTAGAGAAATTTACGAATTAATTAATATTTAATTGGAATTGAATTGAAATTTGATTTTGGGTTTATCATGAACGGTGTTTTAAATACCATTTGTTCTTTAACCCAATTAACAGTGAAGAGATGATTTGGAATTATAAATCTTTTTATTAATATTTAATGGAAATTTTCCAAAGTAAAGTTTTCCAATTTAATATATTAAATTAGAATTAGATGGAATTCAATTCGGTAATAATCGAGATGAGCTTCTGTGAAGGAATACCGTTACTTTATATGGAATTTAAAATGCTTTGCCATTATTCCATTTATAGTATTGATTGGATATGGAAATTTATATCGATTATATATTGATCTGTTTTCCGTGAAGATTCCATAGTTGATGGAAGCTGATTTGGGTTTATTGTGAACTGTGTTTTAAATGGCATAAGTTCTTTAACCCTGTTAAAGATAAGATTAATTTCTTAAATTTGAATAATCATTAAGTAATGATTTTTGAGATCAAAAATGAATTAGAGTTTTAATGAATCTTTAATTATATTGGAATGAGAATAAGGTAATTAAATTTATCGAATTCATGAAATGATCGAGAATGGAGTACCACCAGTTTTACTCCAGGTGATAGTTGAATCTTTAATTAGATTTGAATGTGAAATGGTAATTAAATTAACCAATAACACAGTGGATGTTAGTTATGGAGTACTACCAGTTTTGCTCCATAGGATGAATAGGTTGGGATTGGAAAAATAATAAAGGATTACTTTGGTAGAGCTCGATAATTCCGACTAGTTTTATAAACCTTAATTTGATTTGGAATTGTTAAAGGATAAAATAAAATCTTTTGAAATGATATTCAAAGGAAGATTAAGGAGAAAATTTAAAAAAATTTATCTTTGATAAAATTAATGGGAACCTTTCCCTAAAGATGTGAATATTTGAATAAAAGAAAATTTTGAAATGGAATGAGGCGTATGATGTGTTTTTGTAGCACTTGATTATAAGATACGCGAGTTTTTCTGAAAGACCGAGTTTATCCCATTCTGAATAACTGGCGCGTCGACTAAATGTCGATAATATGAAGACGGTGGTTGAAGACCGGAGATCTTCACATCGTTTGGATGATTACTGATGTCTTCATTAGGATGTACACCGAAGACAAGGTAATAAGTGGTGATCGTCCAGATGTACTTGGAGATCGACCGGATATGCGAGGGCCTCTCTCCTGTATTGGACATATGGGACAAGGAATAAGGTGCCTCCGGTTTCGTTCAGACCCAGAATGGACTTGTAAATGGATAATGTGTCTGACACTGTATTCGTTGATCTCTGCTAAATATACATCTATTTGGTGGCAGAGAATTTATTCTCTTGCTTAACACACTTCTCTGAGACGTACGAGCTTAGAGGTTATATATTGGTGGAAATCAATGGTACGGTATGGAGTGACAGTGTGGCATACTGAGTTGCACGGATCAAAGCTTTTGTTGAAAAGCAAGGCCTTGTGGTTAATGATCAAATCACAGCTTTAATTAGCATAACTTTGTGTAGCGTTAGTTCGCGAGCTTCATTCCCCGGTATGAACCAGAAACGGGATAAGGGAGCGCTGGGAAATGGACATATGTTAGTTTCTAGGAGTAACGTCGCGGTATGGAGCCCAGACTGTTTACTTATGTGGATGTTGGAAAATTTATTGACGGAAAGCAAGGTACCTCGGATTTGAGTCCCTAGTGGCTCTTGTACTAGAACTGACTAAAAGGTCCTAGATGGTCGATTGGACTGACCATTTTGGAGGTTCGATAGAACCGGCTTACATATATTTTATGGTTAATCATCGATGGATGACCGGCTCTGTAGGATCCAATGGTTCGCCAGTGGCGGAGTCTGGAGGCATTGCTATGTATCTCGAATCGATAAGGAGATCGTCCCTTGCCTTGGTTCATAGATGGAAACCCAATTTCCAATACGCAATTTTACGGTTTTAGTTGTAAACTTATATGGCGACGTAATATAATGGTACCTACGCCACCTATGATTGATACATTTATATTTGAAGTTGATTTCTTCACTTATATTAATAATAAAAGATGAAATTTCGCGTATCAAGCATATTTGGCTATTATAAGGGAAAACTCTGTCCTTGATTGCGTTCAATGTGTGATGGGACCTGAGTCTTATAATAGCTTCATTTTTCTCTTTAGTATTGCGCTGTTTATTTTTATGCACTAGTATTCATGGGGGATAAACCCATTCCGTATTATACAGTATGGTCCCGTGATTTACGTAACTTTAAAATAAAAAGCTAATAACTGTTTTAGTTCTCACACCAGACCCATGACCGATCAGAGTTTATTGTTTTTACCTAAACTCTGGAAGCCCATATTTTCCACACGGGAAGCTAGTAGTTTTGGTTTTCGCAAATATTTCTTTTCACAAGATCCTGGATTTATAGCTGGAGCTATATTCAGGAAGCTTTGTATCCGTTTATCTCTTTTAGTTGTGTCAGTTGTTATTTCCACTGCACTGTATTTATGTATATATTTTTCCGCTATATATTATTTATTGGAACTCTGATATATTCTTGTACTCTGATGTAATTTTTGTAATAGCATTGAAATGTTCTATTGTTTGTGTCTGATGCGTCGTGTTCTCAAAGCAATCCGGGCTCCTCATTTATGGGGATTTCAAGTCGTTTCATACTTTATGATTTTTCATTTGTTTATTTTTCATAACTCACTTTTGGTGATAAATCAATATTAGATCTGAACTTAATACGATCTTCTAGGTACGTATTATATTTATACTTGTTTCTATAAGAAACAATACAACATTTCTTCCGAAAATATGAACTATGTAACAATCAGATAAAATTCAATGAATTTATTTGAATAGAGAAGAACAAAAATTTGTCGAATCCAAAAAAAAATCACTATAATCACTCATTTTTAAATTATGTAGATATCTTAAATATATATAATTTGAGTATAATTTTGAGATCAACAATATGATTACATCAAAAAAAAAATCAAATCTATAATAGAGTGAGATCTGAAATATGATTAAAAAAAATAAGAATCAGATCTCAAAGTGTAGATCTATATGAGTTGTAAAGTGATAAGACTTAAAAAATCTAGAAGATAACACAATAGATTAAAAACTAGAATGAAATGAGATCTAAGAAAAAAGGAGATTTGAAAAATCAAATCAATCCGATCAGATAAATAACCTACCGTTTTGAGATCTATAATTAGATATGTAATCAAATCGTGATGATAACGTGTTGTAAACAATATACAATTAGAAAGTCATTAGAGGAGGAGATAGAAGATACTTTTATTCATTCCAAAATTAGTACACTATTTACATTACATGAGCTCCTTATATAAAGGCTTGGGAGCTTGGAGTAAAACTTATCCCACAATGTGAGACTAAACATAAAAACTGATGAAGAGTTGAAGAGAATGATATTTTTCCATTCATGAATCACAAATATATAAAGTTACAAGATACAATCATATGCAATGCAACAATTATGGAATAATATCATTAATGATATTTATTCTATTTCCTCATATTATGGCATACCATTTATACATAATGCTCCAGTTATGGAATAATATCATTAATGATATTTAATAATATCATTAATGATATTTATTCTACTTCTTCAGATTATGGCATACCATATATGCAGAGATTGGCTTAGATTATGTCAATGCTTATCACGCCCCCTCAAAATGGACGACCAAGATGAAAGACCGATTTTGCTAACCAATGTTGTGAAGGAGGTACGTGTAGTGGCTTGGTGAGGGCATCGGCAAGCTGGTCATTAGTGGAGTTGTAAGAGACCCTCAAATTTCCACTTTGCGCATTTTCTCTGACAAAATGGTAATTCAATCCCAGATGCTTCATTTTAGAATGGAAACACAGATTAACACTCACATTTGTAGCTCCATCATTATCACAATATATGACTGGAGGGAGGGTGAGGATATGACCAAGCTCCTTGAATAAATTTCCTACCCAAATAATTTCGGCGGTAGCATTTCCCACTGCCCTGTACTTGGCCTCAGTAGATAATCTAGCTCTTGTACGCTGCTTCTTTGACGTCCAGGAGATAGGATTCTTGCCCAAATAGACTATATACGATGTTGTAGAAATGTAGTCGTCTTTGTAACACCCCTAAGTCCCACATTGTGGAAGCGTGTGTGAAGTGGGTACTTATATAGTAGAGCCCATCTCTTACTAACGCCGAGACCTTTTGAGGAACAAACCCCACACCTATACGATGGCTAAGTTGGAGAAAATATCTTGCGTAAACGGAGGTATGGGTTGATACAGTGGTATCAGAGCTAATACCCAGCTGGAATTGTGGCTCCTGTGTGGACCACAGCGCATGGTGAGGTGTTTGTGAGCCAACGGGGACGTTGGGCTCTGTAGGAGGGGAGAACCTAAGTGCCACATCGTGGAAGCCTGTGTGAAGCGGGTACTTATATAGTAGAGCCCATCTCTTACTAACGCCAAGGCCTTTTGAGGAACAAAACCCTACACCTATACGGTGGCTAAGTTGGGGACAATATCTTGCGTGAATGGAGGTGCGGGTTGTTACAGTCTTTGTCACGAGCCCAATCCGCATCAGAATAAGCATGGAGAGTGAGAGGTAAATCTTTGTGTATAATTAAACCCATATTAAATGTACCACTTAGATACTAAAGAAGATGATAAAGAGATTGCATGTGTTCCTCAGTTGGACGCTGCATGTATTGAGCTAACTTGTTCACTGCGTCATCAGGCCTTGTAAGACTTAAATAGTGTAAACTACCTATAAAGTACGATACTCAGTAGGATCGTTGAGAAGATTTCCATATATAGTTAACAGAGGATGAGTTGCTAATGGTGTTGCAACTGGTTTTGCTTCGTCCATATTAGCTTTGCACAAAATATCAGCAATATAACTCTTTTGACTCAAGAAAATACCTTTTGGATGAGGCATTACTTCCACTCCCATGAAGTAAGACAATTCTCCAAGGTCTTTGAGTGAGAAACGTGTCACCAATTTTTTTATGAAAGCTTCCAGTGCATGAGTTACATTACTTATAACAATAATATCATCCACATAAACCAACAGATAAATGATGTCACCATTTTTGTGTAGTGTGAACAAGGATGAATAAGAGACCGTATTCTTGAAGCCCTACTCAATTAAAAATTGTTGTAATTCTTCATACCAAGCTCTTGGAGCTTGTTTTAACCTATACAATGCCTTGTTTAATTTACATACACGTGTTGGATGTATAGGATCTGTGTATCCAGGAGGTTGTATGGTGTATACATCTTCAGTGAGTGTGCACTATAGAAAAGCATTGTTTATGTCAAGTTGGCGCAATGACGACCTTGAATAACCGCAAGTGAGAGCACAAGCCGAATCGTGGCGGGTTTAACTAGAGGCTAAAAGTCTCACCTAGTCAATGCCAGCTCTTTGATTAAAACCTCTTGCAACATAGCGAGCCTTGTACCGAATAATATTACCATCTTTATTCTTTTTAATTCGAAAAATCCATTTGCATCCCACTACATTTTGTGACATAGATGAAGGTACAAGATCCCAAGTTCTATTTTTCACCAATGCATTAATATCTTCATCCGTAGCTTTACGCCAAACTGGGCTTTTTAATGCTTGGGTGATATTTTCTGGGATCTCCATTTCAGGGACCTCCTATTTAAATTCAGTTTATTGATTGGTTTCCTAATGCCATGTTGAAGTCTTGTGGTCATTTGAGGTGTGACGGCCCGCCCCGCACCAACGACATTTACTCCAAAGGTGCGTTGTACACATGTCTAGTTAGCACGGGACGGTCGTCAGAAGAAAAGAAAGAAGACGAAGAAACAACAAAGAACCTGTAGAATGTCTCACAGCGCATAGGATAAAATATAATAACAACATACTTGACATAAAACAAGTGAGACAGTGCATAAGCTGAAAATAAACTAACATAGTAGCGGAAAATCCAAATACAGCTTATGATCCAAAGCCAACATTATTACAACTTTTCAAACTGTCTCAAAAAGCAAAAGCAAGATAAAGGAGATACACTACTAATGCACCAGTAGCGACCACCAACGACACAGGGAGAATATCTATATATCATACGTGGAAGCCTCTTGCTCGCCTCCGAATCAGCTACTCGCGCATCACCAGCTAACCGTCTCTAGTCTTCTCGTGTGAGCACCCAGAGTAATAAGAAGAGACATAAAACTCTGGATCAGACAAAAAGTCTGGTATGAGCGATAAGCAGCTAAATAGAACAATAACAGGTATACTAAACCATACCTGAACCTGGACCTGCAATCAAAGAGTTAGCACTGCATACTGTATAACACTCTAAGGTGCCACTAACATATGGTGTAAAGATACGGGGGTGGGGGTGTGCATGTCATAGTGATGGCAAACAATCAAGCATAGCAACCATCCTCACATCTCTCACTCCGTGCTTAAAGCATACGATATTCACCACTTCGATCACCCAATTTACTTTTCTATGATCACCTTGCCCCATGAAGTCATAAATGGCTTCACTGCACTGATACATAGCCACTAATCCTTCGCTATGTCCACTTGCCCCATGGAGTTATTCACCCCATCTGCGCTGGCTCATAGCCTTACCAATGCTTTACTATGTCCACTTGCCCCATGGAGTTATTCACCCCATCTGCGCTGGCTCATAGTCTTACTACGATCACTTTGCCCCTCGAGTCATAATGACTCTACGGCACTGATAACGTAGTCTTGCTACCATCACCTTGCCCCTCGAGTCATAGTGACTCTACTGCACTGATAAGTAGCCCATCATTCACTTTTAGTGGTGAATCGAAGTTATGAACGTCGACAACTCCTTAGCACACGTCCCGCAGCAAAGCCCAACCATGAAGTGAACTCATCGGTTCCCAACTGGATCCTGAGCTCTAACTTTCCATATTGGACTACCTTTGCATCTCGGGTTTTGGTCAACACTGGATCGGTTCGGTTCGGTCATGTATAAGCATCTCGGTTCGGTTCGGGTCCTTCACGTCGCATCGGTTCGGTTCGGTTTCCTTACATCACATCGGTTCGGTTCGGTCGCAAGTGACCACTCGGTTCGGTTCGGGTATAACGTTTGGGTCTTCCCCTCTTGCCTTTATCTCGAGTCAAAACGTCCAGCCTCTGATCCGCTCCTCCTTCCTATCTCCGATCCGATCCCCTGCTCCTATCCAGCTCGTGTGGCCTTATGCCGAACTCCGGTCCGGTTCGTTGCTCCACCTCTGATCCGATCCCAGTTCAACCATAGTGGCCTTCCTTTTTGCCATACTTTCTCTTGTGCTAAGCTACGGTTCGGTTCGGTGATCCTTTGCCCGATCCGAGCCCATCCATCTGATCCGATCCGAAAGCCTGCACTGTTTTTCTACAACTTTTCCAGCGAACATTTTACGCCATTCGACGACGTTTTCGACCATTCTAAGTATTCTAATCAATCACAAAGCATACCACAAAGTCATAGCAACAAGTAGAAGTGACCTCAAACACCAAAACATCAATATGATAGGTTAAAATGGATCAAACATAGCCAAAACCCCATATTTTCCCTTAAGCATGTTTAGGCATATCTAATGATAGGATTAGAAAAACTTAACCAAATTAACCCAAATTCATATCAGAGGTCTATAACATTATTTAAGAATTTATAAGTATTTTTCCAGAATTTAATCATATTAAAATTCGCTAATTAACACTAATTACCCTTAATTAGCCATAATTAGTGAGGAACTATGCAAATCACTCACCTTAGCCACAAATAAAACCTCAAACTGAAATGATTCTCTATTTGGACATGAATATCAATGCTAAACAGCAGCTCTAATGTTGATTCGGTGTTGATCTCTCTTGATTTGATGTTGCCAAGCCTAATCTTCAAGTAGAAAGTGATTTGGAGGTGATTTAGAGGTTGGAGGCCATTTTTAGGGTTTCTTAGAGGTAAGTGGAGGCTAGAAAACTGAAATGAAATGAAACCCTAACTCATTTCAGCCTCCCCATAACCCTAATCCCGAAATGGGTTATGGGCCCATTCACTAATCGCCCTATTTGGCCCGGTTAAGCAGTTTTTCACCTTCCAAACCTTATTTCAGCCATATCTCCCAAATGGTAAGTCCGTTTCTCACATGTGACCACTCTACGGAAAGGTAAACCATCAAACGAATCTAATGGAAGTAGTTTCAGGTCAAAATTCCTTTCCAATCAAAAGTTATGGCCGAAACAAGATCAGCTGGGGGCAAAACGGTCATTTAAAAATCGGCAAAAATCATGAACATGGGAAATGACTCTAATGATTGTTTCCCAAAGTTACATGACCAAACGACTTCATATGGGAAAGAAATAAATATTCTACGATCCTCCGATGCGTAGAATGCGGGTTGTTACATTCTCCCCCCCTTAAGAAATTTCGTCCCAGAAATTCCCTAACCAAAACACACAAAGGGTCCTGCATGCCTATCAGCCATAAAACAACAATCAAACATGCAAAACGAGCAAAACAAGTCTATCCCAGCATGCGGAATAACTAAATCGCAAAGTAAATCTTACCAGGCGAAGAGTTCTGGATACGTATTCCTAACGCTCTCCTCTGTCTCCCAAGTACAGTCATTCTCGTTCTCGCCCCACTGAACCTTGACTAGCTTCACCGCCTTCCTTCGAAGTTGCTTCGTATCGTTCTCGACAATACGAATCGGCTTGCGGTTCCCAACCGCCTCGGGTTCCACTTCGAAGTCCTCTAACTGATCAGGTGAAATAGTCATATCTGGGTCGTGTACGAACTTCCTTAATTGGGAAACATGAAATACGTTGTGAACTCCCGCCATCTTTTTTGGTAAGTCAAGTCTATATGCCAAATTTCCAACTTGTTCGAGAACTGGAAATGGGCCAACAAATCTTGGTGCCAACTTGCCTCTCCGGCCAAATCGTATCACGCTCTTCAACAGAGAAATCTTGACAAACACCAAGTCACCAACGGAGAATTTTAAGTCTCTTCTCCTCTTATCGGCATAACTCTTCTGCCTATCTTGGGCAGCCTTCATTCGTTGCTGAATGATCTTATCTTGTCCGAGGTTTCTCTCAACACATCTGGTCCAAGCATAAACTTCTCACCGGTCTCTATCCAACATGATGGTGAGTTGCACGGTCTTCCGAACAAAGCTTCATATGGAGCCATACCGATACTGGATTGGTAGCTATTATTATATGCAAACTCTACTAGATGCAAATAGTCATCCCATGATCCACCAAAATCCAATATACAAGCTCTCAAGAGATCTTCCAATATACGATTCACCCTCTCCGTCTGACCGTCGGTCTGAGGATGATATGCGGTACTGAGATGTAATTCTGACCCTAGAGCCTCTTGTAAGCTTTTCCAAAACCCACTAGTGAACAACGGGTCTCGGTCACTCACAATGCTTTTTGGTACTCCATGAAATCTCACTACCCATTTCATATACAATTCTGCTAAATTAGCTGCCGTTCTGATCGATTTGACTGGTATAAATCTTTCACTCTTGGTCAATCGATCCACAATTACCCAAATGCTATCATATCCCGATCTAGTCCTTGGTAAACCATCGATAAAATCCATCGAGACTTGCTCCCATTTCCATTCGGGAATTTCTAATGGTTGCAACAAACCACTAGGCTTCTTTTGCTCAGCTTTAACTAGCTGGCAATTCATGCACTTGGATATAAACTTCCCAACGTCTCTTTTCATCCCTTCCCAGTAGTAAGTCTGTCTCATATCTCGATACATCTTATCACCACCGGGGTGTATAGTCAGTTTTGAGTGATGACATTCTCTAAGCACTTCATCTCTCAAACCATTCACGTTGGGTACAACTAGTCTTCCATTCTTTCGAAGCCATCCTTCTCGATCAAGCCCATACAAGTTCATCTCCTCACCGTCAATATTCATTTCTAACTTGGAGATGGTTTCCAATAGATTAGGATCGTCCCTCTAACTGGAACTAATCCGCTCTATCAAAGTGGGTCTGATCGTCAAACTAGCTAACATTTCTGGATCCAATTCGCACTTTGGCCTGAAATCAAACCCTACGATATACTCCAGTTGCTTCCATTCAAGAAACATAGCCCCTAAACTGGCATGTCTCCTACTCAAGGCATCGGCTACCGCATTGCCTTTCCTAGGCGTATATGCGATATCAAAATCATACGAAGCCAAGAACTCTAACCATCTCTGCTGACGGAGATTCAGATCTTTCTGAGAGAAGAGATACTTTAACGATTTATGATCGGTAAACAACTCAAATCTCTCTCCCAAGAGATAATGCCTCCACATCTTCAGCGCAATCACGATCGCTGCTAGTTCCAAATCATGGGTAGGGTATCTTTTCTCATGTGGCTTTAGTTGCCGACTAGCATAAGCTACAACCCTACCTCCTTGCATCAATACAGCACCTAGTCCGGTACCACAATCATCCGTGTATACCGTCATCTCTTCATTCCCTTTAGGAATGACTAACACTGGCGCACGCGTCAACTTTTCTTTTAGACTTTTAAATGCATTCTCACACACTCTGTCCCAGACGAAGGCCTGATTCTTCTTAGTCAACTGAGTCAACGGTGCTGCTATCTTGGAGAAGTCCTGGATAAACTTACGATAATATCCAGCTAACCCCAAGAAACTTCTTACGTCTGTTACATTCTTGGGCGTAGGCCAATCTTGTACCGTAGCCACCTTCGCAGGGTCGGCAATACCATTCTATGAAATAACATGGCCCAAGAATCTCACTTCCCTCCTCCAGAAGTGACACTTAGAGAATTTCGCTTTCAATTGGTGCTTCCTCAACACCTCCATCACTATCGTCAAGTGTCCCTTGTGTTCCTCCTCTGTCCTCTAGTAAACAAGGATGTCGTCTACGAACACAAGAACAAACTTATTCAACTGATCTCTAAATACCCGATTCATAAGATCCACAAAATATGCTGGGGCATTGGTCAGCCCGAATGGCATGACCAACCACTCATAGAATCCAGACGGCGTCCTATATGCCGTTTTCGAAACACTCTCATCCGCTACTCGGAGCTGATGAAATCCTGTCGCGAGGTCCAACTGGGAGAACACTCTTGCTCCTTCCAGTTGATCAAACAAATCATCTATCCGCGGTAGAGGATACTTATTCTTCCTCGTCACCTTATTCAACTCGCGATAGTCCACACACAAGCGAAGGGAACCATCTGCCTTAGTGGCAAACACAACTGGTGCTCCCCACTCGGAGACACTTCTTCTGATAAATCCCTTCTTCAAAAGATCGCTGACATGCACCCCGAGCTCTCGCTGCTTCCTTGGTGCCATACGACGAAGTGACATCACTATAGGTCTGGCATCTTTCACTAAATCAATACGGAACTCAATCTCTCGGTGTGGTGGAAGCCCGTTCACCTCCTTGAAGACGTCCGGATACTGGCCAACCACGGGCACATCTGACAACTCATCATGCGGGATGTCGAGGGAATTTATAAAACTGGCCACTACCCCATCACTAGGTAGACTACCAAACACTACCCTCCGCCCATCATCTGCCCTAACTGTCACCAAAAAGCCCTCACAGTCTACCACCACCCCGTATCTTTGGAGCCAATCGACCCCCAATATAATGCCATACCCAGTAAAGCCCAAAACAAAGCAATCACAAACAAACATACATCCATGACTCGATAAGACCAAATTTCGGCAAATCATACTAAGGTTAGTCGAACCGCCAATCGGTTTTGTCACAACCAACGATCTATCGACTATCTCGGGTTCCAGTCCCAACCTATCCACCAGGTCACTAGATATGAAGGAACGGGAAGCCCCAGTATCAAACAAAATTCGAACTGGTACATCATAAATAGAGAGCATACCTTGAATGATGACATTCTTTCCTTTCTCCGCCGCAGTTGGGGCATTCGACGAAGAAGGAACAGCATCGATAGCATATGCTTTCACAATCTGCTTCTCCTTAAGATGTTGTGGACACTTATCCTTATGATGTCCCACTTGGCCACAGTTGTAGCACTTCCTATCCGCTGGCTTGGCCCGACATTCTTTAGCATAATGGCCCTTCTTACCACAGCAGAAGCACTCAACATCTTTCTTGCTCTTTTTCTGGCCATCCTTAGATTGGTTCTGTTTTCTCTTATTCTGAGAGTTATTCTTGCCTCCACCGCCCGCTTGCGGTTTCAGCCCTTCTGCAGATGCAGCCTCAGTCTTTGACTTAGGGTAAAGACTCTCTGATCTCAAAGCTTTCCCCACAATCTATTCAAAAGTCTCATCGATGTGGTTGATAAGCCTTTCCCCCAAGTATCCATCCAAAACAGTAATGAACTTTACATTCTTCTTCTCAGGAGTATCGATAAGAGATAGTCCATACTTCGACAAAGTGTCGAACTCAGCAATATAGTCGGAGACTGCCCTACCATTCTGCTTGAGTTCCAAGAATCTCTTAAACAACACTGACTTCTGGGCAGCTGGAATGAACTTCTCGCTAAAGCGAGCCTTGAACTGATCCCAAGTAACCTAATCTTCTGGAGTAGCTGTTCTAATGGCATTCCACCAATTCATCGCTCGCCCTTGCAGCTGACGGGACGCTAGCCTTCTCTTCATCGCATCCTCGATACCCAAGTCGTCGAAGATACGATCACAGCTATCCAACCAATCCTGAACATCTGTGGCCGACTCCGTTCTGTGGAACGGCTTCCCACCAAGGTTAGTGTAATCCTTGCACAACTTGGTGAAATCGACCCTAGGCGCCTGCACTACTGGACCACCACCATTTCCAGGATTAGGAACTGCTCCCTGAGCATCCCTAAGCATCTCCCTCATGAAGTTAGTGAACATTGCCCTCATGTTAGGAGCATTCCTATGATTGGTCCCTCTACCAGCACCCCTGGTGTCTCTACTCATCGTTCAATCTGTAAAGAGAAAACGATTAGCGACCCCATAGTGGTGCTAGTGCAGTACGACTTCATTCTTATACTACTAATAGTGTATATATATATAGTTTTTGAAAATCAAAATAATCACAAATACGCGTTCTCATATACGTACTATCTCTCCCTAGTGTCTTTCCCTAGGTTAACTACGCAACCTAGAGCTCTGATACCAAATGTGATGGCCCGCCCCGCACCAACCGACATTTACTCCAAAGGTGCACTGTACACATGTCCAGTTAGCATGGGACGGTCGTCAGAAGAAAAGAAAGAAGACGAAGAAACAACAAAGAACCTGTAGAATGTCTCACAGCGCATAGGATAAAATATAATAACAACATACTTAACATAAAACAGGTGAAACAGTGCATAAGCTGAAAATAAACTAACATAGCAGCGGAAAATCCAAATACAGCTTATGATCCAAAGTCAACATTATTACAACTTTTCAAACTGTCTCAAAAAGCAAAAGCAAGATAAAGGAGGTACACTACTAATGCACCAGTAGCGACCACCAACGACACAGGGAGAATATCTATATATCATACGTGGAAGCCTCCTGCTCGCCTCCGAATCAGCTACTCGCGCATTACCAGCTAATCTGTCTCTAGTCTGCTTGTGTGAGCACCCAGAGTAATAAGAAGAGACATAAAACTCTGGGTCAGAAAAAAAAGTCTGGTATGAGCGATAAGCAGCTAAATAGAACAATAACAGGTATACTAAACCATACCTGAACCTGGACCTGCAACCAAAGAGTTAGCACTGCATACTGTACAACACTCTAAGGTGCCACTAACATATGGTGTAAAGATACGGGGGTGGGGGTGTGCATGTCATAGTGATGGCAAACAATCAAGCATAGCAACCATCCTCACATCTCTCACTCCGTGCTTAAAGCATACGATATTCACCACTTCGATCACCCAATTTACTTTGCTATGATCACCTTGCCCCATGAAGTCATAAATGGCTTCACTGCACGGATACATAGCCACTAATACTTCGCTATGTCCACTTGCCCCATGGAGTTATTCACCCCATCTGCGCTGGCTCATAGCCTTACCAATCCTTTACTATGTCCACTTGCCCTATAGAGTTATTCACTCCATCTGCGCTGGCTCATAGTCTACTACGATCACTTTTCCCCTCGAGTCATAATGACTCTACTGCACTGATAACGTAGTCTTGCTACCATCACCTTGCCCCTCGAGTCATAGTGACTCTACTGCACTCATAAGTAGCCCATCATTCACTTTCAGTGGTGAATCGAAGTTATGAACGTCGACAACTCCTTAGCACACGTCCCGCAGCAAAGCCCAACCATGAAGTGAACTCATCGGTTCCCAATTGGATCCTGAGCTCTAACTTCCCATATTGGACTACCTTTGCATCTCGGGTTTTGGTCAACACTGGATCGGTTCGGTTCGGTCATGTATAAGCATCTCGGTTCGGTTCGGGTCCTTCACGTCGCATCGGTTCGGTTCGGTTTCCTTACATCACATCGGTTCGGTTCGGTCGCGAGTGACCACTCGGGTCGGTTTGGGTATAATGTTTGGGTCTTTCCCTCTTGCCTTCAGCTCGGGTCAAAACGTCCAGCCTCCGGTCCGCTCCTCCTCCCTATCTCCGATCCGATCCCCTGCTCCTATCCAGCTCGTGTGGCCTTATGCCGAACTCCGGTACGGTCCGTTGCTCCACCTCCGATCCAATCCCAGTTCAACCATAGTGGCCTTCCTTTTTTCCATACTTTCTCTTGTGCTAAGCTACGGTTCGGTTCGGTGATCCTTTGCCCGATCCGAGCCCATCCATCTGATCCGATCCGAAAGCCTGCACTGTTTTTCTGCAACTTTTCCAGCGAACATTTTACGCCATTCGACGACGTTTTCGACCATTCTAAGTATTCTAATCAATCACAAAGCATACCACAAAGTCATAGCAACAAGTAGAAGTGACCTCAAACACCAAAACATCAATATGATAGGTTAAAATGGATCAAACATAGCCAAAACCCCATATTTTCCCTTATTCTTGTTTAGGCATAACTAATGATAGGATTAGCAAAACTTAACCAAATTAACCCAAATTCATATCAGAGGTCTATAACATTATTTAAGAATTTATAAGTATTTTTCCATAATTTTATCATATTTAAATTCGCTAATTAACACTAATTACCCTTAATTAGCCATAATTAGTGAGGAACTATGCAAATCACTCACCTTAGCCACAAATAAAACCTCAAACTGAAATGATTCTCTGTTTGGACGTGAATATCAATGCTAAACAGCATCTCTAATGTTGATTTGGTGTTGATTTCTCTTGATTTGATGTTGCCAAGCCTAATCTTCAAGTAGAAAGTGATTTGGAGGTGATTTAGAGGTTGGAGGCCATTTTTAGGGTTTCTTAGGGGTAAGTGGAGGCTAGAAAACTGAAATGAAACCATAACTCATTTCAGCCTCCCTATAACCCTAATCCCGAAATGGGTTATGGGCCCATTCACTAATCGCCCTATTTGGCCCGGTTAAGCAGTTTTTCACCTTCCAAACCTTATTTCAGCCATATCTCCCAAACGGTAAGCCCGTTTCTCACATTTGACCACTCTACGGAAAGGTAATCCATCAAACGAATCTAATGGAAGTGGTTTCAGGTCAAAATTCCTTTCCAATCAAAAGTTATGGCCGAAACAAGATCAGCTAGGGGCAAAATGGTCATTTAAAAATCGGCAAAAATCATGAACATGGGAGATGACTCTAATGGTTGTTTCCCAAAGTTACATGACCATATGACTTCATATGGGAAAGAAATAAATATTCTACGATCCTCCGATGCGTAGAATGCGGGTTGTTACATGAGGAGAATGTACAAGATAGTTGGGGGTGAATTTGTAGATGTGGATAAATCGAGGTTTGACTGAGATGAAGTAGAGGAAAGCTCAACAGTGGTATTAGGAGGTTGAGATGAGTTTGTTGCGGACATATGAGATGAAAGGGGTGAAGTGGGGAATGAGGTAGGAGGTGTGCTGGAAGGTGAGTTAGTTTGCAATTATGAGAGAAGGAAGACTGAGTATTTGATAATATAGATAAGGGTCTATGTAACATCTAGTATTTTTAAGATAATAAAATAAGAATAACTTAATTAAATAATGAGAATTAAGTTAAACGGACTGTGCCATTACATCCGTCTCGGAATTCTGGTCAAGGTAGACGCCTGGTTTGCGTAAACCGGACATCATAAAGAAATTATTAAGCCTAGAAATTTTTATTTGCACAAGAGAAATATATATATACAAACAAATTAAAATGTAAAATAAAGAATAAAATAAGGATTACATGTAATAAATACATGCACTGAAAAAAAATGTAATGCATGCATTGAAAGAAAGAAAGTATTGGTTGCATGCAATGTAAATATGTTGCATGCACTGATTTGCAAACATAATGCATTAACATTAAAAGAAAAAGATTCATGCAATGGTTTAATTTAAGTATTGTAACTAACATGAAAAAGAGAAGTAAAGAACAATAATTATCATTGTTCTAAGACTTATTAACAAAAGACTTCATAGCTCATTTGGTCAAGGCATTGGATTTGTAACATGGAGGTCAGGGGTTCGAACCCAGTGCAACATCGTTTGAATTTTGAAAATAAAACGAAAATTGTGCGTATATATATACGCGTAAAATGGTCGGTAGAGGAATTGTATACATATAAGAATATTTCATGTGAATAAAACAGTTAAATAAATTCCAGAAATTCAAAAGTTCAAAAATCAAATTTCTATGCCAAAACAATTCAAACATTCAAAATTCAAATTTCTGCGCCAAAACAGCTTGCGGGACCCAATGCTGACTCGGCACTGCGTGTACGATTAGATTTGGGTAGATTCATCTGCGAACCTGGACTATTTTCTTAACTGAGTTCAATGCTGACTCAGCGCTGCATGTACGATAAGGTCTTGAGCACCTATAAATAAGACCCTAGACCTAACCCTAAACATCATAACTCAGCAGCTACGCTAGAGCTCCGCAATGGCTCCCTCTTTCTTTCTTCTCAAATCTATTCTGAAATTAAAATGTTAGCCAAGGAGGATTATGAATTCAGATCTGGAAGAGGGAATCAGCGTTAATAAAAAAGATTATTGAATCATAAAAGCAAGGTAAACCTCTAAGAACCAATCTATTTAAATTATTTCTCTTTCCCTTCTCTTTTCATGAAATAATAAATCCATGGTCGTTAGGTCGTGAATCAAATTAAAGGGAAAAGGAAAACCATGGATGATAGATTGGATCAGATCCAAAATTTGGGGAAAGCTTAAAGGTGAGTGGGTTTAAGCTATAGCCTTTAGATAATGTTATGACTATCGTTTAGCATTCCCCTTTTAAATAAATTTTGAAATGGCCAGTTTAATTATAAATTGCTGTTGTAACGAATTGAAATGTTGATATTAATATGTCATGAAATTCCTATGTTGAATTGGCTAAGTTATTGAATGTTTACATGTTGGAGAAAATAATCTTGTTAGGATATGAATAGCCAATTCAGTGATTATAATTACATGCTTTACTTGGGACATATTACTAATTGAACGACATGTTAAACTAATTACCCGACTGAATGTTTACATGTCCTAGTAGAATTAAACATATGTTGAAAATTACATGCGATAAAATATAGGCAAAAATTGGACGACATGTAAATTAGATTACTGTAAACTATATTACAGTAAAAACGATAATATGTCTAAAATTTTCATGTAATGAACATAACATATATTAAGTTTTGAGATTTTAATTTGGAAGCGCAATTTGATATGAACATAAGTGATTGAATGAAAATGAATATGACTAGGATTACAATTAGAAATTGTAAATACACTTATGGCACGAGGTTAGGTTGCATTAGTGGTGGAAGTCTGTCCGGACCCGACCGGCATATCCAACAACCACTAATGTTGAACCTAATGTGAGAGGCGTAAGTGCAAGAATTAACAACATGTGCTAAGACACGAGGTTAAGTCAGCTTGTGGTAGAAGTATGCTCGGACTCACCCGACAAATTCAGCATCCACAAGTGTAGGCTTAATGTGAGAGGTCTAGTGCTTATATATATATATATATATATATATATGAATATATGTATATAACAAGATATGAATAAATGGCAAGGATGGTAATTAAATGTCTAACTCAGAAAATAAGAAAGGAAGGAATGTAATGAATTGAGTTAGTGTGATAAGAGGGAAAAGTGATGTATTTCCCTAGATGACTTATTTCTAAAAACGTTGTTGCAAGTAAGCCACAATAAATATAGAAAAGTAAAGAAATTAATTTCTACCACGGATTTAGATGGGAAAACGTTATGAAAATAAATCATTGATTCCTTCTATCAAGCTGATAAGGTGCATGAAGTGTTTTCCTTAATATAATAAGGAACATATATTACAGAGAATGAAGAATAATGGTTTACAGCAGTAAATGGTTTAAAAGAGGAATGATAATAACCTATTATAAATAAATAACATTAATGAAAATGTTGCATAATAGATAGATTTGTCCTAGGGACAAGTGAATATTATAACTTAGGTTACAATAAATGTAATGACCTGCATTCTACGCATCGCAGGATCGTAGAATATTTATTTCTTTCACATACGAAGTCATATTGTCATGTAACTTTGGGAGACGACTATTGGGTCATTTCCCATGTTCATGATTTTTCCCGATTTTTAAATGACCATTTTGCCCCTAGCTAAAACTGTTTTGGCCATAACTTTTGACTGGAAAGGAATTTTGACCTGAAACCACTTCCATTAGATTTGTTTGATGGTTTACAATTCCGTAGAGTGGTCACATTAGCCAAACAGACTCACCGTTTGGGAGATATGGCAAACAAGTTTCAGATGGCGAAAAACAACTTAATTGGGCTTAACTGGGTGATTAACAGCTAGGCCCAATGGGGGATTTCAGGATTAGAGGTATTTGAGGGCTGCTAGGGTTAGGATTTCGGTTTTTCACTCATTTTCTAGCCGCCACAAACTCTCTCTTCAATCTAACAATGGCCTCCATCATCTAAAAACACCCCTAATCACTTCTTAATCAAGTTTTGACTTAAACTACATCAAATTAAGGAGAAATAGCACCAAAGCAAGGTTAGAGCTGCTGTGTTGCATTGGGAACAACGCCAATAGAGATCCATTTCAGTTTTGGGGTTTTATTTGTGGCTAAGGTGAGTGATTTGCATAGTTTTGCACTAATTACGGTTAATTAAGGGTAATTAGTGAAGATTAGCGAATTTATACATTAATAAATTTTGGAAAAATATTTATAATTTCGAAAATAATGTTTTAGACCTCTGTTAGAAATTTGGTTTGATTTGGTTAAGTTTTGTTAATCATATCATTAGTTTTGCTTAAACATGCTTAAGGGGAAATATGGGATTTTGGGTATGTTTGATCCATTTTACATGCTATAGTTGTTGTTTTGGTGTTTATGATTGATTGTACATGTTGCTATGATTGTATGGTATGTTTTGTGATTGCTTAGAAGTGTTAGATTGGCCAAAAACGCCGTCGAATTACGTAAATAGCTCGCTGGAAAAGTTGCTGGAAAATTGTGCAGGGTTTCGGATCGGATCAGATTAGGGGCTCGAGTCGGATAGGAGAGATGGGCAAGGAAATCCAAACCGGACTGAAATCTGGCACAAAGGAAGCTTGGTAAGAAGGAAGGCCGTTCGCATAGAGTTGGAGTTGGGTTTGGACCAGGAACGAAGACGAGGGAATCAGATCGGAGCTGAGCATGAGGACCGGACCGGAGCTTGGCACAGGAGAAAGGCCACATGAACTGAATAGGAGCAGGGGATCGGATCTGAGGTAGGGAGGAGAATCGGATCGGAGCCTGGACATCTCAACCCGAACCGAAGGTCTTGGACTTAAGGCATGGACCACGAACCGAACCGAGCTAGAAGGGGAGCACCGAGCCGAACCGATGGAGACTGGAGCACTATGCATATCCGAACCGAACCAATGCGTGGGCTATGAGTATCGAACCGAACCAGACATATACTATTTCTTCTACGAGATGACTCTTCTGAAGACCAACTCCAATTCGACCAAAACCCGAGATGCAAAGGAAGTCCAAATAGGAAGTAGAACTCAGGATCCAGTTGGGAACCAACGAGTTGACTTCATGAGTTGGGCTTTGCTGCGGGATGTGTGCCAAGGGGCTGTCGATGGCTATGACTTTGGATCACTATGTATGGGAGGTACGTGGACGGGTTTAGGGCCACAGTGGCCTAGGTACGACTAAAGGGCTATAGACCAATGAAGTAGGGTCATTTGTAAAGATTTGGTCATGACTCCATGAGGTGAGCTTGGTAGCAGCAGTAGTTGTACAAGTCGAACTCCGTCACTACTTCGATGGGTCTAGTGATTGACAGTGGTGGACATCGTATGCTTTACGCACAGAGTAAGAGATGTGAGGATGGTTGTTATGCTTGATATGTTTGCCATCATTATGACATACACACCCCCACCCCAGTATTCTTTACACCATTTGTTATGGCACCTTAGAGTATTGTACGGTATGTAGTGCTAACTCTTTGGTTGCAGGTCCAGGTTCAGGTATGGTTTAGTATACCTGTTATTGTTCTGTTTAGTTGCTTACCGCTCATAACAGACTTTTTGTCTGACCCAGAGTTTTATGTCTCTTCTTATTAATCTGGGTGCTCTCACGAGCAGACTAGAGACAGGTTAGCTGGGTATGCACGAGTAGCTGATCTGGAAACGAGCAGGAGGCTTCCACGTATGATACATATAGTATTCTCCCTGTGTTGTTGAAGATCACTGCTTGGGTATTAGTAGTGCATCTTCTAATTTAGCTTTCTTTTGTTTTAGAGACATGAATTTGGAAAGTTGTAATAAGCTGTATTTGGATTTCCGCTGCTATGTTGGTTTAGTTTTCAGCTTATGCACTGTCTCGCTTGTTTTATGTCAAATTATGTTATTATTATATTTTGTTCCATGCGCTGTGAGACATTCTACAGGTTCCTTGTTAGTTCATTCTCTTCTTTCCTTTCTTTGGCGACCGCTCCGTGCTAGTCGGGCATGTGTACAGCGCACCTTCGGAGGAAGTGCTGGCTGGTGCGGTGCGGGCCGTCACATTTGGTATCAGAGCTCTAGGTTGCGTAGTTAACCTAGGGAAGTCATCAGAGAGAGATAGTATACGTATATGAGAGCGCGTATTTGTGATTATTTTGGTTTTCAAAAGCTATATATATACTATTAGTATAGTTAAGGATGAAGTCGCACTGCACTGACACCACAAAGAGTATGGTTAATCGTTTTCTCTGTGCAGATTGAGCGATGAGCCGATACGCAAGGGGTACCGGTAGAGGAGCCAATAATGGGAATGATGTTGACATGAGGACGATGTTTACTGACCTCATGCGAGAGATGTTCAGGGATGTGCAGAGGGCAGTTCCCAATGGTGGTAATGGTGGTGGTCCAATAGTGCAGGCGCCTAGGGCCGATTTCGCCAAGCTGAATAAGGATTATACTAGTCTTGGTGGGAAGCCATTCCACGGAACGGAGTCGGCTACGGATGTTCAGGATTGGTTGGATAGCTGCGAGCGTATCTTTGAAGACTTGGGTATCGAGGATGCGATGAAGAGAAGGCTAGCATCCCGTCAGCTGCAAGGACGGGCAATGAATTGGTGGAATGCTATAATGGCAGCTACTCCCGAGGATCAGATTACTTGGGATCAGTTTAAGGCTTGCTTTAGCGATAAGTTCATTCCAGCTGCTCAGAAGTCAGTGTTTTTTAAGAAATTCTTGGAACTCAAGCATAATGGCAGAGCTGTTTCGGAGTATATTGCTGAATTCGACACTTTGTCAAAATATGGGTTATCTCTTATTGATACTGCCGAGAAGAAGAATGAGAAGTTCATAACTGGTTTGGATGGATACTTGGGGGAAAGGCTTATTAAACACATCGATGAGACGTTTGAGTCGATTGTGGGGAAAGCATTGAGGTCAAAGAGTCTTTACCCTAAGTCGAAGACTGAGGTTGCATCTGCAGAGAAGCCAAAGACGCAAGCAAGCGGTGGAGGCAAGAATGGTTCTCAGAATAAGAGAAAGCACAATCAGACCAAGGATGGCCAGAAGAAAAAGAATAAGCAAGACTTTGAGTGCTTCAGCTGTGGTAAGAAGGGCCATTATGCTAGTAATTGTCGGGCCAAGCCGGCGGAAAGGAAGTGCTTCAACTGTGGCCAAATGGGACATCACAAGGACAAGTGTCCGCAACCCCCTAAAGAAAAGCAGATGGTGAAAGCATATGCCCTTAATGTTATTCCCTCTTCGTCGAATGCCCCAACTGCGGCGGAAAAGGGAAAGAATATTGTTATTCAAGGTATGCTTTCTGTTTATGATGTTCCTGTTAGAGTTTTGTTTGATACCGGGGCTTCCACTTCTTTCATATCTAGTGACCTAGTAGATAGGTTGGGATTGGAGCCCGAGATTGTTGATAGACCTTTAGTAGTGACGAACCCGATTGGTGGTTCGACTAGCCTTAGCATGATTTGTCGTAATGTGGTCTTATCGAGTCATGGATGCATGTTTGTGATTGCTTTGTTTTGGGCTTTATTGGGTTTGGCATTATTTTGGGAGTAGATTGGCTCTAAAGATACGGGGTGGTGGTAGACTGTGAGGGCTTTTTGGTGACAGCTAGAGCGGATGATGGACAGAGGGTAGTGTTTGGTGGTCTACCTAGTGATGAGGTAATGGCTAGTTTTCTAAATTCCCTCGACATCCCGCAAAGTGAGTTGTCAGGTTTGCCCGTGGTTGGCCAGTATCCGGATGTCTTTGAAGAAGTGACCGGGCTTCCACCACATCGAGAGATTGAGTTCCATATTGATTTAGTGAAAGATGCCAGGCCTATAGTAATGCCACTTCGTCGTATGGCACCAAGGGAGCAGCGAGAGCTCGGGGTGCAAGTAAGTGATCTTTTGAAGAAGGGATTTATCAGAAGGAGTGTTTCTGAATGGGGAACACCAGTTGTGTTTGCTACCAAGGCGGAGGTTCCCTTCGTTTGTGTGTAGACTACCGCGAGTTGAATAAAGTGACGAGGAAGAATAAGTATCCTCTATCGCGGATAGATGATTTGTTTGATCAGTTGAGTGGTGCGAGAGTATTTTCTCAGTTGGATCTCGCGACAGGTTTTCATCAGCTTAGAGTGGAAGCTGAGAGTATAGCTAAAATGGCCTTTCGAACGCCGTCTAAATTTTATGCGTGGTTGGTCATGCCATTCGGGCTGATCAATGCCCCAACATATTTTGTGGATCTTATGAATAGGGTATTCAGAGATCAGTTGAATAAGTTTGTCCTTGCGTTCGTGGATGACATTTTGGTCTACTCGAGGACAGAGGAAGAACACAAGGAACATTTGAGGATAGTAATGGGGGTGTTGAGAAAACACCAATTAAAAGCAAAGTTTTCTAAGTGTCACTTCTGGAGGAGGGAAGTGAGATTCTTGGGCCATGTTGTTTCAGAGAATGGTATTGCCGTGGATCCTGCGAAGGTGGCTACGGTACAAGATTGGCCTACGCCCAAGAATGCAACAGACATAAGAAGTTTCTTGGGATTAGCTGGATATTATCGTAAGTTTATCCAAGATTTCTCCAAGATAGCAGCACCATTGACTCAGTTGACTAAGAAGAATCAAGCTTTTGTCTGGGACGAAAAGTGCGAGAATGCATTCAAGAGTCTAAAGGAAAAGTTGACATGTGCACCAGTGTTAGCCATTCCTAAGGGGAATGAACAGAAGACAGTATATACGGATGCATATGGCACAGGGCTGGGTGCTGTATTGATGCAAGGAGGTAGGGTTGTAGCTTATGCAAGTCGGCAACTGAAACCACATGAAAGAAGATACCCTACCCATGATTTGGAATTAGCAGCGATCGTATTCGCGTTGAAGATGTGGAGTCATTATCTCTTGGGAGAAAGATTTGAGCTGTTTACCGATCATAAATCGTTAAAGTATCTCTTCTCTCAGAAGGATATAAATCTCCGACAACAAAGATGGTTAGAATTTTTAGCTTCCTATGATTTCGACATCGCATATACACCAGAAAAGGGTAATGCGGTAGCTGATGCATTGAGTAGAAGACATGCCAGTCTAGGGGCTATGTTTCTTGAATGGAAGCAACTGGAGTACATCGCTGGGTATGATTTCAGATCAAAGTGCGAATTGGATCCAGAAATGCTAGCAAGTTTGATGATCAGACCCACTTTGATTGAGCGGATCGGCTCTAGCCAGAGGGACGATCCTAACCTATTGGAAATCATCTCCAAGTTAGAGATGGATATCGATGAGGAGATGAACAAGTATGGGCTTGATCGAGATGGATGGCTTAGAAAGAATGGAAGGCTTGTTGTACCCAATGTCAATGGATTGAGAGATGAAGTGCTAAGAGAACGTCATCACTCAAAATTGACCATACACCCCGGTGGTAACAAGATGTATCGAGATATGAAGCAGACCTACTACTGGGAAGGGATGAAAAGAGCATTGGGAAGTTTATATCCAAATGCATGAACTGCCAGCTAGTTAAAACTGAGCAAAAAAAGCCTAGTGGTTTGCTACAACCATTAGAAATTCCAGAATTGGAAATGGGAACAAGTGTCAATGGATTTCATTGATGGGTTACCAAGGATTAGATCGGGCCATGATAGCATTTGGGTGATTGTGGACCGATTGACTAAGAGTGCAAGATTTATACCCGTCAAGTGAAACAGGACGGCAGCTAAGCTAGCTGAACTATATGTAAAGTGGGTAGTGAGATTTCATGGAGTACCTAAAAGCATTGTGAGTGACCGAGACCCGTTGTTTACTAGTGGGTTTTGGAAGAGCTTACAAGAGGCTCTAGGGTCGGAATTATATCTCAGTACCGCGTATCATCCTCAGACCGACGGTCAGACAGAGAGGGTGAATCGTATATTGGAAGATCTCTTAAGAGCTTGCATATTGGATTTTGGTGGATCATGGGATGACCATTTGCATCTAGTAGAGTTTGCATATAATAATAGCTACCAATCCAGTATCGGTATGGCTCCATATGAAGCTTTGTACGGAAGACCATGCAACTCACCATCATGTTGGATAGAGACCGGTGAGAAGTTTGTGCTTGGACCAGATTTGGTAAGGGAAACTTCAGCTAAGATTAAGGTTATCCAACAGCAAATGAAGGCTACCCAGGATAGGCAGAAGAGTTATGCCGATAAAAGGAGAAGAGATTTAAAGCTCTCCATTGGCGACTTGGTGTTTGTCAAGATTTTTCCGTTGAAGAGCGTGATACGATTTGGCAGGAGAGGCAAGTTGGCACCAAGATTCGTTGGTCCATTCCCAGTTCTTGAGCAAATCGGGAATTTAGCATATAAAGTTGAATTGCCAGAGAAAATGGCAGGAGTTCACAACGTATTTCATGTTTCCCAGTTAAGGAAGTTCGTGCACGACCCAGACGTGACTATTTCACCTGATCAGTTGGATGATATCGAAGTTGAACCAGAGGCGGTTGGGAACCGCAAGCCTATGCGTATTGTTGGGAACGATACGAAGCAACTTTGAAGGAAAGCGGTGAATCTAGTCAAAGTTCAGTGGGGCGAGAATGAGAATGACTGTACCTGGGAGACAGAGGAGAGCATTAGGAAGACATATCCAGAACTCTTCGCCTGGTAAGATTTTAACTTTGATTTAGTCTTTCCGCCTGCTAGGATAGGTTATTTTGTTTGTTTTGCATGTTTGATTGTTATATATGATTGATAGGCATGCGGGATCCTTTGTATGTTTTGGGTTAAGGAATTTTGGGGACAAAATTTCTTAAGGGGGGGGAGAGTGTAACGACCCGCATTCTACACATCGCAGGATCGTAGAATATTTATTTCGTTCACATACGAAGTCGTATGGTCATGTAACTTTGGGAGACGACTATTGGTGTCATTTCCCATGTTCATGATATTTCCCGATTTTTAAATGACCGTTTTGCCCCTAGCTAATACTGTTTTGGCCATAACTTTTGACTGGAAAGGAATTTTGACCTGAAACCACTTCCATTAGATTTGTTTGATGGTTTATAATCCTGTAGAGTGGTCACATTAGCCAAACGCACTCACCGTTTGGGAGATATGGCTGAAACAAGTTTAAGATGGTGAAAAACAGCTTAATTGGACTTAACCGGGTGATTAACAGCTAGGCCAATGGGGGATTTCGGGATTAGAGGTATTTGAGGGCTGCTAGGGTTAGGATTTCGGTTTTTCACTCATTTTTCAGCCGCCACAAACTCTCTCTTCAATCTAACAATGGCCTCCATCATCTAAAAACACCCCTGATCACTTCTTAATCAAGTTTTGACTTAAACTACATCAAATTAAGGAGAAATAGCACCAAAGCAAGGTTAGAGCTGTTGTGTTGCATTGGGAACAACGCCAAATAGAGATCCATTTCAGTTTTGGGGTTTTATGTGTGGCTAAGGTGAGTGATTTGCATAGTTTTGCACTAATTACGGTTAATTAAGGGTAATTAGTGAAGATTAGCGAATTTATACATTAATAAATTTTGGAAAAATAACTATAAATTCGAAAATAATGTTTTAGACCTCTGTTAGAAATTTGGTTTGATTTGGTTAAGTTTTGTTAATCATATCATTAGTTTTGCTTAAACGTGCTTAAGGGAAAATATGGGATTTTGGGTATGTTTGATCCATTTTACATGCTATAGTTGTTGTTTTGGTATTTATGATTGATTGTACATGTTGCTATGACTGTATGGTATGTTTTTTGATTGCTTAGAAGTGTTAGATTGGCCGAAAACGCCGTCGAATTACGTAAATAGCTCGCTGGAAAAGTTGCTGGAAAATTGTGCAGGGTTTCGGATCGGATCGGATTAGGGGCTTGGGTCGGATAGGAGAGTTGGGCAAGGAAATCCGAACCGGACTGAAATCTGGCACAAAGGAAGCTTGGTAAGAAGGAAGGCCATTCACATAGAGTTGGAGTTGGGTTTGGACCAGGAACGAAGACGAGGGAATCAGATCGGAGCTGAGCATGAGGACCGGACCGGGGCTTGGCACAGGAGAAAGGCCACATGAACTGAATAGGAGCAGGGGATCGGATCGGAGGTAGGGAGGAGGATCGGAGCCTGGACATCTTGACCTGAACCGAAGGGCTTGGACTTAAGGCATGGACCACGAACCGAACCGAGCTAGAAGGGGAGCACCGAACCGAACCGATGGAGACTGGAGCACTATGCATATCTGAACCGAACCAATGCGTGGGCTATGAGTACCGAACCGGACATATACTATTTCTTCTACGAGATGACTCTTCTGAAGACCAACTCCAATTCGACCAAAACCCGAGATGCAAAGGAAGTCCAAATAGGAAGTAGAACTCAGGATCCAGTTGGGAACCAACGAGTCGACTTCATGAGTTGGGCTTTGCTGCGGGACGTGTGCCAATGGGCTGTCGATGTCTATGACTTTGGATCACTATGTATGGGAGGTACGTGGACGGGTTCAGGGCCACAGTGGCCTAGGTACGACTAAAGAGCTATTGACCAATGAAGTGGGGTCATTTGTAAAGATTTGGTCATGACTCCATGAGGTGAGCTTGGTAGTAGCAGTAGTTGTACAAGTCGAACTCCGTCACTACTTCGATGGGTCTAGTGATTGACACTGGTGGACATCGTATGCTTTACGCACTGAGTGAGAGATGTGAGGATGGTTGCTATGCTTGATATGTTTTCCATCACTATGACATACACACCCCAACCCCCGTATTCTTTACACCATTTGTTATGGCACCTTAGAGTATTGTACGGTATGTAGTGCTAACTCTTTGGTTGCAGGTCCAGGTTCAGGTATGGTTTAGTATACCTGTTATTGTTCTGTTTAGCTGCTTATCGCTCATACTAGACTTTTTGTCTGACCCAGAGTTTTATGTCTCTTCTTATTACTCTGGGTGCTCTCACGAGCAGTCTAGAGACAGGTTAGCTGGGTATGCACGAGTAGCTGATCCGAAAACGAGCAGGAGGCTTCCACGTATGATACATATAGTATTCTCCCTGTGTTGTTGAAGATCACTGCTTGGGCATTAGTAGTGCATCTTCTACTTTAGCTTTCTTTTGTTTTAGAGACAGGAATTTGGAAAGTTGTAATAAGCTGTATTTGGATTTCCGCTGCTATGTTGGTTTAGTTTTCACCTTATGCACTATCTCGTCTGTTTTATGTCAAGATTATGTTATTATTATATTTGGTTCCATGCGCTGTGAGACATTCTACAGGTTCCTTGTTAGTTCATTCTCTTCTTTCCTTTCTTTGGCGACCGCTCCATGCTAGTCGGGCATGTGTACAGCGCACCTTCGGAGGAAATGCAGGCTGGTGCGGGGTGGGCCGTCATAATAAACTAGTAAGGGAATGGGACAACTGGTGAATTAAGTTAAGTGACACTTAATTGTATAAGTAATCAGAAAAGGGGAAAAGCTGAAACCAATTAAGAAAAGGGAGAAAAAATATATTGTACTTAATTATAAATTAAGTAGTCTGGGAGTCTGAAACCCGTTGGTAAGAATAACATGTTTAGACTTGTCCTAGGGACAAAGGGAAATTATAACATAGGTTATAATAAATGGGTAGAGAAATTAATTAATGGGCCTTAGTTAATAGAACTAAGTTAATAAGTAAACAACGGTTAGTCGTATTGACGACGTAAAGTGGGATTATGATTAAATGAGAAAGGATGAGGAAAACTTATGAAATGAAATAAGTTATATTTAATCATTAATGGTAAGTGACATGTTAATTGGAAACATTTGAATTGGATATACTTAATTACATATTAAGTAAAACATGTTATTGAAATCAAACAAGAATATAAAAGGGATTGTGGATCACAGACCTTGGGCCACAATCTAGAGAATAACATGTTGTAAGCTTATTAATAAACTTAAATGGGTTTAAGTTATAAATTGAATTAATAAGCAAGGGTAACTTGGTATACTTGAAAAGGAAGTCGATGTGAAAGATAATAACCAAGTTAATTGAGAAAACTCACGAGGTGGCGCAAGCGCGTAATTAATGGTTAGATGTAGGGTCTAATGACATATAAAACCGAGGCGCTTGGACCAATTCAAACGTTAGAGGATGAATAACCATAAGGGGTAGATCATCGGGATGTCAAAAGACACAAAGAGGAGTGCATGTCCATCTAGATATTCTTGTAGGCTCCAACGGACTGGGTTAAGAAGCACGCGGCTTCCGGGGACGTAGGGTACTCTTGGTATTCCTCAGTGAGTGTCAGATGATCCGCCTGTGCTCACAGAGGTTAGGTCTGTGTGGGTGAACCAATGAGTATGCCTTGATTGCAATAATAAGGGGCAATCAAAAGATTAAGATGGACCAGCGTGATTCGACGAGATCAGTTAGTGCCCTGTGATAGCAACTCGTCGTCTACCTACCATCTTCAGTCAGTACGTAAAGCGGAAAGGCGGAGAACTCCAAAATACCATATACTTTGCTATCTAGTTATGGGTGAGGTTGGACAATAGGTTTGAAGGGCATATGGGGCCAGGGTTAAATTCTCATTCTTGATATTCTTGGGTGCCTTTCATTAGTTGAGGGAGGGGTCTAGTGGGACCATAGCCACTGTAAAAGCAGACCTTAGCATTTGCAATCAGCAGATATATGAAAGCACCCGACCGAGTTTCGTGTTTCTTGATTAGCCCTGCCACGGGACTCAGGCGCACATATAGAGAACATGTGCAATAGACATCGAGAACGATTGACAATACGTATATGGGAAAGTCTAGGTACACTCATGTCGCTCTGGGTGGTGTATCATAAGACTAGAGGGCATTATTCGAGGATGGAACCTAATTCAATCGAATGGTTCAAAGATGGCAGTCCGAAGGCTTACGTAGTATAGAAGTAGTGGTTCTTTGCAGACGTAGCGTTGACATATATACAGAAATCCTTACGACATTCGGGCATAGGATTAGGGACTGCTATATTCCTGCAATGATACAACGGAGACCGTGCGAGTGGGGTACCATGGGGTGTATCTCAATATTGAGAGATAGCTACATATACCGTATTAGGTTAATTCACTCGGAAGTAAATAGGTACAGCGTGTGTGTAAGCCTTAATTGTTGTTAACCAAAGTAACCTAATAAATAAGAAAATATGATTGAACGGTATATGTAAGATTATCCTAAGTGTATAGTTTAAATCCAGTCACCAGAACTTGTGTTTTGACCCCCTCCTCATAACACACACGCAGGTTAGATTGTGGCAGAGACATGATAGCTTTGGATACTGGTTAGGCAGTATTAATAATACGGTAAGGCTATGTTTTTATTATACTATATTTTATCCTTTCCACTGTGAGATATTTTTCTGAGCTCTGACATGTTTTATGTCTCTGTCTTTTCTGCAAGATACCAGAGCAAACCAACTCGGGTTTCGATGGATTGGGATTTTTGAAAAAAATTCGGTCTATCGGAATCCGGGTTGTTACATCTTGTATCAAAGCTTAGGTTTAGGATTCCTATATAAATAGTGAGAGAACGTATTTGTATTTTTAAAAATATAAATATATTATATATATACCTAGATCCATAGAGGAACCTATTGAATAGAAAGAGTATAATATGGTATGAAATGGGATGTTTGTTTTGTACACTTATGGAATGGATAAGGAAATTTGAGACCCTTAGGAAGTTTCGTTGGGAAGTGTACAATGTACTTTGTACGAAAGGAAAGTAAATCCCATATGATTAGTATTTTGGGTTAGTGGGTTTGGCAGTAAAACATTACAAATTGGAAAAGGTAGAACAGAGAAAAATGGATTAGGAATATATATATAGTTGAGAGAATTGACCTTGGGGAGTGTCTAGGAGAACCTAGAAAAGTTGGAAACCCGCTTTGAGTCTAACCCCATTATTAACTTTTAAGAACATGAGAATATAAAAGTTTGGGAAAAAAAGTTTATGGTGTTTTCGAGTTTTAATCTTAAAAGTTATAGTTTTAAAATATGTAAAGAAGTACATATTGTGTTTTAAAGTAAAATTCTCTCAGTAAAAGGTGCATATTATAGAGCATGTATAGCTCGCTAGTTTTTCTTGTTATATTTCATACAAGAATTTTTAATCAAGAAAGTTTTGAAGTCTCTATTCTTTTGACAATTATTTTTGATAAATTATTTAAAAGAGAATTTTGTTGGGTGGACAAAATAGGTTGTAGAAAATGAGAATAGAGTGGATGTTGGCACCATGTAGTAGGATACTGAACTGACCTTATAGGTAAGAACAAGTCATAAACCCAATTAAGGAAAATAGTTGTCCGTATCTACTCCAGCTTTGCGATTTGAATTTTTTTTGCAAGATAAGACGAAAAAGAAAAGCTACAATAAAGAAAATTTTCTTATATGGGATGTGCTTTGATAGGAAAATAGGAAATCATTATACATTGTTTCATAAAATCCAAGTACGGTTGGAAAAAAGTATATAAAAGAAAAACGGAACGTGTGAAATTTTCCATTTTCCACCTTTTTGTAACATAAGAAATCGAATTTAGAAAATTAGTTTTTTCTGAAATTCATAAATAAAGTTAGTTGGTAGGATTATGGATGCAACAATTGGATGAACTATGCTCTTACTCAGTAAGAGTGTGGGAAAATTTAGATGAAAAAGCATTTTGATTTTCAAAATATTGCGTTCATGTAGAACTGCCTGTATATCTAGGATGTGAGCATCATATTTTAAAAAGGATTTTTGAGAAATTTGCATACACGTAGGAGATACCGCTTAGGCATGCATACATTATTATTTTGTATTTCAGTTTGCACAAGTGCATAATGTTTGCTAAAATTGGATGCACACATGATGGATGTATATTATGCGAGGGGTTAATTGATTTTACCCATATTAAATTTCAGGGACGAAATTTCCTAACGATGGGAGAATGTAACACCGAGTATTTTTAAGATAATAAAATAAGAATAACTTAATTAAATAATGAGAATTAAGTTAAACGACTGTGCCATTGCGTCCGTCTCGGAATTCTGGTCAAGATAGACACCTGGTTTGCGTAAAACGGACATCATATAAAGAAGTTATTAAGCCTAGAAGTTTGTATACGCATAAGAGAAATATATATATACAAACAAATTAAAATGTAAAATAAAGAATAAAATAAGGATTGCATGTAATAAATACATGCACTGAAAAAAATGTAATGCATGCATTGAAAGAAAGAAAGGATTGGTTGCATGCAATGTAAATATGTTGCATGCACTGATTTGCAAACATAATGCATTAACATTAAAAGAAAACGATTCATGCAATGGTTTAATTTAAGTATTGTAACTAACATGAAAAAGAGAAGTAAAAAATAATAATTATCATTGTTCTAAGACTTATTAACAAAAGACTTCATAGCTCAGTTGGTTAAGGCATTGGATTTGTAATAGGGTGCGTTTTTACAGGTCCCTATTAACTATTAAAATATATAAAAAGTCCAGCGGTAGAAACTATAGAAATTACATCCCTATTTTCAAAACGCAGCATATCAAATTCCCATTTTGTCCTTTAAACCCTAAAAATACTCCATCCGCATTTCTGTATTATTTCGTTAATCACATCTATCATTTATCGCATCCCTCATTTCTCGCAGACGATTGGGGAGGAAAATTTAAATTTCAAAGCCAGCTTTCATCGTTTTAATGTTGATCGAAGAAAAATAATCAAAATTGTGGCAATTTCGAAGGTAGACCCGCAAAAAATGGCAAGAACAAAGGTAAAATTTTTATTTTCTAATTATAATTTCTACAGCTGATGATCTATGTATATTATATAATAAACCGTGGATGAATAGGGAATATTTTATAATTATATAATTTTATGATTATATGATTTATATAATTGTGATTGTATTTAACATATATGCAAGCATTCATGAATATATTTATAAATGTTGCAGATATGGATGCAAATGATCAACACAGTTACTTTTTTTTTTTTAATAAAGGTTGCTTACAGTACTGTTTTAGATCGGAAATCTAGCATATTTTTAGGCATATTTTCAAAAATAAAAAATCAAAATATGCATTTATTACGTGATTGTTGATATACTGAATATCTCTAAAGAAAAAGTTTTCCATTTCAAAAAAGTTGCACGCATGTATGCAACTAATGCCAACAGTTTCACACATGTAAGCAACTGTTTCATAAATGAAAATCAGCTATCATTTTTTCCTACTAATTTGTTGCACACATGTCTTCATGTTTTCTGGGTTTTCTCATACTTAAATGCAAATAAAAATAATCTAAGTTGCACTGTTATGCATTATTGCATATTTTTATGCCAGAATTATGAATTAATTAGACATATATATATGCAGGTAAATCAATGCAGATGAAGTCTACACTCCTGTAGCTGTTGATAAACAAAGAGCTATGCTTGCATACAAAGTTCTCAACTGCGTACCACATAACTGGACAATAAATCACAAGTTGACACAGAATTGGTTGCGGTCTAATGCAAGAAAGATAGATTGAAAATGAAAAGTTTGGTTTGTGTGGTTTTTTGTAAATAGATGTAGTGGTTTTATTGTTTAGTAACTACGGCTGTTTGGTTACCAATATGGAAAACAAGTTTAATCTGGAAATTTATGTATTGAATCTAGTTAATTTGATTTTGTATGGTATTGTGAAATGTTGAATACTTGGGTACATTTTTTTGACAAATTAGCATAGTTATATGTTGTTGTTACGAAAAACTGCAAATTTGAATATGTGTTCGGTAGTATTCATATTACGTACATATAAACACGCAAAATACATGTAACTTGCATACAAGGATGCAAATATAGTCAATATATGCGTACAAACAGGCAGATATTGCCAATATGTACATTCAAGCATTTAGATTTTGTATTGTGTAAACTGGATTACATTGTTATTTTGTGCACTGAATTAAGTTCTTCTAATTTTACGTTAAATTAGATATATTGATGATTTCGTGTATAAATATATGCGTAATATATTGCATACATATATGCATATTTTCAATATAATTTCGGACATAAATGCAAATTTTTGCAGCATTACTCGAACAGACGATAATGCTGTTAAACAAAAGAACAATGTTAAACAAAGAACACTGCTACACAAAGAAGAGAATCAACAGTAATAAGACTATTATGCAGTATTCATATAAAAATACATAAACATGTTAAAATAATAATAAATAGATACGTACATATACACATAAATTAATATAAGATGCATAATTGTATGCAAATTATTAGATTAGTTGCACATTATTTAAGTCACAATATATGGAAAAAAATTACTATGCATATATTAATAATATATACGTATTTGATTGCAACTAATCAGCAAAAACACAAAAACTTTTTTTTTAAATATCTGCGTTTAATTATGCATATATACATAATATATGCATAGATATACGCAACTTTCCGGAATATAACCAAACATATATGCACGAGTTCTAATAATAGTTGCATACATATATACGCATATTAACAATATATACATATGCATATACACGTATTAAGAATAGAAGATCAAATAAATTGAAAAATTAATACATACGACTGTATGATCCACAAAAACCATAAAATTTTATACAAAAATTACATTAATTCCACGATCAACGATTTCTCCACCTACACAAGCTCCAGTAATCCTCCATTCACATCTCTTCATCATTACGCCACCGGCTACTGCCCAAAAACCGCGACTTGCTGTAATCAACACTGCAGAAAGTTATAAAACATAATCAGTTTGTTTGAATAATTCTATGTGGTATGATAACAAGGGAAGAAATATGCAATCATTCATAAAATCTACATAATAAAATGTATGCAGGTTTTAGAAATATCAGTATACAAGACTCCCATAATTTACATAAAAAATGAATGCATATGTACAATTATTCATATTACATGCATACAAATATGAAGAAAAAAAAGTGTATATCTGCATACAAGCATGCGAATATTGTTAATATTTGACTTCAATCATGCAAATATACTTCATATTTTCCTAAAAGCATGCAGATATTGTCAATATATGCATACAAACATGCATATCATACAACCATGGAAATATTGTCAATAACTGCATTCAAGCATACACATATTGTCATAAATTGCATACAAGCATGCAAATATATAGGGTAACTGGGTACAAGCATGCAGAGATATACATACATGCAGATGGATAATTGCAAATGAGCTGAGTTTATTTACACGTGTTCTAACATTTCATTGACAAAACTATAAAATTAAAGAAGATTAGATTAATCAGTCAACAAATATCGAGTAAAATTGATAACTGTAAAATATATATATATATATATAAATTAACTTGAAGAAGAAACATTCATCATTTAAACCAAGTATTGATCTAATTAGATCACTGAAGAAATTCCAAGCAGTGGAAATTATAGATCGACGGAATCAACATCTGAAAAAATTAAAAAAAATGACGGCGCCGCCATGATTAAGGAAGATAAGTTTCTGGAAAAATGAAAACCCTATTACGTTTCTGGTTTCTGGGAATACTAGATCCGTATAACGTGATTTAGGACCACGTTAATCGCACCTTAAATTGCGAAAAGGGCAGTTGTGTAAAAAAATTAGCCGCTATTTAAAAACAGGGATGAAATTTCTATGTTTTGAAACAGAAGGATGTGAGCCTAATTAACTTTGCTTTTAGGGATGTGTGCCTAATTTTCACTTTGTAATATGGGGGTCGGGGTTTCGAACCTCGACGACGACATAATTTTTACCTTTGTTTTAGAGGGGGCCAACTGAACATGCAAATATATTTACATATACAAATTCAAAATTTGAAAGGATAAGAACGTACATATAAGGAAATAAAGAAAATATATGCATATATATGAGAATATATATATATATATATATGCATAAATATATGTATACAAAAGATAAAATTCAAGATAAAGCTACAGTCAATGAAATATGGCAAGAATCAAATAACGGTGCAACATCGTTTGAATTTTGAAAATAAAACGAAAATTGTGCGTATATATATACGCGTAAAATGGTCGGTAGAGGAATTGTATACATATAAGAATATTTCATGTGAATAAAACAGTTAAATAAATTCCAGAAATTCAAAAGTTCAAAAATCAAATTTCTACGCCAAAACAATTCATACATTCAAAATTCAAATTTCTGCGCCAAAACAGCTTGCGGGACCCAATGTTGACTCGGCACTGCGTGTGCGATTAGATTTGGCTAGATTCATCTGCAAACCTGGACTATTTTATTAACTGAGTTCAATGCTGACTCAGCGCTGCGTGTACGATAAGGTCTTGAGAACCTATAAATAAGACCCTAGACCTAACCCTAAACATCATAACTCAGCAGCTACGCTAGAGCTCCACAATGGCTCCCTCTTTCTCTTCTCAAATCTATTCTGAAATTAAAATGTTAGCCTAGGAGGATTATGAATTCAGATCCCGAAGAGGGAATCAACGTTAATAAAAAAAGATTATTGAATCATAAAAGCAGGGTAAACCTCTAAGAACAAATCTATTTAAATTATTTCTCTTTCCCTTCTCTTGTCATGAAATAATAAATCCATGGTCGTTAGGTCGTGAATCAAATTAAAGGGAAAAGGAAAACCATGGATGATAGAACGGATCAGATCCAAAATTTGGGGAAAGCTTAAAGGTGAGTGGGTTTAAGCTATAGCCTTTAGATAATGTTATGACTGTCGTTTAGCAATCCCCTTTTAAATAAATTTTGAAATGGCCAGTTTAATTATAAATTGTTGTTGTAACGAATTGAAATGTTGATATGAATTGGCTAAGTTATTGAATGTTTACATGTTGGAGAAAATAAACTTGTTAGGATATGAATAGCCAATTCAGTGATTATAATTACATGCTTTACTTGGGACATATTACTGATTGAGCAACATGTTAAAATAATTACCCAATTGAATGTTTACATGTCCTAGTAGAATTAAACATATGTTGAAAATGACATGCGACATAATATAGGCAAAAATTGGATGACATGTAAATTAGATTACTGTAAACTATATTACAGTAAAAAGGATAATATGTCTAAAATTTTCATGTAATGAACATAACATATATTATGTTTTGAGATTTTAATTCGGAAGCGCAATTTGATATGAACATAAGTGATTGAATGAAAATGAATATGCCCAGGATTACAATTAGAAATTGTATATACACTTATGGCACGAGGTTAGGTTGCATTAGTGGTGGAAGTCTGCCCGGACCCGACCGGCATATCCAACAACCACTAATGTTGAACCTAATGTGAGAGGCGTAAGTGCAAGAATTAACAACATGTGCTAAGACATGAGGTTAAGTCAGCTTGTGGTAGAAGTCTTCCCGGACCCGCCCGGCAAATCCAGCATCCACAAGTGTAGGCTTAATGTGAGACGTCTAGTGCTTATATATTTATATAAAAATAAATATATGTATATAACAAGATATGAATAAATGGCAAGGATGGTAATTAAATGTCTAACTCAGAAAATAAGAAAGGAGGGATGTAATGAACTGAGTTAGTGTGATAAGAGGGAAAAGTGATGTATTTCCCTAAATGACTTATTTCTGAAAACGCTGTTGCAAGTAAGCCACAATAAATATAGAAAAGTAAAGAAATTACTTGCTACCACGGATTTAGATGGGAAAACGTTATGAAAATAAATCATTGATTCCTTTTATCAAACTGATAAGGTGCATGAAGTGTTTTCTTTAATATAATAAGGAACATATATTACAGAGAATGAAGAATAATGGTTTACAATAGTAAATGGTTTAAAAGAGGAATGATAATGACCTATTATAAATAAATAACATTAATGAAAATGTTGCATAATAGATAGACTTGTCCTAGGGACAAGTGAATATTATAACTTAGGTTACAATAAACTAGTAAGGGAATGAGATAACTGGTGAATTAAGTTAAGTGACACTTAATTGTAAATTAAGTAATCAGAAAAGGGGAAAACCTGAAACCAGTTAAGAAAAGAGGGAAAATATATTGTACTTAATTATAAATTAAGTAGTCTAGGAGTCTGAAACCGTTGGTAAGAATAACATGTTTAGACTTGTCCTAGGGACAAGGGGAAATTATAATATAGGTTATAATAAATAGGTAGAGAAATTTATTAATGGGCCTTAGTTAATAGAACTAAGTTAATAAGTAAACAACGGTAAGTCGTATTGACGACGTAAAGTGGGATTATGATTAAATAAGAAAGGATGAGGAAAACTTATGAAATAAAATAAGTTATATTTAATCATAAATGGTAAGTGACATGTTAATTGGAAACATGTGAATTTGATATACTTAATTACATATTAAGTAAAACATGTTATTGAAATCAAACAAGAATATAAAAGATATTGTGGATCACAGACCTTGGGCCATAATCTAGAGAATAACATGTTGTAAGCTTATTAATAAACTTAAATGAGTTAAGTTATAAATTGAATTAATAAGCAAGCGTAACTTGGTAAACTTGAAAAGGAAGTCGATGTGAAGGAGAATAACCAAGTTAATTGAGAAAACTCACGAGATGGCGCAAGAGCATAATTAATGGTTAGATGTAGGGTCTAATGACATATAAAACTGAGGCGCTTGGACCTGTTCATACATTAGAGGATGAATAATCCTAAGGGGTAGATCATCAGGATGTCAAAAGACACAAAGAGGAGCGCATGTCCATCTAGATATTCTTGTAGGCTCCAACGGACTGGGTTAAGAAGCACGCGGCTTCCGGGGACGTAGGGTACTCTTGGTATTCCTTGGTGAGTGGCAGATGATCCGGCTATGCTCACAGAGGTTAGGTCTGCGTGGGTGAACCAATGAGTGTGCCTTGATTGCAATAATAAGGGGCAATCAAAAGACTAAGATGAACCAGCGTGATTCGGCAAGACCAGTTAGTGCCCTGTGATAGCAACTCGTCGTCTACCTACCATCTTCAGTCAGTACGTAAAGCAGAAAGGCGGAGAACTCCAAAAGACCATATACTTTGCTATCTAGTTATGGGTGAGGTTGGCCAATAGGTTTGAAGGGCATAGGGGGCCAGGGTTAAGTTCTCATTCTTGATATTCTCGGGTGCCTTTTATTAGTTGAGGCAGGGGTCTAGTGGGACCATAGCCACTGTAAAAGCAGACCTTAGCATCTGCAATCGGCAGATATATGAAAGCACCCGACCGAGTTCCGTGTTTCTTGATTTGTCCTGCCACGGGACTCGGGCGCACATATAGAGAACATGTGCAATAGACATCGAGAACGATTGACAATACGTATATGGGAAAGTCTAGGTACACTCATGTCGCTCTGGGTGGTGTATCATAAGACTAGAGGGCATTATTCGAGGATGGAACCTAATTCAATCGAATGGTTCAAAGATGGCAGTCCGAAGGCTTACGTAGTATAGAAGTAGTGGTTCTTTGCAGACGTAGCGTTGACATATATACAGAAATCCTTATGACATTCGAACATAGGATTAGGGACTGCTATATTCCTGCGATGATACGGTGGAGACCGTGCGAGTAGGGTACCATGGGGTGTATCTCAATATTGAGAGATAGCTACATATACTGTATCAAGTTAATTCACTGGGAAGTAAATGGGTACAACGTGTGTGTAAGCCTTAAGTGTTGTTAACCCAAGTAACCTAATAAATAAGAAAATATGATTGAACGGTATATGTAAGATTATCCAAAGTGTATAGTTTAAATCCAGTCACCAGAACTTGTGTTTTGACCCCCTCCTCATAACACACACAGAGGTTAGATCGTGGCAGAGATATGATAGCTTTGGATACTGGTTAGGCAGTATTAATAATACGGTAAGGCTATGTTTTGATTATACTATATTTTATCCTTTCCGCTATGAGATATTTTTTTGAGCTCTGACATGTTTTATGTCTCTGTCTTTTCTGCAGGATAGCAGAGCAAACCAACTCAGGTTTCGTTGGATTGGGATTTTAAAAAAAATCTGGTCTATCGAAATCCGGGTTGTTATAGTCTGTTAGGCTAATATCTCTATTAAGTTTCAAAATTAAAAAAAGTCCAGCCGCTCTAATATTAAAAATTAGGTCCCTACATTTGAATGTGGCCATATTATTTCCAGTTTTACCCTTCCGACGCCTCATAAACCTAACCGCTCTAAATTTCGTGATTGCTAACATCAAATCGTTGTTCTAAATCACTCGATCAACAAAATAAATCAAACCCTTATCGTCGATCCTCATTTAATCTCGATCTTCAAAAAACTGGAAAATCATTGTCATTTTTATCAACAATGGCTCGAGTGAAGGTATATTTTTGTAATTTTTATTTCAGATTCCACTATTAATGAAATATGTATATTATAGATTGTAACAACAGTAATCGAAAGTGATTGTAACAAATATTATACAAATTTACTTGAAAACTTCAGTATTTACTGATTTCACGAGTTATTATCAATATTTTATTAAAAATGGTTGCATCCTTGAATACTGTTATTATAAATTCTTGCACGTTTATATGGTTTTACTAATGATAGTCACATGCTTATGTGCTATTATTCATGATTGTTGCTTGCTTGCATGATTTTATTCAGGATGGTTGCACACTTGTGTGCTATTATTTATGATAGTTACACACTTGTGTGATTTTATTCACGGTAGTTGCATTCTTGGGTGATTTTATTACAGATAGTTGCACATTTGTGTGCTTTTATTAATTGTATTTGCACGCTTATGTGCTTTTATTCAGGGTAATTACATGCCTATGTGATTTTATGCATGATAGTTGCACGCTTAGGTGATTTTATTAATGATAGTTGCACACATATGTGATTTTATTCATGATAGTTGTATTTTTGGGTGATTTTATTAAGGATCGTCGCATGCGTGTATGTTTTTATGCAGAATAGTTGTACACTTGTGTGTTATTATTCATGATAGTTGCATGCTTCTATGCTTTTATTCATGAAAGTTGCATGCTTCTGTGCTTTTATTCAGGATAGTTGCACGCTTGCGTGCTTTTATTCATGATAATTATACTCATGTGTGCTTTTATTCATGATAGTTGCATGTTTGTGTGGTATTGTTCAGGATAGTTTCATAATTGTGTGCTTTTATTAAGGAAACTTGCACGTTTGCATGCTTTTATTCTTGATACTTGCATGCTTGTGTAATTTTATTTATGATAATTGCATGTTTGCATGTTTTTATTTAGTATAGTTGCACGCTTGCATGCTTTTATTCAAGATAGTTGCACGCTTGCATGATTTATTCATGATAGTTACATGCTTGCGTGCTTTTATTCAAGATAGTTGCATGCTTGTGTGTTTTTATTTATGATAGTTGTATGCTTGTGTGCTTTTATTCAGGATAGTTGTATGCTTGTGTGCTTTTATTCGTGATAGTCGTATGTTTGCATTATTTTATTTAGGATAGTCGCATGTTTGCATTATTTTATTCAGGATAGTCGTATGCTTGCATGCTTTTACTCAGGATAGTCGTACGCTTGCATGCTTTTATTCAGTATAGTTGCATGCTTGCATGCTTTTATTCAGTATAGTTGAACGCTTACGTGATTTTATTCAGGATAGCCGCACACTTGCATGCATTTATTCAGAATAGTTGCACGCTTGCATGCTTTTATTCAGGATAGTCGCATGCTTGAATGCTTTTATTCAGGATAGTCGCATGCTTGAGTGATTTAGTCGCATGTTTGCGTGATTTTATTCATGATAGTCGCACGCTTCCATGATTTTATTCACGATAGTTGCATGCTTGCATGGTTTTATTCAAGATAGTTGCACGCTTGCATGATTTTATTAAGGATAGTTGCACGCTTGCATGCTTTTATTCAGGATAGTCGCATGTTTGCATGATTTTATTCAGGATAGCCGCACATTTGCATCTTTTATTCGGGATAGTCACACGTTTGCATGCTTTTATTCAATGTAGTTGCACGTTTGCATGCTTTTATTCAGTATAGTTGAACACTTGCATGATTTTATTCAGGATAGCCGCACACTTACATGCTTTTATTCAGGATACGCGCATGCTTGCATGCTTTTATTCAGTATAGTTGCACGCTTGCATGCTTTTATTCAATATAGTTGAACTCTAGCGTGATTTTATTCATGATAGTCGCATGCTTGCTGATTTTATTCACGATAGTTGCACGCTTGCATGCTTTTATTCAGTATAGTTGCACGCTTACATGCTTTTATTCAGTATAGTTGAACGCTTGCATGATTTTATTTATGATAGTCGCATGCTTGCGTGATTTTATTCACGATGGTTGCAAACTTGCGTTATTTTATTCACGATAGTTGCATGCTTACATGCTTTTATTCAGGATAGTCGCATGCTTGCATGATTTTATTCAGGATAGTTACACGCTTGCATGATTTTATTCATGATAGTCACATGCTTGCATGATTTTATCACGATAGTTGCATGCCTGCATGCTTTTATTCAGGATAGTTGCACGCTTGCATGATTTTATTCATGATAGTTGCACGCTTGCATGATTTTATTTAGGATAGTTGCACGCTTGCATGATTTTATTCAGGATAGTTACATGCATGTGTGCTTTTATTTAGGATAGTTGCATGCTTGCGTGCTATTATTCAGGATAATTGCATGCTTGTGTGTTATTATTCAGGATAATTGCATGCTTACGTGCTATTATTCGGGATAATTGCATGCTTATGTGTTATTATTCAGGATAATTGCATGCTTATGTGCTTTTATTAAGGTTAGTTGCACGCTTGTCTGCTATTATTCATGATAGTTGCGCTATTGTATGCTTTTATTCAAGATAGTCGCATGCTTGTATGATTTTACTCAGGACAGTTGCATGCTTGTGTGATTTTATTCATGATAGTTGAATGCTTGCGTGGTTTTATTCATGATAGTTGCATTCCTGTGCGATTTTATTCAGGATAGTTGCACGCTTGTGTGCTATTATTCAGGATTGTTGCACGCTTGTGTGGTATTATTTAGGATAGTTGCACACTTGTGTGCTATTATTCATGATACTTACATGTTTGTGTGATTTTATTAAGGATAGTTGCATGCATGTGTGCAAATATCTACATATATTCAAACCATATTTAATTATTATTTTTTGACCCTTATTACAGAGACCAAATGTGGAAGAAGGTGATAATGAAGACAGTAAAAAAGAAACAACATTAATTATCACAGAACAACTTTCAAAACCTATGCCAATAATGAAAAGAAGGAAAACCGAAGATGAACCAATGTTTTCCAGGAAGGAGAATGTATACAAAAATAATCTTAAGGCGTTCATTGAATTGGTGGAAATGATAAAGAAAGATGAACTAATTATGACACAACCATTCAGATATTTGGAAAAACTGTCGCTCTATGGGTTTAATAACATGATTTTTGATGGGCTCATTTCACCTGTAGAAACCATTAAAAATTCTACAACTTTAGATCTCATCATCAAGAACTACAAGAAGAACTTAAAATATTTTCAGTTCGGTGATTTGATACTTACTTTTACACAAGAAAATGTTGCAGAATTACTAGCTGCTCCAATACAAGAAGAGTTGATAAAAACAATGGGGCACTTGAAAAAGAACGAGAAGGACGATGAAGAATATAAATCATTCATGGAAAGATACTTTAAAGAAGAAGCCTCAGTCAACAAGAAAAATATAGAGAGACAGATTTTTTTTGACAATGAAAGAAGACACGGCTGAAGCAAGTTTTGATACAGTGAAGCTTCTACTTCTTTATTTGGCAGCAACATTTCTTCTTACAAACCCTAAATACAGCTTACCATAGACCTTGATTCCATATTGTGTATGCAGTCAGAAATTAATGAAAATATCTTGGCCAAAAATCATACACAATCATCTTATAAGCTAGGTGGAAAAATACTTTGAAACACCATGCAAGATTAATGCTTGCGTGACACTATTGTTTGTACTATTTTAAAACTTTTTTGTATGTTTCTTATTTAATTATTGTTCATTCTAATAATAAATATTTATTTTATTTCTTTCTTTTTGTTCTTTTTTTTGCAGTGGTGGGTTTGTGAAAAAACCTATGTATAAAAAAATCAAAGAAAGAATACAGTGATGTATATCCCCTGGCTGGAAAATGGGATATAAAAATGTTGAAACCAAGCACCTTAATGAACGTCAAACACACATCTGTAAGTGATATTTAATTTTGAATAATTTTTAAGTGTCGTATTAAAAATAGATGCATACAAGTATACAGATATATAACAACAATTGTATACTTGTATGCATCTATTATAAAGAGTTGCATACATGTATGATTATAATCATAACAATTGCATGCATCTATGCGTCTATTCACAACAGTCACATTCATGTATGCTTCTATTCTGAATAGATGCATGCTTGTATGTAACTATTAAGAATAGATGCATGCATCTATTCTTAATAGTTGCACGCATGTATGCATCTATTCAAAATAGTTGCATGCATGTATGCATGTATTTTGAACAGATGCATGTATGTATGGATCTGTATACAAAAAATGCATGGATGTATGCACTTATTTTCTACAGATGAATACATACCTGCAATTATTTACAGTATTAATTGAAAATTTGCTACCTTTGTTTTCAGGATTTCCAAGGAAAGGAATTAAAACTGTTGGAACAAGCCGTTGACAAAGACAAAGAGTACGAAGAAATTTACAAAACAAGGGAGGAAAATTACAGGAATTTGATAGTAAAGCTACAATAGGAAAATAAACAACTTAAAGAGGAAAATTTAAGGTTAAAAAAGAGAGTACAAGAACTTGCTGAAAGTGACGAATTTGCATAAGATGAGATTGAGGAAAATAATGAGAGTGAAGTAAACACTGATAGTGAGAAAAATAATAAGAGTGAAGAAAATACTGAGAGTGAAGACAAAAAGGGAAGAAAATTACAACTTCAAATAAAAGATTTGAATGCAAGTGAAAATGAGGATGATGATCAAAGTGAGGAATATGCTAATGAAAATGAAGAGGAAAAGAATAATGAGGATAAGAGTGAGGATGAGAGTGAGGATGAAAAGCAGGAAAAGGATAATATGAATGATGAAAATGAAGATGAGAATAATAATGCTGATGATGATAAGAATAAAAGTGCCAAAGGTGACAAGAATGATAATGTTGACAAAGATAATATGGAAAAAGAACACATTGCAGAAGATGAAGGAAATGATGAACATCATAAAAATTAGATGTTGACATGAAGGATAAAGATAGAAAAGATGATAAAAGAGATATTGATCAGATTGATAACATGGAAATAGATATAGAGGAGAACAATGATGAGGATGGACAGAAGGAACAGGAGCAGAAGAAGGTAGAGAAGGAGGTGGAGAAGGAATAGAAGGAGGTGGAACAGGAGCAGAAAAAAGGTAAAAAAATTAGATAAGGAAAAAGGTAAAAAATAATTATAGTTTTCTGATGGTAATAATGTACACATTATCTAGTTTCAAGCAATATATTATAACAAAATTGTTGCATGCTTATGTGCATCTATTACAAATTATTGCATGCTTGTGTGCATCTATTAGAATAGTTGCATGCTTGTGTGCAGCTATTTTGAATAGTTGCATGCTTGTGTGCATCTGTTCAATTGCTGATGAGATGTGACAACCCGGAAAATCCGAGCCAATTTTTTTTTATAAATTGGCTATTTTAGTGGATTTTAAATATTTAAAATAAATATTTTAAATAATAACGACGAAAAGTATGTTTGAGTCGATGTTTGAAAATAAATATAATTATTTTAAATTACAAACAAGGCCTGAAATGGCGCGGTAGTTTCAAAATTCGAATTCAAACTTTGACTGACTGTATCGGGTGCAAAATAAAACGGATTTTAGTGAAACTAAAAATATTTAAATCTGTTTATGATTATCTCTCTAACGAATCTGAAAAATCGAAGTTTCATAGCAGGAATCAAAAGTTATGGCCAAATGACTTTTCAGAAAGGTCGCCATAGAGAATATATAGCCCGTGAAAATAGTCATTTTGCAAACGACCTCAGAATTCGACGAAACCACTTTTGTTGGATCCGGGATGTCAAATTATTGCTAGGTTTCAAATTCCATAATTTTTTAAGCTAATATGTGAGCGTGACAAAGGAAAACGTGTTTGGTTGATTTTAGTTAAATTGGATCGATCAGAATATGACCATTTTTCAAACGGCCTCAGAATTCGACGAAACTAGTTTTGTTAGGACCGTATCATCAAAACATAGCTAGATTTATTTTTTAGGAATTTTTAGAATCAGTATGTGGCCCCGGCAAATTGAAATGTACGTTCAAATCAAATATTGAATGTTTTATATTTTAATTTGAAGTAAAACTGACTGAAACAGTCGAATGGGCCTACGAAACATATTCCAATATGTTTGGAATGGGGGTATTTAGCTAAGGACGACAGTCGGTGGGTTCGATTTGAAGGTCGAATGGAAAAGTTGTTATTTTTGGAAATAAAAAAATATAAAAAATAAAAAGAAACCCTAATTTTTGGTCAAAGGGTTCATTTCCGCGGTCAGCACAAAATAAACCGCCGTTTCTTCAAATGAAAGGCGGGTTTCGTTCAATCCCTTCCACCGATTATTCTCCACATCCAATTCGACTTAGAGTAGGGTAATGAAGCAAAAATCATTGTACTCATCTAGCTCTATGAACTGATCTCAAGTTGATGGAATATGGTGAGGTATTTCCGCCGAAATCTGGGCTCGAAGTGGCCATCTTTGATCGCGTTTTGCGAAGAGGATACGGGTGCGAGCTGGGGTTTGTCACGGCCGAGGGTAGAGGGCGTCACTGTCTTCGAGGTGAGAGGGTTCGATTAGATTCCGGCGCAGCGTTTAGGGTTGCGATTGGAGCCCTAATTTCTTGATTTGGGTTCAGCGAGTTACGGCAGTTTGCCTGTAGATGGAGAAGACGGGGTCAAAGGGATTACGGAAAGGATTAGTGATTAATTTATTTACTAATTATTTAAAATATGTAATCAATGTTTAAAGGCCTATAACTTATTCGTTTGAACTCAGAATTGGACAAACTTGAGTTCGTTGGAACTGTGAGATCGAACACTACTTTTTAGAACTGACTGGAAGCGATTTGGGGCAAATTAGAATTTCGGGCAAATTCAAATCCAAACCGAATAGAAATTCAGAAATAAAACCGATCAAGGTGAGAATTCTCTCACTATATTATTTCTGTACAGTTATTTATTGTATAACTGCATATATGAAATGCTCCCCGTCGTCCACAGACCATGGACGACTTGTTTGATTGTATTCTGTGTGAAAATTGATGTGATGTGAAAAGAAAATAATATATATATATATGAAATTATATATATACGAAATGTGAAAAAAAAATATTAAATTATATATATATGAAATGTGAAAAATATATATATGAAATTATATATATACGAAATGAAAACGATATATATATGAAATGTGAAAACGATATATATATGAAATGTGAAAACGATATATATACGAAATGTGAAAACGATATATATATGAAGTGAAAATAATATATATATATATATATATGAAGTGAAAACATTATATATATGAAAGCGAAAACATTATATATATGAAAGTGAAAACATTATATATATGAAAGTGAAAATATTATATATATATGAAAGTGATAATAATATATATATATGAAGTGTGAATGAAATAAATATTGATTGGTTGAAGATATAATTTTTAACATATATATACACTGTATAAAATTTTCGTGTATATGGAATATTCAATTTTGATTTGAAATTGAATATGAAGTTGAAGTCATTTTAAAAACGAATTTAAAACGATTTATAAAATACGTTTTAAATGGAAATCGACAAAATATATATAATATATATTGTATATATAATATAATGGCCTGAATAAAACGCGCCGCGCTGCGGCAGTTCGCGAATTTCGACCATTGACTTCGAATTGACGTCGCGGGAGATCCGACCGTCGGATTCTCCTGAAACCAGAACCGTTGGGTTCGTATCGAAAAGAGCTTTCCAACGAATATAAGAAATTTGAAATCTAACGGTTGGATTTGGAATTATGTCCAAATCAAATTTGGAAAAGGTCGTTGTAAGTGCAGTTCGATGGCCGTTGATGGAAATCGATTGTACGAGCCTTGATAAAATTATTAAAAATAGCAATAATTTGTGTAAAATCATAAGAAATGATTTGGAAAGAATTGGGATGAAAATTTCCATATTTGAAAAGATAAAAATAGTTTCTTATCGAAATGAACTAGTTTTGAACTAGAATTATAATCCATTTATTTTTGAATTAAATAAATTGGATTTGAAATGGGTTTTAAATAACCAGAATTTCCAATATATGAATTGGAATGGATTTGAATCGAAATTATCTTTGGAATATTTGGATATTGGTTTCCGTGATTATACAGATATTGTGGAGGAATTTGAAAGATATATGTATATCGTTAATCCAATACGATATTTGTTGATTTCAGAATTTGATATTGATTATAAGCGGATATATTTTCTATTCAGAGCCTTGTATTTAATATCAAATTGGATTTAGGGTTTGTCGTGAACTGTGTTTAAATGACATTAGTTCTTTAACCCGAGTAAAAGCAGGATTAATTTCCAAAAAGTAGAACAATCAATATGGAATGATTTTAGAGATGAACCAATTGGAGTTTGAATAAATCTTTAATTAGATTTGAATGAATGAATGGTGATTAAATTTACCAAAACATGAGATGTGGTGTAAACTAAATATACGTGGTTGTTGATATTGATTGTGACTGATTGATTGTTTGGATGGTGCTCGACCAGTTTATGGGTAGAATATGCCTTTACATTTAGCATTGGGTTGGGTAGAAATACTGATATGCTAACGCCTTGTGAACCACTTCACGATTTGACTATGAGGTGTTAGCGAAGTTGCTGTGTTCATTTCAAATTTAATGAATGATTTTGAAATGATATATTTTCTTAAGTGAAAAGAAATGTATTCCCGATTTTGGACAGGGAACGTTTTATAAAACAGAAAGGATTTCGAGGCCTAAACCCGATGATTTCGAAATGATTTGGAAATGTATTATGGTTTTACATTGTAGTTCATTACATATTCGATTAGTTGCTATTAATGATGTATATGTTTGGTGGCGGAGAATTTATTCTCTTGCTTAACACCCTTCTTTGAGACGTATGAGCTCAAAGGTTATATGATTAATAGTGACTGATCATATGTGTGAATTGCTGATGCGAAGTACTATAGATTTGATTATACTTGTGATTATTGTGTTGGGAAAAGATTTTCCCTACTTCGGGATATGAAATGGTTTAGCGTGTGGCTAAAGATTCGGGTAACCCGGACGACTAAAAGTATGGGTGAGATGGGCGGTGTATGCTTCCATGTGTGGGAGATGCATCGTCGGTGTAGCCTGCTCCTATGTGGGGTAGGTGCACATTTATATATCGAGTTGCTAGGTGTGTACCCTTTGCCTTGTCTCGGGGGAGCCTGATATTTGGTTGCATACTTGTTTGTATGCATTGTTATGTTTTGGAATTCATATTTCCGAACGATTTGATTTGAGATCCCGAAGTGAAATCTACTTTGATATAGAAAGTTAGATATGTTTTTCAAATGATTTGAAATAGAAATCGGGAAATAACGTCCAAAGGAATAATTTCTGTAAATTGAATTGGATTTAGAAAATCTACGTGTGGTGATTAGTCTAAATGGGTAGATTGGGATATTGCATGTTGATTGATGCATAGTAGATCCATATATCTATATTGATTATTGTTTATACATTGGCATTCATGGGGGTAAACCCGTTCCGCATTAGCGGCGTGGTCCCGTGATATGCCATATTATTAAATAAGTTAATTATAATTGTTTAGAGTTTCTCACACCAGTCCCATGACTGACTCGTAGTTTGTTTTTCCCTTGCAAACTTGGGTGCCCTTATTTTCCACACGGGCAGTCGAGTAGTTTTATTTTGCAGATATATTGAGCAGGATTCTGGATTGAAGCTTTAAGCTGTGTCCAGGCGTTTATCGTCTTCCGCTGTGTTATTTTATTTGTTTCCGCTGCATTGTATTACATTTATTGTAAATTAATCTTCTGCTGTATTATTATATTCGATATACTCTGATGTAACATTATTATGATTTTTGTAAAAGTCTTTTGTTATTTTTTCTGATGTGTTGTATGCCCAGAGTTAGCGTATGCGGGATTCGAACGGTCTTGGTCGATTTAGCGATCGATTAGGTCAGAGCGAAATCCGTGTCGTTACATGAGACTAACAATATGTAAATAGATAACATGGAGAAGAATAATGATCATAAAAATGATGATGAAAAATCAAAAGACATAAAGGAGCTGGAGAAGAATCATGACAAGGAGCAGCAAAAGAAGTCGGAGCATCAAAATTTTATAAAGCAAAAAGGTAAAAAAAAATTGTAATGGTAATAATGTTCTAAATATCAAGTTTCCATCAATACATTGTTGATATCTGATATTATTCTCAGTTGCAGCCCAAAAAAATAGAAACAAACAGAAACCGTGATTGTTGAGGATTATGAGATGCGACCAACATCAGAAGAAATGCATGCACGAACTGTTGGAGAATGGAGTTTAGATGACAACAACCTTATTCAATTACCATTGATTATAAAATATAAACTAACATATTTATCTAGAATATATATATATACACATATGCAGGATTTGTATATAGGAATCAATACTGAAGACTGTACAGTTTAAGAGCAGTTAGAGATTCAGAATTCAGAGTAGATTCAAGACTCATGAGTAATCAAGATATCAAGATGTCAAGAGTTCAGGATTAATATAATTATAGAGTCTATATTTTGTAAGACTCTAAATAGCACTCCAGGTTCAAATCAAAATTCAAATTCTGATTTGTCAATTCTTTTCTTAATCCTTTCTATTTTTGTTTTTCTCAATTCTCTCTATTTTTATTTTTCTATTTTATTCTCAATCCTCTCTATTTTGTTTATATATTTTTATTCTTCTTCTTTTTTTCAAACTTAAGTTTTTATATATACTTTATTTATATTTTATTTTAAAACCTTATAATTTTATAAATATATTTATATAGTTTAAAAATATGTTTTCATATGTTTTTCTGTCATATAATATTGATTTACAACATTAGAATTTTATTTAAGAATTTCCAGAATTAGTTTTATATCAAAACACTTGAAAATGCTTTGAAAATCAATTTTGTACATAGGTACGTCGACATAGCATAATATGTATGTCGACATATAATAGCTAGTTTTTTAAATTTGAAGGGAAGTGTCTTTTCACTATTTGAAACGTTGCAACCCTTCACTCTCTATAAAAAGAGGCCAAAACTGAATTTTCTAACATCTCTTCTTCTCCATCTTCATCCCAGTTCATCCTACCATTATTCTTATCCATTTTTATGTTTTTTACACTTATACTCTACCGAATTCACTTCTGAATCGATCAAACTTCTTCTCTCTACACTCTGTATTCTCTGAATCAAGTGTTATTGAAGAGTTATAGGGCTGTTTTGTAATTGCTTGGATTGAAAGATCCAATTTGTAAGTCAAGATAAGCGGTTTTATCCTTGAATTTGTGAAATCAAGTTTTAGGAGTCTGTATACCCTTGTTGAACCGTGAAATCAAGGAATAGGAGTCGGTGTCTCCTTATTGATCTGTGAAATCAAGGAGGGTGTATTTGGCTATTTGAAAATAGTAATAAAACTCTGTACAATCCAGCGTTGTGCGGGACTGGACGTAGAAGTGATCTGAACCAGTATAAAATCCGGTGTGTTCTTTCCTTTTCCGCGTTTTCCTTTATTTCTGTTTATTTTGCATTTGTGTTTGAATTGGTGTCTGTGATTGTGTTTGTGTTATTTGATTCACTCCATAATTCTATTTATATTTAAGTTTTGTTTAAAATTCTTACAAACACTATTCACTCCCCCCTCTAGTGTTTGCTTTGCATTAACGATCCTTTCTGCAGTCCCTAACAATTGGTATCAAAGCAAGGTCTTTCAAAAGATCATAATCTGATTTGTGAAATTTTGGTAAAATGGAAAATTTTGGAATATCTGATTTTATAAGTGTCAATTCATTCGTTGCATCAAAGGTAAGAGAAGTCTGCATATATTAATGTTAAAAAGCATGTGATATACTAAGATATTGTTCAATACAGAAAAGGATGAGTTTTATGACTTTTGAAAATTCAAAATTTGAAAAGATGGGTAAAGTGGCTATTGGCAATTCAAATTTTGAAAAGGTGGCTATTAGCAATTCAAATTCTGAAGAGGTGTCTATTGAAAATTCAAAACTTGAACTGGTGTGTTACATAGCTATTGAAAATTAAAATTTTGAAAAGCAACTGGTGGAAATGAAAAAGGACAAATGGATACTGGATAGTGGCTGTTCGAGACATATGACTGGAAATCCAAAACTACTAAATAATCTGAAGTATGAAGTTGGTGGATTGGTAAACTTCGGATATAATTCTAAAGGATACATCATTGGAATCGGCAATGTCGGTAATTCTGAAACTCCTACTCTTTCAGACGTTTTATTAGTTAGGAATTTAAAACATAATTTACTAAGTATAAGTAAACTTTGCAATAAAGGATTTAAAATAAAATTTGAAAAGAATAAATGTTTTATAGAAGATAGGAATTCAAAAGTTATATTCGAAGGAGATAGAAAGAAAAATGTTTATATATTAAGTATGAAAATTTTCAATGATAATTTATGTCTTACGCCCAATACAAGTGATCCCTGGATTTGACATAAGAGATTCAGTCATACAAATTTCAAACATATTTCTAAATTAGTTTATGTTAGAGGATTACCCAAAATGAAATTCAAAGTTAATAACTAATGCGATGCTTGTCAATTCGGAAAATTAAAGAAGAGTTCATTTAAATCAAAAGAAGAAATCACTACTTCAAAACCATTAGAATTAATACACATGGATTTATTTGGTCCATCTCAAACTCAATCAATAAACCATAACAGATATGTGTTTATAATAGTTGACGATTTTTCTAGATACACTTGGATTTTGTTTCTTAAAAATAAAAGTGATGCTTTCGATCAATTCAAAATCTTTTCTAAAAAAATTCAAAATTTATTATCGCTAAAAATTAAAATAATACGTAGCGATCATGGTGGAGAATTCGAAAATGAGAATTTTGAAAAATATTGTAATAAAAAGGGAATAACTCACAATTTTTCAATTCCAACAACTCCTTAACAAAACGGAGTAGTTAAACGTAAAAATAGAATGATACAAGAATGTGCAAGAACTATGTTATCCGATAGTAACTTACCAAGGAGTTTTTGGGCTGTGGCAGTAGCAGCAGCTTGTTATATTATTAATAGAATTTCAATTAGACCTTTGACTCATAAAACTCCTTATGAACTTTTATACAACAAGAAACCAAAAGTATCATATTTTAAAACATTTGGAAGTAAATGTTTTATACTTAATACAAAGGATAATTTAGATAAATTTGATTCAAAATCAGATAAAGGAATTTTTATTAGATACTCAAAATGAAGCAAGGCTTATAAAGTTTTTAATACTTGAACCAACACTATAGAAGAAACATTAAACGTATCTTTCGATGAAAACTATAAAAATATAACTCAAAACGATGAAGGCGATTGTGAGGATGAAATTAATAATAAAGATAACCAACCAAGTAAAAGAATTAGAATAATTAGAGATCATCCTGTAGAAAATATCTTAGGGGATATTGAATCCGTTGTTAGAACTCGCAATCAATTAAATAATATGAGTAATGCCGCATTTATATCAACTATAGAACCTAAAAATCCAAAGGAAGCTTCTTCTGATGATTCATGGATACTTTCTATGCAAGAAGAATTGAATCAATTTACTAGGAATGCAGTATGGGAACTTGTTCCTAGACCAGAGGATAAAACAATTATAGGAACCAAATGGGTCTATAAAAATAAAATGAATGAACACGGTGAGATAGTAAGAAATAAGGCACGACTAGTAGCACAAGGATATACTCAAGAAGAAGGAATAGATTATGATGAAACTTTTTCCCCCGTAGCAAGACTAGGGGCTATTAGAATTTAACTAGCTTTTGCAAACTATAATAATTTCAAATTATACCAAGTGGATGTTAAAAGTGCGTTTCTAAATGGATTTGTCATAGAAGACATATATGTAGAGCAACCACCCCTATTTAAAGATGAAAAATCACCAGATCACGTATATAAACTAAAGAAAGCTTTATATGGATTTAAACAGGCTCCTAGAGCTTGGTATGATAATTACGAAATTATTTATTAAAATTAAACTTTGAAATAGGAAAATTAGATAATAAGTTGTTTATTAAGAAAAATAACAAAGATATTTAATTAGTACAAATATATGTTGATGACATAATTTTTGGGTCAACAATTGAAAAAATGAACAAAGAATTTTCAGATATTATGAGTAAAGAATTTGAAATGTGTAACAACCCGAAAATCTGAGCCAGTTTAAAATTTTTATTTTGGCAATTTTATTGAATTTTGAATATTTAAAATAGATTATTTTAAATAATAATGACGAGAAAATTTATTTTGAATATAATTCGAACGTATATATTTATATAGATCGTCGTTAGAATATAATATTTATTTTAAATTATAAAAGGAATTGAAAATGGCGCGGTAGTTCGATAATTCGATTTCAAATTTCAAATGAATGTACCGAGTGCAAAATAAACCGGATTTTAGTGAAACTAAAAATATTAGAATCTAATTGAGAATATCTTTCCAACGAATCCGAAAAATTGAAATTTCATAGCGGGAATCAAAAGATATGCCCAGTTGAAAATTCAGAATAGTCGTTATGGAATTCTGGCCCTTAAAAATGGAAATTTTGCAAACGACCTCAGATTTCAACGAAACCACTTTTGTTGGATCCGTGATGTCAAGTTATTGCTAGATTCCAATTTTCATAATTTTTCGAATCAATATGTGAGCGTGGCAAAGGAAAACGCTTTTGACCAGTTTCAGTTGATTTTAATCAACCGGAAAATGGCCATTTTTCGAACGGTCTCAGAATTCGACGAAATTAGTTTTGTTAGGACCGTATCGTCAACACGAAGCTAGAAAATATTTTTCGGGAATTTTTAGAGTCTGTATGTGGGCCCGGTAAATTGAAATACGCGTTCAAATTCAATATATAGAGTTATATTTTAAATTCTACGGAAACTGATCAAAACGGTCGAATTGGACTGCGATACATATCCCGTTGTGTTCGGAATGGGGGTAATTAGCTAGGGGCGACAGTAGGTAGGTCTCGTTAGGAGGTCGAAGTAAAAAGTTGCTTTTTATGGAAAAAAAAATTAAAATTAAATAAAATATAATTGGGCCCAAACCCCATCCCTCTTCAAACCCGGTCATCCCCATCCCTCTTCAAACCCCTCTCCCTTCAGTAATCGGTCAAAACCGATTTCGATAAAAAAAACACTCGACGAATCCACCATCGCCCCCCCCCCCCGATTCCGGCCACCGCGCCTCAGGCACCCTCTCCCCGACCATGGCTGCCTCCAGCGCCTCCCCCTGGCCATTAGCGCCTCCCCCCTGGCCATCAATGCCTCCCCGTCACCCCTCTTTTCTCTCTCCCCTTCTGGTTTCAACAAATCGCCAAAAGAACCCTCCACCGCCCTCGTTCGGACCTGCGCCGCCCCTTGTCACCTTCCTCCGCCTCCAGCGAACCAGACCCCCCCTGCACCGCCAGTTCATCACCTCAGCCCCCCTTCTCGCTGAAACAAAGAAAGTTTTTATTTACTTATTTGTGCTATTAAAGGTTCGATTTTAATACTTGTATTAGCATGATAAAAAAATAGTTTTTATTTATATAAAAGAAACGATTTTTTTAAAAAAAATATGTAATGACATGAAAATCAGTTTTATATTTTGGTATAATATAGTCTAGATCTGAAAACTTTAATTTATGAAAGTTGAGATTTTTGAATGCGAAAAGAAAAAGACGAAATCTTTATAAATGAAAAAGACGAAATCTTTATAAAAGAAAAAGACGAAATCTTTATAAATGGAAAAGACGAAATCTTTATAAATGAAAAGACGAAATCTTTATAAATGAAAAGACGAGATCTTTATAAATGAAAAGGCAAAATCTTTATAAATGAAAAGACGAGATCTTTATAAATGAAAAGGCGAGATTTTTATATAGTCAAAGGCGAGATTTTTATATTATATAGATAGTAAAAATTCGATCTTTACATATGAAGTAGAAATATAAAAATATAATTTTTATATAGAAATAAGCACTGCAATATATATGAAGTAAAAATAAAAATATGATTTTTATTTATTGAAATGAAGTAATAAAAATATAATTTTTATTTGAACAACGTGAAAAGAACTGCATTGGAATTTCAAGCAGATCGAAAAGGTTCAACAGTTCAAAAGCAAAGCACGGCGGAGTGGAACCCTCTGTGAGAACTTCTTACCTTTTAATTTTGTTTTCTAGTTAATAATATATACTAGGATGCAGACGGTGTTTAGTAGCACTCGACACCCGTCGTCCATAGACCATGGATGGCTTGTATGCTTGTTTGTTTGATTTTGATGTGCAGTTGATTGTGTGATGTGATGCGAAATGAAATAAAATATTTTATAGTGGAAAATATTTTATAGTTAAAAATAGAATTTTTAACGTGTATTAAAAACAAATTAATATAAAAAAATCGGAGATTTGTTTATATACACTGATTTGATTGATACTGATTGGGACGATAAATTTTACACATCTCCCAACTGCACAAATAAAATCTGTGTTTGATTGTTTGAAACCCCACACGGGTATTGGGATGATATATGACATACACTAATCCCAATAATTAGTTGTATGTCGATCGATTGACTGACAGACTGTTATAAGCGTTAAATATTTATATTTGATGCTTATACAGTGTAGAATGCACTCTGGATGATGGTTGATTATTTATCGTTGTGATTTTATACATGTGTTGTAGAAAATCCATATAATTAACATTATATGGTAATTGATTGGGCCTCATTCCAGTTTTGAAATAGAAGTATTTGAAATAGGAATTTTTGAAATAGAAATATTTGAAATAGAAATATTTGAAATAGAAATATTTGAAAATAGAAATATATAAAGCCGTGTTGATTAGATTTGCACCATTTTGACGTGAACGATATTTATATCGATTTTATTAAAATTGAAATGAATATTGAAGTGAATTGACATTCGAATTAAATTGAAGTGAATTGAAATTCGAATTAAATTGAAGTGAATTGAAATTCGAATTAAATTGAAGTGAATTGAAATTCGAATAGAATTGGAATTCAAATTAAATTGAAATAGAAATGAAATTGTTTTGAATTGAATTTAAACGAATTGAAATTGAATTGAAATCGATTCAAATTGAAATCGATTTGAAATGAAATTAAAACGAATTTATGTTGAAAAATTCAATCTAGATTTTAATTTGAAATGGAAGTTGAAATCGTTTTGAAAACGAATTCCAAACGATTTATAAAATACGTTTTAAAAGGAAATCGACGATATATATATATAATATATATTATATATATAGAATGGCCTGAATAGAATGCGTCGCGCCGCGGCCGTTCGCGAATTACGACCTATGACTTCGAATGGATATTGCGGGGGATCCGACCGTCGGATTCTCTTAAAACCGAAACCGTTGGGTTTGTATCGAAAAGAGCTTTCTAACGAATATTAGAAATTTGAAATCTAACGGTTGGATTTGGAATTATGTCCAAATCAAATTCGGAAAAGGTGGCTGTAAGTGCAGTTCGATGGCCGTTGATGGAAATCGACTGTACGGGCCTTGATAAAATTATTAAAAATATCAATAATTTGCGTAAAATCATAAGAAATGATTTGTGAAGAATTGGGATAAAAAACTCCATATTTGTAAAGATAAAAATAGATTTTTATCGAAATGAACTAGTTTTGAACTAGAATAATAATTTATTTATTTTGTTAAAATAAATAAATTGGATTTGAAATGGTTTTGAAAATAACCAGAATTTCCAATAATTGCATTGGAATGGATATGACTCGAAATTGTCTTCGGAATATTTCGATGTTGGATTTCGTGATTATACAGATATTGTTATGGAAATTTGAAAGATATATATATCGTTATTTCCAATACGATATTTGTTGGTCATAGAATTTGATATTGAATATAAGCCGATATATTTTCTATACAGAGCCTTGTATTTAATATCAAATGTGATTTGGGTTTGTCGTGAATGGTGTCTTCATTAACACTGTTCTTAAGCCCAGTTGAGAAAAAGATTAAATCTTTTTGTTTAGATTTAATGAAGTGGACCAATTAAATAATATTTAATTGGAATTGAATTGGTATTGATTTTTGGGTTTATCATGAACAGTGTTTTAAATAACACTTGTTCTTTAACCCGATAATTAATGGAATGTGATTTTGGGTTTATCGTGAACAGTGTTTTAAATGACACTGATTGTTTAACCCAGTTAAAGATTAAAACTAAGTGGAGTTTTAATGAATCTTTAATTAGATTGAAAAGATCGAGAATGGAGTATCACCAGTTTTACTCCCGGCGATAGTTAAATCTTTAATTAGATTTGAACGTGAAATGGTAATTGAAGTTACCGATAACACTGTGGTGTTAGATATGAAGTATGACCAGTTTTACTTCATGGGATGAATAGGTGGGGACTGGGAAATAAAATAAATGATTACTCCGGTGTGGTTCGCTAACCCCGACTAGTTTGAATTGATACTCAAAGAAGATTAAAGAATAAATTTAAAGAATTTATCTTGGATAAAATTAATGGGAACCTTTCCAAAATATAAGAACATTTGAATAAAAGAATATTCTGAATTGGAATGAGGCGTATGTTGTGTTGGTGTAACACTTGTTTATTATATACGCGAGTTATTCGGAAAGACCGGGTTTATCCCATTTTGAATAACTGATACGACGATAAGTCGAAGATGAAGACGATGGTAGAAGACCGGAGGTCTTCACATCATTTGGATAATTACTGATGATCTTGATTGGGATGTACACCCAAGAAGATGGAAACAGTTGGTGATCATCCAGACGTACTTGGAGATCGATGGATATGCGGGGTACTAGGTGCCTCCGGTTTCGTTCAGACCCAGAACGAACTTGTAAATGGACTGTGTGTCTGACATTGGATTTTAGTCTGTGTGATTGATTTCTATTAAATATATATATGTTTGGCGGCGGAGAATTTATTCTCTTGCTTAACGCCCTTCTCTGAGACATACGAGCTCAGGGGTTATATATTGATGGATATCAAACGCATGGAGTGAATTGCCTGTGTGGCATGCCTAAGTGGCAATTGATCAGGGCTTCTGTTGAAAAGCAGAGTCTTGTGGTTGATGATCAAAGCACGGCCTGTGTGGCATAGATTTGTGTAACGTGAACTCGCGAGCCTCACACCCCGGTGTGAACCAAAAACGGGAGAGGACCTCAGGGAGGGCATGCGTTTCTTTCTAGCTAGAAGTGGCGTCAGTGGTTTTACATGCCCTGACGAGTTTGACTTATGTGGTTGTTGTTGTTGCGAGGTGCCTCAGTTTGATCGGACGATCCGGGTCCGATGGAGTCATTCGTTGGCTCATTTACGCCCCAAAGGGCGGGGAAACGCAGTGTTCAGGAATTTTAATCCACATCGGTGGACCGGCCCTGTCGCTCCAAGGGGCAGTTGCGGCTGTTCCTGAGGCTCGGGCTAGACAGTCTCGAATCGGTGAGGACTATCTTTTGCCTCGGTTCACAGATGGAAATCCAACTTCCAATACGTGACTTTGCGGTTTTATTTATAGAGCCTAGTATGGTGACATAGTGGGATGGAGCGCTTATGCCGTCTATGATTGATACTTATGATTTGAAGTTCTTTTATACACTATGCACTTATAGTAATAATAAATGATGTGTTTTAAACGTATCAAGCATTCTTAGCTATTATAAGGTAAAAAACCCTATCCTCCGGCTTGCGTTGCATTGTGTGATGGGACCTGGGTCTTATAATAGCTTCATTTTTCTTTATTTAGCATTGAGCTGTTTTTTTTATGCACTGGTATTCTTGGGAGGAAACCCTTTCCATGTTATACGGCGTGGTCCCTTGATTTACCTAACTTTAAAATAAAGATTAATAACTGTTTTAGTTCTCACACCAGTACCATGACTGACCTGGAGTTTATTGTTTTAACCTAAACTCAGGGTGCCCTTATTTTCGACACAGGCAGCTAGTAGTTTTGGGTTTTGCAGATTTATATTCATAGGAACCTGGTTTACAGCTTGAACGATATCCTGAAAGCTTTGTATCCGTGTATCTTCTTCAGTTGTATTTTGTATTATTTTCCGCTACTATGTAATGTATTGTTTTCTCTGATATTTTTCTGTTGTGTAATATTTATTTATACTCTATATATTCTTGTATTCTGATGGAATTGTTGTAATAAACAATGAAATGTTCTTCCGTCTGCGTTCTGTTGTGGCTAGTCCTCGAGGTTATCCGGGCTTTCCTTACCGGGGAAGTTACGGGCTATCATAGTTGGTATCAGAGCTTTGGTTTACAAAGCTCAGAGAACAAGACGCATTAGAACCAAACGAAAGAATTCATCAGAGATTGGATTAGTAATATCCAATGAGAATGACTCGTTAGAGATGGGATCAATAGTATCCTAGAACGAGTGTGAAGAGTATATTTTTAAAATGAAAACAATTTTTGTTTTGAAAATTTAAATCAATTATCCATATTTGATTATTTATTTATATTGAATTTGGACAATCCAGTATATATAGATTTTGCATATACGTCTGATCCACGGGTATTCGAAGTTTTAATATACTGGATAGATATAGAATCACACTCTAGTTTCCCGGAGATGATGCTGATAATGACCATGGCATCATCAGTGTTGTGTTCGAGTGACGAAAGTGGGATTTCTATATGTTTCCTATTGACTGGTGTGAGAAATTAAATTAGATAGGGCTTATTGTTGTGATTTGGCATCAAAAATGTGATTTTTGACTATATATCAAAGTTATGAATTTGAAATGATAATTCACTAATTGATTGATGGTTGTGTTGTTTGATTATTGTTTGATTAATTAAATGTTGAACCATTTAGCCAATTTGAACCAAATAGTAAATTGTATTGAAAATTAGTCGCATATGCTTGCATGTACATGTACTCACATTGAACAGGTCATAGCAAGGAGGCTAGAGCAGAAGAATAAAATTGTTTGCCCGACAAATAGGTACATGTTTACCATAATTTCCTGTTTTGTTTGGGTGATGATGATTTTATGAGCCGATTGGCTAGCCGCTTGGCTTTTTCTTTTGGATTGAAGAAGGCCATGGGAGGCTATATGAAATATCCCGAAGTCCCCGGTGTAGGGGAGGTTATGGCGAAATTTTTCAAAAATTTAGGGTGTTAGCCAAATTTTTGGAAAATTTGAAAAGTTCTTAGAAACTGAAAAGTTGAAGAACTTAATCCGTAAAGAAAATAATGAAAGTTGAGTTGATTTGTAAAACAACTTTCGGCTTCGTTCCTTTTCGGAGACGAAAAGTTTTAAGTGGGGGAGATTGTAACAACCCGAAAATCTGAGCCAGTTTAAATTTTTTTATTTTGGCAATTTTATTGAATTTTGAATATTTAAAATAGATTATTTTAAATAATAATGACGAGAAAATTTATTTTGAATATATTTCGAACGTACATATTTATATAGATCGTCGTTAGAATATAATATTTATTTTAAATTATAAAAGGAATTGAAAATGGCGCGGTAGTTCGATAATTCGATTTCAAATTTCAAATGAATGTATCGGGTGCAAAATAAACCGGATTTTAGTGAAACTAAAAATATTAGAATCTAATTGAGAATATCTTTCAAACGAATCCTAAAAATTGAAATTTCATAGCGGGAATCAAAAGATATGCCCAGTTGAAAATCCAGAATAGTCGCTATGGAATTCTGGCCCTTAAAAATGGAAATTTTGCAAACGACTTCGGATTTCGACGAAACCACTTTTGTTGGATCCGTGATGTCAATTTATTGCTAGATTCCAATTTTCATAATTTTTCGAATCAATATGTGAGCGTGGCAAAGGAAAACGCGTTTGACCAGTTTCAGTTGATTTTAATCGACCGGAAAATGGCCATTTTTCGAACGGTCTCAGAATTCGACGAAATTAGTTTTATTAGGACCGTATCGTCAACACGAAGATAGAAAATATTTTTCGGGAATTTTTAGAGTCTGTATGTGGGCCCGGTAAATTGAAATATGCGTTCAAATTCAATATATAGAGTTATATTTTAAATTCTACGGAAACTGATCGAAACGGTCGAATAGGAATGCGATACATATCCCGTTGTGTTCGGAATGGGGGTAATTATCTAGGGGCGACAGTCGGTGGGTCTCGTTTGGAGGTCGAAGTAAAAAGTTGCTTTTTATGAAAAAAAATTAAAATAAAATATAATTGGGCCCAAACCCCATCCCTCTTCAAACCCCTCTCCCTTCAGTAATCGGTCAAAACTGATTTCGATAAAAGAAAAAAAAACACTCGACGAATCCACCATCGCCCCCCCCCCCCCCGATTCCGGCCACCGCGCCTCAAGCGCCCCCTCCCCGACCACGGCTTCCTCCAGCGCCTCCCCTCTGGCCATCAGCGCCTCCCCCCTGGCCATCAACGCCTCCCCGTCACCCCTCTTTTCTCTCTCCCCTTCTGGTTTCAGCAAATCGCCAAAAGAACCCTCCACCGCCCTCGTTCGGACCTGCGCCGCCCCCTGTCACCTTCCTCCGCCTCCGGCGAACCAGACCCCCCCTGCGCCGTCAGTTCATCACCTCAGCCCCCCCTTCTCGCTGAAACAAAGTAAGTTTTTATTTACTTATTTGTGCTATTAAAGGTTCGATTTTTATACTTGTATTAGCATGATAAAAACATAGTTTTTATTTATATAAAAGAAACGATTTTTTAAAAAAAAATATAAGGACATGAAAATCAGTTTTATATTTTGGTATAATATAGTCTAGATCTGAAAACTTTAATTTATGAAAGTTGAGATTTTTGAATGCGAAAAGAAAAAGACGAAATCTTTATAAATGAAAAAGATGAAATCTTTATAAAAGAAAAAGACGAAATCTTTATAAATGGAAAAGACGAAATCTTTATAAATGAAAAGACGAAATCTTTATAAATGAAAAGACGAGATCTTTATAAATGAAAAGACGAAATCTTTATAAATGAAAAGACGAGATCTTTATAAATGAAAAGACGAGATCTTTATAAATGAAAAGGCGAGATTTTTATATAGTCAAAGGCGAATTTTTATATTATATAGATAGTAAAATTTCGATCTTTACATATGAAGTAGAAATATAAAAATATAATTTTTATATAGAAATAAGCACTGTAATATATATGAAGTAAAAATAAAAATATGATTTTTATTTATTGAAATGAAGTAATAAAAATATAATTTTTATTTGAACAGCGTGAAAAGAACTGCATTGGAATTTCAAGCAGATCGAAAAGGTTCAACAGTTCAAAAGAAAAGCACGGCGGAGTGGAACCCTGTGTGAGAACTTCTCACCTTTTAATTTTGTTTTCTAGTTAATAATATATACTAGGATGTAGACAGTGTTTAGTAGCACCCGACACCCGTCGTCCATAGGCCATGGACGGCTTGTATGCTTGTTTGTTTGATTTTGATGTGTAGTTGATTATGTGATGTGATGCGAAATGAAATAAAATATTTTATAGTGGAAAATACTTTATAGTTAAAAATAGAATTTTAACGTGTATTAAAAATAAATTAATATAAACAAATCGGATATTTGTTTATATACACTGATTTGATTGATATTGATTGGGACGATAAATTTTACACATCACCCAACTGCACAAATAAAATCTGTGTTTGATTGTTTGAAACCCCACACGGATACTGGGATGATATATGACATACACTAATCCCAATAATTAGTTGTATGTCGATCGATCGATTGACAGACTGTTATAAGCATTAAATATTTATATTTGATGTTTATAGAGTGTAGAATGCACTCTGGATGATGGTTGATTATTTATCGTTGTGATTTTATACATGTGTTGTAGAAAATCCATATAATTAACATTATATGGTAATTGATTGGGCCTCATTCAAGTTTTGAAATAGAAGTATTTGAAATAGGAATTTTTGAAATAGAAATATTTGAAATAGAAATATTTGAAAATAGAAATATATAAAGCCGTGTTGATTATATTTGCGCCATTTTGACGTGAATGATATTTATATCGATTTTATTCAAATTGAAATGAATATTGAAGTGAATTGAAATTCGAATTAAATTGAAGTGAATTGAAATTCGAATTAAATTGAAGTGAATTGAAATTCGAATAGAATTGGAATTCGAATTAAATTGAAATAGAAATGAAATCGTTTTGAATTGAATTTAAAAGAATTGAAATTGAATTGAAATCAATTCAAATTGAAATCAATTTGAAATGAAATTAAAACGAATTTATATTGAAAAATTCAATCTAGATTTGAATTTGAAAAGGAAGTTGAAATCGTTTCGAAAACGAATTCAAAACGATTTATAAAATACGTTTTAAAAGGAAATTGATGAAATATATATATAATATATATTATATATATAGAATGGCCTAAATAGAACGCGTCACGCCGCGGCCGTTCGCGAATTTCGACCAATGACTTCGAATGGATATTGCGGGAGATCCGACCGTCGGACTCTCCTAAAACCGGAACCGTTGGGTTCGTATCGAAAAGAGCTTTCTAACGAATATTAGAAATTTGAAATCTAACGGTTGGATTTGGAATTATGTCCAAATCAAATTCGGAAAAGGTCGTTGTAAGTGCAGTTCGATGGCCGTTGATGGAAATCGACTGTACGGGCCTTGATAAAATTATTAAAAATATCAATAATTTGTATAAAATCATAAGAAATGATTTGTGAAGAATTGGGATGAAAAACTCCATATTTGAAAAGATAAAAATAGATTTTTATCGAAATGAACTAGTTTTGAACTAGAATAATAATTTATTTATTTTGTTAAAATAAATAAATTGGATTTGAAATGGTTTTGAAAATAACCAAAATTTCCAATAATTGCATTGGAATGGATTTGAATCGAAATTGTCTTCGGAATATTTCGATGTTGGATTTCGTGATTATACAGATGTTGTTATGGAAATTTGAAAGATATATATATCGTTATTTCCAATACGATATTTGTTGGTCGTAGAATTTGATATTGAATATAAGCCGATATATTTTCTATTCAGAGCCTTGTATTTAATATCAATTGTGATTTGGGTTTGTCGTGAATGGTGTCTTCATTAACACTGTTCTTAAGCCCAGTTGAGAAAAAGATTAAATCTTTTTGTGTAGATTTAATGAAGTGGACCAATTAAATAATATTTAGTTGGAATTGAATTGGTATTGTTTTTTGGGTTTATCGTGAACAGTGTTTTAAATAACACTTGTTCTTTAACCCGATAATTAATGGAATGTGATTTTGGGTTTATCGTGAACCGTGTTTTAAATGACACTGATTCTTTAACCCAGTTAAAGATTAAAACTAAGTGGAGTTTTAATGAATCTTTAATTAGATTGAAAAGATCGAGAATGGAGTATCACCAGTTTTACTCCAGGCGATAGTTAAATCTTTAATTAGATTTGAACGTGAAATGGTAATTGAAGTTACCGATAACACTGTGGTGTTAGATATGAAGTATGACCAGTTTTACTTCATGGGATGAATGGGTGGGGATTGGGAAATAAAATAAATGATTACTCCGGTGTGGTTCGCTAACCCCGACTAGTTTGAATTGATATTCAAAGAAGATTAAAGAATAAATTTAAAGAATTTATCTTGGATAAAATTAATGGGAACCTTTCCCAAAATATAAGAATATTTGAATAAAAGAATATTCTGAATTGGAATGAGGCGTATGTTGTGTTGGTGTAACACTTGTTTATTATATACGCGAGTTATTCGGAATGACCGGGTTTATCCCATTCTGAATAACTGATACGACGATAAGTCGAAGATGAAGACGATGGTAGAAGACCGGAGGTCTTCACGTCGCTTGGATAATTACTTATGATCTTGATTGGGTTGTACACCTAAGAAGATGGAAACAGTTGGTGATCGTCCAGACGTACTTGGAGATCGATGGATATGCGGGGTACTAGGTGCCTACGGTTTCGTTCAAACGCAGAACGAACTTGTAAATGGACTGTGTGTCTGACATTGGATTTTAGTCTGTGTGATTGATTTCTATTAAATATATCTGTTTGGCGGCGGAGAATTTATTCTCTTGCTTAACGCCCTTCTCTGAGACATACGAGCTCAGGGGTTATATATTGATGGATATCAAACGCATGGAGTGAATTTCCTGTGTGGCATGCCTAAGTGGCAATCAATCAGGGCTTCTGTTGAAAAGTAGAGTCTTGTGGTTGATGATCAAAGCACGGCTTGTGTGGCATAGCTTTGTGTAACGTGAATTCACGAGCCTCACACCCCGGTGTGAACCAAAAACGGGAGAGGAACTCAGGGTGGGCATGCGTTTCTTTCTAGCTAGAAGTGGCATCAATGGTTTTACACGCCCTGACGAGTTTGACTTATGTGGTTGTTGCTGTTGCGAGGTGCCTCAGTTTGATCGGACGATCCGGGTCCGATGGAGTCATTCGTTGGCTCATTTACGCCCCAAAGGGCGGGGAAACGCAGTGTTCAGGAATTTTAATCCACATCAGTGGACCGGCCCTGTCGCTCCTAGGGGCAGTTGCGGCTGTTCCTGAGGCTCGGGCTAGACAGTCTCGAATCGGTGAGGACTATCTTTTGCCTCGGTTCACAGATGGAAATCCAACTTCCAATACGTGACTTTGCGGTTTTATTTGTAGAGCCTAGTATGGCGACATAGTGGGATGGGGCGCTTATGCCGTCTATGATTGATACTTATGATTTGAAGTTCTTTTATACACCATGCACTTATAGTAATAATAAATGATGTGTTTTAAACGTATCAAGCATTCTTAGCTATTATAAGGTAAAAAACCCTATCCTCCGGCTTGCGTTGCATTGTGTGATGGGACCTGGGTCTTATAATAGCTTCATTTTTCTTTATTTAGCATTGCGCTGTTTGTTTTATGCACTGGTATTATTGGGAGGAAACCCGTTCCGTGTTATACGGCGTGGTCCCTTGATTTACCTAACTTTAAAATAAAGATTAATAACTGTTTATTTCTCACACCAGTCCCATGACTGACCTGGAGTTTATTGTTTTAACCTAAACTCTGGGTGCCCTTATTTTCGACACGGGCAACTAGTAGTTTTGGGTTTTGCAGATTTATATTCACACGAACCTGGTTTACAGCTGGAACGATATCCGGAAAGCTTTGTATCCGTGTATCTTCTTCAGTTGTATTTTGTATTATTTTCCGCTGCTATGTAATGTATTGTAATCTCTGATATTTTTCTGTTGTGTAATATTTATTTATACTCTGTATATTCTTGTATTCTGATGGAATTGTTGTAATAAACAATGAAATGTTCTTCCGTCTGTGTTCTATTGTGGCTTGTCTTCGAGGTAATCCGGGCTTTCCTTACCGGGGAAGTTACGGGCTATCACAAAATGAGTCATATGGGAGAATTTTCATTCTTTTTAGGTTTACAAATTCGATAACTAAAGAATGAAATATTTATTAATTAAGAAAAATATGTGAGAGATTTAATTAATAAATACAATCTAACAACAACTAATGGTAGACCAACATCTATGGCAACTAATGTTGCTTTAAGTAAAGATGATACATCAAAAGACGTTGATCAAAAACAATATAGAGGAATGATAGGATAATTATTATATATAACTGCTAGTAGACCAGATATAATGCATAGTGTATGTCTCTGTACAAGATATCAATCACAACCTAAGGAAACTCATTTAACAGCCGTAAAACGTATTTTGTGATATGTAAAGCATACATCAGATTTTGGATTATTTTATCCTAAAAATGATTCGTTCGATTTAGTTTCGTACTGTGACGCAGACTATGCGGGATGTAAATCCGATCATAAAAGCACTAGTTGAACATGTCATTTTATTGGACATTCCCTTGTATCTTGGTTTAGTAAGAAACAAAATATTGTATCTTTGTCAACAACTGAAGCAGAATATATATCTGCTGCGTGGCGTGTTCACAAATAATTTATATGCAACAAACTTTAAACGATTTTGGTTTAAACATAAGTAAATCACCTATATACTGCGATAATACAAGTGCTATAAATATTTATAAAAATCCTACTCATCATTCGAGAACTAAACATATTGATGTGCGACATCATTTTCTAAGAGATAATGTAAGCAAAGAAAAGATTTCACTTGAATTTATAGAAACAGATAAACAAATAGCTGATATATTAACAAAACCATTAAATGAAGCAACATTCACTAAATTTAGAAGGGAATTAGGTATATATTCATTGAGTGAATTAGAATAATTAAGTAATAATACATATATACATATAATAATATAAGAAACTAAAATAATGAAATTTAAAACAATATTATGTCGACATATAAATGAAAAGTTTTTTAAATTAATTCCCACCAAAACTTAGTTATTTCAATTATATAAATCAATTATTTCGACTTTTTTTCTTCATTTTCATTCTTCTTCTCTGAAAAAATCTTAATTAAAAATTACAATGGCTTCCACTAATCCAAATACCCAAAATAACTTCGATTCACACGCTGGACCATCTGAGATTCCATTTCAACGACCCATGATCTCTAGAGTGATCAAAATTGAAGAGAAAATGGAGTACTTATTGCAAATGGTGGCTGAGATGCAAGTACTTCAAATCAGACTAAGTCAAGAGAAAAACAAACAAGGAAAGGTAATGAGAAGTCTCTTAAAGTTTATAATGGATAATGAGACTAATCCGATTATCATCAATGATGATAATCAACCAATGGAAGAAAAGGAAGAACCAGAAGAAGATCCAGGAGATGAACCAGAAGAGGAAGAAATGATGGAGGAGGAAGAACAATAAGAGACTCAACCAACAAACGAAGACGATAACGTTGAGTGCGTAGGAGAAGTTATATTTGACGAAAATGGGAATGTAATTGAAAAGAATGGAGAATTTTGTCTCCATTATCCAAATTGTCCAATTCACAAAGCTCATATTGTCAAATGAGTTAGTATTTAAGCATTGTTTAGATTTCGCTTTATTACGTTCTTATAATATGCTATATATGTATGAATTCATGTATACATACACGTATTTCTTTATTAAAATTTTCATTTATGATTAATATTGTTCTAACCTTCTATAACATAAACATATGATTACCAGATTAAGGGGGAGTAATCTAATTAGAAATAGTTATTCAATTTAGGGGGAGTATTTTTAGGATTATTATTTAGATTCTACAATTGTTTAACTTAGGGAAGTATCTTTAATCTTTCTTTTTAATAATGAGAAAGGGGGAGAAGTTACAAAATATAAGCATAGTATTATAGAATTCTTATAGACAAGGGAGTATAAGAGGATCATCATCAAATAGGTATATACAGGTATGATGTTTTATAAGCTAAGGTTGGGGAGATGGTTAGGGAATGGAGTTTTGATAACAACAACCTTATTTCAATTATCATTGATTATAAAATATACACTAACATCTTTATCTAGAATATATATATATATATATACACACACATGTACATATACATATACATATGCAGGATTTGTATATAGGAATTAATACTGAAGACTGTACAGTTTAAGAGCTTTTAGAAATTCAGAATTCAGAGTAGATTCAAGACTCATGAGTAATCAAGATGTCAAGAGTTCAAGATTAATATAATTATAGAGTCTATATTTTGTAAGACTATAAATAGCACTGTAGGTTCAAATCCAAATCCAAAATCTGTTTTTTCAATTCTTTTCTCAATCCTCTTTATTTTTGTTTTTCTCAATTCTCTCTATTTTTGGTTTTCTATTTTATTCTAATTCCTCTCTATTTTGTTTTTATATTTTTATTCTTCTTTGTTTTTCAAACTTAAGTTTTTATATATACTTTATTTATATTTTATAGTTTAAAACCTTATAATCTTGTAAATATATTTATATAGTTTAAAAATATGTTTTCATATGTTTTTCTAACATATAATATTGATTTACAACATTAGAATTTTATTCAAGAATTTCCAGGATTAGTTTTATATCAAAACACTTGAAAATGCTTTGAAAATCAATTTTGTACATAGGTATGTCGACATAGCATAATATGTATGTCGACATATAATAGCTAGTTTTTTAATTTTGAAGGGAAGTGTCTTTTCACTATTTGAAACATTTCAAAAATGTTGCAACCCTTCATTCTCAATAAAAAAGGACAAAACTGAATTTTCTAACATCTCTTCTTCTCCATCTTCATCCCCTTTCATCCTACCATTATTATTATTATTCATTTTTATGTTTTTTACACTTATACTTTGCCGAATTCTTTTTTGAATTGGTCAAACTTCTTCTCTCTATACTCTCTACTCTCTGAATCAAGTGTTATTGAAGAGTTATAGGGCTGTTTTGTAATTGCTTGGATTGAAAGATCCAATTTGTAAGTCAAGAGCAAACGGTTTTATCCTTGAATCCGTGAAATCAAGGATTAGGAGTCGGTGTGCCCTAGTAGAGCCGTGAAATCAAGGGATAGGAGTCGGTATCTCCTTGTTGAGCCGTGTGACGACCCACCCCGCACCAGCCGACATTTCCAATGAAAGTGCGTTGTGTCAATGTCCAACCAGCATGGGACAGTCGTCAAAGAAAGGAAAGAAGGGAATTTGAACTAATAAGGAACCTGTAGAATGTCTCACAGCACATGGAATAAAATATAATAATAACATATTTGACATAAAACAGGTGAGACAGTGCATAAGCTGAAGACTAAACCATCATAGTAGCGGAAAATCCAAAATATAGCTTATGTTCCATATTATCATTATTACAACTTTTAAAACTGTCTCCAAAGCAAAATAAGAAAGGTACACTACTAATGCCCAAAGTAGCGACTAGCAGTGACACAGGGAGAATATCTATATATATCATACGTGAAAGCCTCCTGCTCGTCTCCAGTACAGCTACTCGTGCATACCACCTAACCTGTCTCTAGTCTGTCCGTTTAAGAGCTCCTAGAGTAATAAGAAGAGACATAAAACTATGGGCCAGACAAAAATCTGGTATGAGCGATAAGTAGCAAAACAGAACAATAACAGGTATACTAAACCATACCTGAACCTGGACCTGCAACCAAAGAGTTAGCACAACAAGATGCGCAATACTCTAAGGTGACACTAACATATGGTGTAAAGATACGGGGGTGGGGGTGTGCATGTCACAGTGATGTCAAAAAATCAAGCATAGCAACCATCCTCATATCTCTCACTCAGTGCGTAAAGCATACGATATCCACTGCTTTGATCACACAAATCCTTGCTATGATCACTCCGCCCCATGGAGTCATGGCGACTCCATTGCACTGATCCATAGCCACTAGTCCTTGCTATGCCCACTCTGCCCCCATAAAGTCATGACGACTCCACTGCACTGACTCATAGCCATGCTACGATCACTCTGCTCCATGGAGTAATAACTACCCCCACTGCACTGATCCATAGCCTAACAATCATCTCTCGGTCGGGAATCAAAGCTATGGACATCGACAACTCCTTAGCACATGTTCCGCAGCAAAGCCCAATCATGAAGTTAACTCGTTGGTTCCTAACTGGATCCTGAGTATAAAATTCCCATTTGGACTACCTTTGCATCTCGGGTTTTGGTCTCCTCTGGATCGGTTCGGAAACAAGCTTCTATTCGGATCGGTTCTCTTCTCCTCGTTCAGTCCGTAGTCATCAACTCTGTTCGGTTCGAGTCGTGGATCCCTCTCCAGGTCGGGTCAGTTCGTGATCCTGACCCCAGAGCACCGGGTCAGTTTGAGTGTGCAAGCATGGTTCATGGTCCACTAGGCGGTTCGGATCGTGCTCAACCATCAGGTCGGGTCGGTTTCCCTATCCAGGTCGGTTCGTGACAGTCCAATCCGGGTCGGGTTGAGCTCTTCAACTCGTGGTAGTCCACTTGTGGTTCATCAATTTGGTCGCGTGCTCTGGTTCATGATGCAACATTTCTGGGAGGCGGTTTGTGAGAAGGGGGTTCCCCACGAGCGGGTCGGGTCGCCCTCCAACGATCCGATCTGGTTCCTGCTCCATTTCCTGCAACTTTTCCAGCGACTGTTTTATGCCATACGATGGCATTTTCGACCATTCTAACTTTGAAAAGCAATCACAAAACATTCCAAACAGTCATAACAACATGTAGAATTGACCACAAACACCAAAACAACAATTTGATATGTCAAAACGGATCAAACATACCAAAAACCCATATTTTACCCTTAAGCATGTTTAAGCAAATCTAATGATAGGATTCGAAAAACTTAACCAAATTAACCCAAATTTCTATCAGAGCCCTAAAATAATATTTTAGAATTTCTAAACATTTTTCCAGATTTTTAACATGCATAATTTCGTTAATTAACACTAATCACCCTAATTAACTGTATTAGTGCAAAAACAATGCTAATCACTCTTCTTAGCCACAAATAAAACTTTCAAAACAGAAACTCCACTGATTTGGGGCAATTTATAGCGTCTAACAGCAGCTCTAACTCTGAAATGGTGCTATTTCTCCTTGATTTGACGTAGCTTGGCTTAATCTTCAATTAGAAAGCGATTAAGAGCGATTTGGGATGAAATTAGAAGGTGGAGGCCATGGCTAGGTTAGAGAAATGTTTTAGGCGGCTGAAAAATGAAATAAAAATCGTTTTCCTATAGTTCTCAGCCTCCCCATAACCCTAATCCCGAAATGGGTTATGGGCCCTCTTGCTAATCACCCTAATTAGGCCCGATTAAGATGTTTTTCACCTTCTAAACATTGTTTCAGCCATATCTCCCAAACAGTGAGTTCGTTTGGCTAATGTGACCACTCTATGGAAAGGTAAACCATCATCCAGATCTAATAGAAGTGGTTTCATGTCAAAACTCCTTACCAATCAAATGTTATGGCCGAAACAAGATTAGCTAGGGGCAAAATGGTCATTTAAAAATCGGCAAAAATCATGAACATGGAAAATGACCCCAATAGTCGTCTCCCAAAGTTACATGGCTATTAGACTTTGCATGAAAAAGAAATAAATATTATATGATCCCCTGTTGCGTTGAATGTGGGTCGTTACATTCTTCCCCCCTTAAGAAATTTCGCCTTCAAAATTCCTTAACTAAGAAACAAGTAAAGGATCCAGCATGCCTACCAACCATTCACAACAATCAAACATACAAAACAACAAACAAGTCTATCCTAGTATGCGGAAAACTAAATTGTAATTAAGATCTTACCAGGCAAAGAGTTCTGGATACGTCTTCCTAATGCTCTCCTCTGTCTCCCAAGTACAGTCATTCTCATTCTCGCCCCACTGAAATTTGACTAGATTCACCGCTTTCCTTCGAAGTTGCTTCGTATCGTGCTCGACAATACGAATCGGCTTGTGGTTCTCAACCGCCTTGGGTTCTACTTCGATATCATCCAACTAATTAGGTGAAAAAGTCATATCGGGGTCGTGCACGAATTTCCTTAACTGGGAAACATGAATTACGTTATGAATTCCTGCCATCTTCTCTGGTAATTCAAATTTATATGCCAAATTCCCAACTTATTCGAGAACTGGGAATGGACCAACAAACCTTGGTGTTAACTTTCCTCTCTTACCAAATCGCATCACGCTCTTTAATGTTGAAATCTTGATAAACACCAAGTCGCCAATGGAGAATTTCAGATCTCTTCTACTCTTATCAGCATAACTTTTCTGCCTATTTTGGGTAGCCTTCATTCGCTGTTGAATAAACTTGATCTTATCTGAAGTTTCTCTTATTACATCTGGCCCAAGTACATCTGGCCCAAGCACAAATTTCTCACCGGTTTCTAACCAACACGATGGTGAGTTGCGCGGTCTTCCATACAAAGCTTCATATGGAGCCATACCAATACTGGACTGATAACTATTATTATATGCGAACTCCACTAGATGCAAATGATCATCCCATGATCCACCAAAATCTAATATGCAAACTCTCAAGAGGTCTTCTAATACTCGATTCACCCTTTCTGTCTGACCGTCAGTTTGAGGATGATACGTGGTACTGAGATATAATTCTTACCCTAGAGCCTCTTGTAAGCTCTTCCCAAACCCACTAGTAAACAACGAGTCTCGGTCACTCACAATGCTTTTAGGTACTCCATGAAATCTCACTACCCACTACATATATAGTTCCGCTAACTTAGCTGCCGTTCTATTCGACTTGATGGGTATAAACCTTGCACTCTTAGTCAATCGATCCAAAATCACCCAAATGCTTTGATGGCCCGATCTACTCCTTGGTAACCCATCAATGAAATCCATGGAGACTTGTTCCCACTTCCATTCTGAAATTTCTAATGGTTGCAACAAACCACTAGGCTTCTTTTGCTTAGCTTTAACTAGCTGGCAATTCATGAATTTGGATATAAACTTCCCAACGTCTCTTTTCATCTCTTCCCAGTAGTAGGTCTACTTCATGTCTCGATACATTTTGTTACCACCGGGATGTATAGTCAGTTTTGATTGATGACATTCTCTAAGCACTTCATCTCTCAATCCATTGACATTGGGCAGAACTAGTCTTCCATTCTTTCTAAGCCATCCATCTCGATCAAGCTCATACTTGTTTATCTCCTCGTCGATACCCATCTCTAACTTGGAGATGATTTCCGATAGGTTAGGATCATCCTTCTGACTGGAACAATTCCGCTCAATCAAAGCGGGTACAATCATCAAACTTGCTAACATCTCTGGATTAAATTCGCACTTCGGTCTGAAATTATACCCAGCGATATACTCCAGTTGCTTCCATTCCAGAAACATAGCCCATAAACTGACATGTCTTCTACTCAATGCATCAGCTACCGCATTTCCCTTTCCTGGTGTATATGCAATATCGAAATCGTAGGAAGCCAAGAATTCTAACCACCTCTGCTGTCGGAGATTTAGATTCTTCTAGGAGAAAAGGTACTTTAATGACTTATGATTTGTAAACAACTCGAATCTTTCTCCCAAGAGATTATGTCTCCACATTTTCAACGCAAACACGATCGCTGCCAATTCCAAATCGTGGGTGGGGTATCTTTTCTCATGCGGTTTTAGTTGCCGACTAGCATAAGCTACAACCCTACCTCCTTGCATCAATACTGCACCTAGTCCAGTACCACATGCATCCATGTATACTGTCATCTCTTCATTCCCTTTAGGAATGACTAACACTGGTGCACACATCAACTTTTCCTTTAGACTCTTAAATGCATTCTCGCACTTTTCGTCCCAGACGAAAGCTTGATTCTTCTTGGTCAACTGAGTCAACGGTGCTGCTATCTTGGAGAAGTCTTGGATAAACTTATGATAATATCCAGCCAATCCCAAGAAACTTCTTACGTCTGTTGCATTCTTGGGCGTAGACCAATCTTGTACTGTAGCCACCTTTGCAGGGTCCACGGCAATACCATTTTCTGAAACAACATGGCCCAAGAATCTCACTTCCCTCCTCCAGAAGTGACACTTAGAAAACTTTACTTTCAATTGGTGTTTTCTCAACACATCCTTCACTATCCTCGGATGTTCCTTGTGTTCTTCCTCTGTCCTCGAATAAACTAAGATATCGTCTACGAACACAAGAACAAACTTATTCAATTGATCTCGGAATACTCTATTCATAAGATCCACAAAATATGTTGGTGCATTGGTCAACCCAAATGGTATGACAAACCACTCATAGAATCCAGACGGCGTCCGAGAGGTCATTTTAGCTATACTCTCAGCTTCCACCCCAAGCTGATGAAAACCTGTCGCGAGATCCAACTGGAAGAACACTCCTGCGCCACTCAACTGATCAAACAAATCATCTATCCACGGTAGAGGATGCTTATTCTTCCTTGTCACCTTATTCAACTCGCGGTAGTCCGCACACAATCGAAGGGAACCATCTGCCTTGGTAGCAAACACAACTGGTGCCCCCCACTCGGAGACACTTCTTCGGATAAATCTCTTCTTCAAAAGATCGCTTTCTTGCACCCCGAGCTCTCGCTGCTCCCTTGGCGCTATACGACGAAGTAGCATCACTATAGGCCTGGCATCTTTCACTAAATCAATACGAAACTCAATCTCTCGGTGTGGTGGAAGTCCGGTCACTTCCTCGAAGACGTCCGGATACTGGCCAGCCACGAGCACATCTGACAACTCATCATGATGGATGTCGAGGGAATTTAGAAAACTAGCCATTACCCTATCACTAGGTAGACCACGAAACACTACCCTTCGCCCATCATCCGATCTAACTGTCACTAAAAAGCCCTCATAGTCTACCACCACCCCGTACCTTTGGAGCCAGTCGACTCCCAAAATAATGCCAAACCCAGTAAAGCCCAAAACAAAGCAATCACAAACAAACATGCATCCATGACTCGATAAGACCACATTATGAAAAATCATGTCAAAGCTAGTCGAACCACCTATCGGGTTCGTCACCGCTAAAGGTCTATCGACTATCTCGGGTTCCAATCCCAACCTATCGATCGGGTCACTAGATATGATGGAACGAGAAGCCCCAGTATCAAACAGTACTCGAACAGGAACATCATAAACAGAAAGCATATCTTGAATGACGACATTCTTTCCTTTCTCCACCGCGGTTGGGGCATTCGACGAAGAAGGAACAACATTAAGAGCATATGCTTTCACAATCTACTTTTCTTTAGGGGGTTGTGGACACTTATCCTTGTGATGTCCCACTTGGCCACAGTTGAAGCACTTCCTGTCCGCTGGCTTTGCTCGACATTCTTTAGCATAATGGCCCTTCTTGCCATAGCTAAAGCATTCAACATCTTTCTTGCTCTTTTTCTGACCGTCCTTAGCTTGGTTCTGACTCTGCTTCCTTCTATTCTGAGAATTATTCTTGCCTCCACCGCTTGCTTGTGGTTTTGGCTCCTCTGCAGATGCAACCTCAGTCTTTGACTTAGGGTTTAGACTCTCTGATCTCAAAGCTTTCCCCACAATCGATTCAAACGTCTCATTGATATAGTTTATAAGCCTTTCCCCCAAGTACTGATCTAAGCCTATTATGAACTTCTCATTCTTCTTCTCGGTAGTGTCGATAAGAGATAATCCATACTTCGATAAAGTATCAAACTCAGCAATATACTCTGAGACTTCCCTACCATTCTGCTTAAGCTCTAAGAACTTCCTAAATAACTCTGAGTTCTGAGCAGCTGGGATAAACTTATCACTGAATCGGGCCTTAAACTGATCCCATGTAACTTGATCCTATGGAGTAGCTGCCTTAATAGCATTCCACCAATTCATAGTCCGTCCTTCCAGCTGACGGGATGCTAGCTTTCTCTTCATCACATCCTCGATACCCAAGTCTTCGAAGATACACTCACAACTATCTAACCAATTCTGAACTTTTGTAGCCGATTCCGTTCCGTGGAATGGCTTCCCACCAAGACTAGTGTAATCCTTGCAAAGCTTGGCGAAATCGGCTCTAGGCGCATGCACCGCTGCACCACCACCATTTGCAGTATTGGGAACTGCTCCTTGCACATTTCTAAGCATCTCTCTCATGAAGTCAGTGAATATCATCCTCATATCAGGGGCATTCCCATTATTAGCTCCTTTACCAGTACCCCTAGTATATCGACTCATCATTCAATCTATAAGGAGAAAACAATTAACCATCTCTTCAGTGGTGACAGTGCAGTGCGACTTCATCCTTAAACATACTAATAATATATATATAGCTTTTGAAAACCAAAATATCAGAAATACGCGCTCTCATATACGTACTATCTCTCCCTGGTGTCTTCCCTAGGTTAATTACGCAACCTAGAGCTCTGATACCAAATGTGATGACCCGCTCCATAGCAGCCGACATTTCCAATGAAAGTGCATTGTGTCAATGTCCAACTAGCACGGGACGGTCGTCAAAGAAAGGAAAGAAGGGAATTTGAACTAACAAGGAACTTGTAGAATGTCTCACAGCGCATGGAATAAAATATAATAATAACATATTTGACAAAAAACAGGTGAGACAGTGCATAAGATGAAAACTAAACCATCATAGCAGCGGAAAATCCAAAATGCAGCTTATGTTCCACATCATCATTATTACAACTTTTAAAACTATCTCCAAAGCAAAATAAGAAAGGTACACTACTAATGCCCAAAGTAGTGACCAGCAGCAACACAAGGAGAATATCTATCTATCTATATATATATCATACGTGAAAGCCTCCTGCTCGTCTCCGGTACAGCTACTCGTGCATACCACCTAACATGTCTCTAGTCTGCCCGTTTAAGAGCACCCAGAGTAATAAGAAGAGACATAAAACTCTAGGTCAGACAAAAGTCTGGTATGAGCGATAAGCAGCAAAACAGAACAATAACAGTTATACTAAACCATACCTGAACTTGGACCTGCAACCAAAGATTTAGCACAAAAAGATGCACAATACTTTAAGGTGACACTAACATATGGTAAAGATACGGGGGTGGGGATGTGCATGTCATAGTGATGTCAAACAATCAAGCATAGCAACCATCCTCACATCTCTCACTCAGTGCGTAAAGAATACGATATCCACCGCTTTGATCACCCAAATCCTTGCTATGATCACTCTGCCCCCATTGAGTCATGGCGACTCCATTGCACTGATCCATAGCCACTGGTCCTTGCTACGTCCACTCTGCCCCATAAAGTCATGACGACTCCACTGCACTGGCTCATAGCCATGCTACGATCACTTTGCTCCATGGAGTAATAACTACCCCCACTGCACTGGTCAATAGCCTAACAATCGTCTCTCAGTGGTGAATCAAAGCTATAGACGTCGATAACTCCTTTGCATACATTCCGCAGCAAAGCCCAATCATGAAGTTAACTCGTTGGTTCCCAAATGGATCCTGAGTATAAACTTCCCATTTGGACTACCTTTGCATCTCGGGTTTTGGTCTCCTCCGGATCGGTTTAGAAACAAGCTTCTATTCAGATCGGTTCTCTTCTCCTCGTTCAGTCGGTAGTCATCAACTCCGTTCGGGTCGGGTCGTGGATCCCTCTCTAGGTCGGGTCAGTTCGTGATCCTGACCCAGAGCATCGGGTCGGTTTGAGTGTTCAATCATGGTTCATGGTCTACCAGGCAGTTCAGATCATGCTCAACCATCGGGTCGGGTCGGTTTCCCTATCCAGGTCGGTTTCCCCATCTAGGTCGGTTCGTGACAGTCCACTCCGAGTCGGGTCGAGCTCCTCAATTCGTGCAGTCCACTTGTGGTGCATCGGTTCGGTCGCGTGCTCTGGTTCATGATGCAGCAGTTCTGGGAGGCGGTTTGTGAGAAGGGGGTTCCGCACGAGCGGATCGGGTCGCCCTCCACCGATCCGATTCGGTTCCTGCTCCATTTCCTTCAACTTTTCTAGCGACTGCTTTACGCCATACGATGGCGTTTTCTACCATTATATGTTTGCTAAGCAATCACAAAACGTTCCAAACATTCATAGCAACATGTAGAATTGACCACAAACACCAAAACAACAATTTGATATGTCAAAACGGATCAAACATACACAAAACCCATATTTTTCCCCTTTAGCATGTTTAAGCAAATCTAATGACAGGGTTAGCAAAACTTAACCAAATTAACCCAAATTTCTATCAGAGCCCTAAAATAATATTTTAGAATTTCTAAACATTTTTCCAGATTTTTAACATGCATAATTTCGTTAATTAACACTAATCACCCTAATTAACTGTAATTAGTGCAAAAACAATGCTAATCACTCACCTTAGCCACAAATAAAACTTTCAAAACTGAACCTCCATTGATTTGGGGCGATTTCCAATGTCTAACAGCAGCTCTAACTCTGAAATGGTGCTATTTCTCCTTGATTTGACATAGCTTGGCTTGATCTTCAATTAGAAAGCGATTAGGAGCGATTTGGGATGAAACTAGAAGGTGGAGGCCATGGCTAGGGTTAGAGAAATGTTTTAGGTGGCTGAAAAATGAAATAAAAATCGTTTTCCTACTGTTCTTAGCTTCCCCATAACCTAATCCCGAAATTGGTTATAGGCCCTCTTGCTAATCACCCAAATTAGGCCCGCTTAAGCTGTTTTTCACCTTCTAAACCTTGTTTCAGCCATATCTCCCAAACGGTAAGTCCGTTTGGCTAATGTGACCACTCTACGGAAAGGTAAACCATCATTCAAATCTAATGAAAGTGGTATCAAGTCAAAACTCCTTACCAATCAAAAGTTATGGCCGAAACAAGATCAGCTAGGGGCAAAACGATCATTTAAAAATCGGAAAAAATCATGAACATGGGAAATGACCCTAATAGTCGTCTCCCAAAGTTACGTGGCTACATGACTTCCCATGAAAAAGAAATAAATATTCTACGATCCCTTGATGCGTAAAATGCGGGTCGTTACAAGCCGTGAAATCAAGGAGGGTGTATTTGGCTATTTGAAAATAGTAATAAAACTCTACACAATCCAGCATTGTGCGGGAGTGGATGTAGGAGTAATCCGAACCAGTATAAAATTCGATGTGTTCTTTCGTTTTCTACATTTTCCTTTATTTCTGTTTATTTTGCATTTGTGTTTGAATTGGTGCCTGCGATTGTGTTTTGTTGTTTGATTCACTCCATAATTCTATTTAGATTTAAGTTTGGTTTAAAATTCTTACAAACACTATTCTCCCTCTTGTAATGACCCGAAAATCCCCCTCGCGAGAAATCACCGGATACACTAACTTTGGGCATACAACACATAAGAACAAATAACATAAGACTTTTATAAACATTATAATAATGTTACATCAGAGTACAGAATATCAGAGTACATCGAATAAATAATAATTCAGCGGAAGATTAATTTACAATAAACTTAACACAATGCAGCGGAAGACTATCATTGCTCTGGCCACAGCTTTAAGCTTCGATCAAGTCCTTCCTAATAAATAGATATCTGCAAAGCTAGCCACTTGACTGCCCATATGGAAAAGAGGGCACCCGAGTTTGCAAAGTGAAACAAACTACGAGTCAGTCATGAGATTGGTATGAGAAATCTTACTTAACTTATCTAATAATAATAAGACTAATCACAGGACCACGCCGCTAACGCGGAACGAGTTTACTCCATTGGATTGCCAATGCAAGAAATAAAGTAGATCGTTAAACAACGCAATGCTTTTTAGAAAAATGAAACCATTATAAGACTCAAGTCCCATCACACAATGCAATGCAAACCATAGGATAGAGTTTTACCTTATAATGGTAAAAAATGCTTGATACGATAAAACGGATTTGATATTATTATTAGTGTATATATGTTTCAAAAAGATTTCAATCATAATGTATCAATCATAGACGGCATAACTACCATATACTATGTCGCCATACTAGTTATACAATCAAAACCGTATGGTGTTGTATTGGAAGTTGGATTTCCATCATGAACCAAGGCAAGGGATCGTCCTTACCGAATTCGGGACTCTCTAACCCGAGCCTCAGGATCAGTTGCAACTGCACCTTGGATCTTCAGGGTTGGTCCACAAATATGTTAGTGGATTGGTAATGCCTGAATAATACGTTTTCCCGCCCTATGGGGCGTAAAGAGCCACTAGGGACTCAAATAACCGAGGCGCCTCATTCCATCATCCACATAAGTAAAATTTATGGGCTCCATACCATGACACCACTCCTAGCTAGAAAGAAATGTATGTCCTCTCTGCAGTCCTTTCCCGTTTCTGGTTCATACCCGGGTGTGAGGCTCGCGAAGTATCGCAATACACACAGCTATGCTAATTAAAGTTGTGCTTTGATCATCATCCACAAGACTCTGGTTTTCAACAAAAGCCTTGATCATTTGCATCTTAGCATGCCACATTGTCAATCCATACCATACCATTGATTTCTGCCAATATATAACCTCTAAGCTCGTACGTCTCAGAGAAGGGTGTTAAGCAAGAGAATAAATTCTCCGCCACCAAACAGATATATATTTAGTAGAGATCAACAAATACAGCATAAAGGAATACAACGTCTGACATACCATCCATTTACAAGTCCGTTCTAGGTCTGAACGAAACCTGAGACACCTTATTCCTCGTCCATTTTGTCCAATACAGGAGAGAGGTTCTCGTATATCCATCGATCTCCAAGTACATGTGGACGATCACCACTTATTACCTTGTCTTGGGATGTCTCCCAATCAAGACATCAGTAATCATCCAAACGATGTGAAGATCTCCGATCTTCGACCACCGTCTTCATCTTTGACTTTTAATCGTCGTAGTAATTATTCAGAATGGGTTAAACCCGGTCTTTCCGAATAACTCGCGTATTTTATAATCAATAATTAAGTGCTATAGAAACACATCATACACCTCATTCCAATTCAGAATATTCTTTTAATAAAATATTCACATTATTAGGGAAAGGTTCCCATTAATTTTATCAAAGATAAATTCTTTTAAATTTATTCTTTAATCTTCTTTTTAAAGATTCATTAAAACTCCAATATCAAAATCATCACTTTACGATTATTCAACTTTAAGAAATTAATCTTGCCTTTAACTAGGTTAAAGAACCAATGTCATTTAAAACACAGTTCACGATAAACCCAAATCATCTTCCATTAAATACAGAATTTTCATAGAAATCAAATCAAAATATAATCGATATAAATTTCCGTATCAGACTAGTACAATGCTTTTTTGATTACAAGTACAATGCTTTTTTTTGTTTGAAGAAGAAAGAGAAGATGGCTATTTTCCTTTCTTCTTTTTGAGAGAGGTTAAGAGGAATGAACTCCAGAAATGAAGTGCAAAATAAGTTGGCGGAAGGGAAGAGTCTGCTTTTCTCTTTTAGCTTAGGGGTATTTATAGGAGGAAAGTGCAGCTTGGGCTGTTGCAATATGATCCGACCATTTCGGGAATGCCTGAACACATGGAACCCATCAGTTGGTTTGAATAGCGGCTGGGGACTGATTCCGCTATTCATAAATAGTATCCTCAGAAGTTGTGGCTGACGTGGCCTCCACGAAAAGGTATATCAAAAGTAGAGCTTTGTCCGGATGTGGTTTGACTGCTTTTATTGCCTTGGAAGTCGGGATATATGGTGGAATGGCTCTGTAGAATATTTCCATGCTGGCCTGAGATAATCGGTCGACGCGCCTTTCACGAAAGAAAGATACTTGGTCGATTGGGAGAGCGATTCTTCTGGAATGAGCTATCGATTGACTAGGCTGGACTTGGGCCGATATGTGACTGCTTCGGACCATGCGTCTACTGGTCTTCCTGAAGCGTGGCTTATATCCATTTGCGCGTTTGGGCTTTGGTCTGGCTCGTTGAGACTCTTGCAAAAAGAGGGTTACCACTTTGCCCCTCAGAATGCATCTTCGTCAGTAGAGGGAGGTATGTACAGAAAATTTGAACCGAAGCACAAACGCTCGAGCAGCTACAGTCACGCCGGACCATATTAAGGCCAGAAAACCGACGGTTCCGGTGTTGTATTAAGGCCAGAAAACTGACGACCATATCAAGTCGTATTAAGGCAGGAAAACCGACAACGATCAGGAACCGTATTAAGGCCGAGGAGACGATCGCTATTTGTATGAGTGTTAGTTACTGCAAATACAAAATAAACCATTCTCGTTTTGGAGAAGGCTAATGGGACGAGCATTTTATTTCACTTGGCTTTGAAGGGTGGCAAGCATTAACCATGCTCGGCTTAGTAGCGAACATTAACCATGTCCGGCTTAATGGCGAACGCTTAACCAGGTTTGGCTTAATGGCGAACGCTTAACCAGGTTCGGCTTAGTGGCGAGCATTAACCATGCTCGGCTTAGTGGCGAGCATTAACTATGGTCAGCTTAGAGAGGTGGCGAGCATTAATCATACTCGGCATAGGGCAAGTGTGTCTTTAATGCTCGACTCATGTTAAGTTAGTTTGTCCAGCGAGCTATGAATGCTCGCGGTGTAAAAAGAAAAGAGGGGGGTATAATCTATACTTCGTAAATAGAAAACATGGCCTCACTCGGTTAAGGGAGTAGGCGTCTAGAAGAAAAGAAAGGGTGGTGGGCTTTCGCGCTAACCGCATAAAACAAGGGGCGAGCGTTATTCATGCTCGGCTTAGAGGTTTCCAAACATGATCGATATTTGGAAAAATAAAATTCATAATTGTTAAAAAAATATTATAAAGAAAAGAAATTCTAAGGGGACATCAATTGATCTCAGAGCATGCCTAGGAGCTAAATCCTAACCCCATACATGTGTATATCAAGGTGTCCTTATTATTGAAAGGAATACATCAAAAGAAAAGAAATCTAATTAATGATAATGCCGCGAGTGCTAGCCTCGGGGTCCTTTCCGTTTCTAGGAGCAGACCGACCTGAGGAGCTTGGGCAGAAGGTCGCGGCGGCATGGCCCGGGCGCGGTCTTTGACATATTCGAAGAGCTCTCCTTTTTTGACTCGCCCTTCGATGAGATCGCGCAGATTTCGGCATTCATTTGTATTATGTCCAACTACGTTGTGGAATATACAATGCTGGCCAAAATCGAGTTCCATCTGGGTTGGCTCTCGTCGAGGTGGTCTTGGAGTTGGTAAGGACTCGCGTATGTCGAGAAAGATATCGAGCAAAAAAGAATTGAGCTCGGTGTACTGATTGTATTTATTTTCATTTCGAGGTCGCACATTGCGCTCGGTTTTTTCCGGGGCCTTTCCTATTCCTTTATTCCGGCCGTTACCATTGAATGGACCTTGTGGTTTGGCTACTAAAACCTCGAGGCTCTCCATTTCAAGGCTAGCATCTTCTTGTCGGAGGAATCTTTCGGCCTCGGAGTAAATGTCTTCTATATCCTTAGGAGGATCTGTGGTTAAAGAGACTGAGAATTCTGATCGATTTTGAACTCCTGCGATGGCGGTCATGAGTACCATCGATGGTTCGGGCCGATCGACAGATGCTATGGCCGCGTTGAATCTTTCAAGGAAGGACCTGAGCGTCTCTCCAGATCTATGCTTGATGGTAGACAAGAACATAACACTTTTTGGTCGGGAGATATGCATTCAGAATTGTTCGATGAAGCAGATGACCAGAGTGTTCCAACTGCTGATCGACTCCGTTGTTAGCTGCCGAAACCACATGCCGGCTATATCTATGAGAAAGAGGGGAAAACACTTAGCCATGAAGTTGGTCGATGCACCCAGTACTTCCATATGTCGCATGTATCGCATGAGGTGAATGGTCGGGTCAGTGCGACCGCTGTATGGCTCAATAGATGGGAACTTGAAGTCCGGAGGGTTTCGAGAATTTCTGATTTCCCTGGTGAAGGGGCTGCAATTGACATTGTATATGTCTTGCTGCGAAGAGTTGCCCCGAGTGAAGCGTCGAATAATGCTTGCAAGCTGGTTCCTATCTCCGAGGGATCGTTGCCAGGAATTTAACTCTGCATTTGGAAGAGCTTCTGTGCGGGGATCTGGCAAAAGCATGCTCGGAAAGGAGGCCGTCGGTGGGGCTCGGCTTCCGAGAATTGAGTGAAGGTGTGAGGGAAGGTGAGCCACATTAGGTGGTGAAACACCCCACCTCTGTTAAGGTCACTCACAAAGGGAATGCCTTAACTTTGGTGGAGGTTTATAAATAAAAGTCATAGGTAAACAGAAGACAGATATAAATACACATATTTTAAACAGCGGAAACCAAACAGACTTTTATTTAATCAATACGCGTTCAAACAAAAGATTTCCATAATTGTCTCAAAATACTTCCAACATTACAACCTCATTACTGTCTTGCTTATTAAAGAAGCATAAAACATAAATAAAGTAACAAAAATCCCCATAGTGATATCCAAAACCATAGTCCGAGCAAAAGAGATCCAAACCATACATCTACGGTCTTGAAGCTTGCAAAGAGTCTGACTAAGCTGGGTTGTTTCCTCCCTGTGGACCTGGGGGGGGGAGCGAAAGAAAAGAAGACAAAAAGAAAATAGGGTCAGACATAAAGCCTGAGTAAATCTAGTAACTCTTCAGTATATGAATAGGAAAAAGGGCATGATAGATATAAAGTGAAAACAGGAAAGTGTCACAAGCTAAGGAAGTGTAGTTTAGAATCGAATGTACTATCGCACCCATAGTATATCTCTGCACCTACTTGAGCTTACTCTAACCGGCACCCCATGCTGAGGGTGAAGTGATCCCGTTTCTAAAGATGCACCCTATACTGAGGGTGAAGTGATTCCGTTTCTAAAGATCGGCTCCTACTCGCATAAACATATGTGTCATACGACCCCCAAGAACTGTAGATACCTATGCTGGTCCCACCATGGGGTGTATCAAGACCCATGATGGCGGCCCCGACACAAAACTTAGAATACATAGGTTATACTACTGGTGCCCCAGTGCCCTGTTTGTCTGCTCCGGAGTGTGTGCACGCCTGCACTCCGTTAGAACCTACACTGTGCACCCACCACCGTCGTTTTGACCGCTTACAATCAGCCCAGTAATCGTGCCCCACCCTGCCTAGTTTCAGGGTACCATGATACCTAACTTGGGTTACTGCTGAAACGGGTCCCTTGTTACTAGGGTTTTCTAGTCAAACATGTTAAGTGGTTAAGTGTCTGTATTTACCTAACCTCACCCATCAATTCTTGTTAACATGTTGAATTTGGTTAAGTGTTTTTAGTTGACTTAACCCTACCATTTGTCCTTAGCCTCTTAAAGCACCTGACCACTTACATTAGACAGATATTGCTACGGTTACTGGATGTGCCGGTCTGTTCCGGACAGGTTTACACCGTAGCTCGGTCTAACCTCAGGTCCTTATTGGGCTCAATGCTTAACCACCCACATTGGATAGGTATTGTTGTGACTAGTGGACAGCCGGGCGGTTCCAGGCAGGTTTACGTCACAACTCAATCCAACCTCGGGTTAAGCATACTGTGTTTTCTAAATTTACATATTTTATCACTTCTCAATTATATGTAAATGTCATGTCCTTTATTCTTGGGTATAACAATTCATACCGGTTAAATGTCATTGTCGTTGGCATGTGTCAAACATGCCAACATATATTTTTCATGTTTTACACCCAACGTTATTACCCCCGTTTGTACGTTCGCAACATTATAACAAATGTTGGGCTCGACACAATTCAGCCCAACTTTATAAACGTGAGAAAAAGGGGAAATCAAGAACATGTAATATTTTTCAATACATAAAGATGTGTGGCGCATGAACTTGCAATTTAACGATTCAACTAACACAAATTATGGGTCATGTGAACTTGCATTCAGATCAAAGTATAACTAAGTAGGTGACATATGAAATGGCATAGTTTAGGCTTATACAAACTTGGGTTTAAACATGTTTAACTTGGCATAATGTCAACAACAAAACTAACATGTTGTATAATCACCAAAATGTCCAATTTTAACAACTAATCATATAGCCTATTTCAACATGAAACTTGCATAGTTTATGTAACCCAAACGGTACTTAATATAGATCCAATTATACTTGCAAATAAACATAAGAATGTGTTCATAGGTTTTGGGTCATGTAGGCATAAAAGGTCTCAAATCTAGAACATGTTTACATAAGCTTTAACTTGGACTTAGGGAATGTATATAGTCCATGCCATCGACATAAACATAAAGGGATCAAATTCTAGTTTTTGCCACAACTTGCAAGTGCCATTATTTTTACATACAATTGTCCAATAGGCTTGCATCAATCAATTTAGGCCACAAATACCAATACACAAGTCATAATAGAATCAGTACAATACACAGAATTTATACAATAACACAATTCTATTTTCATTTACATCGAACCACGTCACAGTTTCATTCATATTCTGAAAGGTCACTATACTTACAACGAATGCAGAATCTTGAATTCTGGATTCTGAATTCTGAAATTGAGGTGCGTTCCTTTGGGTAGACTAACGCTGCGTTGATTAATTTGATTAAGCTTTAGTCTTCTTCTTAATTTGATTCGTATCTAAGCTCCTCTTTCTTGACGGCTACGCTCAATTCCTTCCTGACAGCATGACGACTCCAATCTTATTTTTTTGTGTGAATTTTAGTTGAGACTTAGGGTGTATATATAGATTTTTAAATTGTTTTGAGCCGTCAGATGAAGACAGGAGGAATCTAGACCATACAAAGTTCAAAGAGCCAATCAAGAGCTGACATGTCAGCCCTAATGACACACCGAGCCACAGAAATTCGAGCCAGAGCCAGACCCAGCCAGCCAGGTCGACCAGGTAGGTCGACTGGCAGGTTGACACCCAGGTTGACACTATGGTCGACCTGGGGTGACCCGGTCGACACCATGGTCGACCCTATGGTCGACCTAGTTCCTGGGCGGGAATTTTCCCGCCCAGCCCAGTTTGAACCTGTTTTTTGAATTTTGAATTTGAAACCGAGCTGTTTGAATTTTAAATTTTATTCTGAAACTTCTGAAGGTCATAACTCCTTCATACGGAGTCTGATTCACGCAAACTCAGACTCTATCTCAAGAAGAATTCCGAGACAAACGCAATGGCGTAACCCATTTCCCTTAATTCTTTCATTTAGAATTAATTACACTTTAATTTTTGAAGCTTAATGTTATAAAATTCACGGGGTGTTACATTATCCCCCCTTAAAAGGATTTCGTCCCCGAAATCTTCAAGTTAGGAAGAATGTATATCCTACCATCCAATCGTCCATCTACTCAACCAACAAACACAGGCGTCCACTGTCCTTAAAAGACTTCTAATGCTTCATGAACATATGCATAGTGTGTGTACATGTCCTTATCTAATGCAGAAATCAGGCGGTCTACTGATTCAGTTGACCTCCTTAATGCGAATCATGTAAGTGTCATGAATCCATTATGTATGCAAATTTTTCCTACTCATAATTCTACATGAGTGCACAACTATTCATACAAATGCAACAACCATATAATAGCATATTAAGTTTCAACCATATATAAATGAGAATACACATATGCATATGCAATATGAAGTGACTGAGCCGATCTAAAACCTAAGGTGTGTGTGTATATGCATCCACGAGCAACCACTAGCAATCACTAGCAACCATTTGCAGCCATCATCCATAACATGTTTTCAAATACATGTTTGCATCCAATTGTTTTCTACCTAAGGAGTTAGGAAAAGGACCGAGGAGATATACCTAAAAAGATAGATAAAGCATAACTTAAGGAAAAAGAGAGATCAAAGATGTACCCTCAAAAAGAAAAGGGTAGGCGGCGTGTATTCTGTCCTCAGTTTCCCAAGTCGCGTCTTCCTCGGCGTCGCTCCACTGAACTTTAACGAGTTTGACTTCGCGTTTGCGTAGCTTTTTCACTTCAGTTCCTAAGATGCGGGTTGGAACTCTTCTAACAGTTGCTTCACGTTCCACTTCGGCTTCTTCTAGAATGCTAGGTTCCACCACTTCCACGGACTCATGCAAACACTTCTGGAGGTGAGAAACATGAAAGACGTTGTGAACTCCGGCCAGTCTCTCGGGTAGCTCTAATCTATAGGCCATCTTCCCAACCTTCTCGATGATAGGAAACGGCCCTACAAATCTTGGTGCTAACCTTCATGTGGATCCAAAGCGAACGACGTTCCTTAAAGGATATACCTTAAGGAAAACCCTGTCCCCAACCTCAAACTCAAGGTCGGTCCTTCTTTTGTCGGCCTAGGATTTTTGTCTGTCTTGGGCTGTCTTCATCCTTCTCCGTATCAAGTCCACTTTCTCTGAGGTCTCTCTGATCATGTCTAGCCCAAGTATAAGCTTATCTGTAAACTCCCACCAACAAGTTGGTGATTTGCACGGTCTTCCATACAAGGCTTCGAAGGGCGCCATACCGATGGTAGCTTGGTAGTTGTTGTTGTAGTCAAATTCCACTAAAGGAAGGTGATCCTCCCATGTCCCTCCAAAGTCAAGAATGCAAAGTCTCAAAAGATCCTTTAAAACTCTATTCACCCTTTCCGTCTGGCCATCGGTTTGGGGGTGATAGGCCGTGCTCAAACATAACTGTGTGCCTACAGCTTCTTGCAGACTCCGCCAAAACTCGCTTGTGAAAATAGGGTCTCGGTCACTAACAATGCTGGAGGGTATCCCATGGAGTCGAACTATTTCCTTGATATAAAGAGATGCTAGAGATGAGGCAGTCCTTCTACTTTTAACGGGTATAAAGTGGGCGCTTTTAGTAAGCCTATCCATTACCCAAATGCTAGTATTGCCTCTTCTTGACCTTGGAAGTCCATCAATGAAGTCCATTGAAATGCTATCCCACTTCCACTGTGGTACCTCTAACGGATGAAGTAGTCCTCCAGGCTTTTTCTGTTCTGCCTTGACCTGTTGGCAGGTCATGCACTTAGAAACGAAATCTGCCAAGTCCTGCTTCATGCCGCTCCAAAAGAAAGTTCTTTTTATATCCTTGTACATCTTATCACCGCCAGGGTGTATAGTCATCTTGGAATGATGTGCTTCCTCGAGAACCTTCTTTGTCAACTCCCTTGTTTGTGGGACGCATAATCTCCCATCTCGCCTCGGCCAACCCTTATCATCGATGGTGTATCTATTGAGGTGACTAGAAGTCTCACCCCTAATAAGTTTATCAATCACATCAACAAGCTGAGGGTCTTCACGTTGTGCAACCCCTATTGAGTCCAAGAGAGTAGGGCGTACTTCGAGAGATGCTAACAAACCCGGTACAAAATCTGAGGAGGGCCTAAAGTTAAAACTGGCTATATACTCCAAGCTTTTCCTTTCCACAAAGAGAGGGCTTAAGGTCAGTTTCTTTCGGCTCAATGCGTCTGCTACTACGTTGCCTTTGCCGGGAGTATAGGAAATTTCGAAATCATACGAGGCAAGAAACTCCATCCACCTTTGCTGCCTCAAGTTAAGATCCTTCTGCGAGAAGAGACATTTCAATGATTTATGGTCAGTGTATAATTCGAACTTCTCACCTAGGAGATAATGGCACCAAGACTTAAGTGCAAAGACGATGGCGGCCAACTCAAGATCGTGGGTTGGGTAGTTCTTTTCATGGACTTTCAATTGTCTTCCACCATAAGCTGTTACCCTTCCTTCTTGCATTAGAACAGTGCCTAGTCCCGTTCCACATGCATCTGTGTATACTGTGAACATTTTGCTTCCGTCAGGCAGAGTTAGAACTGGAGCTATTGTAAGAGCTCTTTTTAGGCGTTGGAAGGCAATGTCACAGTCCAAATCCCAAACAAATGCTAAATTCTTCTTTGTTAGCCTTGTGAGTGGAGCTGAGATTTTCGCGAAATCCCTAATGAACTTTCGGTAAAAACCTGCTAGCCCAAGAAAGCTTCGGACTTTGGTTGCATTTCTTGGTGTCTTCCAATCTTGCACTGCCACCACTTTCGCGGGGTCCACCGTCAACCCTTCTTTGGACACTATATGCCCAAGAAATCTTACCTCTTCTCTCCAAAAGTGGCACTTGGAGAATTTGGCTTTTAGCTGATGAACTCGAAGAGTTTCCATGATTTCTTTCAGATGCTGAGCATGTTCTTCCTCATTCTTTGAGAAGATCAAGATATCATCTACGAAGACCACCACGAATTTATTGAGGAATTCTATGAATACCCTACTCATTAGGTCTACGAAATAAGCAGGTGCGTTTGTCAAGCCGAAAGGCATGACAAGCCACTCGAAGAAACCGTCTGGGGTTCTGAATGTCGTTTTATCAATGCTGTCTTCAGCTACTCTTAGCTGATGGATCCCAGTTGCCAGATCAAGTTGGGAGAAGACCGACACACCTACAAGCTGATTAAACAAATCGTCGATTCGGGGAAGAGGGTGCCTATTTTTCTTGGTCAATTTGTTTAACTCCCTATAGTCGACGCAAAGGCGAAGCGAACCGTCCGCTTTGGTTGCAAACACCACTGGAGCACCCCATTCCGAAATGCTCCGTCTAATGAACCCCTTTTCGAGAAGTTCTTTAACCTGCTTACTGAGCTCCTTTCTCTCTTTTGGAGCCATGTGTTTGAAAAGTAAAGCTACAGGCTTTGCATTAACCACAAGATATATGCGGAAGTCTATTTCCCGTCTCGGAGGTAAGCCCTTCACCTCCTCAAAGACATCCGGATATTCCCGGACTACTCTAACTGACTGCAAATTCTCATCAGAAGCATCAAGCGACTCTAGATAACTAAGCATAACAGCATTCAAGGGATTACAAGAAATTTCTAGAGTGTTACCAAGCCGACTCAAGAGTCTAACTACTCTTTTCTCACAATCAAGAATGGCACCATTACTGGATAACCAGTCCATGCCTAAGATCAAACCATATCCCGAGAAGCCCAAAACAAAGGCATCACAACTAAACTCAACACTGAGAATAGAGATTTTCAAACCCAAACAAACCATTGACAAGTAAGCGGAGCCCCAATTGGATTTGAAACTACTAAGGGATCCTCAACCATACTAGTGTCTAAATGCAGAGATTCTACTAAGGCAGATGAAATAAAGGAGTGTGATGCGAAAGAATCAAAAAGTGTGCGAACTGGATGATCATAAAGATAGACTACACTTTCTACAGAAATATTTCTACCTAAAGTTCTCAAGATAGGATTGAGAAGATAAGTAGGATAAAACAAAGCATCTAGGAGAAGATGTTAAAGAGGTACGCCCAGAAGGTCCTGCTTGCGGGCCTTGCCCTTGCTTCTTAGGGCAGTCCTTAGCCATGTGTCCAGCCTCACCGCAATGGAAACAAGTAGCACTCATCTTCCTCTTCTTCTTCTTTCTGAAGTCGTTCACCACATGTCCAACAATGCCACAGAAATAACATTTCCTTTTCTCACGTGTCTTGTTATTATTGTTGTGGTCCTTTCCTCCTTGACTATTATCCGTCTTCTTGTTCGGCGATTCTTCCGTTTGCTGGTTCACATATAGGAGGAGGATGAGTAAGAGCATTTGTAGCTGGGGAGTAAGGTCCCCAGACATGCTGAAACAGAAAGGAAAGATTCAAAACGAAGGATAGAGAGAGATAGTGCACATGGCTTTGAGGGATTATGCCTTTTTAAAATATAACATTTTTTTTCTTGAAAAATGCTTCTTTAAACTTTTTTTGAAAACAATTTCAAAAACTTTTATCTTATCTAGGAAACCTATGCTCTGATACCAAGTGAAACACCCCACCTCCGTTATGGTCACTCACAAAGGGAATGCCTTAACTTTGGTGGAGGTTTATAAGTAAAAGTCACAGGTAAACACAAGACAGATATAAATACACATATTTTAAACAGCGGAAACCAAACAGACTTTTATTTCATTAATACGCGTTCAAACAAAAGATTTCCATAATTGTCTCAAAATACTTCCAACATTACAACCTCATTACTGTCTTGCTTATTAAAGAAGCATAAAACATAAATAAAGTAACAAAAATCCCCATAGTGATATCCAAAGCCATAGTCCGAGCAAAAGAGATCCAAACCATACATCTACGGTCTTGAAGCTTGCAAAGAGTCTGACTAAGCTGGGTTGTTTCCTCCCTGTGGACCTTGGGGGGGAGGAAGCAAAAGAAAAGAAGACAAAAAGAAAATAGGGTCATACATAAAGCCTGAGTAAATCTAGTAACTCTTCAGTATATGAATAGGAAAAAGGGCATGATAGATATAAACTAAAAACAGGAAAGTGTCACAAGCTAAGGAAGTGTAGTTTAGAATCGAATGTACTATTGCACCCATACTATATCTCTGCACCTACTTGAGCTTATTCTAACCTGCATCCCATGCTGAGGGTGAAGTGATCCCGTTTCTAAAGATGCACCCTATACTGAGGGTGAAGTGATTCCGTTTCTAAAGATCGGCTCCTACTCGCATAAACATATGTGTCATACGGCCCCCAAGAACTGTAGATACCTATGCTGGTCCCACCATGGGGTGTGTCAAGACCCATGGTGGCGGCCCCGACACAAACCTTAGAATACATAGGTTATACTACTGGTGCCCCAGTGCCCTATTTGTCTGCTCCGGAGTGTGTGCACGCCCGCACCCCATTAGAACCTACACTGTGCACCCACCGCCGTCGTTTTGACCGCTTACAATCAGCCCAGTAATCGTGCTCCACCCTGCCTAGTTTCAGGGTACCATGATACCTAACTTGGGTTACTGCTGAAACGGGTCCCTCGTTACTAGGGTTTTCTAGTCAAACATGTTAAGTGGTTAAGTGTCTGTATTTACCTAACCTCACCCATCAATTCTTGTTAACATGTTGAATTTGGTTAAGTGTTTTTAGTTGACTTAACCCTACCATCTGTCCTTAGCCTCTTAAAGCACGTGACCACTCACATTAGACAGATATTGCTACGGTTACTGGATGTGCCGGTCGGTTCCGGGCAGGTTTACACCGTAGCTCAGTCTAACCTCGGGTCCTTATTGGGCTCAATGCTTAACCACCCACATTGGATAGGTATTGTTGTGACTACTGGACAGTCGGGCGGTTCCGGGCAGGTTTACGTCATAACTCAATCCAACCTCGGGTTAAGCATACCGTGTTTTCTAAATTTACATATTTTATCACTTCTCAATTATATGTAAATGTCATGTCCTTTATTCTTGGGTATAACAATTCATACTGCTTAAATGTCATTGTCGTTGGCATGTGTCAAACATGCCAACATATATTTTTCATGTTTTACACCCAACGTTATTACCCCCGTTTGTATGTTCGCAACATTATAACAAATGTTGGGCTCGACACAATTTAGCCCAACTTTATAAACGTGAGAAAAAGGGGAAATCAAGAACATGTAATATTTTTCAATACATAAAGGTGTGCGGCGCATGAAATTGCAATTTAACGATTCAACTAACACAAATTATGGGTCATGTGAACTTGCATTCAGATCAAAGTATAACTAAGTAGGTGACATATGAAATGGCATAGTTTAGGCTTATACAAACTTGGGTTTAAACATGTTTAACTTGGCATATTGTCAACAACAAAACTAACATGTTGTATAGTCACCAAAATGTCCAATTTTAACAACTAATCATATAGCCTATTTCAACATGAAACTTGCATAGTTTATGTAACCCAAACGGTACTTAATATAGATCCAATTATACTTGCAAATAAACATAAGAATGTGTTCATAGGTTTTGGGTCATGTAGGCATAAAAGGTCTCAAATCTAGAACATGTTTACATAAGCTTTAACTTGGACTTAGGCAATGTATATAGTCCATGCCATCGACATAAACATAAAGGGATCAAATTCTAGTTTTTGCCACAACTTGCAAGTGCCATTGTTTTCATATACAATTGTCCAATAGGCTTGCATCAATCAATTTAGGCCACAAATACCAATACACAAGTCAAAACAAAATCATTACAATACACAAAATTTATAAAATAACACAATTCTATTTTCATTTACATCGAACCACGTCACAGTTTCATTCATATTCTGAAAGGTCACTATACTTACAACGAATGCAGAATCTTTAATTCTGGATTCTGAATTCTGAAATTGAGGTGCGTTCCTTTGGGTAAACTAATGTTGCGTTGATTAATTTGATTAAACTTTAGTCTTCTTCTTAATTTGATTCGTCTCTAAGCTCCTCTTTCTTGATGGCTACGCTCAATTCCTTCCTGACAGCATGACGACTCCAATCTTATTTTTTTGTGTGAATTTTAGTTGAGACTTAGGGTATATATATAGATTTTTAAATTGTTTTGAGCCGTCAGATGAAGACAGGAGGAATCTAGACCATACAAAGTTCAAAGAGCCAATCAAGAGCTGACATGTCAGCCCTAATGACACACCGAGCCATAGAAATTCGAGCCAGACCCAGCCAGCTAGGTCGACCAGGTAGGTCGACTGGCAGGTCGACACCCAAGTCGACACTATGGTCGACATGGGGTGACCAGGTCGACCCTATGGTCGACCTAGTCCCTGGGCGGGAATTTTCCCGCTCAGCCCAGTTTGAACCTGTTTTTCGAATTTTGAATTTGAAACTGAGCTGTTTGAATTTTAAATTTTATTATGAAACTTCCGAAGGTCATAACTCCTTCATACGGAGTCCGATTCACGCAAACTCGGACTCTATCTCAAGCAGAATTCCGAGACGAACGCAATGGCGTAACCCATTTCCCTTAATTCTTTAATTTAGAATTAATTACACTTTAATCTGTGAAGCTTAATATTATAGAATTCACGGGGTGTTACAGGTGGTTCTGGGTAGAATGGCCCCTCTGGAACCTGATGAGTTGTTGGTCGAGCCATGCCTGTAACAAAGGGTCTAGGATGATCCAGCATAGCATGTGATGTTCGAGGATCGGGGCTGCCCCCGTTTGGAGCGAGGTTAGGAGGGTCTACGGTAGAGTGGGGTGTCTTCCCTCGTTCGAAGGGAAGGCTGCACCAGCTCTTTGTTGAAGATGAAGAGTGGTTAGATGGTCTGTGGTAAGATTCCGGATTGTAATGGGAATGGCGTTGATTCTAAGGGACCCGGAGGTAGCTCGATTGATTCGATAGGTCGACTTACTCCCAAGAGTGGGGGAAAATTTGCCAGACGACCTAGATCTCGATCGCCTGCCTCCTGAGCTTCTGCTACTGCACTGGTTGCTGGAAGTGATACTCCTGGTTGTGAAGGATTGGTTGGTGGGACCAAACCAGGATGAAATAAATATGTAACCTGATCGGTGGCCTGATTCTGTGCAGACCGAAGATCAGTTGTTGCCCCAGTCTCGCCGGTGGAGGAATTGATGCTGAAGCGTTCAATCCTGTCTCCAGTCGACTGAGAAGGTGATCCATCAACTACTGCCGTCGTTCGAGGAGTTTACCCTGAGACGCCATTTGTTCTTTGAATTTGGCCATTATCTTATCCATGTCATCCCAGGTAAGGAATCGAGACATGTCGTCATGAGATGAAACTTCGTGACTTGCTTCCGTAGCATCTGTATCGGCTGCATCAGTGTTTGTAGGACGAGAGGATGTTGCATCTTTCTTTCATTTGTTCGCCATAAGCAGAAGTGAGCAGAGGCTCTAACGGAATATCTGTACTTAGCCCCTTCCTGGCGCGCCAAAAGTGTTGATGTCAAAAGTTGGTTACTAGTGACAATCAACCTCCAATCGTGCGATCAACACACGAGTAAAGATTATAAAATGCAGAAAAAGAAAAAAGAATGAGGAGAACACACAGAATTTTTATAGTGGTTCGGCAAAGACGGTGCCTACATCCACTTTATATATTATTTCTCTTTTTTTATTACAAGTACAATGCTTATTTTGTTTGAAGAAGAAAGAGAAGATGGCTATTTTCCTTTCTTCTTTTTGAGAGATGTTAAGAGGAATGAACTCCAGAAACGAAGTGCAAAAGAAGTTGGTGGAAGGGAAGAGTCTGCTTTTCTCTTTTAGCTTGGGGGTATTTATAGGAGGAAAGTGCAGCTTGGGTTGTTGCAATATGATCCGGCCATTCCGGGAAAGCCTGGACACGTGGAACCCATCAGTTGGTTTGAATAGCGGCAGGGGACTAATTCCGCTGTTCACAAATAGTATCCTCGAAAGTTGCGGCTGACGTGGCCTCCACGAAAAGGTATATCAAAAGTAGAGCTATGTCCGGTTGTGGTTTGACTGCTTTTATTGCCTTGGAAGTCGGGATATACGGTGGAATGGCTCTGTAGAAGATTTCCACGCTGGCCCGAGATAATCGGTCGATGCGCCTTTCAAGAAAGCGAGATACTCGAACGACTGGGAGAGCGATTCTTCCGGAATGAGCTGTCGATTGACTAGGCTGGACTTGGGACGATATGTGACTGCTTCGGATCGTGCGTCTGCTGGGCTTCCTGAAGCGTGGCTTATATCCAGTTGCACGTTTGGGCTTTGGTCTGGCTCGTTGTGACTCTTGCAAAAAAGAGGGTTAACAATTTTAACTTCATTTTCAATTTTAAATCAAAATTGAATATTCTACATCTTTATCATATTATAATACTAATATTTTCAAAATATTACTTTTTAAATCACTAATTCTCGATATTCATTATAAAATGAATAAAATCGATCGATAAACCTGTTCGGCTTAAAAATGGCGTTTCTATACTTAACCCGGCTTCATATTTTTATATTTTTTTTCCCATTCAAAGATTGACATAAAAATCATAATTTTATTCTTCATTGAATATTATTTTAAAATTTTCATTATTTTAAAATATTATTTATTTTAAAAGATTCTTTATTTTTGAATTTCTCTATTTTAAATTATTCTGAATCAAAATGCAACTCAATTAATTACCATATTATTTCAGTTATATGGATTTCATACATCGCATGTATATAACAATAATGATAATTAATCAATAAACCATCCATTCACATCCAGAGTGAAATTTATAATTGTGTGAGCATTAAAATAATTAATTAAATAACGCTCATCACAGACTGTCAATCCATTGATTGACATACAGCTAAATATTGGGACTAGTGTATGTCAAATATCATCCCAATACCCGTGTGGGTTTTCAGACAACAACAATTTATATAAATCAATCATTGGTTAATAAATTTAACCAATTATAATTCAGTTTGAATTATTTCTAATATCGCTAACATAATAATGATAAAGTTAAACAAATGTACATCGTTCTACTTCTCTAACATGTTAATGTTAATATTAAACAAGTGAACATTTTCTACTTCTATAACATGTGAATGTTGATATTAAGCAAATGTACATTTCTGCCTCTATAGCATGTAAATATTAATATTAAACAAATGTACATTTCTACCTCTATACCATGTAAATGTAAATGTTAATATTAAACAAATGTACATTTCTACCTCTATAACATGTAAATGTTAATATTAAACAAATGTACATTTTAATGATTCCTACTTACATTAAAAATGTAAATTTTAATGTAAAAATATTTTTATCAAACAATGCATATTTTAATGATTCCTACTTACATTAAAAACGTAAATTTTAATGTAAAAACATTTTTATCAAACAATAATCTTTTTATTGAATCCTTTTATACATTAAAAATGAGCTTTTTAATGTAAACATATTATAATCAAACTTTAATCTTTTTATATAATCATTTGTACATTAAAATTGTACTTTCTTATGTTAACACATTTTTTTACCAAAGTTTTAATCTTTCTAATCAATCCTTTATTACACTAAAGATGTAATTTTAATGCTAACACATTCTTATCAAAGTGTGATCTTTTTAATAAATCTTTATTACATTAAAAATGTAATTTTAATGTTAACATCTTTATCACTTTTGAATCCTTTTTAATCTTCCAATCTTACATTAAAAATGTAATCTTTTAATTTCAAACAATGATCATTTTTATGTATGCAATAAAAAATGGAATTTCTATTGGAAACATATTTTTCATTTCAAACAATGGGTATTTTACATATTTTATAAATACAATAAAAATGTGATTTTTATGGGTCGAACAATTTTCATTTCAAATATGAATATTTTTAATGATCCCTACATGTGATGAGAATGAAATTTTTATTGTTGAAGTATTTTATTTCAACAAAACATAAGCCTTAACAAATAATTATTCTTGTTCTTATTTACCATGATAAAGGTGACATTTTCTCTAACAAGATGACATTTATATTTTAATATGACATTTTCTAACAAAATGGCATTTTTATTTAAATAAAACATGATTCTAAATAAATGACATTTTTATTTAAACAACATTTTCTAACAAATGACATTTTAATTTTAACATAACATTTGCTAACAAAATGATATTTTTATTCTAACATAACATTTGCTAACAAAATGATATTTTTATTCTAACATAACGTTTTGTACAAAATGACATTTTTATTTACAAAATATGCTTTCTAACCAAATGACATATTTATTTACAACTTGGTTCTTTTTAACGAATCAAACATTTGATGAAAATGTATTTTTTTTATTCTAATCTTTTTTATTTAAAACAAGTTTCTTTTTAATGATTCAACACGCAATAAAAAGGTATATTTTATTTTCTAAACATATTGTTTAAAACATGAATATTTTTATTTTCATAAATACAATAAAAATATGATTTTTATTGTAAGCAAATTCTAGATCTACACAATTTAATCCAATCAATAAATCTCAACCACAAACAACCAAATCTAATCTCATACATCACACACATGAATTTTAATAGCGAATACGTGTAAATTTTACATCGAAATCAACAATTTAATTTGATTTAAATTAGAGATCTCACAGTTGGGTTTTGAATTCTTCAAAATTTTAGATCGCTCTGTTGCAGCTCTAGTCTGTTCCATGATGTAGATCTTGACTTCACGATTCTAACGCTTTCAGAATTTTTGAATTCCGACATCGTATGGCCTAGATATTGTATTTTATACATTTGATCATTACATAATTAATCAAATTAAATTAATAACCTAATTAATTTTTATAACATTTCAAAACCGTTACCCCTCCTCTGAAAATCCATCGTCTTCCTTCACCGAATAAACCCAATTCATTGTTCCAGAAGTCCACCTACTATCGCCTTCGTGCTTCACCGTAACCAGATCGGAGACCGCCCCCCTGAATTCCTCCAGCTCGCCGATCCACGCACTCCAAAACGAGGCAACTCGGAAGCCCCCTCACATAGAAAATGAACCCAAACCGCACCCATTTGCACGCAGAAATCGAGAACAATACTCCATTAAATCAGATCTTAGCCGTACCAAATTGAAGAGGTTGGAAGTCTTAACCCCTTTGCTTTAAATCCATGTTATAATTCGCAATGGATTAGAAGGATTTGAGGGAAGAAAACCGAATGATCCCGGCTGTTGAAAAGATGGTGGCGGTTGCGTTCAATTTGAGGATTAGGGTTTGGTTTATCTTAGGGGGTATATTTATAATATTTTAATAATTTAATTCCTTAATTTTTAGAAAAGCCCATTAAATTATCAGCCCAACCAATGTTGCCCCAAGTCAAATACCCCCCTTCCGAACACAATGGACTAGGTCTCGTCAGCCCATTTGATTGTATCAGCCCAGTTTTCTTTAATTTAAAATATAAATCATTTAATTATTTAATTTGATTGTACATTTAAATTTACCAGGGCCACATACTAACTCTAAAAATTACAAAAAATTATATCTAGCTATGCTTTGACGATACGGTCCTAACAAAACTAATTTCATCGAATTTGGAGACTGTTTGAAAAATGGCCATTTTCTGGTCGATCCAAATTGACTGAAACTGACAAAACACATTTTCTTTTGCCACGCTCACATATTAATTCTAAAAATTGTGAAAATTGGAATCTTGTAATAATTTGATATTCTGGATCCAACCAAAGTGGTTTCGTCGAAAATGGAGGTCGTTTGTAAAACGGCTATTTTTATATTATAATATATATATATATATATTCCATATCGACTATTCTGAATATTTAACCGGCCATTACTTTTGATTCCCATTATGAAATTTCAAATTTTCTAATTCGTTGGAAAGATATTTTTAGACAAATTTAAATATTTTTGGTTTCACTAAAATCCGATTTATTTTGAATCCTGTACATTCAGTCAAAGTTCAAATTCAAATTTTCAAACTTTCGTGTTATTTCTAACTCCTTTTATAATTAAAATAAATGTATTCGTTCTAACTTCGATTTAAATAAATTTTTAATCGTTATTATTTAAAATAAATCATTTTAAATATTTAAAATTCATTAAAATTGCTAAAATAAATTTTTTTAAATTGGTTCCGAAATTCCGGGTTGTTACACCTCTAGTGTTTGCTTTACCTTAACGATCCTTTCCGCAGTCCCTAACACGAATATAAATGAACGTCAGAAAATTTAAAAATGTTCAGGAACTACAAGAGGATCAATTCCAGAAACTAGAAGCATATTTCTCAAACTCAGATCTAGGGTGAAATTACTGAAAAGTTTAAACAAATTTTGTATATTTTTTTATGCAATTAAAAATAACAGTTGCATACATATATGCAATTATTCAGATTAGATGCATAGATCAGTGCTAATATATTCTTGGAAATTCTCTAAATATATTACATGAATTAGCAGTAGAAGCGCATATCTGAATGGCGATGCTGATATATACATTGTTGGAGTTTCATTAGGTGATTTAATAGCTGGAAGATTCCTTGATGGATAGGGATAGCTACAGTCAAATTCAAATATAGTTTCATTAAGTGATTTAATAGCTGGAAGCTTTCTTTAACATTTACAATCTACTAATTTAAATAGATAATTGACTGGTTTGCACACGAGCTCAACAAAGACCATCCAGAAATCATGTACATCAAAACAACTGCTTCTGTAAGTTTTTATTAATTTTCCAGCAAAATTTTCTTATAGCATCAAAAAAATTGGTCACTAAAATGATTGCAATTACAGGCATTACTAAAGAAAGGTTCAATAGAACATATAGTATGTGATAGATAAAAAAGTGCAAACATTCTACAATTCAAGCTCAAAAATATTGATTCCTATCCACGAGGGAAACCATTTTTCATTATTAGAATTTATAAAAGACAGTAGAAGAAGGATACATTATGACTCCAAAATACCATGACTTGAAGGTGGAAATCACCAAAGATTAGCAAGAGATATTGAATGTAAATTGAAGATAATTGACATGCAAACTGGTATCCAAACTGTTATAAGTTGTAATATGTATGTAATATTTTTTATATATACAGAGAATTTACATCAGTGGATTGCTGAAAAAGCTAGAGAACAAGAATTTTCAGAAACATGGACAACTTGAAATTGCTAATTGCCCACAATAAGGCTATACGTAAGTAAATAAAAATACTTGCATACTTGTATTTACAATTATTTTTATTATGCATACTTGTATTTACAATTATGTAGGCATATAATATGAATATGTGCATACTTATATGCAGCTTTCTTAAATACTAGCATAATATTAATCATGTTTTACAATTATTCATACAAATTGATCATGTTTTACAATTTCTACAGGGTCGATTGTGGAATGTTCGTTATTAACATAATGAAACAAAGAAGCGAGTACAAAGAAATTGATAAAAAGGATGAAATGTACAATGCTGCGACTATTAATCTACAACAAGCCAAGCTTGCTCACCAAATTCTCAACTGCAAACCTCATAGTTGGACTCCAGATGTAGACCTAACACAGAACTTTCTATTTTTAGATGCAAACAAATCTTCTGTTTAAATTTGGGGAAAATGGTCTTTTCACTTCTTATAAATATTTTGACTAAAATACAATGATCGAATTATTGTAAATATTCTGACTAAAGTACAATGTATGAATTACTGGAAAGTGATTATCTAGTTTTCAAGCTGAATCAATGTGTAATTTTTTGTACTGAATTAAGTTCGTTTGATTTTACTTGATTATCTAGTTTGTTTGATTTTTTGTAAGCTGAATCAGTGTGTGATTATCTAGTTCATTTTATTATACTTGAATTAGTGTACACAAAATTATACGGTTTTACTAATATTTCTTACATTACTGTTATTGATACAATTAACTGTTAAAAAACTGCATACTTTTATGCATATATTGAAAATAGTTGTATACTTGTATGCGTATATTTAGAAAACATGAATTTATTATGTTCTTTATACAAATTTATTCCTCTAATTATGCATCTAATCATAATAAATGCATAATTATATGCGTATATTAAGAAAACCTGAATGTATATGTATTGTATACAAATTTGTAGCCGTAATGTATGCATCTATACATGATAGTTGCATACTTATATGCTAATATTCGTAATAACACCATACATGTATTCATATATACAAGAGAAAAAACTAGATACTTACATTCATTCACGGTACTCATAGAAACATTAAACCAAACTTCATCACGGAAACATTAAATACATATTCACAGTATATATACATTCATTCATTCACAGTATACATTCATTCATTCAAAGTATTCACAGTATGCATATATACATGTATGCAAAACAGTAAACATATATTCATAGTAATATTCAAAATACTAAACCAAACTTCATCACAGAAAAATTAAAATACTAAACTAAAGTTGTTATGCAAACATAACAGAAATATTCAAATTGGTTAATAACAGTAAACAGAAATATTCAAACTAGTTACAAACATATTAAAATACTAAACCAAATTGTAGTTAGTTTTCTTTTGAAGAACAAGCCATTTTGGTATGCCCCAACTTCTTGCACAACCCACATCTAATAGTCTTTGTAAATTCACCGGCAGATTTTAACCTCTTAGAAGATGATGGCGACCAAGCATTCTTCTACCTTTTGGAGGAGCTATAATTGCATCCTCAATTGAAACATCTTCAACCATAAAGTCTATGATAGGATTGATTGGATGAGAATAAGCTAATCGAAAATAAGAAACTTTGAAATAATCTTCAATGTAGTCATACACATTCAACTTCTCACAACTTAAAATACATCTAACAGCATGAGAGCAAGGAAAACCATTAATTTGCCACATGTCACAAGAACACACCCGGCTATATAAATCAACAGATTGATGAACCGGAGAATGAACTTCAAACACATATTCATTTGATTTGATAACAAACCATGAAGCTCCTTCCAAATGAAGATTTCTTAATCGAGTTTTATTCACATGACATAAAACACTATTCCAAGTAGAAGCAACTTCACGACGATCAGACAAAAGTTTCATTAACTTCATTCTAATTTTATCCAAACAAGCAGTAATTGGTAAATCTTTTCTTCAAAATCCATTCGTTAAAACTCTCCAAACAGTTAGATGTCATTTCATCATAACGACAACCAGGAAAAAAAGCATTTGCAAACTTCTCAAAAGGAATTCCGCTCAAAAAGTTTACCACTGTGGATCCATCAACATCTCTAAAATTCTTCAATGCAACATTAAAATCAATCCAATTCGAAGCATAAGCAACTCGTGCAAACATATCTAACAACAACTTCTTGTTTGATTTGGAAAATTCAGATTTTAGAGCAACCTTTAAATTGTTGTTCAAATGATAAAAACAAGAACCATAAACTGAATTTGGAAACACTTTGGAATAACAAAAGAATACCGAGATGACGATCAGAAATGAAAACAAAGCTTCTACTATCATCTTTAAGAAACTCTTTAAGTTGTTCACAATACCAAATCCAATTGTCTTCATCTTCCCTAGACATAATAGCAATTGCTATAGGGAAAAAACCTGTTAAAAGAAACAAACATATAATCAAATAAAAAATAAAATAAACAGCAACAATTATAAATATTTTTTTGCAAATTTTTAGATCGGTTGCATAAATGTGTATTCCAAATAATAGCATATTTGTATGCAAATATATAAAATAGTTGCATATATATGTACCCAAATTCAGAACAGATGCATGTAATATGCACTTATTCAGAATAGATGCATGCTTATATGCACTTATTCAGAATAGATGCATGGATGTGAATGCATGTATTCATAATATTTACATACTTTTATGAATGTATTAAGAATAGTTACATAATTGTATGCATACATGCAGAAGATTTTTGTACCTCTATGCATTCATTCAGAATAGTTGCATATATGTGTGCATATATTATAAATAACTGCATACTAACTGCATATTTGTACGCATACACATGTAGTGATAAACTGAAAAAACACCATACCTTCATTTCTATTGTTACCCGTAGTAGCCATCAAACAACCTTGAGCTCTTCCTTTCATAAAAGTAGCATCAACAAAAATTAAAGGATGACAATATTGAAATCCATGTGCCAAGCTTCAAATCCAATAAAAACCCTTTCAAATTGATGTATAACATCATTACACTCCAACACAACTTTACTCTCAGGATTAGTAGTAACAACAACATCACAAAATGATTGTAGATGATGATAAGACATTATATCGCTTCCATGTAACTCTTCTAATGCCAATCTTTTCCCACTATAAGCATAATAATACTTCAAAATAACATTATACTCGGTTTGAAACAAGTTAATAATGTCCTTGGTCTTCATTAATGGATTAGAATGAATATGATCATAAACTAACAACTTAATGAATTTGCTGGATACAACAGGATTGTTTATGTCATGAATTCCAGCACCACAAGTATGTTCAGGCTGAAATCTCTTTAAAACAGAATAGCCAGGAAGATTGAACTTAACAGAAGCATGAATCCTAAAACTACAATTTTTCTTAGAACAAACACCCGTAACTATTTCCTTGTCATTCTTAACCAAATTAAGCTTGTATCTAGTTTTCATATTATACATCATCACATAATACCTAAATTCAGTAACACCTCCTGGAAATTGCTAACCAACACCAGAAAAAACAAATTGATTCAAATCATTTCTCAATAATTGTTTCAATTGATTGTTCGAATCACCTGTACTAGCAAAAGAAGAATCACTACCACAAGAAGCATCATCTGACCTCGCATTGTTAACTGAAGAAATACTACAATTGATCTCAACAAAAATAACCAAATAATCCTCATGATTACGTGCAGCCAATAACCGAATAGATTGAAGATCAGAATTACTTTCAATATTCCTTCTCAAGCCATCTCTAATATGATACAGTTCAAATGACAATGGACTTAAATCAATCCATTTACCACAAACAACATCTCTCACGATAGCAACAGAACTATCGAAATAAAGACATATAGAAAAGCTATCATTCCCAAACTTCAACAAGACCAATACACCAACATCAGCAGGAACAATGTTATACAAAGAAGAGAATTGTAAATAAAACTTATCAGCATTAATCAAATAAAACTACAAACACATCTGCAACGTATTATAATCACATGCATACATGTAGACATATATCCAGAATATCAGCATACTTTTATGCAACTGTTAATAATAATTGTATTACATATATTCAAAATAATTGCATATCTGTATGAATATATAGAGAATAGTTGCATATTTTTATGTGCATATTCAGAATAGAAGCATACAACTTTATCCACAATTTCAGAAAAGTTGCATGTTTATATGCACATATACAAAATAGTGGCATACTTGTATGAACATATTCAGAACAATAACATACATTTCTTATCCAAAATACAGAATAGTTTCATACTTCTAAGCATATATTAAAAATATTTGCATACTTCTATGCACACATTCAGAATAGTTGCACAAATGTATTGAAATATAATCTCACAAAAAAGCCGTATAAATAATAATAAATCCATCAAAACAAATCGAAAATAACAATGACACAGGTATGAAAAAAAAGAAGTATAAATTACCTTGAAGATGAAACATTCATTATATCTCTCGATGAAAGCTAAATTAAATCGCTGAAGAAATAGCAATTAGATCGAATATTAGATTCTTCAACAAATCTCAATTAGATCGAATATTGGATCTCAGAAGAAATCACTGACGAAAGCTGAGTTAAATTGTAATGTCTCGGTTTTTAGCTAGTCTTTGTTAATGATAAATATTGATTTAATGAGTTAATTAAATCATAAAATATGTTACTTAACAAACTAGAACAACTATAAATATAGGTGTAAAGGTATGTATACACTAATAAATGTGTATATTTGGTTATGTTTTAAACTTGAAAACATAACATAAGTGCAAATCATATATATTATGTTAAAATGACATTTAGTGGACTTAGGATAAAAATGAACTTTGATTTAGAAAACAGGAAGTAGAAAACAAATGCAAGAAGTGTCACAGCAAACACAGGTATCCTAGTATGATTAGCAAAACGAATACCCATGTCATTGAATGCAACGTGTTTGGCAAAATGCCATAACTATAAAATAAAAAAGGAATTCATATGACAACACACAAAAGAAACATCCAAAGTCAATATCATTTATATGATTTAACATTGAATAGTAAAGCTAAGCATAGGCATAAACCATCCCTCTAAAAGAAGGCAATGCAACTTGCAATTATAAAATCCATTGTTTGCAAAATATCTAACCATTTTATATTGCAAGAAAAATCTGAAAATGAATGACCATTCGGCAAGCATTCAATGAGAGTATGGCTGTAACACCCCGTAAATTTAAATATTAAAGTTAACAAATTAAAGAATACTTAATTTTAAATATAAGAATCAAGGGAAACAGTTTACGCCATTGTGTTCGTCTCGGAATTCTGGTTGAGATAGAGTCCGAGTTTGCGTAAATTGGACTTCGTATGAAGAATTTATGGCTGTCGGAAGTTTCCAGAAAATTCAAATAAATTCAAACAACTTGAAACAGATTCAAAATTCAAATCAAAAGTCAGAAGCGGGATGGGCGGTAAAATTCCCGCCCAGGACCCAGGTCGACCATGGGGTCGACCCTAGTGTCGACCTCCCCCCTACAGGTCAACCTGGGGGTCGACCTGCCCCTCCCGGACAGATCTGAGGGATGACGATTTTATGACTCAGTGTTGAGTCATTAGGGCTGAGGTGTCACTCTATCTTGACTGGATGGTCTTAATTGATTCTAGATTGATCAAATGGCCCAAATTAATCCTAAATTCTATATAAACACATGTAGACTCAAACCCTAAAACCAAATCAAAATTAGAACCATGGTCGTCATGCTATCACATTGCAACCTAGAGTAGCCGCCACCAACTAGAGGGAAAGTGAAGCTAATCAACTCAATTCAACTCAAATTTATAACAACAACAACAACAACGAATTTGTCTACTTCAAAGGCGAGCTAAATCAATTTCAGAACTAAGATTCCAGAACTCAAGACCTTCTTTGAGTTGTGAGTTCAATATCTTTAATAAGATAATTAATAAGTTAATTGGGTTGAGTTATAAATTGGGTTATATGGCTATGTTTGTGAGACACCCGAAAAGAAGGCCCTGAGATTTGTTAAGGGTTTGAACGAGTCGCTACATGGGTTAGCTATGACCCACATCCCTATGGGGGCCACCTTTGAGAGACTAATTGACATGGCGCTTATGCATGAAGAGGAGAAAGGCGCCAATGCTAATAAGGCACCTGAGAAGAAAAGGGATCAAAAGAAACCACAACAGCAACAACAGAACAAGAAGGGTGGTAAAGACAACAATGGTAAGGGAAAGAAAAGATGCTTTAACTGTGGGACACCAGGCCATCTAAGAAAATACTGTTGAAAGAAGAAGACGACTGGTTGTTTCCACTGTGGCGAGGCAGGACATCTGATTAAGGAGTACCCAAAGAAAGGGCAGAGGGCAGGGCCTACCTCTGGAGGGCAGATTCAGGTTCTCATGGCACCAGGGCAGGCAAGGGGGCAGGTCCAGGCTCTCGTGGTCCCACCGCTGCAAGAACGAGGTAGAGCGATTTCCGTTGAAAGTTTAGTTTATCTTTTCGATCATCCTGTTCGCACACTCTTTGATTCTGGCGCATCGCACTCTTTTATATCCACTGCTTTAGTTGAGACACTGCACCTAAACACCAGTATAGTAGAGGATCCCTTAGTTGTTTCAAATCCAATTGGGGGCTCAGTTTATTTGTCGATGATTTGTTTGGATTTGGAAATTTCTATACTTAGTGTTGGGTTTAGATGTGATGCTTATGTTTTGGGCTTCACGGGCTATGGGTTAATTTTGGGCATGAATTGTCTATCCAGTAATGGAGCCATATTAGATTGTGAAAAGAGAGAGGTTAGGCTTATGATTCGCTTGGGCAACACACTCGAAATCTCTTGTAATCCCATGAATTCTGTTATGCTAAGTTATCTAGAATCGCTTGACGCGTCTGTTGAGAATTTGCAGTCTGTTAGAGTGGTCCGTGAATACTCGGATGTCTTCGATGAAGTTCGAGGTTTACCCCCGAGGCATGAGATAGACTTTCGAATATACTTAGTAGATAATGCAAAGCCAGTTGCATTACCAGTGCGCCATATGGCTCCGAGAGAGAGAAGAGAACTCAGTAGGCAAGTGAAAGAATTGCTTGAGAAGGGTTTCATAAGAAGAAGTATTTCAGAGTGGGGTGCTCCAGTCGTTTTTGCTACAAAAGCTGATGGTTCATTTAGATTGTGCATGGACTATAGAGAGCTGAATAAGCTAACAAAGAAGAACAGACACCCGTTACCAAGGATAGACGATTTATTCGATCAGTTGGTGGGAGCTTCGGTTTTCTCGCAACTGGATTTGGCTATAGGGTTTCATCAGCTAAGGGTGGCTGAAGATAGCATCGATAAGACTGCATTTAGAACTCCTGACGGTTTCTTCGAGTGGCTCGTCATGCCTTTTAGTTTGACAAATGCACCCGCATACTTTGTTGACTTAATAAGTAGGGTGTTTAGGGAGTTTCTAAACAAGTTTGTGGTAGTCTTTGTAGACGACATTCTGGTTTTCTCTAAAAATGAAGAAGAGCATGCCCTACATCTTAGGGAAGTCTTAGAGACCCTACGAGCACATCAGCTAAGAGCTAAGTTCTCCAAGTGCCTTTTTGGAGAAAAGAAGTGAGGTTCTTAGGACACGTGGTCTCTAAGGAAGGGATAGCTGTGGATCCCGCTAAGATAGTGGCAATCCAAGATTGGAAAGCGCCTAAGAACGCAACCAAAGTAAGAAGCTTTTTAGGGCTGGCTGGCTATTATAGGAAGTTCATTAAGGACTTCGCGAAGATATCAGCCCCTCTCACTCGATTAACGAAGAAGAATTTGACTTTTACTTGGGACGTTGATTGTGACGATGCTTTCCAACGTCTGAAGAGAGCTTTGACGACAACTCCAGTTTTAGTTTTGCCAGACGGGAGTAAGACATTCACTGTATATACCGATGCTTGCGGGACAGGGCTTGGTGCAGTTTTAATGCAAGAGGGAAGGGTGATATGCTATGGTGGAAGACAGTTGAAAACCCACGAGAAAAATTACCCTACCCACGACTTGGAGTTGGCGGCCATAGTTTTTGCGCTTAAGTCATGGTGTCATTATTTGCTTGGTGAAACGTTTGTGTTGTATACAGACCATAAGTCACTAAAGTATTTATTCTCTCGGAAGGACCTAAACTTGAGGCAACAAAGATGGATGGAGTTTTTGGCATCCTACGATTTTGAGATTGCATATACCCCTGGAAAGGGTAACGTTGTAGCTGACGCCTTAAGTAGAAAGAAGTTAACTTTAAGTCCTTTGTATGTAGAGCGACAGAGTTTGGAGTATATATCTTCCTTTGACTTCAGACCCTCTGTCGAATATGTACCCGGATTGTTGGCATCATTAGAGGTGCAACCTACACTTTTGGGTCGAGTTGGAGAGGCACAGCGAAACGACCCACAATTGGTTGAGATAGTAGGCAAGCTTATAGGAGGGGAGTCCTCGAGTCATCTGAATAGATATGCTATAGATGAAAGAGGTTGGCCACATAGAGATGGAAGACTTTGCGTACCACAAGACGAAAGTTTGAAGAAGGCAATTCTTGAAGACTCACATCACTCTAAGATGACCATACATCACGGTGGTGATAAGATGTATAGGGATATGAAGCGATTTCTCTTTTGGGCCGGAATGAAGAAGGACGTGGCCGAGTTCGTTGCTAGATGCTTAGTGTGCCAGCAAGTCAAGGCAGAGTAAAAGAAGCCCGGAGGTTTTCTCCATCCCTTAGAGATTCCGCTTTGGAAATGGGAAAGCGTTTCCATGGATTTTGTAGATGGGTTACCAAGATCGAGGATGGGTAATACGGGGATTTGGGTAATTGTAGACCGACTTACTAAAAGCGCCCATTTTATTCCCGTCAAGAGTAGAAGGACCGCCGCATGGTTAGCATCTGTTTACCTTCGAGAGATAGTCCGTTAGCACGGCATACCCTCCAGCATTGTGAGCGATAGAGATCCCATTTTCACAAGCGAATTTTGGAAGAGCTTACAAGAGGCGGTTGGAATACAATTATGCTTAAGTACCGCTTATCATCCTTAGACGGACGGCCAGACTGAGAGGGTGAATTGGATACTAGAAGACCTTCTGAGGCTATGCATTCTAGACTTTGGAGGAACATGGGAAGAACACCTTCCACTAGTAGAATTAGCCTATAATAATAGTTTCCAGGCTAGCATTGGCATGGCACCTTTTGAGGCTCTTTATGGACGACCATGTCGATCACCTACATGTTGGTGGGAATCCACGGATAAGGTTTTGCTTGGACCCGACATGATTAGGGAGACTTTGGAGAAGATAGACCTGATTCGACGACGAATGAAGATGGCACAAGACCGACAGAAGTCATATGCTGATAAAAGACAAACCGATCTTAAGTTCAATGTTGGGGACATGGTTTTTATTAAGGTGTCACCGTTGAGAAACGTAGTCCGCTTTGGATCGGTAGGGAAGTTGGCACCAAGGTTCGTAGGACCCTTTCCAATTACAGAGAGGATTGGGCAGATGGCATACAGAGTAAAGTTACCAGAGAAGCTCAGCGAAGTTCATGACGTGTTTCACGTTTCACATTTGCGTAAGTGTTTACACGATACGACGGAAGTGGTAGAGCCGAGCACGCTCAAAGAAGTGGAAGTAGAGCGCAATGCCACGATCAGACGAGCTCCTACACGCATTCTCGGATCAGAGGTCAAAAAGCTTCGCAACAAAGAGGTCAAGTTGGTCAAAGTGCAATGGGGAGATGATCAAAGAGACACGACTTGGGAGACGGAAGATAAGATGCGTACGTTGTACCCTTTCCTTTTTGAGGGCATGTTTTAATTTCTCCTTTTTCTACTGCTATGTTGATACTGTCCTATCTTTTAGTATTATCTTTGCGATGACATCTTTGATCTTTAGTTAGGAAGAACCCTATGGTTGAAACATGTGTTTGAGACATGTTATGTCTGATGGATGCAAATGGTTGCTAGTGGTTGCTCGTGGATGCATATACACACACCTTAGGCACTAGATCGGCTCAATCACCTTTATGTTGCATATAAAAATGTGTGTGCATATTTAATTTAATGGATGTATAATGGTTGTGTCATCATATGGATGCTGCATTTTGATGAATGGTTGTGCACACATGTAGAAATAATATGTACCGATAAGATTCTTTCGCATACGTAGTGGACGCACAGCACTACCATGATTGGCATTAAGGAGGTCCACTGAATCAGTAGACCGCCTGATTTTGCATTAGATAAGGAACATATACACACACTTCTTGCATATGTTCATAAAGCATTAGAAATTTTGTAAGGACAATGGATGCCTGTGTTTGATGGTTGAGTAGATGGATGATTGGATGTTAGGATATGCATTGTCCTTAACTTGGAGATTTCGGGGGCGCAATCCTTTAAGGAGGGGAGAATGTAACAATTTAAATATTAAAGTTAACAAATTAAAGAATACTTAATTTTAGATTTAAATATTAAGGGAAACGGGTTACGCCATTGTGTTCGTCTTGGAATTCTGGTTGAGATAGAGTCCGAGTTTGCGTAAATTGGACTTCGTATGAAGAAGTTAAGGTCGTCGGAAGTTTCCAGAAAATTCAAACAGCTCGAAATAGATTCAAAATTCAAATCAGATGTAAGAAGTGGGCTGGGCGGGAAAATTCCCTCCCAGGACCCAGGTTGACCAGGGGATTGACCCTAGTGTCGAACTCCCCCCTACAGGTCGACCTAGGGGTCGACCTGCCCCCCCCCCCTCGGGCAGATCTGAGGGATGACGATTTTGTGACTCAGCGTTGAGTCACTAGGGCTGAGGTGTCACTCTATCTTGATTGGATGGTCTTTATTGATTCTAGGTTGATCGGATGGCCTAAATTAATCCTAAATTCTATATAAACACATATAGACTCAAACCCTAAAACCAAATCAAAATTAGAACCATGGTCGTCATGCTATCACCTTGCAACCTAGAGTAGCCACCACCAACTAGAGGGAAAGTGAAGGTAATCAACTCAATTCAACTCAAATTTATAACAACAACAACGACGAATTTGTCTTCTTCAAAGGCGAGCTAAATCAATTTCAGAACTCAGATTCCAGAACTCAAGACCTTCTTTGAGTTGTGAGTTCAATATCTTTAATAAGATAATTAATAAGTTAATTGGGTTGAGTTATAAATTGGGTTATATGGCTATGGTTGTGAGACATAGGAAAAATGTGATATTTTGTGAATATATGCTAGTTGTTCATAATGATAGTTTTGTTGTGGATCCCTTTTCATATGCCAAATCACCTATGTTCAACTTGATTCACGTTTGACATCATTTTATATGCAAGTTTGGGTGTAGATTATATGCTAGTTTCTATATGAATTATACACCAGTTTACATGTGAATCAAATAAAGTGACTATATGCAAGTTTAGGTAGAAATTGGATTCACATATGTGCAAGTTTACACCTTTAGATTTAGATCTATGACGTACATAGTTTTATTCAAGTTTGTGACTATGGCCTATGCAAGTTTTGGAATGAGAACTATATTCATATATGCAAGTTTTAGGTGAAAAACTATATTATATATATGCAAGTTCACACCTTTAGGCCTATGTTTAGATTCATGACAATACAAAGTTTATGCAAGTTATGTTGTAATCCTTATTTGCAAGATTAGATCCATTTTGTGTGTTATGCAAATTTGCGATGTTTCTTCCCTTTTATGTGCTAGACTAATTGCTAGTCTAATATACATATATGTCATGATAAACGAACGAACAACGTGGGGACGATGGCGGTAATATTGAATATACACATATTGAGAATTGGAATAATGGCCTTGAAAAGGCATATAATTAATTTAAGACATTAATTGGAAAAATTGGCATTTATGGACATAATTGAGACAATTATGGACATAAGTATATTTGGAATCCATTTACAGATTTGAATAGGGATATTAATCTAATTTGGGGTTAAATGAAGATGTGTAATAATAAGCCGCCTAAGACACGAGGTTAGACTCTTTTGTGGTGTAAGACTGCCCGGACCCGCCCGGCAAATCCAGCAGCCACAAATGCCAGTCTAATGTGAGTGGTCAAAGGCATGAATTAAATGCGTAATAGTTGTAAAGACACAAGGTTAGGCTCGTTTGTGGTGTAAGACTGCCCGGACCCGCCCGGCAAATCCAACTGCCACAAATGCCAGTCTAATGTGGGAGGTCTTTACAAGGTTACGGTGTTAATGAATTAAGAAACACTTAACCAGATAAACATGTGGTGGGACATGAGGGGGTTAAGTGGGCGCTTTGGGTGGCATGTGAAATTAAGAGGGTGCCTTGGGTGGCATGTGAAATAAGTGGGGAAAAACCTTAGAAGGGACCAAGCATAGGTAGAAAGCTTGTGTCATGCATGGGGGCCCTTTTTAAACCAGTAACCCATTAAGTATCTTTGTGGGCTCGACCCAAGTCGAGGACGGGACACGCGTACTGGGTTTGATTGTAAGAGGTCAAAACGGGTTAGCGGTGGCAACGCAAGTCCAACGGGGTCATATGCGTGTGTGGGCCGGGGCTAGTATGTAAGACATTGTTGCATCGTGTAGATATAAGCCGTGCATTTTGGTGGTATCGGATTGCCACTTTGGGAAGTGATACACCCCACTGTGGGGCCAGCATGGGTATCTACGAGTTAGGGAGCCGATCGAATGGGGGTAATGGAAACACCTAGTGGAGATAGGGGCAGACGACACCTATGAAGGCAGCTAGGGGTACACGAAACTACCATAATCATTATTAAGTTCTGTAGGCGGGATCAACTTTTAGGGTGTTTGGTGAGGTACAATGTAGTAATTATCATATAGTGATTAGGTATGCCTTTAACGTTATCTTTGTTCATCTGGTTCCCTTTGTTTGCTTTGTTATACCCATTTGTTCACAGTTATTTCCTTATTTTCCAGCTTATGCCTTTTCCTAGTTACTTAATGATTATATTATTAAAGTTATTGCACTCGCCAGACTTTATGTCTGACCCCCTTTGATTCCACCTCTTTTCTTCCTTCCCCCCCCCCAAGGTGCCCAGGGTGGGACTAGTACTAGTGGGGCTTGATTTAGATAGCTTTATCTCTTTCTTTGGAAGTTGCTTGTATCGCTGAAGTAAAAGTTTAGCCTATCTTATTTATGCCTATTTTATGTTGGGGTTATGTCTTCCATTTTATATACTCTGATTTAATCAAGATGGATATTATGTACTTGACTCTAGTCTTTGGGTTTTTTGATGATGTAACCAAACCTATTTGTTTACCGCTGCAATGAATGAAGTTTTAAATTTTTAAGTACTGTTTTATATCTTTCTAGTTGTTAAGTTTCTGTTCTATACACACTTAAAACGCTCCATGGAAGTTAATGCACTACCTTTGTGAGTGACATTATTGGACGTGGGGTGTCACAATGGCCTTGTATTATACTATGTTCTAGAAGAGGAGATAAGGACAAGAATCTAAGTAAATATCTCAATTAAACAAAGCAATTCTTCATGCATAAGTCTTACTAAACAAATGGAATAGGATTAGTAGAGTAGTGAAAGGGGTAGGTCTGACCTAAGCGAGGATTTGAATCATATAGCTTAAAATGTAAGCAACATTATTTTAACAAAACAAAAGAATTGTTTATTTTAGAAACATGGCTATATATAGCACTTGAACCCATGCATCTCTCACAACAAAAATGCTAAAGTTCAAGTGGAAATTACAGAGCAGGAAAGGAAAGAAAGTATTGTGAGTAAACTCTCTTTATTTTATAAAAAAACCATTATTGATTATAGTATGCCACTGATATGTTCATTTACTTGTTTTAATAATGTTAAAAACCTGGGAATGCTAGGATGAAAGTAAACCAAACACAGTATATATATATGCTGTGAGTAACTCTTAAATTTCTTACTTTCAAAAATCTAATTTAAGGTTGTTATGTGTTGAATGTAAATATAAGTTGACAAATAGCTGCTATTAACTATATGATCTCATATAACCATGTTCGGAGTACCTGATTTAAACATTGGAAGCAATTTGTGTGTTAATAGTGGGATATACCCTCCCCTATTACTTTAGAAAATCATAAATAAAAATTCTAATGTGAATTAAGGTTGGAGTTTAACATAGAACTTGTTCATAGATTGCTTAAGTATGTTTAATTCCAAATCATAACATATAATACTCTAACCCATCAAATTACAGTAGGAAGTAAGAGAATCTGATTTTTTTCAGGTATCATCATATTTCGATTTAGGTATAGGAGTAGATTAACATTAGAAAATCATGAATTTTAATATAAAATTCAAGATTTTTAGTCGCTTAAGGATTGAGAAAGTACGTGTTAATCAGAAAGGGAGTTTGGGGAAAATACGGCAATAGGGTTGATCGGAATTCATGTTTTTTGGGATGGAGATGCGGTAGCGAACGAGGATCATAGGAAAAATCATAAATGATTTTTCCATAGGTTAAATCGAAAGGAAGGAGTGGGTTTAGGGTTTTAGAAGAGGTTTAAATGGGTTGTTTTTGAAGATAAACTGGACGGTGGCGGCGACATCGAGTGGGTCTGATTTCAGGGTGGTGGTGCAGATTGCTGTCCTCTTCACGATGGCAAAGTTTGAGGGTTAACAATTTGGGGAGGTGGCGATGCGTGGTAGTCTTTTTGAGGGGAGGCTGTTTGGTGAAATTGAAACCGGAATTTTGATCCACTGTACTGGAGAAGAATCTGGTAGGAGGAGTGAATTCAGGCGGCGTAGTAGGATTTGTGGCGATCGGCGGGGAGGTGGGATCACCGGAGAAGCGATGATGCACGTGCAACGTGTAGTTGTGCATGATGAAGATGAACAGCAGACAAAGGAGAGAAGAAACAGAAATGGGAGAAGAAAGAATACAATGAGTCAGGAGCCGGAGAACCGAACGAAGCAGGGTGCGCCCATGATCTTGTTTGCCAAACTCGTGATTTGCATAAGTGTTCCGATCAAATTGGTGTGGAAAAGGGAAGAAAACAGTGTAGATAAAGGTATGGGTTGAAGCATTATTCTCTCCTGTTGGTTTCAGGTTAATCAGATGAATAAAGGGAGACAGGCTTTTTGTATTGGGCCTGTAAATTAAATCTTATATTTGTTTTCGGCCTGGAAATAAATAAAAGGAATTTGTTGTTTATATATAGGATTTAACTAAAACAATTTTATATAAGTATAATAGCTGAAAGTAGAGGAAAGGAAAGATTTGTACAAGAAGGGATCGAGAAGCGGATTTTGAAATGGGCCAAGTTGAGCCTGTAGTTTTTTTTTTAAAAAGAAGAAAAATATTTAAAGAAAGAAAAAAAAAACGTTTGGGCTTGGGTGACGAGTCGGGTTTTGGCGCAAGCATGGTGATTTCTGTGGTCAGGCGTGAGCGACATAGCAAATGGATATGGTACTTGCGACAGAGGTGGTACGTACGATGGAGGTGGTACTTGCAATGGAAGTGGTACTTGCGATGGAACTCACACTTTGCGAAACTGGCACCTTGCGGAAGCGGCACTTTAGAAACCGACACTTTGGCACTTTAGAAACTGGCACTTTGGCAAGTGAAGAAAAAGGAGATTTTATCCAGTTTAATCTAGTTTTAAAATAAAAATAGAAAATCAAATAAAAATAAAAGAAGTAAATAAATAAATAAAAAGAGATTTTTATTTATGTAACCAAAAAGAAATGAAATATCTTGGCAAGTGGAAGAAAGGACATTAGAAGGAAATAAACCGTAGTATCTTAACAAGTTTAACGACCAAATAAGAAGGGATAATAAAATAAAAATTTGATTATAAGTGTTTATTCAGCAATAAGAAGACGATCTACGAAGTGTGACAAAGGAATAAACTGCAAATAATTATCATTATAAAACGAACTAACATTATTGAATTAATGACCAAGTGCGAAGCACGTGCTTTAGTTGTCCATTTATAAAAGATAGTCAAAATTGAATAAAATACCGTGTGTGACGCACACACTTTAGTGGTTCATTTATAAAAGACATTACAATGATCATTTCAAAGAGTCCGGAATTTATATTCCACTTCGATTTGATTTATACGTCGCGTGTTAAAGATTATTGAAGATAATTGAAGACGGAGATATGCAAGGGCTATTTTTATAGTGTCTTCGGTTTGTCCAGTCCCAGGACAACTTGTATGGACGAATGTCTGACAAAGTATTCCTAATAGATCACATAAGATGATCTTTTCAAGGTATTTTGTCTGGTGGTAGAGAAATTCGTTTCTCTTAGCTTCTATACCCGTAATATTTTTGGGAAGATCAACTAGTGATTGACGGGTTTGGCGATGTGGCATTCAAAGTGAATGGTGACCAGATGTGCTAGAAGGAAACGTAGCCTCAAAGCCTCATCAACCATGAAAGACAGAAGTTGGGCTAGGCAGCATGGCTAGTTGGGTCATTCCCAGGCCGGGTATATTATCACCAATCTAGAGAATATTCATATTTGTTACTTCTTTTCATTTCTGTATCTCCCGGGAATTATGGCAGGCACGCAATAAAAACCATAGGATGGAAATATATTCGATACACTCAAGCTAATTGAGTGGTCGGTCATGTGTGGCTGGGTTGCAAGGCGTTCTTGTTGAACCCCAGTGTATACCCTCTAGAGTACACTGATCGGAAGGTGCTCCCATACCTTGTTTGTTGGAATCCAATCTTCGATAAGAACCCGCAATTTTCGATTTTATATTATTATATACGTGGAGCGTGAGATGCAAGCGTTCCGCTAGATGGTTATTTATTTGATGCAAACTATTATAATATCAAACGATTTTGATATCAAATATGATTTGGGTTATAGTAAGGTAAAAACCGTCCATGCTTATGTGTGGGCTGGTCTTACTATTATCTTTTTCTTTCAAACGTTTTTGAAAAGGTAAACCAATTGTTCTGTATCTCATGAGGGAAAAACCCGTTCCGTCTTTACAGTGTGGTCTTATGAGATAAACTGTTCTAATCAAACTATGTTTTAAAATCGTTTACTCACACCAGTCCCCCAAATGACCCAGAGTTTATTTTATGTGTTTCCTAAACTCTTGGGTACTCATAACACTTGTTATGGGTAGACAAGTGATCCAGGAATCTTATGGAATCTTTCGAAGTATTGTGGAGTACAAGACCAAGGACCAGTCTAGTACTGATATCTGTCTCTAAGTATCTAGTTGGAGTATCTGTATCAAACCCTGTTGTAAAATTGTATTCTAATGATGTATTATTTGATGTAACAGACTCTGATATGTAATATATTATGTGATATTATATTTGTTAAATTCCGCTGTGAGATTCTGATGTTCTTGTTAATTCTTCTTACTCTTCTATTCTATTAGTTCTATCTTTTCTATCTCATCCTCTAACTTCTTTCTCTTAACATTCTACTTTTCTGTGTAATCTGGGTTGACTATGGCAGTAAAATGTCAGCTAAAATTGGTACGGAAAAGTGGGACGTTACAGCGTGGTATCAGAGCTATTGGTTGAGTAATAACACAAAATTCCGCTGTGAGATTCTGATGTTCTTGTTAGTTCTTCTTACTCTTCTATTCTATTAGTTCTATCTTTTCTATCTCATCCTCTAAATTCTTTCTATTAACAATCAGAGTTTGATGCTTGGGTTTTGACAAGTAATACAGGATTTCGTGTTACTGTTGGAAATTCGAGCGTTGAATTTTTTTCTGGTCGTTACAGTTGGTATCAGAGCTATTGGTTGAGTAATAACCTTGGCTCTATGGCGTAACTCAGTAAAGATAGGGTTAGTAACACCCTAGATTGAGTTTGGGTAAGTATTGAGAGAGCGTATTTTGAAAATTTAAACCATAAAACAAATGGTATACTTAGTATAGGACAACTAGAGTTGTCAACTTAGGTCGCCGTTAAATAGATCTTCCAATTATGTTGGATTATCAAGCTATTATATTCAGAAAGTTAGAAATAAGTTCTGGTAGAAGAAAAGGACGAAGAGCGAGTAGTACAACCGCCACAACAAATGGAACGAGTTAAATAATTAGGTCCAACCTCAGGATAAGTAAATAAGTTGAAATAATTTTAGAATAATACCCAGTAAATAAAATTGGTATATTCCGGTAATAAAAACCAGACCAGAGTTGTTAATTGGATATAGACCCATGTAAGTTAAGTAACTAATTTTGGAATAAAATCAGAATTTTGGATTCTAGACATTAAGATAACTAAATTCTAAATAAATAAGGAATCTATCCGGTAAATAATTACGGATATGTATTAATTTGACTTTAGTTAAACTGAAACCAATGCGTGACTCTTTAATTTCGGGGACGAAATTCTTTTAAGGGGGGTGGACTGTAATGTCCCGGTTTTTAGCTAATCTTTGTTAATGATAAATATTGATTTAATGAGGTAACTAAATCATAAAATATGTTATTTAACAAACTAGAGCAATTATAAATATAGGTGTAAAGGTATGTATACACTAATAAATGTGTATATTTGGTTATGTTTTAAACTTGAAAACATAACATAAGTGCAAATCATATATATTATGTTAAAATGACATTTAGTGGACTTAGGATAAAAATGAACTTTGATTTAGAAAACAGGAAGTAGAAAAAAAATGCAAGAAGTGTCACAGCAAACGCATGTATCCTAGTATGATTAAAAAAACAAATACCCATATCATTGAATGCAACGCATTTGGCAAAATGCCATAACTATAAAATAACAAGGGAATTCATATGACAATGCCAAAGTCAATATCATTTATATGATTTAAAATTGAATAGTAAAGCTAAGCATAGGCATAAACCATCCCTCTAAAAGAAGGCAATGCAACTTGCAATTATAAAATCCATTGTTTGCAAAATATCTTACCATTTTATATTGCAAGAAAATCTGAAAATGAATGACCATTTGGCAAGCATTCAACGAGAGTATGGCCTTGGATTATACTATGTTCCAGAAGAGGAGATAAGGACAAGAATCTAAGTAAATATCTCAATTAAACAAAGCAATTCTTCATGCATAAGTCTTACTAAACAAATGGTATAGGATTAGTAGAGTAGTGAAAGGGGTAAGTCTAACCTAAGAGAGGATTTGAATCCTATAGCTTAAAATGTAAGAAACATTATTTCAACAAAACAAAAGAATTGTTTATTTTAGAAACATGGCTATATATAGCACTTTAACCCATGCAACTCTCACAACAAAAATGCTGAAGTTCAAGTGGAAATTACAAAGCAAGAAAGGAAAGCAAGTATTGTGAGTAAACTCTCTTTATTTTATTAAAAAACCATTACTGATTATAGTATGCCACTGATATGTTCATTTACTTGTTTTAATCATGTTAAGAACCTGGGAATGTTAGGATGAAAGTAAACCAAACATAGTATATATATATATATATATATGCTGTGAGTAACTCTTAAATTTCTTACTTTCAAAAATCTAATTTAAGGTTGTTTTGTGTTGAACGCAAATATAAGTTGACAAATAGCTGCTATTAACTATCTGATCTCATATAACCATGTTCTGAGTGCCTGATTTAAACATTGGAAGCAATTTGTGTGTTAATAGTGGGATATACCCTCTCCTGTTACTTTAGAAAATCATAAATGAAAATTCTAGTGTGAATTAAGGTTAGAGTTTAACATAGAACTTGTTCATAGATTGCTTAAGTATGTTTAATTCCAACCATAACATATAATACTCTAACCCATCAAATTACAGTAGGAAGTAAGAGAATCTGACTTTTTTTTTCAAGTATCATTATATTTCGATTTAGGTATAGGAGTAGATTAACATTAGCAAATCATGAATTTTAATCTAAAATTCAAGATTTTTAGTAGCTTAAGGATTGAGAAAGTACGTGTTAATCAGAAAGGGATTTTGGGGAAAATACGGCAATAGGGTTGATTGGAATTCATGATTTTTGGGATGGAGATGCGGTAGCGAACGAGGATCATAGGAAAAATCGTAAATGATTTTTCCATAGGTTAAATCGAAAGGAAGGAGTGGATTTAGGGTTTTAAAAGCGGTTTAAATGGGTTGTTTTTGAAGATAAACTAGACGGTGGTGGCAGCATCGAGTGGGTCCGATTTCCGGGTGGTGGTGCAGATTGCTGTCCTCTTCACGATGGCGAAGTTTGAGGGTTAACAATTTGAGGAGGTGGCATTGCGAGGTGGTCTTTTTTAGGGGAAGCAATTTGGTGAAATTGAAACCGGAATTTTGATCCACTGTACGGGAGAAGAATCTGGTAGGAGGTGTGAATTCAGGCGGTGTAGTAGGATTTGTGGTGATCGACGGGGAGGTGGGATCACCGGAGAAGCGATGGTGCACGTGCACCGTGTAGTTGTGCACGATGAAGAAGAACAATAGACAAAGGAAAGAAGAAACAGAAATGGGAGTAGAAAGAATAGAATGAGTCAGGAGCAGGAGAACTGATCGAAGCAGGGTGCGCCCATGATCTTGTTTGCAAAACTCGTGATTTGCATAAGTGTTCCGAACAAATTGGCGTGGAAAAGGGAAGAAAACAGTACAGATAAAGGTATGGGTCGAAGCACTATTCTCTCCTATTGGTTTTAGGTTAATCAGATGAATAAAGGGAGACATGCTTTTTGTATTGGGCCTCTAAATTAAATCTTAGACTTGTTTTGGGCCTGGAAATAAATAAAAGGAATTTGTTGTTTAAACATAGGATTTAACTAAAACAATTTTATACAAGTACAATAGCTGAAGGTAGAGGAAAGGAAAGATTTATACAGGAAGGGATAGAGAAGCGGATTTTGAAATGGGCCAAGTTGAGCCTGTAGTTTTTGTTTACAAAAATAAAAGAAGAAGAAGAAACATATTTAAAGGAAGAAAAATAAATAAAAACGTTTGGGCTTGGGTGACGAGTCGGGTTTTGGTGCAAGCATGGTGATTTCTGTGATCAGGCGTGAGCGACATAGCAAATAGATATGGTACTTGTGACAGAGGTGGTACGTGCAACGGAGGTGGTACTTGCAACGGAAGTGGTACTTGCGATGGAACTCGCACTTTGCGAAACTGGCACCTTGCGGAAGCGGCACTTTAGAAACTGACACTTTGGCACTTTAGAAACTGGCACTTTGGCAAGTGAATCAAAAGGATATTTTATCCAGTTTAATCTAGTTTTAAAATAAAAATAGAAAATCAAATAAAAGTAAAAGAAGTAAATAAATAAATAAAAAGAGATTTTTATTTATGTAACCAAAAAGAAATGAAATATCTTGGCAAGTAGAAGAAAGGACATTAGAAGGAATTAAACCGTAGTAGCTTAACAAGTTTAACGACTAAATAAGAAGGGATAATAAAACAAAAATAGAAATTTGATTATCAATGTTTATTCAGAAATAAGAAGACGATCTACGAAATGTGACAAAGGAATAAACTGCAAATAATTATCATTATAAAACGAACTAACATTATTGAATTAATGGCTGTGTTCGAAGCACAGCTTTAGTTGTCCATTTATAAAGGATAGTCAAAATTGAATAAAATACCGTGTGTGACGCACATGCTTTAGTGGTTAATTTATAAAAGACATTACGCTCATCATTTCAAAGAGTCCGGAATTTATATTCCACTTCGATTTGATTTATACGTCGTGTGTTAGAGATTATTGAAGATAATTGAAGACGGAGATATGTAAGGGCTATTTTTATAGTGCCTTCGGTTTGTCCAGTCCCAAGACAACTTGTATGGACGAATGTCAGACAAAGTATTCCTAATAGATCACACAAGACGATCTCTTCAAGGTATTTCGTCTGGTGGCGGAGAAATTCGTTTCTCTTAGCTTTTATACCCGTAATATTTTTGGGAAGATCAACTAGTGATTGACGGGTTTGACGATGTGGCATTCAAAGTGAATGGTAACCAGATGTACTAGAAGAAAACGTAGCCTCAAAGGCTCATCAACCAGGAAAGACAGAAGTTGAGCTAGGCAGCATGGCTAGTTGGGTCATTCCCAAGCAGAGTGTATTGTCACCAATCTAGAGAATATTTATATTTGTTACTTCTTTTCATTTCTGTATCTCCCGAGAATTATGGCAAGCGCGCAATAAAAGCCATAGGGTGGCAATATATTCGATACACTCAAGCTAAATGAGTGGTCGGTCATGTGTGGCCGGGTTGCAAGACGTCTTGTTGAACCCCAGTGTATACCCTCTAGAGTACACTGATCGGAAGGTGCTCCCATACCTTGTCTGTTGGAATCCAAACTCCGAAAAGAACCCGCGATTTTCGATTTTATATTATTATATATGTAGAGCGTGAGATGCAAGCGTTCCGCCAGATGGTTATTTATTTGGTACAAACTATTATAATATCAGATGATTTTGATATCAAATATGATTTGGGTTATAGTAAGGTAAAAACTGTCCATCTTTATATGTGGGCTGGTCTTACTATTATCTTTTCTTTCAAACGTTTTTGAAAAGTTAAACCAATTGATCTGTATCTCATGAGGGAAAAACCCGTTCCGTCTTTACGGCATGGTCTTATGAGATATACTGTTCTAATCAAACTGTGTTTTAAAAACGTTTACTCACACCAGTCCCCTGACAGAGCTAGAGTTTATTTTTTGTGTTTTCCTAAACTCTGGGTACAAGACCAAGGACCAGTCTAGTAGCGATATCTATCTCTAAGTATCTAGTTGGAGTATCTGTATCAAACCCTGTTATGAAATTGTATTCTAATGACGTTTTATATGATGTAACAGACTCTGATGTATAATATATTATGTTATATTATATTTGTTAAATTCCGCTGTGAGATTCTGATGTTCTTGTTGGTTCTTCTTACTCTTCTATTCTATTAGTTCTATCTTTTCTATCTCATCCTCTAACTTCTTTCTCTTAACATCCTGCTTTTCTGTATAATCTGGGTTGACTGTGGCAGTAAAATGTCAGCTAAAATTGGTACAGAAAAGTGGGAAGTTGCATAAATCAACGAAGATATTCTATCTAAATAATAGCCGTATGAATCCAATCCACGAAGAAAACCCTGAAGCCTCCATGAAAAGATAAATGCGTTAATTTGAACAAGGGTATTTATGGAAAAATAATACCAAAAAAACAGGGATGCAAAAAGTATACTTTAGAGCGGGAGGATTACACATTAATTAACTTTAATTTTAGGGATGTGTGCCTAATTTTCACTATAGATAATGTGAGAGGTGCCCATTGTTCCACTAGGTCATACAAGGAGACAGATGAATTTTTAAGTTTAGAAAAAGGAAAAATGTTCTCTTTGAAGTGAACATGACGAGAAACATAAACACAATTAGTGTTTAATTCGAGGCAATAATATGCACTTTGAGTAGGTGAATAACCAACAAAAATACATGGTTGAGATTTGAGTTCAAGTTTGTGAGAATTGTAGGGTTTAAGCCATAGGTAGCAAAGACATCCAAAACTTCGAAGCTTGGAATAATTAGGATGTTGGCCGAATAATTTAAAGTAGGGTCACACATTGTTTAGAGTTGGCGTGGGAAGTCGATTAACCAAGTAAACAACTGTTGAGAAAGCATTTGTCCAATATTCAAGGGGTATTTTAGCATGAGTTAAGAGAGATAGAAATGTCTCAACAATGTGTCGATGTCGTCGCTCTGAATAGCCATTGTCTTGAGGGGTGTGGGGTGGAGTTGTGAAATGCGAAATTCCATCAATGGATAGGTTGTTACGTAGGCTTTCATACTCACCACCGTTGTCTGAGTAGAGAGTTTTGAGAGGCAATTGAAAGTATTTTTCAACTAGAGCTATATAGCGAATGAATATATGTTTTGCATCTGATTTTCGTTTCAAATTATACAACCAAATGTATTTAGAAAAATGATCAACGAAGATAAGATAATATTTAAAGCCATCATGAAAGTAAATTGGTGATGTCCAAAGATCAGAATAAACATACATAGACACAATGGAGGAAGTAGAGAAAGGAAGTTTGTGACTTTTATTGCAAACGCATGAATTACAATCTAAAGTGGAGATACTAGGAACATTAAGTTTACTTTTGGAAGCAATTTGCCTAAAAAAATTACAAGATGGATGCCCTAAACGATGATGCCAATCAAGTGAACTAGTTGCGCTTGTGTAGATTGTAGGGTTTGTGGATTTGAGCTGATAAATGCCTGTTGCAACCAGCCCCTGGAATAGAGATTCCCACGGTTTGAGATCCTTCATATGAAAAGAGGTGGAAGAAAAGACAATTGAGATACTGTTATCATGGAAAAGTTGAGAAACAGAAATTATATTTTTAGACATGGCAGGAACAACTAAGACATTATTTAGTTTGAGTGATGATAAAGAACAAGAACCGACGTGAGTGATTTTAAGGCCTTTGCCATCACCGACGATCAACTCTTCGGTTCCATCATAAGGAGCATGGAGGGATATATTGTTCAGATCAATCGTGACGTGGTGGGAAGCACCACTATCGAGAAGCCATGTTGAAGAAGATGAGAAGGCAGAGGGATTTACGATGTTTTCTTGAGGTTTTGGTGTGAATAGGTTTGATGGAGGTTGAGAATTTAAAGAAGGAGAAATGGCATTAGGAAATTTTTGCTTAAATAAAGGACAATGAGCAATCACATGTCCTTGTTCTTGGCACCATCGACATTTGCCAAGAAAAGTGTAGGGCTTTGTAGGATCAATGCCATTAAAAATCTGATAGGATGAAGTTTGGTTAATGAGAGCCATTGAAGAAGGGGAAGTTGAACTGTTTTGGATCAAGGATATGATACCATGATGAAGAGTTGAAGAGAAGGATACTTTTCCACTCATGAATCACAAATATATAAAGTTACAAGATACAGTCATACGCACTGCAACAATTATGGAATAAAATCATTATTGATATTTATGGAATAATATCATTAATGATATTTATTCTATTTCCTCATATTATGGCACACCATTATACATAATGCTCCAGTTATGGAATAATATCATTAATGATATTTAATAATATCATTAATGATATTTATTCTATTTCTTCATATTATGGCATACCATATATGCAGAGAATGACTTATATTATGTCAATCCTTATCAAAAACAACATAAAGAATATTCACTCTTATAACTATGCATACTTTAACATAAACAATATTATAAACAAATTGAAAATACATTAATTAAATAATTATTAACCTTATACATGATAAATAATGTAACTTTATTTTTAAAACATCATCGAATAAAGAATTTTCTTTTGAAACATCATAATTAAAATAAATAGTAATTTAAAAACATTTGTTTCAAATAAACTTAGTAACTATGGTTACACGAAGGTCACGTCTCCTTCTCTGAGAAGCCATAAGCAACTCTTATCAAAATTTATAAATTATGAACATTTGTTTAATATAGCTTGATGCCTATATTGTGCTTTTATAAGCTACAATCATTCTAATTCATTTTCTAGCCAACACGGATATTGGCATAAACAGGAAGATATATAAGCAAATCAATCATTAGTTCTCAATAGCTAATACCACTTTATCACTATTGATAGTGACAATTCTAGGTTAATATGATAGAGGAAGGAAAGTTATTTTACTCAACATATGTATTTACGAATAAATTATTTTAGTTCATTAGATGATGTTTATTTGTATAAAATATTTAACACCAACATAAATTTCATTTAACTACGTTATAACAAACAATGTAAGTAAAACATAATTTTCCATCAATTCAGACATGATCAACATTCAAAATAAATTGAATACAAATAAACTCAAAATATTTATAATTATAATTTGAGATGCTATATTATGATCCTAGATCTGGTTCAAATAAAAAAAATAGCATTTCAAGATGCTATATCGTGATCCTAGGTTTAGTTCAACAATTAGACAATTCAATAGTCCAAACATGCAGTTACCAATATGATAATATCGACCAGACTAATCTACTAACAATTTACATAATCAAGAAGATAATGATGATTTGATCTACTTATATAAGGGTAAATTAGAAAGGTGAGTTTTAATTGCAATCATTCTGGTTATTGCTTCGCGTTTCAGTTTGGTTTAATTTCAAATAGATGTTTGAAATTAATTGAAACTTCAACGAGCTTAGAATTCATCCAATCATGTTTTAGAATGCATCACGTTGGATTTGGGGCTTGTATGAATAAGTTATTCAATATATAAGATTTTGAATTTTAGATTATCATTAAACACTAATTTAGTAATTAATAACCAATCACCCTTAATTAATTAAAACTCTTTCATTTCTTCTTACTGCTCTAGGCCTGTGCAAAGTAATAAAATCTCTATGGCCTTACTCTTAACCTCGATCTCCCTCCATGGCACATAAAAACCCATCTGATTTCATTAATCGCCTCACACACTCCTGTTTGCATACATCCAAACAAAACCCCATTTGGCCCCCAAATCAAATACATGACATTAGCCATCCACTGTCGCTGGCCCAACGTCGCACCAACTAAACTACTACCGCATCTCACCAAACACGACCGCCAAGTGCATTTTTCATATTAAACCCGAATCTACCTTCAATAAGTCTAATTGCTGCTTGAATCCATTAAGAATTGAATCCCTAGATCTCATTAAACAAGCATTTTGCCAAACACAACCGCACATGTCAAACAACGAATAACATCGATGCTCTCGAGCACAGGAACTCAACAGAACAAACTGCTTGATTTTTCATTGAGTACATTATTTTATCTAAATTGTGAAGTCTTTATATTTTATGGTTTCTTTTTTTCAACCTATGACACGAATTTATGGATTAGAGAGAAAAGGTAAAATGAGTTGTCTTACTTTTAGAGGAGCAAACTTGTCATGTTATAATATAATTTCGGCTCTGCATTGCATATAAATAATTTTCCGTATGGACCCAAAATGATACAATAAAAATTCCGTTATGATTGAATTTCCAATGTGATTTTAAAACTCTAAAAATGTACACTAGTTATTGGATTCTTGAACATCACAAAAACATAGTTGTTTCACTATAAAATCAGACTAAAACACTAAAGTTTCAAATATTTAAATGCTATATGTTTCTAGCATGCACAATCACATAGTAAGTTCGATCGCCACAAAACTTGATACCTTACAATAATTTGATATTCTGGATCTGATGAAACTGATTCATCTTAATACGAAAAATTCTATAAAATTTTTATATTCACACGTTAACTAATTTGAATTATTGTTAAAAGATAATAATCACTAAATTTCAGCTATAACAATTTCTTATTGTCATTTTATTCTCGTTTTGTAACATCCATGATTTTTGACCGTTCAAATCGACAATGATCCTCAAATGTCGACTTAAACAAATAAAAAATACAGGTAGTTATTGGGATTAAAATAAAAAAAGAGAAGGAAGAAGAAAACAAATACAGAATCTCGCAACGGAAGGACAAAATATAATAAATAAATAACAGTTCATGAAGATGTCAAAACATATATTTTTGATTATATTTTACAACAATTATCAGAGTTAACTATTATAAAACATACCAATAATTTTGCAGCGGAATAGTAATAATAATATGACTGTTGATCTCCATCTTCATCTTCATAATGGTATCTTCAAGGAAAGGTAATCTTCACTAACTGCAACTTCGGCTAATCCGAGCGTATTGCATAAAAAGAAAACACAACAAACACTTGGATCAGAACTAAATCATTCACACATTAGTCAAATTAAAATACGAAATAACATTAGTGTTATGGGTGCAATAATCTAAAGAAGTATTATGAAAAATTCGCAAATGATTTTGGAAAAATGAAGCTATCATAAACTCATCCCACATCACACAATGCAAGCGCACATCAAATCGGCAAGTTTTGTCTTATGATAACCAAACATGCTTTCATACGTGAAAATATTTTTCCAACACTATTATTAGTGCATAGTGTTGAAAACCGTTTCGTAAATAAATATATTAATCTTAGCAAGCATAGTGGCTATGCCCACATACATAGTTTACAAACAAAACGAAAGGCTTGTATTGGTTGTTGGGTTCCAATATGATGGTTCCTGACACGAAAGATCAATCGGGAACACAATCAAGGTGCATCTCACGGTTTTCATCCAGACACGGACATCAAACACCAGGTAAATCACCGGTTAACAACCAGACACGGACACCGAACATACCCTTATTTTCCCCAGGTTTCAAAGTGTAAAGGCCCGCAAATCCGTACTATCTGAGTTGACTAATAACACCACACGTCCATCCCAAATTGCACAGAAATAAGAATCATTATTAGAAAGAAGTTAGAGGATGAGAAATAGAAAGAAAGAAATATTAGAATAGAAGAAAATGAAGAAGACAAATCTCACAGCGGAATGAACAAAATATATTATATAACATAACTTTTGAAATACAAATCAGTAACTTTATATACATACCATCATCAGAGCACAATAGTTATTTCTGGAACAGTTATAAACACCTGTTTCCAGATACAACATAGTACACAGCGGAAAAATGATAGTCTATAGCTAACTGGTGAAGCCTCCTGCTTCCAGCTCTTCCAAGTGAATCTGTAAAATCCCGACTACTTGATTTCCTGTACAAATTTGGGCACCCAAGAGTTTAGGGAAAACAAACAAAATAAACTTTGGGTCGGTCATGGGACTGGTGTGAGTAAACTCCAACCAATTGTTTAACTTTCAAATCCTTTCGAAAGAAAAAATAATAGTAAGACCAGCCCACACATAAACATGGACGGTTTTTACCTTACTATAATCCAAAACACTTTGATATGAAAATCCAGTTATATTATAATAGTGTTTAAATCAAATAAATAACAATCTAGCGGAAACGCTTGCATCTCACGCTCCACATACATAGTATAAAATCAAAAACCGCAAGGCGCTTATTGGAGATTGGATTTCCAACATGAAAAGGTATGGAACCACCTTCCGCTAGTGTATCTCTAGAGAGGAATACACTGGGTTCAATAAGAACATCTTGCAACCCGGCCCACACATGACTGACCACTCATTTCGCTTGAGTGTATCGAATGTATGTCACCAACGATTGGGATCAGCAACCATTTCCGGAATGGGAAAACATCGAATAGAATAAGGAATTAAATGAATCTCTAGATAGGTGAATATACACCCCAATGGGAGCGACCCACTTAGCCATGCTGCCTGCCCGATTTTTGTCATTTTCCGGTTGTTGAGGCCTGAGGCTACGATTACTTTCTATTCATTGATAGCACAATCACTTTGAATGCCACATTGTCAGATCCGTTAATCACTAATTGATTTGCACAAATATTATGGATGTTATGCTAAGGGAATAAATTCGTTGCAACCATATATATTTATACAGACTAACTCATGCGATCATTGGAAATACTTTGGCAGACATTCGTCCATTTACGTTCGTTCTGGGATTGAACGAAACCGAAGGCACAATTTCTATTAATAGAAAAAGCCCTTGCACTTCACTCCATCTTCGATTATCTTCATATAATCTGATTCGCAACGCTACTGCCAATACAGAGTGGTTCTCGGATAATAATCCAACCGGTCTCTCCATATTAACAACGATGGTCAAAACTTCGATAGTTTGTGATTTAACTATCGAATAAAAACAAGTGTTTCGATAGTCGATGATTTAACTATCGAAGAAAAACAAGTGTTCATTCAACATATCAAACAAATCACTGGGCTCTTTAATTAATATTTCATTAATTAAATCTCTTCCCCATTTCCCTATCAATATTCGTTAACCAATATTTTCAATAATCATCTTGGCCTCTTACGCCATTTGGAAAACGTTTCCAAATATCAACTTCTTTTATTTTCTATATATTAGAAAATATCTCTATTTGCAATTGAAAACAATTTCAATCACTTATCTATATCTCGACTACTTTAATTATACTCAGGAAATATTTACCTTTATATTTCCAAAATTCCATCACTTGGGTTAAAACGAATGCTGTATAAAACATCGTTACAACAACCCAAAATCTTTTATTCAACTAACTCTTTTTCAAACACTTCTCCTCGAGGCTGGATCCTGCTATTTATCAATTAAAAATGAAATCAATCAAGTTGGGGTAAAATTACCTCTCAGACCTTGACTGAACACATTCTCAACTTCAAAACGGCAAAACCACTTACCTCGAATAAACATACTATAAAACCCAATTATTCATTTTTAAAACATATATATGGTTCGCTTTGTATTTCTAATTTATAGATTTTCCTTTTGTTTACAATATTCTATTTTTAATTTCGTTTCCTCATCGAATTCCATATATATCGATACATTGATTTCTAACTATCAAATTATCTTAAAAATATTCTAACTCCTTAAATTCCTGGAAAAATTCGCCCTAACCTCCCTTCTACCGGGAGCTTCGAGATATTTCAAATAGCCTCCCATGGCCCCCACCAATCCAAATGAAAAAGAAAAAGCCAAGCGGCTTGCCGATACGGCGCATAAAATCTCATATATGAATTTAAACATGTACCTTTTTGTCGGGCACATAAATTAAAATCTTCATATACTTCATCCTATACCTGTCTAACACATGCTCACCTGTTTTCAATTCAACTCAATCCAATCGTTTGAATTCAGTTTTGCTCATTTATTCTTTAATTAGCTATTTTGTCTATTTCACTTTTTTTGTTTGAACATAACATGTTCAAACAAAATATTTAACTTGCTCATAACCAAATTGAATTTCAAATTTCAATTCTAGTTTCCTTTCTCGATTTCGAATATAAATTTTCAAATCGAATTCACTTATTCAAAGCCCAATATTAATTCAAAATTTCATTAAATAATTACTATTCGAATTAGTTAATTCTATTCAATAATCAAAAATCCAATTTCCTGTTTCAAAAATCAATTCATTACTCTACTTGAGTTCACATATAATTTACAACTCAAAATCTGAAATTTTCTAAATAGAAATTCGGATTTTATTTGCTTAAAAATCCTTTTATAAAATTAAATAAATCGTTATGGTTTTAAATGGTTATGGCGCTATTTTTCTGAAAATTTGATTTTGACATAACTCAAAATCTATTCGACGAAATCCAGATTTTTCTCTTTCATTAGAAAACTATTATCAAATCGGTCTTGGCGTTTCTTGTTTCAAAGAATTCCGACTTCAATTGAGTTCTGTATATTCAATTGAAGTTCAAATCGCCAATTTACGAACTGCCGCGCTGCGGCGAGTTCGTTTTAATTATATTTATATATATAAACTTTTATACTTCGGTAAAATGAATTCAACTCCATTTTAACTCTATTTGAAATTTCTTGATTCAAACTCCATTTTCACTTCTGTTTGAATTCTAATATTCAAATTTCAAATTTCACTTCTATTTGAATCCTATATTCAAATTCCATATTTTAAATTCCATTTGAATTATATACTTAAATTCCGTAGTTTAAAATTCCATTTGAATGCGATATTCAAATTTCTTTAGTTTAAATTCCATCTGAAATCTTTTTGAATACTCCATTCAAATTCCCTATTTAATTGTCTTTGAATTCAAATTCCATATTTATTCTATTTGAATTTCAAATATTCAAACTCCTTTTTAATTCTATTATTCAAATTCTATTTAAATCCTCTTATTCAAATTCCATTTTTAAATCCCATTTGCATCTCTATATTTAAATTCTGTATTTAAATCCGATTTGAATTTCTTTATTCAATCTATTTTCAAACTTCATTTGAATTTCTATATTCAAATCTATTTTCAAACTCCATTTGAATTCTATTTTCAAATCTCTATATTTAAATTTTCATTTGAACTCTATTTTCAAATCTCTATATTTAAATTTCATTCGAATTCTATTTTCAAATCTCTATATTTAAATTTCATTCGAACTTCCTTATTCAAATCCATTCGAATTCCTTTGAATTCAAATTCTATTTGAATTCTTTTAAATTCAGATTCTATTTCAATTCCTTTGAAATAGATATTTCTACTTTGGAAAAATAGTTTTTCCCTTTTTCAAATTCAAACTTATAATTTATTCCTGAATTATCCAATGATAATTTTCTTTCCTTCATTTATAAACTTCGTTTATAAAAGAACTATTTATAAACTTTGTTTATAAAGGAATCACTTGTTTTATTTTTTAAAACAAGTTTATATTTCAAATCTATTTAAAAATTCAAATTATATTTTAGAAAAATAGAATTCCCCTTTTAAATCTCAAATATTATTTTTCATGATATTTTAAATATCAACACTTAGGCCTAGTGATATTTAAACACCAAACAACCAGGTATTTATTTTAGGTTTTCTAACATATCATATATGACAGTATATATGCAAACAAATAAACAAACAGATAATATATTTTTGAGGAATCCAGTTGGATCCCTCCAACCTGTTTTCCCTGCATCCACAGACGTTAGTTAACAGGAATAATACCCATCCTGCTTCGTGATAGGATATCGCGGTAGAAAGGGGATCCACTTATATACGTGCGCGTAGGGTCATCTGCTAATGATACTACGGGCATCCGCCAATAGTATTGCGGGAATATCCAATAACCACAAAAATTTCAACAATTCATTCATACACCCAAGCAACCAACAAATTTATTTTACGATAAAAATAAATTTAAATATAAAACTATGAGTGAGTGTAACAACCCGTATTTTGATAACGTGTTATAACCATAAATCTAGGCAGAATTAAATTTTAAAATAAGAACCAAGGGAAAAGGGTTGCGCAATTGCGTTCGTCTCGGAATTCTGCATGAAATCGAGTCCGAGTTTTCGAAAATTGGAGTCCGTATGACCAAGTTAAGGCTCCCCAAAGTTTCAGAAATTTTCAGAGTTCAAAACAGTTCGAATTCGATTTCAAATTTGAATTTCAAAACCCAGACAGACTGGGCGGGAAATTTCCCGCCCAGCACACCAGGTCGACTGGGGAGTCGACTGGGCAGTCGACACCACCAGGACCAGGTCGACTGCGCAGTCGACTTGGGTGTCGACCTGGTCCCCGAACCTGGTTTGGGCCTGGTTGCTCCTTCTTGACCCTGTTGGCTTGTTTGAGGGCCTGTGACGATTTTTGGCGGTTCAGATCGATTCTAGGGTTTATCCTATGGCCTAAACTAGTTGTTGCAACTATAAAAACACCCTAAGACCTAGGCTAATCCACAACAAATCTTTCTAACACCATTATGCTGCCAAGTCTCCTCTTGAACCATGGCCGCCGCCTCCAACTTGAAGCTTAAACATTCAAACTAGATCCAAATCGAAGGCCAACGTTTTTACAACAATTCAAGGGAATAGATCAACATCTCAACAACGATCCTACGACAATTTCTGTTCTTAGTTCTCAAAAACCACGATCTGTAAGCCCCAGTTACTCTTAGATCTAAACTCTAAACTTAATATGGACATGTGTAAATTGAATTTGAACATAAACATGATAACAACTTGAGACCTACTCTTGTATATCTTTGATCTATGACTATTCCTTTTTGATCTATTATTTTAGATCTACTCTTGTTCAGCCTAGATCTATTCACCTTGAACCTAGTACCGTTCATATTGAACCTTGATTTGTGGAATACTGATAAGAACTTGATTTAGGGGCCCGTTCATGTCATAACCTAAACCCTATCATTATTTTAGCATGCCTGTGATGTTGTGATGTTGAAACTATTGCTAGTCACAAGTTTAGGATTATCATCTTATGTCATTTATTGCTTTGTTTATCACCCTATTTCATATGCCAGTGATGTTATGATCATATCTCAAGTTACAGCATGCTTGCCTTGAAATCACCTTTGCCACTTTATACCCATCCTTGTTATGTTATTCCCTAGTTACATCTATTGCCTTGATTCGAATTCACGAGCGTTGGGGATGCGATTTGGGTAGTTTAGGAAAACCTGAATTTAGTATGAACTTGAAAACATGAATATCGTTATAACTTAAGCTTGGATAGGAACATGAAATTGACATGAAATTATACTTGAAAATATGAATTTGGGACATGACACTTAGGTAACTTGAACGTGGCCAACTCGAGGTTGGGTTGAGTTTGCAGTATAAATCTGCCCGGAACCGCCCAACGAATCCAGTAACTGCAAACAATAGGACCCAATGTGAGTAGTTAGTCATATCGCACTCGAAACCCGAGGTTAGACTAGGTTATGGTGCAAAACTGCCCGGACCCGCCCGGCACATCCAGTAACCATAACCAAGTCTAATGTGAGAGGTTAGGGGTGCATTAAGTAAATTAATGCTACTGGATAGGGTTAAGTCATGGACCACTTGAATATACTTAACCAATTTGACACGTTGATTTGATAGGCTTATGTCATGAACCGCTTGAACACACTTAACCAACCTGACACATGATTCGTAGGACTAAGTCTTGAACTAGAACGACACACTTAGTCAATTTGACATGACACGTAGATGGGGTTAAGTCTCGATTTTAAATGACAACTTAACCTGCTGAACGAAACCCTAGTTACGCGGTCCTTTTCAGCAGTAACCCACTAGATGTATCACGGTACCCTGGGACTGGGCAGGGTGGGACACGATTGCTGGACTGTTTGTAAGCGACCAGAACGACGGCTGAGTTGGTGCGCCATTGTAGGTTCAGGTGGACTAGGGTCGTGCACTTAGTCCGGCGTTGAAAAAGCAGGCATTGGGCATCAGTAGGATTATCTGTGCATTCTTGATTCGTGTCGGTGGTTGGCACCCTAGGGCTTGATACACCCTATGGTGGACCTAGCACAGGTGACTACATTTGTGATAGGGCCGTATGACACAGACACACGACTAGCTAGACTTGTAGGGAGCCGATCGATTAGATCATACCGTTGGACCCCGAATTGGGTCACTTCACGATATTGGGCCAAGGGATTATTTCTTGATTTATAGTTGACACGAGATTAGTATACCAGTACAGTTGGTATGGTGAACCTTGAATACACAATGTTAGACTTGAGTCATCTTGTTAGCTTAATTATCATGTCAGACTTATCATCATTCCTATGTTTAATTCCAGTTTATTCAATACTTGTTAACTTTACTAGTTTCTATGCTGATAGTCACTAGGGCTTACCAGTCTTTTTGACTGACCCGTTTTCTTTCGCCTCTTTGTTTTTTGTTTCCCCCCAGGTTCTCAGGGAGGAAACTCTAGCTCTTAGCTTGGACTTTGCTTGCTTTCTGACAGCTCATGTACGGTTTGGTCTTGAGCTATGCTATGGCTGCACTCATGCACTTTTTGGGGAATAATATTTCACTTATGTTGTTTTAAGTACTTTTCTTCTTTAGAACTTGATGTAATGAAATAATGACTTGGCATTTTGATGTAAGAGGTTTTGACTCTATTTTTCAGTAATGAGATTTGGTTTTAAAGTTTATATCCGCTGCTTTATATACTCTATTTTATCTATGTTCTGTCTTGTGTTATCTCTGTGCCCGTTTACTAGATAATACCCCTCCAAAACTAGGGCATTCCCTTTGTGAGTGACCCTAGCGAAGGTGGGGTGTTACATTTGGTATCAGAGAAGAAGGTTACCAGACTGGGCAAAAGTTTTAAAAACCCTCTGAAACTATTTTCAAAACCGTTTATAAAGAAGCATTTTTCAAGAAAAGTTTTATTTTTAAGAAAAGTCTATTCCCCAAAAGCCATTAGCACTTTCCTTTGTTTCCTCGTTTGAATCTTTTTCCTTTCCGCTTTTCAACATGTCTGATCTTAACCTTCCTGAGGGAGCACCCCTACCTGGCTGATTCCGAAGATACTTGGAAGCTAGGGCCAACGGCGCGGGCCCGGCAGATATCCCTCCTCCTCCTCCCCCGGTGGCCACGGTTCCTCCTCCTCCTTCGGGTACCGCCTTCGCCAAAATATGCAAGGACTTTATAGGAATGGGCGGCAAGAACTTCGTTGGAACTGAAACCTTCGTTGAGGCGCGAAACTGGCTAAAAGAGACTGAAGACTTGTTTGTTATTTTCGATATGGAGGATCATAGGAAAGTTCAGTTGGCAGCATGGTTGTTGAAAGAGGAAGCTGCATTTTGGTGGGAAGTCACCAACGCTACCAGGCCAATTGAGACTTGGGCAGACTTTAGAGAGAGGTTTGGGCTTAAGTTTTTATCATCCGCAGAAGCGAGTCTTCAGATGGAGAGGTTCCTGGCACTCAAGCAAGGGGACATGTCAGTTAGGGAATACGTGAATAAGTTTAATCAGCTTGCTCGGTTTGGTTTGGACTTAGTCAACACGGCTGAGAAGAAGGCTCTACGCTTTGCTCGAGGATTGAGCGAGCCACTCCACACTATGGCCATGACTCATGTACCCATGGGGGCGACCTTTGAAAGCTTGGTGAATATGGCCCTACTTCATGAAGAAGATGAGAATGGAAAGAATAAGGTCAAGGCGAATGAGTCTCAAGACAAGAAGGTAGACTCCGAGAAAGGAGGAAAGAACAGCAATAACAAGAATGACAAGTCACGTGAGAAAAGAAAATGCAACTTCTGTGGTATTGACGGGCATATAGTCCAGGACTGTAGGAAGAAGAAGATGAAGATAGGAGCATGTTTTCAATGCGGTGAAACTGGACACATCAGCAAGAACTGCCCTAAGAAGCAAGGGCAAGCCCCGCAAGAAGGACCTTCTAGGGGTACATCTTTAACTTCTTTTCCCTAGATATTCTGTTTTATCTTGTATATCCTTTCGATCCTGTCTTGAGAACCTTAGGTAGAATCCTATGAATGTAAACACGTATTTGAAACATGTTATGCTTGATGTTTGCGAATGGTTGCAAGTGATTGCTCGTGGTTGCATAACACACATTAGGCACTAGATCGGCTCAGACACATTTTCATATTGCATATGCATGAGTGTTTATACTTATTTATGGAAGAAATTGAATGTGTTATCATATGAATGTTGCATATGGATGAATGTTTGTGCACACATATAGTGCTTACGTGACTAGGATTATTTGCATACATGTTGGATTCATGACACTAAACATATTTTGCATTAGAAAGATCAACCAGGCCTGACCATTTGCATTAGATAAGGAACATATACACACACTTTCTGCATATGTTCATATAGCATTAGAAATTTCTTAAGGACAATGTTTGCTTGTGGATGATGTTTTGAGTAGATGGATGATGGATGGTAGGATACGTTCTTCCTAACTTAGAGATTTCGGGGACGAAATCCTTTAAGGAGGGGAGAATGTAACAACCCGTATTTTGATAACGTGTTATAACCATAAATCTAGGCAGAATTAAATTTTAAAATAAGAACCAATGGAAATGGGTTGCGCCATTGCGTTCATCTCGGAATTCTGCATGAAATCGAGTCCGAGTTTTCGAAAATCGGAAGTCCGTATGACCAAGTTATGGCTCCCCAAAGTTTCAGAAATTTTCAGAGTTCAAAACAATTCGAATTCGAGTTCAAATTCGAATTTCAAAACCCAGACAGACTGGGCGGGAAATTTCCCGCCCAGCACCCCAGGTCGACTGGGGAGTCGACTGGCCAGTCGACACCCCCAGGACCAGGTCGACTGCGCAGTCGACTTGGGTGTCGACCTGGTCCCCGAACCTGGTTTGGGCCTGGTTGCTCCTGCTTGACCCTGTTGGCTTGTTTGAGGGCCTGTGACGATTTTTGGCGGTTCAGATCGATTCTAGGGTTTATCCTATGGCCTAAACTAGTTGTTGCAACTATAAAAACACCCTAAGACCTAGGCTAATCCACAACAAATCTTTCTAACACCATTATGCTGCCAAGTCTCCTCTTGAACCATGGCCGCCGCCTCCAACTTGAAGCTTAAACATTCAAACTAGATCCAAATCGAAGGCCAACGTTTTTACAACAATTCAAGGGAATAGATCAACATCTAAACAACGATCCTACGACAATTTCTGTTCTTAATTCTCAAAAACCACGATCTGTAAGCCCCGGTTACTCTTAGATCTAAACTCTAAACTTAATATGGACATGTGTAAATTGAAGTTGAACATAAACATGATAACAACTTGAGACCTACTCTTGTATATCTTTGATCTATGACTATTCCTTTTTGATATATTATTTTAGATCTACTCTTGTTCACCCTAGATCTATTCACCTTGAACCTAGTACCGTTCATATTGAACCTTGATTTGTGGAATACTGTTAAGAACTTGATTTAGGGGCCTATTCATGTCATAACCTAAACCCTATCATTATTTTAACATGCCTGTGATGTTGTGATGTTGAAACTATTGCTTGTCACAAGTTTAGGATTATCATCTTATGTCATTTATTGCTATGTTTATCACCCTATTTCATATGCCGGTGATGTTATGATCATATCTCAAGTTACACCATGCTTGCCTTGAAATCACCTTTGCCACTTTATACCCATCCTTGCTATGTTTTTCCCTAGTTACATCTATTGCCTTGATTCGAATTCACGAGCATTGGGGATGCGATTTGGGTAGTTTAGGAAAACCTGAATTTAGTATGAACTTGAAAACATGAATATCGTTATAACTTGAGCTTGGATAGGAACATGAAATTGACATGAAATTATACTTGAAAATATGAATTTGGGACATGACACTTAGATAACTTGAACATGGCCAACTCGAGGTTGGGTTGAGTTTGTAGTATAAATCTGCCCGGAACCGCCCGGCGAATCCAGTAACTGCAAACAATAGGACCCAATGTGAGTAGTTGGTCATATCGCACTCGAAACCCGAGGTTAGACTAGATTATGGTGTAAAACTGTCCGGACCCGCCCGGCACATCCAGTAACCATAACCAAGCCTAATGTGAGAGGTTAGGTGTGCATTAAGTAAATTAATGCCACTGGATAGGGTTAAGTCATGGACCACTTGAATATACTTAACCAATTTGACACGTTGATTTGATAGGGTTAAGTCATGAACCGCTTGAACACACTTAACCAACCTGACACATGATTCGTAGGACTAAGTCTTGAACTAGAACGACACACTTAGTCAATTTGACATGACACGTAGATGGGGTTAAGTCTCGATTTTAAATGACAACTTAACCTGCTGAACGAAACCCTAGTTACGCGGTCCTTTTCAGCAGTAACCCACTATATGTATCACGGTACCCTGGGACTAGGCAGGGTGAGGCACGATTGCTGGGCTGATTGTAAGCGACCAGAACGACGGCTGAGTTGGTGTGCCATTATAGGTTCAGGCGGACTAGGGTTGTGCACTTAGTCCGGAGTTGAAAAAGCAGGCATTGGGCATCAGTAGGATTATCTGTGCATTCTTGATTCGTGTCGGTGGTTGGTACCCTAGGGCTTGATACACCCTATGGTGGACCTAGCACAGGTGACTACATTCGTGATAGGGCCGTATGACACAGACACACGACGAGCTAGAGTTGTAGGGAGCCGATCGATTAGATCATACCGTTGGACCCCGAACTGGGTCACTTCACGATATTGGGCCAAGGGATTATTTCTTGATTTATAGTTGACACGGGATTAGTATACCAGTATAGTTGGTATGGCGAACCTTGAATACGCAATGTTAGACTTGAGTTATCTTGTTAGCTTAGTTATCATGTCAGACTTATCATCATTCCTATATTTAATTCCAGTTTATTCATGTCTTGTTAACTTTACTAGTTTCTATGCTGATAGTCACTAGGGCTTACCAGTCTTTTTGACTGACCCGTTTTCTTTCGCCTCTTTGTCTTTCGTTCCCCCCCAGGTTCTCAGGGAGGAAACTCTAGCTCTTAGCTTGGTCTTTGCTTGCTTTCTAACAGCTCATGTACGGTTTGGTCTTGAGCTATGCTATGGCTGCACTCATGCACTTTTTGGGGAATAATATTTTACTTATGTTGTTTTAAGTACTTTGCTTCTTTAGAACTTGATGTAATGAAATAATGACTTGGCATTTTGATGTAAGAGGCTTTGACTCTATTTTTCAGTAATGAGATTTGGTTTTAAAGTTTATATCCGCTGCTTTATATACTCTATTTTATCTATGTTCTGTCTTGTGTTATTTCTGTGCCTGTTTACTAGATAATACCCCTCCAAAACTAGGGCATTCCCTTTGTGAGTGACCCTAGCGGAGGTGGGGGTGTTACAGTGAGATTTACTCACAAATGATTATTATTTGAAGCTCGCTCCAATTTAAAAGTTCTTTCCTTCGATTTCCAAGGCTCCGAACTCCACATGAATTCCATTCGATGAAATCTTTTTTCCTACGATTATTTATTTTATATTAACGATTAAACATTTCAAATTAATGATTAAACATTTATCTTTTTATTTTGACTACTCGAATAAAAATAATTAAACTAAATAAATGTTTAATTATATATTGCCTCACATTTACATGCTAATACATCTTCTTCACTTCCACTATGGACCGCATACAACTCCGCCATTTCTAAATTCCACTTCATTAAGCTAAAATCGAAAGTCAGCCTTGTTTACTTCTCCCGTTGTTGTGCTAATACCGAACAAGAAGATGATCCCAATATCCTTCCTTCGCTTGTCCATGAATTCATCATCTCAGCTTTATATTTTAAATTTCAAACTTGAACTAAAATAAATTCCTAATTAACTAAGTGATAAATTAAATTAAATTAGGAGATTACCTAAATGATTTTTACTGCAAAACGGCTTTAAACTCTTGCACCATCATTTGAACCAGGCGAGCTCATCCCCATCAACAGAAAACTCAACCTGCTACTAGCAAAACTCCACTACCATGAAATTTCATGTTTACAGGAGCTACCATCATCCACAGACTCCCTCGAACTCGATTGTTAATGCTCTTCACAAAACGAACTCCCCTTTCATTGCGAAATACCCACAACCACTGCTCCTATCACGAGCGTTTGCTGACCATCGCGAGGAGCTCCACCTAGTCGCTGCTCCACTGTCGAACCTTATCTATACGTGAATACCCATTTCAACCTAAATCCAACTCTGCCTTAACTGAAATCGCAATCGACTCCAATGTCAATTTTACTTCATCAAGACCCAACCCTAAGCACTCGAAAATGACTATCGAGCTGCTCGATTATCGAGCGCACCCCCTCAGGTTCCAGGGTATCTCGAGTTTCCAAATCGCGAGCTATGATTTGCGATTTTTCCTTTTTTTTCTTTATGAATGGGAAATCGATTTGGTTTTGAAACAGAGTGGTCGGCTTCTAAGGATTTAAAATTGGCAGTGGCCATTTTCCCTTTTTGCTTGAAGCTTTATCCGACGTTCAGAAGAAAAATATAAGGGAGGATTTGAGTGCGATTTATAGAAGAAGGAGGAGGGGGACAAGAAGTACACGACAAATCTTTGTATTTATTTTGAAAAGATTTTCTAATTAATTTGATTTGATTTTGATTCGATATAAAGAGATCTTTTATTCTTTTTAAACAGATGTCGAGTTGATTTCGATCTTATCCCTTATAAATATCTCGGGGTTCATAATTAAAAATCGTGAACCGCTAATTTAGCGTACCGACCGTCGTTATAATGTTATAACACTATTTTGAATTCAACAAAATAGATTATACAATTTAATTTGAACGTATATTTAAAATAGCCATATTAAATCAATTTAAATTCAAAACAAATAAATTCTTCAACAATAAATTTCTGTTATCATCGTTTATATTTAAATAGTATATATATTGATCATCTGAACCGTTTCGATTCATTTTTATCTTTGAATTAAATTATTTCAGTTCTGGTATTTCGATAATTATATATATATATATATATATTAAAAATTAAACCATATAACGATAACTCAATAAAAGAAATTCCTTTATATTATCAATTCAATATTTAAAACCATATTAAATATTTAAAATAAACTGTTCAAAAATCCGGGTCTTTACACAAAGTAGATCTACCGCCGAAACTTTCGAGTTTCAATAGAGATATGTATACAACCTAACCGCCAGTTTACCATCAATCCTGGGTGGAAGGTTCGTCGAGGTCACGATATACACAATGTTATGCTTCAATAAACCAAGCTTTGATCATCACTAGCTCATTTCATAATTTGAGTATGCCACATTGTCAATTTACAATATATCATTGATTTCTATCAATACATAACCTCTAAGCACGTAAAACTTAGAAACGGGAATAATTAATTGCCACAATCTAATATATATTAACAGAAATCAGTGCTACGCAGTCAATTACAATGTCAGACACACAATCCATACAAGTCCATCCTGGGCCTGAACGGAACAAAATCCGAAAATCATCAAATATATTCAGACCTCATGCCACTTATAACCTCATATTGGGTGATCAGCCCAATCGAGACATCAAAAATCAATCCAAATAAATCCAAATATTCCCAGTCTTCATTTTTCATTTTCACGTCTTTAGTTTCTTTATCACGTCGTATTATTACTTGGAATGGTTTTCGAACATATATTCGATCCCGGTCTTCCTAAATAATAAATGCATTTTTAAACAATAGTTATGGATCATTATGGATTTCCCATTTTAATCTTCCTCCAAATTCATATTTAAATTAGACTGAAATTTCATATCAATATCATGATTATTTAAACATCGATCTTTTATCCAAAGGAGAACATAATTTTATTTCAAACCTCAATTTGAATTAAACGGTTTTTATGAAGAAAATTCAAATTTAATAAGCATTACAAACATTTAATTAACTTGAAATAAATATAATTGATTATAAATAAAACCTTTTTATGAATATATATATATATATTAAAATAATTAGAGTATAATAAAATGTTTAAATCACTATATACACATATATTAAATGTTTTACAGAAAAAAATTCTATTAATAATAAATAATGTAACATAATTTATTTCAAAAATATAGGTATACATATAGTTAACTAATTTTTAAACCTGGATTGTTCTTCTTCAAATTTGAATTAGTTAGCACAAATAAACATACACATCATAAACTGAATAACTGGGACAATTTACATTAATGATATCCATGCAGTAATCAGTACAAGGATCACATCACAACCATTTCATCAAAACAGTCAATATTATGTCGTTTCACTAGTTAACAAATGTCGGGGTTTCAAACTAGCAATTTAATTTCGAACAAATAATTTAATGTCGATTCTAAATTAACACTGTAGTTAACTTGTATGTCAATTTAAACAACCATCAACAATCAATCACAACCAGACAATCAAATATATTTCATAATTTAACTTAATAAATATGGGAATAATTCAGTTAATTGTGAGCAAGAAATTCACTCATCTTGATTTCAAATGAGATTGTAATTCAAAATTTAGCCCAAAAATCAACCATCTCAGAATTAGTCCAAATCATTGCCATTGTGAAGAGCTCGTCGATACGATTCTAATGCAACAAACCGCGTGTCCATTGGAGCTCGTATGAAGAAGTTATTAACGTTTAAACATTCAATTACTTAAATTAGAATAAAATAAATAAACAAAATACCTCATCCCTATCATATGCTACGTCACTTTCTTCTTCTCCCACCTACTTTCGCATGCTAGAGGTAAGGAAAATGAATTGCACCAACTTCATGTCCAAACCATCCACTTCTTTCCTCCTAATCTCCATAAAAACTCAATGATTCTCCAAACCGACAAATCCAACAATTATCTCTTCACATCCTTGACTTCTCCATCAATACCATGCAGAACTCAGCCTCACCATGGAAATAGCATTCCAGCCCCATCATACGTACAACATGGACAACTGCAACACTTTTTGTCGTGGAACTCCACCAGAATTTGCCTTGCACTGCTCCTTTCTTCCACAATCATGAATACGATCTCCAATTCTCATATTAATCCCTAAACCGACCGTGAGTCCCAACCCTAATTGATGAAACCCATTTTCTTTTTACTATAAACGTCGCCCTCCACCTCCACAACTCTGGTCCTATCCAAACTCATTTCAGATGAAGAACTCATCAATTCAAGCATAAGGATTTATACCTTAATTTTTAATTGATTTTATTTCAAACAATTTTGAATTTTTAAAGCCAGCATTTACTTTTTTGCATAAGAGAAGTGCGGCTCTTCCATGATACAAGAGAAAAAAAGAGTCGATTAGTCTTAAGAGAAAGACTAGGTTAGAATTTATGAGTATTTATACACTAAATTTCTAATACCTTTCCATGTCCATCTCACTAATTGTATGTTACCTAAAATTTAACATTCATGTCAGAAACAAGCCCCAATTGATTATAATTTAATTTCCAATGAATTTATCTTTCCATGTCCATCTTACTAATTGTATGTTACCTAATGTAATAACCCGAAAATCCGAGCCAATTTAAAATTTTTATTATGGCAATTTTAACGAATTTTGATTATTTAAAATGAATTATTTTAAATAAAAACGATGAGAAATTTATTTTGAATGAATTCGAACGTATATTTTATATAGATCGTCTTTAGAATATAAATATTTATTTATATATATAAAGGGAATTGAAAATGGCGCGGTAGTTCGATAATTCGATTTCAAACTTCAAATGAATGTACAGGATTCAAAATAAACCGGAATTTAGCGAAACCAAAAATATTAGAATCTATTTGAGAATATATTTCCATCGAATCCGAAAAATCAAAATTTCATAGCGGGAATCAAAAGATATGTCCAAATGAATTTTCAGATTAGTCGCTATGGAATTCTGGCCCTTAAAAATGGAAATTTTGCAAACGACCTCGGATTTTGACGAAACCACTTTTGTTGGATCCGTGATGTCAAGTTATTGCTAGATTCCAATTTTCATAATTTTTCGAATCAATATGTGAGCGTGGCAAAGGAAATCGCATTTGACCAGTTTCAGTTGATTTTAATCGACTGGAAAATGGCCATTTTTCAAACGGTCTCAGAATTCGATGAAATTCATTTTGTTAGGACCGTATCGTCAATACGAAGCTAGAAAATATTTTTCTGGAATTTTTTGAGTTAGTATGTGGCCCCGGTAAATTGAAATGCGCATTCAAATTCAATATATAGAGTTATATGTTGATTTTGACGAAAACTGATCGAAACGATCGAATTGGCCTACGAAACATATCCCATTGTGTTCGGAATGGGGGTAATTAGTTAGGGACAACAGTAGGTGGGTTTGATTTCGAGTTCAAAATAAAAAGTTGCTTTTTGGGGATTAAAATAAATTAAATATATAAAATATATACACTCATATAACCCTCACCCCTCACGTTCTCTCTCTCACTTCCTCCACAATCGGTCAACGCTCAGCAAAGTAAAATAAAAAAAATCCCAAATTAAAAAAAAAATCGGACCACCAGGGAGGCGTCCCTCCTCCGTCGCGTTGTCCGCCAAGTGGCCACCATCAATCAGAGTCCCTCTGCCTTCCTCCGTGAGCCCTGCTCCCCACACACAAACCGCCGCTCGAGGTCGCCATTTCCAGCGTTGTTCCCAGGCGCGATGTAGTGGCCGAGTTCGCCAGAACTCTGGCGACAGGTGGCGCTCCCCGGTGTAGCTAGTGGCGACTCCAGGCCCTCCTCCGGTGCAATGACTGAGCGTTATTTCAAACCCTAGGGAGGCGGCCTCCTTTGAAATACAGGAAGCGTGAAAACAGAAAACGATGAAGGTACATATTCATTTATTTTTTTATATTAGTTTAGTTAATTTAAAAAGAAAAAAAACAGTTTTTATTTAATATAAAGATTCGATTTTTAAAATGAACAAGATTTGATTTTGAAAATCGAAATAGAATAGATTTTTATCATATAAAAGTATAGATTTTTATAGTGATAAAGTACATATTTTTATAATGATAAAGTTACGATTTTTATATATGCAAACACAGAATAAAAATATAATCTTTGTTGTACATGTAGCGATATAAAAATATAATTTTTATAATATAGAAAGGTTAAAAATATGATTTTTATATTATAGAAAGAATAAAAATATAATTTTTATAATATAGAAAGGTTAAAAATATGATTTTTATATTATAGAGGATATAAAAATATTATCTTTATGTAATAGCGAAATAAAAATATGATTTTTATTATATATATAATGAAGGAAAAATATGATTTTTATAGTAATGATATAAAAATCCGATCTTTATATAAGAAGAAAAAATAAAAATAAGCGTTTTAAATAGATATGAAGCAGAAATAAAAATACGATTTTTATTTATTGAGATGAAGTGATAAAAATACAATTTTTATTTGAACAGCGTGAAAAGAGCTGCATTGGCATTTCAACCAATCCAGACGGTTCAGCAGTTCAACAGCAAAGCACGGCGGAGTGGAACCCTCTATGAGAACTTCTCACCTTTTAATTTTGTTTTCTAGTTAAAAATATATACTAGGATGCAGACGGTGTTTAGTAGCACCCGAGACCCGTCGTCCACAGACCATGGATGGCTTGTATACTTGTTTGTTTGACTTTGATGTGTAGTTGATTGTGTGATGTGATGTGAAATGAAATAAAATATTTATATAGTTAAAAATATTTTATAGTTAAAAATAGAATTTTTAACGTGTATTTAAAATGAAATAAATATAAACAAATCGAAGGATTTGTTTATATACACACATTTGACTGATATTGATTGGGACGATAAATTTTACACATCGCCCAACTGCACAAATAAAATCCGTGTTTGATTGTTTGAAACCCCACACGGGTATTGGGATGATATATGACATACACTAATCCCAATAATTAGTTGTATGTCGATCGGTTGATTGACAGGCTGTTATAAGCGTTAAATATTTATATTTGATGCTTATACAGTGTAGAACGCACTCTGGATGATGGTTGATTATTTATCGTTGTTATTTTGTACATGTGTTGTAGAAAATCCATATAACTAACATTATATGGTAATTGATTGCGCCTCATTCCAGTTTTGAAATAGAAATATTTGAAAAAGAAATATTTGAAATAGAATATTTGAAAATAGAAATATATGAAGCCGTGTTGATTAGATTGACGCCATTCTGACGTGAACGATATTTATATCGATTTTATTCATTTTATAATGAATATCGAAAGTGACCTCAAAATCTGATTGATTGAAAAGAATTGAAATTCGAATTAAACTGAATAGAATTGAAATTCGAATTAGATTGAAATAGAATTAAAATCGTTTTGAATTGAATTTAAAACGTATTGAAATTGAACTGAAATCGATTTAAATTAAAACCGATTTGAATTAAAAATCGATTCGAATTGAAATCAATTTGAAATGAATTTAAAACGAATTTGTAAGGGAAAAATTCAATTTTGATTTGAATTTGAAAAGGAAGTTGAAATCGTTTTAAAAACAAATTTAAAATGATTTATAAAATACGTTTTAAAAGAAAATCGACGGAATATATATAATATATATTATATAAATATAATGGCCTGAATAGAACGCGCCGCGCTGCGGCAGTTCGTGAATTTCGACTATTGACTACGAATGGACATTGCGGGAGATCCGACCGTCGGATTCTCCTAAAACCAAAATCGTTGGGTTTGTATCGAATAGAGCTTTCTAACGAATATTAGAAATTTGAAATCTAACGGTTGGATTTGGAATTATGTTCAAATCAAATTTGAAAATGGTCGTTGTAAGTGCAGTTCGATGGCCGTTGATGGAAATCGACTGTACGGGCCTTGATAAAATTATTAAAAATATCAATAATTTGTGTAAAATGATAAGAAATGATTTGTGAAGAATTAGGATTAAAAACTCCATATTTGAAAAGATAAAAATAGATTTTTATCGAAATGAACTAGTTTTGAACTAGAATAATAATTTATTTATTTTTAAAATAAATAAATTGGATTTGAAATGGTTTTGAAAATAACCAGAATTTCCAATAATTGCATTGGAATGGATTTGAATCGAAATTGTCTTCGGAATATTTCGATGTTGGATTTCGTGATTATACAGATATTGTTATGGAAATTTGAAAGATATATATATACATATATATATCGTTATTTCCAATACGATATTTGTTGGTCGTAGAATTTGATATTGAATATAAGCCGATATATTTTCTATTCAGAGCCTTGTATTTAATATCAAATGTGATTTGGGTTTGCCGTGAATGGTATCTTCATTAACACTGTTCTTAAGCCCAGTTGAGAAAGATATTAAATCTTTTTATTTAGATTTAAATGAAGAGTACCAATTAAATGATATTTAATTGGAATTGAATTGGTATTGATTTTTGGGTTTATCATGAACAGTGTTTTGAATAACACTTGTTCTTTAACCCGATAATTAATGAAATGTGATTTTGGGTTGTCGTGAACGGTATCTTCAATAATACTGTTCTTAGACCTAAAAAGGAGTTAAGAAAATCAGAAACTAACTGGAGGTTAGTTAAGTTGAATGGTTTCTGGGGTATTGATCTGATGTTGGTTTCGGCCTTCGGGGTTAATACTTAGGGAATTGCTCACTTGCTAATTTACGGTTGGAGTCTGATTAAGAATCAAAAGATGAAATTTCACGTATCAAGCATTCTTTAGCTATTATAAGGTAAAACCCTATCCCCCGGCTTGCGTTGCATTGTGTGATAGGATCTGGGTCTTATAATAGCTTCATTTTTCTTTATTTAGCATTGCGCTGTTTGTTTTATGCACTGGTATTCTTGGGAGGAAACCTGTTCCGTGTTATGCGGCGTGGTCCCTTGATTTACCTAACTTTAAAATAAAGATTAATAACTGTTTTAGTTCTCACACCAGTCCCATGACTGACCTGGAGTTTATTGTTTTAACCTAAACTCTGGGTGCCCTTATTTTGACACGGGCAGCTAGTAGTTTTGGTTTTGCAGATTTATATTCACAGGATCCTGATTAACAGCTGGAACGATACTCGGAAAGCTTTGTATCCGCGTATTACTTTTAGTTGTGTATTGTATTATTTTCCGCTGCCATGTAATGTATTGTAATCTCTGATATTTATCGAATGTATTTTATTCATTCATGCTCTGCATATTCTTTTATTCTGATGGAATTGTTGTAATAAGCAATGAAATGTTCTTCCGTCTGCGTTCTATTTTGTCGTGTTCTCAAAACAATCAGGCGTTTCGAACGGTCTGGGTCGGTTTAGCGACTGATTCGGATCGAGCGAAATTCCTTTTCGTTACATTTGCTCTGATACCAAATGAAACGACCCGAACTTCCCCGGTGAGGAAAGCCCGGATTGAGTCGAGGACAAGCCACAAAAGAACGCAGACAGAAGAACATTTCATTTCGTATCAGAGCTTTGGTTTACAAAGCTCAGAGAATAAGACACATTAGAACCATACGAAAGAATTCATCAGATATTGGATTAGTAATATCCAATGGGAATGACTCGTTAGAGATGGGATCAGTAGTATCCTAGAACGAGTGTGAAGAGAATATTTTTGAAAATGAAAACAAATTTTTGTTTTGAAAATTTAAATCAATTATACGTATTTGACTATTTATTTATATTGATTTGGGCAATCAAATATATAGAGATTTTAGTATACGTCTGATTCACATGTATTGAAGCCACAAATATATTCGATAGATATAGAATCACACTCTAGTCGCTCGGACATGATTCTGATGATTGACGCGTCATCATTAGAATTTATTTTTGTGTTTCGAAAGTGGGATTTCTATATATTTCCAATTGACTGGTGTGAGAACCAAAATTATATAGGGCCTATTGTTGTGATTTGGCACCAAAATCTGATTTTGACTATATATCAAAATTATGAATTTGAAAAGCTAATCACTAATTGATTGATGGTTGTGTTGTTTGATTATTGGTTTGATAATTTTTAACCATTTAGGCCAAATTGAACCAAATATTGAACTGTATTGGAAATTGTTTGAAAATGCATGCGAATATATATACTTACATTGAGCAGGTCATAGTAAGGAGGCTAGAGCAGAAGAATAAAATTTGTTTGCCCGACAAATAGGTACATGTTTATCATAATTTACAGTTTTGTTTGGGTGATGATGATTTTGTGAGCCGATTGGCTTTTTCTTTTGGATTGAAGAAGGCCATGGGAGGCTATATGAAATATCCCGAAGTCCCCGGTGCAGGGGAGGTTATGGAAAAAAATTTCGAAAATTTAGGGTGTTAGCCAATTTTTTTGAAGAATTTGAAAAGTTCTTAGAAACTGTAAAGTTGAAGAACTAAAGCCGTAAAGAAAATACAGAAAGTTGAGTTGATTTATTAAACAATTTTCGGCTTCGTTCCTTTTCGGGGACGAAAAGTTTTAAGTGGGGGAGATTGTAATAACCCGGAAATCTGAGCCAATTTAAAATTTTTATTTTGGCTATTTTAATGAATTTTGAATATTTAAAATGAATGTTTTAAATAAAAACGACGAGAAATTTATTTTGAATGGAAATAGAACGTATATATTTATATACGTCGTCGTTAGAATATAAATATTTATTTTAATTTATAAAAGGAATTGAAAATGGCGCGGTAGTTCGATAATTCGATTTCAAAATTCAAATGAATGTACCGGGTGCAAAATAAACCGGATTTTAGTGAAACCAAAAAGATTAGAATCCATTTGACAATATCTTTCCAACGAATCCGAGAAATCGAAATTCATAGCGGGACTCAAAAGATATGTCCAGTTGAAATTTCAGAATAGTCGCTATGGAATTTCGGCCTTTAAAAATAGTCATTTTGCAAACGACCTAGGATTTCGACGAAACCACTTTTGTTGGATCCGCGATGTCAAATTATTGCTAGATTCCAAATTTCATAATTTTTCGAATCAGTATGTGATCGTGGCAAAGGAAAACGAGTTTGACCAGTTTCAGTTGATTTTAATCGACTGGAAAATGGCCAATTTTCTAACGGTCTCAGAATTTGACGAAATTAGTTTTGTTAGGACCGTATCGTCAATGCGAAGCTAGAAAATATTTTTTGGGAATTTTTCGAGTTAGTATGTGACCCCGGTAAATTGAAATGTACGTTTAAAATTCAATACAGTGATTTATATTTTAATTTAAACGGAAACTGATCGAAGCAGTCGAATCAGCTTGCGGGACATATCCCATTGTGTTCGGAATGAGGGTAATTAGTTAGAGGCGACAGTCGTTGGGTTTGAATTGGGGTTCGAAAGAGAAATATAACTTTTTGAAATTTAAATATTAATAATAAATATATATATATATAAAAGGCCCTTGACCTAGGACAAACCCTCATAAATGCTTAACGCGGTCATACCTTCGTTGCCACCCCCCTCTTCTTCAACGGCTGTTTTTCTCAAAACTGAAATCCCCAAAAACTTTCAATCCGTTGAGTAAAATTCTAATTCTCCAAAAGCAAAACATAAATACTCCATGAGATCCATGAGTCCAACGGGTATGATAAGGTGAAGCTGCGTTAATTAAGGGGATTATCGCCTGAATCCCTCGTCGTTCAGGCCCCTTTTTAAGCCACCATGGGCGTTCGAGTTCACCGATGCTGGGAGGGGAGGGTCGGCGTCGCGAAGGGGTTCAACATGGCAAGATCCGATCTGGCTCCGGCGCTGATGTGGAGCGGCGGCGATGTCGAAACCCATTCGAGCGATCGGTTGATTCAACTGTGAATTCCTGAGGGATAAACAGTGAGCTTTGTTATTTATTTATTTATGCAGTTAGTTTAATTGTATTTTATACACAACTTTAGAAAAAAAATGGTAATTAGAGTTTAAATTCAGTTTTTAAATTATAGAGTATAGTGTTTAAATTATGTTTTATATATAGGTTGAAATAAAATATATATCTGAGTTGAAATAAAATATATATATGAGTTGAAATAAAATAATATACGATTTTTATATTATATAACTAGTAAAAATTTGATTTTTATATAGTAGAAATAATAAAGATGTGATTTTTATATTTGTAGAGTTATAAAAATGTGATTTTTAGCTATGTAGCACAATAAAAATATAATTTTTATTTTATGAGAAGTGAAATAAAAATATAATTCTTATCTATATAATAGCAGTGTAAAAATATAATTTTTATATATTGAATAGCGAAGTAAAAATTCAATTTTTATATATTGAATAGCGAAGTAAAAATTCGATTTTTATATATTGAATAGCGAAGTAAAAATTCGATTTTTATAAATGTAGCAAATACAGGCGGTGAAAGTGACGAAGGGCGAGCACGGCGAGATGTTCTACATATGAAGAGTCGTGGCGTTTGGTTTAGCTATTCGGTGAGAACTCCTCACCTTTAATTTAAATTTCTAGTTAAAAATATATACTAGGATGCAGAAGGTGTTTAGTAGCACCCGACACCCGTCGTCCACAGACCACGGACGGCTTGTATGCTTGCTTGATTTTGATGTGTAGTTGATTGTGTGATGTGATGTGAAATGAAATAAAATATTTAGACAGTTAAAAAATATTTTATAGTTGAAAAGAGAATTTTCTAACGTGTGTTTAAAATAAATCAATATAAACAAATCGAATGATTTGTTTATATACACACATTTGACTTATATTGATTGGGACGATAAATTTTACACATCGCCCAACTGCACAAATAAAATCTGTGTTTGATTGTTTGAAAACCCCACACGGGTATTCAGATGATATATGACATACACTAGTCCCAATGATAAGCTGTATGTCGATCGATTGATTGACAGGCTGTTATAAGCGTTAAATATTTATATTTGATGCTTATACAGTGTAGAACGCACTCTGGATGATGGTTGATTATTTATCGTTGTTATTTTATACAGGTGTTGTAGAAAATCCATGTAATTAACATTATATGGTAATTGATTGGGCCTCATTCCAGTTTTGAAATAGAAATATTTGAAATAAAATATTTGAAATAAAATATTTGAAATAGAATATTTGAAATAGAATATTTGAAATAGAAATATTTGAAATAGAAATATTTGAAATAAAATATTTGAAATAGAATATTTGAAATAGAATATTTGAAATAGAATATTTGAAAATAGAAATATATGAAGTCGTGTTGATTAGATTGACGCCATTTTGACGTGAACGATATTTATATCGATTTTATTCATTTTATAATGAATATCGAAAGTGACCTCAAAATCTGATATTTTGAAGTGAATTGAAATTCGAATTAAATTGAAATGATTTGAAATTTGAATTAAATTGAAATGATTTGAAATTCGAATTAAATTGAAATGATTTGAAATTCGAATTAAATTGAAAACAATTGAAATTCAAATTAGATTGAAATAGAATTGAAATCGTTTTTGAATTGAATTCAAAACGTATTGAAATTGAACTGAAATCGATTTAAATTAAAACCAATTTGAATTGAAAAGAATTGAAATTCGAATTGAATTGAAATCGATTTGAAATGAAATTAAAACAAATTTATATTGAAAATTTTAATCTTGATTTGAAATTAAAAAGGAAGTTGAAATCGTTTTAAAAACGAATTTAAAACGATTTATAAAATACGTTTTAAAAGGAAATCGACGAAATATATATTATATATATTATATATATAATGGCCTGAATAGAACGCGCTGCGCTGCGGCAGTTCGCGAATTTCGACCATTGACTTCGAATGGACATTGCGGGAGATCCGACCGTCGGATTCTCCTTAAACCGGAACCGTTAGGTTCGTATCGAAAAGAGCTTTCCAACGAATATTAGAAATTTGAAATCTAACGGTTGGATTTGGAATTATGTCCAAATCAAATTTGAAAAAGGTCGTTGTAAGTGCAGTAAGATGGCCGTTGATGGAAATCGACTGTACGGGCCTTGAGCAAATTATTAAAAATATTAATAATTTGTGTAAAATGATAAGAAATGATTTGTGAAGAATTGGGATGAAAAACTCCATATTTGAAAAGATAAAAATAGATTTTTATCGAAATGAACTAGTTTTGAACTAGAATAGTAATTTATTTATTTTTAAAATGAATAAATTGGATTTGAAATGGTTTTGAAAATAACCAGAATTTCCAATAATTGCATTGGAATGGATTTGAATCGAAATTGTCTTCGGAATATTTCGATGTTGGATTTCGTGATTATACAGATGTTGTTATGGAAATTTGAAAGATATATATATATATATCGTTATTTCCAATACGATATTTGTTGGTCGAAGAATTTGATATTGAATATAAGCCGATATATTTTCTATTCAGAGCCTTGTATTTAATATCAAATGTGATTTGGGTTTGTCGTGAATGGTGTCTTCATTAACACTGTTCTTAAGCCCAGCTGAGGAAAAGATTAAATCTTTTTATTTAGATTTAATGAAGTGTACCAATTAAATAATATTTAATTGGAATTGAATTGGTATTGATTTTTGGGTTTATCGTGAATAGTGTTTTAAATAACACTTGTTCTTTAACCCGATAATTAATGGAACGTGATTTTGGGTTGTCGTGAACGGTATCTTCAATAATACTGTTCTTAGACCCAAAGGAGTTAAGAAAATCAGAAACTAACTGGAGATTAGTTAAGTTGAATGGTTTCTGGGTATTGATATGATGTTGGTTTCAGCCTTCGGGGTTAATACTTAGGGAATTGCTCACTTGCTAATTTACGGTTAGGGACTGATTGAAATGGGATGTGATTTTTGGGTTTATCGTGAACAGTGTTTTAAATAACACTTGTTCTTTAACCCGAGAATTGATGAAATGTGATTTTGGGTTGTCGTGAACGGTACCTTCAATAATACTGTTCTTAGACCCAAAAAGGAGTTAAGAAAATCAGAAATTAACTGGAGGTTAGTTAAGTTGAATGGTTTCTGGGGTATTGATCTGATGTTGGTTTCGGCCTTCGGGGTTAATACTTAGGGAATTGCCCACTTACTAATTTACGGTTAGGGACTGATTAAAATGTGATGTGATTTTGGGGTTTATCGTGAACCGTGTTTTAAACGACACTGATTCTTTAACCCAGTCAAAGATTAAAACTAAGTGGAGTTTTAATGAATCTTTAATTAGATTGAAAAGATCGAGAATGGAGTATCACCAGTTTTGCTCCAGGCGATAGTTAAATCTTTAATTAGATTTGAACGTGAAATGGTAATTGAATTTACCGATAACACCGTGGTGTTAGATATGAAGTATTACCAGTTTTACTTCATGGGATGAATAGGTTGGGATTGGGAAATAAAATAAATGATCACTTCGGTGTGGTTCGCTAATCCCGACTAGTTTGAATTGATATTAAAAAGTAGATTAAAGAATAAATTTAAAGGATTTATCTTTGATAAAATTAATAGGAACCTTTCCCTAAGAACGTGAAATTTAGAAACTAACTGTAGGTTAGCTAAGAAGGATGGTTTACTGGGTATTGATCTGATGTTGGTTTCGGCCTTCGGGGTTAATATTTAGGGAATTATTCTCTTGATTAATTTACGGTTAGTGACCGATGAATTGGAATGAGGCGTATGTTGTGTTTGTGTAACACTTGTTTATTATAAACGCGAGTTATTTAGAAAGGCCGGGTTTATCCCATTCTGAATAACTGTTACGACGACAAGTCGAAGATGAAGACGGTGGTTGAAGACCGGAGGTCTTCACGTCGTTTGGATAATTACTGATGATCTTGATTGGGCCGTACACCCAAGAGGAGGGAATCAGTTGGTGATCGTCCAGGCGTACTTGGAGATCGATGGATATGCGGGGTACTAGGTGCCTCCGATTTCGTTCAGACCCAGAACGAACTTGTAAATGGACTGTGTGTCTGACATTGGATTTTATTCTGTGTGATTGATTTCTATTAAATATATATCTGTTTGGTGGCGGAGAATTTATTCTCTTGCTTAACACCCTTCTCTAAGACGTACGAGCTCAGGGGTTATATACTGATGGATATCAAACGCATAGAGTGAATTACCTGTGTGGCATGCCTAAGTGGCAAATGATCAAGGCTTCTGTTGAAAAGCAAAGTCTTGTGGTTAATGATCAAAGCACGACCTTTGTGGCATAGCTTTGTGTAACGTTTAATTCGCGAGTTTCACACCCGGTATGAATCAAAAACGGGAGAAGGACCTCAGGGAGGGCATACGTTTCTTTCTAGTTAGAAGTGGCGTCAGTGGTTTTACACGCCCTGACGAGTTTGACTTATGTGGTTGTTGGTTTGCGAGGCGCCTCGGATATATCGGTGACTATGTGAAGCCGATGGAGTCATTCGTTGGCTCATTTACGCCCCATAGGGCGGGGAGACGTATTGTTCAGGCATAATAATCCACTCCGTGTGGACCGGCCCTGACGATCCAAGGGGCAGTTGCGGCTGTTCCTGAGGGGCGGACTAGAGGCTCTCGAATCGGTGAGGACGATCCCTAGTCTCGGTTCATACCATAAATGATAACCCAACTTCCAATACGACATTTTGCGGTTTTGACTGTATACCTATATATGGCAACATGATATATGGTACCCATGCCGTCTATGATTGATATTTATGATTGTGTATAAAATCAGAAACTAACTGGAAACGAGCTAAGATGGGTGGTTTCCTGCGTATTAGTCTGATGTTGGTTTCGGCCTTCGGGGTTAATACTTAGGGAATCGTTCTCTTACTAATTTACGGTTGGAGTCTGATTAAGAATTAAAACATGAAATTTAGCGTATCAATCATTCTTTGGCTATTATAAGGTAAAACCCTATCCCCCGGCTTGCGTTGCATTGTGTGATAGGACCTGGGTCTTATAATAGCTTCATTTTTCTTTATTTAGCATTGCGCTGTTGGTTTTATGCACTGGTATTCTTGGGAGGAAACCCGTTCCGTGTTATACGGCGTGGTCCCTTGATTTACCTAACTTTAAAATAATGATTAATAACTGTTTTAGTTCTCACACCAGTCCCTTGACTGACCTGGAGTTTATTATTTTAACCTAAACTCTGGGTGCCCTTATTTTGACACGGGCAACTAGTAGTTTTGGTTTTGCAGATTCATATTCACAGGATCCTGATTTACAGCTGGAACGATATCCAGAAAGCTTTGTATCCGTATATCTCCTTCTAGTTGTGTTTTGTATTATTTTCCGCTGCGATGTATTTAAATGTAATTTAAATCTCTGTTATTTTCTGTGTAATATTTATTTATACTCTGTATATTCTTGTAATCTGATGGAATTGTTGTAATATACAATGAAATGTTCTTCTGTCTGCGTTCTTTTGTGGCTTGTCCTCGACTCAATCCATGTCCTCCCTGAGGTCCGTCTCCCGTTTTTGGTTCACACCGGGGTGTGAGGCTCGCGAATCAACGCTACACGAAGCTATGCCACACAGGCGGTGCTTTGATCATCACCACAAGACTTTGCTTTTCAACAGAATCCTTGATCAACTGCCACTTAGGCATGCGACACAGGTAATTCAACCCATGCGTTTGATATCCATCAATATATAACCCCTGAGCTCGTACGTCTCAGAGAAGGGCGTTAAGCAAGAGAATAAATTCTCCGCCGCCAATCAGATATATATTTAATAGAAATCAACCACACAGACTAAAATCCAATGTCAGACACGCAGTCCATTTACAAGTTCGTTCTGAGTCTGAACGAAACCGGAGGCACCTAGTACCCCGCATATCCATCGATCTCCAAGTACGTCTGGACGACCACTAACTGATTCTCTCCTCTTGGGTGTACAGCCCAATCAAGAACATTAGTAACCACCCAAACGACGTGAAGACCTCCGGTCTTCAACCACCGTCTTCATCTTCGACACCACGTCGAATCAGTTATTCAGAATGGGATAAACCCGGTGTTTCTGAATAACCCGCGTATATAAGAAACAAGTGTTACACAAACCCAACATACGCCTCATTCCAATTCAGAATATTCTTTTATTCAAATATTCTTGTACTTTGGGAAAGGTTCCCATAAATTTTATCAAAGACAAATTCTTTAAATTTATTCTTTAATCTTCTTTTGAATATCAATTCAAACTAGTCGGGATTAGCGAACCACACCGGAGTAATCATTTATTTTATTTCCCAATCCCCACCTATTCATCCCATGAAGTAAAACTGGTAATACTTCATATCTAACACCACGGTGTTATTGGTAAATTCAATTACCATTTCACGTTCAAATCTAATTAAAGATTTAACTATCGCCTGGAGGAAAATTGGTGATACTCCATTCTCGACCATTTCAATCTAATTAAAGATTTATTAAAACCCCACTTAGTTTTAATCTATACAGAAATCAATATCCTGTCTTTAACTGGGTTAAAGAACCAATGTCATTTAAAACACGGTTCACGATAAACCCAAAATCACATTCTATTAATTATCGGGTTAAAGAACAAGTGTTATTTAAAACATTGTTCATGATAAACCCAAATATCAATACCAATTCAATTCCAATTAAATATTATTTAATTGGTACACTTCGTTAAATCTAAATAAAAAGATTTAATCTTTTTCTCAACTGGGCTTAAGAACAGTGTTAATGAAGACACCATTCACGACAAACCCAAATCACATTTGATATTAAATACAAGGCTCTGAATAGAAAATATATCGGCTTATATTCAATATCAAATTCTACGACCAACAAATATCGTATTGGAAATAACGATATATATATATATATATATCTTTCAAATTTCCATAACAATATCTGTATAATCACGAAACCCCACATCGAAATATTTCGAAGACAATTTCGATTCAAATCCATTCCAATGCAATTATTGGAAATTCTGGTTATTTTCAAAACCATTTCAAATCCAATTTATTTATTCTAAAAACAAATAAATTATTATTCTAGTTCAAAACTAGTTCATTTCGATAAAAATCTATTTTTATCTTTTCAAATGTGGAGTTTTTCATCCCAATCCTTCACAAATCATTTCTTATGATTTTACACAAATTATTGATATTTTTAATAATTTTATCAAGGCCCGTATAGTCGATTTCCATCAACGCCCATCGAATTGCACTTACAACGACCTTTTCCAAATTTGATTTGGACATAATTCCAAATCCAACTGTTAGATTTCAAATTTCAAATATTCGTTAGAAAGCTCTTTTTGATACGAACCCAACGGTTCTGGTTTCAGGAGAATCCGACGGTCGGATCTCCCGCAATATCCATTCGAAGTCAATGGTTGAAATTCACGAACTGCCGCGGCGCGTTCTATTCAGGCCATTATATTATATATATAATATATACTTCGTCGATTTCCTTTTAAAACGTATTTTATAAATCATTTTAAATTCGTTTTCAAAACGATTTCAACTTCTATTTCAAATTCAAATCAAAATTGAATTTTCCCTTACAAATTCGTTTTAAATTCATTTCAAATTGATTTCAATTCAAATCGATTTTTAATTCAATTTCAGTTCGTTTTCAATTCAATTTCAATTCGAATTCATTTATATTCAATTTCAATTTGAATTCATTTCTATTTAATTTTAATTCGAATTCATTTCTATTCAGTTTAATTCGAATTTCAATTCTTTTCAAAATACCAGATTTTGAAATCACTTTCGATATTCATTATAAAATGAATAAAATCGATATAAATATCATTCACATCAAAATGGCGTCAATCTAATCAACACGGCTTCATATATTTCTATTTTCAAATATTCTCTTTCAAATATTTCTTTTTCAAATGTTTCTTTTTCAAAACTGGAATGAGGCCCAATCAATTACCATATAATGTTAATTATATGGATTTTCTACAACACATGTATAAAATAACAACGATAAATAATCAACCATCATCCAGAGTGCATTCTACACTGTATAAGCATCAAATATAAATATTTAATGCTTATGACAGTCTGTCAATCAATCGATCGACATACAACTAATTATTGGGATTAGTGTATGTCATATATCATATCCCAATACCCGTGTGGGGTTTCAAACAATCAAACACAGATTTTATTTGTGCAGTTGGGCGATGTGTAAAATTTATCGTCCCAATCAATATCAATCAAATCAGTGTATATAAACAAAACTACGATTTGTTTATATTAATTTATTTCATTTCATATACACGTTAAAAATTCTATTTTTAACTATATAATATTTTCCACTATAAAATATTTTATTTCGTTTCACATCACATCACACAATCAACTACACATCAAAATCAAACAAACAAGCATACAAGCCGTCCATGGTCTGTGGACGACGGGTGTCGGGTGCTACTAAACACCGTCTGCATCCTAGTATATATTTTAACTAGAAATAAATTCAAAAGTGAGAAGTTCTCACCGACTAGCTAATCCAAACGCCACGACTCTTCTTATGCAGAAATCTTCGCCGTTCTCGCCTTTCGTCCATTCCACTGTCCGTAGCCACTACATATATAAAAATCACATTTTTATATTTTCTCTACTTCACGATAAAATAAAGTTCAGATTTTTATTTCACTTCATAAATTTACAACGCTTCTTTCTATATAAAAAAAATATTTTTATATTTCTACTTCAATAAAAACCATATTTTTAATACTCCACCTAAGTAAAAATCATATTTTTATTATGCCACTAGTGTAAAAATTATATTTTTTACTTTTCTATGTTATAAAAATTATAGTTTTATTCTTTCTATAGAATAAAAATCATATTTTTATTCTTCCTATGATATAAAAATCATATTTTTATTCTTCCTATGATATAAAAATAATATTTTTATTATCTTAATTATGTAAAAATCATATCTTTATATCTTCTATAAATTAAAAATCATATTTTTATTATTTCTATAATATAAAGATCATATTTTTAATGTCTCTACTATATAAAAATTATATTTTTACTTTGCTACATACATGGAAAAATTATATATTTCTGTGCAACTTCATACGATTAAAAATCGAATCTTTTTAATGATAAAAATCTAGTCTTTCCTATGTTAAAAATCATAGCTTTCATCAATAAAAATCTAATCTTTACCTTATCCAAAGATCTAAAATCTCCTAAACAAAGGTCTAAACTTTATATAGGATAAATCTTAACTTTACAATCACAAAAACTGAAGTTAAAATAAATAAATTAAATAAAAAGGGGGCTCACCGATTTCGTCGCTCGGAGGAGGAGAGGGGAAAGGACTGAGGGAGGTGCTTGGTCGGAGGCAGGGCGTGGGAGGCGTCGCAGGTGGTCAGGGGGGGTGGCGGGTGCGAACGGGTTTGGGGGAGGGGTTGTAGGGTTTGGGCTAGGTCACCGCGGAGGAGGAGAGAGGTAGAGGAAGAAGGGAGTGGCGGAGGAGGAGGCGTCGAGGGGGGGTCTGGTCGGAGGCGGGCGCCTCCTGGGTGGCGTCGAGGCGATCGATCGCCTGGGGGAGATCGCGATTCTCCCCCCTTTTCTCTTTTTTATTTATTTTTATCTGATCGGTTGAATGGAGAAATAGGGTTAGGGCCCTCTAAATATAATTATATTTTATTCAAATTAATTTCAAAAGGTAACTTTTATTTTCGACCTCTAAACGAGACCCACCGCCTGTCGTCCATAGCTAATTACCCCCATTCCAAACACAATGGGATATGTATCGTAGGCTGATTCGACTGTTTCGATCAGTTTTCGTCAAAATCAACATATAACTCTATATGTTGAATTTGAACGCGCATTTCAATTTAATGGGGCCACATACTAACTCGAAAAATTCCAGAAAAATATTTTCTAGCTTTGTATTGACGATACGGTCCTAACAAAACTAATTTCGTCAGATTCTGAGACTGTTTGAAAAATGGCCATTTTCCAGTCGATTAAAATCAACTAAAACTGGTCAAACGTGTTTTCCTTTGCCACGCTTACATATTGATTCGAAAAACTAGGAAATTTGAAACCTAGCAATAATTTGACGTCGCGGATCCAACAAAAGTGGTTTCGTCGAAATCCGAGGTCGTTTGCAAAATGGCTATTTTCAATGGCCAGAATTCCATAGCGACTATTCTGAAATTTCAACTGGACATAACTTTTTATCCCCGCTATGAAATTTCAATTTTTCGGATTCGCTGAAATGATATTCTCTATTAGATTCAAATATTTTTGGTTTCACTAAAATCTGGTTTATTTTGAATCATGTACGTTCATTTGAACTTAGAAATTGAATTATCGAACTACCGCGCCATTTTCAATTCCTTTTATATATAAATAAATTTTTATATTCTAACGACGACGTATATAAATATATACGTTCTAATTCTATTCAAAATAAATTTTTCGTCGTTATTATTTAAAATAATTCCTTTTAAATAATCAAAATTCGCTAAAATTGCCAAAATAAAAATTTTAAATTGGCTCGGATTTCCGGGTTATTACAATATCCCCCACTTAAAACTTTTCGTCCCCGAAAAGGAACGAAGCCGAAAGTTGTTTAACTGATCAACTCAACTTCCATTATTTTCACTATAGCTTAAGTTCTTCAACTTTTCAGTTTCTAAGAACTTTTCAAATTTTTCAAAAATTTGGCTAACACCCTAAATTTTCGAATTTTTTTGCCATAACCTCCCCTGCACCGGGGACTTCGGGATATTTCATATAGCCTCCCATGGCCTTCTTCAATCCAAAAGAAAAAGCCAAGCAGCTAGCCAATCGGCTCATAAAATCACCCAAAACTCAAGAAATACAATAAACATGTACCGATTTTTCAGGCAAACAAATTTATTCCTCTTCTCTAGCCTCCTTGCTATGACCTGTTCAGTGTAAGTACACGTATATGCATGTAAATGCAATAATTTTTCAATACAACTCACTTTTTGGTACAATTTGGCTATATGGTTCAAATTTTAATTAAACAACCAATAATCAAACAACACAACCATCAATCAATTAGTGAATTATCATTTCTAATTCATAACTTTGATACATAGTCTAAAAATCAGATTTTTGATGCCAAATCACAACAATAGGCCCTATCTAATTTTGGTTCTCACACCAGTCAATAGGAAATATATAGAAATCTCACTTTCGTCACTCGAAAATAAATACTGGTGATGGTATACTTCATCATCAGGACAATGTCCGGGCGACTAGAGTGTGATTCTATATCTACCCAATATATTAAAACTTCGAATACACGCGGATCAGACGTATATGCAAAATCTATATATACTGGATTGTCCAAATTCAATATAAATAAATAATCAAATACGAATAATTGATTTAAATTTTCAGAACAAAAATTGTTTTCATTTTTTTTTAAAATATACTCTTCACACTCGTTCTAGGATACTACTGATCCCATCTCTAACGAGTCATTCTCGTTGGATATTACTAACCCAATTTCTGATGAATTCTTTCATATGGTACTAGTGTGTCTTGTTCTCTGAGCTTACCGAAACGATCGAATCAGCTTACGATACATATCTCACTGTGTTCGCAATGGGGGTAATTAGCTATGGGCGAAAGTCAGTGGGTCTGATTTCGAGTTCGAATGAAAAAGTTACTTTTTGAAATCAATAAATAATTAAATATATGTTATATTATATAACTCCACCCCTTATACCCTCCCCCTTCTCTTTGAATCAGTCAAACCCAAAAGAAAATAAAAAAAAACCGATGCTTCCTCTAACCGCCGCCCTCATCAGCAACTGCCACCATCGCCTGCCACCACCGCCCTCCCCAGATCCTTTCCCTAAGAATGTGATTTTGGGAATAAAAGAATAATAAATATTTACCTAGTTTTAATGAATCTTTAATTAGATTGAAAAGATCGAGAATGGAGTCTCACCAGTTTTACTCCAGGCGGTAGTTAAATCTTTAATTAGATTTGAACGTGAAATGGTAATTGAATTTACCGATAACACCGTGGTGTTGGATATGAAGTATTACCAGTTTTACTTCATGGGATGCTGAAACGACCCGAACTTCGCTCGATCCGAATCAGTCGCTAAACCGATCAAGACCGTTCGAAACCCTGATTGTTTTGAGAACACGACAAACCAGAACGCAGATAGAAGAAAATTTCATTTTATATTACAACAATTCCATCAGATTACAAGAATATACAGAGTATAAATAAATATTACACAGAAAATAACAGAGATTTAAATTACATTTAAATACATCGCAGCGGAAAATAATACAAAACACAGCTAGAAGGAGATATACGGATACAAAGCTTTCCGGATATCGTTCCAGCTGTAAACCAGGATCCTGTGAATATGAATCTGCAAAACCAAAACTACTAGCTGCCCGTGTCAAAATAAGGGCACCCAGAGTTTAGGTTAAAACAATAAACTCCAGGTTAGTCATGGGACTGGTGTGAGAACTAAAACAGTTATTAATCATTATTTTAAAGTTAGGTAAATCAAGGGACCACGCCGTATAACACGGAACGGGTTTCCTTCCAAGAATACCAGTGCATAAAACCAACAGCGCAATGCTAAATAAAGAAAAATGAAGCTATTATAAGACCCAGGTCCTATCACACAATGCAACGCAAGCCGGGGGATAGGGTTTTACCTTATAATAGCCAAAGAATGATTGATACGCTAAATTTCATGTTTTAATTCTTAATCAGACTCCAACCGTAAATTAGTAAGAGAACGATTCCCTAAGTATTAACCCCGAAGGCCGAAACCAACATCAGACTAATACCCAGGAAACCATTCAACTTAACTAACCTCCAGTTAGTTTCTGATTTTCTTAACTCCTTTTTGGGTCTAAGAACAGTATTATTGAAGGTACCGTTCACGACAACCCAAAATCACATTCCATTAATTATCGGGTTAAAGAACAAGTGTTATTTAAAACACTGTTCACGATAAACCCAAAAATCAATACCAATTCAATTCCAATTAAATATTATTTAATCTGTACACTTCATTAAATCTAAATAAAAAGATTTAATCTTTTTCTCAACTGGGCTTAAGAACAGTGTTAATGAAGACACCATTCACGGCAAACCCAAATCACATTTGATATTAAATACAAGGCTCTGAATAGAAAATATATCGCCTTATATTCAATATCAAATTCTACGACCAACAAATATCGTATTGGAAATAACGATATATATATTAATATCTTTCAAATTTCCATAACAACATCCGTATAATCACGAAATCCAACATCGAAATATTCCAAAGACAATTTCGATTCAAATCCATTCCAATTCAATTATTGGAAATTCTGGTTACTTTTAAAACCCTTTTCAAATTCAATTTATTTATTTAAAAATAAATAGAATTATAATTCTAGTTCAAAACTAGTTCTTTTCGATAAAAATCTATTTTTATCTTTTCAAATATGGAGTTTTTCATCCCGATTCTTCCCAAATCATTTCTTATGATTTTACACAAATTATTACTATTTTTAATAATTTTTCAAGGCCCGTACAGTCGATTTCCATCAATGGCCATCGAACTGCACTTACAGCGACCTTTTCCAAATTTGATTTGGACATAAATCCAAATCCAACCGTTAGATTTCAAATTTCTAATATTCATTGGAAAGCCCTTTTCGATACGAACCCAATGGTTCCGGTTTAAGGAGAATCCGACGGTCGGATCTCCCGCAATATCCATTTGAAGTCAATGGTCGAAATTCACGAACTGCCGCAGCGCGGCGCGTTCTATTCAGGCCATTATATTATATATATATAATATATATAATATATACTTCGTTGATTTCCTTTTAAAACATATTTTATAAATCGTTTTAAATTCGTTTTCGAAACGATTTCAACTTCCTTTTCAAATTCAAATCAAGATTAAATTTTTCAATATAAATTCGTTTTAATTTCATTTCAAATCGATTTCAATTTGAATCGATTTCAATTCAATTTCAGTTCGTTTAAATTCAATCCAAAACGATTTCATTTCTATTTCAATTTAATTCGAATTTCAATTCTATTCGAATTTCAAATCATTTCGAATTATTTCGAATTTCAAATCAATTCAATTTAATTCGAATTTCAATTCACTTCAATTTAATTCAAATTTCAATTCACTTCAATTTAATTTGAATTTCAATTCACTTCAATATTCATTTCAATTTGAATAAAATCGATATAAATATCGTTCACGTCAAAATGGCGCAAATCTAATCTACACGGTTTTATATATTTCTATTTTCAAATATTTCTAAAACCATGGTATCTTTATCTTTAAAACAATGGTGTTTATTGCTGTTTGAAACAATGATATATATTTAAAACAATGATATATAATTATAACAATGATATATATTTATATTATTTTCAAATTTTCAGAATTTAAAAACAATGTATATAAATATTATTTTCAGATTTTCAGAATTAATAATAATTTAAATAAAATAAAAAGTTAAAACCTTTCTTCACTGTATAAGGCCTCTCCTTTTTCTTCATCGTGGCCTACAGGAACCCGCTCCACCTATCGCTCAAACTAGGTTTTAGAACCGCCGCCACCACAGTCGTCGATGACCAGATCTGAACCCGCCACGCCCCTCGCCTTCGTGCCGCGCACCCACGCCCTGAGTGGGGCCCAATTCGATGCCCCTTCCGTCCTCGAAATCTGGTGCGAACGACGGCTATTCCCAACAGAAATTCCCACGAGATTTGCAACTACAGTCCATCTTGACCGTTGGATGTGAAGAGTTCGTCGAGATCTTCCTCCTTGCCTCAGAAAGTTTGAAGATTTATTGTACAGATTGGAAGATCGGAAAGGGAAAAGGTTGGAAGGAAATTCGCCTTCAATCGCAGCTGACGGCGCGGAAAATAGATTAGGGCTTAAAAAATTTTTGTTTTCTAATTGGCCAAAATTATATATATATATATATATACATATATATTATTCTTTTATTTTCCAAATGAAACGACCCGAACTTCCCCGGTGAGGAAAGCCCGGATTGAGTCGAGGACAAGCCACAAAAGAACGCAGACAGAAAAACATTTCATTGTATATTACAACAATTCCATCAGATTACAAGAATATACAGAGTATAAATAAATATTACACAGAAAATAACAGAGATTTAAATTACATTTAAATACATCGCAGCGGAAAATAATACAAAACACAACTAGAAGGAGATATACGGATACAAAGCTTTCCGGATATCGTTCCAGCTGTAAACCAGGATCCTGTGAATATGAATCTGCCAAACCAAAACTACTAGCTGCCCGTGTCAAAATAAGGGCACCCAGAGTTTAGGTTAAAACAATAAACTCCAGGTTAGTCATGGGACTGGTGTGAGAACTAAAACAGTTATTAATCATTATTTTAAAGTTAGGTAAATCAAGGGACCACGCCGTATAACACGGAACGGGTTTCCTCCCAAGAATACCAGTGCATAAAACCAACAACGCAATGCTAAATAAAGAAAAATGAAGCTATTATAAGACCCAGGTCCTATCACACAATGCAACGCAAGCCGGGGGATAGGGTTTTACCTTATAATAGCCAAAGAATGATTGATACGCTAAATTTCATGTTTTAGTTCTTAATCAGACTCCAACCATTAATTAGTAAGAGAACGATTCCCTAAGTATTAACCCCGAAGGCCGAAACCAACATCAGACTAATACCCAGGAAACCACCCATCTTAGCTCGTTTCCAGTTAGTTTCTGATTTTATATACAATCATAAATATCAACCATAGACGGCATGGGTACCATATATCATGTCGCCATATATAGGTATACAATCAAAACCGCAAAATGTCGTATTGGAAGTTGGGTTATCATTTATGGTATGAACCGAGGCGAGGGATCGTACTCACCGATTCGAGAGCCTCTAGTCCGCCCCTCAGGAACAGCTGCAACTGCCCCTTGGATCGTCAGGGCCGGTCTACACGGAGTGGATTATTATGCCTGAACAATACGTCTCCCCGCCCTATGGGGGCGTAAATGAGCCAACGAATGACTCCATCGGCTTCACATAGTCACCGATATATCTGAGGCGCCTCGCAAACCAACAACCACATAAGTCAAACTCGTCAGGGCGTGTAAAACCACTGACGCCACTTCTAACTAGAAAGAAACGCATGCCCTCCCTGAGGTCCTTCTCCCGTTTTTGGTTCATACCGGGTGTGAAACTCGCGAATTAAACGTTACAAAAAGCTATGCCACAAAGGCCTTGCTTTGATCATCAACCACAAGACTTCTCTTTTCAACAGAAGCCTTGATCATTTGCCACTTAGGCATGCCACACAGGCAATTCACTCTATGCGTTTGATATCCATCAGTATATAACCCCTGAGCTCGTACGTCTCAGAGAAGGGCGTTAAGCAAGAGAATAAATTCTCCGTCGCCAAACAGATATATATTTAATAGAAATCAATCACACAGAATAAAATCCAATGTCAGACACACAGTCCATTTACAAGTTTGTTCTGGGTCTGAACGAAACCGGAGGCACCTAGTACCCCGCATATCCATCGATCTCCAAGTACGTCTGGACGATCACCAACTGATTCCCTCCTCTTGGGTGTACGACCCAATCAAGATCATCAGTAATTATCCAAACGACGTGAAGACCTCCGGTAAGTCCTATCTACTTCCAGCATAAACACAGGTAAAGGTAACATGACATGCATAAACTGAAAGTAAACATAAGGATGATGACAAGATAGACAAGCTAAACTAAGGTAACGGGATGAACTACTGTATAGAGATAAACTACGGTCACTATGCATCAAGTATAACTTCCCAAGGTTCTATCGAGTATAACGTCCCAAGGTTCTATCGAGTATAACATCACAAGGTTCTATCGAGCATAACGTCCCAAGGTTCTATCAAGTGTATTTGCCCTGCACCTTCCATACTAGTATCCCAACCTGTGTCATGTGTTAGCTACAAAATGTCTCTTGCCCAATGTCATGAAATGGTCCATGTCAACCTAATGTAGGTTTTCCCAACTCGTATGTTTCTTTCCATGTATATGTTTAGTCCTTCACCGTAAATCCTACGGGCTTCCTCACGTAGTTCTATACTACTTCAACGTAGTTCCATTATCCTTGAAGTCGTTTGGACTGTCACCCTTGATCTAGCTGAATTCTCGAATGTTCGGCTAGGATTTATGCCACCTAGGACCACAAGGGATTACGCTACCTACTAAACGTTTTCGTAACTCGGTTTGGGTTTAAGCCACCTAGGACTGCTAGGGATTACGCTACCCGTCAACCACGCCCTTTTTTCCCACGTATGTATCGTGAATCGTTTTTCCATGTCTAGATGCACATGTATCTCAATGTGCCATCCGAGTCCCGTGCCAGGGCTAATCAAGAAATACAGGACTCGGTCGGGAGATTTAGGTTATCTGCCGATGCAGATATCAAGGTCTGTTTTTCTACCGGTGGTTATGGTCCCACGTGACCCCTCCCTCAACTACTGAAAGGCAATCCAAGAAACTCATGCATGAGAACTATACTCTGTCCATCCATGCCCCACTTTCCTATTGGCCAACCTCACCCATAACTAGACAGCAAGTATATGGTCTGTTAGGAGTTCTCTGCCTTTCCACATACGTACATGATTGACTAAAGATGGTAGGTAGTCGACGACGTGCTATCACAGGGCTAAACTAGATATCACCGACTCCGCGCTAATCCACCCCAGTCTTTAGGTTGCTCGCACAACAACCAAAGCATACCCTTGGTTCTTCTACCGCAGACCTTAACCTCTATGAGCCCAGGAGGATCATCTGCAACCTCACAGAGGGATACCAAGAGTACCCTCACGTCCCCTGAAGCTACCGCTTCGTCACCCAATTCGCTGGAGCCTTTATCTAAATCAGATAAACATTCGCTCCTCCTCGTGTGTTCGTTTTAAACGATGACCTACCGTATCAGGTTACTCATCTATCTGTGAACTGGTCCAATTTTCTTGACTAAGAATTATTACTTAGTTATCCTTAACTAAGGTTTATCACTTAGTTTCCCTTCCTGTTATCCTTGCTAACTACGATTTTCCACTTAGTCCCCTGAACAAGGGTTTTGTCTAATGGGTTAAGTGTTGTCATTTGAGTTCATGACTTACCCCGCCTACGATTCATGTCAAAATTGGCTAAGTATTCAAGTTCAAGGCTTAGCCCTACAAACCATGTATCAAGTTGGTTAAGTATATCAAGACGTTCATGACTTAACCCTAGATTATCGTGTCAGATTGGTTAAGTATAGGTTAACTTAACCCTATCAAATTACCGAGGAAAATTGGTTAAGTGTAGGTTAACTTAACCCTATCAAATTACCGAGGAAAATTGGTTAAGTGTAGGTTAACTTAACCCCATTAAATTATCGAGTCGGATTGGTTAAGTATATTTAAGAGGTTCATGACTTAACCCTATCAAATCATCAAGTCGGATTGGTTAAGTGTAAGTTAACTTAACCCTATCAAATTATCGAGTCGGATTTGTTAAGTGTAGGTTAACTTAACCCCATCCACTAGTCGTATTTATAATGGTTAAGTATCATTCTTGTGGGTTTACTTAACTATACCACGCATCGCGTTATCCCCGTCGGGTGTTATCAACCCATTTAGGTTAAACTAACCCATCCGCTAATCATGTTATATGGTTAAGTGTCTTAAATAATCAAGTCCGGTCTTACTTAACCTACCCATTCATGTCATATCGGTTAAGTGCCATTAGTCAAACTAACTTAACCTTATCATGTGGCATTAAGTAAATTAATGCACCCCAACCTCTCACATTAGACTTTGTTATGGTTACTGGTTACGCCGGGCGGGTCCGGGCAACTTTACACCACAACCTAGTCTAACCTCGGGTTTTGAGCGCGATATGACCAACTTCTCACATTGGGTCCTATTGTCTGTAGCTACTGGATTTGCCGGGCGGTTCCGGGCAGATTTATGCTACAAACTCAACCCAACCTCGAGTTGGCCATTTTCATGTTTTCCTACTTATCATGTTCATGTCAAATTTAGGCTACGACAAAGTCCACGTTTTACACTTGTGCCCATTGTCCCATTACTTAATTCATGTTAAATTTCATAGCCCATCTCACGTTTGCCTAAACTACCCAAGGCGTATTCCCAACGCAAGTGAAAGCGAGTCAACATAGTAGGAATAATATGACAACATATTGGCCTCAAATCATGTATGATAGCATATAGGGATTGGCCTCAAACATGTATGATAGCATAAAAGGTTTGGCCTCAAGCATGTATAATAGCATAAAGGGATTGGCCTCTAACATGTATGATAGCATAACAATAGGCTTATCATCATAGGCATGTAAATGGTCATGAGAGGTTTAGGTTCTTTTACATGCATAAGCCCCAAGTCAAGTTCATATGAATGTTCCACAAGCCAAATGGTTCTAAGGGTTCATGCCAACATTCCATAAGTAAAAATTCAATCTTGCATGATAAACTAAGTCAAACACAACATGAGTGGCATGATTTAATCACTAAGAAATAGCCCAAAGTCATAGGTTCAAGAGAGAGACAAGACTAGATTCATATAGACTAGCATACTTAGGTTTCATCTCATTTTATTCCATGTCAACATTAGAACTACCGTTTAGATCTAAAAGTAGCTAGAACTTACAAAGCATGGCTAGTGAATTAGGAGTAAGAATCGCCATAGAATCGTTGTAGAAGCTCTAGGAATGATGTAGCAACACTAGAAGCCTTGAGAATATAAGTAGCTCCTTTGATTTGATGTAGAAAGCTTGCTCCTTTGACTTGAATCAAGTTTGCATGCTTAGGCCTTTGAAGATGAAGATGGAGGCCATGATCAAGAGACATTTGGGCAGTACTTTGTTGTTAGGATGGTTTTTAGTGATTTAGGTTAGGTCTTAGGGTGTTTTTATAGAAGTAGGAGCTAGTTTAGGCCATTAGATTAACCCTAGTTTAGATCTGAACCACTGAAAATCGTCACAGGCCAACCAACCAGACCACACAAGCAAGCAGGTGCACCAGGCTAACCTGGCCCGACCAGGGAAGTCGACCCCCAGGTCGACACCCAGGTCGACTGGGCAGTCGACCTGGTCCCTGGGGGGTTGACTCCCCAGTCGACCTGGGGTTGGGCGGGAAATTTTCCCGCCCAGTCTGTTTGGGCCAAATTCGAATTTTGAAAGTCTGTTTTCGTTTTCTGATTTTTCGTGAAACTTCTAGAGGCCATATCTCGGTCATACGGACTCCGATTTACAAAATTTCGGACTCGTTTCCAACCAGAATTCCGAGACGAACGCAACGGCGCAACCCATTTCGCTTGATTCTTGATTTATAATTTAATTCTGCCCTGATTTCTTGTTTTAACATGTTATAAAATTCGGGTTGTTACATTCTCCCCACCTTAAAGGATTTCGTCCCCGAAATCTCTAAGTTAGGAAGAACGTATCCTACCATCCATCATCCATCTACTCAAAACATCATCCACAAGCAACCATTGTCCTTAAAAGATTTCTAATGCCATATGAACATATGCAGAAAGTGTGTGTATATGTTCCTTATCTAATGCAAATGATCAGGCCTGATTGATCTTCTAAATGCAAAATATATTTAGTGCCATGAATCCACATGTATGCAAATAGTCCTAGTCACATAAACACTATATGTGTGCACAACCATTCATCCATATGCAATATTCACATGATAACACATTCAAATTCATCCATAAACGAGTATAAACACGTATACATATGAAATATGAAATGTGACTGAGCCGATCTAGTGCCTAATGTGTATTCATGCATCCACGAGCAACCACTTGCGACCACTTGCAACCATTTCATAAACATCAATCTTAACATGTTTCAAATACATGTTTGCATCCATAGGGTTCTACCTAAGGTTCTCAAGATAGGATCGAGAAGATAAGCAAGATAAACTCCTTTTTGGATTACAAGAAATCCCTTTCTAAACCCAACCCATATCCTATAAAGCCCAAAAGGTTTAGTCAACCTAACGGACACCTTCAAACCTTGACAGGTATTATTAACCGATGAGCCATACCCCCTATGGAGTTTGTAACAGAAATAAGATCGAGAATAAGATCGATAGGATATACATAAAAGATAGCATGCGGGTAAGCTCTACAGGAAAACAGGGATCAAGAATATGCTCTTAAAAAGAGATATAATGCGCGTATCTTGTCTTCAATCTTCTAAGTCGCATTTCCTTGAGATTAATTCCATTGTGCTTTGACCATCTTTAACTTCATGATTTCGTGGCCTCTTAACTCTTATTTCCAAATATGGGCTGGAACTCACTTCATTGTCGCCTCTCGTTCCACTTTTACTTATTCTCCCTCTAGTATACTTGGCTCAACCATATCCGTGCACTCATGGTTTCATGTAAGCTCTCCAAAATTCACTAGTGAATCATGGATCTCGTGTACTCGCTCTATGGCATTCCACGCAGAAGAACTTATCTCTTGAAAACAAACAGATGCCAACTACGTTACCAAGTGTACTTACTAGAGTGATTTCCATAACTCATGCACAAGCGAAATGAACCATCCGCATTAGTGGCAAACTCTACTCGAACGGATTACCAACAAATGCATCAAGAGATTCTAGGTAACCAATCATGACAGAACCCTAAAGGTTACACGAGACTTCGAGGGTATTACCGGGGCAAGTCAAGAGCCTAACTACCCTCCTTTCAAAACCGAGAATGGCACCCTTACTGGATAACCACTCCATTCCTAGAACTCAACCCATAGCTTAAAAGCATAAGCATTATTCCCAAAAGTCATAGGCGTCCTCCAATCCAAACAAGTCATGAATAAATGGACCGATTCCTCAACAAGATTTGAGAAAAAATGGGATCCTCTACTATGCTAGTACGAAGGTGCAGAGACTCAACTATCGAAGCAGACTTAAATGATGCGGTGATCAAAACAAAGTCCTGACGGGATGATAGAGAAGAAAAGCTAAACCTTTCACAGAAACGTTACCATACTTCTTAGGTACGCTAACAGTGAGAGCATACAATTGCCCTCTCGATGATCTTGTCCTCATCTCATAATACTTTGACTATCTTTCCCTTTTTATCCTACTAGAGATACTCTCTCTTGTCATGGGTTTTATCATTCGCCCTTTTCCTCCTTTGTGGATTGAGCCCTACAAACCAGTTGCTTGTCCTTAAGCTTGTATCCTTTATCCTTGTTCTTACTATCCTTTCTTATAACGCGGTAACAAGTCTCTCGAGAACTGCCTCCATCGTACCGAAAACACTGACGTAGTTTGGAAAAAGATTAGTCGCAGTTCAAACCACTGTGACTACAGGTGGAGGAAAGAAAGGAAAAGAGATTCAATCAAGGAAACAAAGGATAATGCTAATGGCCTTTTGGGGAATAGCCTTTTTTTTTAAATAAAACTTTCCTTGAAAAATGCTTCTTTGTAAACGGTTTTCAAGTAGTTTTCAGAAGGTTTTAAAAACTTTTGCCCAGTCTGGTAACCTTCTGCTCTGATACCAAATGTAACACCCCACCTCCGCTAGGGTCACACACAAAGGGAATGCACTAGCTTTGGTGGAGTATTATCTAGGTAAACATGTACAGAAATATTACAAGATAGAACATATAAAACAGCGGAAGAAAAACCAAATTTCATTACCTCATAAGATTACAAGGTCTAAAGCCTTTTTACATCAAAATGCCTTTAAAAGCCATTACATTGGAAACCTGTCTTGCAATAGTTAAAGAAGCATAAAATCACGGTCATAAAATATTCCCCAAGTAAAACGGTAAAGCAGCCATAGCCAAGAAAAATCCAGGCCATACATGATGACCTTGAAGCAGAAGAAGTCCGAGCTAAATAACAGCATTTCCTCCCTGAAAACCGGGGGGGAAACGTAAGACAAAGAGGCGAAAGAAAACGGGGTCAGTCATAAAGACTGGTAAGTCCTATCTACTTCCAGCATAAAAATAGGTAAAGGTAACATGACATGCATAAACTGAAAGTAAACATAAGGATGATGACAAGATAGACAAGCTAAACTAAGGTAACGGGATGAACTACTGTATAGAGATAAACTACGGTCACTATGCATCAAGTATAACTTCCCAAGGTTCTATCGAGTATAATGTCCCAAGGTTCTATCGAGTATAACATCACAAGGTTCTATCGAGCATAACGCCCCAAGGTTCTATCAAGTGTATTTGCCCTGCACCTTCCGTACTAGTATCCCAACCCGTGTCATGTGGTAGCTACAAAATGTCCCTTGCCCAATGTCATGAAATGGTCCATGTCAACCTAATGTAGGTTTTCCCAACTCGTATGTTTCTTTCCATGTATATGTTTAGTCCTTCGCCGTAAATCCTACGGGCTTCCTCACGTAGTTCTATACTACTTCAACATAGTTCCATTATCCTTGAAGTCGTTTGGACTGTCACCCTTGATCTAGCTGAATTCTCGAATGTTCGGCTAGGATTTATGCCACCTAGGACCACAAGGGATTACGCTACCTACTAAACGTTTTCGTAACTCGGTTTGGGTTTAAGCCACCTAGGACCGCTAGGGATTACGCTGCCCGTCAACCACGCCCTTTTTTCCCACGTATGTATCGTGAATCGTTTTTCCATGTCTAGATGCACATGTATCTCAATGTGCCATCCGAGTCCCGTGCCAGGGCTAATCAAGAAATACAGGACTCGGTCGGGAGATTTAGGTTATCTGCCGATGCAGATATCAAGGTCTGTTTTTCTACCGGTGGTTATGGTCCCACGTGACCCCTCCCTCAACTACTGAAAGGGAATCCAAGAAAATCATGCACGAGAACTATACTCCGTCCATCCATGCCCCACTTTCCTATTGGCCAACCTCACCCATAACTAGATAGCAAGTATATGGTCTGTTGGGAGTTCTATGCCTTTCCACATACGTACATGATTGACTAAAGATGGTAGGTAGTCGACGACGTGCTATCACAGGGCTAAACTAGATATCGCCGACTCCACGCTAATCCACCCCAGTCTTTAGGTTGCTCGCACAGCAACCAAAGCATACCCTTGGTTCTTCTACCGCAGACCTTAACCTCTATGAGCCCAGGAGGATCATCTGCAACCTCACAGAGGGATACCAAGAGTACCCTCACGTCCCCTGAAGCTACCGCTTCGTCACCCAGTTCGCTGGAGCCTTTATCTAAATCAGATAAACATTCGCTCCTCCTCGTGTGTTCGTTTTAAACGATGACCTACCGTATCAGGTTACTCATCTATCTGTGAACTGGTCCAATTGTCTTGACTAAGAATCATTACTTAGTTATCCTTAACTAAGGTTTATCACTTAGTTTCCCTTCCCGTTATCCTTGCTAACTACGATTTTCCACTTAGTCCCCTGAACTAGGGTTTTGTCTAATGGGTTAAGTGTTGTCATTCGAGTTCATGACTTACCCCGCCTACGATTCATGTCAAAATTGGCTAAGTATTCAAGTTCAAGGCTTAGCCCTACAAACCATGTATCAAGTTGGTTAAGTATATCAAGACGTTCATGACTTAACCCTAGATTTTCGTGTCAGATTGGTTAAGTATAGGTTAACTTAACCCTATCAAATTACCGAGGAAAATTGGTTAAGTGTAGGTTAACTTAACCCTATCAAATTACTGAGGAAAATTGGTTAAGTGTAGGTTAACTTAACCCCATTAAATTATCAAGTCGGATTGGTTAAGTATATTTAAGAGGTTCGTGACTTAACCCTATCAAATCATTAAGTCGGACTGGTTAAGTGTAAGTTAACTTAACCCTATCAAATTATCGAGTCGGATTTGTTAAGTGTAGGTTAACTTAACCCCATCCACTAGTCGTATTTATAATGTTTAAGTATCATTCTTGTGGGTTTACTTAACTATACCACGCATCGCGTTATCCCCGTCGGGTGTTATCAACCCATTTAGGTTAAACTAACCCATCCGTTAATCATGTTATATGGTTAAGTGTCTTAAATAATCAAGTCCGGTCTTACTTAACCTACCCATTCATGTCATATCGGTTAAGTGCCATTAGTCAAACTAACTTAACCTTATCATGTGGCATTAAGTAAATTAATGCACCCCAACCTCTCACATTAGACTTTGTTGTGGTTACTGGTTACGCCGGGCGGGTCCGGGCAGCTTTACACCACAACCTAGTCTAACCTCGGGTTTTGAGCGCGATATGACCAACGTCTCACATTGGGTCCTATTGTCTGTAGCTACTGGATTTGCCGGGCGGTTCCGGGCAGATTTATGCTACAAACTCAACCCAACCTCGAGTTGGCCATTTTCATGTTTTCCTACTTATCATGTTCATGTCAAATTTAGGCTACGACAAAGTCCACGTTTTACACTTGTGCCCATTGTCCCATTACTTAATTCATGTTAAATTTCATAGCCCATCTCACGTTTGCCTAAACTACCCAAGGCGTATTCCCAACTCAAGTGAAAGCGAGTAAACATAGTAGGAATTATATGACAACATATTGGCCTCAAATCATGTATGATAGCATAAAGGGATTGGCCTCAAACATGTATGATAGAATAAAAGGTTTGGCCTCAAGCATGTATAATAGCATAAAGGGATTGGCCTCTAACATGTATGATAGCATAACAATAGGCTTATCATCATAGGCATGTAATGCATAAGCCCCAAGTCAAGTTCATATGAATGTTCCACAAGCCAAATGGTTCTAAGGGTTCATGCCAACATTCCATAAGTAAAAATTCAATCTTTCATGATAAACTAAGTCAAACACAACATGAGTGGCATGATTTAATCACTAAGAAATAGCCCAAAGTCATAGGTTCAAGAGAGAGGAAAGACTAGATTCATATAGACTAGCATACTTAGGTTTCATCTCATTTTATTCCATGTCAACATTAGAACTACCATTTAGATCTAAAAGTAGCTAGAACTTACAAAGCGTGGCTAGTGAATTAGGAGCAAGAATCGTCATAGAATCGTTGTAGAAGCTCTAGGAATGATGTAGCAACACTAGAAGCCTTGAGAATATAAGTAGCTCCTTTGATTTGATGTAGAAAGCTTTCTCCTTTGACTTGAATCAAGTTTGCATGCTTAGGCCTTTGAAGATGAAGATGGAGGCCATGATCAAGAGACATTTGGGCAACACTTTGTTGTTAGGATGGTTTTTAGCGATTTAGGTTAGGTCTTAGGGTGTTTTTATAAAAGTAGGAGCTAGTTAAGGCCATTAGATTAACCCTAGTTTAGATCTGAACCACTGAAAATCGTCACAAGCCAACCAACCAGACCACACAAGCAAGCAGGTGCACCAGGCTAACCTGGCCCGACCAGGGAGGTCGACCCCCAGGTCGACACCCAGGTCGACTGGGCATTCGACCTGGTCCCTGGGGGGTCGACTCCCCAGTCGACCTGGGGTTGGGCGGGAAATTTTCCCGCCCAGTCTGTTTGGGCCAAATTCGAATTTTGAAAGTCTGTTTTCGTTTTCTGATTTTTCGTGAAACTTCTAGAGGCCATATCTCGGTCATACGGACTCCGATTTACGAAATTTCGGAACTCGTTTCCAACCAGAATTCCGAGACGAACGCAACGGCGCAACCCGTTTCGCTTGATTCTTGATTTATAATTTAATTCTGCCCTTATTTCTTGTATTAACATGTTATAAAATTCGGGTTGTTACATATCGGTAAATTCAATTACCATTTCACGTTCAAATCTAATTAAAGATTTAACTATCGCCTGGAGCAAAACTAGTGATACTCCATTCTTGATCTTTTCAATCTAATTAAAGATTCATTAAAACTCCACTTAGTTTTAATCTTTGACTGGGTTAAAGAATCAGTGTCATTTAAAACACGGTTCACGATAAACCCCAAAATCACATCACATTTCAATCAGTCCCTAACCGTAAATTAGTAAGTGAGCAATTCCCTATGTATTAACCCCGAAGGCCGAAACCAGCATCAGATCATTACCCCAGAAACCATTCAACTTAATTAACCTCCAATTAGTTTCTGATTTTCTTAACTCCTTTTTGGGTCTAAGAACAATATTATTGAAGGTACCGTTCACGACAACCCAAAATCACATTTCATTAATTATCGGGTTAAAGAACAGTGTTTTTCAGCTGAAACGACCCGAACTTCCCCGGTGAGGAAAGCCCGGATTGAGTCGAGGACAAGCCACAACAGAACGCAGACAGAAGAACATTTCATTGTATATTACAACAATTCCATCAGATTACAAGAATAAACAGAGTATAAATGAATAAAAATTACACAGAAAATATCAGAGATTTAAATTGCATTTAAATACTTCACTGCAGCGGAAAAATAATACAATACACAACTAGAAGTAATACGCGGATACAAAGCTTTCCGAGTATCGTTCCAGCTGTAAACCAGGTTCCTGTGAATATAAATCTGCAAAACCAAAACTACTAGCTGCCCGTATCAAAATAAGGGCACCCATAGTTTAGGTTAAAACAATAAACTCCAGGTCAGTCATGGGACTGGTGTGAGAACTAAAACAGTTATTAATCTTTATTTTAAAGTTAGGTAAATCAAGGGACCACGTCGTATAACACGGAACGGGTTTCCTTCCAAGAATACCAGTGCATAAAACAACATCGCAATGCTAAATAAAGAACAATGAAGCTATTATAAGACCCAGGTCCGATCACACAATGCAACGCAAGCCGGAGGATAGGGTTTTTACCTTATAATAGCCAAAGCATGCTTAGTACGTTTAAGACAAATCATTATTATTACTATAAGTGTATAGTGTATAAAACAACTTCACATCATAAGTATCAATCATAGACGGCATAAGCGCCCCATCCCACTTTGTCGCCATATATAGGATTACAACTAAAATCGAAACGCCACATATTTGGAAATTGATACCACTCTATAACGACCCGAACTTCCCCGGTAAGGAAAGCCCAGATTGAGATGAGGACAACACACATCGGAACGCAAACAGAAGAACATTTCATTGTATATTACAATAATTCCATCAGAATACAAGAATATGCAGAGTATGAATAAATATTATACAACAGAAAAATATCAGAGATTACAATAAATTACATAGCAGCGAAAAACAATGCAAAACACAACTGAAAGTAATACACGGATATAGAGCTTTCCGAGCATCATTCCAGTTGTAAATCAGGATCCTATGAATATAAATCTGCAAAACCAAAACTACTAGCTGCCCGTATGGAAAATAGGGGCACCCAGAGTTTAGGTTAAAATAATAAACTCCAGGTCAGTCATGTGACTGGTGTGAGAACTAAAACAGTTATTAATCTTTATTTTTAAAGTTAGGTAAATCAAGGGACTACGCCGTATAACACGGAATGAGTTTCCTCCCAAGAATACCAGTGCATAAAACAAACAGCGCAATGCTAAATAAAGAAAAATGAAGCTATTATAAGACCTAGGTTCCATCACACAATGCAACACAAGCCGGAGGATAGTGTTTTTACCTTATAATAGCCAATGCATGCTTGATACGTTTAAAACACATTATTTTGATATTACTATAAGTGTATAGTGTCAAAACAATTTCAATCATAAATATCAATCATAGGCGGCATAAGTGCCCCATCCCACTATGTCGCCATACTAGGCTCTACAAATAAAACCGCAATACACGTATTGGAAATTGGATTTCCGTCATGAGTCGAGGCAAGGGGCAAGCTCCTCTCCGATTCGAGACACTCTAGCAAATGCCTCAGGACCACACACATCGATCCCTTGGATCCTCCAAGGCCGGTCCTTTCTAACTTTTGAGGATTGGCAATTCTTGAACACACGTTTCCCGGTCCTATAGGACCTATATCCGAGGCGCCTCGCATCCAACAACCACACAGGTGAAAAGTATATAAATGTCAGCCAGTTTAAGCACTGATACCACCACTAGCTAGAAAGAAACGTCGTGCACTCCTTTGGTCCATATCCCATTTTTGACTCATACCGAGGTGTGAGGCTTGCGAATTCATGCTATACACAAAGCTAGCCACACCGGCCATGCTTTGATCATCAACCACAAGACTTTGCTTTTCAACAGAAGCCTTGATCAATTGCCACTTACGCGTGCCACACTGGCAATTCACTCCATGCGACTGATGTCCATCGATATACAACCTCGGAGCTCGTACGTCTTAGAGAAGGGCGTTAAGCAAGAGAATAAATTCTCCGCCGCTAAACAGATGTATATTTAATAGAGATCAATCAACACAGAATAAAATCTAATGTCAGACACACAGTCCATTTACAAGTTCGTTCTGGGTCTGAACGAAACCGGAGGCACTTTCCTCGCATATCCATCGATCTTCAAGCACGTCTGGACGACCACCAACTGTTTCTCTCCTCTTGGGTGTACAGCCCAATCGAGATCATCAGCAATCACCCAAATGATGTGAAGACTTCCGGTCTTCAACCACCGTCTTCATCTTCGACATATCGTCGAATCGGTTATTCAGAATGGGTATAAACCCGGCCTTTCCGAATAACCCACGTATATAATAAACAAATGTTACACAAACACACCATAAGCCTCATTCCAATTCAGAATATTCTTTTATTCACAAAATCACATTCTTAGGGAAAGGTTCCCATTAATTTTATCAAAGATAAATTCTTCTAAATTTATTCTTTAATCTTCCTTTGGATATCAATTCAAACCATATTATGGTTTTCCAAACTAGTCGGGATTAGCGAACCACACCGAAGAAATGATTTATTTTATTTCCCAATCCCAACCTATTCATCCCATGAAGTAAAACTGGTCATACTTCATATCTAACACCAAGGTGCTATCGGTAAAATTAATTACCATTTCACGTTCAAGTCTAATTAAAGATTTAACTATCGCTTTGGAGCAAAATTGGTGGTACTCCAATCTCGATCACCTTTCAGATTTTATAATTTAAAATTATCAATTCACATTTCAATCTAATTAAAGATTCATTAAAACTCGGGGTTTTTTGCCATAAGGATAAAGTCAACCAAAACTTTACCCATAAGGACAGTCAACAAAAACTTTGGGCTCAAGGACAAATTTACACTAAACTTTGAATTCAGGGGCCCACTATCATTTCAAAGTTTACACTACACTTTGTCCTTTTGACTAAGTTTTTTGCCTCTTATCCTTTTGGCACAATTTTTACTTCTTTTTGTCCTTCACACTATTTTCCTGTTAAAACTCCACTTAGTTTTAATCTTTTCAAAAATCAATATCCTGTCTTTAACTGGGTTAAAGAACCAATGTCATCTAAAACACGATTCACAATAAACCCAAAATCACTTTCTATTGTTAATCGGGTTAAAGAACAGGTGTTATTCAAAACACCGCTCACGATAAACCCAAAACCCAATTTAAATTCAATTCCAATTAATATTATTTAATTGGTACATTTCATTAAATCTAAATAGAAAGATTTAATCTTCTTCTCAACTGGGCTTAAGAATCAATGTTAATGAAGACACCATTCACGACAAACCCAAATCACATTTGATATTAAATACAAGGCTCTGAATAGAAAATATATCGGCTTATATTCACTATCAAATTCTGAAACCAACAAATATCGTATTGGAAATAACGATATAAATATATCTTTCAAATTCCCATAACGATATCTGTATAATCATGAAATCCAACGTCGAAATATTCCGAAGACAATTTCGATTCAAATCCAGTCCAATTCACGTATTGGAAATTTCTGGTTATTTTAAAACCATTTTCAAATTCAATTTATTTATTTCAAAAATAAATTGATTTTAATTCTAGTTCAAAACTAGTTCATTTCGATAAAAATCTATTTTTATCTTTTCAAATATTCACTTTTTCAGCCCAATTTTTCCCAAATCATTCCTTATGATTTTACACAAATTATTGATATTTTTAATAATTTTATCAAGGCCCTTACAGTCGATTTCCATCAACGGCCATCGAACTGCACTTACAGCGACCTTTTCCAAATTTGATTTGGACATAATTCCAAATCCAACCATTAGATTTCAAATTTCTAATATTCGTTAGAAAGCTCTTTTCGATACGAACCCAACGGTTCCGGTTTCAGGAGAATCCGACGGTCGGATCTCTTAATGTTCATTCGAAGTCAATGGTCGAAATTCACGAACTGCCGCGGCGCGGCGCGTTCTATTCAGGCCATTATATATATAATATATATATATATATATTATATTTCGTCGATTTCCTTTTAAAACGTATATTATAAATTGTTTTAAATTCGTTTTAGAAACGATTTCAACTTCATATTCAATTTCGAATCGAAATTGAATATTCCACATCATCGTATACAAATGATAATATTTTCAAAACATTATATTTTGAAATCACTTCTTTTTCTATATTCATTTAAAAACGAATAAAATCGATATAAATATCGCTCACGTCAAAATGGCGCATCTCTAATCAACACGGCTTTATATATTTCAATAAATTCGTTATTCTACTCAACAAATGATTATTTATTCTATTCAACACATGAACATATATTTCTATTTTCCCGATTGGAATGAGGCCCAATCAATTACCATATAATGTTAATTATATGGATTCCATACAACACATGTATATAATCACAACGGTAAATAATCAATCATCATCCAAAGTGCACCACACAACTGCATAAGCATTAAATATAGATAATTAACGCTCACACAGTCTGTCGACCAATCGATCAACATACAATGAAATAATTGGGATTAGTGTATGCCAAATATCATCCCAATACCCGTGTGGGGTTTCAAATCAAGAAACACAGATTTTTATTCATTCACATACCCGTTAAAAAATTATATTTTTAACTATAAAATATTTTTAACTATATAAATATTTTATTTCATTTCACATCACATCACACAATAAATTTTCAAAACACATCAAACAATCAAACATACAAGCCATCCATGGTCTGTGGACGACGGGTGTCGGGTGCTGCTAAGCACCGTCTGCATCCTAGTATATATTTTAACTAGAAAAGAAAATTTAAAGTGAGAAGTTCTCACCGACTAGCTAATCCAAACGCCTTGACTCTTCTTATGTAGAAGTCATCGCTGTTCTCGCCTTTTGTCACTTTCGTTGCCCGTAGCCACTACATATATAAAAATCACATTTTTATATTGTTGTTATGCATAAAAATCATATTTTTATAATCACTCCATATGGATAAAAATTCTATTTTTATAACGCTACTATATAGATAAAAATTCTATTTTTAAATCAATTCTTTCTATATAAAAATTATATTTTTATATTTCTAATTCATATATAAAGATTGAATTTTTATTATCATAACTATAAAAATCACATTTTCACTTCACTATATATATAATAAAAATCAGATTTTTATTTCGCTACATATATAAAGATAATATTTTTATATTCTCTATATAAAGATTTCGCCTTTTCAAATATAAAGATTTCCTCTTTTCAAATATAATAAAAATCATAATTTTCTTTTCTCTTTCGATAATATAAAAAATATATTTTTATTATGTTACAAGCATAAAAATCATATCCTTAACTAAACAAAGGTTATATTTTTCTCTCCTAAACAAAGATTATATTTTTATCACGCTATTCTCTATATAAAGATTTCACCTTTTCAAATATAAAGATTTCCTCTTCCTTTGCTAACTTCACATATAAAAATCCGACCTTTCTATATTTAAAAATACGATCTTTCTATATTTAAAAATACGATCTTTCTATATTTAAAAATATGTTATTTCCCATTCACAATCACCACCCTTCCCTAAAAACTATTTAAGCTATAAAAATAAATAAAGTAAAATAAAAATCTTACCTTTTCGATTTTCAGCGAAGGGGGAGGTTTGAATTGAAGAAAGAGAGGGTAGGGGAAGAGAGAAGGGTGGGGCGGTGGTGGTTCAGAGGGGGCTGGCGGTTTCAGTGCGTGGGGTTTGGTAGGGGCTCGTCGATCGAAAGGGGGGCTAAGGGAGCAGCGGAGAGGAAGAAGAAGAGGGTGGCGATGGCAGGCTGAGGCGGATCTGGGGAGGGCGGTGGTGGCAGGCGATGGTGGCGGTTGCTGATGAGGGCGGCGGTTAGAGGAAGCATCGGGTTTTTTTTTTCTTTTGGGTTTGACTGATTAAAAGAGAAGGGGGAGGGTATAAGGGGTGGAGTTATATAATATAATATAATATATATTTAATTATTTATTGATTTCAAAAAGTAACTTTTTCATTCAAACTCGAAATCAGACCCACCGACTGTCGCCCATAGCTAATTACCCCCATTCCGAACACAATGGGATATGTATCGTAAGCTAATTCGATCGTTTCGGTAAGTTTTCGTCAAAATCAACATATAACTCTATATATTGAATTTGAACGTGCATTTCAATTTACCGGGATCACATACTAACTCGAAAAATTTCAAAAAAATATTTTCTAGCTTCGTATCGACGATACGGTCCTAACAAAACTAGTTTCATCGAATTCTGAGACTGTTTGAAAAATGGCCATTTTCCAGTCGATTAAAATCAAGTGAAACTGGTCAAACGCGTTTTCTTTTGCCACGCCCACATATTAATTCGAAAAATAACGAAATTTGGAATCTAGCAATAACTTGACATCACGGACCCAACAAAAGTGGTTTCGTCGAATTCCGAGGTCGTTTGCAAAATGGCTATTTTTAAGGGCTGAAATTCCATAGCGACTATTCTGAATTTTCAACTGGACATAACTTTTTATCCCCGCTATGAAATTTCAATTTTTCGGATTCGTGGGAAAGATATTATCAAATAGATTCTAATATTTTTTGTTTCACTAAAATCCGGTTTATTTTGAACCCGGTACATTCATTTGAAGTTTGAAATCGAATTATCGAACTACCGCGCCATTTTCAATTCCTTTTATAATTTAAAATAAATATTTATATTCTAACGACGAGCTATATAGATATATACGTTCGAATTCAATTCAAAATAAATTTCTCGTCGATTTTATTTAAAATAATTCATTTTAAATATAGGAAGTTCATTAAAATTGCCAAAATAAAAAATTTAAATTGGCTCGCATTTTCCGGGTTGTTACAATCTCCCGCACTTAAAACTTTTCGTCCCCGAAAAGGAACGAAGCCGAAAGTTGTTTAACAAATCAACTCAACTTTCATCATTTTCTTTACGGCTTAAGTTCTTCAACTTTTCAGTTTCTAAGAACTTTTCAAATTTCTCAAAAATTTGGCTAACACCCTAAATTTTCGAAAAATTTCGCCATAACCTCCCCTGCACCGGGGACTTCGAGATATTTCATATAGCCTCCCATGGCCTTCTTCAATCCAAAAGAAAAAGAAAAAGCCAAGCGGCTCATAAAATCATCATCACCCAAACAAAACAGTAAATTATGGTAAACATGTACCTATTTGTCGGGCAAACAATTTTATTCTTCTGCTCTAGCCTCCTTGCTATGACCTGTTCAATGTAGGTACATGTATGTGCATGCAAATGCGACAAATTTTCTAGTTATTGGATTCTTTCTAGCTATGTAATTAGTTATATATATTACACACAATAAGGATTAGTTTTATCAAAATATATTACAGCTGTTATTGTATTAATTTCGGTAAGTTGAATGGTTTCTGGGGTATTGATCTGATGTTGGTTTCGGCCTTCGGGGTTAATACTTAGGGAATTGCTCACTTGCTAATTTTGGGTTATGGCGAAATTTTTCGAAAATTTAGGGTGTTAGCCAAATTTTTGAAAAATTTGAAAAGTTCTTAGAAACTGAAAAGTTGAAGAACTTAAGCCGTAGTGAAAATAGTGAAAGTTGAGTTGATTTGCTAAACAACTTTCGGCTTCGTTCCTTTTCGGGGATGAAAAGTTTTAAGTGGGGGAGATTGCAATAACCCGAAAATCCGAGCCAATTTAAAATTTTTATTTTGGCAATTTTAACGAATTTTGATTATTTAAAATGAATTGTTTTAAACAAAAACGATGAGAAATTTATTTTGAATGAATTCGAACGTATATTTTATATAGATCGTCGTTAGAATATAAATATTTGTTTATATATATAAAGAGAATTGAAAATGGCGCGGTAGTTCGATAATTCGATTTCAAACTTCAAATGAATGTACAGGATTCAAAATAAACCGGAATTTAGCGAAACCAAAAATATTAGAATCTATTTGAGAATATCTTTCCAATGAATCCGAATAATCAAAATTTCATAGCGGGAATCAAAAGATATGTCCAGATGAATTTTCAGAATAGTCGCTATGGAATTCTGGCCCTTAAAAATGGAAATTTTGCAAATGACCGCGGATTTCGACGAAACCACTTTTGTTGGATCCGTGATGTCAAGTTATTGCTAGATTCCAATTTTCATAATTTTTCGAATCAATATGTGAGCGTGACAAAGGAAAACTCGTTTGACCGGTTTTAGTTGATTTTAATCGACTGGAAAATGGCCATTTTTCAAACGGTCTCAGAATTCGACGAAATTAGTTTTGTTAGGACCTTATCGTCAATACGAAGCTAGAAAATATTTTTCTGGAATTTTTTGAGTTAGTATGTGGCCCCGGTAAATTGAAATCCGCATTCAAATTCAATATATAGAGTTATATGTTGATTTTGACGAAAACCGATCGAAACGATCGAATTGGCCTACGAAACATATCCCATTGTGTTCGAAATGGGGGTAATTAGTTAGGGACGACAGTCGGTGGGTTCGATTTCGAGTTCAAAATAAAAAGTTGCTTTTTGGGGATTAAAATAAATTAAATAAATAAAATATATACACTCACATAACCCTTACCCCTCACGTTCTCTCTCTCACTTCCTCCACAATCGGTCAACGCTCAACAAAGTAAAATTAAAAAAATCCCAAAATAAAAAAAATTGGACCACCAGGGAGGCGTCCCTCCTCCGCCGCGTTGTCCGCCAAGTGGCCACCATCGATCAGAGTCCCTCCGCCTTCCGTCGTGAGCCCTGCTCCCTACACACAAACCGCCGCTCGAGGTCATCATTTCCAGCGTTGTTCCCAGGCGCGATGTAGTGGCCGAGTTCGCCAGAACTCTGGCGACAGGTGGCGCTCCCCGGTGCAGCTAGTGGCGACTCCAGGCCCTCCTCCGGTGCAATGAATGAGCGGTTATTTCAAACCCTAGGGAGGCGGCCTCCTTTGAAATACAAGAAGCGTGAAAACAGAAAACGATGAAGGTACATGTTCATTTATTTTTTTATATTAGTTTAGTTAATTTAAAAAGAAAAAAAAACAGTTTTTATTTAATATAAAGATTCGATCTTTAAAATGAACAAGATTTGATTTTGAAAATCGAAAAAGAATAGATTTTTATCATATAAAAATATAGATTTTTATAGTGATAAAGTACATATTTTTATAATGATAAAGTTACGATTTTTATATATGCAAACACAAAATAAAAATATAATCTTTGTTGTACATGTAGCGATATAAAAATATAATTTTTATAATATAGAAAGGTTAAAAATATGATTTTTATATTATAGAAAGAACAAAAATATAATTTTTATAATATAGAAAGGTTAAAAATATGATTTATATTATAGAGGATATAAAAATATTATCTTTATATAATAGAAAAATAAAAATATGATTTTTATTATATATATAATGAAGTAAAAATATGATTTTTATAGTAATGATATAAAAGTCCGATCTTTATATAAGAAGAAAAAATAAAAATAAGCGTTGTAAATAGATATGAAGCAGAAATAAAAATAAGATTTTTATTTATTGAGATGAAGTGATAAAAATACAATTTTTATTTGAACAGCGTGAAAAGAGCTGCATTGGCATTTCAACCAATCCAGACGGTTCAGCAGTTCAACAGCAAAGCACGGCGGAGTGGAATCCTCTGTGAGAACTTCTCACCTTTTAATTTTGTTTTCTAGTTAAAAATATATACTAGGATGCAGACGGTATTTTGTAGCACCCGACACCCATCGTCCACAGACCATGGATGGCTTGTATGCTTGTTTGTTTGACTTTGATGTGTAGTTGATTGTGTGATGTGAAATGAAATAAAATATTTATATAGTTAAAAATATTTTATAGTTAAAAATAGAATTTTTAACGTGTATTTAAAATGAAATAAATATAAACAAATCGAAGGATTTGTTTATATACACACATTTGACTGATATTGATTGGGACGATAAATTTTACACATCGCCCAACTGCACAAATAAAATCCGTGTTTAATTGTTTGAAACCCCACACAGATATTGGGATGATATATGACATACACTAATCCCAATAATTAGTTGTATGTCGATCGATTGATTGACAGGCTGTTATATGCGTTAAATATTTATATTTGATGCTTATACAATGTAGAACGCACTCTGGATGATGGTTGATTATTTATCGTTGTTATTTTGTACATGTGTTGTAGAAAATCCATATAACTAACATTATATGGTAATTGATTGGGCCTCATTCCAGTTTTGAAATAGAAATATTTGAAAAAGAAATATTTGAAATAGAATATTTGAAAATAGAAATATATGAAGCCGTGTTGATTAGATTGACGCCATTCTGACGTGAACGATATTTATATCGATTTTATTCATTTTATAATGAATATCGAAAGTGACCTCAAAATCTGATTGATTGAAAAGAATTGAAATTCGAATTAAACGGAATAGAATTGAAATTCGAATTAGATTGAAATAGAATTAAAATTGTTTTGAATTGAATTTAAAACGTATTGAAATTGAACTGAAATTGATTTAAATTAAAACCGATTTGAATTAAAAATCGATTTGAATTGAAATCAATTTGAATTGAAATCAATTTGAAATGAATTTAAAACGAATTTGTAAGGGAAAAATTCAATTTTGATTTGAATTTGAAAAGGAAGTTGAAATCGTTTTGAAACAAATTTAAAACGATTTATAAAATACGTTTTAAAAGAAAATCGATGAAATATATATAATATATATTATATATATATAATGGCCTGAATAGAACGCGTCGCGCTGCGGCAGTTCGTGAATTTCGACCATTGACTTCGAATGGACATTGCGGGAGATCCGACCGTCGGATTCTCCTAAAACAGGAACCGTTGGGTTCGTATCGAAAAGAGCTTTCTAACGAATATTAGAAATTTGAAATCTAACGGTTGGATTTGGAATTATGTCCAAATCAAATTTGAAAAAGGTCGTTGTAAGTGCAGTTCGATGGCCGTTGATGGAAATCGACTGTACGGGCCTTGATAAAATTATTAAAAATATCAATAATTTGTGTAAAATGATAAGAAATGATTTGTGAAGAATTGGGATGAAAAACTCCATATTTGAAAAGATAAAAATAGATTTTTATCGAAATGAACTAGTTTTGAACTAGAATAATAATTTATTTATTTTTAAAATAAATAAATTGGATTTGAAATGGTTTTGAAAATAACCAGAATTTCCAATAATTGCATTGGAATGGATTTGAATCGAAATTGTCTTCGGAATATTTCGATGTTGGATTTCGTGATTATACAGATATTGTTATGAAAATTTGAAAGATATATATATCGTTATTTCCAATACGATATTTGTTGGTCGTAGAATTTGATATTGAATATAAGCCGATATATTTTCTATTCAGAGCCTTGTATTTAATATCAAATGTGATTTGGGTTTGTCGTGAATGGTGTCTTCATTAACACTGTTCTTAAGCCCAGTTGAGAAAGAGATTAAATCTTTTTATTTAGATTTAAATGAAGAGTACCAATTAAATGATATTTAATTGGAATTGAATTGGTATTGATTTTTGGGTTTATCGTGAACAGTGTTTTGAATAACACTTGTTCTTTAACCCGATAATTAATGAAATGTGATTTTGGGTTGTCGTGAACGGTATCTTCAATAATACTGTTCTTGGACCCAAAAAGGAGTTAAGAAAATCAGAAACTAACTGGAGGTTAGTTAAGTTGAATGGTTTCTGGGGTATTGATCTGATGTTGGTTTCGGCCTTTGGGGTTAACACTTAGGGAATTGCTCACTTGCTAATTTACGGTTGGAGTCTGATTAAGAATCAAAAGATGAAATTTCACGTATCAAGCATTCTTTGGCTATTATAAGGTAAAACCCTATCCCCCGGCTTGCGTTGCATTGTGTGATAGGACCTGGGTCTTATAATAGTTTCATTTTTCTTTATTTAGCATTGCGCTGTTTGTTTTATGTACTGGTATTCTTGGGAGGAAACTCGTTCCGTGTTATGCGGCGTGGTCCCTTGATTTACCTAACTTTAAAATAAAGATTAATAACTGTTTTAGTTCTCACACCAGTCCCATGACTGACCTGGAGTTTATTGTTTTAACCTAAACTCTGGGTGCCCTTATTTTGACACGGGCAGCTTGTAGTTTTGGTTTTGTAGATTTATATTCACAGGATCCTGATTTACAGCTGGAACGATACTCAGAAAGCTTTGTATCCGTGTATTACTTTTAGTTGTGTATTGTATTATTTTCCGCTGCTATGTAATGTATTGTAATATCTGATATTTATCGAATGTATTTTATTCATTCATACTCTATATATTCTTGTATTCTGATGGAATTGTTGTAATAAGCAATGAAATGTTCTTCCGTCTGCATTCTATTTTATCGTGTTCTCAAAACAATCAGGCGTTTCGAACGGTCTGGGTCGGTTTAGCGACTGATTCAGATCGAGCGAAATTCCTTTTCATTACACCTAAAATTTAACATTCACATTAGAAACAAGCCCCAATTGATTATAATTAAATTTCCAATGAATTCTTATACTTTGGTTTTACCACACCACAAATATCATATGACCAACTAGCATTTATTTACACGTGTTACATTCATATTTTGTAGTCATCATCTTAACCATACAAATATATTTCAATTGATTTAGGCTAGGTTTCATATATATATATATATATATATCACTTTGATTACTTAAATGATTGTTAAACATTTACTATAATTTTAAAACAAATTCACATATCAAATTTCAAGTTAGTTATTACACCGATTTACAGTGTTTGGTTTGAACTATAATCATATCTCATTAAGTATATATATTTAATTCCACTAAATTGGTTTCATTTAATTTCGATTCTTTTTATTCAACCAATCTTTAACTTCCATTTATTGTTTAATGTACAGCAACAAGAAACTCAATTACAATTAATAGGAATCAATTTATTTGTTATAACTTAAATTTGATTAAGTCTCATACATTCGATATTTACTTTATTATTCCATAAATCATTACATTTTGGTCCTACCTAACACTTGTTTTAAAATCTATTATATCCAGTTTTCTACTATTACAAACTTTTATTCACCTTAATTTCATTAATTGTGTGCATTAGTTGCCACTTACTTCCAATTTATCATCACTGTATTAAATAATAAATCTAAAATTTAAGAATTGTTATAAATTATTAATTCAAATGCGTTTGTATATCTGTTGTTTATAACAAAAGAAAATGGTTTCTCATATTAATATATTAATCTATTGTAATCATTATTTTTAACAATTAGTTAAACATTCAGTTTATTCCTTCGGTTACCATTCTTAATTTCCATTAATTACACCATTCAATTATCTTTATTACCATTTGTTTCAATTTTATTTCAATGCATTAATATTGGGTTTTGCAATGTATGACTAGTTACAAATCCTAATTAAAATATTATAAGCTTATTGTTGTAAACAAATAAACAAATGCATTCACATACCTGTTAATTATCCTTACTTAATACATTTCAATATGATCATGTGAAATCTTGTTATTTATTTACAACATTTGGTTTAATTTCTTTTATTTTAGTTAATAACCAAATCCTATATCTACAATCATATACAAGTTATTATATTAATAACCTACTGAATTCACCGTTTAATAAGCTTATTCAAGTTTATATCAATTAAATTCACTTAATAATTTTTATTAACCTTGCACCCATCCATTGTTATCCAAAATCAACATTAAATTTAGTAATATAAATTATCGCAAAATCTCGGGATGTTACATTCTCCCCTACTTAAAAACTTTTCGTCCCCGAAAAGGAATGTAGTAATAAAGTGGAAAAATAAAATAAAATTAATATAAAATTTCTACTAAACTTAGAAAACATTTACTTAAATATATAGAAACATGAGTTTGAAAACAAATTTTAGTCTACAAAAATTTTGGTAGGGTCTCCTTTGTACGAAGGGGTCCGAAAAATAACAATATATATAATATCACAAATATACATCCCATCTCTGTGATGAGGCATTCCAAAACATGGGGAATAATATATAATATCCAAACATAATATAAAACCAATTATAAGTACCCTCAATTAGCATTTTCATTGGGTTTTTTTCTTAGCATCTTACCTTTATTTTAAGCCAACAAAATCGAAGCACGAAGCGTTAGCGTCCTCTAAGCGAGTGAATTCCATCTGTGCCTGCTACAAAACTCAACAACAAAAAATAACACACAAATATATATAGGGAATAATCCAATATATAAGTAACAACATACATGCCATAAATTAGTTCACACACGACATAACAATTTTAGCAAAGCAACAAGTAAGACATCTAAATAATCACATTCATCTAATTAAAGCATAATTACAAGTTTTTTCCATTGTGAATATACTATTTACAAAATTTCATTTTGTTGTTTTCAGTGATATGCAATTCACATTTTTTTTCATTTCTTATCCATGTTCTGTTGTTTTGCCTTTATTTATTTGCATTTATTTCATTTACGTACAAATTGTTTGCTTCTAATTGGATTCATTTCAAATTTTATCGCTATACTCACTATTCACTTGTAATTCATTCAATCTTGTCTCATTTATTAGTTTATTTAATCCATTCCGTTAATAATTTAGTTCACCTTATTTACCTTACTTAGTTGCATTAAATTCCATATCAAGTTAAGTATTCATCGCTTATAATCGCGACTTAAGTTTTTATTTATTTCATAAGCCATTCATTTACTTTCAACATTCATCATTCATAGCACTATTAGTATATTATCAAATTCCTTATTCTTATAACAATTTAACTTCCTATATACAATTGGTAAGTCATATACATGCTATATAAAATGAGTATTATTTAAGTTCAATTTTTGCCAAATTATTTCAACTCCAATGGTTTCTTACTTTAATTTCTTTTTCTTAGATTTATTTCCTTATTTCACCATTTGAAGGTCTTATGCAATTTCAGGTTTAATTCAATTCATTGTTTTTAAGAAGAAGAAAAAAAACATTATTTATTTGAGAATTTGAGAATTTAAGAATTCAACTTCGGGTTTATTTCCAAATCACTTTCAGAATATCTTATATATTATATCTTTTATATGAAACCAAGCTACAAAAGATTAAAATAAAAATTCAATTTCGCAAAACAAGGTATAAAAGTTTTAAGCTTTCACCCCACTCAAAGTCCTGAAAATAGACATCGATGATGCGTGTACTCATCACCGAAATCATTTCTCGAAGACAAGTGTGGAGTATACACTTAGTTTTGAAATTCATTTGAAAACAATTTCTATACGGAGCAATATTTGAAATATAATGTCATTATTTCAAAAATTATTTTTGAATCAATATTTCAAAACCACCCAATAAATTCTCAATATTTGATTTTTCTTAAACCATTCAATAACCAATAGTTTTAATTATTGATTAATCGAATAATGAATGATGGATATCTAATATTATCATCAACAAAATCAAAATTCATAGATTTTCAAATAATTCTTTATATATATGAAAAATATAATTCAAAACAATATTATGTCAATGAGTCATATTCAAGTGTTTAGAAATCCCTATCGATTCCTTGGCGTTCCAAGTACCAACTAGAATTCATAAATACTCAACGGAACAAACCGACATAATACAAAATCATTTTATATCAAAATTACAAGTACGCTCCATCATATACACTCTAACTCATTCTAGCGTATTACTACCCTATCTCTAATGAGTTAATCCCAAATAGAGCCAAGGTTTTCGCTAAACAAAAGCTCTGATACCAAATGTAACATCCATGATTTTTTATCGTTAAAATAGCCAGTGATCCTCAAATGTCGACTTAAACAAATCAAAAATACAGCTAGTTATTGGGATTAAAATAAAAAAAAGAGAAGGAAGAAGAAAACAAATACAGAATCTCGTAGCGGAAGGACAAAATATAATAAATAAATAACAGTTCATGAAGATGTCAAAACATATATTTTTGATTATATTTTACAACAATGATCAGAATTAACTATTATACAACATACCAATAATTTTGCATTGGAATAGTAATAATAATACATCTGTTGAGATCCATCTTCATCTTCATAATGGTATCTTCAAGACAAGGTAATCTTAGCTAACTGCAACTTCGGCTGACCTGAGCGTATTGCATAAAAAGGAAACACAACAAACACTCGGATCATAACTAAATCATTCACATATTAGTCAAATTAAAATGCGAAATAACATTAATGTTATAGGTGCAATAATCTAAAGAAGTATTATGGAAAATTCGCAAATGATTTTGGAAAAATGAAGCTATCATAAGCTCATCCCACATCACACAATGCAAGCGCACACCAAATGAGCGAGTTTTGTCTTATGATAACCGAACATACTTTCATACGTGAAAATCTTTTCCCAATACTATTATTAGTTCATAGTGTTAAAAACCATTTCGTAAATAAATATTTTAATATTAGCAAGTATAGTGGCTATGCCCACATACATAGTTTACAAATAGAACGAAAGGCTTGTATTGGTTGTTGGGTTCCAATATGATGATTCCTGACATGAAAGATCAATCGGGAACACGATCAAGGTGCATCTCATGGTTTTCATCTAGACACGGACACCAAACACCAGGTAAATCACCTGTTAACATCCAGACACAGGCACCAAACATACCCTTATTTTCCCTAGGTTTCAAAGTAGATCTACCGCCAAAGCTTTCGAGTTTCAATAGAGATATGTATACAACCTAACCGCCAGTTTATCATCAATCCAGGGTGGGAGGTTCGTCGAGGTCACGATATACACAATGCTATGCTTCAATAAACCAAGCTTTGATCATCACTAGCTCATTTCATAACTTGAGTATGCCACATTATCAATTTACAACATGTCACTGATTTCTATCAATACATTACCACTGAACACGTAAAACTTAGAGACGGGAATAATTAATTGCTATAATCCAATATATATTAACATAAATTAATGCTACGCAGTCAATTACAACGTCAGACACATCCATCCTGGGCCTGAATGGAACAAAATTCGAAAATTGCCAAATATATTCAGACCTCATGCCACTTAAAACCTCGTATTGGGTGATCAACCCAATCGAGACATTAGCAATCAATCCGAGTAAATCCAAAGATTCCCGGTCCTCTTTTGTCATTTCCACGTCTTTAGTTTCTTTATCACGTTGTAATATTACTTGGAATGGTTTCGAACATATATTCGATCCGGTCTTCCCAAATAATAAGTTCATTTTTAAACAATAGTTATGGATCACTACGGATTTCCCATTTTAATCTTCCTCCAAATTCATATTCAAATTAGACTGAAATTTCATATCAATATCATGATTATTTAAACATCGATTTTTTATCCAAAGGAGAACATAATTTTATTTCAAACCTCAATTTGAATCAAACGGTTTTTTATCGAGAAAATTCCAATTTAATAAGCATTACCAACATTTAAATAACTTGAAAAAAATATAATTGATTATAAATAAAACCTTTTTATGAAAATATATATATTAAAGTAACTAGAGTATAATAAAATAATTTAAATCACTATGTATACATTTGAAAAAAATTCCTTTAATAATAAATAATAAAACATAATTTATTTCAAAAATATAGGTATACATATAGTTAACTAATTTTTAAACCATAATTGTTCTTTTTCAAATTTGAATTAATTAGCACAAATAAACATACACATCATAAACTAAAAAACGAGGACAATTTACATTAACGATATCTGTAACGACCCGAAATCCCCCTTACGCGAAAGCCCGGATTTCTTTGAGAACACGACGCATCAGAACACAAACAGCAGAACATTTCATTGCTATTACAACAATTACATCAGAGTACAAGATATCAGAGTTCAAATAAATAATATACATTGAAAAATATCAGAGATTTAAAATACATAGCAACGAAAATGAAAATGTATAAATACAATGCCCAACGGAAATACATTAACTAACACAACTGAAGGGAATACACGGATACAAAGCTTTCCGAATATAGCTCGAGCTGGAATCCAGGATCATATTAAATAAATATCTGCAAAACCAAAACTACTAGCTGCCCGTTTGGAAAATATGGTCACCCAGAGTTTAGGTGGAAACAATAAACTCTGAGTCAGTCATGGGACTGGTGTGAGAAACTAAAACAGTTATTAAATCTTTACTTTAAAAGTTGGGAAATCATGGGACCACGCCGTATAACATGGAATGGGTTTACTCCACACGAATCTCATTTTAAAATAAAACAACGCAATGCTTTTTGGAAAACGAAGCTATTATAAGACTCATGTCCCATCACACAATGCAACGCAAGCCGGAGGATAGAGTTTTCCCTTATAATAGCCAAACATGCTTGGTATGTTTTAAAACAAATCATTTCGATATTACTATAAGTGCATAGTGTCCAAACAACTTCAAATGTAAATGTATCAATCATAGACAGCATAGGAACCATATATTATCTCGCCATACTAGTTTTACATCCAAAACCGCACAATGTCGTATTGGAAATCGGATTTCCATCATGAATCAAGGCAAGGGATCTTCCTTCTGATTCGAGACACTCTAGCCCGTGCCTCAGGAATCTGACTCAGGTGAGCCCTTGGATCTGGTAGGGTCGGTCCAGACTTACTTTAGTGGATTAGCAATTCCTGAAAAATACGTTCCCTGACCTATGGGGCATAAAATCTGGTCGGTATGTCGACCATCAAGAGCCACTAGGGACTCAAATCCGAGGTACCTCGCTTTCCATCATCCACATAAGTAAAATGTCTGGGCTCCATACCATGACACCACTCCTAGCTAGAAAGAAACGCATGTCCTCCCTGCGGTCCTCTCCCGTTTCTGGTTCACACCAGGGTGTAAGGCTCACGAATTAACGCTATACACAAAGCTATGCTAATTAAAGCCGTGCTTTGATCATCAACCACAAGACTCTGCTTTTCAACAAAATCCCTGATCGTTTGCATCTCAGCATGCCACACTGACAATCCACGCCATGCAACTAATGTCTATCAATATATAACCTCTAAGCTTGTACGTCCCAGAGAAGGGTGTTAAGCAAGAGAATAATTTCTCCGCTACCAAATAGGTATATATTTAATAGAAATCAATCAACACAGAATGCAATCCAATGTCAGACACACATCCATTTACAAGCCCGTTCTAGGTCTGAACGAAATCGGAGGCACGTTATTCCTCGTCCCATATGTCCAATACAGGAGAGAGGTCCTCGCATATCCGGTCGATCTCCAAGTACGTTTGGACGATCACCACTTATTACCTTGTCTCGAGGGATCGGCCCAATCAAGACATCAGTAATCATCCATACGATGTAAAGATCTCCGATCTTCGACCACCGTCTTCATCGTCGACTATTAGTCGTCGTATCAGTTATTCAGAATGGGATGAACCCGGTCTTTCCGAATAACTCACGTATTTTATAATCAATAATCAAGTGCTATAAAAACACATCATACGCCTTATTCTAATTCAGAATATTAGTTTATTCAAATATTCACATTTTTAGCGAAAGGTTCCCATTAATTTTATCAAAGATAAATCCTTTTAAATTTATTCTTTAATATTCCTTTGGATATCCATTTCAAAAGATTTTATTTTATTTATCCACAATTCTAAATCAAATTAAGGTTTATAAAACTAGTCGGGATTATCGAGCCTTACCGAAGTAATCATTTATTTATTAATCCCAATCCCAACTTATTCATCCCATGGAGCAAAATTGGTAATACTCCATATCTAACACCCACGGGGTTGTCGGTAAATTTAATTACCATTTCATGTTTCAAATCTAATTAAATATTTAACTATCGCCTCGAGTAAAACTAGTGGTACTCCATTCTCGATCATTTCTCTTGATCGATAAATTTAATTATCTCATTCACCTTCCAATCTAATTAAAGATTCATTAAAACTCCATCTTGGTTTTAATCTCTAAAATCATCACTTTATGTGCATTCAACTTTAGGAAAATTAATCTTGTGTTTAACTGGGTTAAAGAACCAATGTCATTTAAAACATAGTTCACGATAAACCCAAATCACCTTCCATTAACTATGGAATCTTCACAGAAAATAGACCAATATATAATAGATATAAATTTCCATATCATGTTAATAATATAAATGAAATAACGGCATAGCCCTTTTAAATTCCATATATAGTACTGGTTTTCCTTCACAGAAGCTCATCTCGATTATTACCAAACCGAATTCCATTCAATTCCAATTGAATATATTAAATTGGAAAACTTTACTTTGGAAAATTTCCTTTAAATCTTAATAAAAAGATTTATAAATTCCAAATCATATCTTTACTGTTAATTCGGTTAAAGAACAAGTGTTATTTAAAACACCGTTCACAATAAACCCAAAAATCCAATCTTAATTCAATTCCAATTAAATATCAATTAATCTGGAAAACTTCTCTAAATCTTAATTAAAAGAGTTAATCTTTTCCCAACTGGGTTTAAGGACAGTGTTAATAAAGACATCACTCACGACAAACCCAAAATCTAATTTGATATCAAATACAAGGCTCTGAATAGAAATTATATCGGCTTGTATTCAATATCAAATTCTGAAACCGACAAATATCGTTTTGGGAATAACGATATATATATATATATATATATATCTTCCAAACTCCTCAACAATATCTGTATAATTACGGAATTCAATATCGAAATATTTTGAAGATTATTTCCATTCAAATCTATTCCATGGAAAATTTTGATTATTTTAAGACCTATTTTTCAATCCAATTTATTAATTTAAAAACCATCGGATTATTATTCTAGTTAATAACTAGTTCATTTCAATAAAAATATATTTTTATCTTTTAAAACTTGGAATTTTTCATCCAAAATCTTTCCAAATCATTTATTACGATTTTACACAATTTTTTCATATCCTTAGTAATTTATATAAGGCCCTTGCAATCGGTTTCTAATAACGGCCACCGAACTGCATCCATAGCTACCTTTTATGAAATTGATTTGGACATATATCAAAATATGACCGTTAGATTTCAAATCTCTTATATTCAAATGAAAGCTCTTTTCGATAAGAACCGAACAGTTCCGGTTTTAGGAGAATCCGACGGTCGGATCTCCCGTTTCATCAACTTGAAGTTAATGGTTGAAATTTCGCGAACTGTCGTTGCCCGACGCATTCTATTCAAACCATTATATATATATATATATAATATATATATATCATCGATTTCCATTTAATACATATTTTATAAAATATTTATAAATTCATTTTAAAACGATTTTAACATTGTTTTCAATTTTAAATCAAAATTGAATATTCCTTATCATTTTAATATTAAAATGATAATATTTTCAAAATATCAGATTTTGAAATCCATTTCTCTTTCGTATTCATTATCAAATAAATAAAATCGATCAATAAACCTGTTTGGGTTAAAATGGCGTTTCTATACTTAACCCGACTTCATATATTTTTATATATTTCCGTATCCATCCAAAATCGGACATCAAAATCATATTTTAATTCTTCACTAAATTTTATTTTAAAATATTCATTATTTTAAAATATTCTTTATTCCTGAATCGGAATGCGACTCAATCAATTACCATATAATTTCAGTTATATGGATTTCATACATCACATGTATTCAACAGTTATGATAAATAATCATATAACATTCAAACATCATCCGGAGTGCATTTTACAACTGCATATACATTAAAATAAATAAATAACGCTCATCACAGCCTATCAACCTATCGATTGACATACAACTAAATATTGGGATTAGTATATGTCAAATATCATCCCAGTACCTGTGTGGGGTTTCCAAACAACAACGGTCTATTTAAGTAAATCATTGGTTAATAAATTTAACCAGTTCTAATTCAGTTTGAACCATTTATCTAATTAACCAATTATACTGTTTAAATTATAAATGCATATTTATAATTTAATTTCAACTACCACTTTAATGTTAACATTATTTTTAATATGTTAATCATCACAATCACCACACAAATCATCAAATCATCCATATAAATAAATACTCAACTACCCAATGCCATTTACAGCGCCATAAGTGGCCATTCGCGGAGTATGAAATCCGAGTATTGGTAATATCCATACATCGCTTCCAATTTATGTGATTTGTGTGAATTCATGTGTTGAAATCCATATAACAGATAAAAATCAGTATTGGCTATTCCTATACATTTACAGTTATAAAATAAATTAAATGACAGTACAAAATTTTAGTGAGAGAATTCTCACATTGGGTTCCACTCTGCCATTCTTTAATTCTGAATTGTTTTAATAAAATTAAACCGACCGTTTAATTTTATCAAAAAACGCAACTGCTTTCATTTCCGTTCTGGTCATTCCATGTTGCAGATTTTGACGATGCGATTCCAATGGTCTTGAATTTGCCAATTTCTGATGTCATATGAAACAAACATTGATTTTGTAAGTTTTCACAATAATTATAATATAATTATTTCTTAATTACCTAGTTACCCTTTAATTAAACCAGACCGTCTTCTTCCAAATTCAATTCGAGGAACATACGAGTACGAAAAAAACTCATCCTCAATCTCTAATTTCGCACGCCAAACCACGCAGCCGAAATCAGATCGGAGTCGACCATCGGATGCGCCTTGGCGCGACCTTCCGCCGCCGAGCTTCAGACCCAATTCGATCACCCCATTGGCCATAGAAACCCGATTAAACAAGCCGCCTTCATGGCCATAAATTGAGCAAAATCCTCAACAAAATCCGATCATGACCGGTAGATATCTAGATCTCAATGTGCTCTTGAGTTTTTGTTTTAGGAGTCCTTCGAATTATTGAGTGGATAAGGAGGAATTTGATGGAAAAAATCGGATTCAATTGGCCATAGATTTTATTGTCTAGCGGCGGAAAACATTATGCAGATTAGGGTTGCTGATAATAACGTTGTATATATATATAATAATATATAAATTAATATTTTAATTCCTTTATTTCTAAAATATGAATTTTCTCGTCCAAACACCGAAAAAAACCCAATGACAGTCGCCTCTAGCCAAATACCCCCATTCTGGACACAATGGGATATGTTTCATAAGCCAATTCGGCTGTTTCAATCAGTTTTTATCAAAATTAAAATATAAATCAATATAATTGAATTTAAACATACATTTTAATTTACCGGGGCCACATACCAACTCCAAAAATTACAGAAAGTTTATATCTAGCTATGTTTTGATGATACGGTCCTAATAAAACTAATTTCATCGAATTTGGAGTCCGTTTGAAGAATCACCTTTTTCCAGTCGGTTAAATTCAAACTGAAATTTCAAAACACATTTGAATTTACCACACTCACATATTAATTCCAAATATTATGAAATTTGGAACCTAACAATAATTTGAAATTCTGGATCCAACAAAACTGGTTTCATCGAAAACAGAGGTCATTTGCACAATGGCTATTTTTAAGGGTTATATATTATATTAAAATATAAATAAATTCCATAGCGACTATTCTAAATTTTAAACTGGACATAACTTTCAATTTATATTATGAAATCTGGATTTTTCACATTCGTTAGAAAGATATTATTACACAGATTCTAATATTTCTGGTCTTACAAAAATCCGATTTATTTTGAATTATATACATTCTATTGAAGTTTAAAATCAGATTTTCAAACTACCGCGCCATTTCAAACTCTATTTGTAATTAAAATAAATTTATATGATCTATCTTTGATTTAAATAAATTTTAAATCGTTATTATTTAAAATAAATCATTTTAAATATTCAAAATCCATTAAAATAGCTAAAATGAAAATTTTAAATTGGTTCAGAAATTCCGGGTCATTACAATATCCATTCAGTAATCAGTACAAGGCACACATCACAACCATTTCAACAAAACAATCAATATTATGTCATTTCACTAGTTAACAAATGTTGGAGTTTCAGACTAGCAATTTAATTTCGAATAAATAATTTAATGTTGATTCTAAATTAACACTATTGTTAACTTGTATGTCAATTGAAACAACCATCAACAATCAATCACATCCAGATAATCAAATTTATTTCATAATTTAATTTAATAAATATGGGAATAATTTAGTTAATTGTGTGCGAGAAATTAACTCACCTTTATTTCAAATGATATTGTAATTGAAATTTTAGCCCAAAAATCAACCATCTCAGAATCAGTCTAAATCATTGCCATCACGGAGAGCTCGTCGATATGATTTTAATGCAACAAACCGCGTCTCCATTGGAGCTCGTATGAAGAAGTTATTAAAGTTCAAACATTCAATTACTTAAATTAGAATAAAATAAATAAAAAAACTACCTCATCCCTAACATATTCCACGTCACCTTCTTCTTCTCCCACCTACTTACACATGCTACAGGTATGGAAAATGAATCACACCAACTTCATGTCCAAACCATCCACTTCTTTCCTACTAATCTCCACAAAAACTCAATGATTCTCCAAACCGACAAATCTAATGATTATCTCTTTACGTCCTCTACCTCTCCATCAACACCATGCAGAACTCGGCCTCACCATGGAAATAGCTTTCAAGCCCAATCATACGTACAACATGGACAGGTGCAACACATTTTGTCCTGGAACTCCACCAGAATTTGCCACGCATTGCTCCTTTCCTTCACGATCATGAATACGACCGGTGGCGTAGCCAGGAAAATACCATTAGGGGGGGTAAGACGATAATGGTGGGGGTTCAGGGGTGGCAGTCCCCGAATTTTTTTTTCATGCTGACTATAGGATTATGTATATAAAAATCATTTCACATCATCAAACAAACACAACTAAATATAATTATATCATTATATTCAATTACAAAAACGACCAATTATTTGATAAATCGACTTGAATACGGCTTTGAATTACCGAGTTTGCAATAATTAGGTTTCAATTATCATCATCAACTGCATTATTAAAAGTTGTAGAAGCTTCAGCTTCAGTGGAAACATCTTCAATGGTTCTCTTGAAATATTTTCGCATATCTAGCATATTACAGAAAAAATATAACTTATTTTTTCAACATTTAATTAAAGACATTGACAGCATAAAATGGGGAACAAAATTTCAACAATTATGTTTTAGCAAGCAATAAAATTTGTGTTGTGCAGATTCCAAAACTAGCAAGTTTTAGCAATTAAGTTTTGAAATCAATATAATCTTAATCTACCATTAGAACATAGCAAGTTGTAATCGATGCCCAAATTCAAAATAACTGAGGAATTAGCAAGTTTTAAAATCAGAACATAAAGCCAAGTAGTAGAATATTGCTTACCTCCGTTTTTTGGTAAGCTGGAGGAAGATCTGTGTGGTAGAAGTTTCTGGAGGCTGAGCGGAGAGCAGATCGAGGGAAGCACTATGATTTCTAGAGGTTGGGCAGAGAGAGAAGATCGATTTCTGGAGGCTGAGCGAAGCGCTGCGATTCTGGAGGAAGAAAGAGTAGAGACTTCTGTTTTTTTTAGTTAAGGGATGCGAGACTGGGGGAGGCACGTGCCCAGGTCAGCACGAACGTGCCTTCGCCCCTGTATACGATCTCCAAATCTTATATTAATCCCTAAACCGACCGTGAGTCCCAGCCTTAATCGATGAAACCCATTTTCTTTTTACAGTAAAACGTCGCCCTCCACCTCCACAACTCTGATCACATCCAAACTCATTTCAGATGAAGAACTCATCAATCCAAGCATAAGGATTCATACCTTAATTTTTACTTGATTTTATTTCAGTCAATTTTGAATTTTTAAAGCCATCGTTTACTTTTTTTTGCATAAGAGAAGCACGGCTCTTCCATGATATAGGAGAAAGAAAGGGTCGATTAGTCTTAAGAGAAAGATTAGGTTAGAATTTATGCCTATTCATACGTTAAATTTCTAATACCTTTCCATGTCCATCTCACTAATTGTATGTTACCTAAAATTTAACATTCACGTCAGAAACAAGCCCCAATTGATTATAATTAAATTTCCAATGAATTTTTCTTTCCATGTCCATCTCAGTAATTGTATGTTACCTAAAATTTAACATTCACGTTAGAAACAAGCCCCAATTGATTATAATTAAATTTCCAGTGAATTCTTATACTTTGGTTTTACCACGCCACAAATATCATATGACCAATTAGCATTTATTTACACATGTTACATTCATATTTTGCAGTCATCATCTTAACCATACAAATATATTTCAATTGATTTAGGCTAGGTTACATATATATATATATATCACTTTGATTACTTAAATTATTGTTAAACATTTACTATAATTTTAAAACAAATTCACATATCAAATTTCAAGTTAGTTAAATTTCAAATTAGTTATTACACCGATTTACAGTGTTTGGTTTCAACTATAATCATATCTCATTAAGTATATATTTTTACTTCCACTAAATTGGTTTAATTTAATTTCAATTCTTTTTATTCAACCAATCTTTAACTTCCATTTATCGTTTAATGTATAGCAATAAAATACTTAATTATAATTAATATGAATCAATTTATTTGTTATAACTTAAATTTAATTAAGTCTCATGCATTCAATATTTACTTTATTATTCCATAAATCATTATATTTTGGTCCTACCTAACGCTTGTTTTAAAATATATTATGTCCAATCTTCTACTATTACAAATTTTTATTCACCTGAACTGCATAAATTGTGTGCATTAGTTGCCATTTACTTCCAATTTATCATCACTGTATAAAATAATAAATCTGAAATTTAAGAGTTGTTATAAATTATCAATTCAAATGCAGTTGTATATCTGTTGTTTATAATAAAAGAAAATGGTTTCACATATTAATATATTAATCTATTGTAATAGTTATTTTTAACAATTAGTTAAACATTCAGTTTATTCCTTCAATTACCATTTGTAACAACCCGGGAAATCAGAACCAATTTAAATTTTTTATTTTGGCAATTTTAATGAATTTTGAATATTTAAAATGATTTATTTTAAATAATAACGACGAGAAATTTATTTTGAATAGAATTAGAACGTATATATTTATTTGAATCGAAGTTAGAATATAAATATTTATTTTAATTATAAAAGGAATTGGAAATGGCGCGGCAGTTTGGAAATTCGATTTCAAATTTCAAATGAATGTACATGATTCAAAATAAACCGGATTTTAGTGAAACTAAAAATATTTGAATCTATTTGAAAATATCTTTCCAATGAATCTGAAAAATCCAAATTTCATAGCGGGAATAAAAAGTTATGCCCAGTTGAAAATTCAGAATAGTCGCTACAGAAATAAAGCCCTTAAAAATAACGATTTTGCAAATGACCTCCGTTTTCAACGAAACCACTTTTGTTGGATCCGGGAAGTCAAATTATTGCTAGATTCCAATTTTCATAATTTTGAAATCAATATGTGAGCGAGGCAAAAGAAAACGTTTTTTGTCAGTTTTAGTCAATTTGGATCGACCAGAAAATGGTCATTTTTCAAACGGTCTTCAAATTTGACAAAATTAGTTTTGTTAGGATCGTATCATCAAAACATAGCCAGATTTATTTTTCTGGAATTTTTGGGATCATTATGTGGCCCCGGTAAATTAAAATGTGCATTCAAATTCTATATACAGATCTATATTTTGATTTTGACAGAAACTTATCGTAACAGCCGAATTGGGTTACGAAACATATCTCATTGTGTTCGGAATGGGGGTGATTAGTTAGGGGCAACAGTCGGTGGAGTTCATTTGGAGTTCGAATAAAATCCCTACTTTTTAAAGAAGAAAAATAATGTAATATAATAATTAAATAATTTATAAAACCCCTCTCCCCTTATCATTTCCCAGTCAAACCGCTGACCCCCCCATCTCTCCAAATCGTGATTCTGCCCCTATCCCCGTCGCCCCATGGCAAGGGTCGCCGCCTTCGGCGAGCACCCCCCTTCTCCGCCAATCACTACAGCCCTACACCGCTTCCTTCCTCTCTCCTTCACTCGTCCTCCTTCCCTCGCCTCTTGTGCGAATACCCAAACCCTAGAACGCCACCATCGCCCACCATAGACCTGTCGCCGCCACCTGACCGCCTTCCCGACCCTTCGGACCCCCTGCGCCCCTCCTCCTTCTTCCCTCCTCCTTCTCCATCCCTCCTCTCTCCTAACCCGATTAAACCCTCCCTAAAACCACACTTCCAGCCACCGAGGGTCCCGCCATCGATCGCCATCATCACCCCGAGCATCCTCCGCTATCCGGACCTCATGTGAGTTTTTATTTTTATTTTTAATTTATTTATGTTAATAAAAAATGTAATTTTTACTTATATAGATATAAAAGATTCGATTTTTAGTTGTATAAAAATTCGATTTTTATATAAAAGGCTTCGTAGTATAAAAGTTTGATTTTTATTAATATAAAGATTAGACCTTTAGAAACCAAAAGTTTAGATCTTTAGAAACGTAAAGAAGTGATTTTTAAAAGTAAAAGGATTTGATTTTTGAAATGAGAAAAGACTATATTTTTATATAAAGAAAAATTCGATTTATATATATATGAAGTAGAAATAAAAATATGATTTTTATTTATATAATAGTTATGTAAAAATGTTATTTTAAATATATACTCATTATAATAAAAATGTGATTTTTACTATGAACAGCATGAAAAGAATTACGATGGAACTGGTGGAAAACAAACCCAAATCTGAACCATTCAGAAATACAGAATGGAGGAGTGGATCCCTAAGGTGAGAACTCTCTCACTGAATTTATTCATACAATTATTTATTTTATAACTGCATATATGAATTGCTCCCCGTCGTCCACAAACCATGGACGACTTGTTTGATTGTTTGGGTTGATTGAATTGGTTTGAGGTGTGAATGAATTGATGTAATTTGGTTTATATATGGCGTGTGCCATTATGAGGCAAGGGACAAGGCTAGACCTTATCCCGGTTCTAGTATTGCGCTGTTATGCCGCCGGAATTTTCTAAAATATATTAGAACAATAGAAATATCATTTTTATTGTATAAATGAACTGAACAGAATATTCATATATTGAATAAAATATTTTATCATTAAAAATATAATTTTTAATGTGTATATGAAATGATAATAAATATTCATTTACAAACCGAATGGTTTGTTTATGTACACCCATTTGACTGATAGTGATTGGGATGATATATTTTACACATCGCCCAACTGCACAAATAATATTCAGTGTTTGTGGATTGAAACCCCACACGGGTGTTGGGATGATATTGGACATACACTAATCCCAATATTTAGTTGTATGTCAATCGATTGGTTGACAAGCTGTGTAAGCGTTGAATATTTATAACTAATGCTTATGCAGTGTAGAATGCACTCTGGATGATAGTTGATTGTTTATCATTGTTGTTGTATACATGCGTTGTATAATTTCCATATAAATAATATTATATGGTAATTGACTGTGTCTGATTCCAGTTCAGAAAGAATGAATATTTTAAAATAACGAATATTTTAAAATAAGGAATATTTTTAAAATAATATTCGGTAAAGGATTAAAATATGATTTTGATGTCCGATTTGGGATGGACGCGAATATATTTAAATACATAAAGCCATGTTGATTGGATGTGCACCATTTTGACGCGAACGATATTTATATCGATTTTATTCATTTTTAAAATGAACATCGAAAAGGAAATGATTTCGAAATATAATATTTTGAAAATATTATCATTTATATATTAATGATATGGAATATTCAATTTTGATTTGATATTGAATATGAAGTTGAAATCGTTTTGAAAACGAATTTAAAACAATTTATAAAATATGTTTTAAATGGAAATTGACGAAATATATATTATATATACAATATAATGGCCTGAATAGAACGCGTCGCGCTGCGGTAGTTCGCGAATTTCGACCATTGACTTCGAATGGACATTACGAGAGATCCGACCGTCGGATTCTCCTAAAACCGGAACCGTTGGGTTCGTATCAAAAAGAGCTTTCTAACGAATATTAGAGATTTGAAATCTAATGGTTGGATTTGGAATTATGCCTAAATCAAATTTGGAAAAGGTCGCTGTAAGTGCAGTTCGATGACCGTTTATGGAAATCGACTGTACGGGCCTTGATAAAATAATTAAAAATATCAATAATTAGTGTAAAATCAAAAGAAATGATTTGGAAAGAATTGGGATGAAAAAATTCCATATTTGAAAAGATAAAAATAGATTTTTATCGAAATGAACTAGTTATGAACTAGAATTATAATCCAATATTTTTAAATAAATAAATTGGATTTGAAATGGTTTTATAAATAACCAGAATTTCCAATAGATGAATTGGAATGGATTTGAATCGAAATTACCTTTGGAATATTTCGATATTGGATTCCGTGATTATGCGGCCATTGTGGAGGAATTTGGAAGATATATATATCGTTATTCCAATTTGATGTTTGTTGAGTTCAGAATTTGATATTTAATATAAGCCGATATATTTTCTATTCAGAGCCTTATATTTAATATCAAATGGGATTTTGGGTTTGTCGTGAATGGTGTCAACACTATTCTTAAACCCAATGGAGTTAAGGAAATTAGAAACTAACTGGAGGTTAGCTAAGTTGAATGGTTTCCTGGGTATTGATCTAATGTTGGTTTCGGCCTTCGGGATTAATACTTAGGGAATTGTTCTCTGACTAATTTACGGTTAGAGACTTATGGAATGATGTCTTTATTAACACTGTTCTGAAACCCTGTATGAAAAGCATAAGTCTTTTAATTAAGGTTTAAAGAAGAATTACCAATTAATGAACATTTAATTGGAATTGAAATGGAATGTAAATCGGGTTTATTGTGAACTGTGTTTTAACGACATTCGTTCTTTAACCCGATTTGCAGTGAAATGTGATTTGGAATTTATAAATCTTTATTCTAAGATTTAATGGAATTTCCAAAGTAAAGTTTTCCAGTTTAATAAAATAAATTGGAATGGAATGGGATTCTATTTGATAATAATCGAAATGAACTTCTGTGGAGGAAGCCTGATAATATATATGGAATTTAAAAGGCTTTGCCGTTATTCCATCTATACTTTTAGTCGGATACGGAAATTGATATCGATTATATATTGGTTTGTTTTTCCGTGAAAATTCCATAATTAATGGAATGTGATTTTGGGTTTATCGTGAACTATGTTTTAATGACATTAGTTCTTTAACCCAGTTAAAGTCAGGATTTATTTCCTGAAGTTGAAAAATCATTAAGTAATGATTGTTGGAAATTAAAACTGAATTAGAGTTTTAATGAATCTTTAAATAGATTGAAAGGTGAATTTGATAACTAAAATTATCAAATACAAGAAATGATCGAGAATAGAGTATCACCAGTTTTGCTCCAAGCGTTAGTTAAATCTTTAATTAGATTTGAACGTGAAATGGTAATTAATTTTACCGATAACACCGTGGTGTTAGATATGAAGTATTACCAGTTTTGCTTCATGGGATGAATAGGTTGGGATTGGGAAATTAAAACAAATGATTACTTCGGTAAGGTTCACTAATCCCGACTAGTTTGGATAAACTATAATTGGGTATGTATTGATTTCCAAAGGAAGATTAAAGAATAAATTTAAAGAATTTATCTTTGATAAAATTAATGGGAACCTTTCCCAAAGTATAAGAATATTTAAATAAAGGAATATTCTGGATTGGAATGAGGCGTATGTTGTGTTTTTATAGCACTTGTTTATTATATACGCAAGTTATTCAGGAAGACCGGGTTTATCCCATTCTGAATAACTGAATCGACAATGTGTCGAGTATGAAGACGGTGGTTGAAGACCGGAGGTCTTTACATCATTTGGATGATTACTGATGTCTTGATTGGGTTGTACACCCAAGACAAGGTAATAAGTGGTGATCGTCCAGACATACTTGGAGATCGACCGGATATGCGAGGGCCTCTCTCCTGTATTGGACATACGGGACAAGGAATAATGTGACTCCGGTTTCGTTCAGACCTAGAACAACTTGTAAATGGATGTGTGTCTGACATCAGATTTCATTCTGTGTGATTGATAGACATCGGTTTCATAGCGTGAATTGCCTGTATGGCATGCTGAGATGCAAATGATCTAGGCTTCTGTTGAAAAGCAGAGTCTTATGGTAGATGATCAAAGCACGGCTTTAATATAGCATAGCTTTGTGTAGCGTTAATTCGCGAGCCTCACACCTCGGTGTGGACCAGAAATGGGAGAGGACTTCAGGGAGGACATGCGTTTCCTTCTAGCTAGCGTTTTGCAACCCTGACGTTTTACTTATGTGGATGATGGATAGCGAGACGCCTCGGTTATTTCGGTCTCTGCGGAGCCGATGGATGGTGTAACACCCCATGTCCGTTAATGTCATTCACAAAGGGAATGCATTAACTTCCATGAAGCATTATAAGTAAACAGAACAGAATATTACAAGAAAGATACGTAAAGTAGTACTTGAAAATTTTATAACATTATTACAACAGAAACAGAATTAAGTTTGGTTACATCCTTCAAAATCACAATACCAAAATCCAAGTACACAAGTATCAGTCTTATACCAAAATCCTTCAGAATGCATAATTTTAAAACCATAATCCCAAACATAAACTGCCATAAGAAGGTAGAGTCAATGCCAAGCAATACTTCAAGCACTTCAAGCAGAGAGAATATGAATCAAGCTCCTATGTTTCCACCCTGAGCACTTTGGGGGGGGGGGGGGACGGAAAGAAAAAGAGGAGAAAACAAACGAGGTCAGACATAAAGTCTAGCGAGTCCAGTAACTTTCAGCATACAAACAGATAGTAGTATCATGACATGTAAATAAAGCTGGATGAGAGATTACAGCAACAGGAGTAGCAGGTATGTTTAAGTTAAACAGAAGAAACAGAATGATATAAACCAAGATATGCTTCTTACCTATATCTTACTTCTCTGCACTAATACTTAGTATAACAGGACTAGGTGTTACCCTAATGTCTAAACTAAAACAGAAACGAAAACAGAATAATCTCTACAGAAACAGAATGCTAGTAATGGGCCTTTACCACCCCAACTGAGACAGAAGGTACAGAAACAGAATGCTAATAATGGGCCTTTACCACCCCAACTAATGGGCCTTTACCACCCCAACTAATGGGCCTTTACCACCCCAACAGAGATAGAAGGTACACCAATAGAAACAGACAGAACTAGATGCACCCTAAATTCTACCCCAAGCGATCGGCACCCTAAAACATAAATACCCTGTGCCGACCCCACAGAAGGGTGTATCATTCCCTCAAGTGGCAACCTATAGACACAGACCTATTTACAGATGTCACAGTTTCTTACATCCTCAGAGCAGACCGGATCCATGCACGCACATGACCCGGTTGGAATGCGACACCAACACCCCTTGCCTTTATCAGAGTGAACCTCTTACAATTAGTTCAGTAAGCGTGCCCAGACCCCCCTAGTGTTGGGTCATAGTTTTGATACTAGAAAAGGGTTACTGACTAATATGGGTCCCACACAACAGATGACACAAGTGATTACCCCTCCTAACCTTGTGTCCCCAGACTAACAGATTTCAGATTAACTTGCTTATAGATTTCAGATGTACAAAGTTCAGATTAACTAGTTCTCAGATCAGACATACAGGTTATGTAATAACCCGGAAATCTGGGCCAATTTAAAATTTTTATTTTGGCAATTTTAGTGAATTTTGAACATTTAAAATGAATTTTGAATATTTAAAATGAATATTTTAAATAAAAACAACGAGAAAAATTTAGTTTGAATGGAATTCGAACGTATATATTTATATTCGTCGTCGATAGAATATAAATATTTATTTATATATATAAAAGGAATTGAAAATGGCGCGGTAGTTCGATAATTCGATTTCAAACTTCAAATGAATGTACCAGGTGCAAAATAAACCGGATTTTAGTGAAACCAAAAATATTTGAATCTAATTGAGAATATCTTTCCAACGAATCCGAGAAATCGAAATTTCATAGCGGGAATCAAAAGATATGTCCAGTTGAAAATTCTGAATAGTCGCTATAGAATTCAGGCCCTTAAAAATGGAAATTTTGCAAATGACCTCGGATTTCGACAAAATCACTTTTGTTGGATCCATGATGTAAAGTTATTTCTAGGTTTCAAATTTCATAATTTTTCGATTCAATATGTGAGCGTGGCAAAGGAAAACGTGTTTGACCAGTTTCAGTTGATTTTAATCGACTGGAAAATGGCCATTTTTCAAACGGTCTCAGAATTCGATGAAATTAGTTTTGTTAGGACCGTATCGTCAATACGAAGCTAGAAAATATTTTTCGGGAATTTTTAGAGTTCGTATGTGGGCCCGGTAAATTGAAATGTGCGTTCAAATTCAATATATAGAGTTATATGTTGATTTTGACGAAAACTGATCAAAACAGTCGAATCAGCTTACGATACATATCCCATTGTGTTCGGAATGGGGGTAATTAGCTAGGGATGACAGGCGGTGGGTCTCGTTTTGAGATCGAAACTGTAGGTAACTTTTTGAACAATTAAATAATTAAATTAAAATATATATTCAATCTTTACCCCTTCTCCCTTCACTTAAAACCGCAAAGGAAAAAAAGGGGGGAAATTAAATCGCGCGAAGCCCCCCCCCCCCCCCCCCCCGTCGACGACGACACCGCACCCTCCCCCCCTCGCCGCCAGGCGCGATGCCCCCTCATCCAGTCGCCTCTCTCCTCCCCCGTTCTTCGATGCAGAAGCCCTCGCCCGAGCCCCATCTCAAATCGCAACGCCTCCCCCCCCCCCCCCCCCCACACGCCCAAATCCGCCCAGAGCCACCACCGCCGCCTCTGATGGCCAGCCCCTAGTCCCACGCGCCTTCCGGGTGACTGATGCCCCTCCTCCCTCCTTGAATAGCACAGTGAGTTCTTGGTTTAATTCATTTTCTTTTTTTTAGGGTAATTGATTTGGTAAATGTGATGATAAAAAAAATTAGATTTTTATGTTTATAATAAAAACTAGATTTTTAGGCTTTCGATGTAGAAAAGATTGTATTTTTAGTAGATAAAGAAGCGTTTTTATTTATTGCTATAGATTAAAAATATGACTTTTGGCATGTGTGAAGTATAAAAATATAATCTTTTATATTGTAGAAGCATAAAAATACGATTTTTATATTATATAGATAGTAAAAATATCATCTTTATAAATATAGAAAAATAAAAATCTGATTTTTATTATATATATGTTGAAATAAAGATGTGATTTTTATAGTGATGAAATAAAAATTAAATCTTTATATTTGAAAAGGCGAAATCTTTATATGGAGAATAGCGTGATAAAAATAGAATTTTTTTCTATATAGTAGTAGTATAAAAATGTGATTTTTATACATATGACAACAAAGTAAAAATTCGATTTTTATATATTGAACAACAAAGTAAAAAATTTGATTTTTATATATTGAACAACAAAGTAAAAATTCGATTTTTATATATTGAATAGCAAAGTAAAAATTCGATTTTTATATATTGAATAGCAAAGTAAAGATTTGATTTTTATATATTGAATAGCAAAGTAATAATTCGATTTTTATATATTGAATAGCGAAGTTAAAATGTGATTTTTATATATGTAGAGAATACGGGCAGTGAAAATTGACAAGGGGCGAACGGCGAAGATTTTCTACAAAGAAGAGTCGTGGCGTTGGATTAGCTATTCTGTGAGAATTTCTCACTCTTTAATTTTGTTTTTCTAGTTATAAATATATACTAGGATGTAGATGGTGTTTAGTAGCACCCGACACCCGTCGTCCACAGACCATGGACGGCTTGTATGCTTGTTTGTTTGATTTTGATGTGTAGTTGATTGTGTGATGTGAAATAAAATATTTTATAGTGGAAAATATTTTATAGTTAAAAATAGAATTTTTAACGTGTATATGAAATAAAAATAAACAGATTGGACGATTTGTTTATATACACACATTTGACTGATATTGATTGGGACGATAAATTTTACACATCGCCCAACTGCACAAATAAAATCTGTGCTTGATTGTTTGAAACCCCACACGAGTATCGGGATGATATTTGACGTACACTAATCCCGATTGTTTAGTTGTATGTCGATCGATTGATTGACAGACTGTTATAAGCGTTGAATATTTATATTTGATGCTTATACAGTGTGGAATGCACTTTGGATGATGGTTGATTATTCATCTTGGTTGATATATACCTGTGTAGTAGAAAATCCATATAATTAACATTATATGGTAATTGATTGGGCCTCATCCCAGTTTAGAAGTAGAATATTTGAAAATCGAAATATATGAAGCCGCGTTGATAGATTGACACCATTTTTACGTGAACGATATTTATATCGATTTTATTCGAATTGAAGTGAATATTAAAGTGAATTGAAATTCGAATTTAATTGAATTGATTTGAAATTCGAAATAAACTGAAATGGTTTGAAATTCGAATAGAATTGAAATAGAATTGAAATCGTTTTGAAATGAATTCGAATAGAATTGAAATAGAATTGAAATAGAATTGAAATCGTTTTGAAATGAATTCGAATTGAAATTGAATAGAAGTGAATTCGAATTGAAATTGAATAGAAATGAATTCAAATTGAAATTGAATAGAAATGAATCCAAATTGAAATTGAATATAAATGAATTCGAATTGTAATTGAATATAAATGAATTCGAATTGAAATTGAATAGAATTGAATTCGAATTGAAATCAAAAGGAATTGCATTCGAATTTAATTGGAATTGAATTGGTATTGATTTTTGGGTTTATCGTGAACAGTGTTTTAAATAACACTTGTTCTTTAACCCGATAATTAATAGAATGTGATTTGGGTTTGTCGTGAATGGTGTCTTCATTAACACTGTTCTTAAGCCCAGTTGAGAAAAAGATTAAATCTTTTATTTAGATTTAATGAAGTGTACCAGTTAAATAATATTTAATTGGAATTGAATTGGTATTGATTTTTGGGTTTATCGTGAACAGTGTTTTAAATGACACTTGTTCTTTAACCCGATAATTAATAGAATGTGAATTTGGGTTGTCGTGAACGGTATCTTCAATAATACTGTTCTTAGACCCAACAGAGTTAAGAAAATCAGAAACTAACGGGAGATTAGTTAAGTTGAATGGTTTCTGGGGTATTGATCTGATGTTGGTTTCGGCCTTCGGGGTTAATACTTAGGGAATTGTTCACTTGCTAATTTACGGTTAGGTACTGATTGAAATGTGATGTGATTTTGGGTTTATCGTGAACCGTGTTTTAAATGACATGGATTCTTTAACCCAGTCACAGATTAAAACTAAGTGGAGTTTTAATGAATCTTTAATTAGATTGAAATGATCGAGAATGGAGTATCACCAGTTTTATTCCAGGCGATAGTTAAATCTTTAATTAGATTTGAACGTGAAATGGTAATTGAATTTACCGATAACACCGTGGTGTTAGATATGAAGTATGACCAGTTTTACTTCATGGGATGAATAGGTTGGGATTGGGAAAATAAAATAAATGATTACTTCGGTGTGGTTCGCTAATCCCGACTAGTTTGAATTGATATTCAAAGGAGATTAAAGAATAGATTTAAAGAATTTATTTTGGATAAAATTAATGGGAACTTTTCCCAAAGTATAGGAATATTTGAATAAAAGAATATTCTGAATTGGAATGAGGCGTAAGTTGTGTTTGTGTAACACTTGTTTAATATATACGTGAGTTATTCAGAAAGACCGGGTTTATCCTATTCAGAATAACTGATTCGACGTGGTGTCGAAGAAGAAGATGGTGGTCGAAGACCGGAGGTCTTCACGTCATTTGGGTAATTACTGATGATCTTGATTGGGCTGTACACCCAAGAAGATGGAAACAGTTGGTGATCGTCCAGACGTACTTGGAGATCGATGGATATGCGGGGTACCAGGTGCCTCCGGTTTCGTTCAGACCCAGAACGGACTTGTAAATGGACTGTGTGTCTGACATTGGATTTTAGTCTGTGTGATTGATTTCTATTAAATATATATCTGTTTGGCGGCGGAGAATTTATTCTCTTGCTTAACGCCCTTCTCTGAGACGTACGAGCTCAGGGGTTATATACTGATGGATATCAAACGCATAGAGTGAATTGCCTGTGTGGCATGCCTAAGTGGCAAATGATCAAGGCTTCTGTTGAAAAGCAAAGTCTTGTGGTTGATGATCAAAGCACCGCCCGTGTGGCATAGCTTTGTGTAACGTGAATTCGCGAACCTCACACCCCGGTTGTGAACCAAAAACGGGAGCGGACCTCAAGGAGGGCATGCGTTTCCTTCTAGCTAGGGTGGTGTCAGTGACCTACCAGCCCTGACATTTATATACTTTTCACCTGTGTGGTTGTTGCTGTTGCGAGGCGCCTCGGTTTGATCGGACGATCCGGGTCCGATGGAGTCATTCTTTGGCTCATTTACGCCCCAAAGGGCGGGGAAACGTAGTGTTCAGGCATAATAATCCACATCGGTGGACCGGCCCTGACGATCCATGGGGCAGTTGCGGTTGTTCCTGAGACATGGGCTAGATTGTCTCGAATCGGTTGAGGACTATCTTTTGCCTCGATTCATAGACGGAAATCCAATTTCCAAATACGTGACATTTGCGGTTTTATTTGTAATCCCATATATGGCGACATAGTGGGATGGGGCGCTTATGCCGTCTATGATTGATACTTAAGATTTGAAGTTGTTTTATACACTATGCACTTATAATAGTAGCAAATGATTTGTTTTAAACGTATCAAGCATTCTTGGATATTATAAGGTAAAAACCCTATCCTCCGGCTTGCGTTGCATTGTGTGATGGGACCTGGGTCTTATAATAGCTTCATTTTCTTTATTTAGCATTGCGCTGTTTGTTTATGTACTGGTGTTCTTGGGAGAAAACCCGTTCCGTGTTATACGGCGTGGTCCCTTGATTTACCTAACTTTAAAAATAAAGATTAATAACTGTTTTAGTTCTCACACCAATCACATGACTGACCTGGAGTTTATTGTTTTAACCTAAACTCTGGGTGCCCTTATTTTGACACGGGCAGCTAGTAGTTTTGGTTTTGTAGATTTATATTCACAGGATCCTGGTTTACAGCTGGAATGATATCCGGAAAGCTTTGTATCCGTATGTCTCTTCTAGTTGTGTATTGTATTATTTTCCGCTGCTATGTATTTAAATCTCTGATATTTCTGTGTAATATTTATTCGTACTCTATATATTCTTGTATTCTGATGGAATTGTTGTAATATACAATGAAATGTTCTTCCGTCTGCGTTCTGTTGTGGCTTGTTCTCGAACTATCCGCTCTTTCCTCACATGGGAAATTACGGGTTTTCACAGGTTAACAAGTTTTCAAACTAACGGATCAGATATACAGATTAACAGACTTACAGATTGTTTCACCTAACCTTGTATTGGGCCTACAGATTTACGAAACGGGTTTATTAGATTCATCCGCCCAGTTGATTTAACCTTATCCACCGAACACGTTTTAGGCATCATATTTATCCTAGATTTGCATTAATTAATTAATTAATTACTAATGCACAGACCTCTCACATTAGGTCGGTAGCTTGTGGCCGCTGGATGTGCCGGGCGGTTCCGGGCAGATTTCTGCCGCAAGCCAGACCTAACCTCGTGTCTAAGCATCTTTTAGTTATGCCTACGACCTCTCACACTAGACTAACAGTTTGCGGTTGTTGGTTAATCCGGTTGGGTCCGGATAGGCTTCCACCGCAAACAGAGTCTAACCTCGTGTCTCAGCATTCTTATTTTTAGCTAAAGTATTCATTCACAGATTATGCCAATATCAGACTAATTATGCCAATTCAACAAATTAAACTTCTTTACAAGTTACAACAGGTTATTCAAAGTTCTATTAACTTGTTTTGCTCAATTTTAGATCGAGCCTACAGATTTTCATACCCTAAATTTACTGTATTCAGTTTCAACAGATGTAGCAGATTAGGCAATTTAACAGATTTAATCATAAAATTAAGCCTAATTTTACATGCCCAAATTATTGTCATAATTCACAATATAACATATGCCCCAAATTTTAGTTAAATTTACACAGTACAGAATATTCTCCCAAAACCCCAAATCATGATATACAATACGAATTATGCCAAATTATAGCCTTTGATTTCAGCGTATGCCTAATATCCAAAATCCCCATTTAGGCGTATTCACATTTAATAGTTATCCTATTATAATATAGATCTTTGCGCCTAAGTCATATACACAATAACTCTCCTTCTTCCAAATCACAGACTATCATATATAGTATGCCCAGATCTAGATCATAAATTACAACATATGTTCTTTTCTCAAATTAGTCACAAGTCAGTCATGTCTAATTATGCATCATTCACTATATTGCGCAAATTTAGCTTTCATGCGTTAATCTCTTATGAGATTTGGCTCAGGCTCGTGGTAGCCTGGCTATAAAACAGAAGGAAGGAAGAGATACAGAATGGTTACTATAATATTAATAAGATAGATCTACATAGAAAAACAGATCTGATAAACAAGAATATGCATAATCTCAAATTCAGATTTATAACCATGTCAAGATCATAATTAAATTTCATATCTGAAAATAACTGTACTCACCTTGGTTGGATTCTAAAAGAAAAAGGGTTGTAGTTGTTCTCTTTTAATCCTATTTAGATTGGAAGAAGAAGAAGCACAAGCTCTAGCTTAGGTTTCAATAGAGTAGAGACGCCGTTGATTTATTTTAATTAGAATTGAGGCAACATAGCGTTACAATGGTTTGGTGAGGAGAGAAAGTGGGGTTTGGGGGTGTTTAAATAGCTTAAGAGCCAAAGGATCCTTCCAGAAAACAAGTCCAGATACAAAAATTTGAATCTGCCTCGGATCTGAAACAGGTCGACCTGTATGGGGGGAGGTCGACCCCTTGGTCGACCTGTATAGGGTAGGTCGACCCCCAGGTCGACCCCCTGGTCGACCAAGCCCCTGGGCGGGAAAAATCCCGCCCACCCTGTTCTGCTTTTGAATTCGAATTTTGAATTTAGAACTGAGCTGATTTAATTAATTTAAATTTTCTGAAACTTCTAAAGGCCATAACTTCTTCATACGGAGTCCGATGCACGCAAACTCGGACTCAATCTCAAGCAAAATTCCGAGATGAACGCAATGGTGTAACCCGTTTCCCTTAATTATTCTTTAATAATTAAGTATACTTTGTTTTGTTACTTTTATGTTCACAGAAAATACGGGGTGTTACATTCTCCCCTCCTTAAAGGATTTCGTACCCGAAATCTTCAAGTTAGGAAGAATGTGTCCTACCATCCAATCACTCATCTACTCAACCATCATCCACAAGCATCCATTGTCCTTAGAAAACTTCTAATGTTGTATGAACATATGCAAAAGTGTGTGTGTATGTCTCTTATCTAATGCAAATATCAGGCGGTCTACTGATTCAGTTGACCTCCCCAATGCGAATTATGTTAGTGCCATAAGTCCAATTATGTATGCAAGAAATCATATTTGATACACATCATTTCTATATGAGTGCATAACCATTCATCCAACTGCAACATCCATGTGACGAGTCAATCGTTTTGCATCCACAAAAATTGAAAAATGCACACACATCCATATGCAGTATGAGAGTGTTTTTGAGCCGATCTTGTGCCTAGTGTGTGTGTATGCATCCACGAGCAACCACTAGCAACCACTTGCATCCACTTGCAACCATCAAACATAACATGTCTCAAACACATGTTTACACCCATTAGTTTCTACCTAAAGGTCGAAGACTCGATCGATAGGATACAGCCGAGTGATAGAAGCAAGTACAATTAAAACAAAAGTTATGTTCCCATTAGACATCGGTTAAGAGAATAAATCTCTAAGTATCAACCCCGAATACCGAAATCAACATCAGATTGACACTCAGAGAATTACTACCATTAAACAATGTCAAAACTGGAAATCTACTTCACGCTTCGAGTAAAAACCCCTATCCTTTTCAGAAATATTCAGATACTTACAGACTACTGGTACAAATCAGATTATCAAATGATTCTTAGGAAATAAGCATGATAAAACCCCACCATATCTCACAAAACCCAGAATGTATGCGTCATAGTCAACTTAACGCCCAACACAGATACCCTCAAACCCCAACCTATCACAAACAGATGAGTCGTAACCCTTATGGGGTTTGAGACTATAGCGGGATCAGAAACAAGACTAGTATTAAAGTGCAGAGTCTCAATTACAGAATCAAAATGCCAAAATCAAAAAGAGTTTTAACTCAATAATCAGATAAGGAAATTAAACCTTCTACAGAAATTTTCCTATCTCTATAGTATCCACCAGCCACGAGAGCATTCACCTGCCTTTCAGAAGTAGGTCTTGTCCTCTGCTCGTGCCCTCGTTTCTTCGGGTAGTCCCTGGTGAAGTGTCCCATCTCACCACAGTTGAAGCAAGTGCCCTTCCTCTTTCTGCAATCCTTGTTCAGATGAGTCAAGCTTCCATAAGTAAAGCACTTTTTCTCCTTCTTATCTTCAGAATTTTCATCCTTCTTTTGTGTTTCCTTTTTGGGCCACACTTTCTTGTTCTGTGGTCCTTTGAGCTTTTCCTCTTTTTTCTCACTTTTGGCTTCCTCTTCATGCATCAATGCCATGTCAACCAATTTCTCGAAGGTAGGCCCTATAGGAACGTGGGTTATAGCCAACCCGTGTAGCGGCTCATTCAAACCTTTAACGAATCTCAGGGCCTTCTTATCAGGTGTGTTCACCAAGTCTAAGCCGAATCTCACCAAATGATTGAACTTGTTGACGTACCCTTTCACTGATAAATTCCCCTTCTTCAACGCCAAGAACCTCTCCATGTATAAATTCTCATCTGCTCGTGAGAGAAATTTCATCTCGAACCTATGCCTGAAATTCATCCAAGTCTCCACTGCTCGTTCTCAATTCGTGACCTCCCACCGGAATGAGTCTTCGTCCTTAAGTAACCATACAACCAACTGTATCTTCTGCCTATCATCCACTTCAAAGATAACGAACAAATCTTCTGTTTCCTTGAGCCAGTTTCTTGCTTCCACGAATGATTCAGTCCCATTAAAGTTCTTTCCGCCCATAGCTCGAAAGTCTCTACATGTCTTCGGGAAAGTATTCATGCGCGGAGGAGGAGGAGCGATGGGTACAGCTGGAGGAATGTTTCCTTGGCCTTCGGCAGATGTCGTGGCCTCCAAATATCTACGGAACCATCCGGGTATGGTGACTCCCTCTGGGATATAAGGGATGTTTTGTTCTCCAGACATGCTAAAACGAAAGAAAAGAGATTGAAAAACGGAGAATCGAAAGATAGATATATGGCTTTTGGGGATTATGTTTTTTTCAAAATAAACTTTACTTTTGAAAATACTTCCTTTTTAAAACCTTTTTGAAAATAGTTTTCAAAAACTTTTTATCAAATCTGATAACCTTCAGCTCTGATACCAAGTGTAACACCCCATGTCCACTAATGTCATTCACAAAGGGAATGCATTAACTTCCATGAAGCATTATAAGTAAACAGAACAGAATATTACAAGACAGATACGTAAAGTAGTACTTGAAAATTTTATAAGATTATTACAGCAGAAACAGAAATATGTTTGGATACAACCTTCAAAATCACAATACCAAAACCCAAGTACACAAGTATCAGTCTTATACCAAAATCCTTCAAAATGCATAATTTTAAAACTATAATCCCCAACAAAAACTGCCATAAGAAGGTAGAGTCAAAGCCAAGCAATACTTCAAGCACTTCAAGCAGAGAGAATATGAATCAAGCTCCTATGTTTCCACCCTGAACACTTGGGGGGAACGGAAAGAAAAAGAGGCGAAAACAAACGAGGTCAGACATAAAGTCTGGCGAGTTCAGTAACTTTCAGCATATAAATAGATAGTAGTATCATGACATGTAAATAAAGCTGGATGAGAGATTATAGCAACAGGAGTAGCAGGTATGCTTAAGTTAAACAGAAGAAACAGAATGATATAGACCAAGATATGCTTCTTACCTATATCTTACTTCTCTGCACTAATACTTAGTATAACAGGATTAGGTGTTACCCTAATGTCTAAACTGAAACAGAAACGTAAACAGAATAATCTCTACAGAAACAGAATGCTAGTAATGGGCCTTTACCACCCCAACTGAGACAGAAGGTACAGAAACAGAATGCTAATAATGGGTCTTTACCACCCCAACTAATGGGCCTTTACCACCCCCAACAGAGATAAAAGGTACACCGACAGAAACAGACATAACCAGGTGTACCCTAAATTCTACTCCAAGCGATTGGCTCCCTAAAACATAAATACCCTGTGCCGGCCCCACAGAAGGGTGTGTCATTCTCTAAAGTGGCAATCTATAGACACAGACCTATTTAAAGATGTCACGGTTTCTTACATCCTCAGAGCAGACCGGATCTATGCACGCACATGACCCGGTTGGAATGCACCATTAACACCCCTCGCCATTATCAGAGTGAACATCTTACAATTAGCTCAGTAAGCGTGCCCGGACCCCCCTAGTGTTGGGTCATAGTTTTGATACCAGAAAAGGGTTCCTGACTAATATGAGTCCCACACAACAGATGACACAAGTAATTACCCCTCCTAACCTTGTGTCCCCAAACTAACAGATTTCAGATTAACTTGCTTACAGATTTCAGATGTACAAAGTTCAGATTAGCTAGTTCTCAGATCAGACATACAGGTTAACAAGTTTTCAGACTAACGGATCAGATATACAGATTAACAGACTTACAGATTGTTTCAGCTAACCTTGTATTGGGCCTACAGATTTACGAAACGGGTTTATTAGATTCATCCGCCCAGTTGATTTAACCTTATCCACCCAACACGTTTTAGGCATCATATTTATCCTAGATTTGCATTAATTAATTATATACTAATGCACAGACCTCTCACATTAGGTCGGTAGCTTGTGGCCGCTGGATGTACCGGGCGGTTCCGGGCAGACTTCTGCCGCAAGCCAGACCTAACCTCGTGTCTAAGCATCTTTTAGTTATGCCTACGACCTCTCACACTAGACTAACAGTTTGCGGTTGCTGGTTAAGCCGGTTGGGTCCGGGCAGGCTTCCACCGCAAACAGAGTCTAACCTCGTGTCTCAGCATTCTTATTTTTAGCTAAAGTATTCATTCACAGATTATGCCAATATCAGACTAATCATGCCAATTCAACAAATTAAACTTCTTTACAAGTTACAGCAGATTATTCAAAGTTCTATTAACTTGTTTTGCTCAATTTTAGATCGAGCCTACATATTTTCATACCCTAAATTTACCGTATTTAGTTTCAACAGATTTAGCAGATTAGGCAATTTAACAGATTTAATCATAAAATTAAGCCTAATTTTACATGCCCAAATTATGGTCATAATTCACAATATAACATATGCCACAAATTTTAGTTAAATTTACACAGTACAGAATATTCTCCAAAAACCCCAAATCATGATATACAATACGAATTATGCCAAATTATAGCCTTTGATTTCAGCGTATGCCTAATATCTAAAATCCCCATTTAGGCGTATTCACATTTAATAGTTATCCTATTATAATATAGATCTTTGCGCCTAAGTCATATACACAATAATTCTCCTTCTTCCAAATCATAGACTATCATATATAGTATGCCCAGATTTAGATCTTAAATTACAACATATGTTCTTTTCTCAAATTAGTCATAAGTCAATCATGTCTAATTATGCATCATTCACTATTTCCCCCAAATTTAGCGTTCGTGCGTCAATCTCTTATGAGATTTGGCTCAGGCTCGTGGTAGCCTGGCTATAGAACAGAAGGAAGGAAGTGATACAGAATAGTTACTATAATATTAATAAGATAGATCTACATAGAAAAACAGATCTGATAAACAAGAATATGCATAATCTCAAATTCAGATTTATAACCGTATCAAGATCATAATTAAATTTCATATCTGAAAATAACTGTACTCACCTTGGTTGGATTCTAAAAGAAAAAGGTTTGTAGTTATTCTCTTTTAATCCTATTCAGATTGGAAGAAGAAGAAGCACTAGTTCTAGCTTAGGTTTCAGTAGAGTAGAGACGCCATTGATTTATTTTAATTAGAATTGAGGCAACATAACATTACAATGGTTTGGTGTGGAGAGAAAGTGGGGTTTGGGGGTGTTTAAATAGCTTAGGAGCCAAAGGATCTATCCAGAAAACAAGTCCAGATATAAAAATCCGATTCTGCCTCGGATCTGAAATAGGTCGACCTGTAGGGGGGAGGTCGACCCCTTGGTCGACCTGTATAGGGTAGGTCGACCCCTTGGTTCACCTGGCCCCTGGGTGGGAAAAATCCCGCCCACCCTATTCTGCGTTTGAATTCGAATTTTGAATTTAGAACTGAGCCGTTTTAAATAATTTAAATTTACTGAAACTTCTGAAGGCCATAACTTCTTCATACAAAGTCCGATTTACGCAAACTCGGACTCTATCTCAAACAGAATTCTGAGACAAACGTAATGGCGTAACCCGTTTCCATTAATTCTTCTTTTAAAAATTAAGTATACTTTGTTTTGTTACTTTTATGTTCATAGAAAATACGGGGTGTTACAGATGGTCTTTATACAGACCAGATTTACGCCCCATAGGGCGGGAAAACGCAGTGTTCATGCTTTTTAATCCACTCTGTGTGGACCGGCCCTGACGATCTAAAGTGTAATAACCCGGAAAATCTGGGTCAGTTTAAATTTTTTATTTTGACAATTTTAGCGAAGTTTGAACATTTAAAATGAATTATTTTAAATAATATCGACGAGAAATTTATTTTGAATATATTTAGAACGTACATATTATATACGTCATCGTTAGAATATAAAATAATTATATATAATTATAAATAGAATTGAAACTGGCGCGGTAGTTCGATAATTCGATTTCAAACTTCAATTGGATGTACCGGGTGCAAAACAATCCGGATTTTAGTGAAACCAAAAACATTAGGATCTAATTGATAATATCTTTCCAACGAATCCGACAAATCAAGATTTCATAGCGGGAATCAAAAGATATGTCCAGTTGAAAATTCTGAATAGTCGCTATGGAATTCAGGCCCTTAAAAATGGGAATTTTGCAAACGACCTCGGATTTCGACGAAACCACTTTTGTTGGATCCGCAGTGTCAGATTATTGCTAGATTCCAAATTTCATAATTTTTCGAATCAATATGTGAGCGTGGCAAAGGAAAACGCGTTTGACCAGTTTTAGTTGATTTTAATCGACTGGAAAATGGCCATTTTTCAAACGGTCTTAGAATTCGACGAAACTAGTTTTATTAGGACCGTATTGTCAATACGAAGCTAGAAAATATTTTCCTGGAATTTTTCGAGTTAGTATGTGACCCCGGTAAATTGAAATGCGCGTTCAAATTCAATATATATAGTTATATGTTGATTTTGACGAAAACTGATCGAAACGATCGAATCAGCCTAAGATACATATCCCATTGTGTTCGGAATGGGGGTAAAACACTAGGGACGACAGCCGGTGGGCTCAATTTCGAGTTCGAATTTTAAAGTTGTTTTTTTTTTGAAATAAATTAAATAAAATATATTATTATAATAGGCCCTTACCCCCTATCCTTGTTTTTCTCCTTAACCAGGCCCCCCGTTTCATTTCAACGAGACCAAATAAAAAAAAAGAAAAAGAAAAAAAGGGGGCGGAGCCCCGCTTCAAAGACGTCGCGCGTCGGAGAGCAACCGCGCCCACCCCCGACCCTTCCCCCGCTATCCCTCCGCCTCCGTCGAACGATCCTCGCCCCTCTTCTCTAAAATCGCCAACCCCAAAAAACCCTCGCGCCCCTCCGTCTCGAGCAGGAACCCACCGCGACCACTAGCCCTAGCCGCCATTTCAAAATCCTCCACCCCGTTGGCCTGCGAGCGCCAGCAGCCCCCCCCCCATTCCTCCGATCAAACGCATGTATTCCCCCCCCCCCCCTCTTCCAAAGTTGAACTGTAAGTTTTAATTACTTTACTTTTTAGCCTAACTTATTTATTTACAGTTAGGATTCTTCAAAATCTAAAAGCTATGATTTTTAGTTTAGGGAAATACGATCTTTATGTTAGTAAAGATGCGTTTTTATTTATTTAGGTAAAGTAAAATCAGTTTTTATAAGATTAGTGAAGGAAAGATTGGGATTTTCTAAGTAGAAAAGGTCGAATTTTTGGGTAGGAAAGTCAGGATTTTTAACAAGATCTAGGAATTTTTAATTTGATAAAGATTGAATTTTTAATTTAATAAAGTTTATATTTTTAAAAATCAAAAAGATCGTATTTTTCAAAGCAAAATGATCGTATTTCTAGAAGTAAAAATTCAATTTTTATATATTGAATAGCATAGTAAAAATTCGATTTTTATATATTGAATAGCATAGTAAAAATTCGATTTTTATATATTGAATAGCATAGTAAAAATTCGATTTTTATATATTGAATAGCGAAGTAAAAATTCGATTTTTATAAATTGAATAGCGAAGTAAAAATTCGATTTTTATATATTGAATAGCGAAGTAAAAAATCGATTTTTACATATGTAGAGAATACGGGCAACGAAGGCGATAAAAAGGCGAGAACGATGAAGATTTCTATCAATGAAGAGTCGTGGTATTGGATAGCTATTGGTGAGAATTTCTCACTCTTCAATTTTTTTTCTAGTTATATATATATACTAGGATGCAGACGGTGCTTAGTAGCACCCGACACAATTATCCACAGACCATGGACTTGTTTGTTTGGTTGCATAGATTGGTTAGATTGTTTGATTTGAATTCGAATTGTTTGGTGAATTGGAATGGACTTGATTGATGTGTGAATGGCGTGGGCCTTCACTAGACCGGAGATAAGGCTAGGCCTCGTCCCGTTTCTAGTATCGTGTCGTTATGCCGCCGAAATTTTCTAAAATAAATTAGAAAAACAAAAATATCATTTTATTTGATAAATGAACTGAATAGGATATTTTCATAGGTTGAATAAAATGTTTTATCGTGAAAAATAAAAATTTTAACGTGAATGTGAATAAATAAATATTCATTTACAAACCGGACGGTTTGTTTATGTACACCTATTTGAATGATATTGATTGGGTCGATAAATTTTACACATCGCCCAACTGCACAAATAAAATCTGTGTTTGATTGTTTCAAACCCCACACGGGTGTTGGGATGATATTTGGGTACACTAATCCCAATTATTTAATTGTATGTCGATCGATGGATCGACTGGCTGTTATAAGCGTTAGATATCTATATTTGATGCTTATATAGTGTAGTGCACTTTGGATGATGGTTGATTATTTATCGTTGCTATTATATACATTTGTTGTATGGAATCCATGTAATTAATTTTATATGGTAATTGATTGGGCCTCATTCCAATTTAGAAAATAAAGAATATTATAAAATAAAGGTTCATGTGTTGACAGTACTCATCCGTTGAGATTAGTCATGTGTTGAACGAAATATTTTAATAAAAGAAATATTTGAAATAAAATATTTGAAATAGAAATATTTGAAAAGGAAATATTTGAAAAAGAAATATTTGAAATAGAATATTTGAAAATAGAAATATATAAAGCCGTATTGATTAGAGATGCGCTATTTTGACGCGAACGATATTTATATCGATTATATTCGTTTTTAAATTTGATTTGAATCGAATAGAAAACCAATTTGATTTGAATCGAATAGAAAACCAATTTGAATTGAATCGAATAGAAAACCAATTTGAATTGAATCGAATAGAAAACCAATTTGAATTGAATCGAATAGAAAACCAATTTGAATTGAATCGAATAGAAAACCAATTTGAATTGAATCGAATAGAAAACCAATTTGAATTGAATCGAATAGAAAACCAATTTGAATTGAATCGAATAGAAAACCAATTTGAATTGAATCGAATAGAAAACCAATTTGAATTGAATCGAATATAAAAAGAATTCGAATTGAATTGAATATATAATGAGCTTGATTTGAATAGAAAATGAATTTGATTTAAATTGAATTTGATTCGAATAGAAAAGAAATGGAATTTGATTTGAATAGAAAAGAAATTGAATTTGAAGTGAATATATAACGAATTCGAATTGAATTGAATTGAAAAGAAAATGAATTCGAATCGAATTAAAATCGATTTGAATTGAAATCAAATAGAAATGAAAGTAAAAAGGATTTATAATAGAAAAATTCAATTTTGATTTGAACTTGAAATAAAGGTTGAAATTGTTTTTGAAACGAATTCAAAATTATTTATAAAATTCGTTTTGAATAGTAATCGACGAAATATATATTATATATATAATATAATGGCCTGAATAGAACGCGCCGCGCCGCGGCAGTTCGTGAATTTCGACCATCTATTTCAAACGAACATTACGGGAGATCCGACCGTCGGATTCTCCTAAAACCGGAACCGTTGGGTTCGTATCGAAAAGAGCTTTCTAACGAACATTAGAAAATTGAAATCTAACAGTTGGATTTGGAGATACGTCCAAATCAAATTTGAAAAAGGTCACTGTAAGTGCAGTTCGATGGCCATTAATGAAAATCGACTGTACGGGCCTTGATAAAATTATTAAAAATAGTAATAATTCGTGTAAAATCATAAGAAATGATTTGAGAAAAATTGGGATGAAAAACTCCACATTTGAAAAGATAAAAATAGATTTTTATCAAAATATACCAGTTTTGAACTAATATTAAAACCCATTTATTTTTAAATAAATAAATTGGATTTGAAATGGATAATAAATAGAATTGATTTGTGGGTTTATCGTGAACAGTGTTTTAAATAACACTTGTTCTTTAACCCGATAATAAATAGAATGTGATTTGGGTTTATCGTGAACTATGTTTTAAATGACATTAGTTCTTTAACCCAGTAAAAGGAGTTTTAATGAATCTGCAATTAGATTGAAATGTGAATTGATAATCTGAATTATCAAATTTAGAAAATGAGCGAGAATGGAGTATCACCAGTTTTGCTCCAAAGCGATAGTTAAATCTTTAATTAGATTTGAACGTAAAATGGTAATTAATTTTACCGATAACACCGTGGTGTTAGATATGGAGTATTACCAGTTTTGCTTCATGGGATGAATAGGTTGGGATTGGGAAATAAAATAAATAATTACTTCGGTGTGGTTCGCTAATCTCGACTAGTTTGGAAAACCATAATTGGGTTTGAAATGACATCCAAAGGAAGATTAAAGGATAAATTTTAAAGAATTTATCTTGGATAAAATTAATGGGAACCTTTCCCCAAGAATATTCTGAATTGGAATGAGGCGTATGTTGTGTTTGTGTAACATTTTTTTTAATATACGCGGGTTGTTCGGAAAGGCCGGGTTTATACCCATTCTGAATAACCGATTCGACGATATGTCGAAGATGAAGACGGTGGTTGAAGACCGGAAGTCTTCACATCGTTTGGATAATTACTGATGATCCTGATTGGGCTGTACACCCAAAAGGATGGAAATAGTTGGTGGTCGTCCAGACGTACTTGGAGATCGATGGATATGCGAGGAAAGTGCCTCCGGTTTCGTTCAGACCCAGAACGAACTTGTAAATGGATTGTGTGTCTGACATTGGATTTATTCTGTGTTGATTGATTTCTGTTAAATATATATCTGTTTGGCAGCGGAGAATTTATTCTCTTGCTTAACGCCCTTCTCTGAGACGTACGAGCTTAGAGGTTATATATCGATAGATATCAATCGCATGGCATGAATTGCCTGTGTGGCACGCTGAGTTGCATCGATCAAGGCTTCTGTTGAAAAGCAAAGTCTTGTGGTTGATGATCAAAGCACGGCCTACGTGGCAGCTTTGTGTATAACGTGAATTCGCGAGCCTCACACCTCGGTATGAGTCAAAAATGGGATACGGACTGCAGGGAGAGCACGACGTTTCTTTCTAGCTTTGGTGGTGTCAGTGACTTACCAGCCCTGACATTTATATACTTTTCACCTTTGTGGTTGTTGGATGAGGCGCCTCGATTTTAGGTCTGTAAGGACCAGGAAACGTGTGTTCAGGCATAACTAATCCTCTAACGTAAGTGAGGACCGGCCCTGAAGATCCAGGATTGCCCAGAGTGTGTAGTACTGAGACATTTGCTAGAGTGTCTCGAAAGCGGAGAGGAGCTTGCCCCTTTCCTCGACTCATGACGGAAATCCAATTTCCAATACGAGATATTTCGGCTTTATTTGTAGAGCCTAATATGGCGACATAGTAGCATGGGATGCTATGCCGTCTATGATTTATATTTATGATTGAAATTGTTTTGACACTATACACTTATTATAGTATCAAATGATTTGTTTTAAACGTACCAAGCATGTTTGGCTATTATAAGGGAAAACCCTATCCTCCGGCTTGCGTTGCATTGTGTGATGGGACCTGGGTCTTATAATAGCTTCATTTTTTGAAAAAGCATTGCGTTGTTTATTCTATGCACTGGTGTTCTTGGGAGGAAACCCGTTCCGTGTTATACGGCGTGGTCCCTTGAATTACTCTCTTTTAAAGTAAAAGCTTTAAATAACTGTTTTAGTTCTCACACCAGTCACATGACTGACCTGGAGTTTATTGTTTTAAGCTAAACTCTGGGTGCCCCTATTTTCGACACGGGCAGCTAGTAGTTTTGGTTTTGCAGATTTATATTCACAGGATCCTGGTTTACAACTGGAATGATATCCAGAAAGCTCTGTATCCGTATATCACCTTCAGTTGTGCTTTGTATTATTTTCTGCTGCTATGTAATTTATTGTAATCTTTGATATTTATCGAATGTAATTTATTCATTTATACTCTGTATATTCTTGTATCTGATGGAATAGTTGTAATATACAATGTAATGTTCTTCTGTTTGTGTTCTGATTTGTCCTGTTCTCAAACGATCAGGGGTTTCGAACGGTCTAGATCGGTTTAACGACTGATTCGGATCGAGCGAAATTCCCGGCCGTCACATAAAGGCTTGACAGAGTAATTGCCTGAGGCTCAAGCTAGAGAGTCTCGAAATGGTAAGGACGATCCCTTGCCTTGGTTCACAGATGGAAATCCAACTTCCAATACGATATTCTGTGGTTTTGATTATAGAGCCTAGTATGGCGACATAGTGGGATGGGTCACTCATGCCATCTATGATTGATACATTTATATTTGAAGTTGATTTCTTCAATTATAGTAATAATAAAAGAAAATTTTCGCGTACCAAGCATTTTTGGCTATTATAAGGTGAAAACTCGATCCTCCGGCTTGCGTTGCATTGTGTGATGGGACCTGAGTCTTATAATAGCTTCATTGTTCTTTATTTAGCATTGCGCTGTTTGTTTATGCACTGGTATTCTTGGGAGGAAACCCATTCTGTGTTATATGGCGTGATCCCTTGATTTACCTAACTTTAAAATCAAATTAATAACTGTTTTAGTTCTCACACCAGTCACATGACTGACTTGGAGTTTATTGTTTTAACCTGAACTCTGGGTGCCCCTATTTTCCACATGGGCAGCTAGTAGTTTTGGTCTTGCAGATATTATATTCACAGGATCCTGGTTTACAGCTAGAACGATATTCGGAAAGCTCTGTATCCGTATATTTCTTTCAGTTGTGTTATGTATTATTTTCCGCTGCATTGTAATTTGTAAATCTCTAATATTTGTCTAATGTATAACATTTATGTATACTATGTATATTCTTGTACTCTGATGGAAAATGTTTTAATAAGCAATGAAATGTTCTTCTGTTTGTGTTCTGATTTGTCATGTTCTCAATTCAATCCGGGCTTTCCTTCACGGGGAAGTTCGGGTTGTCTCACCATTCTTAATTTCCATTAATTACACTATTCAATTATCTTTATTGCCATTTGTTTCCATTTTATTTAAATGCATTAATATAGGGTTTTGCAATATATGACTAGTTACGAATCCTAATTAAAATATTATAAGCTTATTGTTGTAAACAAATAAACAAATGCATTCACATACCTGTTAATTATCCTTACTTAGTACATTTTAATATGATCTTGTGAAATCTTGTTATTTATTTGTAACATTTGGTTCAATTTCTTTAATTTCAATTAATAACCAAATCTTATATCTACAATCATATACAAGTTATTATATTAATAATCTATTGAATTCACCATTTAATAAGCTTATTCAAGTTTATATCAATTAAATTCACTTAACAATTTTTATTAGCCTTGCATTTATCCATTGTTATCCAAAATCAACATTAAATTTAATAGTATAAATAATCGCAAAATCTCGGGATGTTACACGTTAAATTTGATCAAGCATTTAAAAACCATTATAATTTCTATTTAAATTTCAAATTCCATCAATTTGAAAAAAATTCAATATTAATCACTGTTTCACCATTTATATTGACTAAATAACTCATAAGATATGGATTTAGGTTATTTAGTTTCCTTAACTAATATTTTGATATTTAAAACTAACTAGATATTCAACTACTAAAATTTTGGATTGTTACAGGCAACCATTGGGCCCACTTCACTTTTGGGGTATGCAAGTAACTTGGTCGGACATGGCACTAAAGTACCCAATTTCCATCCCTGATATTACCTTTCCAAACACTGTATTAAGTGGGTATGCTTAACAAATAAGCACTAACATGATTAAGTTAGACTGCATAGGATATTGAACTCTGATACCATTGCTGCCAGCCCGTACCAGGTTATGGATGAATTTCTAAAAGAATTACCCTATTGGATCTTAGTTGAGCCTATAAAGCCTAACTTATTCATAACTTCTCTAAGTTTCTATTTAAATAAAAGCAATATTTTACTTTACTCGATACATAAAGGAGTTTTTAATTTAATTTATATAAATATGTAATAAGATGAATGCATAAAGAATTTCAAAAAAATGAATGCATTACATTTACATACATTCATATGTTTGAATAATAAGGGCACTAAATGGGCCTCACATAAATGTATGTGAATGAACATTTAAGAGCTTACATAGAAAAATAATTTTTATTTCTTGCTCTAACAAAAGTAACAAATTAGAGGGTGACAGGACAATAAATCTAAAGAAGAAATACTTTATTTCTCTCTTTCTTTGATTAGGTAAAATGAAAAATTAATGACATTTACTACAGAACTAATATGTGCCTTTCTTGTTCAAAATTTATTTTAAAATCATGCAAGTAACATAAACTTTTATGTACATAAGTTCTAATTACATTAATATATAATATATTGAATTTTAATTTACTAATAGACAAAAGCTTCTACTGGAAAAATAAAACTTAATTAATAAATAAGGTAGACTTCTATAAAGAAGGAGAGATGGAGCACTTTCCCCCTCATTTTACTCAATCGATCAATGTCATTTCAGATTAACAATTGAAGTCTAGAACACATACGCATGCAAAATAAGTTTGAATCATTATCATAACTTAAAATATAGAACTAATAAATGTAACCAAACATCAATCTAGAAAGAAATACAAAATTAAAACTGTAATCAGTACGTAGCTAGTTTTTTGGTAAGGCCAACCAGTTTAATAGTGGACCATCCACTTTTCATTACAAGTAACAAAGACATAAAAACACAGAAGTAGGCACATTCCTATTTGCTTCGTATATATTATAGTGCTCTAAACACAACTAATTCATAACAAGATATAAAACATGACAATCACTACATAGGGTGCGACGTTGATCAGTACAAAGAAAGCTAAGAGAGCAAAACAACTTGTAACAAGAGAAAATTAACTTCCTGTTGGAATATTTCGACAATTGGGTCACATATGTAAAATAAAATGTGTTGTTCTATTTTTGTGTAAAGCCTAATTAAAGTGATCTAATTTTATATTAGAATTAAAAGTCTTAAAGCTTAACATATCATAGGCCTAATGTGTAGATACTGGGGCAATTTTTTAATTTGTTGAAGGGACGAATTATAAAATGCCAACTTTATAAATATGGTGTTACGGTCCCAGAATTACACAAGCCTTAACAACTCTCTAACCTCTTCTAAGGAGAGCTACTTTCAGATCTAGGGTTTGTGTCAATTTGGAAAACCAAACCAAATTTATTTCTCCTTAGCCACCGATTATGGAATTCAGAAATTGCAATAAATAACTATGGATTCAGGTATGCTTCCGCTAATCTATTTATCTTGATTGTTAAGGGCAGATGCAGATATTTATGGAACTCCCATTTTATTCTGCCTCGATTGAACATTAGTAATGGAAGGACTTTGATATGAGGTTCGTAGCTTAGTAGCAGGAGTCCCTAACACTCACAATTTCATAAGAGAAGAAAGGATTGTAGCGTAGAGTCTATTTTCTGATTTGTTCTCAAATAAATCAATATGAATTACATATTTAGATCTAGGGTTACATGACTGTCTGTTGTTAATGTATATTGAAATCATAACAAGTGGTATCAGAGCTGTAACAACCCGGGGGATTTGCGATCTTGATAATCGACCTAAACTCAATGTAGACTATTCATGCATCGGAAATACCGGATAGTTAATGAAAGAAAATAGAGGATGAGAATAGATAAGATATTAGAATAGAAGAAGGAGAAGAACATAACAACAAAATCAGAGTAACATGAATCTCACAGCGGAACGAATAAAATATAGGTATACAACATAACTTTGAAACACAAATCTGCATTTGTATATTAGAGTACAACACTTACATCACAGCAGAAATAAATAACAGCTATAAAATTCTGCTGAAGCCTCCTGCTCCAAGCTTCTTCTAGTGTATCTGTAAATCCTGACTACTTGACTGCCCATACAAAATTGGGCACCAAAGAGTTTAGGAAAACAAAACAAAATAAACTCCGGGTCAGTTGTGGGATAGGTATGAGTAAACAATTTAAAAAAGTCTGAGAAAATAAACGATATCTCATAAGACCACGCCATATAACGGAATGGGTTTTTCCCTTATGAGAATCCAAAATACTTGATTTGACTCTCAAAACCTTTTTGACAGGAATGATAATCTTTATATCAAAACATAATTTAATATTATAATAGTGTTTATCAACCACAACTAAATAATCCTTAGCAGAATGCTTTCATCTCACGTTCCGCATACATAATATATAATCAAAAACCGTGGGCGCTTATTGGGTAATGAATTCCAACTGGTAAGGTATGGGACCACCTTCCGACAGTGTATCTCTAGAGAGGAATACACCGGGTTCAACAAGAACATCTTGTAACCCGGGCTAAACCTGACTGGTCACTCATTTCGCTTGAGTGTACCGAATGTATTATCACCAATGGTTGGGATCAACAACCTTTTCCCAAAAGGGACAGCATCGAAACATAATAAAGAAGCAAATGGAATTTCTCTAGATCGGGTGATAATACACCCTAATTGGCAGCTAACCACTTAGCCATGTGACCTACCCGATTTTATACCATTTCTCAGTTGTGAGGCTAGAGGCCATAACGTATCCTTTTACAAACCATGCCTTTCTTCACTTTGAATGTCACAGCGTCATACCCGCCAAATCACAAATTGATTTCTCCAAACATACCACGGGTAAACAGCTAAGAGAAACGAATTCCTCCACCACCAAACGTAAATACGTTTAAAGAGATCAACTTACGCAGTCTATTAAATATATCTGTCAGACATTCTTCCATACAGGTTGTCCTGGAACTGGACAAACCGAAGGCACTATTCTGTAAATCTATCTTAGGCAATTTCTACCTAGCATCGCCAGAACAGCCCTTGCATAACTCCGTCTTCAATTATCTTCATCATGTTTGATTCGCAACACTAATGCCTATACAGAGTGGTTTTCAGATAATGAATCTGCTCCCTGTCTCTCCGTATTGACGACGGAAAAATGGTCAAAAACTTTGATAGTCGGTGATTTAACTATCAAAGAAAAACATGTGTACAACAACAGTCGTATTTCCAAATGGAAATCTTACCAATCAATCATCAATCAACTTTTTCTCTTTTTAAATTAATTCATCATTAATTTATTCAGTTACCCATTTCCATATCTCCATAAATTCTTATTTTCTAAATTCAGAAAATATACCTTATTAACATTGGAAACCATTTCCATTTCTTATTCACGCTCAACTATCAATTCACGTCCATCAGTCTCTAACTGTAAATTAGTAAGAGAACGATTCCCTAACTATTAATCCCGAAGGCCGAAACCAACATCAGATCGATACCCCGGAAATCATTCAACTTAACTAATCTCAAGTCAGATTCTAATTTCTTTAACTCTATTTCGAATAACTAATTTCGATTAACTCTTTTCGAATAATTAATTCGATTTACTCTTTTCGAATAACTAATTCGATTAACTCTTTTCAAATACTTAATTGGATTAACTCCTTTCGAATAACTAATTTGATTAACACCTTTTTCAAATGATCTACCTTCAATTTAATTCTCTTTCGAATAACTAATATTCGATTAACTCTCTTCATATTCACTGCTGAATTTACAATCCAAATTATCCACTAATGATTATTTTTAATTTATTTACAAACATTGTTTATAGATCACACTACTTGTTTTTATTATTAAACAAGTTATTTATTCCTAGCCATTTGAAATTTCATTTCTATTTGAATTCCTATTTCAAAAATCCGATATTCTTTATAATTTTTTTTAGTTTCAAAACATTTATTTTAATCCATTATTCATATTCAATATGAGTAACATTTCTTTTATAATCTTCTTCTTTGCAAAAATACTCGCCTTAATCCATTATTCATATTCAATATGAATAATATATTCATTATACAATTAAGACAATTTGGTTTCGTATTTAAAATATTATCTTATTTTAAATATTCCATTTATACTTCTATTTATAAATAATTCATACAAAATCTTATTTTATATTCAACACTTTAATAATTCCATTAATAAGTCTAGTTAACACTACGTTCATATTCAGTTTCAAATATCGATGTTAAAATCGATTCTTACTTCTCTATATAAGTTCTCACTTATATACTCCATTTATCCAATGATAAATATTTTACTTAATTTATAAAATATTATTTATAAATTAATTTGCTCCATTTATCTGTTTACTTCTTTATATAAGTTCAGACTTATATATCTTTATTTATCAAATGATAAATATTTTCCTTAATTTAAAAACACTATTTAAAAATCATTCTTCTCAATTTATTTGTTAAAAACATGTTTTTATTTAATATCTATTTTAAAAAAATCAATTCATATCTCTATTATAACTCGAAATCCCCTTTTTATAATTCTATTTATTTTTTTCAAATATTTCCTTTTATAAAATCTGTTGATTTTATAAAATTCCTTTATCTCAATATTCACCTTGAAATCTCTCTTATAAAATCCCTTGATTTTATTTAATAATTTATTTTAATATACGCATTGAAATTTCCCTTTTTATAAAATATGTTGATTATAAATAATATTCTTTTTTCAATATACACATTAAAATTTTCCTTTTTACATCCTAGGGTTTCTTATGGTATTTAAAATATCAAATGACAATGATCAATATCATCCAAACCCACATAATCAATAACAGATTATATACTCAGTCATATATCACAATATATGAAAACAGTAAAATAAATGTTGAGGAATCCAGTTGGATCCCTCCAACCCATTTCCCTGCATTCACAGATGTTAAACAATATAATATAACATCGATTTCATTTCAATATGAAATATTCTGATAAACAGAATCAATATTTGATTAACGATTTATATATATATATATATTGTTATCTATAATTTCAACCAATAAATCAGCAATTCAACCAAACAATCAACGCACAACAATCAATCATCATTTATCAATACTAGATTATATTTATAAAATATAAACTGTACAAAGTTAGGTAGATTTACACACATTGGACGGTTTATCGTTAAATGACGATAATCGATCGTCGATTCAGATCATACTCCGAATCAGTTCCATTAAGTAGCCTTCGTCCATACGATCCCAACGGCTATTGTTTTGTCAGATTCTGATAACCTATGACGAAGTTATGAAATTAAGAAGTTAATATACATTTAAATAAAAAAACATGGATTTTAAATCTTCTAATTGGCCTCACCCCTTTTTATACTATCGGCCCATTAAATTCCTGCGCAACCCAAATAAACAGTATTCTTCTTCTACGATAGTTCAGACGCAAGCTCCAGTAATCCTCCACCATTTTGAAACCTTTAAGCATCTCGTTCTCTCTTTTCCTTTCATGAATCTTCAAACGGATTTTTCCAGTTTACTCTCCTTTAAATTCTCTTCTATCCTATACCCAAAACGCATGACTCGATCCACCCATCTCCATCGCGTCCCTCAGTCTCGCGACAACCAAATCTGAAACCAGTGACCACTTTGAACACAGAGTTCCACGAAAAATTCAAATTAGGAGCTGCTCTTCACCACAAGTTCGAGTACAACCATGAATTCGTGAACCAATGCTTCAATATTCTATGAAATACAACCCTAGCTCAACGAATACTTACGCCGTGAAAAATTCAGCGATAAGAAAATGTGTCAATCCACATAAAACTCATACCATCTTCAAGTTATTGATCTCATCAACTTATAAATGTTATCATTTGATTTTTAAGATTTTTTTTCAATTGATTTGAATTTCCAAAGCCTCACGTTTTGGTTTAAGAAGAGAAGTCTGGCGACATACATTCATTGACCAGAGAAATAGAGTTTTTAGGGTTAGAAAGAAAAGTGGTGTATTTATAGAAAATTCTAAAATTTTTATATTAATTATTTTATTCAATTTTAATCAATCGTTGTATATATTTATCGTTTAAAAATTCCTATGGTCACATAACATATCCATATTCGATGAAAATTGACATACACCTATAGTTCGACATTACGGACCCAACGGAACTAGTTTCTTCGAATTCCGAGTCCGTTTGCTCACACAGTGTACTTTTAAAGTGAAATTATTGGTTGTTTTTCACATTAAAATTCCATACGGCCACATACTGACTCCAAAAATCATGAAAATTGAAATTTAACAATAATTTAATATTTCAGATCCAACAAAATTAGTTTCATCGAAAACGGAGGTCCTTTGCAAAAATATCTATTTTTAAAGCTCTAAATAAACCCATTTAAATATTAATATATTTAAAAATAATTAAATTAAATATTTATAAATAAATATTATCTTTTATATTCACAATAGAATATCATATAGCTCCAAAATATATATATTTGGATTTATAACTCGATATTTCAAATCCCGGTTAAATCAATATTTGATTTATATTAAAAATCTTTCTATAATATAAATAAATCATTATAAATTATAGAGTAATTCCATAGCGACTTTTCGAAAATTTGATTTGGACATAAATCAAAATCTACACGACGAAATCTTGATGTTTCTCTTCCATTAGAAAAATATACTTCACTAGCTCTGAATGTTTCATGTTACACAGAAATCTGATTTAAAACAGATTTTGTATTTTCGTTTAAAGTTCGAATCGCCAAATTACGAACTGCCACACTATTTCGAGCTCAATTATAATTATAATATGATTATACGTTCAACTGTCGCTTATATAATATTCGTTAATATAATTCAACTCTAAATTGGATTAAATATTTTAAATTATCCAATTCACACAATATTGTCAATTCAACTTAATTCCGATTATTTCAGAATTAAATATATTATTCTACTATTTATAGTAATTAAATATTCAGTATTATTTAATTAAACAACCATTAAATCTCTAAATCATTATTTAAATAATTAAATTAATTAATTATTATATCGATAAAAATACGGGACGTTACGATCTTCCCCTCTTAAAATAATTTCGTCCTCGAAATTGCTAAGGTAGAAAACAAACCCTTTTAACTTGGTTAAAAATTATTTGTTTACTTCTTAAATTTCAGTTTCACTGTACTAATGAATTTCAATTAAATATTAATTCATTCTTATTCAAGAAAATTTTCAAAAATCCTGAAAATTTTCTAACACCTGAAATTTTCGAAAAAATTCGCCAACGTCTCCTTTGTACGGGTCCATCGGTACAACTACAACTCGCCTCTCTGGGCATTCTCCAATCCAAAAGAAAATCAAACAGCCAAGCGGCTTGCCAAATTGGCTTATAAATCACCAAACTCATATATAAATAAACTTGTACCTTTTTGTCGAGCATATCATTATCTCTTTTCCATCTGTTACCGATTCAACATATACCAATGTCATCCCAATCAAACTCCGATCAATTTATCCTCAACACAGCTATTCGCTTATACAAGCCAAATTTCATTTCAAACCGAATCTTATTTCAAACTCGAGTTCTGTTCTCGATCCTAAATGCTTAACTCGATTATCCAATTATATTTCAAATTCAAATCTCATAAATACAATTTGTCTCGATATCATTCTAATCCAATTCAATTTCAATTACCACTTAATTGACTTTATTTTAATTCCAATTTGCTTTCCCAAATTTCAATTCAATTTGGTTTTAAATCAAATAATCTTTCCCTGGGAATTTTAAATAACTTAGCTTTTCTAAAATCAAATATCCCTTTCCGGAATTCAAAACAACTTGATTTTCTCAAAACAATTTAAAAACAATCTCTTTGGTAGTAATCCGTCACTTAAACACTCGAAAATGAACACCTATGATGTCCGGATCATCATCGGAATTATTTCCCAGCAACCGAAGTGAGTTCAATACTATATCACTTTCAAAACCATTTTTAAACACTTCCATTTTGAAATACTTTTCAAAATATTATTCACAATGCTTGTAAATAATTTAAAATCTCCCAGGATTTTAAAATTCTCATATATTTAATCCAAATCTATTTACAAACACCTTTCCACATTTCCAGGGTTTTTAATGTAAATTTTGATTTAAATTCATATTTAATTCATTTCGTAAAACATATACGAATTTTAATTTGTTATTTACATAACTGTTTCAATTATAATCTTATCTGATTATAATCACAACCAACACATCCAATATACTATAATATTTCAAATATCTATACTTTGTTTATATCAAAATATATTTTGGGTAAAATTATTTCATTAACCTCTTTTCAAAACATACAGTGTCGGTTCATTGTATTCGAGTGTTTATAAACCCCTACCGATACAGTGGATCAAACTGATTGAGCAGAACTTATAAACAACTCAACCAATAAATCTCCACAATATAAAATAATTTTATTATAAAATCTACACATAAGCTCCCTCGTATATATACACTCAGCTCAATCTAGGGCATTACTAACCCCATCTCTACTGAGTTACGCCACAGAGCCAAGGTAATCACTTAACCTTCAGGTCTGATAACACTGTAACGACCCAGGGGATTTGCGACCTTGGTAATCGACATAAACTCAATGTCGACTATTCAAGCATCGGAAATACCGGATAGTTAATGAAAGAAAATAGAGGATGAGAATAGATAAGAGAGAAATTTAGAATAGAAGAAGGAGAGGAACATAACAACAAAATCAGATTAACACGAATCTCACAGCAGAACGAATAAAATATAGGTATACAACATAACTTTGAAACACAAATCTGCATTTGTATGTTAGAGTACAACACTTACATCACAGCGGAAATAAACAATAGCTATAAAATTTTGCTGAAGCCTCCTGCTCCAAACTTCTTCTAGTGTATCTGTAAATCCTGACTACTTGACTGCCCGTACAAAATTGGGCACCCAAGAGTTTAGGGAAAACAAAACAAAATAAACTCCAGGTCAGTCATGGGACTGGTATGAGTAAACAATTTAAAACGGTTTGAGAAAATAAACGATATCTCATAAGACCACGCCGTATAACGGAACGGGTTTTTCCCTTATGAGAATCCAAAATACTTGATTTGACTTTCATAATCCTTTTGAAAGGAACAATAATTTTTATATCAAAACATAATTTGATATTATAATAGTGTCTGTCAACCACAACTAAATAATCATTAGCAGAACGCTTTCATCTCATGTTCTACATGCATAATATATAATCAAAAACCATGGGCACTTATTGGGTAATGAATTCCAACTGGCAAGGTATGGGACCACCTTCCGACAATGTATCTCTAGAGAGGAATACACCGGGTTCAACAAGAACATCTTGTAACCCAGGCTAAACATGACCAGTCACTCATTTCGCTTGAGTGTACCGAATGTATTATCACCAACGGTTGGGATTAGCAACCGTTTCCCAAAAGGGACAGCATCGAAACAGAATAAAGAAGCAAATGGGGTTTCTCTAGATCAGGTGATAATACACCCTAATTGGCAGCTAATCACTTAGCCATGTGACCTACCCGATTTTATACCATTTCTCGGTTGTGAGGCTAGACGCCATAACGTATCCTTTTATAAACCACGCCTTTCTTCAGTTTGAATGTCACAACGTCGTACCCGCCAAATCACAAATTGATTTCTCCAAACATACCACAGGTAAACATTTAAGAGAAATGAATTCCTTGTAACAACCCGAAAATCTGGGCCAGTTTAAAATTTTTATTTTGGCAATTTAAGCGAATTTTGATTATTTAAAATAAATTATTTTAAATAAAATCGACGAGAAATTTGTTTTGAATATAATTCGAACGTATATATTATACGCGTCGTCGTTAGAATATAAATATTTATATATAATTATAAAAGGAATTGAAAATGGCGCGGTAGTTCGATAATTCGATTTCAAACTTCAATTGAATGTACCGGGTGCAAAACAATCCGGATTTTAGTGAAACCAAAAACATTAGGATCTATTTGATAATATCTTTCCAACGAATTAGAAAAATCAAGATTTCATAGTGGGAATCAAAAGATATGTCCAGTTGAAAATTCTGAATAGTCGCTATGGAATTCAGGCCCTTAAAAATTGACATTTTGCAAACGACCTCGGATTTCGACGAAACCAGTTTTGTTGGATCCGTGATGTAAAGTTATTGCTAGGTTTCAAATTTCATAATTTTCTGAATCAGTATGTGAGCGTGGCAAAGGAAAACGCGTTTGACCAGTTTCAGTTGATTTTAATCGACTGGAAATTGGTCATTTTTCAAACGGTCTCAGGATTAGACGAAACTAGTTTTGTTAGGACCGTATCAGCAATATGAAGCTTGAAAATATTTTTATGAAATTTTTAGAGTTAGTATGTGACCCCGGTAATTTGAAACGTACGTTTAAAATTCAATATAGTGATTTAAAGGTAAATTAAACGGAAACTGATTCAGACGATCAAATCAGCTTACGATACATATCCCATTGTGTTCGGAATGGGGGTAAAACGCTATGGACGACAGGCGGTGGGCCTCGTTTAGAGGTCGAAAATAAAAGTTTCTTTTTAGTGAAAAAAATAAAATAATTAAATAATAATAATAATAAAAAATCCTTTCATCCCTTTAACCCGCTGCCCCCCCTCTTATCTTTCAAAGCAGAAATCGATTTCACAAAAAGAAAAAAAGAAAAAACTTCGTCGAAGCCTTAGCCCAGGCCGCCGCCGCGCTCAGGCCCCCCCCTCTCTCGCTCGCGCCCCTTCTCCGGTCTCTCCTTCAATCGTCGAGCCACCACAACGCGACCACCCACTCCACCACAACCCTTCATCGTCGAGCGCGCCACCTCAGGGGACAACCGCAGCCCCTGCGCCCTCCTCCATTCGAAGACCCGCCCCATGCTTCCACAAGCGAACAACAAACCCCCTCCTCCAAACAACTGTAAGTTTTAATTATATTTTATTCGGTTATTTATTTTAATTTATTCAGTGTAATTAACTTAAATTTAAAAATGGTAGTGATAAAAATAAAATTACCATTGTTTTAAAATGAGATAAGAAGTAATTTTTCAAATAAAATTAGCATTGCTTTATTTTCAGTTTTAAAAATATGATTTTGGTTAATAGGAAAGGTCGAATTTGTGCTGTAGAAAAGATCGAATTTTCGATGTAGGAAAGATTATATTTTTGAAGTAAAAGATTAGATTTTTCTAATCAAAAAGATTTGGGTTTTGAAAACAAAAAGAAGTGATTTTTATATATCGAACATTGAAATAAAAATATGATTTTTATATATTGAACTTCCAAGTAAAAAATTCGATTTTTATATATTAGATAGCAAAGTAAAAATTCGATTTTTATATATTGAATAGCAATATAAAAATAGGATTTCTTTTGTAATATAAACATATGTTTTGTTTAGAAAAATATATACATCTATTTTGTTTAGAAAAATATACATATACTTTGTTAAAAAAATATAAGGTAGAACTTGATTTTTGAAAATATAAAGTAGCGATGGTTTGAAAATATATATCGTCGTGTTCTGAAAATATATATCACGTTGTTTTAAAAATATAATTTTCATAACGAAGTAGCGATGAAAATTCTATCTTTACAAATATGAAATAGCGATGAAAATTTTATTTTCACAATATGAAGTTAGCAATGAAAATATGATCTTTATATAATAGGAAATATAAAAATGTGATTTTTATATATACAGTGTATACGGGCGGTGAAAGTGACAAAAGGAGAGAACGACGAAGATTTATATCAAAGAAGAGTCAAGATGTTTGGATAGCTTTCGGTGAGAATTTCTCACCTTTCAATTTCTTTTTCTAGTTATATATATATACTAGGATGCAGACGGTGCTTAGTAGCACCCGACACAATCGTCCACAGACCATGGACTTGTTTGTTTGGTTGCATAGATTAGTTATATGATTTGATTTGAATTTGGTTGTTTGGTGAATTTGATTGATGTGTGAATGGCGTGGGCCTTCACTAGACCGGGGATAAGGCTAGGCCTTGTCCCGTTTCTAGTATCGTGCCGTTATGCCGCCGAAATTTTCTAATATAAGTTAGAAAAATAAAAATATCATTTTATTTAAAGAATGAACTGAATAGAAATTCATATGTTAAAATAAAATGTTTTATCGTTAAAAATATAATTTTTAACGTGAAGTGAATAAGATAAAATATTCATTTACAAACCGGACGGTTTGTTTATGTACACCTATTTGAAGGACGTTGATTGGGACGATAAATTTTACACATCTCCCAACTGCACAAATAAAATATGTGTTTGATTGTTTGAAACCCCACACGGGTGTTGGGATGAAATATGAAGTTCACTCATCCTGATTGATTAAATATGTCGATCGATTGATTGACAGGCTGTTATAAGCGTTAAATATCTATATTTGATGCTTATACAGTGTAGTGCACTTTGGTTGATGGTTGATTATTTTTCAATGCTATTATATACATGTGTTGTATGGAATCCATATAATTAACTTTATATGGTGATTGATTGGGCCTCATTCCAATTTGAAAAATAAAGAATGATATAAAATAAAGTTTCATGTGTTGACAGTACTCATCCATTGAGATTGGTCATGTGTTGAACGAAATATTTTGAAAAAGAGATATTTGAAATAGAATATTTGAAAATAGAAATTTATGAAGCCGTGTTGATTAGATTGACGCCATTTTGACGTGAACGATATTTATATCGATTTCGAAATGAATTGAAAACGATTTCGAAATGAAATGAATTGAAAACGATTTCGAAATGAAATGAATTGAAAACGATTTCGAAATGAAATGAATTGAAAACGATTTCGAAATGAAATGAATTGAAAACGATTTCGAAATGAATTGAAAACGATTTCGAAATGAATTGAAAACGAATTCAAATTGAATTGAAAACGAATTGAAATGAATTCAAATTGAATTGAAATTTGAATTGAATAGAAATGAATTTTGAAACGAATATATAAAGAAGAATTCAATTTTGCTTTGAATTGAAATGGAAGTTGAAATAGATTTTGAAACAAATTTTAAAACTATTTATATAATTTGTTTTGAATAGAAAATCGACGAAATATATATTATATATATTATATATATAATATAATGGCCTGAATAGAACGCGCCGCGCCGCGGCAGTTCGTGAATTTCGACCATTTATTTCAAACGGACATTACGGGAGATCCGACCGTCGGATTCTCCTAAAACCGGAACCGTTGGGTTCGTATCGAAAAGAGCTTTCTAACGAATGTTAGAAATTAGAAATCTAACGGTTGGATTTGGAGATACGTCCAAATCAAATTTGAAAAAGGTCGCTGTAAGTGCAGTTCGATGGCCATTGTTGGAAATCGACTGTACGGGCCTTGATAAAATTATTAAAAATAGTAATAATTTGTGTAAAATCATAAGAAATGATTTAGAAAGAATTGGGATGAAAAACTCCATATTTGAAAAGATAAAAATAGATTTTTATCGAAATGAACTAGTTTTGAACTAGAATTATAATTCTATTTATTTTTAAATAAATAAATTGAATTTGAAATGGTTTTGAAAATAACCAGAATTTCCAATGATTGCATTGGAATGGATTTGAATCGAAATTGTCTTCGGAATATTTCGATGTTGGATTTCGTGATGATACAGATATTGTTATGGGAATTTGAAAGATATATATATATCGTTATTTCCAATACGATATTTGTTAGTCATAGAATTTGATATTGAATATAAGCCGGTATATTTTCTATTCAGAGCCTTGTGTTTAATATCAAATGTGATTTGGGTTTGTCGTGAATGGTGTCTTCACTAACACTGTTCTTGAATCCAGTTGAGAAAAGATTAAATCTTTTTATTTAGATTTAATGAAATGTACCAATTAAATAATATTTAATTGGAATTGAATTGATATTGATTTTTGGGTCTATCGTGGACAGTGTTTTAAATAACACTCGTTCTTTAACCCGATAATTAATGGAATGTGATTTTGGGTTTATCGTGAACCGTGTTTTAAATGACACTGATTCTTTAACCCAGATAACGATTAAAACTAAGTGGAGTTTTAATGAATCTTTAATTAGATTGAAAAGATCGAGAATGGAGTATCACCAGTTTTGCTCCAGGCGATAGTTAAATCTTTAATTAGATTTGAACGTGAAATGGTAATTGAATTTACCGATAACACCGTGGTGTTAGATATGAAGTATAACCAGTTTTACTTCATGTGATAAATAGGTTGGGATTAGGAAATAAAATAAATGATTACTTCGGTGTGGTTCGCTAATCCCGACTAGTTTGAATTGATATTCAAAGGAGATTAAAGAATAAATTTAAAGAATTTATCTTGGATAAAATTAATGGGAACTTTTCCCAAAGTATAGGAATATTTGAATAAAAGAATATTCTGAATTGGAATGAGGCGTATGTTGTGTTTGTGTAACACTTTTATAATATATACGCGAGTTATTCAGAAAGACCGGGTTTATCCCATTCTGAATAACTGATTCGACGTGGTGTCGAAGATGAAGACGGTGGTCGAAGACCAGAAGTCTTCACGTCGTTTGGGTGATAACTGATGATCTTGATTGGGCTGTACACCCAAGAAGATGGAAACAGTTGGTGATCGTCCAGACGTACTTGGAGATCGATGGATATGCGGGGTACTAGGTGCCTCCGGTTTCGTTCAGACCTAGAACGAACTTGTAAATGGACTGTGTGTATGACATTGGATTTTAGTCCGTGTGATTGATCTCTATTAAATATATATCTGTTTGGCGGCGGAGAATTTATTCTCTTGCTTAACGCCCTTCTCTGAGACGTACGAGCTCAGGGGTTATATATTGATGGATATAAATCACATGGAGTGAATTGCCTGTGTGGCATGCCTAAGTGGCAATTGATCAAGGCTTCTGTTGAAAAGCAAAGTCTTGTGGTGATGATCAAAGCACAGCCTGTGTGGCACAACTTTGTGTAACGTGAATTCGCGAGCCTCGCACCCCGGTTGTGAACCAAAAACGGGAGAGGACCTCAGGGAGGGCATGCGTTTCTTTCTAGCTAGGGTGGTGTCAGTGACCTACCAGCCCTGACATTTATATACTTTTCACCTGTGTGGTTGTTGCTGTTGCGAGGCGCCTCGGTTTGATCGGACGATCCGGGTCCGATGGAGTCATTCGTTGGCTCATTTACGCCCCAAAGGGCGGGGAAACGTAGTGTTCAGGCATAATAATCCACATCGGTGGACCGGCCCTGTCGCTCCATGGGGCAGTTGCGGCTGTTCCTGAGGCTCGGGCTAGACAGTCTCGAATCGGTAGAGGACGATCCCTGGCCTCGGTTCACAGACGGAAATCCAATTTCCAAATACGTGACTTTGCGATTTTGATTGTATAACCTATATATGGCGACATAGTGTTATGGGGCATTCATGCCGCCTATGATTGATACTTATGATTTGAAGTTGTTTTATACACTATGCACTTATTATAGTATCAAATGATTTGTTTTAAAACTTATCAAGCATTCTTTGGCTGTTATAAGGGAAAACCCTATCCCCCGGCTTGCGTTGCATTGTGTGATAGGACCTGGGTCTTATAACAGCTTCATTTTTCTTTATTTAGCATTGCGCTGTTTGTTTTATGCACTGGTGTTCTTGGGAGGAAACCCGTTCCGTGTTATACGGCGTGGTCCCTTGATTTATCTAACTTTAAAAACAAAGATTAATAACTGTTTTAGTTCTCACACCAGTCACATGACTGACCTGGAGTTTATTGTTTTAACCTAAACTCTGGGTGCCCTTATTTTGACACGGGCAGCTAGTAGTTTTGGTTTTGCAGATGTATATTCACAGGATCCTGGTTTACAGCTGGAATGATATCCGGAAAGCTTTGTATCCGTATATCCCTTCTAGTTGTGTATTGTATTATTTTCCACTGCTATGTAATTTAAATCTCTGATATTTCTGTGTAATATTCATTTATACTCAGTATATTCTTGTAATCTGATGCATTGTTGTAATAAGCGATGAAATGTTCTTCTGTATGCGTTCTGTTTTGTCGTGTTCTCAAACGATAGGGCGTTTCGAACGGTCTGGGTCGGTTTAGCAACTGGTTCGGACCGAGCGAAATTGCTTCTCGTTACAGTTGGTATCAGAGCTTTGGTTTACAAAGCAGAGAACAAGGCACATTAGAACCATACGAAAGAATTCATCAGATATTGGATTAGTAATATCCAATGAGAATGACTCGTTAGAGATGGGATCAGTAGTATCCTAGAACGAGTGTGAAGGGTAGTGTTTTTGATAAATAAAAGTGAAAACAAATTTTGTTTTGAAAATTTAAATCAATTATTCGTATTTGATTATTTATTTATATAGATGTGGACAATCCAGTATATATAGATTTTGCGTATACGTCTGATCCGCGTGTATTCGAAATTTTAATATACTGGATAGATATAGAATCACACTCTAGTCGCCCGGGGATGATGCTGATAATTGTGATCACATTATCAGTATTTATATTCGAGTGACGAAAGTGAGATTTCTATATATTTCCTATTGACTGGTGTGAGAACCAAAATTAGATAGGGCCTATTGTTGTGATTTGGCATCAAAAATCTGATTTTTGACTATATATCAAAGTTATGCATTTGAAAAGCTAATCAACTAATTGATTGATGTTTGTGTTGTTTGTTTATTTGGTTGATAATTTTGAACCATTTAGCCTAATTGAATCAAATATTGAATTGTATTGAAAATTGGTCGCATCTGCTTGCATATACATGTATATCATTGAACAGGTCATAGCAAGGAGGCTAGAGCCGAAGAATAAAATTTGTTTGCCCGACAAATAGGTACATGTTTACTACATAATTTACTGTTTTGTTTGGGTGATGATGATTTTATGAGCCTATTGGCTAACCGCTTGGCTTTTTCTTTTTCTTTTTGAGATCTGAAGGACCGGGGAAGCTATTTGAAATTCCCCGATGCTCCCATTGCAGGGGAGGTTATGGCGAAAATTTAGGGTGTTAGCCAAATTTTTGAAATTTTTGGAAATTCTCAGAAACTGAAAAGTTGGAGAATGAAAGCCAGATCGAACGTAGAGCTGATTGATCAAACCACTTTCGACTTTGTTCCTTTTCGGGGACGAAAAGTTTTAAGTGGGGGAGATTGTAACAACCCGAAAATCTGGGCCAGTTTAAAATTTTTATTTTGGCAATTTAAGCGAATTTTGATTATTTAAAATAAATTATTTTAAATAAAATCGACGAGAAATTTGTTTTGAATATAATTCGAACGTATATATTATACGCGTCGTCGTTAGAATATAAATATTTATATATAATTATAAAAGGAATTGAAAATGGCGCGGTAGTTCGATAATTCGATTTCAAACTTCAATTGAATGTACCGGGTGCAAAACAATCCGGATTTTAGTGAAACCAAAAACATTAGGATCTATTTGATAATATCTTTCCAACGAATTAGAAAAATCAAGATTTCATAGTGGGAATCAAAAGATATGTCCAGTTGAAAATTCTGAATAGTCGCTATGGAATTCAGGCCCTTAAAAATTGACATTTTGCAAACGACCTCGGATTTCGACGAAACCAGTTTTGTTGGATCCGTGATGTAAAGTTATTGCTAGGTTTCAAATTTCATAATTTTCTGAATCAGTATGTGAGCGTGGCAAAGGAAAACGCGTTTGACCAGTTTCAGTTGATTTTAATCGACTGGAAATTGGTCATTTTTCAAACGGTCTCAGGATTAGACGAAACTAGTTTTGTTAGGACCGTATCGGCAATACGAAGCTTGAAAATATTTTTATGAAATTTTTAGAGTTAGTATGTGACCCCGGTAATTTGAAACGTACGTTTAAAATTCAATATAGTGATTTAAAGGTAAATTAAACGGAAACTGATTCAGACGATCAAATCAGCTTACGATACATATCCCATTGGGTTCGGAATGGGGGTAAAACGCTATGGACGACAGGCGGTGGGCCTCGTTTAGAGGTCGAAAATAAAAGTTTCTTTTTAGTGAAAAAAATAAAATAATTAAATAATAATAATAAAAAAAAATCCTTTCATCCCTTTAACCCGCTGGCCCCCCCTCCTCTTATCTTTCAAAGCAGAAATCGATTTCACAAAAAGAAAAAAAGAAAAAAAAAACTTCGTCGAAGCCCTAGCCCAGGCCGCCGCCGCGCTCAGGCCCCCCCCCTCTCTCGCTCGCGCCCCTTCTCCGGTCTCTCCTTCAATCGTCGAGCCACCACAACGCGACCACCCACTCCACCGCAACCCTTCATCGTCGAGCGCGCCACCTCAGGGGACAACCGCAGCCCCTGCGCCCTCCTCCATTCGAAGACCCGCCCCCTGCTTCCACAAGCGAACAACAAACCCCCTCCTCCAAACAACTGTAAGTTTTAATTATATTTTATTCGGTTATTTATTTTAATTTATTCAGTGTAATTAACTTAAATTTAAAAATGGTAGTGATAAAAATAAAATTACCATTGTTTTAAAATGAGATAAGAAGTAATTTTTCAAATAAAATTAGCATTGCTTTATTTTCAGTTTTAAAAATATGATTTTGGTTAATAGGAAAGGTCGAATTTGTGCTGTAGAAAAGATCGAATTTTCGATGTAGGAAAGATTATATTTTTGAAGTAAAAGATTAGATTTTTCTAATCAAAAAGATTTGGGTTTTGAAAACAAAAAGAAGTGATTTTTATATATCGAACATTGAAATAAAAATATGATTTTTATATATTGAACTTCGAAGTAAAAAATTCGATTTTTATATATTAGATAGCAAAGTAAAAATTCGATTTTTATATATTGAATAGCAATATAAAAATAGGATTTCTTTTGTAATATAAACATATGTTTTGTTTAGAAAAATATATACATCTATTTTGTTTAGAAAAATATACATATACTTTGTTAAAAAAATATAAGGTAGAACTTGATTTTTGAAAATATAAAGTAGCGATGGTTTGAAAATATATATCGTCGTGTTCTGAAAATATATATCACGTTGTTTTAAAAATATAATTTTCATAACGAAGTAGCGATGAAAATTCTATCTTTACAAATATGAAATAGCGATGAAAATTTTATTTTCACAATATGAAGTTAGCGATGAAAATATGATCTTTATATAATAGGAAATATAAAAATGTGATTTTTATATATACAGTGTATACGGGCGGTGAAAGTGACAAAAGGCGAGAACGACGAAGATTTATATCAAAGAAGAGTCAAGATGTTTGGATAGCTTTCGGTGAGAATTTCTCAACTTTCAATTTCTTTTTCTAGTTATATATATATACTAGGATGCAGACGGTGCTTAGTAGCACCCGACACAATCGTCTACAGACCATGGACTTGTTTGTTTGGTTGCATAGATTAGTTATATGATTTGATTTGAATTTGGTTGTTTGGTGAATTTGATTGATGTGTGAATGGCGTGGGCCTTCACTAGACCGGGGATAAGGCTAGGCCTTGTCCCGTTTCTAGTATCGTGCCGTTATGCCGCCGAAATTTTCTAATATAAGTTAGAAAAATAAAAATATCATTTTATTTAAAGAATGAACTGAATAGAAATTCATATGTTAAAATAAAATGTTTTATCGTTAAAAATATAATTTTTAACGTGAAGTGAATAAGATAAAATATTCATTTACAAACCGGACGGTTTGTTTATGTACACCTATTTGAAGGACGTTGATTGGGACGATAAATTTTACACATCTCCCAACTGCACAAATAAAATATGTGTTTGATTGTTTGAAACCCCACACGGGTGTTGGGATGAAATATGAAGTTCACTCATCCTGATTGATTAAATATGTCGATCGATTGATTGACAGGCTGTTATAAGCGTTAGATATCTATATTTGATGCTTATACAGTGTAGTGCACTTTGGTTGATGGTTGATTATTTTTCAATGCTATTATATACATGTGTTGTATGGAATCCATATAATTAACTTTATATGGTGATTGATTGGGCCTCATTCCAATTTGAAAAATAAAGAATGATATAAAATAAAGGTTCATGTGTTGACAGTACTCATCCATTGAGATTGGTCATGTGTTGAACGAAATATTTTGAAAAAGAGATATTTGAAATAGAATATTTGAAAATAGAAATTTATGAAGCCGTGTTGATTAGATTGACGCCATTTTGACGTGAACGATATTTATATCGATTTCGAAATGAATTGAAAACGATTTCGAAATGAAATGAATTGAAAACGATTTCGAAATGAAATGAATTGAAAACGATTTCGAAATGAAATGAATTGAAAACGATTTCGAAATGAAATGAATTGAAAACGATTTCGAAATGAAATGAATTGAAAACGATTTCGAAATGAATTGAAAACGATTTCGAAATGAATTGAAAACGAATTCAAATTGAATTGAAAACGAATTGAAATGAATTCAAATTGAATTGAAATTTGAATTGAATAGAAATGAATTTTGAAACGAATATATAAAGAAGAATTCAATTTTGCTTTGAATTGAAATGGAAGTTGAAATAGATTTTGAAACAAATTTCAAAACTATTTATATAATTCGTTTTGAATAGAAAATCGACGAAATATATATTATATATATTATATATATAATATAATGGCCTGAATAGAACGCGCCGCGCCGCGGCAGTTCGTGAATTTCGACCATTTATTTCAAACGGACATTACGGGAGATCCGACCGTCGGATTCTCCTAAAACCGGAACCGTTGGGTTCGTATCGAAAAGAGCTTTCTAACGAATGTTAGAAATTAGAAATCTAACGGTTGGATTTGGAGATACGTCCAAATCAAATTTGAAAAAGGTCGTTGTAAGTGCAGTTCGATGGCCATTGTTGGAAATCGACTGTACGGGCCTTGATAAAATTATTAAAAATAGTAATAATTTGTGTAAAATCATAAGAAATGATTTAGAAAGAATTGGGATGAAAAACTCCATATTTGAAAAGATAAAAATAGATTTTTATCGAAATGAACTAGTTTTGAACTAGAATTATAATTCTATTTATTTTTAAATAAATAAATTGAATTTGAAATGGTTTTGAAAATAACCAGAATTTCCAATGATTGCATTGGAATGGATTTGAATCGAAATTGTCTTCGGAATATTTCGATGTTGGATTTCGTGATGATACAGATATTGTTATGGGAATTTGAAAGATATATATATATATCGTTATTTCCAAAACGATATTTGTTAGTCATAGAATTTGATATTGAATATAAGCCGGTATATTTTCTATTCAGAGCCTTGTGTTTAATATCAAATGTGATTTGGGTTTGTCGTGAATGGTGTCTTCACTAACACTGTTCTTGAATCCAGTTGAGAAAAGATTAAATCTTTTTATTTAGATTTAATGAAATGTACCAATTAAATAATATTTAATTGGAATTGAATTGATATTGATTTTTGGGTTTATCGTGGACAGTGTTTTAAATAACACTCGTTCTTTAACCCGATAATTAATGGAATGTGATTTTGGGTTTATCGTGAACCATGTTTTAAATGACACTGATTCTTTAACCCAGATAATGATTAAAACTAAGTGGAGTTTTAATGAATCTTTAATTAGATTGAAAAGATCGAGAATGGAGTATCACCAGTTTTGCTCCAGGCGATAGTTAAATCTTTAATTAGATTTGAACGTGAAATGGTAATTGAATTTACCGATAACACCGTGGTGTTAGATATGAAGTATAACCAGTTTTACTTCATGTGATAAATAGGTTGGGATTAGGAAATAAAATAAATGATTACTTCGGTGTGGTTCGCTAATCCCGACTAGTTTGAATTGATATTCAAAGGAGATTAAAGAATAAATTTAAAGAATTTATCTTGGATAAAATTAATGGGAACTTTTCCCAGAGTATAGGAATATTTGAATAAAAGAATATTCTGAATTGGAATGAGGCGTATGTTGTGTTTGTGTAACACTTTTATAATATATACGCGAGTTATTCAGAAAGACCGGGTTTATCCCATTCTGAATAACTGATTCGACGTGGTGTCGAAGATGAAGACGGTGGTCGAAGACCAGAAGTCTTCACGTCGTTTGGGTGATAACTGATGATCTTGATTGGGCTGTACACCCAAGAAGATGGAAACAGTTGGTGATCGTCCAGACGTACTTGGAGATCGATGGATATGCGGGGTACTAGGTGCCTCCGGTTTCGTTCAGACCCAGAACGAACTTGTAAATGGACTGTGTGTCTGACATTGGATTTTAGTCCGTGTGATTGATCTCTATTAAATATATATCTGTTTGGCGGCGGAGAATTTATTCTCTTGCTTAACGCCCTTCTCTGAGACGTACGAGCTCAGGGGTTATATATTGATGGATATAAATCACATGGAGTGAATTGCCTGTGTGGCATGCCTAAGTGGCAATTGATCAAGGCTTCTGTTGAAAAGCAAAGTCTTGTGGTGATGATCAAAGCACAGCCTGTGTGGCACAACTTTGTGTAACGTGAATTCGCGAGCCTCGCACCCCGGTTGTGAACCAAAAACGGGAGAGGACCTCAGGGAGGGCATGCGTTTCTTTCTAGCTAGGGTGGTGTCAGTGACCTACCAGCCCTGACATTTATATACTTTTCACCTGTGTGGTTGTTGCTGTTGCGAGGCGCCTCGGTTTGATCGGACGATCCGGGTCCGATGGAGTCATTCGTTGGCTCATTTACGCCCCAAAGGGCGGGGAAACGTAGTGTTCAGGCATAATAATCCACATCGGTGGACCGACCCTGTCGCTCCATGGGGCAGTTGCGGCTGTTCCTGAGGCTCGGGCTAGACAGTCTCGAATCGGTAGAGGACGATCCCTGGCCTCGGTTCACAGACGGAAGTCCAATTTCCAAATACGTGACTTTGCGATTTTGATTGTATAACCTATATATGGCGACATAGTGTTATGGGGCATTCAAGCCGCCTATGATTGATACTTATGATTTGAAGTTGTTTTATACACTATGCACTTATTATAGTATCAAATGATTTGTTTTAAAACGTATCAAACATTCTTTGGCTGTTATAAGGGAAAACCCTATCCCCCGGCTTGCGTTGCATTGTGTGATAGGACCTGGGTCTTATAACAGCTTCATTTTTCTTTATTTAGCATTGCGCTGTTTGTTTTATGCACTGGTGTTCTTGGGAGGAAACCCGTTCCGTGTTATACGGCGTGGTCCCTTGATTTATCTAACTTTAAAAACAAAGATTAATAACTGTTTTAGTTCTCACACCAGTCACATGACTGACCTGGAGTTTATTGTTTTAACCTAAACTCTGGGTGCCCTTATTTTGACACGGGCAGCTAGTAGTTTTGGTTTTGTAGATGTATATTCACAGGATCCTGGTTTACAGCTGGAATGATATCCGGAAAGCTTTGTATCCGTATATTCCTTCTAGTTGTGTTTTGTATTATTTTCCGCTGCTATGTAATTTAAATCTCTGATATTTCTGTGTAATATTCATTTATACTCAGTATATTCTTGTAATCTGATGCATTGTTGTAATAAGCGATGAAATGTTCTTCTGTATGCGTTCTGTTTTGTCGTGTTCTCAAACGATAGGGCGTTTCGAACGGTCTGGGTCGGTTTAGCAACTGGTTCGGACCGAGCGAAATTGCTTCTCGTTACATTCCTCCACCACCAAACGTAAATACGTTTGAAGAGATCAACTTACGCGATCTATTAAATATACTCTGTCTGACATTCTTCCATACAGGTTGTCCTGGGACTGGACAAATCGAAGGCACTATTCTATAAATCCATCTTAGGCAATTTCTACCTAGGATCGCTAGAACAGCCCTTGCATAACTCTGTCTTCAATTATCTTCATCATATTTGATTCGCAACGCTAACGCCAATACAATGTGGTTTTCAGATAATGAATCTGCTCCTGGTCTCTCCGTAATGACGATGGAAAAATGGTCAAAAACTTTGATAGTCGGTGATTTAACTATCAAAGAAAAGCATGTGTACAACAATGTACGTATTTCCAAATGGAAATTTTATCGATCAATCATCTATCAACTTTTTCTCTTTTTAAATTAATTCATCATTAATTTATTCAGCCTCCCATTTCCATATCTCCATAACTTCTTATTTTCTAAATTTAGAAAATATACCTTATTAACATTGGAAAACGTTACCATTTCTTATTCACGCTCAACCATCATTTCACATCCATCAGTCTCTAACCGTAAATTACTAAGAGAACGATTCCCTAAGTATTAATCCCGAAGGCCGAAACCAACATCAGATCGATACCTCTGAAATCATTCAACTTAAATAATCTCTAGTCAGTTTCTAATTTCTTTAACTCTATTTCGAATAACTAATTTCGATTAACTCTTTTCGAATAACTAATTCGATTAACTCTTTTCAAATAACTAATTTGATTAACTCTTTTCGAATAACTAATTCGATTAACTCCTTTCGAATAACTAATTCGACTAACTCCTTTTTCAAATGATCTATCTTCAATTTAATTCTCTTTCGAATAACTAATATTCAGTTAACTCTCTTCGATATTCACTGCTGAATTTACAATCCAAATTATCCACTAATAATTATTTTTAATTTATTTATAAACATTGTTTATAAATCACACTACTTGTTTTTATTATTAAACAAGTTATTTATTCCTAGCCATTTGAAATTTCATTTCTATTTGAATTCCTATTTCAAAAATCCGATCTTTTTTATAAATGTTTTTATTTTCATAACATTTATTTTATCCATTATTCATATTAAATATGAATAACATTTCTTTTATAATCTTCTTCTTTGCAAAAATACTTGCCTTAATCCATTATTCATATTCAATATGAATAATATATTCTTTATATAATTAAAAAAGTTTGGTTTCGTATTTAAAATATTATCTTATTTTAAATATTCTATTTATACTTCTATTTATAAACAATTCATATAAAATCTTATTTTATATTCTATACTTTAATAATTCCATTAATAAGTCTTGTTAACACTACGTTCATATTCAGTTTCAAATATCGATGTTAAAATCGATTCTTACTTCTCTATATAAGTTCTGACTTATATATTCCATTTATCCAATGATACATATTTTACTTAATTTATAAAATATTATTTATAAATTAATCTGCTCCATTTATCTGTTTACTTCTTTATATAAGTTCAGACTTATATATCTTTATTTATCAAATGATAAATATTTTCCTTAATTTAAAAACATTATTTAAAAACCATTCTTCTCAATTTATTTGTTGAAAACATGTTTTTATTTAATATATATTTTAAATAAATCAATTCATATCTCTATTATAACTCGAAATCCCCTTTTTATAATTCTATTTATTTTTTTCAAATATTTCCTTTTATATAATCTGTTGATTTTATAAAATTCCTTTATGTCAATATTAACCTTGAAATCTCTCTTATAAAACCCTTGATTTTATATAATAATTTATTTCAATATACGCATTGAAATTTCTCTTTCATAAAATCTGTTGATTTTAAATAACATTCTTATTTCAATATACACATTGAAATTTTCCTTTTTACATCCCAGGGTTTCTTATGGTATTTAAAATATCAAATGACAATGATCAATATCATCCAAACCCACATAATCAATAACAGATTATATACTCAGTCATATATCACAGCATATGAAAACAGTAAAATAAATGTTGAGGAATCCAGTTGGATCCCTCCAACCTATTTCCCTGCATTCACAGATGTTAAACAATATAATATAACGTTGATTTCATTTCAATATGAAATATTATGATAAACAGAATCAATATTTAATTAATGATTTATATATATATATATATATCGTTATCTATAATTTCAACCAATAAATCAGCAATTCAAACAAATAATCAACACACAACAATCAATCATCATTTATCAATAGTAGATTATATTTATAAAAATATAAACTGTACAGAGTTAGTGAGATTTACTCACATTGGACAGTTTATCGTTAAATGACGATAATCGATTGTTGATTCAGACCAGACAAATTATTTTGCTATAAATTGTAACGAGCTCCAATTCATTCCGAATCAGTTCCATTGTGTGGCCCTTGTCCATATGATCCTAACAGATCTTGTTTTGTCAGATTCTAATAACGTATGACGAAGTTATGAAATTAAGAAGTTAATATACATTTAAATAAAAAAACATGGATTTTTAATCTTCTAATGGGCCTCGCCCCTTTTTACACTGTCGGCCCATTAAATTCCTGCGCAACCCAAATAAACAGTATTCTTCTTCTACGATAGTTCAGACGCGAGCTCCAGTAATCCTCCACCATTTTGAAATCTTTAAGTAGCTCGTTCTCTCTCTTCCTTTCATGAATCTTCAAACGGATTTTGCCAGTTTACTACCCTTTAAATTCTCTTATATCCTATACCAAAAACGCATGACTCGATCCACCCATCTCCATCACGTCCCTCATTCTCGCGACAACCAAACCTGAAACCAGCAACCACCTTCAACATCGAGTTCCAAAAAAAAATTCATATTAGGAGTTGCTCTTCACCACAAGTTCGACTACAACCATGAATTCGTGAACCAATGCTTCAATATTCTATGAAATACAACCCTAGCTCAACGATTACTTACGCTGTGAAAAATTCAGCGATAAGAAAATGTGTCGATGCACATAAAAATCATACCATCTTCAAGCTGTTGATCTCAGCAACTCATAAATGTTATCATTTGATTGTTTAAGATGTTTCTTTCAACTGATTTGAATTTCCAAAGCCTCGCGTTTTGGTTTAAGAAAAGAAGTCTGGTAGCAAAAATTCATCGACCAAAGAAATAGAGTTTTTAGGGTTAGAAAGAAAAGTGGTGTATTTATAAAAAAATTTAAAATTTTAATATTAATTATTTTATTCGATTTTAATCAATCGTTGTGTATGTTTATCGTTTAAAAATTCCTACGATCACATAACATATCCATATTCGACGAAAATTGACATACGCCTACAGTTCAACATTACGGACCCAAAGGAACTAGTTTCGTCAAATTCCAAGTCCGTTTGCTCACACAGTGTATTTTTAAAGTGAAATTATTGGCTGTTTTTCACATTAAAATTCCATACGGGCATATACTAACTCCAAAAATCACGAAAATTGAAATCTAACAATAATTTAATATTCCGGATCCAACAAAATTACTTTCATCGAAAACGGAGCTCATTTGCAAAAACGGCTATTTTTAAAGCTCTAAATAAAACCATTTAAATATTAATTTATTTAAAAATAATTGAATAAATATTATCGCTTATATTCACAATAGAATATCATACAGCTCCAAAATATATATATTTGGATTTATAACTCGATATTTCAAATCTCGGTTAACTCGATATTCAATTTATATTAAAAATCTTTCTATATTACAAATAAATCATTATAAATAATAAAGGAATTCCATAGCGACTTTTCAAAAATTTGATTTGGACATAAATCAAAATCCACATGACGAAATCTCGATTTTTCTCTTCCATTAGAAATATATACTTCACTAGCTCCGAACGTTTCTTGTTTCACAGAAATCTGATTTAAAACGGATTATGTATTTTCGTTTAAAGTTCGAATCGCCAAATTACGAACTGCCACGCCATTTCGAGCTCGATTATAATTATAATATAATTATACATTCAACTGTCATTTATATAATATTCGTTAATATAATTCAACTCTAAACTGGATTAAATATTTTAAATTGTTTAATTCACACAATATTGTCAATTCAACTTAATTCCGATTATTACGGAATTAAATATATTATTCTACTATTTATATTATTTAAATATTCAATATTATTTAATTAAACAACCATTAAATCTCTGAATCATTATTTAAATAATTAAATTAATTAATTGTTATATCGATAAAAATACGGGACGTTACAAGAGCCGTCCATAATTGGTTTTATTGAGAAGAAGAAAAAAATAAATTGATTTTGTTTTTTAGACCTGAATTTTGAAAAAAAAATACTAATTTTGTTTTCAGATATGAATTTGAATTCTCATCTCAGTCCATTCAGTCAAATACAACCCCTTTGCTTCATTACTTATTTCATACTCTCTATGAGTTTATTAGTGTCATGTGATATATTTATTCAAAACAATTCTCCAGATATACTACAATTGTAACGAACTGAACTTCCCCTTACGGGAAAGCCCGGATTGAGTTGAGAACACGACAAATCAGAACATAGATAGAAGAACATTTCATTGCTTATTACAACAATTTACATCAGAGTACCAGAATATACAGAGTATGAACAAATAATATACATTTGATAAATATCAGATATTTACAAATTACAATGCAGCGGAAAATAATACTAAACACAACTGAAAAAGATACACGGATATAGAGCTTTCCGAATATCATTCCAGTTGTAAACCAGGATCCTGGGAATATAAATCTGCAAAACAAAAACTACTAGCTGCCCGTGTGGAAAATAGGGACACCCAGAGTTTAGGTTAAAACAATAAACTCTAGGTCAGTCATGTAACTGGTGTGAGAACTAAAACAGTTATTTAAAACTTTACATTAAAATCAGATATATCAAGGGACCACGCCGTATAACACGGAACGGGTTTCCTCCCAAGAATACCAGTGCATATAACAAAATAGCGCAATTCTTTTTGGAAAAATGAAGCTATTATAAGACTCAGTCCCATCACACAATGCAACGCAAGCCGGAGGATAGAGTTTTACCTTATAATAGCCAAATATGCTTGGTACGTTTAAAACAAATCATTTTGATACTATTATACGTGCATATATGTTTCAAAAAAAAATTCAATCATAATGTATCTATCATAGGCGACATGGGTACCACCTGTCATGTCGCCAATACTAGGCTCTACAATTCAAACCACAAAGTCACGTATTAGAAGTTGGATTTCCATTTGTGAACCAAGGCAAGGGATTGTCCTTACCACTTTGAGACTCTCTAACCAGAGCCTCAGGAAAGCGCACAAGCAAGCCTTGGATCGTCAGGGCCGGTCCACACGAAGTGGATTAAAATGCCTGAACAATGCGTTTCCCCGCCCTATGGGCTCCGTAGTAACCGATATAACCGATATATCCATCGGCTCCGTAGTAATCGATATATCCGAGGCGCCTCGCTATCCATCATCCACATAATAAGTAAAACATCTGGGCTTGCAAAACCCTGACACCACTCCAAGCTAGAAGGAAACGCATGTCCTTCCCGAGGTCCTCTCCCATTTCTGGTTCACACCGGGGTGTGATGCTCACGAATTAACGCTATACACAAAGCTATGCTATATTAAAGCTGTGCTTTGATCATCAACCACAAGACTCTACTTTTCAATAGAAGCCTTGATCATTTGCATCTTAGCATGCCACACAGGCAATTCACGCCATGCGACTGATGTCTACCGATATATAACCTCTGAGCTCGTACATCTCAGAGAAGGGTGTTAAGCAAGAGAATAAATTCTCTACCACCATACAGATATATATTTAATATAGATCAATCAACATGGAATAAAATCCAATGTCAGACACACATCCATTTGCAAGTTCGTTCTGGGTCTGAACGAAACCGGAGGCACCTTACTCCTCGTCCCATATGTCCAATACAGGTGAGAGGTCCTCGCATATCCAGTTGATCTCCAAGTACGTCTAGACGATCACCACTTATTACCTTGTCTTGGGTGTACAACCCAATCAAGACATCAGTAATCATCCAAACGATGTGAAGACCTCTGGTCTTCAACCACCGTCTTCATCGTCGACATATCGTCGAATCAGTTATTCAGAATGGGATAAACCCGGCCTTTCCGAATAACTCGTGTATCTTATAAACAAGTGCTATAAAAAGACAACATATGCCTCATTCCAATTCTGAATATTATTTTATTTAAATGTTCATATCCTTTGGGAAAGGTTCCCATTAATTTTATCAAAGATAATTTTTTTAAGTTTATTCTTTGATCTTCCGTTGGATATCAATTCAAACCAAATTAAGGTTTATCCAAACTAGTCGGGATTAGTGAACCTTACCGAAGTAATCATTTATTATATTTCCCAATCCCAACCTATTCATCCCATGGAGCAAAACTGGTAATACTCCATATCTAACACCACGGTGTTATCAATAAAATATTTACCATTTCACGTTCAAATCTAATTAAAGATTTAACTATCGCTTGGAGAAAAATTGGTGATACTCCATTCTCGATCATTTCACGAATTCGATAAACTCAATTATCTCATTCACATTACAATCTAATTAAAGATTCATTAAAACTATAATTCAGTTTTAATCTCAAAATTCATTACTTAATGATTATTCAAAGTTAAGAAATTAATCTTATCTTTAACTGGGTTAAAGAACTAATGTCATTTAAAACACAGTTCACGATAAACCCAAAATCACATTCCATTAATTATGGAATCTTCACGGAAAACAGATCAATATAAACTTCCGTATCCAACCAATAATATAAATGGAATAACGGCAAAGCCTTTTGAATTCCATATATAGTAACGGTCCTCCTCGACAGAAGTTCACATTGGTTATTACCAAATCGAATTCCATTCCATTCCAATTTATTATATTATTGGAAAACTCTTCTTTGGAAAATTCCCATAAATCTTAATTAAAAGATTTATAAATTCCGAATCATATTTCACTGTAAATCGGGTTAAAGAACAAATGTCGTTAAAAACATAGTTCACAATAAACCTAATTCACATTCCAATTATTAAATATAGCTGGAACTCTAATAATATTAATTAAAAGATTCATTCTTTTCCCACGGGATTTAAGAACAGTGTTACCGAAGACACCGTTCACGACAACGCAAAATCCAATTCTTTTATTCAATTCCAATTAAATATTAATTAATTGGAAAATTTCACTAAATCTTAATAAAAAGATTTATTCTTTCCTCAACTGGGTTTAAGAACAGTGTTTATGAAGACACCATTCACGACAAACCCAAAATCCAATTCAATATTAAATAGAAGGCTCTAAATAGAAATTATATCGGCTTATATTCAATATCAAATTCTGAAATCAACAAATATCGTATTGGGAATAACGATATATATATCTTCCAAATTCCTCCACAATATTCGTATAATCATGGAATCCAATATCGAAATATTCCGAAGATTATTTCCATTCCAATTCATATATTGGAAATTCTGGTTATTTTTTAAAACCATTTCAAATCCAATTTATTTATTTAAAAATATTGGATTATAATTCTAGTTCATAACTAGTTCATTTTGATAAAAAAAATTAATATTTTCAAATATGGAATTTTTCATCCTAATTCTTTTCAAATCATTTATTTTGATTTTACACAAATTACTGATATTTTAAATAATTTTATCAAGGCTCGTACAGTCAATTTCCATAAACGGTCATCGAACTGCACTTACAACGACCTTTTCCAAATTTTATTTGGACATAATTCCAAATCCAACCGTTAGATTTCAAATCTCTTATATTCACTGGAAAGCTCTTTTCGATGCGAACCCAATGGTTCCGGCTTTAGGAGAATCTGACGATCGGATCTCCCGTAATGTCAGTTCAAAGTCAATGGTCGAAATTCACGAACTGCCACGGCGCGAGGCGTTCTATTCAGGCCATTAAATATATATAATATATATATTATATATATTTTGTCGATTTCCATGTAAAACGTATTTTATAAATCGTTTTAAATTCGTTTTCAAAAGGATTTCAACTTCGTTTTCAATTTTAAATCAAAATTGAATATTCCATATCATTGATATATAAATGATAATATTTTCAAAACATAAGATTTTGAAATCACTTCCTTTTCAATATTCATTATAAAAATGAATAAAATCGATATAAATATCGTTCACGTCAAAATGGCGTTAATCTAACCAACACGGATTATATATTTAAATATTTTCGTGTCCATCCCAAATCGGACATCAAAATCATATTTTGATCTATTACTGAATATTATTTTAAAATATTAGTTATTTTAAAATATTCATTATTCGTCATTTTAAAATATTCTTTATTTTAAAATATTCATTCCTTCCGAATTGGAATCAGACACAGTCAATTACCATATAATTTTATTTATATGGATTTCATACACACATGTACACAATGATAATCAAACACAGTCAACCATCATCCAGAGTGCATTACACAACTTCATAAGCGTTAAATATAAATAATTAACGCTTACAATAGTCTATCAACCCATCGATTGATATACAACTATATATTGGGATTAGTGTATGTCCAATATCATTCCAATACCCGTGGGGGGTTTTCAAACAACAAACACTGATTATTATTTGTGCAGTTGGGCGATGTGTAAAATATATCATCCCAATCCATATCGGTCAAATGTGTGTACATAAACAAACGTCCGATTTGTAAATGAATATTTATTTTATTCATATACATGTTAAAAATTATATTTTTAGCTATAAAATATTTATTTCATCTCATGAATATTTAATATAGTTCTTTTAATAAAAATGGTATTTTTATTGTTCTAATATTTTTATAAAATTTCGACAGCATAATGACGTGATACTAAACCCGGAATAAGGTCTAGCCTTATCGCTCGCCTAATAATGGCTCGCGCCATGTACACCCCAAATTCTATCAATTTAATTCATTTTCCAAACCAAATTCAACCAAATAATCGAATCAACCAAACAGTCAAACAAACATGGTTTCAAACAAAGGTGTCGGGTGCTTCTGAGCACCGTCTGCATCCTAGTATATATTTTTAACTAGAAAATAAACTAAAGTGAGAAGTTCTCACCATTGGGATCCACTCCTCCATTCTGTTCTGAATTTCTGAACATTTTGGATTTGCTCGAAATTCCAACGCAAACTTTTCTACGTTGTTCATAATAAAATTCACATTTTTAATATAATGTTTATATATTATAAATCATATATTTATATCGCTATATATATATATATATATAAAAGATCACATTTTTATATCGCTACTTATATAATAAAAATCATATTTTCATATTGCTATATATATAATTAAAATCATATTTTCATATCGCTATATATATAATAAAAATCATATTTTCATATCCCTATATATATAATAAAAATCATATTTTTATATCGCTATATATAATAAAAATCATATTTTTATATCGCTATATATATATAATAAAAATCATATTTTTATATTGCTATATATATATATATATATAATAAAAGTCATATTTTTATATATTCCATTCATATAAAAAAATCCAATTTTTAGATTAATAAAAATCCTATCTTTTCTATTTTAAATTAAAAATCAAATCTTTATTTTGTCTACATAAAAATCATAATTTTAATTCACTATATATATAAAAACTGATTTTTTTATGTATGATATATATAAAAAAACGATTTTTAAATTTATAAAACTAACTACATACAAATTAAATAAATAATAAAAAAGAAAACTCACTTTTCTTCAGTGGGGGCTGCGGGTTCGTCGGAGAGGGTGCTGGAGAGGCGGCGTCGATCGACTACGGGGGGTGGGGAGCCACTGACGGTCGCGGGTGGGTTTTTGCGGTTTGAGGAGGGGGACCAGGGTTTGATTTAGTCTTGGGGGGGGGGGGGTTCGAAGGACAGGAGAGAGGAGAGGCATCCACGGCGGTGCCAGGCGAGAGTAGGTGGGACGATGGTAGCGGCGGCGACTTCGAGGAAGGGAGTTGAGAGCAATCGCGTTCTTTTTTTTTCGATCTGTATGTCAGCGGAGAGAAAGAAGGAAGGGGGGTTTATGTAAATATATATATATATTAATTTTTTCCCCAAAAATGTTGACTTTCCATTCGAACTCCAAACGAGACCCAACGACCATCGCCCCTAGCTAATTACCCTCATTCCGAACACAATGGGATATGTATCGTAACCCCATTCAGCTGTTACGATCAGTTTCCGCTAAATTTAAAATATAAGTCATTATATTTTAAATTCAAATGCACATTTTAATTTACCGGGGCCACATACGGACTCCAAAAATTCCAGAAAAATAAATCTAGCTATGTTTTGACGATACAGTCCTAACAAAACTATTTTCATTGAATTTGGAGACTGTTTGAAAAATGGTCACTTTCCAGTCGATTAAATTCAAACTAAATTGACCAAACACGTTTAAATTCGTCACGCTCACATATTGATCCCAAAAATTATGAAAATTGGAATCTAGCAATAATTTGATATTCCAGATCCAACAAAAGTGGTCTCGTCGAAAACGGAGGTCGTATGCAAAATCGCAATTTTTAAGGGCTATATATTATATAAATTCCATAGCGACTATTCTGAATTTTCAACTGCGCATAACTTTTTATTCTTGCTATGAAATCTGGATTTTTCACATTCGTTGGAAAGATACTTTCAAACAAATTCAAATATTTCTGGTTTCACCAAAATCCGTTTTTTTTAAATCCTGTACGTTCATTTGAAATTTGAAATCGAATTTTCAAACTACCATGCCATTTCCAATTCCTTTTATAATTAAAATAAATAATTGTATTCTAATTTCAATTTAAATAAATTTATACGTTCTAATTCTATTCAAAACAAATTTCTAGTCGTTATTATTTAAAATAAATCATTTTAAATATTCAAAATTCATTAAAATAGCCAAAATAAAAAATTTAAATTGGTTCTGATTTCCCGGGTTGTTACAATCTCCCTCACTTATATCTTTTCATTCTCGAAAACGAACGGAGCTGAAAGTTGTTTAACTAACCAACTTAACTTTCAGTTTGGCTTTCATTCTTCAACTTTTCAGTTTCTAAGAATTTTCAACTTTTTCAAAAATTTGGCTAACACCCTAAATTTCCGAAAAATTTCGCCATAACCTCCTTTGTACGGGGAGACATTTAAAGCGGCAACTAGCCACGCAGGACCCTCATCATCCAAAAAGAAAAAGATAAGCAGCTAGCCAATCGGCTCATAAAATCATCCAAACCCAAGAAAATAGTAAACATGTACCTATTTGTTGGGCATACAAATTTATTCTTGCTCTCTAGCCTCCTTGCTATGACCTGTCCAATACATATACATGTATATGCATGCAATTTCAATCCATTTTCAATTCAGTTCAACATTTGATTCAATTTGGCTTAATGGTTCAAAATTTTAATTAATCAAACAACACAATCAGCAATCAATTAATTGATTATTGTTTCAAACACAACTTTTTTATATATAAAAATCCATTTTTGATGCCAAGTTACAAAAATAGACCCTATCTAGTTTTGGTTCTCACACCAGTCAATTGGAAATATATGGAAATCACACTTTCGAAACTCGAACATAGAATCTGATGTTGATATATCAATCATCAGAATCATCTTCGGGCGACTAGAGTGTGATTCTATATCTATCCAGTATATTAAAACTTAGAATATACGTTCATGACGCGTATATGCAAAATCTCATATACTTGATTGTCCAAAATAAAATAAAATAATATACTCAAATACGTATAATTAGATTAAATTTTCAAAACAAAATTGGTTTTATTTTTTTCTAAAAATAAACTCTTCAGACTCATTCTAGGATACTACTGATCCTATCTCTAACAAGTCATTCTCATTGGATATTACTAGTCCAATCTCTGATGAATTCTTTCGTTTGGTTCTAATGTGTCTTGTTTTCAAGCTCTGTAAACCAAAGCTCTGATACCAAATGTAACGACCTGAACTTCCCCTTACGGGAAAGCCTGGATTGAGTTGAGAATATGACAAATCAAAACACAAATAGAAGAAAATTTCATTGCTTATTACAACAATTTACATCAGAGTACCAGAATATACAGAGTATGAACAAATAATATACACTTGATAAATAAAAGAGATTTACAAATTACAATGCAGCGGAAAATAATACAAAACACAACTGATAGAGATACACGGATACAGAGCTTTCTGAATATCATTCCAGCTGTAAACCAGGATCCTGTGAATATAAATCTGCAAAACCAAAACTACTAGCTGCCCATATGGAAAATAGGGGCACCCAGAGTTTAGGTTAAAACAATAAACTCCAGGTCAGTCATGTGACTGGTGTGAGAACTAAAATAGTTATTTAAAACTTTACTTTAAAATCAGATATATCAAGGGACCACGCCATATAACACGGAATGGGTTTCCTCCCAAGAATCTCAGTGCATATAACAAAACAACGCAATGCTTTTTAAAAAAATGAAGCTATTATAAGACTCAGGTCCCATCACGCAATGCAACGCAAGCCGGAGGATAGAGTTTTACCTTATAATAGCCAAACATGCTTGGTATGTTTAAAACAAATCATTTTGATACTATTACAAGTGTATATATGTTTCAAAAACAATTTCAATCATAATGTATCAATCATAGGCGGCATGGGTACCATCTATCATGTCGCCAATACTAGGCTCTACAAATAAAACCACAAAGTCACGTATTGGAAGTTGGATTTCCATTTGTGAACCAAGGCAAGGGATCATCCTTACCGCTTCGAGACTCTCTAACCCGAGCCTCTGGCAAGCGCGCAGGAAAGCCTTGGATCATCAGGGCTGGTCCATGCGGAGTGGATTAAAATTACTGAACAATGCGTTTCCCTGCCCTATGGGGCGTAAATGAGCCGGATGACTCAAAATCCATCGGCACCGTAGGAACCGATATATCCGAGGCGCCTCGCTATCCATCATCCACAGAAGTAAAATGTATGGGCTTGCAAAACCCTGACACCACTCCTAGCCAGAAGGAAACGCATGTCCTCCCTGAGGTCCTCTCCCATTTCTGGTTCACACCGGGGTGTGAGGCTCGCGAATTAACGCTATACACAAAGCTATGCTATATTAAAGCCTTGCTTTGATCACCAACCACAAGACTCTGCTTTCCAACAGAAGCCTTGATCATTTGCATATCAGCATGTCACACAGGCAATTCACGCCTTGCGACTGATGTCTATCGATATATAACCTCTGAGCTCGTATGTCTCAGAGAAGGGTGTTAAGCAAAAGAATAAATTCTCCGCCACCAAACAGATATATATTTAATAGAGATCAATCAACATGGAATAAAATCCAATGTCAGACACACATCCATTTACAAGTTCGTTCTGGGTCTGAACGAAACCGGAGGCACCTTATTCCTCGTTCCATATGTCCAATAAAGGAGAGAGTTCCTTGCAAATCTGGTCGATTTCCAAGTACGTTAGGACGATCACCACTTATTACTTGTCTTAGGTGTACAGCCCAATCAAGACATCAGTAATCATCCAAACGATGTGAAGACCTCCGGTCTTCAACCACCGTCTTCATCGTCGACATATCGTCGAATCAGTTATTCAGAATGGGATAAACCCGACCTTTCTGAATAACTCGCGTATCTTATAAACAAGTGCTATAAAAACACAACATACGCCTCATTCCAATTATGAATATTCTTTTATTTAAATATTCATATCCTTTGGGAAAGGTTCCCATCAATTTTATCAAAGATAAATTCTTTAAATTTATTCTTTAATCTTCCATTGGATGTCAATTCAAACCAAATTAAGGTTTATCCAAACTAGTAGGGATTAGCGAACCTTACCTAAGTAATCATTTATTATATTTCCCAATCCCAACCTATTCATCATATGGAGAAAAATTGGTAATACTCCATATCTAACACGACGGTGTTATCGGTAAAATTATTTACCATTTCACGTTCAAATCTAACTAAAGATTTAACTATCGCTTGGAGCAAAACTGGTGATATTCCATTCTCAATCATTTCATGAATTCGATAAATTCAATTATCGCATTCACATTACAATCTAATTAAAGATTCGTTAAAACTCTAATTCAGTTTAATCTAAAAAATCATTACTTAATGATTATTCAAAGTTAAGAAATTAATCTTATCTTTAACTGGGTTAAAGAACTAATGTCATTTAAAACACAATTCACGATAAACCCAAAATCACATTCCATTAATTATGGATTCTTCATGGAAAAAGATTGATATATATAATCAATATAAACTTCCGTATCTAACCAATAATATAAATGGAATAACGGAAAAGCCTTTTAAATTCCATATATAGTAACGGTCCTCCTCCATAGCAGTTCACATCGGTTTTACCAAATCGAATTCCATTCCATTCCAATTTATTTTATTAAATTGGAAAACTCTTCTTTGGAAAACTCCCCAAAATCTTAATTAAAAGATTTATAAATTCCAAATCATATTTCACTGTAAATCGGGTTAAAGAACGAATGTCGTTAAAAACACAGTTCACAATAAACCCGATTCGCATTCCATTTCATTCCAATTATTAAATATAAATGGAACTCTAATAATCTTAATTAAAAGATTCATTCTTTTCCCACGGGGTTTAAGAACAGTGTTACTGAAGACACCGTTCACGACAACCCAAAATCCAATTCTTTTATTCAATTCCAATTAAATATTAATTAATTGGAAAATTTCACTAAATCTTAATAAAAAGATTTATTCTTTCCTTAACTGGGCTTAAGAACAGTGTTTATGAAGACACCATTCATGACAAACCCAAAATCCAATTCAATATTAAATACAAGGCTCTGAATAGAAATTATATCGGCTTATATTCAATATCAAATTCTGAAATCAACAAATATCGTATTGGGAATAACGATATATATATCTTCCAAATTCCTCCACAATATCTGTATAATCACGGAATCCAATATCGAAATATTCCGAAGATTATTTCCATTCCAAATCCATTCCAATTCATATATTGGAAATTCTGGTTATTTTTAAAATCATTTCAAATCCAATTTATTTATTTAAAAATATTGGATTATAACTCTAGTTCATAACTAGTTCATTTTGATAAAAATATTTTTTTTCTTTTCAAATATGGATTTTTTCATCCCAGTTCTTTCCAAATCATTTATTATGATTTTATACAAGTTATTGATATTTTTAATATTTTTATCAAGGCCCATACTGTCGATTTCCATAAACGGTCATCGAACTGCACTTACAGCGGCCTTTTCCAAATTTGATTTGGACATAATTCCAAATCCAACCGTTAGATTTCAAATCTTTATATTCGTTGGAAAGCTATTTTTGATACGAACCCAACGGTTCGGTTTTAGGAGAATCCGACGGTCGGATCTCCCGTAATGTCAGTTCGAAGTCAATGGTCGAAATTCGCGAACTACCGCGGCGCGGTGCGTTCTATTCAGGCTATTAAATATATATAATATATATTGTATATATTTCATCGATTTCCATTTAAAACATATTTTATAAATCGTTTTAAATTCGTTTTCAAAACGATTTCAACTTCATATTCAATTTTAAATCAAAATTGAATATTCCATATCATTGACATATAAATGATAATATTTTCAAAACATAAGATTTTGAAATCACTTCCTTTTCGATATTCATTATAAAAATGAATAAAATCGATATAAATATCGTTCACGTCAAAATGGCGTTAATCTAATCAACATGGCTTTATATATTTAAATATTTTCATGTCCATCCCAAATCGGACATCAAAATCATATTTTGATCCATTACTGAATATTATTTTAAAATATTCATTATTTGCCATTTTAAAATATTCGTTATTTTAAAATATTCATTTCTTCTTAATTGGAATCAGACACAGTCAATTACCATATAATTTTATTTATATGGATTTCATACACACATATACACAACGATAATCAAACACAGTCAACCATCATCCAGAGTGCATTATACAACTGCATAAGCATTAAATATAAATAATTAACGCTTACAATAGTCTGTCAACCCATCGATTGACATACAACTAAATATTGGGATTAGTGTTTGTCCAATATCATCCCAGTACCCGTGTGGGGTTTTCAAACAACAAACACTGATTATTATTTGTGCAGTTGGGCGATGTGTAAAATATATCATCTCAATCCATATCGGTCAAATGTGTGTACATAAACAAATCGTCCGATTTGTAAATGAATATTTATTTTATTCATATACACGTTAAACATTATATTTTTAACTATAAAATATCTATTTCACCTCATGAATATTTTATACAGTTCATTTATACAATAAAAATGATATTTTTATTGTTCTAATATTTTTAGAAAATTTCGGCAGCATATCGGCGCGATACTGGAACCTAAATAAGTTCTAGCCTTATCCCTCGCCTAATAATGGCTCGCGCCATGTACACCCCAAATTCTATCAATTCAATTCATTTCCCAAAAAAAATTCAACCAAATAATCCAATCAACCAAACAAACATAGTTTCAAACAAAGGTGTCGGGTGCTTCTAAGCACCGTTTGCATCCTAGTATATATTTTTAACTAGAAAATAAATTAAAGTGAGAAGTTCTCACCTTTGGGATCCACTCCTCCATTCTATTCTGAATTTCTGAACAGTTTGGATTTGCTCAAAATTCCAACGCAATCTTTTCCACGCTGTTCATAATAAAAATCACATTTTTAATTTGATGTTTATATATTAAAAATCATATTTTTTATATCGATATATATATATATAAGATCACATTTTTATATTGCTATATATATAATAAAAATCATATTTTCATATTGCTATATATATAAAAAAATCATATTTTTGCTATATATATAATAAAAATCATATTTTTATATCGCTATATATATAATAAAAATCATAATTTTATATCGCTATATATATAATAAAAATCATATTTTTATATATTCCATTTATATAAATAAAAAAAATCCAATTTTTAGATTAATAAAAATCTAATCTTTTCTATTCTAAAAATCCTATCTTTTTTATTTTAAATTCAAAATCAAATCTTTATTTTGTCTGCATAAAAATCATAATTTTAATTCACTATATATATATAAATTGATTTTTTATGTATGTTATATATAAAAAAATGATTTTTAAATTTATAAAACAAACTACATACAAATTAAATAAATAATAAAAAAAACTCACTTATTTCATAGGGGGGCTGCGGGTTCGTCGGAGAGGGTGCTGGAGAGGCGGCGTCGGTCGACTGTGGGGGTAGGGGAGCCACTGACGGTCGCGGGTAGGTTTTTGCAGTTTGGGGAGGGGGACTAGGGTTCGATTTAGGCCTTGGGGGAGGGGGGGTTCGAAGGACTGGAGAGAGGGGGCATCCACGGCGGCGCCTGGCGAGAGGGTGGGGGATGACGGCAGCGGCGGCGACTTCGAGGAAAGGGGGATGAGCGCGATCGCATTCTTCTTTTTTTTAATTTTGTTTCGATCTGTATGTCAGGGGAGAGAAAGAAGGAAGGGGGGTTTACGTAAATATATATATTTTATATTATTTTATTTTTTTCCCAAAAATGTTGACTTTCCATTCGAACTCCAAACGAGACCCAACGACTGTCACCCCTAGCTAATTACCCCCATTCCGAACACAATGGATATGTATCATAACCCAATTTGGCTGTTACGATCAGTTTCCACTAAATTTAAAATATAAATCATTATATTTTAAATTCAAACGCACATTTTATCTTACCGGGCCACATACAGATTTCAAAAATTCCAGAAAAATAAATCTAGCTATGTTTTGACAATACGGTCCTAACAAAACTAATTTCGTCGAATTTAGAGACCGTTTGAAAAACGGTCACTTTCCAGTCGATTAAATTCAAACTGAATTGACCAAACACGTTTAAATTCACCACGCTCACATATTGATCCCAAAAATTTTGAAAATTGGAATCTAGAAATAATTTGACATTCCAGATCCAACAAAAGTGGTCTCGTCGAAAAACGAAAGTCGTTTGCAAAATCGCTATTTTTAAGGGCTATATATTATATAAATTCCATAGCGACTATTCTGAATTTTCAACTGGACATAACTTTTTATTCCCGCTATGAAATCTGGATTTTTCACATTCGTTGGAAAGATATTTTCAAACAGATTCAAATATTTTTGGTTTCACTAAAATCTGGTTTATTTTGAATCCTGTACGTTCATTTGAAATTTGAAATCGAATTTTTAAACTACCGTGCCATTTCCAATTCCTTTAATAATCAAAATAAATATTTATATTCTAATTCCAATTCAAATAAATTTATACGTTCATATTTTATTCAAAACAAATTTATAGTCATTATTATTTAAAATAAATCATTTTAAATATTCAAAATTCACTAAAATAGCCAAAGTAAAAAATTTAAATTGGTTCCGATTTTCCGGGTTGTTACAATAGTGCATGCTTTCGGTGGTCCATTAAGATTACATATGTTACTAATTAATATAATTAGGCTACTTATGAGTTGCGTGTCCTTTTTTGTGGATATTTGTTGCATGTACAGATCATACTACATAGGTTTCCGTGTTATGTATGATTTAGTAAATTATATGAGGTTGTACATTTTAAATGCCTAGTGCTAGGACAAAGGATTTGTTAATTGACAATAGTACGACATTGAAGCCACATATGAACTCTTGCAGTATACATCATGTTTTCTATTTCCAATGAGACATATTAGTAGCTATTTAATTCATTTGTTCAGCTAGTCACGTGGGCATCTTGTATGGTTTTCTGTGTTTTAAATAAATGCCTTGCGTAATTGTCGTACTGAAGTTGAGCTAGGTCAAAGTATATACATATACCTGATTTAATTTCGCAAATATTTTAATGGGGCCCGTAGTTGTAGGTTGCAAGTATATATCATTCATTTTGCACGAAGTAGCATGGCTTGTCTAAAGCTAATAGCTTTCACCTATTCATGTATGTGAAATTATAGCAACCAAGTATATAATACTTCTGCATGTGATAAGAACCATGTTGTTGCCTTGCTCTGGAAACTAGCACCATCCTGTTGGCTTTCATTCCATGACATGGTAGCATTTTGTGTAGTTGCATTATGGATCAGATATGCATATAGTAGCTACTTCGTTGATTAAAGTTATCTAGTTATCTAGTATGATATTACATTGTCATTTATATGTCACTTAATTGTGGCGTTCGCATGTGATATTTATTATGTGATTTATTAATGATGTTTAATATCATCATATTTATTTAATTAGGGAATATCATGAATATAATCACATACCTAAAGCAAAAGCTTATGACAACTATAATTAAAAATCTGTCATGCTATGGCTATAATTTTTGATATTTCAGTTGTCATATGGACCTAAAGCGTAGTGTTTTATAACACTCAAAATATATTTCATATGTATACTAAGAACTGAATTTAAAATTTTTTTGGTGTCTCTTTACAACTATAAATATTTTACAACTGTAAATATTTTACATTAATAATGAATTAACTGAAATAAAATGTCACCTAAGTGACCTCTCTTATTTTGGTGGTTCATGAAACTGTTTAATATTTGTGTGTAGTTAATCATGCGAGTATTAGCTGACCCAAAGGAAGACTAATATTTGGCCGAATCACTTACATATTTGTAATGATAAAATCATGACAATTATAAGGTTTTTCGAGTGAATAATTAATCGACCCAAAGGAAGGTTGTTATTTGACTTGAATTTATTGTCAGTGTTTGATCATTACAATAAGAGTACCACTTACAGTTAATATTATTGTCCAAAGACTTGATATTAATGTGTACTAGGTATCGTGAGAAGAGACTTACCAATTGTTTGAGTTTACTACAGTTGATATTTGGCTATGAGCTTATACAGTCAATCTTCATTTTATTTTTTGTTCATTTTCAGCTAATTTAACTGAATTATCTGCAAATATAAATAATACTCCCATCTTGTTTTGGGATAAATATAAAGGTTTGTAAGAGAGCATGTTATTTGTTTTTGACTTTATAGATTTAATTCTTGTAATTAGGAGGGTTACAACCAATCCTACTATGGTTAGATATTCTTATAATGTTATGAAGAATATTGAAAGATGGTATAATTTAAAAAGGCAAGAGTTAAATGATCATTAAGTAAATATTTCAGAAGCTTTTCAAGGATGGACTATATGTAACGATACCTATTTTTTGATAGGTTGTCTACTGAAAATGGAAATGATTCTGTGAAAACAATAAGGGGAAACTGGCTTTTTTGTGGTGCTTGATTCCTTAAATTCAAAGTAAAAGAAATAAAAACAAGTACTATATGGAAAAATATCGCTTCAAAAGTAAAAGTCACTCAAGTTATTATTATTATTATTATTGTTATTGTTATTTTGGTGCTAGCTCCAGTATTATCGTTTTAAGATTAATATTATTTTTAAGAATAAAATGTCATCTTATTGGGCTAATTTAGCGCTTTGGTAATTAGTAGAGAAATTGAAGTTTTTTCTTTTAGGATTCAAAGTTATCCTTTGATATACATTTTTTGTATCAATAAAGATGAACAAATCGCTAAGGATTTAGAAGAAAAGAAATAACATACAGATATATTTATAGTTATTTCTTTAATGGGATATATGGACATAAAAAGTTATTATTGAGATTTAAGTCAAACTGTTTGAATTTATTTGGTATTTTTATGTTGTCATTTAGACAGATTTCAGTTTTATATTTCTAATAAGAACATGTTAGGTTATTATTGTTCATCAAGAAATAGTAATGTTGATTTATGAATAAATTCAAAATCTTATGTAATTGAAGCTATTAATGTCTGATATACAAGTTATAGCTACTTATGCTAAAATAGCTTGTGTAATGATATCTCAAATTTTGTTTTGGTGACTAATATAATTATTTGTTTCGGTTTACTAAGGAATTATAGATTGAGATATCATAAAGATATAAAATACTCTATTGATATTCTAAGCGATTTAAAGTTTATAATTTTTTTATTTATGAATCCACACTAAGGAAAAGTTTAAAGCGGGAAATGCAATAATTTTTTGAGGATGTTGAGTTTGGGGGAGAAATAGAGTATTGTCATTGTCTTTAGAGAGAATCGTTATCTTTGATTCAACTACGGTTATTTCTTCGGCTAAAGTTTAAGATTTATTTTCTTCCATTAATAAGTAAATTAAGAACTATAATAAGACGATGTTAAAGAAAATTCCCCTTTAAGCTAAGGTTACTTGTAACACCCCGCGAATTCTATAACAGTGAAATTCACAAAATAAAGTATAATTAATTTCAAATCAAAGAACTAAGGGAAACGGGATACGCCATTGCGTTCGTCTCGGAAAAATACGCGAAATAGAGTCCGAGTTTTCGAAAAACGGAGTCCGTATGAAGAAGATATGGCCTCCGGAAGTTTCTGAATTAAGTTTAAAAATTCGAACATAAGAAAGACAGCTCAGAAAAATAATTCAAATTCAAAAATCGGGCCCAATTGGCCAAGGCGGGAAAACTCCCGCCTAAGGCACCCAGGTCGACCTGGGCTAGCCATGTCGACAGGGCTGTCGACAGGGCTGTCGACCTGGTCCAGAGCCAGGTCGAACCCAGCCCACCCTGGCTGACCAGGTCTGTGTTTGGCCGATTTCCAGAAGCTTGCTTTGTCATTAGGGCTAGGTGGCAGGCTCTAATTGGTCTCTCTTTCGAATGAATGGCTACGATCAATCCAAGCAGCATCGATGGTCCTAATTAGTTCAAAAACTCTATAAAAATGACCCTAGACTCAACCTAATCTATTCATTCAAAAATAAGAACGAAGCCACCATGCTGCTGAGGAACGACTAGGAGTAGCCACCAAATTGGAGAGAAGATTAGGAGGCGAGTTCTAAAGCGTAAAGCAACCTAAACAAATCAAATCAGCACTTACGAGTCGCATCTCCAATTGGAGAATTCGTCACATAATTGTAAGTAGAGTATTATTTTGGTATGAACAAATAACCGTGTTGGTTTGTATACTTGATTTGTGGTGATAAAGTAATTCATATTTATGCGTTACTATGATTCTTATCGATTTGGAATATTGTATACGTTTGGATATTCACAAAACATGTTATTTATTATAAAAACTACATGTTTGCGGTAGTTTTATGCAAGTATACGTTTGGAATATTCGCAAATTATGTAATTCATGTTGAAGCTACATGTATGTAGTTGTTTAATTTAAATTCATGCAAGTTTGGGGTTTTGCTACTATGCCATCATAATGTGTATTTTTGTACAAGAATCATTTTGTGTGTAATTGGAACAAATTTGGGTTATTATAACTCATATGAAATTATGTTGAAAATTTGGCATCATGGTCTATGCATTAAGCCATGCTTTTGTACTAGAAAACCTCTTTGCGAACTTATGAATATGACTAGGCTAAGATTGATATTTTGTAGAATTGGAAACCATGTTAGGCCTATATTGTTCACAAGAATTATGTGGTAAAATATGTGACATATCGCTAGGCTAAATTTACAATCCCCTTTGCAAGTTTGTATGACTAAAGTAAAAATCATGATTTCATGTTAGAAATATTTATGCCATAAGTATATATGTGCCATGGTTATGTGAATAGATTTAAAATCATGATTAAGTTGGAATAATCCTAGTTGAACTATACTTTTGTAAATCCCTTTGTAAACATGTAGGAATCTTATGAACATGATTTACTTATGTTTGACATTATGCCTAAATAAAAATAGGTTTATGTTGTAGTTGAGACTATGTGTCAATAATGATATCCAATTTAGATTTTTATCTCAACTACAAGTTTACATGCTTTGATTCATGTCACTTATGCTTTATGACCAAAGTATATGTTATTGCTATGCAAGTACACCAGTTTCTATTTTGTAATTCCAACGTTATGTTGCAAGTTCATGCGTTCACCATTCCTTTTTTTTGTGTATGTAATCACGCTTTAAGCCTCCCCTTTTTCATGGCTAGGTTGGGCTTAAAAAGGCTAAGCCCAACATATAATAAACGAACGTATTAAACGGGGGAAAATAACGTTGGGCTAAACTAATTAATAAATGAAAAGATAAAGTAAAAGGGGCCCAAAACTCAAGTATGGGTTGGGCCCATGATTGGTGTAACCTTTACACCATTGATTTTAATAATGGGCCGCAAATATTTACATATAAACAAAGAAGAAAGACAAAATATGTAAATGTAGAAAATACGATATGTTTAACCCGAGGTTGGATTGAGTTGTGATGTAAACCTGCCCGGAACCGCCCGGCTGTCCAGTAGTCACAACAATACCTATCCAATGTGGGTGGTTAAACATGGAGCCCAATAAGGACCCGAGGTTAGACTGAGTTGTGGCGTAAGACTGCCCGGAACCAACCGGCAACAGGCAGCCACAACAATACCTGTCTAATGTGAGAGGTCAAGGCTTTAATAAGACAATTAAAGCTGAGTCAGCATTGTTAGGATTAAGGGGACTAAAGACTTAATCAAAATAGAACATGCTAAACTAAACAGACTGATTGGGGGTTAGGTTATAAAACACTTAACCAACTTAGCATGTTGGCTAGAGATAGAAAACCTAGTAACGGGGGACCCTTTTCAGCAGTAACCCTATAAGGTGTATCATGATACCCTGAAACTAGGCAGGGTGGGGCACGATTACTGGGCTGATTGTAAGAGGTCAAATCGACGGCGGTGGTGTAGCAGTGTAGGTTCTAACGGGGTGCGGGCGTGCACACACTCCGGCGCAGAAAAATAAAGCACTGGGCACCAGTAGCATACCTGTGCATTCTAAGGTTGTGTCGGGCCGCTGCCATGGGACTTGATACACCCCATGGTGGGACCAGCATAGGTAACTACAACATCGGGGGCCGTAAGACACATGTAACTATGCGAGTAGGAGCCGATCATCATAGAATGGATCATTTCACCCTGATTATGGGGTGCCTGTTGGGAACTAGTTTATATGGGTTCAGAGATTAACATGGGGTACGATAGTATATTCGACCCTAGACAACTTAACTAAGTTTATAGTGCTTTCCCACTTCTTGTTTATACTTATCATACCCAGTTCTTTATTCATAGACAGAATAGTCCTAGACTTACTCAGGCTTTATGTCTGACTCTACTTTTCTTTCGTCTTCTTTTCTTCCGTTCCCCCCCCCCCCCCAGGTCCACAGGGAGGGAACACTGCAGCTTGACCAGCTTTTTCATCTAGCCTGAAGGAAAAGAAATGTATCGCTTGGATCTCTTTCACTTTGAGCTATGGCTTTGGATTGCAATTGCGGGGACTTATGCAGTTTACTTATGTTTCATGCTTCTTTAAGTTTTGAGAATAAAGACAGTTTTATTGTTGTAATAATTAGAAATGTGATTTGAGACAATTATGGAAATGCTGATGTAAACATTTACTTTATGAAATAAAGTCTGTTGTTTTTCCGCTGCTGATTTATTTATGTTTTTATATCTGTCTTGTGTTTTTATCTGTGACCTTTTACCTATAAACCCCCATCAAAGTTAAGGCATTCCCTTTGTGAGTGACCTTAACCGAGGTGGGGTGTTTCACTGGTTGTGTCGGGCCGCTGCCATGGGACTTGATACACCCCATGGTGGGACCAGCATAGGTAACTACAACATCGGGGGCCGTAAGACACATGTAACTATGCGAGTAGGAGCCGATCATCATAGAATGGATCATTTCACCCTGATTATGGGGTGCCTGTTGGGAACTAGTTTATATGGGTTCAGAGATTAACATGGGGTACGATAGTATATTCGACCCTAGACAACTTAACTAAGTTTATAGTGCTTTCCCACTTCTTGTTTATACTTATCATACCCAGTTCTTTATTCATAGACAGAATAGTCCTAGACTTACTCAGGCTTTATGTCTGACTCTACTTTTCTTTCGTCTTCTTTTCTTCCGTTTCCCCCCCCCCCCCCCCCCCCCAGGTCCACAGGGAGGGAACACTGCAGCTTGACCAGCTTTTTCATCTAGCCTGAAGGTAAAGAAATGTATCGCTTGGATCTCTTTCACTTTGAGCTATGGCTTTGGATTGCAATTGCGGGGACTTATGCAGTTTACTTATGTTTCATGCTTCTTTAAGTTTTGAGAATAAAGACAGTTTTATTGTTGTAATAATTAGAAATGTGATTTGAGACAATTATGGAAATGTTGATGTAAACATTTACTTTATGAAATAAAGTCTGCTGTTTTTCCGCTGCTTATTTATTTATGTTTTTATATCTGTCTTGTGTTTTTATCTGTGACCTTTTACCTATAAACCCCCATCAAAGTTAAGGCATTCCCTTTGTGAGTGACCTTAACCGAGGTGGGGTGTTTCTCTTGGTATCAGAGCATAGGTTTACCAGATAAGATAAAAAGTTTTGAAATTTATTTTCAAAAAGGAAATTTAAAGAAGCAATTTTAGAAGAAAAATATTATTTTATTTTAAAAAGGCAAAGTCCACTCCCCAAAGCCATAGGTACTATCTCTTATCCTTCGTTTTGAATCTATCCTTTTTGTTTCAGCATGTCCGAAGAACTTAACTTGCCAGAAGGGGTACCAATACCTGGTTGGTTTAGACGTTTCTTAGAAGCAAGGGCCACTCAGCCAGGTCCTACCATTCCTCCTCCCCCAACTACAGGAAATCATCCAGCTGCAGCAGCACCTTTTCCTCCACCTCCTCCACAGGGAAACACGTTTGCTAAGATATGTAAAGATTTTAAAGCTATGGGAGGAAGGGATTTCCATGGAACTGAGTCCTTCGTGGCAGCTAGAAATTGGCTGAAAGAAACCGAGGACCTATTCATCATCTTTGAGGTAGAAGATAGACAAAAAGTACAATTGGCAGTGTGGCTATTAAAGGGCGAGGCTTCCTACTGGTGGGAAGTCACTAATGCAGAAAGACCAGTGGAGACATGGGAGGACTTTAGGGCAAGGTTTGAGACTAAATTTCTCTCGGATGCGGAAAGGAGCTTGCAGTTGGAAAAATTCTTATTTCTTAAGCAAGGGAACCAGACAGTCAGAGAGTATGTGAATCAGTTCGATGAGCTGGCTAGGTTTGGGCTAGACCTAGTCAACACCCCGCACAAGAAGGCTCTCCGTTTCGTCAAAGGGTTAAATGAGCCATTACACAGTTTGGCCATGACCCATATACCCATGGGGGCCACGTATGAAAGATTGGTGCAAATGGCATTGCTGAATGAAGAGGATAAGGGCAAGAAGGAGACAAAGGCAGAAAGCTCTCAAGGGAAGAAAGAGGGTTTGCAGCCTAAGAAGACAGACTTTAAGAAAGGCGGGAAAGGCAACAAAGAGAAGAGGAAGTGTAATTTCTGTGGCAAAGTGGGGCACTTAGTAAAGGACTGCCGGAAAAAGAAGGCCAAGGAGAATGGTGGGTGCTTTTCTTGCGGTCAGACAGGCCACAGGGCTAAGGACTGCCCAAAGAAACGAGGGCAGGGGCAGGGGGCTGGATCCACCTCAGGGGCACAGGTTCATGTGCTAGAAGCGCCACCTTTGCAACAGCGAGGTATAAAAACTTCTGTAGAAAGTGTAGTTTATCTTTATGATCACCCCGTTCGCACTTTATTTGATTCTGGCGCATCACACTCCTTTATCTCGTCTGCTTTAGTAGAATCTCTGCACCTAAAAACTAGTATGGTAGATGACCCCTTAATTGTTTCAAACCCAATTGGGGGCCCAGCTCATTTGTCTATGATCTGTTTGGGATTGAAAATTTCTATTCTAAGCATAGAATTTCAATGTAGTGCCTTTGTTTTGGGCTTTTCGGGGTATGGTTTGATTTTGGGTATGGATTGGCTATCCAGTAATGGGGCCATCCTTGATTGTGAGAAAAGGGTTGTTAGGCTCCTAACCCAGCTCGGTAATACTTTGGAAATTTCTTGTAATCCCTCATATGCGGTTATGCTTAGTTATCTTGAATCGCTAGATGCCTCTGTTGAAAATTTGCAATCAGTTAAAGTGGTCCGGGAATATCCGGATGTCTTCGAAGAGGTGAAGGGCTTGCCTCCGAAGCGGGAAATAGACTTCCGCATATATCTTGTAGATAATGCAAAGCCCGTTGCGTTGCCTGTTAGACACATGGCTCCACGAGAAAGGAAAGAGCTCAGTAAACAGATTAAAGAGCTTCTAGAAAAGGGGTTCATTAGGAGGAGCATTTCAGAATGGGGCGCTCCAGTGGTGTTCGCTACAAAGGCGGATGGTTCACTCCGTCTATGTGTTGACTATAGGGAGCTCAACAAGCTAACGAAAAAGAATAGGCACCCTCTCCCTAGAATTGACGATTTGTTTGACCAGCTTGTAGGAGCGTCTGTTTTCTCCCAGCTCGATTTAGCAACCGGTTTTCATCAGCTAAGGGTGGCTGAAGATAGCATCGATAAAACGGCATTCAGAACCCCAGACGGCTTCTTTGAATGGCTTGTCATGCCTTTCGGCTTGACAAATGCACCTGCTTACTTCGTGGACCTAATGAGTAGGGTATTTAGAGATTTCCTCAACAAACTCGTAGTGGTCTTCGTAGATGATATCCTTATCTTTTCAAAGAGTGAAGAGGAGCATGCTCAGCACTTAAGGGCAATCATGGAAACTTTGCGAGTCCATCAACTAAAAGCCAAATTCTCCAAATGCCACTTTTGGAGGGAAGAGGTGAGGTTCCTTGGGCACATAGTATCCAAACAAGGGTTAGCAGTGGACCCTGCTAAGGTAGTGGCGGTACAGGATTGGAAGACGCCAAGAAATGCAATGGAGGTCCGAAGTTTTCTAGGACTAGCAGGTTTCTATCGAAAGTTCATAAGGGATTTTGCGAAAATCTCAGCTCCGCTCACGAAATTGACCAAGAAGAATCTAGTGTTCAATTGGGACTTGGATTGCGAGTTTGCTTTCCAACGACTGAAAAGGGCTCTTACAACAGCCCCAGTTTTGACGCTGCCAGATGGGAGCAAGATGTTCACTGTTTATACGGATGCATGTGGGACAGGGCTAGGCGCCGTCTTAATGCAAGAAGGAAGGGTAGTAGCTTATGGCGGGAGGCAGTTGAAGGTGCACGAAAAGAACTACCCAACCCACGATCTTGAGTTAGCCGCCATCGTCTTTGCACTCAAGTCTTGGCGACACTATCTCCTAGGTGAGAAGTTCGAACTTTACACTGACCATAAATCGTTGAAATATCTTTTCTCGCAGAAGGATCTTAACTTGAGGCAACAGAGATGGATGGAGTTTCTTGCCTCGTATGATTTCGAAATCTCCTACACTCCGGGCAAAGGCAACGTAGTGGCAGACGCGTTGAGCCGAAAGAAATTGACCCCAAGCCCGTTGTTTGTTGAAAGACAAAGCCTAGAGTTTATAGCCAGCTTTGACTTTAGGCCTTCCTCCGATTTTGTACCAGGCTTACTAGCATCTCTCGAAGTGCGCCCAACTTTAGTGGATTCAGTAGGGACAGCACAACGCGAAGACCCTCAGCTTATGGAAATGATTGATAGGCTAATTAGGGGTGAGACTTCAAGTCACCTCAACAGATACTCCATCGACGATAAGGGTTTGCTAAGGCGAGACGGAAGACTATGCGTCCCACAGACAAAAGATTTAGTAAAGAAGGTTCTCGAGGAAGCACATCACTCCAAGATGACGATACACCCAGGCGGAGATAAAATGTACAAAGACATAAAAAGGACTTTCTTCTGGAACGGCATGAAAAAGGACGTGGCAGAATTCGTTTCTAAGTGTATTGTGTGCCAACAGGTTAAAGCGGAACAGAAAAAGCCTGGCGGGCTGCTACATCCTCTAGAGGTCCCGCAGTGGAAGTGGGATAGCATCTCAATGGACTTCATCGATGGGCTGCCTAGGTCTAGGAGAGGCAACACTAGCATTTGGGTAATAGTGGATAGGCTTACTAAAAGCGCCCACTTTTTACCTGTCAAGAGTAAAAGAACTGCCTCATCCCTAGCATCACTTTACCTCAAGGAAATCGTTCGACTCCATGGAATACCGTCCAGCATTGTTAGTGACCGAGACCCCATCTTCACCAGTGAATTTTGGCGGAGTCTGCAAGAAGCAGTAGGAACGCAGTTATGCTTGAGTACAGCCTATCATCCCCAAACCGACGGCCAAACAGAGAGAGTGAACAGAGTTTTGGAGGACCTTTTAAGACTATGCGTCCTTGACTTCGGAGGGACATGGGAAGACCACCTTCCTTTGGTGGAATTTGCCTACAACAACAGCTATCAAGCAACCATCGGAATGGCGCCCTTCGAAGCTTTATATGGAAGACCGTGCCGATCGCCCACTTGTTGGTGGGAGTCTACTGATAAGCTCATACTTGGACCAGATATGATCCGAGAAACTTCAGAGAAAGTAGACTTAATACGAAGAAGGATGAAGACGGCCCAAGACAGACAAAAGTCCTATGCCGACAAGAGAAGGACCGACCTTGAATTTGAGGTTGGAGACAGAGTTTTTCTCAAGGTATCTCCGCTAAGAAACGTTGTTCGTTTTGGAACCACGGGAAAGCTAGCACCAAGGTTCGTAGGGCCATTCCCTATCATTGAGAAAATTGGGAAAATGGCCTATAGATTGGAGCTACCCGAGAAGTTGGCCGGAGTCCACAACGTTTTTCACGTTTCACATCTCCGAAAATGTCTACATGAGTCCGCTGAAGTGGTAGAGCCAAATATCCTCGAAGAAGCCGAAGTGGAACGCGAAGCAACCATAAGAAAAGTTCCAACCCGCATATTAGGAACGGAAGTGAAGAAGCTACGCAACCGCGAAGTCAAACTCGTCAAAGTTCAGTGGAGCGACGCTGAGGGAGACGCGACTTGGGAAACTGAAGCTAGAATACGCACTGCCTACCCTTTTCTTTTCGAGGGTACATCCTTGATCTTTCTTTTTCCTTAAGTTACGCTTTTATCTATCTTTTTAGGTATATTTCCTCGACCTTATCTTTTAGGTAGAAACCCTTTGGATGAAAACATGTAATTGAAACATGTTATGGATGATAGTTGCAAGTGGTTGCAAGTGATTGCTAGTAGTTGCTCGTGGTTGCATATACACACACAATCTAGGTTTTAGATCGGCTCAGTCACTTCATATTGCATATGCATATATGTTTGCATTCGTATATGGTTGAATTTTAATGTGTTGTCATATGGATGTTGCATTTGTATGAATGATTGTGCACTCATGTAGAATCATGAATAGGAAAAATTTGCATACATGATGGATTCATGGCACTAACATAATTCGCATTAAGGAGGTCAACTGAATCAGTAGACCGCCTGATTTTGCATTAGATAAGTACATGTACAGACACACACTTCGCATATGATCATGAAGCATTAGAAGTCTTTTAAGGACAATGGATGCTCGTGTTTGATGGATGAGTAGATGGATGATTGGATGTTAGGATATACATTCCTCCTAACTTGAAGATTTCGGGGACGAAATCCTTTTAAGTGGGGAGAATGTAACACCCCGCGAATTCTATAACAGTGAAATTCACAAAATAAAGTATAATTAATTTCAAATCAAAGAACTAAGGGAAACGGGATACGCCATTGCGTTCGTCTCGGAAAAATACGCGAAATAGAGTCCGAGTTTTCGAAAAACGGAGTCCGTATGAAGAAGATATGGCCTCCGGAAGTTTCTGAATTAAGTTTAAAAATTCGAACATAAGAAAGACAGCTCAGAAAAATAATTCAAATTCAAAAATCGGGCCCAATTGGCCAAGGCGGGAAAACTCCCGCCTAAGGCATCCAGGTCGACTGGGCTGTCGACCTGGGCTAGCCATGTCGACAGGGCTGTCGACAGGCCTGTCGACAGGGCTGTCGACCTGGTCCAGAGCCAGGTCGAACCCAGCCCACCCTGGCTGGCCAGGTCTGTGTTTGGCCGATTTCCAGAAGCTTGCTTTGTCATTAGGGCTAGGTGGCAGGCTCTAATTGGTCTCTCTTTCGAATGAATGGCTACGATCAATCCAAGCAGCATCGATGGTCCTAATTAGTTCAAAAACTCTATAAAAATGACCCTAGACTCAACCTAATCTATTCATTCAAAAATAAGAACGAAGCCACCATGCTGCTGAGGAACGACTAGGAGTAGCCACCAAATTGGAGAGAAGATTAGGAGGCGAGTTCTAAAGCGTAAAGCAACCTAAACAAATCAAATCAGCACTTACGAGTCGCATCTCCAATTGGAGAATTCGTCACATAATTGTAAGTAGAGTATTATTTTGGTATGAACAAATAACCGTGTTGGTTTGTATACTTGATTTGTGGTGATAAAGTAATTCATATTTATGCGTTACTATGATTCTTATCGATTTGGAATATTGTATACGTTTGGATATTCACAAAACATGTTATTTATTATAAAAACTACATGTTTGCGGTAGTTTTATGCAAGTATACGTTTGGAATATTCGCAAATTATGTAATTCATGTTGAAGCTACATGTATGTAGTTGTTTAATTTAAATTCATGCAAGTTTGGGGTTTTGCTACTATGCCATCATAATGTGTATTTTTGTACAAGAATCATTTTGTGTGTAATTGGAACAAATTTGGGTTATTATAACTCATATGAAATTATGTTGAAAATTTGGCATCATGGTCTATGCATTAAGCCATGCTTTTGTACTAGAAAACCTCTTTGCGAACTTATGAATATGACTAGGCTAAGATTGATATTTTGTAGAATTGGAAACCATGTTAGGCCTATATTGTTCACAAGAATTATGTGGTAAAATATGTGACATATCGCTAGGCTAAATTTACAATCCCCTTTGCAAGTTTAAATGACTAAAGTAAAAATCATGATTTCATGTTAGAAATATTTATGCCATAAGTATATATGTGCCATGGTTATGTGAATAGATTTAAAATCATGATTAAGTTGGAATAATCCTAGTTGAACTATACTTTTGTAAATCCCTTTGTAAACATGTAGGAATCTTATGAACATGATTTACTTATGTTTGACATTATGCCTAAATAAAAATAGGTTTATGTTGTAGTTGAGACTATGTGTCAATAATGATATCCAATTTAGATTTTTATCTCAACTACAAGTTTACATGCTTTGATTCATGTCACTTATGCTTTATGACCAAAGTATATGTTATTGCTATGCAAGTACACCAGTTTCTATTTTGTAATTCCAACGTTATGTTGCAAGTTCATGCGTTCACCATTCCTTTTTTTTGTGTATGTAATCACGCTTTAAGCCTCCCCTTTTTCATGGCTAGGTTGGGCTTAAAAAGGCTAAGCCCAACATATAATAAACGAACGTATTAAACGGGGGAAAATAACGTTGGGCTAAACTAATTAATAAATGAAAAGATAAAGTAAAAGGGGCCCAAAACTCAAGTATGGGTTGGGCCCATGATTGGTGTAACCTTTACACCATTGATTTTAATAATGGGCCGCAAATATTTACATATAAACAAAGAAGAAAGACAAAATATGTAAATGTAGAAAATACGATATGTTTAACCCGAGGTTGGATTGAGTTGTGATGTAAACCTGCCCGGAACCGCCCGGCTGTCCAGTAGTCACAACAATACCTATCCAATGTGGGTGGTTAAACATGGAGCCCAATAAGGACCCGAGGTTAGACTGAGTTGTGGCGTAAGACTGCCCGGAACCAACCGGCAACAGGCAGCCACAACAATACCTGTCTAATGTGAGAGGTCAAGGCTTTAATAAGACAATTAAAGCTGAGTCAGCATTGTTAGGATTAAGGGGACTAAAGACTTAATCAAAATAGAACATGCTAAACTAAACAGACTGATTGGGGGTTAGGTTATAAAACACTTAACCAACTTAGCATGTTGGCTAGAGATAGAAAACCTAGTAACGGGGGACCCTTTTCAGCAGTAACCCTATAAGGTGTATCATGATACCCTGAAACTAGGCAGGGTGGGGCACGATTACTGGGCTGATTGTAAGAGGTCAAATCGACGGCGGTGGTGTAGCAGTGTAGGTTCTAACGGGGTGCGGGCGTGCACACACTCCGGCGCAGAAAAATAAAGCACTGGGCACCAGTAGCATACCTGTGCATTCTAAGGTTGTGTCGGGCCGCTGCCATGGGACTTGATACACCCCATGGTGGGACCAGCATAGGTAACTACAACATCGGGGGCCGTAAGACACATGTAACTATGCGAGTAGGAGCCGATCATCATAGAATGGATCATTTCACCCTGATTATGGGGTGCCTGTTGGGAACTAGTTTATATGGGTTCAGAGATTAACATGGGGTACGATAGTATATTCGACCCTAGACAACTTAACTAAGTTTATAGTGCTTTCCCACTTCTTGTTTATACTTATCATACCCAGTTCTTTATTCATAGACAGAATAGTCCTAGACTTACTCAGGCTTTATGTCTGACTCTACTTTTCTTTCGTCTTCTTTTCTTCCGTTTCCCCCCCCCCCCCAGGTCCACAGGGAGGGAACACTGCAGCTTGACCAGCTTTTTCATCTAGCCTGAAGGAAAAGAAATGTATCGCTTGGATCTCTTTCACTTTGAGCTATGGCTTTGGATTGCAATTGCGGGGACTTATGCAGTTTACTTATGTTTCATGCTTCTTTAAGTTTTGAGAATAAAGACAGTTTTATTGTTGTAATAATTAGAAATGTGATTTGAGACAATTATGGAAATGCTGATGTAAACATTTACTTTATGAAATAAAGTCTGCTGTTTTTCCGCTGCTTATTTATTTATGTTTTTATATCTGTCTTGTGTTTTTATCTGTGACCTTTTACCTATAAACCCCCATCAAAGTTAAGGCATTCCCTTTGTGAGTGACCTTAACCGAGGTGGGGTGTTTCACTACTACTTCAAGAAAACAAACTCAACAGCCTCAAAATGCAAGATCACTAAGGAAATCCACCTAAATCGGAAGAAATGCTATTTCGGATGATTTCATGGTATTTCTTTGCAAAGATAAATAATGGATTGATAAATATGATGCTATGGACTTACATCAATCCATGTAAGGTACTAATTTAAAATGTGGATTTAATAAATGAACATATAATATAAATCTATGTGGATAATAAAGTTTGAAATTTCCCTCTAACTTAAGTAATAAGATCATTGGTTATGAATAACTATTCAGAGCCAAAAGGGATCAAGTGGGTAATATTGAATTTTGTAAGGCACTTTTATTGAAATCACTATTATTAAAAGGAAATTTTATTTTCTTTAAATAATGTTTCATTTTGGACTTAGTAAACGATTCTCTAGAATTGATCACTTTGGAGCTTAGCACATTTTGTACTTTTGAGCATTATCTGATGGAGATTAAAGTTATGTTTCTCAATGGAGACATTGGTGAAACTACTTAAGAAACTCATTTATGGATTAGTCTTTTTTATTTGGGATTCAAATACACCATTATTGTTCATGGGGTGATATTTAGATTATTACAAAAGAATTAGGAAGATAAATGCTTAAAAGGTTAGGTATGTAAACTGCGATTCAGTTGTTTTTCTTTTACCAAAACATATAAATGCTACCATCCTTGAAACGAAATAAATGCAAAAAAATTCTCATGCATTTGCACTGTGAATTCTAATGCATATTAATGTATATACAAATATAGATATGCGTGTATTATTTTGGCAGATACCTTACTGATATTAAAAGTGGATCATAGATTTAGTAGCAAAAATGGTTATGAGATATCTTTAAGGGACAATATAAAAGATTATATTCCCATAGATATAAGATCGGATCGGTTGGAGATCATAAAGAATTACGATCCGGGTATTTTGGATGTCTTTACTGTAAAAGATCCACTTCAGGCAATGATAATATATTTTATGGGGAAAACTATAAGGAGAAGTGTCATTTAAACACTTATTGCTTCCACCACTTTGAAAATATGGTCTTCGGTTAATTATAAGACATCCAAATATGGAAAATATTAATGAAACTTGGTCACAAGACTCCAGTTATTGATAAAGAATTGAAAGGCCAAGTAATATTGTGATAGTAAATAATATATTATTTTCCAATAAGGGAAGAGTGCAAAATATATTGTAATTCATAGAGCATATTTAAACAAATTCCATTATGGCGGATCCGCTTACCAAAAGATTATCGCTTAAGGTCTTTCATGAGCATATAGCTTAATTGATGTAACTTTTATGTAAGGATATTTTGGTTTAGGGGGAGTTTGTATTTGGTATTGTCGTATGACTCATTGCTCTATGTTTCAGTAACAGATATATGTATATCAAGTTCTTTTTCTGATCATAAATAAAGTAATGAATTTTTTTTTGCACTTAGGTTGTTTAAATATTAAACGTTTTGACCTCACTAAAGAAGGACCAGTTGGAAATAGATATGTATAGATCACATTTCATGTAATTTCCATGCTACACATCCATGATTGATCCATGTCATTTGATTGTATTGATATATGTGACCATTGATGGGTTTAGTTACGATAAATGTAACAAATGCCGCTTTGATCCTTTGTCAACACAATTAATGGACGAGATTGTTTCAAATACACCATACATTATAAATAGCAAATTTTGGATCTCATAAAGTTAAACACATTTAAAGGTTATTTCATATGTTACCCATGGGGAAATTGTTGGAATATTTCGACAATTGGGTCACATATGTAAAATAAAATGTGTTGTGCTATTTTGGTGTAAAGCCTAATTAAAGTGATCTAATTTTAGATTAGAATTAAAAGGCTTAAAGCTTAACTTATCATAGGCCTAATGTGTAAACACCGGGGCATTTTTTAGTCGAATTATAAAATGCTAACTTTATAAATATGGGATTATGGTCCCCGAATTACACAAGCCTTAGCAACTCTCTAACCTCTTCTACGGAGAGCTACTTTCAGATCTAGGGTTTGTGTCAATTTGGAAGACCAAACCAAATTCATTTCTCCTTAGCCACCAGTTATGGAATTCAAGTACTGCAATAATTAACTACGGATTTAGGTACGTTTCCGCTAATCTATTTATCCATTTTCTGATTTTTTTTCTCAATTAAATCAATATGAGTTACATATTTGGATCTAGGGTTTCATGACTGTCTACTGTTAATGTATATTGAAATCCTAACACTTCCAGCTAACAAAGCAGTAATGGCACATCACTCAAACATCAAATTATCACCACTGATAGGCTACTAAGGCAGTCCCTTCCATGCAAAATCAAGCGAAGACAAGTAGCTGCCAAAAATTTGCATGCACAAGTTACACAAACCCAACAAAAAGACGAGGAAACAGTAGGAAAAACAAGTAACCATAGCCTTAAAAACTTCAGCCTAAGGCAACCTAAAAATCCAATTCCATAGCCTAATTTGTGAAGAAGGAAAATCTATCGAGCTGCAAATCAAGCACTTGCACTTGAGCAAGTCGTGCCATATGTCATACCTAAAATCGAGGGTGGCTTTGCTAATTAGGCAAGCGAGCAGGTCATAGAAGATCACCTACGACAAAGTAGGGGAGCCAAAGAGAATTTTAAGAGCATTCGTACAAGTGAGGGTCAAGGTAGGTTACCTTAGTTCCACGCTAGCCAATAAGAAAAGATTGGCGGACCCTAGAAGCACAGACGCCTACATAAAAGACTAGCAACTAGATCTACACCAAGGCTTAGATTGAGAGATAAATCACGCACGGTATATGGTGAAGAGCAAATAGGGGGAGAAAGGGATATAAGAAAAGCTAGGATAGGGTTTGAAAATATGGAAATGATTTGTGAAGAAGAGAAAAGAAGGCGTGAAAATGAAGCGAAAGGGAAAGAGGCGAATAGAAGAAGATCCTAGTCCCCTCTGATGCCTTTTCCATGAATAATTGCCATCATACATAGCTAATTTTAAAATTAAAATAACATAGCATGTGATATTTGTTATATAGTGTGTAAGAGAATTAGAGGTTAATAAATTTACACAAAAGTCCGATTATGTTTTCTTAAAGAATATGTTAACACAAAAAAGAAATACAAATCATATAAATCATATTCGAATCTTAGATGGTTTGAAATAGACAACCTATGTAATTTATACAAGTTAAATAAAGTAAGATCACATTAAAAATGGTTTCAAACTTGAATAAAAGGGACAAATTAGGCACATAGAAATTCATAGTGAAATTTCGAAACTGAACTGTAAGGACAATAGTACTAACAAATTAAATGAGACATAACATGTCACAGCTCTAATGTTAAGAATATGGACATACAGTCAAAACGGAAGAGCACAAAATTAATAAAAATCAATAAATTAATTCATAATATTAACAAAGAAACAAAAATAAACACCAGTTAACATTACCTCCTTTTTATTTATGTTTAAGAGTATTTTTCATTTGTAGCCCTTTTTTTATTTTCCACACTTTTAGCCTCTTTTTGCAAAATATTGCAAATATAGCCCCCTTTTTCCACGTAAGTGGATGATGTGGTTGTTCATTTGTATAGGTGCAATCACAGATTATGCCAATATTAACAAATCTTCGGGGGGAAATCCAGGATTGCGCCCCGAAAGATTTTCTTCAACCTCCTAGTCAAAGAGGACACTATTTTGCTTTTTGTAGGCAACAGCTACTGTGCTTTTGCTTTTTTGACAAAAACCTTGGGCCCTTGTCCTAATTCAACACTCATAAACAATTTACACCTTTATATATCACCTAATTCTCTTATATCTCTTCATTCTCTTATATCACCTCATACACTTATATCACCTCATACAAAATGCCTTCTTGGCCATCATCCAAAGACTCCGACGAGCAGGCGTATGAAGAGATGAGACTTCAAGAGCTCGTAGATGAATTCAACTTCCTAATGGGGCTTGAGGAACAACCACCGAGCGAACGGGCGATCGTACAACCTCAACATGAAGATCAAGTGTCACATGTTGAACTCTCATACGAACAGATGGTCACCCAACCACTGCTCGAAGTTGAGGCATATCGAGTACCATATGTTGATCCTTATCTAGTTCGTTGCTATTGCAGTTATACCATTGAAGTTGTGGTTTGCGCGGAAGGCAACAATATAGGTCGACGCATGCAGACATGTCCATCCTATCCAAATGGATGCAATTACACAGAATGGATAGACGAACCTTTGTGCCCAAGGGGAGTAGTATAAGCAAACGAGCTCGAACAAGAGATCAGACGTCTCGAAAATGTTATTGAACAATTGCGGTTACGGGGTAATTAGTAGTTTATTTGCCTCAAGTGCGATGGTGTACTAACTTTAGGTCGTTTGAATGGTTGGAATTAATGTATTTTGGATTGTATTGAATGGTTGGAATTAATGTATTTTGAGTTTGTCTTGGTTTGTCGAGAAGTGAGCAAATTCATCTTTGATTATAGACAAGTCGAGTGCCAAGCCGAAAGCTAATTTGTATCCTGAATTCATATTGTAGACAAACAGAGAGCAAAATTGCTCTTGGCTTCTCTTGGCGGGATCCAGGATTCTTCCAAGAAATGCCGAGAGCAATTTTATGTTGACAATATACCTGGGGCGCAATCCTGAATTGCGCCCCAGGTACAGTGTCAACATAAAATTGCTCTCGGCTTCTCTTGGCGGGATCCGGGATTGCGCCAAGAGAAGCCGAAAGCAATTTTATGTTGACATTGTACTTGGGGCGCAATTCAGGATTGCGCCTCAGGTATATTATCAACATAAAATTCACTAACACAAGCAGGAAAAGCAACACCATCATTCGACACAATCACTAACATAAGTCAATACAAACCGATAAAGCAGTACCATCATTCAATACAAACAAAAAAAACCAAATACTTGTCAAACAGATACCATGTTACCATCATTCAATTCAATACAAGAACTCCAATGATTCAAAACCAATTACAACCAAATAAACCAATTCATTCCAACCATTCAGTTCAACCATTAATTCAAACGTGCTACTACTACTTTTAAAATGACCACCAAATTAATTCAAAGTACATGCCAAAATATAAAGGTAAAACAAATCAAAATTCAACGCCAAAATGTCAAGTTCTTACGCACTCCTACTTTCCTTCTTTGACCACTGGGAGGCCTGGGAGTTGGATCATGCGACTGGGTTGGCTGAGACGGATCGGGCACGAGTTCTGTTTGGGAAGGCTGAGAAGATGATGCTAAAGTCTTTTTCCCCTTACGAGTGGGAACCGCAGGAGGACGTGCAGATGGTTGCGGTGGCAGTCATGCAAGCTTGTTCTTCCTCAAAATAGTCTGGAGAATGCGTTTAATTCCCAAGCACTTTGCCTTCGATGGCTCCGGCACCTCTGCCACTAACTCGTCAACCAACTCGACCGCATGGTAAATACCATCAGTCTGTAATACACAAATTATGAGCATGTAAATTTATATACGGTTTGATGTTAAACAAAATGTACATACCACACTTCGCTCAAGCGGCGCTCCAGGGATGTAGGGTTCCATGCCTTGAGGAACATCTAGAGGCGGGTCTATGGGAATAACAATATAATGGCATGTAATGTTCCAATACCATGTGTAGTATTCCATATCGGATACCATTGCCTCACTTTGCCCTTGCACATAATCATAGCGCTGGTTCCATTTATTGATTGCCGATTGATAGGCCTCGTTGTTCCCAGCTTTAACCATGTAGTGCGGTGGCTTCTCAGGAATACGTTGTAGCAAGCCAAACTGTCGCATCCCTCTATCCGGTAGATGATTCGAGACATCTCGAAAACAAATTAGCGGCATGCGTGCTGTCCAAAGCTTGATAAAAGAAACACACAATGGAGGTAGATGAGGAAATGCCTCAGTGTAGGTGGTCCATGAAACGACATCGTAATCGAGTACATCAAACTTGTTACGATAGAACTTAACATTGTGTTTAAGCGTCGCCGACGTGCTCTTCGGGCCGACCCACCTATTTAAAACATTCAAAATTTATTACCGCAATTTAAAAATAACTATGTGCAATTTATAATTCTAGTAATAGTAGCTCGAAAAAAATGCAAAGAAAAATCAATTTCCGACCTCTTCATTGTTATTCTCCCAACTGGGAGATACGTCCAAGACCAAGTCTGTAAACGGGTATACGTATAATAAAACATAAGATGTATATGTGTATAATAGAACATAAGATGTATACATACAATAAAACATAAGATTAATACCTGCACCAATGTAAGACAACCTCCAATGGAATCACCCTGTCCTAAAGTCATCCGTGATAGCTCCGCATATGTGTAGCCAAGCACGGCGCTACCCCAAGCATACTGCCTACATACATCAAAGTCCTCCAAGTAATGTAGCCATCTAAGCTACACACGAGATTTCGATTGGTCACATACCAAACGTGATGTGATAATGTGAATTATAATCGCACGTGCATGCTACTCCACCTGTACTTGCGAAGCATCCTCAGGAATGTCCTCCGCTAGTTGTTCCCTAAACCACTTCATAGTAATCATCTCAGGCCCCCACCATGCATATCTTAGAGGAGATAATCCTAGCAGTCTCAAGCACATCTCAGCATAATCGGCTGGTTCAAGTTCGGTGGATGGATGACCATCGATTGGTATGCGAAGAAAAACTGCTCCGTCCTCCAATGTGATCGTCATTTCACTGCATATGAGGTGAAATGACGATGTCTCCAGTCTCCATCGATCAATCAAAGCCGTTATAAGATGGCGGTCAAGTTTTATGGATCCAAGTTGATGTATTAAAAGAAAACCCGCTCGTTTAAGAAGTGCTAACACACTGACACGATTTGAAGTGACCGACTTTAACGAAGATGAGTGCTCTATGGTAACAACAGTAGTTTGCCCTGCCACACAGTAACAAAATTTAATTTTTAATAAGTTAACACACACAATAAAAACGAAGGGATGGGTACTGTATGCTTACCGACATCAATTCCACATTGTATGAACGATGTTCCGACTGTAAATATAAGACGCTCCCGTCTACAGGTCCGGACAACATCTCCACGTATTCTACAACAATTCAATGCTAAAAAAAATTAGTATTATGTTTCTCCAAAACAAATACACACATACCAATCTTCAATTCCACACAAACTCAATATTATGAAATCATCTAGCAATCTTGAATTCAAAAAATCTGGAGTACTCTCAATACATTGTATGGACAAAAAGAAGACAGCAGCTCAAAGCAGATTTATGCTTGAAAGGAGAAACAGATGAAAATTCAAGTAGATCAGACAATGGAGACTCAACAGACGATGAGACAGAAAATTTCTCTTATGAAGATTTGGTTTATATGTGTTGACTTAACAAAAATTGTTGATAATCTCCATCGAAAAAACAAAACTTTGAAATCTAAAAATCATGAGTTGATTAGTAAAATTAACTGTTTGGAATCAAAACTTTCAAATGTCATGAAATTAGAAAATTCTGATTGTAAAAATTGTTTGAAATTGAAATCTGATCTCGTTCATCTCAATAAAAATATTCAAAAGCTTGAAGAGAAAATTATGATTTTAAAAGATAATGAGATTAAGCTAAAAGAAACAAACAATTCTTTACAAAAGAAGTTTGAAAATTTTAAGACTTCCAAAAATTCCAAACATGAAATTACTGAAAAAGAAAGCTTATTGAAACCTGATTTGATTTTGAAAGACTTGCAAAGTGAAATTCAAGAATTTTGAAAAACCTGAGTTTGAAAAGCAAGAACATTTTAAATTTGAAATCTCTGAGTCTCAAGCCAAAATTTATAAATTACTTGAAAATGAAATTTTGGTTCGGAAACAACATGATGCTGAAAGAAAGATCGCTAATAATCATTGTTCAGATTTAATAAAAGAAAATAGTGATCTTAAATCCAAAATTCAACGATTAGAATCAACTTTGGAAAAATTCTCTAATGGAGAAAAAATCATTGAATATGTTGTTGCAAAACCAAGTTTCTGTTAGAAATAAATATGGTATTAGATTTGGGAAAATAAATGTTTTTGAAAACCGAAATTCAAATGATTTTTAAAATTCTTCAAAAAGCTTTGGAAAAGGTCGTCTTGAAAATTTAAACTCTAAAAATCTCAAAGAATTTTTAAATTATAATCGAGATGAGAATTTGTTGTGTAACAATCCAGTTTGGACCCCAAAAGAAAATAAAATGAGCTTGGTTAAATTGGAATAGATTTGGGTTCCTAAAGGTATAAAGGTAAATTCGAATGGATTGTTCTACAAATAAGTTTGGGTACCCAAACATGTAAACGAAACTGTGAGTGGTAAAACAATTTTTGTTAGACCACTCGATCCCTTAAATTATTAGGTACCGAAGTTGGTTGAGGAACTGATGTACAAAAGAGAATTGAGTTCAATATGTTCCATATTTCTGCATCATTCAGAGTTCCTTTAGCCAAGTCTAATGAATTAGAGAATCAGCATCTTCTTATGAAATTCAGGTATGATATCTAATCTCATTTTATGGTTATATTTTTCTTTATGTATTCCTCCTTTTACCTATTTTGTTTATTTTCTTTGATATTTCTGTTTTGACATTGACACTGCCTTATTTCTCTTGATTTTGAATTTCTTAATATCCAATTGCAGAATTCTTGGTATTCTGGAAATTCGATTCATTTGAATAAAACTCTCATGTTTTAATCATTTCCAGATCTTGAATATAAACCTGTAAATATTTGAAATTGTTTTTGAAGTTTATTTTCTTATTTCTTAATTCCTAATAGTGCTGAAGCATACTTGTCATATCTTGAACTCTTTTAATTTGAATTCTAAAATTTTGAATATTTGAAAAATTAATGAAATTTCACACATCCCTGTTGTTTTGAGTTTCTTCAAATTCATTTTGGAAAGAATCGAATTTTTTTACTCATTACAGCTCACTACTATTTTTCGGTTGTGATAATTTCATTAATTTTTGGATTGGCTTGGATATTTCTGATTTGAAAAACATTTGGCTTGATTGTATCGGAGCCAAGAAATTCTTTTTATTCATGATCATTTCTGGTTGGATATTTAATGGTTTGAAATCATTTGAAATTTTTGATATTTTGAATCTCACACACCTCTTAGATTTGAAATTAATAATCTTGTGTGATTGATTCTTTGTATCTCAAAATTCACAATTATTCAAGTGATTTCAAATAAATCATTTTATTTTTGGATCATGAATTATCTCTCATGCTAGACGTAAATATTCTGAAAATTTCTCTTGTGCTTGGCAGAAATATTTGTGAAAAATTCTTCGAATTTCTGATTCTGAATCTTACTCTTATTTCTTGACCATTTGATTTGAATATTTGTTTTTTTTGAAATTATTTGAAATGATTGATTTCTTGAATCCCCACTCATATTGGATTTGAAATTTATAATCTGGTGTGATCGATTCATTCAATCTTGAGATTTTCATATTCCTTCAAATAATTTAAAATAAACTGTATTTTTAATCTTGGGTTATGAATCATCTTTTATGACTGTCAGAAATATTTGTGAAAAATTATCTTGACAAATCTACTTTGAAATTGATTATTGTGCCGCTCTGATAAAAGAAAACGTTTTGAATTTTTTTTGATAACTACATGTTTTGGTATCATCTGTAGTTATGATAAAAGGTTCAAAGATTTTCTGATTGACTTAATCACTCTGAACTGAAAATCTTTCTTGTGCTACATCCTGAAATTCATTCTGAAATCATGATCATTTGCTTAGATATTGTTTTTGTTTGAAATCATTTGAATATGTTTAATATCTTGAATCTTACACTTTTCTTGGATTAGAAATAAAAAAAAATCATGTGAGGTCGATTTATTGAATTTTAAAGTTTTCACTTCTCTTCAAGTGATTTCAAATAAATTGTTTCTTTAAATCTTGGATCGTGATTTGTCCTCTTAGAATTGTTGAAATTTTTTGAAAAATTTCTTGTGAAACTTATTCTGGTTGTGTCTTGCTGCTGTGATTGATGGAACTGAATCATTAGATTTAATTGCTTGGGATTTGTGATTGGATACTATTGTTTGAGATATCCTTGTTAGTCACCAGGGTGGTATTAAAATCCCTATTAGCAGAGACAACAAGTGGTATCAGAAATGCTTTGAAAATTTCTCGCTCGTCTGCGTTGATTCTATATATACATATATACTGTTTTTTTACATCTTGTACAGTTTCTTCATATCCCTCTTGTCTTGTATATATCTTTCAGATTCCCTCTTGTAATTGATTTTTCAATTTTAAAATCATTTATTGATTATTTATTCTGAAATTAAAATCAATAACCAAAGTTGAACTATATTTAGAACTCATCAAAATTATTATCAGATTATTGAAATTGTGATGAGTTGTGACTACGGTATACTTCACAATAAGAGGAGATTTTATTTAATTTTCATGATGATTGTACAATTATTATAATACCTTTGAATTGGGGGTTATTTCAAGAACATCTTCTAAGTCTATCATCATTCTGCCATCCACCATGATTTTATATTAATGTGGAGAGTTTAATATTTTTAAAATCATCTTGAATAAACAATGGAAATATTTGTGATGGAATTGTGATTATATTATTGTTTCAGAATTAGTGATAAATGAAAATTTTCAAGAATCCCAGTACAGTTGAGCATATTTCATAATATGATTAATTTAGAAATTTATTTCACAACCATTTATGTACCTACCACATTTCTATCATCCACATTGGTTTTATATACACTGAGGAGTTTTTTCTTTTGGAACGGAAAATAATAAAAATATAATATTCATAAGTGTTTCTCTAACCTCATTTAAAAATCCAAGCTCTGGTCATGCATGGTCAAGAGATTACTTATTTTTAAGCTGCAACTGACCTCATTTAAAAATCCGAGATCTGGTTATGCGTGGTCAGTGTGCTCTTAAATAAATAAAAAATTTGCAATAAATAAATTTTTATATGAAATTCTCCTTGGTGTGGAAAAACCAGCCTATCAATCTATCTTTCTAATCTGTGAAATGTGTTAATATTTTATGAAATATTATGATTTGTTGATTGATGGCTATTGGGATTTGAGATTATTTAATTGCATCACTTAAATTGAATTTATAATAGTTGTCCAAATCCATCACTAGTTTGTGCTCATTTTTTTAAAAAAAATCTTTTGAAAAAAATTAGAAAACATATTTTTTTAACTCTCTCCATTTTTATAAAATTCATCGTAAATTCATCATTCTACAATGTGAATATTTGCCACTGGTTCTTAGAATATTATGATTTTTGTTTGACTAATTGAGATTTATGTTGATCGTTCTTTCTTTTAAGCTGAATTGTATTTTTAGTCTATTTTTCATCACTATTTTAATTTCTGTCTCCTTTTGATGATAACAAAAGGGGGAAACTGGGTTAAGATTTTGATCGATGAGTGGATATTCTTTGAATATTTTAATATTGAAATTTCAATTATTGTTTTTCACTCATGCACATATCTAGGGGGAGTTTTGTTGTAGGGGGAGCATACAAATAGGGGGAGTTCAATAATTCATTGTCAAACACATTTATTGTAATATTATATTCAAAATGTTATTTTATGTTTGTCATCGTCAAAAGGGGAAGACTGTTGTATCTAACAATTCTATGATTTTTGTTTGATGATAACAAATATATATTTATTATTATAAATGTGTTTGTAATTGTACTGTTATACTACATCACAAACAAAATATAATATTTATATTTAAATAGAATATTACTGCACAAGAATTTAAATATTCAAACAGTGTTTTATTTAAATATAACATTTTATTTCAACAGTACAAATTCATAACTCCATTATTTTTACATTTCATTGTAATACAATACATTTCAATATAAATTTCGTTTTTACACTACTCCTCACTACATCACTCAATCACTCAGTAGTACAAACACATATACATTCGGTTTCACTCAGCTCACTCTTATACAGACTCATTTACTCATTGTCACTCACTTTTGCCTTCTGTCTCTATCTTCACAGTAAGTCCAGTCTTCTGTTTACTCGTCACAGGAACACACACAGTAATCTGAAACGAAAATATTTTTAAATTCTAACAGATATAATTTTTATTTTAAAAATTAATTTGTCTCAGAATTCTTGGTGTGTTTCTCATCATCTTTCATGATTTGAACTGATTTATATAGACATTCATCTGTGTCTAGACAGCTTGTGATATTCATAGTGATACACTGTAAATACCACAAGGTAGACATTGTCTGTAGTGCTCATATACACACACACTCACACTCTCTCTCTCTGGACTCGCACAATACATGTATACACATACATATGTATGTATATACACATATTTTTGTGCAAAGTCAAAATGGTCAGCATTGGACAAATATATCAAACAACTTTTGTTCACGTAAAGCCTGACACGCACGTACAGTGCATGGGTCAAGTATTCATAAACACAGTCAAGTCAAGTAGCATGCATATGTATGTGTGAGCAACAGAGAAGCGGTCATGAAGACCAAGCTCGACCCAGTGCAAGAACTAATATAACATTAAAAGATCGACCAAGTTCAAGTGCAAATCAATACAAAGATTCAGTTCAACATGACAACATACATGGTTCACCATAAACAAGTAGACAACAACATGTGTGAGTCCAGGTTCAAAGAACATAAAGAGAAAACCAAAGTGAACAAGTTAATTCAGTTTTTCTCAAAATGGTCGAGGCTTTAAAGCAGACACTGATTTAACTAGTATCCAATTATTAGGTGTTGATTAAATCAGCATCCACTGATTTTTTTATTTTTTTCCTCAATGCTCAATGTTGGACCTTGGTTTAATCAGCGTCCACGTGTTAACTGAATACTACGAAATGTAATATTACTTTTGGTGATATTGTTTGAGTTGCTCTTAAGGAAGTAGACCTAATATAAATTCATAAAATAGCATCATGCGCATAAATCGACAGGTCAAACGGACAAGATTTGACGTTCTCTACCGAAACTTGAATGAAGTCATTTCCCCGTGAAATATTAAATGACCAAAAACAAACCGTGAGATGAGATGCCATTTCCTCTTACTTACGCACACGCAACTATGCTAAAATGGCAAATTCAAGGATGCCAATCTACGTCCTCCCTCTACCCAATTCTACCTATCTATATAATATAACCCCCGGAAAACACGGACGCTTTTACCGATATGCCCCTGCTTTTTACAACGTCATCGGAGCAGCGATCTCTGCAACCGTAATGTACATGCAGCTTCTGACGGCATTCCACGTGGCGCACTATGATTGCATTGGGTATTATCGTCATTTGACAGACGGTTGCGCATCATCCACTTTAACCAGGTGCCACTGTTTCGGGCTGCTTGCTGCGCTCTGATTTTCATTTAGACGGACCATTTTACCCCTTCCCTTTTTCTCTTTCTTAAAGAACAATCCTGAAGTTCGTGATTTATTTTATTTTCTGTTTCTAAAGCAGAAATTAAACTGAAATAAGAGTAAATACGTACTTCACGAACCACTCTGTCAAAGTCTTTTGTTTTGCCGTTATGCTAATAATTTAAACTGTTAAATTTAAACATGGTATTCCGTTATCTCTATTGATTTAATTAGACCAAACTATAATTAATTAAAGATTAGATAATATCGAGCAGATGAGTAGTTAACTCGTTAGTTAACGTTCCTGCATGCTTTATAGCACAAATAAAAAAAATATCAAGTAGGGGTAGTTTCGTCCAAAAAATACGCAGCAGCAAATCATGCAAAAATATATGCAACAGCACTCGGCACTTGAAAAAACCACTGGAATCGAAACAAATCGAAAGGAGACTGCGAAAATGGGAGGTGAAAACCCAAATAACTACCAATGCTTCATCGCAGCACACCAGGCGCCTGATCCGGCGGCGATGGGGCTGCGACCGGTGAGCGGGAGGACGTTCCCGTGCACGTACTGCAACAAGACATTCTACACCTCGCAAGCCCTCGGCGGTCACCAGAACGCCCACAAGAAGGAGCGCGCTGCAGGAACCGCTCGTCGCCCTCCGGTCCAATCGGCGTCAGCAGCCGCGTCCTCGTCTTCCCCGTATGGTGGCGGTTCACCTGCTTTCAATTACATCAACTATCCGCAAGCGTATCGTGGTTCGACGACTGGAAATGGAGGCAGCGGAAGCGGATACGTTTACTTTTACCGCCCTTCGCCGGTGATGATGATGGAACAGCAGCCTCCGGTCGCGTCTCTTCCCTTGTTTCCTGTTGGCTGGGAGAAGGATGGTGGAGATAATGACTTGGATTTGTCCCTTCATTTATGATCGATCGATCATCAACAGTCGTTAATTAGTTCCTGTTGTTTGATTAATGAAAGAGTGTGTTAGGTTAGTTTTCTACTTTCACTCCCATCTGTTTATTTGTTGGTTATTTTCCCCCTTCTTCCTTCTTAGTTTTTAAAAACCTCTACATGGTATTTCTGTTTTCTGTGTCGAGAATTACTTTATGCTCTTATTACTTCAGTTTTCAGTCTATTGTTTCATGTGATTTTTGAACATGGTGCTGTGCTGTTTAAAATGTAGTGCAGTTTATGAAGAAAAATGATGGATTCATTATGGTTATGGGCAGTTTGATTAAGCTGATTCTTCGTTTCTCTGTTTAATTTTGAGATGTAACCATGTACGTTTTGTTTACATTCGCATTATCAAGGGCGAACATATTGATTTCAGTTTATGAGAAAAATGATATAATAGGAAGAAAAAAAATATTGTTCAAATAGTTGGAGTTGATCATAAGGCTAAAAACAGTCAGTTACAGTAAAGCAGGAGTGCAGTCAGTGAATGCAGCAAATATCAGTACGTTGGTGGTTGCTGCTTTTGCTGCAATAACAGATTTAGCACTTTTTTAACCCTATTGTTTAGTTTGATTAGCTTTTATTTGTTGGTTCAAATAAGTGAACAACAGTTGGAACTTAAATCCAAAGGAAATTTGAATTTAATTTTAATTGGTACTTTAGTATAATGTGTAATTTTTTTTTCTTTTTGGAATTGACAAGATTACTTACGGCGCTAAAACCAGAACTAAAAAGTGATTGATAATTTGATATGATATAAGGTGATATTTCTTTACAGTATTCTTTAGACTTGGGAATGATTTTTATTTTTATTTTCAGCCTTAGGTGCAAAATAAATAGAAGGGTTTATGTTCTGATAACTCTTAATTCTAACTACATCTTTTATGAGTTTTTTCCTCTGTCATTGTTTACGTTTAACAAATAGAAGCATGTGAAAGTATAGATGAATTATTTGTCATTAACCTAGTATCGAATCAGATGAGTATATAGTTAAATTTCTGACTTTATCTTTTTAGATAAAAATTCTAACTTCTTCAAATGGAAATTGCAAACTGGAATGGGAATTGAACAAACAAAGAATAAATGGTACGGTAGAAATATAGAACAGGAATTAAAATTGCAAGAATTAGCGAGAGAACTAATAAATTTATCTTGCAGGAATACAGCGAACAAAGAACTATATTTGCAAAAGAAAAAACAAGAATTGATGTAAAAAAAGATATATGTAAACGAGTTTGACAAGAAAACGGAAATTTCATTGATACTTGAATTTTTGTACATATGAAATTGTTTGTCAAGCTGAGTATAAACAAAGCGCATCGTCATCTTGGCCTGATATGTGGCCCAACATAAGAAGACCGAACCCACTTGCTTATTTGATATATAGACTATGTACTTTGTACATTATGCAGCCATTGATCATATTATTTCATATCCCCCCTCAAACTCGCACTTTTTAGGGTTAGGGTTTGCTAATTCTCAATTCTAGCAACTATAGAAAAATCTTCTAAAATTCTTCAAATGGATGATAAATCTCATTTCAGTTTACATCAATATGTAGCAGCCATAGAAACTATTGGATATTTCAATTTTATTGCGCCAATAGTGCTTGATAAAAATTGGAAGAGAAAAGAGAATTAGATCCTGTAAATATAAATATTTATTCTTGCTATTCTTCATATTTGAAACAAATGCAACAACCTATTTATGATATGGGTTCGTTAATACAAAAATAGTAAATGCTTTGTGAATATTTATTCTTGCTAGTCGGGGATTTTCACTTAAAGAGCTTATTTGTTCAAGTTAATAAGTTTTAAGGACAACACTTCTGAAAAATTAGTTCTAAGGACAATTCTACAAGAAAAAGATAAAAGCGGTTATCTTTTTACGTTATACAGAAATAAAGATAGTCGTTTTTATCTTTTTCCCGTATAACTTAAAAAGATAACCGCTTTTATCTTTTTCCATGCAGAATTGTCCTTAAAACTTATTATTAAGAAGTGTTGTTCTTAAAACTTATTATCCTACAAAAAGAAACCCTTTAACCTAATTTCCACATTCTTGAAGACCAATACAATCTAATGGTTTATTAGTAAACATATATAAGCCTGTTACTATTATACTAAATATGGAAGATCTTCATCATTCAACACTTCTCCTTTAACAACTTTTGTAAGCCAAGTTGATTCCTTAAAAATTCAAACTTTGCCTTTGAAAGTGATTTTGTAAAAATGTCAGCTAGGTTCTCTTCTGAACTGCAATGGACCGAGCTTATTTTACCTTTGGTTTCAACTTGTCGGACGAAATGAGACTTCATTTTGATATTCTTTGTCTTTCTATGCTGAACCGGATTCTTTGCAATAGCAATTGTTGATGTGTTGTCACAGTATATCTTAGTTGCTAATTTTTGTTTTTTTACCCAATTCTACTAGGATCCTTCTGAGCTATATTACTTGATTGACTATTGCATATGCTGCTATATACTCTGCTTCAGCTGTTGATTGTGCAACTGTATCTTGTTTTTGGCTTAGCCAAGAGAATACACAATTTCCGAGTGAGAACACATATCCTAAGGTGCTCTTCATGTCATATACTAATCCTACCCAATCACTATCAGAATATCCAACCAGTTCAGGATTTTCAGTATGTTTGAACCAGATTATAAATAGGTACAAAACAAATTAAATTTCCAATATCAGAATACCCAATCACTATCAGAATATCCAACCAGTTCAGGATTTTCAGTATTCTTTAGACTTGGGTATGATTTTTATTTTCAGCCTTAGGTACAAAACAAATAGAAGGGTTTATGACATTATGTTCTGATAACACTTCTAATTAACTATACATCTTTTATGAGTTTATTTCCACTGTCATTGTTTATGTTTAACAAATTAAAGTATGTGAAACAGTGAAAGTATAGATGAATTGTATGCTATTAAACCTAGCTAGTATTGAATCAGATGAGTAGATAGTTAAATTTTTGACTTTATATTTTCAGATAAAAATTCTAGCTTCTTCAAATGGAAATTGCAAACTGGAATAGGAATTGAACAAACAAAGAATAACAAAGAATAAATGGTAGAAATATAGAACAGGAATTAAAATTGCAACAATTAGCGAGAATTAATAAATTTATCTTGCAGGAATATAGTGAACAGAGAACTTCATTTGCAAAAGAAAAAAACAAGAATTGATGTAAAAAAGATATATGTAAACGAGTTTGACAAGAAAACAGAAATTTCATTGATACTTGAATTGTTGTACATATGAAATTGTTTGTCAAGCTGAGTATAAACAAAGCGCATCGTCTGATGAATATAATAGAAAGCTATTGATCATTGGCTGATATGTGGCCCAACATAAGAAGACCGAACCCACTTACTTATTTGATGTATAGACTATGTACTTTGTACATTATGCAGCCTTTGATCATATTATTTCATATCCCCCCTCAAACTCGCACTTTTTAGGGTTAGGGTTTGCTTATTCTCAATTCGTAGCCATTATAGAAAAATCTTCTAAAATTCTTCAAATGGATGATAAATCTCATTTCAATCTACATCAGCCATAGAAACTGTTGGCTATTTGAATTTATTGTGCTAATAGTGCTTGATAAGAAATGAAAAAGAAAAGAGAATTAGATTATGTAAATATAAATATTTGTTCTTGCTATTCTTCATATTTGAAACAAATACAACAACCTATTTATAATATGGGTTAGTTAATACAAAAATAGTAAATGCTTCGTGACCTTCTGTATTTGTGGTTATGATACAATTCTTGAAGACCAATACAATCTAATGGTTTATTAGTAAACATATATAAGCCTCTTGCTTTTATACTAAATATGGAAGATCTTCATTATTCAACATTTCTCCTTGAAGAACTTCCTTTGTAAGCCTGCAAGTTGATTCCTTTAAAATTCAAACTTTGCTTTTGAAAGTGATTTTGTAAAAGTGTCAACTAAGTTCTCTTCCGAACTGCAATGGACCAAGCCGATTTTACCTTTGCCTTTAACTTCTCGGACGAAATGGTACTTTGTTTTGATATGCTTTGTCGATTCTTTGCAATAGCAATTGTTGATGTGCTATCTCAGTATATCTTAGTTGTTGATTTTTGTTTTTCACCCAGTTCTGCTTGGATCCTTCTGAGCCATATATTCTACTTTAGCCGTTGATTGTGCAACTGTATCTTGTTTCGGGCTTAGCCAAGAGAATACACCATATCCGAGTGAGAACACATATCTTGAAGTGCTCTTCATGTCATCTACTGATACAACACAATCACTATCTGAATATCAAATCAGTTCAGGATTTTCGGTAGGTTCGAACCAGATTCTATAATATGTAGTACCTTTTACATAGCGGAGTACTCTTTTGACCGCTTTTATGTGTATTTTTGTTGGTTTTTTTCATAAACCTTGATAATACATTGGTAGCATACATTAAATCTGTCCGGATAACAGTTAAATATAATAAACTGCCTATTATACCTCTGTAATGGTTAAAATCTGCTTCTCCTGAATCGTCATCCTTGCTCAAATGCTCATTTTTTTCATTTTGAGCAAGCGGAGTTGATATTGGTTTACATCCGTCCATATTGATTTATTTTTTCAAGATATCAGTAGCGTACTTTTTTTGACAAATGAAGATTCGTTCTTTTGTTTTATCAATCTCCATTCCTAGGAAGTAGTTCATCAATCCTAGGTTGGTCATCTTAAACATCTTCATCATTTGATGTTTGAATTTTGTAATCATTGATATACTACTTGTAACAATAAGATCATCGAGATAAGGTGAAAGAATTAGTATGTCAGATCCTTCCAGTTTAATGTATAAACTCGCTTCATTTGGACTTTTATGAAATCCTTGTTGATGAAAATATTTATCGATCCGGCTATACCATGCTCATGGAGCTTGCTTAAGCCCATACAAAGCCATTTTTAGTCTTAAGACTTTGTCTTCCTTTCCTTTTACTATGAATCCTGGTGGTGGCTCTATATAAATTTCTTCTTTCAGGAATACAGTTAGAAATGCAGATTTCACATCAAGCTGGTAAATGTTCCATTTACGTTGTGATGCAAGAGCAAGTATTGTTCTGATTGTGTCTTGTCGTTAAACAGGCGCAAAAGTTTCATTATAATCTACTCTAAATTGTTGTGAGTAGGCTTTCACGACTAGCCTTGCTTTGTATTTCTGAATTGAACCATTTGTTTTTTTTGTATGCCCACTCCACGCCAATTGTATCCTTCTGTGGTGGTTTATCAGCTAACACCCATATACAGTTCTTTTCAACCATGGAGATTTCTTCTTTCATTGCTCTCCTCTACTCTTTATGTTTAGTTGCTTGCTTGTAGTTATTTGGTTCATCCGAGACAAGGTAGAAAAATTGAACTTGCTCTGGATCTAGATTAGGCACTCTGTTTGTATTTTCATATAGATTCGATAGTCTTTGAGTTTTTTAAGGTGGTGAATCTGAAAAACTGTCATATTCATACATTGGTTAGTCTGGATCATCTGAACTACTCTCATACTCCTGAAAATGTTGTTCAGGTTGACCAACTATGACTAGTGTTAGTTTAGGATTGAATGATTATGTTACAACATTTCTTTTGTTAATCCCATTATGCTCCCAATCCCAAGAAGCATTCTCGTCATATACAACATCTCTGTTGTGGGTCGTAAACTCGATAACCCTTAGTTTGTGAGCTATAACTAATGAAGATTCCTTTTCAGCTTTCTTTTCTAATTTGTGTCGCTTTTGACTAGGCACGTATATGTAACATATGCATCTGAATATTCTCAGGTGACTTACAGATGGTTTACGCTCGGACCATACTTCAAGAGGTGTTTGATAATTAAAGGCCTTTGTCGATAATTGATTCTGAAGATATACTGCTGTGTAAACAGCTTCTGCCCAGAACTTATTTGGCAAACCTTTTTCCTTTAGCATTGTCCTTGCCATTTCCATCATCTTTATGTTCTTTCTTTCACATACACCATGCTGTTGTGGTGAATACGGAATGATGAGTTGGCAATGTATACCTTCCATTTCAAAGAATTTGTTAAATTCTGATGAGGTGCATTATGTTCCATTATCACTTCTTAGATTTTTGATTTGACAATCACTTTTCTTCTCGAATAACTCTTAAATTTATTGAAAATTTTAAATACTTCTGATATTTCTTTCAATAAGTATACCCATGTCTTTTGGGAGTAATCATTAATAAAGAGAATAAAATACTTGCTATTGTCGAGTGAAGGAGTCCTCATCGGGCCATACACATCTGTATGTACTAATTTGAATCTCCTTGTTGCTCTCCATGCTTGTCCAGAAGGGAATGATTTCTTGATATTTTTTCCAACTGACATGCATCACATACACCTGTAGTTTCAGAGATTTGAGGAATCCTTTTGACCATATTTTTGATCTGATAGATACTTTAAAATTATTGAATTACAATGCCCGAAGCGTCTGTGCCACAACCGTGTTAACTTGTTTGCTTTGGCCAACATAGACGTTTCTTCTGTTTTATATTGCCAGTGAATGGGAAAAAAAAATTATGTTGCATTTTGATGAAAGAGATGTTATTCCCTTTTGGATCATAGATAACACATGTGTCTCTTTCAAAATGAATTGAATATCCATTTTGCATCATCTGTGGGACACTAAGTAAATTATGATCCAAATTTGGAACATAAAGAACGTCAATAATTTGATATGTCCCTTTCTTTGTTTCCATATCGATAGTACCTTTAACTTCAGATTTCACCATTTCTCCATTGCTCATTCTAACTAGTATCTTAATAGATGGGTCTATTTTGGTAAAAACATGTGAATGTTTGGCCATATGATTTGTGCAACCGCTGTAACAACCTATCAGGAGTTGGCCTAAATTTCAACCCTGAAAAGGCCCATTGATATTTAGAGTCATACTAAATGGGTCGTTGGTTCCTATAAGGGATTACATTTGCACAGAATAACGAATAATATAACGTTGTGGAATCTCACACAACGGACCGAAAATTTATAATACCAAAACAAGATGTTACCATTAATTAAAAGCCACAGATTCAGATACAAATTGTCAAATACAATTATTCAAAATAGTACATCATCATTGTTCATAATCTAGAGTTTCCATAAGAAAAATAACAATAATAGCTAATAATATCTTAACAGTCTCACTTAACAGTCTCATCGCCGTCTTCATTAAGTTCCACCATCGTTTCGGCCATCAAGTAGCTACCCCACCCATTAACCAGTTAGATATGTTGAGGAGAGCTGTCAGAACATAAAGTCCTGTGTGACTGAAAATAATATTTGCTTAAAAATCATACCCTAGATTTGGAAGGTTATATATATGTCAAGTTATGTCTATGAAACGCATAAGCACACATTTATAACAAAATATTCTAATTAACTAGGTGGATATACAAATCAATCACTTAGGACCTCTATTGATGCATTTAGGATAGAGACCCAACGAGGTGGACATTCTCGGTCACTTAAGGTCCATTCTAACATGTTTATTAATGGTGTATTCTTATGATCTCTTATGATCTTAAGGCGGACCCTAGCCACTTAAGACTCTGTCCTAATACGCCAACGTTCTTAAGTATATATTCTCACAAGTAATAAGAGAAGTAGTATCTCACCGCTTAGTACTTGTTTAGGGTAAGCCCTTGTATATCCATTTAAGACCCCTCCAGCGGACGCCTCATTTTACTACTTAACTGATATTACGGTAGAAAATCTATGCCACTTAAGACATCTCTTAGACAGTTGGTGATTTAAAATACATGTTACGTCCCACGTATATCAATCATGTTCCTAGGTTGGCCCTCACAAAGCTTCCAGAGGAAGTGGACATTCCGGTAAACTATATTACTCTGTTATCGCCACGACTAAACCACTTTTAGAGAAGGAGGACCCATAGGCCTACTTCGAATCTAATAAGGGAAGGTCCCAAGACTTTGGTCCACATCCAAGGAATAAACCTTTGTAATGGTCCTAGACCTAACCACTGAAGACCCAAACTAGATAAGAAGAAAGTCAGCCACTTAAGACCTTCTCAAGGCGTAGTAAGCCTACCTATTTGCATGCATAATAGGTATATATATACACATTAAACCTTCTATGTATTGATGCTGGGTATGTCGGGCGGTTCCGGGCAGATTTCTACTACAAGTGGGCTTAACCTCATGTCATAGTGTAATATACTAAATGGCAATGACACTCAGGCCTCTCACATTAGAAGGCTCACTTGTGGTCACTGGATTTGCCGGTCGGCTCCGGGCAGACTTCTACCACAAATGATGACTAACCTCGTGTCTGTGTTTCGTTATTTAATATATAAATAAGCCATTTTATACACGCACAAACAAAAATTTATATGGAGACATTTCAAATTTCTAGCCTTATTCTATTCGTATTTATTACATCATTATTATGTTGAATTATGTTAATTACACTATACAAATAGAATATTTAATACGTATAATAAACGCTAATTTTCGTATGGACGAAGAAACGATCTATCGGTGTAAATTGTCCATTCAATCTATATTAGAGGCATACAACCTAATTCCCATATCAAACCGCTAACTACATGGCATAATTAAAGATAGCAGTAATGGGAAATTACGACATAATTATCAAAACTTGTATCCTAGGCTTATTAGAAATATTTTAGTTAATGAATCAAGAGCAAGGTGTAAATTTCATACAACGTACATATATATGTACATACATATATATACATACATATACATAGACCTCTATTTAATCTAATTTACCATTTTCTATATTGTACATAAAAACATCGACATTTGATTTGTTTCAAATCTGAATACGTTCAAATTATCCATTTAGAATGGAAATTCAAACCTATTCAAATATAAAACTAAATCAAATCTGAACCTTTTTACATCACAAACACTTTTAAATAAAAAGGATAAAACAAATCAAACAAAAGTAAATCACCCAAAATGTTCTTCATCCATAACCCAAACAAATTCACAAACCCAAACATTTTATTGATAATTCTTGCAAAACATATATAAAAATAGGAGATTTATGGGTTTTACAATTTGATATTATCACTACACCATAACAGCCAATTTGTCACACTAGGAAGCGGACGTAAAATACGGTTTATAGCCGTATCATATTTGATATTGCTCAGATCCGTATCAAACTACATTTTGCGATCCACACCACCCTAAACACCCTAAATCTAACCGTCCATCAACGAAGCTTTGGATCAGTTAATTTGATACGGCTTTTGGCCAAATCGAATGCGTATCATATTGTGCACCCCATTAGGTACTCCGGATTAAAATTTTGGCTGCTTCATTTTCCCTCTGTTTTACTTTAATGGTGACCGAAAACCCAAATTAGGGTTTTCGGTCACCAGATCGTGCCTCCACATTTCTCTGGAATCTCCCCTACCGACAGAGACGAACAACCCTCTCCTTCGACGCAGCAACCCTTAGTCCCTAGCCCTCCGTTGACCGCAGGTATGTGTCTCAATTGAATTGTGTTTTGCATGCCTGATACTGTGGATTAGGGAACAAGTTGAAGTCTCTGTGTGTTAGTTGACCCTTACTTTGTGTTAGTTTGTTAGTTGTTTCAATTGATTCGTGTTGTGCATGCCTGATTTTAGAGATTAGGGAACAAGTTGAAGTCTTTGTGTGTAAGCCGATTTCTACTTTGTTTTAGTGTGTTAGCTATTTCAATTGAATTGGTATGTACTAGTGTGTTAGTTGGTTGTTTTATCCTAGAATCAGAGAATTCAAATTTGATTGCGGTATAATTTTAGATTGCAGTATATATCCATGAAAGTATGAAACAAAGAAATAACAATGATTTAGTCAAGCCGATTGCAACTAAAATGTAGTAACCACATCCATATACAAGTTGTCATTGATTTATAGTTTAACTATTTAGCAACTAAAAGTTGTCCATTTCTTAAACTGAGCAAATGGATAATTCTATAGTTCAATATTTAACCATGATTTCATCGTCATTTGACTGTTTGTTTGCCTTATACTTGAAATTTAATTTGGTTGTCTTATAACAAGTTTACTCTGTTTTGAGAGATAACAAGTCTACAGAAAATATAATAATAGGTTTGCTGAAACCTGGGAAGATGGATGATTACTCGACTTTCTAGTTAATAATTTAATGGGCAATCCATCAGGTGGATGCATTTTAGCTCACGCGTAGGGTCGGGTATCCATGCTAATTAGCTTTATTCAAATGTCGGATGTTGCTGCACTTAACCTTAGTAAAAAGCTGCTTTCACTAGCAACTTTCCCCTACTTTGTAGCAGAGACTGTAGTGTAAGTTACCTTGCACTACACAGTCTGCTTCAAAGAAACTGAAAATTGCAAGTGAAAGCAGCTTTTTCCAAAGGTTAAGTGAAGCGGCATTCGACATTTAAATAAAACTAATTAGCATGGATTACTGACCCTGCGCGTGAGCGAAAATGCAGCCACCTGGTGGATCGTCCAGTAAATTCTTAATCAGAAAGTCAAGTATGTCTGTTATCCGAAGATGATGGTTCGATATCTTTAGCCGTTGGAGCAGGTATATATTATTTTATTGCTTCATTCACATTAATTCTCTTGCTTTATTAACATTAATGGTTAGCATGTTGTACCATTTTAATTATTGGTAATTCATGTCTATTTTCTGATATGAAATATGCAGGAGTTGTCAGGGCTCAAGAAGCAACTTGAAACAGAATTAGAAAACTTATCACTGGTAAAACTATTATTCATTTCAAAATTTTAATAGACATCACACATATATTATGGAACTTTATGTTGTGTGTGTGTGTATGAATCAATTTTGGTGTAAGTGATCACTAGTCAGCTGTCAGCCTATTTGCAATTTATTCACATATATGCAGTGTGTAGAAAAATCAATATATAATAATGTTATGCTTTGTAATTTTAATTGTTTTAATTATCTAGCAGCTTAAAGATATCTCTAAACATTCCAAGGTTCACTTTTGGCCCCCACTACCCTTGAACCTTGGCTCCGCCACTGTATATAAGAGGATGTTCTGTATGCTAGGATACGAACTACCGGTGTTGCATATAGACAACACTGCAGGTGATTCTTTATTTGGGTTTGCATTTTTAATGACTATCAACTAGGTTGTTGTATGAATTTAGGCTGCATGGGTAGAAATTAGTCGACTAGTCGATTCGACTAGGTTGTTATTGGTTCCCAGTGAAGTATTTGTAAACAAAGACACTGATCGACTACATACCGTTAAATTACACAAACACGCTGATCAACATGATATTCCCTTCACTATTATTGGTATCCAGTGAAATTACACAAGTCCAAAATATTGAAATTATCATCTAATCCTTCATTGTTAGAACCATTGTTGTTATCACTTTTTCTACCAGAATTAATATTCAATGGCGCATTCTAATCCTTCACTGTTATATCTGTATTAACATACACTTAGCTCTGTATTCATGTTTGTATCTCAGTCACAGTGAGTTACAATGTCGATCTACTGTCCAGCTGTGAAGTATTTGTAATTTGTTTCTTGTATTTTAGAGGCATTTCTGTTAGAGATTATGGTGCTTTTGTGTTATTGGAACTCAGGCTGCAGGCTATATATCACGATTCAGTTTTGCTGCCAAATGAATCTTGAACTCTAGGTTGGCTATCGCGCTCAATCTTCCCGGCCTCGACTGGACTGTTTATCAGGCTGTTATCTTTTTACCTCATTTTTGTTACTTCGTAATGCGATGAAAATCTTTGACAGTTTCCTTTTATTGTATATGTTTATATGTACATCGTGTTATGACAAACCTTATAATGCTTTGAGTATATATATATATATAAATTGTGGTATTCCTGTGTATACATTATAGTATGTATGCTCTGTGTTATGAAAGATATGTGCTACAGCTTCTGTTTTTATATATATACACATATATGATATATATATATATATATACATATACATATACATGTGTATACATATATATATATATGTATATATGCACACACACATATAATTAGACACGGACAAAGACCGTGTCTGATTAGACTTTAGATATGGCTAATAGCTGTATTCTAAAATATTGAGATACGGTTTTTAGCCGTATCTAATAATTTAACATGCCACTTTTTGATACGGCTATTTACCGTGCCCAAGTGCTTTAGATACGGCTAAAAACACAGTCTAATCAGCGTATATGGTGTAGTGTATCATTAATCCAAATCTCCCCAGGCATACTAATCAATGCACAAATCTACAAAATATAGAATATGAATAAACAATAAACAAGAAATCTTATGCGGACAAGAGGAGGACAGATCTTGAGTTTGATATTGGGGACATGGTCTTTGTCAAGGTGTCTCCATTACGGAACGTCGTTCGCTTTGGGTCCGTTGGGAAGTTAGCACCAAGGTTCGTAGGGCCGTTTCCTATTAAGGAAAGGATTGGACATATGGCGTATAGAGTGGAGTTGCCCGAGAAATTTAGTGGTGTACACGACGTATTCCATGTATCACATTTGAGGAAGTGCTTGCACGAGAGCGCGAAAGTGGTAGAGCCGAGCTTGCTTAGAGAGGTGGAGATAGAGCGAGATGCGACGATTCGACGAGCTCCTACGTGCATTCTTGGGTCGGAGATTAAGAAGTTGAGGAATCGATAGGTCAAGCTAGTCAAAGTTCAATGGGGAGACGATGAGAGCAACGCTACTTGGAAGACGGAAGAGAAGATGCGTTCATTGTACCCTTTTCTTTTCGAGGGTATGTCTTTTAATTTCTCCTTTATCGCTTAGCCTGTACTTATCTTATCTTTAGTATGTCATCTCGCTAGTATCTTTGACCTTTAGATAGGGTTGTCCTATAGTTGAAACATGTGTTTGGGACATGTTATGTATGATGGATGCATGTGGATGCAAGTTTTTGCTAGTGGTTGCTCGTGGATGCATATACACACACTTTAGGCACTAGATCGGCTCAGTCACTTCATATTGCATATTGCATATAAATATGTGTGCATATTTAAGTTAATGGATGTATAATGGTTGTACCATCATATGGATGCCGCATTTTGGTGAATGGTTGTGCACACATGTAGAAATGATATGTATCGCTAGGATTCTTTCGCATACATAATGGACGCATGGCACTATCATGGTTTGCATTAAGGAGGTCAACTGAATCAGTAGACCGCCTGATTTTGAATTAGATAGGGAACATATACACACACTTCTTGCATATGTTCATACAACATTAGGAATTTTATAAGGACAATGGATGTCTGTGTTTGATGGTTGAGTAGATGGTTGTTTGGATGGTAGGATATGCATTCTCCTTAACTTGGAGATTTCGGGGGCGAAATCCTTTAAGGAGGGGAGAATGTAACACCTCGTAATTTTCAAATACTAAAGTAACAAATTAAAGAATAACTAATCTCAGAAGTGAGAATTAAGGGAAACGAGTTGCGCCATTTTGTTCGTCTCGGAATTCTGGTTGAGATAGAGTCCGAGTTTGCGTGAATTGGACTTCGTATGAAGAAGTTATGGCGAACAGAAGTTTCAGAAAATTCAAAACGGATTTCAAATTTCAAAATTTCAGAGTCAGACAGGCTAGGCGGGAAAATTCCCGCCAGGGCTAGGTCGACCATAGGGTCGACCTGGGGGTCGACCTACCTTGACCAGGTCGACCATTGGGTCGACCTAGGGGTTGACCTGCCCCCCCCCCCCCCCCGGGCAGAATTGATATATGACCTGTTGATGACTGTGTGCTGACTCATTAGGGTTTTTGATATGCTCTGATTGACTGGGATTAATTCTGGGTTGATCGGACGGCTTAAACTAATCATAAACTCTATAAAAACACCTATAGACTCAAACCCTAAAATCAAAATAAAATTAGATTCATGGCCTCCATGTCGTCACCTTGCAACTCAGAATAGCCGCCACCAATTAGAGAGGAAGAAAGCTAATCTAATTCAATCCTTTTCAACTTTAACAACGAATCTTCTTCAAAGGAAAGCTAATACAACTTCAGAACTCAGAATTCAGAACTCAAGACCTTCTTTGAGTTGTGAGTTCGATTTCTTTAATAAAATAATTAGCAATTTAATTGGATTAAGTTATGATGTGGATTATATGGATATGATGTGAATTATTGACCGCATGTTATAATTATGTTGCAAAATTGTGATGTTATCATATATGTTGTAAATTCTATGATGTTATGTTGTGATGTTATCATCTATGTTGTAAAGTTATGATGCTATCATCTATGTTGTAATTCTATGATTGGCTAATGTATAATCAAATCATCATGTTGTTCATATGCTAGTTTGGTTATGTTGATTCATATGATAAATCATATGTATGTATGCAAGTTTAGATTTTGATTTAGACATGAATCATATGCAAGTTGGGGAAAATTATATGTAACCTTACATGTTTCATGACATCTAGTTTATGTGAAAATTTGATCTAAAGTTAGGCTATGACATGTGTGAGTTATATGCTAAATTCTACATGCTAGTTTACATGTAAGTTTACACCATTGTTATGTTGCATAAATCACATATGCAAGTTTATATAAATATATGAGTTTGGAATATGAATCATGTTATGCAAGTTTGTGGTTATTTCCTATGCAAGTTTACACCTTTAGATGTAGATCTATGACATACATGATTTATGCAAGCTGTGACCATTACCTAAACAAGTTTACACCTTTAGATTTGGATCTATGACATATGTAGTTTTATGCAAGTTGTAACTTTGGCCTATGCAAGTTTTAGATGTAGAACATCATTCACACATGCAAGTTCAACCCTTATGTTTAGATCTAGTTTTAACTATATGTATGTTGTGATGTTTTCTCTTTATTCCATGAGTTAGACTATTCGAGTCTAACGTATATTTTACGTTAAACGAACGAACGTACAACGTGGGGTAAATGGGATAATATTAAAAGATTCAATATTGAGAATTGGCATAAATGCCTTAAAAGGCATAAAATAAATTTGTGATGAAAATTGGTATGATTTTACATACCATAAATAGATGGACATAATTGAGTCAATTATGGCCATAGTTAAATTTGGAATTGATTGATAATTTGAATAGGGAAATTAATTCAAATTGGGGAATGATTAATTAGGAGTAATTAATCATCTAAGACACGAGGTTAGGCTCTTTTGTGGTGTAAGACTGCCCGGACCCGCCCGGCAAATCCAGCTGCCACAAATGCCAGTCTAATGTGAGAGGTCTTAGGCATAAATTAAATACGTAACAGTTATAAAGACACGAGATTAGGCTCGTTTGTGGTGTAAGACTGCCCGGACCTGCCCGGCAAATCCAACTGCCACAAATGCCAGTCTAATGTGAGAGGTCTTTATGAGGTTACGGTCTTAATGAATTATGAAACACTTAACCAGATAAACATGTAGTGGGACATGAGGGGGTTAAGTGGGTGCCTTGGGTGGCATGTGGAATCTAGTGGGTGCCTTGGGTGGCATTTGAAATACGATTAGAAACACTTAACCAAAATTTGAAACATGTAAGTGAACATGAATAAGAAGAGGGTTAAGTGGGATGTACTAGAGGGGACCAAGCTTAGGTGGATAGCTTGTGTCAAGTAATGGGGGCCCGTTTCAACCAGTAACCCGTACGTATCTTTGTGGGCTCGACCCAACTCGAGGACGGGACACGCATACTGGGCTTGACTGTAAGAGGCCAAAACGGGTTAGCGGTGGCAACACAAGTCCAACGGGTTCATATGCGTGTGTGGGCCCGGGCTGGTAGGTAAGACATTGTTGCATCGTGTAGGTATAAGCCGTGCATTATTGGTGGTATCGGGTTTCCACTTTGCGGAGTGATACACCCCACTATGGGGCCAGCACGGGTATCTACGAGTTAGGGAGTCGATCGCATGGGGGTTGTGGGAACACCTAGTGGAGATAGGGGCAGGCGGCACCTATGAAGGCAACTAGGGGTGCACGAAACTACCATTATCATTATTAAGTTCTGTAGGCGGGATCAACCTTAGAGTGACTAGTGGTGGTGCAGTATAGTAGTGGTGGTGCAGTATAGTAATTATCTTATAGTGGGTTAGGTGCGCCTTAACGTTATCTTAGTTCAATCTTATTTCCATGTTTGCTCTGTCATACTCAATTGTTCACAGTCATTTCCTTATTTTCCAACTTATGCCTTAGCCTAGTTATTTTGGTAATTATATTGTTAAAGTTATCGCACTCGCCAGACTTTATGTCTGATCCCCTTTGTTTCTTCCTCCCCCCCCCCCAGGTGCTCAGGTTGGAACTAGCACCAGTGGAGCTTGATTTTGGACAGCTGTATTTCTTGCTTTTAGAAGATTGCTTGGATCACTGAAGTAAAGTTCAGCCTCTCTTATTTATGGCTATTTTGTGTTGGGGATTATGTCTTTCAATTTATGTACTTTGATTTAGTCAAGATGGATATTATGTACTTTGACTTTGGTTTTTGATGATGTAATCAAACCTATGTGTTTATCCGCTGCAATAAATAAAGTTTTAAAGTTTTAGTACTGTTTATATCTGTCTTATTGTTAAGTTTCTTCTCTATACTTACTTAAAACGCTCCATAGAAGTTAATGCATTCCATTTGTGAGTGACATTAATGGAAGTGGGGTGTTACATCCCCACTTATATTTTATATAAGTTGGGTTTTTATTTTGTATGCTATGGTTGCTAATGATTGACTGTTTGTTGATATATTCATATATTGTTTGAACTGACGAAATTAAACGTCGTTTAATTTTAGTGAAACCCAAATCGTTATTTTTAACGATTGGTTCCAATTGAGGTAAGTTACCTTATTGGCCACGTTTATAAATAAACGAGTTTAATTATTTGAATTGTTGTGGTTGTGTGAAATAAATTGGTTAATATTGAATTGTCAGTATTGACCGTTATGAGACCATTATTTATTTGAATTGAATTATTATATTGAGATAACAAATCTGACGCAGGGAAGAATAGATTGGAGGAATCCAATCGGATTCCTCAAATATATTAGATTTTGCTTATATTATCATCATAAGAGCTGTTTGAATAGATGGTTGATTTGGTTATTGAATGTTGACCTAAAGTTCAATACTTATTTAATTTAAACCAATGGGTACTATTGGTTGAGTAATTGGCAGTATATGGCCTATAAATAAACCGTTATATAAATATCGATCTACCGTCAGGTAAATCGACGAAATAAAGTTATAAAATTTATTTTATAACTGAAGACAGATTTTTAAATCTGCATTTTTGTATAAAAGTTTGTAAAATGAAAATAAATACTTATCATTTATTAATCGAGTTGATAATTAAATCTAAAAGATTTTATAAAGAAAATTTCTGATATTTATCAGATTTATAAGTGAATGAGCAGAAATTAACTTAATATTATAAATTTGAATAATCTTTTTGAGAAATAAATAAAAAGAAATTATTTAAATTAATTATATTATTAATTAATTTGAATAAAGGATTATTTGGAATTGGTTAACGAGGTAATCATGTTTTGGATTGACGAAGTCAACCGTTTAACTGGATTGATGATAAGATCAGTTGTTTGAATTAATTTAACAAGATGGGATAACGAATAATGGTTTAATTTTAATAAGATTTTAAAAAAATAAATTTATTATTTAATTAGAAAATAAATAAGTCAATTAATTTTGTGGTAGTTAACGGTGAAGTGAATTATTAAATTAATAAATAGATGTCTACTTAAATGATAATCATGTGTGAAAGTTAATCGGAGTGGTAACGAAATCTAATTGAATTGTGAAAGGAATTTATGAATGGGTTTTATATTAAAACTCGAATTCTTAAAACAAAGTTATGAAAAGGAATTTTAAGCAAATGTGAGAGCTTAAAATTAATGTTTACTTAATGCTTGAATTAAGCAAAAAGGAAATTGATATAAAAGGGTTTATATCAAACCATGTTGTATAAACGGAGTTTATAAAAAGGAGATGTGGTGTAAAGCGTTAATTAACGTTACTTAATGGAATTAAGTAAAATTGGTGAAATAACGTTCCAAGCAAGAGGGTTACAAGTGAATTTGGTAGAAAGGTGAGTAATAGGATTTTTAACAAAACCCGAGTAATAAAATGTATTGTTTATATAAAGATAAAGGGAAAATGATATTTCAGTAAGTAAATTCTTAATCAATGGATTAAGGAAAATAGTTATACTTGAGAAGAGATTTCCAAAAAGTAAGGAGTTTTATAAGACATATTTTAAGTAAAGTAGTTAAATGAGGTATGTTTAATATTAGAATGAATATCGATTTTGAATTACAACTGAGGTCTATCTAAAGATAAGAACGTTGTTGGCCAAGGTCTGAGAGGTAAATAAATACCCCAACTTGAACGACTTCGAGATTATCTGAAGATGACATTAGTTGTAATGGGAAGAAGGGTAATAATTTATTATTTCCATATGAGAAATAATAACGTAACGTTATTTGAGGGCATTGAGAATATAATGGGATTTCCAAAGTAACGGAAACGAGAATATTGGAGAATATATCTATGTAGAAATATTTCCGAATTAAAGGAAATCAAAAGAAGATTATGTGAAATTAAAATGGTATTTCCGAAGTAGAAGGAAATTAGAAAGTTAAGTTTTGAGAATGGATTTACTCTTAAGCGATAAAGGGGAGTTAAGGTATTCAATTCAGGAAACCAAAAGAGATTCCGTAATATTAATTAACGAATGATGGGTTGAGTTGATTTTCCCAGTATAGATAATGAAGAATAAGGTCGTAAAGGTTTTAAACAATGGTAGAATAGAAAATTGAATATGATTATTGAATATTTCCCTAAGAATGGAAATAAATAGTTTGAAATAACCTTATGTTAAATAAGAAATGGAAAGCTATATTTGTAATATTGAAATATTAAAAAAAATTAAGATTAACTATCGTTAATCGGTTTAAATTAAAGAGGCTAAGTACTGCTGAATACTGAACTAGTAAACCCATTCCATTATCATGATTATTTATTTGATAGTTAAATTACCGACTATCAAATCTGACCTATACGTTTGTTGGTATGAAAAGACCGGGATCGAATTTATATTCAAAAACCATTCCTACCAGCGAATAGGTGGAAGAAGATTATTGAAGATGGAGCAATTGAAGACCATTGATCTTTATGAGCGGAAGAACTACTCGTTGAATTTCTCTGGCTTAGCGGTCGGGGATATTACGACTCGTGATTCTATCATGAGTGAAATCTTCGGATTGCAAGGACTTCTCGCTACTGATCTATAGGGTGATTCCTAGGATGTAGTAGGAGGGTGCCTTCGGTTCATCCTGTTTCTGGATGACTTGTATGGACGAATGTTTGACAGAGTTTTTCCAATGGGATCACGTACGTTGATTTCTTCAAACATGTCATAGTTAGGTAGCCCCCAACTAGGATATTTTTGTGGATGTCAATTAGTGATATCTGGCGGATCTGGCGATGTGGCATTCAAAGTAAATGGTGGCCAGATGTTATAAAGATAACTTCAAACCTCAAGCCTCATCAATCGGGAAATGACAGAAATCGGGCAGGTAGCATGGCTATGTGGGTCGCTCCCATTAGTGTGTATAATCACATATCTAGAGAAATATCATTTCCTTCTTTAATCTATCGATGTTGTCCCTTTCGGGAAACGGTTGCTGATCCCAATCGTTGGTGATATACATTCGATACACTCAAGCGAAATGAGTGGTCGGTCATGTGTGGGCTGGGTTGCAAGACATTCTTGTTGAATCAAGTATATTCGCCTTTAGAGATACACTATCGACAGGTGGTCCCATACCTTGTCATAGTCAGAATCCAATCTCCAATAAGAGCCCGCGGTTTTAATTGTATACTATATATGTGGACCATGAGATGCAAGCGTTCCGCTAGATTGTTATTTATTTGTATCTAGACACTATTATAATATCAAAAAAAAAGATTTCAAAAATGTTTTGGGTTAACGTAGGTAAAAACCGTCCGTATTTATGTGTGGATTTGGTCTTACGATTATCCTTTTCTTTTGAAAAGATTTTGAACTTTAAAATCAAGTTGGGTGATTTCCCTTAAAGCTTTTCGAGTTTTTTCTCACTCTGGTTCACCAGACTGATCCGGTGTTTTGTAAATGCTCGGGTTAGACCGGGGTGTACAGGTCCAGGTTATCGGATGATGCGAAGTCCAGAAACAAGCTGGAAGTGTTCAAACGTATGTTATCTATTATTTATTCCGTTGTGTGTGTCTGTATATGAGGACAGGTTATTATAACGGTCCAGATGTGATAATGTGCTCTGATGATTGTAAGTTTTATTTAAAGCTCTCAATAAAGATTTATTTCTATATTATATTTTGTTCCACTGCGATGTGAGACTCTGATTCTGTGTTGTGTTCATTCTTCTTCTTCTATTCTAATATTTCTTTCTTTCTTATCTCACCCTCTAATTTCTTTCTAATAACGTTCCTGTGTTTTCGGTGCTAGGAAGGTCGGCATGAGATACAAAATTGTAATTATGTAGATTTTGGAAGCCGAAAATCCGCGGGTCGTTACATTACCCTTTTCTATGTTGTACATAAAAATGTTGATATTTAATTTGTTTCAAATTTGAATATGTTCAAATTATCCATTTAGAATGGAAATTCAAACCTATTCAATAATAAAACTAAATCAAATCCGAACCTTTTTACATCACAAACACTTTTAAATAAAAAGGATAAATCAAATCAAACAAAAGTAAATCACCCAAAATGTTCTTCATCCATAACCCAATCAAATTCACAAACCCAAACATTTTATTGAAAATTATTGCATAATATATATAAAAATAGGAGATTTGGGGGTTTTACAATTTGATATTATCATTAACCCAAATCTCCCTAGGCATACTAGTCAATACACAAATCTACAAAATATAGAATATGCATAAATAATAATTATTTCCACTCATAGTGGTTTGATTGTATGAAAATGTTGCAGATTCGACGATGTTTGCCTACTAGATCTGGAAATCTTCAAGAACGAACACGAATGCGAACTCCAATCCCTTAGAAATCTATGTGTATATATATAAGAATTAAATAGTTAGAATTCTTATATATACATATATATATATCTTATGATTCCAGATTCAGATCCTATTCAAAATCTATAAGAAAAGGTATTAGAAAAGAAAATAGATTTAAGAGTGAAAGAAGTAAACCTATAATATATTTCTCTGGAATCAATGTAAGAGTGGAGGCTGGGAAGGAGAAGAATACTAGGTATAGGTCTAAGTTTTAGGGTGTTATTTATAGGTGTGCGAGTGATTAAAATAGCCATAGGATTATTAAGAATAAATCTGGGCTATTTAAATTTATAAACTAACACCAAAACCTAACCCAAACTAGGCCTCAGTGGGCATTGGACGCACCAGGCGGTCGACGCCTTTACTAGGGGGGCAGTCGACCTCTTGGTCACATATTTGCCTAGTGAACATATTTCAGGGATGATTTTTATTATTATATTACGTTATTTATTTCATCTATAACTTGCATTTTTAAAGTTTATTGTTGTCCCCTGTTGTATACTTATATATACACATAAATTCAAATTGGATGGAATATTTGAATCGCTTATTTATTGGTCATATATTATTCCATATATTTATATTATAATTTGAATTTCAAACACTTTTGCATATATATTTAATGTACAACTTCTTTTAAGGTAATTCTTTCATACGAGCTCGGAATCTGACATATTATATTATTATATATGAAAATTTGATCAGAATTTCATCATGAATATAACTACAATATTTTTGTAGCCAAATTCCTAATGCTGCAAAATTCCATTTTTTAGCCTATTAATATATTATTACTTTATTGTTATTTTTCATTATTTATTATTATTAATTTATTTTAGGTATATTTTTACGGGGTGTTACAACCGTTTTCAATGAGCCAAGCATCCTTCTGATTGTTTCCATTCTGACATGCATAGAATAGATGATTCTCATCGTCTATTATTTCTGATCTTCCTGCCTGTTGGTTTTTGAGTCTACACTCATTTTCAGTATAATTGAATTTCTTGCAATAAGTGCATTGGCATTTTCCTTTGTGCCAGTAATTCTTTTATGTGTGATTCATTTTCTTGCATATTGAACATGAAGGAAACTTGCTCTTTTTATCAGCCTCTTTGGCATAAATAGTGATAGGACTACATTGATTTGATGTGCCCCCTTTTTTATTTCTTTTGAAGGAGGATATTTTTTGCTTTGACCAGAAATGTAACACCCCAAGTCCGTTAATGTCACTTACAAAGGGAATGCATTAAGTTTCGTTGAGCGTTATAAGTAAACAGAACGGAATATTACAAGACGGATAACGTAGTACTTGAAAATTTTATAACTTTATTGCAGCGGAAACAGAAATAGGTTTGATTACACCTTCAAAACAACAAAACCAAGTACATAATATCAGTCTTGTACAAAAGCCTTCAAAGTACATAATTTTAAAGCCATAACCCCCAACAGAAAATGCCATAAGCAGAATCAAAGCCAAGCAATACATCTTTCAACTTCAAGCTGGAAGAAAAGGACATCTGAACTAAGCTTGAGTATTTCATCCCTGAGAACCTAGGGGGAAATGGAAGAAAAGAGGCGAAACAAATTAGGTCAGACATTAGTCTGGTGAGTCCAGTAACTTTAACAATATAATCATTAAAGTAACAGGATAAGAACATAAACTGGAAAGTAAGAAATGACTGTACATAAGCATGCATGACAAGGTAGGCAAGATGAATAAGAAAAAACGTTGACTGCGCTTCTAATCACTATAAGGTAATTACTACACTGCACCAATGCTAAATATATCGCACCGTTACTAGTTCCATACTGAAAATTGATCCCAACCCTATAATTGGTAGCCCTCAGGCGTAACATCCAGTAAGAGGTATCCACCCCATACAATCCTTGATAGCCTACTAAATACTAGATGCCCCTACACTAACCCTTATCGCTTAATTGATTGGCTCATTAACTCGTATGTATTCATTACTTGTGTCATTCGACCCCGCTTGTTTCTAGATACCTATGCTGGTCCCACCATAGGGTATATCAATACCTATGATGGCAACCCGACACAATTCAAGATGCACAGTGTATGACTACTGATGCCTAGTGCTGCTTTTTCCACTCCGGAGCACGTGCACGCCCGTACTCCGTCGGAACCTACACTGACGCACCACCTGCCGCTATTTTGACCGCTTATAATCAGCCCAGTAATCGTGCCCCACCCTGCCTAGTTCAGGGTACCGTGATACATCTATATGGGTTACTGCTGAAATGGGTCCCCGTTACTAGGGTTTCCTAACCAACATGTTATAACGGTTAAGTGTTCCCAATTTAACCTAACCCCACCCATTTGTTTAATTAACATGTTGTATTGGTTAAGTATCGCCTATCCAAATGTCACTTAACCTTCCCACCGATTCACGCATGTTTATTTAACGGTTAAGTTTGTGGGCCTATATATACTAATATTACCCACCTACCCAAGATTTACTTAACCCTTTCACTTATCAAGTCCATATGTATTATTGGTTAAGCTTGCCTTAACCCTATCCACTTTGTTCATGTAATATTGGTTAAGCTGTCTTCTTACCCATGTTAACCTAACCCCACCATTCTTAGCATGTCCACTCATTAGCATTAACTCATTCATTAATGCCTCAACCTCTCACATTAGAACTGTTGTTTGTAGTTGCTGGATGTGCCGGGCGGTTCCGGGCAGACTTCTAGCGCAAACTCATTCTAACCTTAGGTTTTAGGCTTAATGCGCTAACCTCTCACATTAGATCTATTATTTCGGTCGCTGGATGTGTCGGATGGTTCCGGGTAGTCTTACACCGCAACTCAATCTAACCTCGTGTTAGGCATGTTCATCTTTTAGCCAAATTACATATTTACCATACATGCCCAAATCTAGATTTATACGTAAATTATCCATAAGTGTGGTCAATTCAAGCTATGCCACATTTACTTATTATGCCCAAAATTACTTAATTAAGTTATACCCAATTCCCCGCGTTTTAATCGCACGTACAACAAGGTCCAAAAATAAAACGGAGAGGGATAGAGGAGAAACACAAGAATTGACATAAGGAACAAAATAGGCATGTAAAGGTGTACCCAACTCAAGAATCATATTTCCAATACACATGTTGTACATTAACAATAGGTATAGCTAAACTGAGCAAGTTACATTATAGGCATAAAGATTCGATAGAATAAAAGAATCACCAATTTGGTGTACAACATGATAGGTACCATTGTATCAATCACAACAATCTCATAGGCATAGGTAATTCAAATTTGACAAATGGATAAGCATGAATCAGAATTGATTATCTTACAATTAGGCATAGTTCTAGATTTGATTCATTACAAGTCATGATTCCTATTACGTGTTCCAAATCTGAGAAATAACCGAACTTACCAAATTATCACAAGTTTACACCCAAACCCATTTACGTCAAGTCTCATGTTTGCTTATTATATACAATTTTTCATAAACCATAGCCATCATCAGTTTATGCCTTTTTTACAAGTCACATGTTATTCAACATTTCCCAAACTTTTCCCCATTATTCAAGCAATATACGTGTGCGAATTTCGCATAATATGTTAGGCTTGAAGTAGCCTAACTCATAAAAAGAAAAAGGAAAAAGGAAGAGGGAAGAGAATCATGGTATCAAAATAGGCATAAATATACAAGCACGAACAGGCATGAACTGATAGAATTGATAAAAAACGCATAGGCTATGAATCCAAAAAAAAATGGCAACTTGCAAATTTGATAAGATCCATTATAGGCATAATCATATGGTCCCAATTTACAACTTATCGTAATTACTTTAGTTTAATTATCTTGTTAAAGCAACATGAACTCACAGAGATTAAGAAAGAAGAGAAGATCTAGAATATGATTTCTGAAGTTGATAAGCTAATCCGTTGATGTAGGCTTTGATCTTTCTCTTTAACCTTGAATTAGGTTTCTAGTTTGGAGAAGATGGAGGCTAGGCTAGCTTAGAGATGGTCAGCATGATGGCTTCATAGAATGGGATTGTGAGGTTTAGGGTTAAGGTTTGATGTGTTTATATAGGAGTATAGGATTAATATGAGCCTTTAGATCAACCTAGGAGTCATCAGAGCCATCCAGTCCAAGAAAATGCGTCATCAGGCCAATCAGAAGTCGCCACGTAGCGCTACGACTTAGAAAATCGTCGATGTCCAGCACAGTCAGCAGGGGTCGACCCCTACAGGGGGGTCGACACCCATGTCGACACCCCTATAGGAGGGTTGACTCCCATGTCGACACCCCCTGCGGGGGTCGACACCCCTCAGCGGGAGATTTCCCGCTCAGTCGATTTCTGAGTTTTTGAATTTCGAACTGAATTGATTATTTAATTATTATTTTTAATTTAATTTCTGCTTACACTTGAAACCTTCTAACCTCCATAACTTCTTCATACGGAGTCCAATTCATGCAAACTCGGACTCTATCTCAAGCAGAATTCCGAGACGAATGCAATGGCGTAACTCGTTTCACCTAATTCTTCTTTTAATAATTAATTATCCTTTAATTATCTCTTATGTCTTGTTTTAAAATTACGGGGTGTTACAGGAAAGATCCATCTCTAGATGCTTCATTTCATTGTGACATCCTATCTTCATGAATTTGTATAATTCCAAAATAGTTAATTGTGTGTGGTCTTTAGAATCCTCTATCATAGTTACTACCGTATCAAATCTTTCTGAAAAACTAATCAACATTTTTTCTACCACCCGTTGATCAATTATACTTTCCCCATTTGATTTCAGTTCATTAACCAACTTAATTACTCAAGAAGAGTAATCTTTGGTTGTTTCATCGTCTTTCATCTTCAGGTTTTCAAATTCTCGTCTTGGATTCTGAAGTCTTATTTTGGTCGTCTTGTCATTTCCTTCAAATTCATTTTTGAGAATATCCCATTCTTCTTTTGCTGAATTTTCATTCATGATCTGAGGAAAGATTGTATCAGTTATAATAACATGAACTTTTGATAATGCTTCTGTATATGTTTGTGGCCAATCAATTGATGTGGTAGCTGTATCCCTGTTTTGGGGTATACCTTTTTCTACAACATTCCATAAGTCTTGGGTTGTTTGGAGGGCGACCTTCATTTTAATACTCAAAAACTTATAATTTTCTCTATTTAGAATGGGAATAACTTGTCGCTGATTTGAACCAGAAAATGCCATTGTTATGTACTATTTTGCGGAAGTAAGATTGGCCTTTTTGATATGTGAGGCTCTGATACCAAATGTTGGATATTTGAATATATTGTGCTATTAGTGCTTGATAAAAAAAGGAAGAGAAAAGAGAATTAGATTCTGTAAATATAAATAGTTATTCTTCCTATTCTTCATATTTGAAGCAAATACAACAACCATATTTATAATATGGGTTTGTTAATCCAAAAAATAGTAAATGCTTCCTGACCTCCTATATTTGTGGTTATGATATAATTCTTGATGAGCATTACAATTTAATGGTTTATTAATAAACATATATAAGCATGTTACTTTTATACTAAATATGGAAGATCTTCATTATTCAATAGAAATATCTTCAAAAATTCTTCAAATGGATGATAAATCTAATTTCAGTCTACCTCAATATTACTTGTACAACTCAGTTATTCTCTAAATTGATGAGTATTCAATAAAGTTTGCACATCTTAGAAGATTCCAAACTGTGAGGTTGAGATGATGTCATCATGTAGTACTTTTCTTTGTCTTTGACGTGGTGCCGACTCTAGAGAGGTGAGGAAGGTTGGTTACCCCAGGCAGGAGTGGCAAAAATGAAAAAGGAGGGTGGAAAATTTAAAGACTTATAGGATTGAACACACCGCCTCTGAATTAATAAAGTAAATAACCCACGAATCTAATAAGGGAGAGTCCAATGGCTATAGTCCACATCCAAGTAATAAAAATTCAGAATGGTTCTAGTCCTAACCACTTAAGACCCAAACTAGATAAGAAGAAAGTCATCCACTTATGACCTTCTCAAGGCATAGTAAGCCTACCTATTTACATGCATAATAGGTGTATATATATATACTAGACCTCTCGCATTAAACCGTCTACTTGTAGATGCTAGATATGCTGGGCGGTTCCGAGCAAATTTCTACTACAAGTGGGTTTAACCTTGTGGCATAGTGTAATAAATTAAATAGCCCATGTAACAGCCCGCATTTTACGTATCGGAAGATCATAAAATATTTTTATTTTATTCCCTGAGGGTTGGATCATTCTCATATTTTGATATGATGTTTATGGGGATGTGAGACAAGTACATAATTTTTACCAATTTTGTTTGTGACCATTTTTTCCTTGTCAGTCTTGTACAGGGAATAACTTTTGAGTCAGATTGACCAGGTGATGAGACCTGTGCCATTGGAAAGGAAATGATGATTTCCTTTCCGTAGAGTGGTTACATTAAAGATTTGGCTCAGCGGTTTGGGAGGAATCGTTTTTTAAGGTTTAACAATTGGTTGTTTAGGTTTTGGGAGCCTTAATGGGATGATTTGGAGAGGCCCATTAGTGGGCTGATAGAAGGGTATAAATAGAGGGTGGGAGGTATGAGAAATGGTTTAGTTTCTCTATTCTCTCATTTGGTGGCCTATGTTCCTCCTTCCTCTAGCACCTTTCCTCTATTAAAATCGAGATCTAAGCTTAGGAAATCGAAGACCTATATCATTTGAGGCTAGATCTACATCATTTGAAGTGAGAATTCATCGGATCAATGGGTTTGGTTTGAATTGCTTGCTGTCTGCAACCTTAATTCTTTGATTTTAGCTTATTTTGGAGAATTGGTGAGTGATTTACATCTCTCACATGGATTCAATGAAGTATATGAATGTTTGATCATGTTTTTCAATTCAAATGTTTTACCATAGATCTACACTTTGGTAAGTTCATTTCCATTTGAATCACCCTAGAATCTAATTTAGTATGTTTAAACCGGTAATTCCTATGCCATTTTATATGTCTATGCATATTAGATCCATAATTTAGATCATATGTTCATTTATCATGGTTTTGGTGAAATTTATATAACTTGTGATGAAAATCGTCGTTTTGATGTTGCTAGTGTTTTCATTTCATGTTTGTGGTCATATTTGATGAGTTGAATGAGTTGGTTTTGTCAAATTTATTGTTTAGTGAAGTTTTGGTCGAATTCAGAGGTAAATGGGGTCTATGCAGGTTTTGGGTCGAGCGTACAGGCCACGGATCGAGCATGTAGTACAATGTGTAGTACTAGGTGTAGTACAGGTAGGGTTGGTCGAACCCAGGGAGGTGGTCGGTCATGCATGGTTTGGGGTCGGTCATGCACTCCAAAGACCGGGTCGGTCGTGCACCAAGGACAGGTTCGGTCATTCAGGTCGAGCAAAATAGTCGTGCATAATGGGATCGAGTGATCGATGCATCGGTCGGAGGTGGTCGATCGGATGGAGTTACCTGGTCGGGTCGGTCGGCCAAAGTCCATATTTTGGAAAGCAGCTCAGGCTGGTTGGTCGCTCAAGCTTGGGGTCGGTCCAGTGGTGGAGTCATAGGGTCGGTCGCACTAGGGTCATTTCTGAAAATTTTATTTTTTGGGTACGAATCAAATTTGACGAATGTGGAGACGACTCAAGGATGTATTGAGTTCATGTGAAGTGATTGCTCTAAAGTGTTCTGAGCTTATGAATAGTCGTAACTGATAACGACTAGAGATGAGAATGCCAAGGAATTATCGTTGTCGTAGGTTCTAGCGGGCTCAAGCAGGGGTACGATGGAAAGACTGGTTGTAGGTCAAGTACCATGGGTGCCGTGTATGGCCTAGACACGTGCTATGTATATAGCATGTGGGGTTTTGCTAGAAATAGTGCATCAAGTGCGGCCCTTGACAGTTGATGGAAAATAGTTTAGCTAGTCATACGATTAACGATGGTTTCAAAGCTAGGTTGGTAGTGATAGCCAGAGTCAATCATGGACGTTTGAATGCTTGGTTGTATTGATTGTACCATTTCATGAAGATTATATGACTTCGAATAATGTGTTCTTTGGGTTCTTGTCTGATATTGGTTTCGGCCTCTGGGGCTTGTGCTTGAGGGATGCCAAGTTCAAATAGGGTGGTTTTCGGAAGATATAACCAGAAGTTGTATGAGTTGCTTTTGCCATGTATGAATGGTTGTTCTGATTTCCATGGCTGAATTGTTGTTTCCTTTGGATGCATGGATCGTAAAGGCTATCACTGTCAGAGGTGGGAAGGAAGTTGTGAGTACTTCTCGGGTTTTTTGGTAGATTAGTTTGTTTATCTACCTATTCTAATATACTTTATTGATGATGTTTGTTAGCTGTTTTATCGTTCACTAAGACTGTTGTCTGACTCAAGGTTTTATGTTTCCCTCTTATTACCTTGGGTTGTTCATCCGATTGTTTGGATGGGGGGACTAGGTGGCAGGTGACAGGTGAAAGCTTAGTAATGACGATGCTGCTGTTCAGAGGTGAGCAGGAGGCTGGCGTACTATCTTTCTTACAATAAAGTATTTGGATTTCCACTGTTTGCTATTTTCTCTGAGTGCTATAGTGAGGCAAAATTGTATAAACGCTACTGTTGTAATCCAAGTGTATGGATATTACTTTCTAGTTGTTCTGAAAGTTTGGTGTTTTCCTACTTCACTATTAATACTTGTTGTACATGTTCTATTATATTTTATCCTTGCGTTGTGAGTTTACAACAGGTTCCGATGATATTTACCTACTTTCATGATCGTCCATTGCTGTCGTGCACACTTTTCAGCGCATTATTCCTCTTGTATAGTGCAGGGGTTATGGGCGGTCATCACAGCCTATGACACCTATACCTCTCACATTAGCCAGGCCACTTGTGGTCGTTGGATTTTCCGGTCTATTCCATGCAGACTACTACCACAAATACCGACTAACCCCGTGTTTATGTGCCATTATTTAGTATATGGATAAGCAAATTTATATACACACAAACAACAATTTATTTGGGAACATTTCAATATCCTAGCCTTATTCTAATCGTATTTGTTACGTCATTATCACGTTGAATTATGTTAATTACGCTATATAAATAGAATATTTAATACATATAATAAACGCTAATTTTCGTACGGATGCTTTGGCTAGAAAGCTCCTACTCCGGATGCTTCGTTTCATCATGACATCCTATCTTCATGAATTTGTAATATTGCTATTAATTCCAAAATAGTTAACTGCGTGAGGTCTTTAGATTCCTCCATCACAGTTACTACCGTATCAAATCTATCTGACAAACTAATCAACATTTTTTCTACCACCAGTTGATCAATTATACTTTCTCCAATTGATTGAAGTTCACTAACCAACTTAATTACTCAAGAAGAGTAATTGTTGGTTGTTTCATCCTCTTTCATCTTCACGTATTCAAATTCTCGTCTCGGATTCTGAAGTCTTATTTTGGGCGTCTTTTCATTTCCTTCAAATTCATTTTTGGGAATATCCCATTCTTATTTTGCTGAAGTTGCTTTCATCATTCGAGGAAAGATTGTATCTGTTATAGCAACATGAACTTTTGATAATGCTATCTCTTTGTGGCCAGTCAATTGATGTGGTAGCAGTAACCCCATTTTGGGCTATACCTTTTTCTACAAGATTTCGTAAGTGTTGGGTTGCTTGGAGAGCGACCTTCATTTTAATACTCCAGAACTTATAATTTTCTCTATTGAAAATGGGAATAACTTGCCGTTGATTTGAGTATGTATTATTTTGCGGAAGTAATATATAAGTGTTTATGATATGTGAGGCTCTGATACCAAATGTTGGATATTTGAATTTATTGTGCTAATAGTGCTTGATAAAAAATAGAAGAGAAAAGAAAATTAGATTCTATAAATATAAATATTTATTTTTCCATTCTTTATATTTGAAGCAAATACAACAATTTTATTTATAATATGGGTTTGTTAATACAAAAACAGTAAATGCTTCCTGGCCTCCAATATTTGTGATTATGATACAATTCTTGATGACCATTACAATTTAATGGTTTATTAATAAACATATATAAGTGGAAAAACCGAAAAACGATTTCAACACCAAAGGTGCAAAAGTTGCACTTCAACAATTCGGTAAGATTAGAATATGGAACCGTGTAATCACAAAATAAAAAGCATAAAATGAAGACAAGGAGTTTTTATAGTGGTTCGATCAACAATGGATCTACGTCCACTTTCCAATCATTTCTCATTATCATATTTCATTTACAACATGTATGAACTCTCTTTATACATTCATTTTCCTCTCTCCCCTCTTTATGACCTAATTTGCACTTGAATTCGCAATGGAATTGGAGAGATCTCTAGCATTGTGATGATGAATGTATGAATCTTCAATCACTTAGGCGCTTCGATGCTCTACTATGATTTCATACGAATTTTGTGTTAGATTCGAATTTAGAGAGGATTGGAGAAGATGAGAAATCACTTGAATTGTGTTGGAGAGATTTGTAATGTATCTTAAATGAGATTTGATCCGCATGATGTTGGAGATAAGTTGTTAGATCCATGGAGGTCATTAATGAAGTTGAAGGAGAGTTTCAAATTTGGTGGCACTTCGCGGTAGCATTGAAAATTCCCTCCCCAAAATGATGGAGAAGTGGTGTATTTATAGTTGGAGTTGGTGTGGAGTGCACACTTGTAAATAAGAGTGTATAGTTGGCGCATGGTTGGCGCTAGGTTGGAGGTCTAAAAGCATCCATACGTCCACGACCCAAAATACGGTACGCGATCTAAGACTTGCGAACTGAAAGCACTGGCGGGCTAAAGCTTGTCTCGTGAGTTAAAAATAATATTGCTCCACTGACTTAAAGCAAAGCCTTAAGGTCTAAATGTTTAGATCGCATAAATGGTTTAACACGCATGAACAACCTGACGAACTCATGGTCTATGTAGAAGCGGTCAAAAACCTTGTAGCTGTTTTCATGTTGTAGGCCTTAACGAGCTAGCTTTGTCATAATTTTCCAAGTCGGATCTTGTGCAAGAACGACCCAAAACATGGCTAACGAGCTAAAGCTGCCGATGGTCTAAGATTTCCAGCGAGCTAAAAGTAGGCCGACGACCTAAAATAATTTGAATGGTGGCAATGATCTAAACATGTGTGACATGCTAAAGTCGTGTCATCAATAACGGCCTAAATGCATGGAATGTCCCCAAGCCTTCTCCCCTAAAATGACCTAAAAGCTTTGATGTGCCACGTGTTCCATGCATATATACTTCGTGCCTTGAATCGTTTGCACTAAGAATGATATGCTTGGGCACGACATGAATAACGTCTTCACCACTTGCATGGTTTTTATGCCTGAACACATTTCCACATATGGCATAAACTATCTATATCTCATGCATATTCATTGTTTCGTTGTGTTAGGCAGTATTTGAATGACCTGATGGTTCACCATATGTTATACTTTAACATATATACACGTTGCCTCATACTCTTGTGTTCACGTTCTTTATAAGCCGACCCAAATGATGTAGCCTGAACGAGCTAAAGTAGCAACGAACTACGAGCAAAATATTTGATAACGGACCAAACGAAATTGCGATCTAAACGAGGCTGCGGGCTAAACGAAGCCGCATGCCAACGTTCATACGTACTTCATAATTTTGAACCGCGTTATCACAACGGGGTTAACATTTGCCCCTCGAAGCTTATATTTTTTTCTTGCGGAAAATGTGGGCTTCAAAATGAACGCTATTGTTGACATCTTTTGGCTTGCTTGACCCAATATGAGATTTGCATCTGTTATTTGTTGACGTTGTACTAGCATTCAGACGCTTCAACTTCAAATTTCAGAATCTTCTGCTTCTTATGGAGAAGCTCTAGGTATTCATGCCCCCGTTTTGGAGGTAATCATTAATCTTCATTGTATGAAGTGCTATTGGTGCTTAATGTTTACTTGTTCTATCGACCAGTTCAGACATTGGAAACTCCATTGGATGCCCCGACTTAGGAAAGGCTGTTTATAATTCGACGTTCGTTTTCTCTTATCAACTGAATCAACATGATAGATTTCATTGATCGTTGTTGATTTCTTCTATGGAGAGATCGTTTTCTCTATGGAAATGATTTTTGGTTGTCGCGTCATTTCGCAGTGCAAACTCCAGAGACGTTTGAGGATTGCATCCTTCATGCCATGAACTCCCACGCTTCGTTTCACTTTTAGTGAACTCCCGGCTTCGTTTCGCACAATGAATTCCAATGGACCTCTGGTGGGTTGCATCGTTCCGTGCCACGAACTCCCACTCTTCATTTCACTTATAGTGAATTCCAGCACTTCGTTTTACGCAACGAATTCCAACGAACCTTTGGGATTTACATTCTTCACATCTGAGGATTCCAGATGATACACAAATGAATTGGTCAAATCCGAACTCCATCTGTAATCTGGCTTGGTTAATTCAATTATTGGAGACTTTTGCCACTCAATTAAACTGATTAATCCAAGCGTCGGTAATTTTAGAAGGAGTACCTCTATAAAGGACTTCGGTTAAGACCCAATGTTTGTCATGATCGGATCAGGTACTTCCTGATACTGACAATCAATTGGGTGCCTCCGGAGAGGTCTTTGGTTAGAACCTCAATATTTGTCATTATCGCATCAGGTGCTTCCTGATTCTGACGATCAATTGGGTGCCTCCGGAGAGGTCTTTGGTTAGAACCCCAATATTTGTTGTTTTCGCATCAGGTGCTTCCTGATTCTGACGATCAATTGGGTGCCTCTGGAGAGGACTTTGGTTAGAACCCTAATGTTTGTCGTTATTGCATCAGGTGCTTCCTGATTCCGACGATCAATTGGGTGCCCCCGGAGAGGTATTTGGTTTGAACCCCAATGTTTATCGTGATCGGATCAGGTACTTCCTAATACTGACGATCAATTGGGTGCCTCCGGAGAGGTCTTTGGTTAGAACCCCCAATGTTTGTCGTTATTGCATCAGGTGCTTCCTGATTCTGATGATAAATTGGGTGCCCCCGAAGAGTACTTTGGTTGGTGCATGTCCTTCCAGCTTGTTTGCTGGTCCTTCCGGCCTGATGTTTGTACTTCCAACATCAGGTTTGTCAGCCTTCTGACTTGGTGCTAGTCCTTCTAGCGTGTTTGCCGGTCCTTTCGGCCTGATGTTGGTACTTCCAACATCAGGTTTGTCAGTCCTTCCGACTTGGTGCTGGTCCTTCCAGCGTGTTTGTCGTTCCTTCCGACCTGATTTTGGTACTTCCAACATCAGTCTTGTTGGTCTTTCTGACCTGATGCTGGTTATTCCAGCTCTGGGTTGGCTCCAATTCCCTTGTTGGCCGCCTGACTTGGCGGGATATTTCGGATTGGGAACTGGAGCTTTAAAACTTTCACTTAGGGGAGTGCCCCTTTGATGAAAGTTACAACATTCTTGTTTATTTTTCGTGGCGCTTGTTCATTGTTTGAATCTTTGCGACTTTTCCCATTCACTTTTCAAGGCGGTGCTTTTCTATTTTTGCATTTGTGCGTGTTGATATTTACTGCATTTGGCACGTGAACTAGCGTTTTTGGGGTTGCGATGTTACAGGGACAAGCGCTCGACAGATGGCCTGCAATATGAAATCACTTTTAATCAAGTTTTGATTTAACATGAAATTTGCAAGGTAGAAATTAATTAAGACAGATATGCTCTTCATCGTAGAGTTAATGTTCAGTGCATCACTTGCAGATTATTACAGACTATTAACAAGAGGTTTCGAATAACAGAAAGTAAAACATGAAGTAAATCATGAACTAAAGCAAGAAATAGAGCATGAAGTAAACGATGGCGATGTTGATTTCTTATTCTGAGCCATTGAAATCGAAGCATAATCAACAGTTTTTAGTTGATGATCTGCCTTGGCATGGTCTGAACAAAAGCTTCGTTGCTTGTTGCTCCCTGGCCTTGGGGAATCGAAACAGAGTTTGAGGATTGTGGATTTTTCACATATTGTTGCAGACGATTCCTCCTAATCAGCTCTTCGATCAGTGACCTTAGATGCTTACACTCGTTGGTATTGTGGCCTGGCTGATTATGGAACTGGCAGAACTTTCCAGAGTTTGCTTGATGGTCGCTTATTTTATGAGGTTTAGGTATTGGATAATCTTCGGTGTCTTTAGTTGCAGCAAATATGTTTTCTGCAGTGTCATTTAAAGGTGTTAGCTCTGATGGATTAGAAAAGTGAGGCTTCTTGCCATCTCGATTTTCTTTCTCCTCGCTTCCTCTTTTCTGACCTCCGGGATTTTTCTGATTGTACTGGGTAGTAACATTTTTGGGAGCTTCAAGAGGTTGATTTGCATCTATGATCCGAAGAGGTGCAGGATTGTTATCCAATCTCATGTATTCCTCGGCCTTTTTATAGAATTTCTTAAGCGTTCTTAGCTCCTTCATTTTAATCCATTTACCAAATTTGATGTTCTCGTCTATGGCGCTGATTAGAGACATCAAGATCACGCGGGGCTCGGGATTCCCTACTTCGGATACAACATCATTAAAACTTTTGAGAAAAGCTCTGATAGATTCTCCTGGATTCTGCTTCATGGATGTTAGAGAAATAACTCCTTAGCCTTTGTAGCTTGCAATCTAAACTGCTCCTTGAATTTCAGAGTCAAATCACCAAATCGGTCAATGGATTTGGGTGGCATTCTTATAAACCATAATGATACAACACTTTCTAGATAGAGAGGGAAGCACAAGAATTTGATCTCGTCCATTGCCTTGGCTGCATTCATGTGCCACTCGTATTTGTATAGGAAGTGATTTGGATTAGTAGTCCCGTTGTACGGATGTAGAGTAGGATGAGTGAACTTTTTGGGGAATTCTGCCTTGCGGATCCTCTTTGTGAATGGATTTTTGCCAAGGGAGAAATCCCATTCCCTTTCACTATCCTTGTAAGACATGTTATCTTCCATGATTTGCTTTACCATATCCGCGATATATTCCTTCGAGTTGTGTTGTTCCAGAGAGCGGACTTTAATCTCTTTTTCGGATGCTCGTCGTGTCGAGCGATCGCGTTTAGAGGATCTAGGTCTTTTACTTCCACTATGGGAAGGTGCCCCGCATAGGGACTTGCAACTCGTCGGGTATTTCGATTGGAACGGTTATTAGCATTGCTTTTGTCAACAAATCCTTCCATATTGTCATTATGATGATGATTGGAGGCCGATGAGTTTGTAATCTCTTCATGGTTGACATGGATCTTCAGGGGAGGAGCGGATTTCGGTTGAGCGTTTAGGAGAGCACTCATTTTATCCATTAAAGCTTGATTAGCATCTAGCAAAGTTTTATTAGCTTCCACTAAAGCTTTGTTTAAAGCGTCCATGCGTTGACTTAAGTTAGCAACGACAATTCGGCTTTAGTCACTCCGGCTCCGGATATTGAATTTTCTCCAACTTCGAAGCGGTTGGTGAGTGGAGTAGTTTGATTGTTAGCAACATTGTCGTTTTCTTCACCGGCTTTACTCGCGGTCTTTTAGATTTGGCCACGATCCTTGACTTGTAGAATTTATGATAGGAGTGGATTTAGAATTCCAAGGCAAGGCTCTTGAGCTTGAATGAAGAGAGAAAGGAGATGCGAATGCAGCCCCATTGTGGGCGCCAAATGTTAAAACCAAAAAACGATTTCAACACCAAAGGTGCAAAAGTTGCACTTCACCAATTCGGTAAGATTAGAATATGGAACCGCGTAATCACAAAATAAAAAAGCATAAAATGAAGACAAGGAGATTTTATAGTGGTTCGATCCACAATGGATCTATGCCCACTTTCCAACCATTTCTCATTATGATATTTCATTTACAACATGCATGAACTCTCTTTATACATTCATTTTCCTCTCTCCCCTCTTTTCATCCTCTTTGTGACCTAATTTGCACTTGAATTCGCAATGGAATTGGAGAGATCTCTAGCTTTGTGTTGATGAATGTACGAATCTTTAATCGCTTAGGCATTTCGATGCTCTACCATGATTTCATAAGAATTTTGTGTTAGATTCGAATTTAGAGAGGATTGGAGAAGATGAGAAATCACTTGAATTGTGTTGGAGAGATTTCTAATGTAGCTTGAATGAGATTTGATCCATATTGTGGGAGATAAGTTGTTAGATCCATGGAGGCCATTAATGAAGTTGAAGGAGAGCTTCAAATTTGGTGGCACTTCGTGGTAGCATTGAAAATTCCCTCCCCAAAATGATGGAGAAGTGGTGTATTTATAGTTGGAGTTGGTGTGGAGTGCACACTTGTAAATAAGAGTGTATATGTAACACCCCGTATGTTGAATAACTTGCTATAATATAAAACAGGGCAGAATTAAATTTTAATATCTGAATCAGGGGAAACGGGCTATGCCATTGCGTTCGTCTCGGAAAAATACGCGAAATAGAGCCCGAGTTTTCGAAAATCGGAGTCCGTATGATCCAGATATGGCCCGAAGAAGTTTCAGAAAATTTAAAAACAGATTTAAAAACAGAAATTTCAAATTTCAGAAGTGGCGGGAAAATTCCCGCCAGACCCAGGGAGTCGACCTGCCCACCAGGTCGACTGGGGAGTCGACCCTAGTGTCGACCTGGGGGTCGACCTCCCTGGTCGAGCCCAGGTGACCTGGGTGCATCAGTTTGGCTTTTGGGCTGTGTTTTGGTGGCTAGGACGTGATCTGACGGCTCTAATCTAATTTAGGGTTAATCTAAGGGCCTAAAACACCTAACTAATCTATAAATACACCCTAAGACTACCCTAATTCATACTAAAAATAGATACAACACCGTTATGCCGTCAAAATGCAACTTGAAGGAGCCTCCATTAACTTAAAGAGGAAGATAGCTTCTCAAATCAATCTCTAATCAACTCTAGCAACTTAATCTTCTTCTTAGGAGTGCTAATCAACAAGTTGTGAGTTTTCTATAGCCTTAATAACCAATTATTGAAATGATTATGATAGGATATAATGAGGTTATGGCTATGAATGTGGATCAATGCAAGATTATGTTATCATATGCTATGTGTTTGTGATGTTATGCAAGTTATGCAAGTTATGTGCTATATGTTCATGAAGTTATGCGAGTTATGCAAGTCATATGATACATGTTCATGATGTTATGCAAGTTATGCAATATGCAAGTCATATGTTATGTGATCATGATGTTATGCAAGTCATATGCTATGTGTTTGTGGTGTTATGCAAGTTATGCAAGTCATATGCTATGTGTTTGTGGTGTTATGCAAGTTATGCAAGTCATATGCTATGTGCTTATGATGTTATGCAAGATATGCAAGTCATATGAGAAACATTGATCCATTATGACACCATGATATGCAAGTTTGGTGTATGATTATATGCTAGTTCATACATGACATGATATGCAAGTTTGGTGTTTGATTATATGCAAGTTCATATATGATAGGCAAGTTTGGTGTATGATTATATGCAAGTTCATACATGACATGTTATGCAAGTTTGGTGTTTGATTTTATGTAAGTAACATGTGCAAGTTTACACCTTTGTATGATATGCATACATATGCAAGTTAACCCCTTTGTATGTCATACATGCACATGCAAGTTTACCCCTTTGTATGACATAAGTAACTTATGCAAGTTAATCTCTTTATGACATATGTGATTCATGCAAGTTTGGGTTGATTATTTATGCTAGTTGGGTTTGATGCTATATGCATGTTGACACCTTTAAAACCCATGTTGATGCTAATGTTATGCAAGTTGAACCCATTGTATTTGTGATGAATCTTCCCTTTTATGTCATGTTCGTGAATTACGTGGGGAACGATGGGGTTAATATACATGTTAATGAAATGGTGTGAAGTTGGTATGATTATGCATACCATAAAGTGGATGGACATAATTGAGTCAATTATGTACATCGTTAAATTTGTAATTAATTAGGGATAATTAATACAAATTATGGGGGTGATTAATTAGGTGTAATTAATCGACTAAGACACGAGGTTGGACCCTTTTGTAGCATAAGACTGCCCGGAACCGACCGGCATATCCAACGGCTACAAATGATTGGCCCAATGTGAGAGGTCTTAGGCACAAACTAAATACGTGACAAGTGTATAGACATGAGGTTAGATTCGGTTATGGCGTAAGGCTGCCCGGACCCAACCGGCAAATCCAGCTGCCATAAAAGATAGTCTAATGTGAGAGGTCTTTACAACGGTTACGTTCTTAATCAATTAAGAAACACTTAACCAGATAAGCATGTAGTGGGGCATGAAGGGTTAAGTGGGTGCCTTGGGTGGCATGTGGAGATTAAGTAAGTGCCTTGGGTGGCATGAGGAAATCTAGTGGTTGCCTTGTGTGGCAATAGAGAATACGACTAGAATACTTAACCAAAGTGGAACATGTAACTAAACATGATTAAAGGGTTAAGTGGGTGCCTTGGGTGGCATGTGGAAATCAAGTGGGTGCCTTGGGTGGCATGTAGAAATCTAGTGGGTGCCTTGAGTGGCAATTGAAATATGATTAGATGACTTAACCAAACCTTAACATGTAAGTGGGCATGATTATGAAAAAGGGGTTAAGTGGGATGCACTAGATAAAATGACAAGCTTAAGTAGTAGCATGTGGGGGCCCATTTCAACCAGTAACCCATTTGTATCTTATTGGGCTCGACCCATGTCGAGGACGGGACATGCGTACTGGGCTTGACTATAAGAGGCCAAAACGGGGTAGCGGTGGCAACGCGAGTCCAACGGGTTTCATATGCGTGTGTGGACCCGGGCTGGTAGGTAAGACGTTGTTGCATCGTGTAGATATAAGCCGTGCACCATTGGTAGTATCGGGTTGCCACTTTGGGAAGTGATACACCCCACTGTGGGGCCAGCACGGGTATCTACGGTAGGGAGCCGATCTCTTGGGGAGTAGTGGGTACACCTAGTGGAGATAGGGGCAGACGACACCTATGTAGTCAGCTAGGGGTACACGAGACTACTATTAAAATTACTAAGTTGTGGGTACACCTAGTGGAGATAGGGGCAGACGGCACCTATGTAGTCAGCTAGGGGTACACGAGACTACTATTAAAAATTACTAAGTACACTTAGTGGGATCAACCTTTAAGTAGGAATTACCCTTGGGTGGGTAGATCTAGTGTGGTGCAGTGTAGGAATTATCCTTGGGTGGGTAGATCTGGTGTGGTGCAGAATAGTATTTATCCTTGGGTGGATAGGCGCGTCTTTACCGTTATCTTATTTTATCCTAAGTCTAGTTGGCTGCTTAGTGTAGTCATTTATCCCCAGTCGTACCGTACCAGGTTTATATCATACCCTAATTACTTCAATGATTGTATTGTTAAAGTTATAGGGCTCACTCAGACTTATGTCTGACCCCGTTGTTTTTATCTTTTTCCCCCAACCCTCAGGTTATCAGTGTGGGCCTAGCACTAGTGGGCTTTGATCGGATTGCTTTATCTATCTTTTGGAGCTTGGACTCTTGAAGAAAAGCTCGGTTATCTTTTCTATTATGGTTATTAGTATGTAGTGGGATTATGTACTTATGTTTTAACGAGATGGATATTTTGTACTTGACTCTTGTTGGTTTTGATATGTAACCAAACATGTTTACCTTCTGCTGCAATGAAATGATGTTTTAAATATCAAGTATTACTTATATCTGTCTTGTTGTAATTTTTCAGTTCTATATTCACTTAAATACTCCACCGAAGCTAAGGCATTCCTTAAGTGAGTGACCTTAGCGGGTGTGGGGTGTTACACGTGGTATCAGAGTTTAAGGTTACCAGAACAGATAAAACTTTAGAAAATTATTTTTCTAAAAACATTTTTGGAAGAAGTATTTTCAAAAACATGTTTTTAAGAGAAAAGTTTTTTTGAAAGAAAAGCATAATCCCCAATAGCCATATCTTTATCCTTCGGATTCTCCGTTTTGAATCTCTTCCTCTTTCTCTTTTTGAATTTCCCCTCCGCGTATAGATGTCTTTTTAAGATAAGTAAGGACTTCCGTATGAAGGACGGAAGAACCACTTCAAGGGACTAAGTCGTTTGCCAGGCTAAGAAGTTAGTCCAAGGAGGTGGAGGGCTTATGGGTACCGTTAAGATGGACGAGAGAGGAAGGTTCAAATAGCTATTAGGTAAATAAGGGACGAAACCTCATCGTGGTAAGAAGGTCACGAAAGGAGAATGTGAAGGGGAAGGCTAGTTGTTTTGGAGAAATAGGACACCTTGGGGTTGTCCAAAAAGGTAAGGACGAAGTACAGGATCTTCTGGAGGGTAGATGTATTCCCTCACGACGGGTATACCTGATGAGGGTAGGACCGTCTAAGTTGAAATTTGGTTCTCCCGATCATCCTGTTCGAACTTTATTCGACTCTGGCGCACCACATTCGTTTATCTCATCATCATTAGTTGAGTCACTGCACCTAGACACCAGTTTAGTAGATGATCCCGTGGTTGTTTCAAACCCAATTGGGGGCTCCACTTATTTGTCCATGATATGTTTGGGTTTGAAGATTTCCATACTTAGCGTTGAGTTTAGAGGTGATGCTTTTGTTTTGGGCTTCACGGGCTATGGGTTGATTTTGGGCATGGACTGGTTATCCAGTAATGGTGTCGTTCTTGATTGCGAAAGGAGAGTTGTTAGGCTCATGACCCGCTTGGGGAACACTCTCGAGATCTCTTGTAATCCCATAGATTCTGTTATGCTAAGTTATCTTGAATCGCTTGACGCTTCGGTCGAGAGTTTGCGATCTGTTAGAGTGGTCCGGGATTACTCGGATGTGTTTGGGGAGGTGAAGAGCTTACCTCCGAAGCGGGAGATAGACTTTCGAATATATCTAGTGGGCAATGCTAAACCAGTATCTTTGCCAGTGCGCCACATGGCTCCTAGTGGAAGGAGGGAACTCCATAAGCAAGTAGGGGAGTTGCTTGAGAAGGGGGTTCATAAGTCGAAGTATATCGGAGTGGGGTGCTCCAGTAGTTTTTGCCACGAAGGCGGATGGGTCCCTCAGACTTTGTGTAGACTATAGAGAACTCATCAAGCTCACAAAGAAGAATAGACACCCATTGCCGAGGATTGATGATCTCTTTGATCAGTTGGTTGGCGCCTCAGTGTTTTCGCAAGTTAGACTTAGCCACGGGGTTTAATCAGTTGAGAGTGGCTGAGGATAGTGTAGAGAAGACTGGCTTTAGGACTCCGGATGGTTTCTATGAGTGGCTGGTGATGCCATTTGGTTTGACAAACGCCCCTGCATACTTTGTTGATTTGATGAGTAGGGTGTTCAGGGAGTACCTAAACAACTTCGTAGTGGTCTTTGTGGATGACATGTTGGTCTTTTCTAAGAACGAAATAAGTTTTCGTATGTGCTTAATAGGTTAAGCAAAGCCAGTTATTTGATCAACGGTGGTTCTGGAGTGAGACTGGCAAGGACATCCAGAGTTGGATAAGGGCTTAATTATTTAGCCGTTTTTACTAGTATCATCTCACGTAGGTCGTTTGAATTCGAAGGAGGTGTCCCTTGGGTGTTTGTCTGATATTGGTTTAGGCCTTTGGGGCTTGCACTTGGGGGATGTCGAGTTCGACTAGGATGGTCTGCGTGAGAGATGGATAGTTGTGACGATTTTGTATGGGAGAATATCCTGGTTTTCTCCAGAAGTGGAGAAAAGCATGCCCTACATCTTAGGGAAGTGTTGGAGACTCTTCGAGCGCATAGTCTTGAGACAGCAAAGGTGGATGGAGTTCTTAGCATCCTATGATTTCGAGATAGCATATACCCCTGGCAAGGGTAACGTGGTGGCGGACGCCTTGAGCGGAAAAAGGTTGTCCTTGAGTCCATTGTTCGTGGAACGACGAAGCTTGGAATTTGTCTCGATGTTTGATTTCAGACCTTCCGTTGACTTTGTACCCGATTTGCTAGCATCTTTAGAGGTCAGACCTACTCTTTTGGGACGGATTTGCGAGGCACAGCGGGACGACCCACAGTTGGTTGAGTTGGTAGAGAGGCTCATAAGGGGGAAAGTCGTCCAGCCATTTGAGTAGGTACACCCTAGACGATAGGGGGTGGTTGCGTAGAGACGGTAGACTTTGTGTACTGCAAGATGAGGGTTTGAGGAAGGCTATACTTGATGATGCACATCGTTCGAAGATGACCATTCATCCCGGTGGGGACAAAATGTACCAAGACATGAAGCGAGTTTTCTTTTGGATGTAGCCGAGTATGTCGCTAGATGCTTGGTGTACCAACAAGTGAAAGCGGAGCAAAAGAAACCTGGTGGATTGCTTCACCCATTGGAAGTTCCGCAATGGAAGTGGGATGGCGTCTCGATGGATTTTATTGATGGGTTACCTAGGCCGAAGAAGGGTAATACGGTAATTTGGGTTGTGGTAGACAGACTTACTAAGAGTGCCCATTTCATACCCGTGAAGAGCGAGAGGACTGCTCCATGGCATATAGAGTGGATTTACCCGAGAGACTCAGTGGGGTACAGGACGTATTCCATGTATCACGGTTGAGGAAGTGCCTACATGGGACCGCAGAGGTGGTAGAGTCGACCTTGCTTAAAGAAGTGGAGGTAGAGCGTGATGCGACTATTCGACGAGCTCCTACCCGCATCCTTGGGTCAGAGATTAGGAAGTTGAGAACATAGAGGTTCGACTAGTCAAAGTGCCAAGGGGAGAAGATGAGAGTAATGCTACTTGGGAGACAGAAGCGAAGATGCGTTCATTGTACCCATTTCTTTTTGAGGGTATGTCTTTTAACTTCTCCTTTATCGTTTGTCTAGTACTTATCTTATCTTTAGTATATCCTCTCATTAGTACCTTTGACCTTTAGATAGGGAAAACCTATGGTTGAAACATGTGTTTGAGACATGTTATGTTTGATGGATGCGTGTGGATGCAAGTGGTTGCTAGTGGTTGCTCGTGGATGCATATACACACACTCTAGGCACTAGATCGGCTCAATCACTTCATATTGCATATTGCATAAAATTGTGTGTAGGTAGCTATATTAATGGATGTATAATGGTTGCGTTATCATATGGATGATGCATTTTGGTGTATGGTTGTGCACACATGTAGAAATAGTATGTGTCGATAGGGATCTTTCGCATACATATTGGATGCATGGCACTATCATGGTTTGCATTAAGGAGGTCAACTAAATAAGTGGACCGCCTAATTTTGCATTAGACAGGGAACATATACACACACTCTTTGAATATGTTCATACAGCATTAGAAACTTTAAGGACAATGGATGCCAGTGTTTGATGGTTTGAGTAGATGGTTGTTTGGATGGTAGGATACGTTCTTCTTGACTTAGAGATTTCGGGGACGAAATCCTTTAAGTAGGGGAGAATGTAACACCCCGTATGTTGAATAACTTGCTATAATATAAAACAGGGCAGAATTAAATTTTAAAATCTGAATCAGGGGAAACGGGCTATTCCATTGCGTTCGTCTCGGAAAAATACGCGAAATAGAGTCCGAGTTTTCGAAAATCGGAGTCCGTATGATCCAGATATGGCCCGAAGAAGTTTCAGAAAATTTAAAAACAGATTTAAAAACAGAAATTTCAAATTTCAGAAGTGGCGGGAAAATTCCCGCCAGACCCAGGGAGTCGTCCTGGGGGTCGACTGAGGAGTCGACCTGCCCACCAGGTCGACTGGGGAGTCGACCCTAGTGTCGACCTGGGGGTCGACCTCCCTGGTCGAGCCCAGGTGACCTGGGTGCATCAGTTTGGCTTTTGGGCTGTGTTTTGGTGGCTAGGACGTGATCTGACGGCTCTAATCTAATTTAGGGTTAATCTAAGGGCCTAAAACACCTAACTAATCTATAAATACACCCTAAGACTACCCTAATTCATACTAAAAATAGATACAACACCGTTATGCCGTCAAAATGCAACTTGAAGGAGCCTCCATCAACTTAAAGAGGAAGATAGCTTCTCAAATCAATCTCTAATCAACTCTAGCAACTTAATCTTCTTCTTAGGAGTGCTAATCAACAAGTTGTGAGTTTTCTATAGCCTTAATAACCAATTGTTGAAATGATTATGATAGGATATAATGAGGTTATGGCTATGAATGTGGATCAATGCAAGATTATGTTATCATATGCTATGTGTTTGTGATGTTATGCAAGTTATGTGCTATATGTTCATGAAGTTATGCGAGTTATGCAAGTCATATGAAACATGTTCATGATGTTATGCAAGTTATGCAAGTCATATGCTATGTGATCATGATGTTATGCAAGTCATATGCTATGTGATCATGATGTTATGCAAGTTATGCAAGTCATATGCTATGTGATTATGATGTTATGCAAGTTATGCAAGTCATATGCTATGTGTTTGTGGTGTTATGCAAGTTATGCAAGTCATATGCTATGTGCTTATGATGTTATGCAAGATATGCAAGTCATATGAGAAACATTGATCCATTATGACACCATGATATGCAAGTTTGGTGTATGATTATATGCTAGTTCATACATGACATGATATGCAAGTTTGGTGTTTGATTATATGCAAGTTCATATATGATAGGCAAGTTTGGTGTATGATTATATGCAAGTTCATACATGACATGTTATGCAAGTTTGGTGTTTGATTTTATGTAAGTAACATGTGCAAGTTTACACCTTTGTATGATATGCATACATATGCAAGTTAACCCCTTTGTATGTCATACATGCACATGCAAGTTTACCCCTTTGTATGACATAAGTAACTTATGCAAGTTAATCTCTTTATGACATATGTGATTCATGCAAGTTTGGGTTGATTATTTATGCTAGTTGGGTTTGATGCTATATGCATGTTGACACCTTTAAAACCCATGTTGATGCTAATGTTATGCAAGTTGAACCCATTGTATTTGTGATGAATCTTCCCTTTTATGTCATGTTCGCGAATTACGTGGGGAACGATGGGGTTAATATACATGTTAATGAAATGGTGTGAAGTTGGTATGATTATGCATACCATAAAGTGGATGGACATAATTGAGTCAATTATGTACATCGTTAAATTTGTAATTAATTAGGGATAATTAATACAAATTATGGGGGTGATTAATTAGGTGTAATTAATCGACTAAGACACGAGGTTGGACCCTTTTGTAGCATAAGACTGCCCGGAACCGACCGGCATATCCAGCGGCTACAAATGATTGGCCCAATGTGAGAGGTCTTAGGCACAAACTAAATACGTGACAAGTGTATAGACATGAGGTTAGACTCGGTTATGGCGTAAGGCTGCCCGGACCCAACCGGCAAATCCAGCTGCCATAAAAGATAGTCTAATGTGAGAGGTCTTTACAACGGTTACGTTCTTAATCAATTAAGAAACACTTAACCAGATAAGCATGTAGTGGGGCATGAAGGGTTAAGTGGGTGCCTTGGGTGGCATGTGGAGATTAAGTAAGTGCCTTGGGTGGCATGAGGAAATCTAGTGGTTGCCTTGTGTGGCAATAGAGAATACGACTAGAATACTTAACCAAAGTGGAACATGTAACTAAACATGATTAAAGGGTTAAGTGGGTGCCTTGGGTGGCATGTGGAAATCAAGTGGGTGCCTTGGGTGGCATGTAGAAATCTAGTGGGTGCCTTGAGTGGCAATTGAAATATGATTAGATGACTTAACCAAACCTTAACATGTAAGTGGGCATGATTATGAAAAAGGGGTTAAGTGGGATGCACTAGATAAAATGACAAGCTTAAGTAGTAGCTTGTGGGGGCCCATTTCAACCAGTAACCCATTTGTATCTTATTGGGCTCGACCCATGTCGAGGACGGGACATGCATACTGGGCTTGACTATAAGAGGCCAAAACGGGGTAGCGGTGGCAACGCGAGTCCAACGGGTTTCATATGCGTGTGTGGACCCGGGCTGGTAGGTAAGACGTTGTTGCATCGTGTAGATATAAGCCGTGCACCATTGGTAGTATCGGGTTGCCACTTTGGGAAGTGATACACCCCACTGTGGGGCCAGCACGGGTATCTACGGTAGGGAGCCGATCTCTTGGGGAGTAGTGGGTACACCTAGTGGAGATAGGGGCAGACGACACCTATGTAGTCAGCTAGGGGTACACGAGACTACTATTAAAATTACTAAGTTGTGGGTACACCTAGTGGAGATAGGGGCAGACGGCACCTATGTAGTCAGCTAGGGGTACACGAGACTACTATTAAAAATTACTAAGTACACTTAGTGGGATCAACCTTTAAGTAGGAATTACCTTTGGGTGGGTAGATCTAGTGTGGTGCAGTGTAGGAATTATCCTTGGGTGGGTAGATCTGGTGTGGTGCAGAATAGTATTTATCCTTGGGTGGATAGGCGCGTCTTTACCGTTATCTTATTTTATCCTAAGTCTAGTTGGCTGCTTAGTGTAGTCATTTATCCCCAGTCGTACCGTACCAGGTTTATATCATACCCTAATTACTTCAATGATTGTATTGTTAAAGTTATAGGGCTCACTCAGACTTATGTCTGACCCCGTTGTTTTTATCTTTTTCCCCCAACCCTCAGGTTATCAGTGTGGGCCTAGCACTAGTGGGCTTTGATCGGATTGCTTTATCTATCTTTTGGAGCTTGGACTCTTGAAGAAAAGCTCGGTTATCTTTTCTATTATGGTTATTAGTATGTAGTGGGATTATGTACTTATGTTTTAACGAGATGGATATTTTGTACTTGACTCTTGTTGGTTTTGATATGTAACCAAACATGTTTACCTTCTGCTGCAATGAAATGATGTTTTAAATATCAAGTATTACTTATATCTGTCTTGTTGTAATTTTTCAGTTCTATATTCACTTAAATACTCCACCGAAGCTAAGGCATTCCTTAAGTGAGTGACCTTAGCGGGTGTGGGGTGTTACACGTGGTATCAGAGTTTAAGGTTACCAGAACAGATAAAACTTTAGAAAATTATTTTTCTAAAAACATTTTTGGAAGAAGTATTTTCAAAAACATGTTTTTAAGAGAAAAGTTTTTTTGAAAGAAAAGCATAATCCCCAATAGCCATATCTTTATCCTTCGGATTCTCCGTTTTGAATCTCTTCCTCTTTCTCTTTTTGAATTTCCCCTCCGCGTATAGATGTCTTTTTAAGATAAGTAAGGACTTCCGTATGAAGGACGGAAGAACCACTTCAAGGGACTAAGTCGTTTGCCAGGCTAAGAAGTTAGTCCAAGGAGGTGGAGGGCTTATGGGTACCGTTAAGATGGACGAGAGAGGAAGGTTCAAATAGCTATTAGGTAAATAAAAACTATTTTTATCTTTTCAAATGTGGAATTTTTCATCCCAGTTCTTCACAAACTATTTCTTATGATTTTACACAAATTATAGATATTTTTAATAATTTTATCAAGGCTTGTACAGTCGATTTCCACCAATGGCCATCGAACTGCACGTGCAGCGACCTTTTCCAAATTTTATTTGGACATAATTCCAAATCCAACCATTAGATTTCAAATTTCTAATATTCATTGGAAAGCTCTTTTCGATACGAACCCAACGGTTCCGGTTTCAGGAGAATCCGACGGTCGGATCTCCCGCAACGTCAATTCGAAGTCAATGGTCGAAATTCACGAACTACCGCAGCGCGACGTGTTCTATTCAGGCCATTATATATAATATATATATATTTTATATTTCGTCGATTTCCTTTTAAAATGAATTTTATAAATCGTTTAAATTCGTTTTTGAAACGATTTCAACTTCTCTTACAATTTCAAATCAAAATTGATTTTTCCTTTATAAATTCGTTTTAAATTCATTTCAAATTGATTTCAATTCAATTCGATTTTTAATTCAATTTCAATTCAAATTCATTTCAATTCAATTTCAATTCGAATTCATTTCTATTCAATTCCAATTCAAATTCATTTCAATTCAATTCAATTTCAATTCTGTTCAATTCAAAATATTCGATTATGAAATCACTTTTCAATATTCATTATAAAACGAATAAAATCGATAAAAATATCGTTCACGTCAAAATAACGCATCTCTAATCAACACGGCTTTATATTTTTCAAAGACTTCTTTATTCTATTCAACAAATTAATATTTATTCTATTCAACACATGAATTCTCAACACCTGACCATCGTCAACACATCACTATTTATTCTATTTTCCCGATTGGAATGAGGCCCAATCAATTACCATATAATGTTAATTATATGGATTCCATACAACACATGTATATAATCACAACGGTAAATAATCAATCATCATCCAAAGTGCACCACACAACTGCATAAGCATCAAATGTAAATAATTAACGCTCACACAGTCTGTCGACCAATCGATCGACATACAATGAAATAATTGGGATTAGTGTATGCAAAATATCATCCCAACACCCGTGTGTGGTTTCACATCAACAAACACACATTTTTATTCACACACGTTAAAAATAATATTTTTAACGATAAAATATTTTTAACTATATAAATATTTTATTTCACGTCACACAATCAATTTTCAAAACACAATCAAACATACAAGCCATCCATGATCTGTTGATGACGGGTGTCGGGTGCTGCTAAGCACCGTCTGCATCCTAGTATATAATTTAACTAGAATAACAAGATTTAAAGTGAGAAGTTCTCACCGACTGGCTAATCCAATACCACGACTCTTCCTATGTAGAAATCTTCGTCGTTCTCGCCCTTCTGTCGCTTTCGTTGCCCGTAGCCACTACATATATAAAAATCATATTTTTATATTGTTGCTATGTATATAAACATCACATTTTTATACTGCAACTATATAGATAAAAATTCTATTTTTACAACGCTATTCTCTATATAAAGATTTTGCCTTTTCATTTATAAAGATCTAATTTTTATTTCATCACTATAAAAATCACATCTTTATTTCAACACATATATAATAAAAATCAGATTTTTATTTTGCTATATTTATAAAGATGATATTTTTACTATCTTACCTATATAAAAATTATATCTTTAACCTTTCTACTATATAAAAATTATATTTTTAGCCTTTGTATAATATAAAAATTATATTTTTATAGCGCTAAAAATCCTATCTTTTTATTTTTAAAAATCGTATCTTTTCTATACATAAAAATCAAAGCTTTCCCAATTTAAAAATATAAACTTTACTACATAAAAATACAAATTTCACTTCATATTTAAAAAAAACTGAATCTTTATTAAACAAATGAAAATAACATAACAAAAAAACAAAAACAAAACTTACAGCGTTGTCGAATGGAAGGAGGAGGGTTTCACGTGACTTATTGAGGGCGGTGTGGGTTTCGAATGGAAGAGGGGGAGGGAGAAAGGGCGTCGGGCGCGAGGGTGCGGATTGGGGGATGGAGGGAGCGGCGGCTGCGGGGTCTCGTCGGGTATGGGGTTCAAACGAGGAGAGGGGCGCGAGGTAGGTCGAGTTGGAGGAGGAAGAAAGGGGGCGAATCGGCAGGGGCGGCGGCGTGCGGAGGGGCGGCGCCTCCTGGGGCTGAGCGACGGCTTCGATTTTTTTTTCCTTTTTGTTCTGTTCGAATTGAAATCGGGGGGGGGGGGGGGGCTGATCGTGGGTATAGAAGAGGGGAGAGAGAGAGTTTATATTTAATTATTTTAATTTCCAAAAAGCAACTTTTAATTTCGACCTCGAAACGAGACCCACCGCCTGTCGTCCATAGCTATTTACCCCCATTCCGAACACAATAGGATATGTATCGTAGGCTAATTCGACTGTTTCGATTAGTTTTCATCAAAATCAACATATAACTCTATATATTGAATTTGAACGCGCATTTCTATCTACCAGGGTCACGTACTAACTCGAAAAATTTCAGAAAAATATTTTCCAGCTTCGTATTGACGACACGGTCCTAACAAAACTAATTTCGTCAAATTCTTAGATCGTTTGAAAAATGGCCATTTTCCAGTCGATTAAAATCAACTGAAACTGGTCAAACGCGTTTTCCTTTGCCACGCTCACATATTGAATCGAAAAATTATGAAAATTGGAATCTAGCAATCTCTTGACATCATGGATCCAACAAAAGTGGTTTCGTCGAAATCCGAGATCGTTTGCAAAATGGCTATTTTCAAGGGCCAGAATTCCATAGCGATTATTCTGAATTTTCAACTGGGCATATTTTTTGATTCCCGCTATGAAATTTCAATTTTTCGGATTCATTGGAAAGATATTCTCAATTAGATACCATTATTTTTGGTTTCGTTAAATTCCAGTTTATTTTGCACCCGGTACATTCATTTGAAGTTTGAAATCGAATTATCGAACTACCGCGCCATTTTCAATTCTTTTATAATTTAAAATAAATATTTATATCCTAACAACGACGTATATATAAATATTTACGTTCTAATTCAATTCAAAATAAATTTCTCGTCGTTTTTATTTAAAATAATTCATTTTAAATATTCAAAATTCATTAAAATTGCCAAAATAAAATTTTTAAACTGGCTCGCATTTTCCGGGTTGTTACAATCTCCCCCACTTAAAAATTTTCATCCCCGAAAAGGAACGAAGCCGAAAGTTGTTTTACAAACCAACTCAACTTTCATTATTTTCGTTACGGTTTAAGTTCTTCAACTTTTCAGTTTCTAAGAACTTTTCAAATTTTTCAAAAATTTGGCTAACACCCTAAATTTCCGAAAAATTTCGCCATAACCTCCCCTGCACCGGGGACTTCGGGATATTTCATATAGCCTCCCATGGCCTTCTTCAATCCAAAAGAAAAAGAAAAAGCCAAGCGGCTCATAAAATCATCATCACCCAAACAAAACAGTAAATTATGGTAAACATGTACCTATTTGTCGGGCAAACAATTTTATTCATCTACTCTAGCCTCCTTGCTATGACCTGTTCAATGTAAGTACATGTATATGCAAGCAAATGCGACAAATTTTCAATACAATTCAATATTTGATTCTATTAGGCGTAATGGTTCAGAATTTCAAACAAATAGATAAACAACACAACCATCAATCAATTAGTGAATTAGAATTTCAAATTCATAATTTTGATATATATACAGAAAATCATGTTTTTGATGCCAAATCACAACAATAAATCTATTTAGTTTTGGTTCTCACACCAGTCTAATGGAAATATATAGAAATCTCACCTTCGTTACACGAACAGAAACACTGATGATGAGATCTCAATCATCAGTATCATCTTCGGGCGACTAGAGCGTGATTCTATATCTATCCAGTATATTAAAACTTCGAATATACGTTCATGACGCGTATACGCGAAATCTTTATATACTCGATTGTCCAAATTCAAAATAAATAAATATTCAAAAACGTATAAAACGATTTAAATTTCAAAACAAAATTTGTTTTCATTTGAAAAATATACTCTTTACACTCGTTCTAGGATACCACTGATCCTATCTCTAAGGAGTCCTTCTAATTGGATATTACTAATCCAATATCTGATGAATTCTTTCGTTCGGTTCTAATGTGTCTTGTTCTCGAGCTCTGTAAACCAAAGCTCTGATACCAAACTGACACGACCCGAACTTCCCCGTGAAAGAAAGCGCGGATTGCGTTGAGGACAAGACAAATCAGAACACAAACAGAAGAACATTTCATTGTTTATTACAACAATTCCATCAGAATATAAGAATATACAGAGTATGAATAAATATACATTCGATAAATATCAGAGGTTACAATAAATTACATAGCAGCGGAAAATAATACAAAACACAACTAGAAGTAATACACGGATACAAAGCTTTCCGAGTATCGTTCCAGCTGTAAATCAGGATCCTGTGAATATAAATCTGCAAAACCAAAACTACTAGTTGCCCGTGTAGAAAATAGGGGCACCCAGAGTTTAGGTTAAAACAATAAACTCTAGGTCAGTCATGTGACTGGTGTGAGAACTAAAACAGTTATTAATCTTTATTTTAAAGTTCGGTAAATCAAGGGACCACGCCGTATAACATGGAATGGGTTTCCTCCCAAGAATATCAGTGCATAAAACAAACAGCGCAATGCTAAATAAAGAAAAATGAAGCTATTATAAGACCCAGGTCCCATCACACAATGCAACGCAAGTCGGAGGATAGGGTTTTTACCTTAAAATAGCCAAAGCATGCTTGATACGTCTAAAACACATTATTTTGATATTACTATAAGTGTATAGTGTCAAAACAATTTCAATCATAAATATCAATCATAGGCGGCATGAATGACCCATACCACTATGTCGCCATACTAGGTTCTACAAATAAAACCGCAATATCACGTATTGGAAATTGGATTTCCGTCATGAGTCGAGGCAAGGGGCAAGCTCCTCACCGTTCGAGACACTTTAACAAATGTCCCAGGACCGCACACAGCAATCCTTGGAATCGGTTGGGACGGTCCTCTCTTACTTTTGAGGATTGGCAATTCCTGAACACACGTTTCTCGGTCCTAACAGACCTAATATCGAGGCGCCTCATCCAACAACCACACAGGTGAAAAGTATATAAATGTCAGCTAGTTTAAGCACTGACACCACCACTAGCTAGAAAGAAACGTCGTGTTCTCCCAACGGTCCGTATCCCGTTTTTGACTCATACCGAGGTGTGAGGCTCGCGAATTCACGTTATACACAAAGCTACGCTGTAACACCCCACACCCGCTATGGTCACTCACTAAGGGAATGCCATAGCATCGGTGGAGTATTTTAGTGAATATAGAACAGAAAAATTACACCAAGACAGATATAAATGGTACTTGAAATTTTAAAACATCATCTCATAACAGCGGAAATAAAACATGTCTGGTTACATCATAAAACCACAGTAAAAGTTAAGTACAATATCCATCATAATAAAGAAGTACATAATCCCACTCTCATACAATAGCCAAAACAAAAGGAAAGATAACAGAATAACTGGAGCTTTACATCTATCCAAGCTCCTCAAGACTGGAACAGCAATCCGATCAAGCTCCACTACTGCTAGGATCCACCACAGGACCTGAGGGTTGGGAAAAAGATAAAAACAACGGGGTCAGACATAAGTCTGAGCGAGTCCTATAACTTTAACAATACAATCGTTAAAGTAACCAGAGAAGACATGAACTGATATACGGTAACATATAGGGATGAATGGGTACCCTAAGCAGTCAACTGAACTAAGATAAAGGATAAAGACGCATCTACCCTCCCTAAGGTAAATTACTAAACTGCACCACACCAGTCGTTTCTAACCTAAAGGTTGATCCCACCCAAGGACTTACAAAATTTACTAAATAGTACTTGCGTACCCCTAGGTGACCAAGTAGGCGCCACGGGGCCCTACAATCCACTAGGTGTACACACTACTCCCCATTCGATCGGCTCCCTAACGTAGATACCCGTGCTGGCCCCACCGTGGGATGTATCATTCCCTAATGTGGCAACCTGATAAAACTAACGGTGCACGGCTTATATCTACACGATGCAACAACGGCTTACCTACCAGCCCGGGCCCACTCACGCATATGAAGCCCGTTGGACTTGCGTTGTCACCGCTAACCCGTTTGCCTCTTACAGTCAAGCCCAGTATGCGTGTCCCGTCCTCGACATGGGTCGAGCCCACAAAGATACGTATGGGTTACTGGTTGAAATGGGCCTCCACAAGCTACCCACCTAAGCTTGTCCCTTTTTCTAGTATATCCCACTTAACCCTTTAATCATGCTTTAATTACATGTTTCATTTCGGTTAAGTATTCTAATCGTATTTTCTATTGCCACCCAAGGCAACCACTAGATTTTCTCATGCCACCCAAGGCACCCACTTAACCCCTCATGTCCCTCTACATGCTAATGTGGTTAAGTGTTTCTTAATTAATTAATTAAGAACGTAACCTTTGTAAAGACCTCTCACATTAGACTGTCTTTTATGACCGCTGGTTAAGCCGGTTGGGTCCGGGCAGCCTTATGTCATAACAGAGTCTAACCTCGTGTCTTTACATTAATTACGTATTTAGTTTGTGCCTAAGACCTCTCACATTGGGCTAACATTTGTAGCAACTGGTTAAGCCGGTTGGGTCCGGGCAGTTTTACGCTACAACTGAGTCCAACCTCGTGTCTTAGTCAATTAATTACACCTAATTAATCACCCTCATAATTTTATATTAATTATCCCTAATTAATCAAGTTTTCTTAACATGGGTAGACCTAACTTAATAGGTAAATTCCCATGGGGTAGACCTAACTCAATAGGTAAATTCCCAACACATAGTATGGGTACACCTAACCAAATAGGCAAATTCCCATACTATGTTTATTTATTTTGTGTTATGCATAATTATATTAATTTCACACAATCTTATTAACTTATGCATTTAATTACCCCATCGTTCCCACGTAATTTCGTTCATGATATAACACATATAAAAGGTGTCAACTTGCATATGAATGAACATGTTTCAAAGGTGCCATTTTGCATATTAACAAACACATAACGTGCATATGAACTTGCATAACATGTCACATAACTTGCATATAATATGTCACATAACTTACATATTCATTTTGCATAACAAACTTGCATATTAGCTTATAGACTTGCATAGTGTGTCATCATGAACTTGCATATTAATAAACATGTAACTTGCATATTTACATACATGTAACTTGCACATAAATAAACATGTAACTTGCATATTTACATACATGTAACTTGCATATTAACCAACATGTAACTTGCATATTAACAAACATGTAACTTGCATATTTACATACATGTAACTTGCATATTTACATACATGTAACTTGCATATTAATAAACATGTAACTTGCATATTTACATACATGTAACTTGCATATTTACATACATGTAACTTGCATATTTACATACATGTAACTTGCATATTAATAAACATGTAACTTGCATATTTACATACATGTAACTTGCATAGCATATCACTATGAACTTGCATAACATGCATATGATTACATAGCCCACAACTTGCATATTTAGCATCATGCATAACATACATCATATTAAACTTGCATAAACTTACATATGCATAAACATACATACTCAACATGCATAAACATAAGATTAATGCTAACATCATATCATATGATTTCAAAGCTCATTAACCCACATACAAAACCATAAATCTCATCACATCTCATCTAATTAGTTTACCAAAAGATCATCAAAGTGATAGAAACTCACAACTAGCAACTTTGCACACCAAATAAAGAAGATTAAGATGCTAAGAAGAGATTAGAGGTTGATTAGAGAGTGATTAGCATGCAACCCTCTTCATAAAATTAGTGGAGGCCATGAGAGCTAGCATTTTGCCATAGTTTAGTTACTAGGTTTAATTATGAATGAATTAGGGTAGGGTTAGGGTCTTATTTATAGGATTAGAAAGTGTTTTAGGCCCTTAGATTAACCCTAGATTAGATTAGGACCCTTAGATTTAGGAACCCTCTAGAACATAGCCCAAGACTCAGCCAAGACCAAACCTGGTGCACCCAGACCAGCAGGGCCGACACCCTGTGTCGACACCCCTGTCGACAGGGCTGTCGACACCCCTGTCGACACCCCTGTCGACATGGCTGTCGACACGGGGCTAGGCGGGAATTTTTCCCCCCTTTCCTCTTTTGGCTCCAAACTTGTTTTTCAAATCTGCTTTTTAAATTTTAAACTTCCTAAAACTTCTTTGGGCTATAACCGGGCCATACGGACTCCGATTCTCGAAAACTCGGACTCTATTTCGCGTATTTTTCCGAGACGAACGCAATGACGCAACCCGTTTCCCCTGGTTCTTCCATCTGAGATTAATTAAACTTTAATTACTAACTATTAGTGTTAATTGAAATTCGGGGTGTTACATTCTCCCCTACTTAAAGGATTTCGTCCTCGAAATCTCTAAGTTAAGAAGAACGTATCCTACCAACCAAACAACCATCTACTAAACCATCAACCACAAGCAACCATTATCCTTAGAAACTTCTAATGATATATGAACATATGCGGAAAGTGTGTGTATATGTCCGTATACTAATGCAAAATCAGGCGGTCTACTGATTCAGTCGACCTCCTTAATGCAAACCATGATAGTGCCATGCATCCAATATGTATGCGAAACCCTATTGACACATACAAATTTCTACATGCGTGCACAACCATACACAAAAATGCATCATCCATATGATAACACAACCATGATACATCCATCAATCTAACTACCACATCCATTTATGCAATATGCAACATGAAGTGTCTGAGCCGATCTAGTGCCTAATGTGTGTGTATATGCATCCACGAGCAACCACTAGCAAACAATTGCATCCATATGCATCCATCAACCATAACATGTTTCAAACACATGTTTCAACCATAGGTTTTACCCTATCTAAAGGTCATAGGTACTAGCGAGAGGATATACTAAAGATAAGATAAGTACTAGACAAGCAATAAAGGAGGAGTTAAAAGACATACTCTCAAAAAGAAATGGATACAAAGAACGCATCTTTGCTTCCGTCTCCCAAGTAGCATTGCTTTCGTCATCTCCCCATTGCACTTTAACTAGCTGAACTTCTCTGTTCCTCAACTTCCTAGTTTCTGACCCAAGGATGCGAGTAGGAGCTCGTCGAATCGTCGCATCACGCTCTACCTCTACATCTCTAAGCAAGCTCGGCTCTACCACCTCCGCGGTCTCATGTAAGCACTTCCTCAGATGTGATACATGGAATACATCATGAACACCACTAAGTCTGTCGGGCAACTCCACCCTATATGCCATCCGTCCAATCCTTTCCTTAATAGGAAACGGCCCAACAAATCTCGGTGCTAACTTCCCTACGGACCCAAAGCGAACAACATTTCTCAATGGAGATACTTTGACAAAAACCATGTCCCCAACCTCAAACTCAAGATCCGTCCTTCTCCGATCCGCATAAGATTTTTGTCTATCCTGCGCTGCCTTCATCCTTCTACGGATCAAATCAATCTTCTCTGAAGTCTCTCTAACCATATCTGGCCCAAGCAAGATCTTATCCGTAGATTCCCACCAACATGTAGGAGATCGACAAGGCCTTCCATAAAGAGCTTCGAAAGGAGCCATACCAATACTGGACTGAAAGCTGTTATTATATGCGAACTCCACCAAAGGAAGATGTTCTTCCCATGTACCTCCAAAATCCAAGATACAAAGCCTCAAGAGATCCTCTAAGATACGGTTCACCCTCTCGGTCTGACCGTCCGTCTGAGGATGATATGCGGTGCTCAAACACAACTGAGTCCCTACCGCCTCTTGCAAACTTCTCCAAAACTCACTAGTGAAGATAGGATCTCGATCACTCACAATGCTGGATGGTACGCCATGCAATCTAACAATCTCTCTAACATAGACTGAAGCAAGCCATGGAGCGGTCCTCTTACTCTTCACGGGTATAAAATGGGCACTCTTGGTAAGTCTGTCCACCACAACCCAAATTCCCGTATTGCCCTTCCTCGATCTCGGTAACCCATCGATGAAATCCATCGAGACACTATCCCACTTCCACTGCGGAACTTCCAATGGGTGTAGCAACCCACCGGGTTTCCTTTGTTCCGCTTTAACTTGTTGGCATACTAAGCATCTAGCCACATACTCGGCCACATCTTTCTTCATACCGGCCCAGAAGAAAACTCTCTTCATGTCTTGGTACATTTTGTCTCCACCGGGATGAATAGTCATTCTTGAACGATGTGCATCATCCAAAATAGCCTTCTTCAAACCCTCATCTTGCGGTACACAAAGTCTACCGTCTCTATGCAACCATCCCTTATCATCTATGGTGTATCTACCCAAATGGCTGGACGATTCCCCCCTCATAAGCTTCTCTACCAACTCAACCAACTGTGGGTCGTCTCGCTGAGCCTCGCCAATCCGTCTCAAAAGAGTAGGTCTAACCTCCAAGGATGCCAACAAACCAGGTACAAAATCAACAGAAGGTCTGAAGTCAAACAAAGAAAGAAACTCCAAGCTTCGTCGCTCCACGAACAATGGACTCAAAGATAGCCTTTTTCTACTTAAGGCGTCTGCCACCACGTTACCCTTGCCAGGAGTATACGCTATCTCGAAATCATAGGATGCTAAAAACTCCATCCACCTTTGCTGTCTTAAGTTTAAATCCTTCTGAGAGAATAAGTACTTCAATGATTTATGGTCGGTGAACAACTCGAATCTCTCACCAAGAAGATAATGGCGCCAAGACTTAAGTGCGAAAACAATCGCGGCCAACTCTAGATCATGGGTAGGGTAATTCTTCTCATGCACTCTCAATTGTCTCCCTCCATAGGCTATTACCCTTCCCTCCTGCATCAAGACTGCGCCTAATCCTGTTCCACAAGCATCGGTATAAACAACAAACGGCTTACTCCCATCTGGGAGCACTAACACTGGAGCGGTGGTCAAAGCTCTCTTTAACCGTCGGAAAGCATCATCACAATCTACATCCCATAAGAAAACCAGATTCTTCTTCGTCAAGCGGGTTAATGGGGCTGATATCTTCGCGAAGTCTTTGATGAACTTCCTATAATATCCTGCCAACCCCAAGAAACTTCTTACTTCGGTAGCATTTCTAGGAACTTTCCAATCCTGGATAGATACTATCTTTGCGGGATCCACAGCTATCCCTTCCTTAGAGACCACATGCCCTAAGAATCGCACTTCTCTTCTCCAAAAATGACATTTAGAGAATTTAGCTTTAAGACTATGTGCTCGAAGAGTCTCCAACACTTCCTTGAGATGTAAGGCATGCTCTTCTTCACTTTTGGAAAAGACCAAGATGTCATCCACAAAAACTACTACAAACTTATTCAGATACTCTCTGAACACTCTACTCATGAGATCAACAAAGTATGCAGGGGCGTTTGTCAACCCAAATGGCATCACTAGCCACTCATAAAAACCATCCGGAGTCCGGAAAGCAGTCTTCTCTATACTGTCCTCCGCCACTCTTAACTGATGAAACCCTGTAGCTAAGTCCATCTGCGAAAATACTGACGCGCCAACCAACTGATCAAAGAGATCATCTATCCTCGGTAATGGGTGTCTATTCTTCTTCGTGAGCTTATTAAGTTCTCTATAATCCACACAAAGTCTGAGGGACCCATCCGCCTTCGTGGCAAACACTACTGGAGCTCCCCACTCCGATATACTTCGCCTTATGAACCCCTTCTCAAGCAACTCCCCTACTTGCTTATGAAGTTCTCTTCTCTCACGAGGAGCCATGTGGCGCACTGGCAAAGACACTGGTTTGGCATTATCCACCAAATAAATTCGGAAATCAATCTCCCGCTTCGGAGGTAAGCCCCTCACCTCCTCAAACACATCCGGATATTCCCGGACCACTCTAACAGATTGCAAACTCTCGACCGAAGCTTCAAGCGATTCAAGATAACTTAGCATAACAGAATCCCGGGGATTACAAGAGATCTCGAGAGTGTTACCCAAGCGGGTCATGAGCCTAACAACTCTCCTTTCGCAATCAAGAACGGCACCATTACTGGATAACCAGTCCATGCCCAAAATCAGCCCATAGCCCGTGAAGCCCAATACAAAAGCATCACATCTAAACTCAACGCTAAGTATAGAAATCTTCAAACCCAAACATATCATAGACAGATATATAGAGCCCCCAATTGGGTTTGAAACAACCAAGGGATCATCAACTAGACTGGTGTCTAAGTGCAGTGACTCAACTAACGATGATGAGATAAAAGAATGCGATGCGCCAGAGTCAAATAAAGTACGAACTGGATGATCAAACAGAAAAACCAGACTTTCAACGGAAATAGTTCTACCTCTCTGCTGAATCGGTGGAACTGAGAGAACCTGAACTTGCCCCCCTGACTGAGGTGGTGCTATAAGAGCTTGCACCTGCCCTCCTGAGGTAGACCCCGTCTTCTGCCCCTTCTTTGGGCAGTTTTTCACAAGATGCCCTGCTTCACCACAATGAAAGCAACCGGTCTTCTTCTTTTTGCGACAATCCTTACTAAGGTGTCCTGGTGTTCCACAATTGAAGCACTTCTTCTTCGTCTTCTTTTTGTCACCATTGCCTTTCCCGCCCTTGCCTTGTTGTTGTTGTTGTTGCGGTTTCTTCTGATCCCCCTTTTTCTCTGGTGCCTTAGAGTTCTTATCATCCTCATGCATAAGTGCCATGTAGACAAGTTTCTCAAAGGTGGCCCCCATAGGAATGTGAGTCATAGCTATTCCTTGCAATGGTTCGTTCAAGCCTCTAACGAACCTCAAAGCCTTCTTCTCCGGTGTATTCACCAACTCTATGCCAAATCTCGCTAATTGATTAAATTTGTTGACATATTCTTTCACCGTGAGATTCCCTTGCTTCAAATTCAAGAACTTCTCCATAAACAGATTCTCTTCCGCCCTTGAGAGAAACTTAGCCCCAAACCTCTGCTTAAAATCTGCCCAAGAGTCAACCGGGCGTTCTCCATTAGTGACCTCCCACCAGAACGAGGCCTCTCCCTTCATTAACCAAGCCGCCAACTTGACTTTCTTTCCCTCTTCCACTTCAAAGATATCTAGCAACTCTTCCACTTCCTTAAGCCAATCTCTAGCCTCTACGAAAGTCTCTGAACCTAGAAAAGGTTTTCCTCCTATAGCCTTGAACTCCTTGCAAACCTTAGCAAAATTATCCACTCTAGGCTGAGGAGGAGGAGCGGTTGTCTCTGGTGTAGTAGCATTGGCCGGACCCGCAGCCGCGGCCCTAGCCTCTTGCAACCTCCTATACCATAGTGGTATAACTAAACCCTCCGGGATGTTAAGATCTTCAGCCATGCTGAAACGAAAGAGGAAAGATTCAAAAAGGAGATTCCGAAAGATAAAGATATGGCTATTGGGGATTATGCTTTTCTTTTTCAAAAACTTTTTCTCTTAGAAGACATGCTTTTGAAAATACTTTCTTCGAAAATACTCTTAGAAAATAGTTTTTCTCAAAAAATTTATCTGTTCTGGTAACCTTAAGCTCTGATACCACGTGTAACACCCCACACCCGCTATGGTCACTCACTAAGGGAATGCCATAGCATCGGTGGAGTATTTTAGTGAATATAGAACAGAAAAATTACACCAAGACAGATATAAATAGTACTTGAAATTTTAAAACATCATCTCATAACAGCGGAAATAAAACATGTCTGGTTACATCATAAAACCACAGTAAAAGTTAAGTACAATATCCATCATAATAAAGAAGTACATAATCCCACTCTCATACAATAGCCAAAACAAAAGGAAAGATAACAGAATAACTGGAGCTTTACATCTATCCAAGCTCCTCAAGACTGGAACAGCAATCCGATCAAGCTCCACTACTGCTAGGATCCACCACAGGACCTGAGGGTTGGGAAAAAGATAAAAACAACGGGGTCAGACATAAGTCTGAGCGAGTCCTATAACTTTAACAATACAATCGTTAAAGTAACCAGAGAAGACATGAACTGATATACGGTAACATATAGGGATGAATGGGTACCCTAAGCAGTCAACTGAACTAAGATAAAGGATAAAGACGCATCTACCCTCCCTAAGGTAAATTACTAAACTGCACCACACCAGTCGTTTCTAACCTAAAGGTTGATCCCACCCAAGGACTTACAAAATTTACTAAATAGTACTTGCGTACCCCTAGGTGACCAAGTAGGCGCCACGGGGCCCTACAATCCACTAGGTGTACACACTACTCCCCATTCGATCGGCTCCCTAACGTAGATACCCGTGCTGGCCCCACCGTGGGATGTATCATTCCCTAATGTGGCAACCTGATAAAACTAACGGTGCACGGCTTATATCTACACGATGCAACAACGGCTTACCTACCAGCCCGGGCCCACTCACGCATATGAAGCCCGTTGGACTTGCGTTGTCACCGCTAACCCGTTTGCCTCTTACAGTCAAGCCCAGTATGCGTGTCCCGTCCTCGACATGGGTCGAGCCCACAAAGATACGTATGGGTTACTGGTTGAAATGGGCCTCCACAAGCTACCCACCTAAGCTTGTCCCTTTTTCTAGTATATCCCACTTAACCCTTTAATCATGCTTTAATTACATGTTTCATTTCGGTTAAGTATTCTAATCGTATTTTCTATTGCCACCCAAGGCAACCACTAGATTTTCTCATGCCACCCAAGGCACCCACTTAACCCCTCATGTCCCTCTACATGCTAATGTGGTTAAGTGTTTCTTAATTAATTAATTAAGAACGTAACCTTTGTAAAGACCTCTCACATTAGACTGTCTTTTATGACCGCTGGTTAAGCCGGTTGGGTCCGGGCAGCCTTATGTCATAACAGAGTCTAACCTCGTGTCTTTACATTAATTACGTATTTAGTTTGTGCCTAAGACCTCTCACATTGGGCTAACATTTGTAGCAACTGGTTAAGCCGGTTGGGTCCGGGCAGTTTTACGCTACAACTGAGTCCAACCTCGTGTCTTAGTCAATTAATTACACCTAATTAATCACCCTCATAATTTTATATTAATTATCCCTAATTAATCAAGTTTTCTTAACATGGGTAGACCTAACTTAATAGGTAAATTCCCATGGGGTAGACCTAACTCAATAGGTAAATTCCCAACACATAGTATGGGTACACCTAACCAAATAGGCAAATTCCCATACTATGTTTATTTATTTTGTGTTATGCATAATTATATTAATTTCACACAATCTTATTAACTTATGCATTTAATTACCCCATCGTTCCCACGTAATTTCGTTCATGATATAACACATATAAAAGGTGTCAACTTGCATATGAATGAACATGTTTCAAAGGTGCCATTTTGCATATTAACAAACACATAACGTGCATATGAACTTGCATAACATGTCACATAACTTGCATATAATATGTCACATAACTTACATATTCATTTTGCATAACAAACTTGCATATTAGCTTATAGACTTGCATAGTGTGTCATCATGAACTTGCATATTAATAAACATGTAACTTGCATATTTACATACATGTAACTTGCACATAAATAAACATGTAACTTGCATATTTACATACATGTAACTTGCATATTAACCAACATGTAACTTGCATATTAACAAACATGTAACTTGCATATTTACATACATGTAACTTGCATATTTACATACATGTAACTTGCATATTAATAAACATGTAACTTGCATATTTACATACATGTAACTTGCATATTTACATACATGTAACTTGCATATTTACATACATGTAACTTGCATATTAATAAACATGTAACTTGCATATTTACATACATGTAACTTGCATAGCATATCACTATGAACTTGCATAACATGCATATGATTACATAGCCCACAACTTGCATATTTAGCATCATGCATAACATACATCATATTAAACTTGCATAAACTTACATATGCATAAACATACATACTCAACATGCATAAACATAAGATTAATGCTAACATCATATCATATGATTTCAAAGCTCATTAACCCACATACAAAACCATAAATCTCATCACATCTCATCTAATTAGTTTACCAAAAGATCATCAAAGTGATAGAAACTCACAACTAGCAACTTTGCACACCAAATAAAGAAGATTAAGATGCTAAGAAGAGATTAGAGGTTGATTAGAGAGTGATTAGCATGCAACCCTCTTCATAAAATTAGTGGAGGCCATGAGAGCTAGCATTTTGCCATAGTTTAGTTACTAGGTTTAATTATGAATGAATTAGGGTAGGGTTAGGGTCTTATTTATAGGATTAGAAAGTGTTTTAGGCCCTTAGATTAACCCTAGATTAGATTAGGACCCTTAGATTTAGGAACCCTCTAGAACATAGCCCAAGACTCAGCCAAGACCAAACCTGGTGCACCCAGACCAGCAGGGCCGACACCCTGTGTCGACACCCCTGTCGACAGGGCTGTCGACACCCCTGTCGACACCCCTGTCGACATGGCTGTCGACACGGGGCTAGGCGGGAATTTTTCCCCCCTTTCCTCTTTTGGCTCCAAACTTGTTTTTCAAATCTGCTTTTTAAATTTTAAACTTCCTAAAACTTCTTTGGGCTATAACCGGGCCATACGGACTCCGATTCTCGAAAACTCGGACTCTATTTCGCGTATTTTTCCGAGACGAACGCAATGACGCAGCCCGTTTCCCCTGGTTCTTCCATCTGAGATTAATTAAACTTTAATTACTAACTATTAGTGTTAATTGAAATTCGGGGTGTTACATACGCCACACAGGCCGTGCTTTGATCATCAACCACAAGACTTTGCTTTTCAACAGAATCCTTGATCAATTGCCACTTACGCGTGCCACACTGGCAATTCACTCCATGCGACTGATGTCCATCGATATACAACCTCTGAGCTCGTACGTCTCAAAGAAGGGCGTTAAGCAAGAGAATAAATTCTCCGCCGCCAAACAGATGTATATTTAATAGAGATCAATCAACATAGAATAAAATCCAATGTCAGACACACAATCCATTTACAAGTTCGTTCTGGGTCTGAACGAAACCGAAGGCACTTTCCTCGCATATCCATCGATCTCCAAGTACGTCTGGACGATCACCAACTGATTCCCTCATCTTGGGTGTACAGCCCAATCAAGATCATCAGTAATCACCCAAACGATGTGAAGACTTCCGGTCTTCAACCACCGTCTTCATCTTCGACTTATCGCCGAATCGGTTATTCAGAAAGGGTATAAATCCGACCTTTCTGAATAACCCACGTATATAATAAACAAATGTTACACAAGCACAACAAATGCCTCATCCCAACCTATTCATCCCATGGAGAAAACTGGTAATACTCCATATCTAACACCACGGTGTTGTCGGTAAAGTTAATTACCATTTCACGTTCAAATCTAATTAAAGACTTAACTATCGCTTTGGAGCAAAACTGGTGGTACTCCATTCTCGATCACCTTTCAGATTTGCTAATTTAAATTATCAATTCACATTTCAATCTGATTAAAGATTCATTAAAACTCCACTTAGTTTTAATCTTTTCAAAAATCAATATCCTGTCTTTAACTGGGTTAAAGAACCAATGTCATCTAAAACACGGTTCACGATAAACCCAAAATCACATTCTATTGTTAATCGGGTTAAAGAACAGGTGTTATTCAAAACACCGCTCACGATAAACCCAAAATCACTTTAAATTCGATTCCAATTAATATTATTTAATTGGTACACTTCATTAAATCTAAATAGAAAGATATAATCTTTTCTCAACTGGCCTTAAGAACGGTGTTAATGAAGACACCATTCACGACAAACCCAAATCACGTTTGATATTAAATACAAGGCTCTGAATAGAGAATATACCGACTTGTATTTAATATCAAATTTTATGACCAACAAATATCGTATTGGAAATAACGATATAAATATATCTTTCAAATTTCCACAACCATATCTGTATAATCACAAAATCCAACATCGAAAAATTCCGAACATAATTTCGATTCAAATCCATCCCAATTCACGTATTGGAAATTCTGATTATTTTTAAAACCACTTCAAATTCAATTTATTTATTTCAAAAATAAATTGATTTTAATTCTAGTTCAAAACTATTTCATTTCGATAAAAATCTATTTTTATGTTTTCAAACGTGGAATTTTTCATCCCAGTTCTTCACAAACTATTTCTTATGATTTTACACAAATTATAGATATTTTTAATAATTTTATAAAGGCTCGTACAGTCGATTTCCACCAATGGCCATCGAACTGCACATACAACGACCTTTTCCAAATTTGATTTGGACATAATTCCAAATCCAACCGTTAGATTTCAAAATTCTAATATTCATTGGAAATCTCTTTTCGATACGAACCCAACGGTTCCGGTTTCAGGAGAATCCGACGGTCGGATCTCCCGCAACGTCAATTCGAAGTCAATGGTCGAAATTCACGAACTGCCGCAGCGCGGCGCGTTCTATTCAGGCCATTATATATATAATATATATATATATTATATATTTCGTCGATTTCCTTTTAAAATGAATTTTATAAATCGTTTAAAATTCGTTTTCGAAACGATTTCAACTTCTCTTTCAATTTCAAATCAGAATTGAATTTTCCTTCATAAATTCGTTTTAAATTCATTTCAAATTGATTTCAATTCAAATCGATTTTTAATTCAATTTCAATTCAAATTCATTTCAATTCAATTCGAATTCATTTCTATTCAATTCCAATTCAAATTCATTTCAATTCAATTTCAATTCGAATTCATTTCTATTCAATTCCAATTCATTTCAATTCAATTTCAATTCTGTTCAATTCAAAATATTCGATTATGAAATCACTTTTCAATATTCATTATAAAACGAATAAAATCGATAAAAATATCATTCACGTCAAAATAACGCATCTCTAATCAACACGGCTTTATATTTTTTAAAGACTTCTTTATTCTATTCAACAAATGAATATTTATTCTATTCAACACATGAATTCTCAACACCTGAACATCGTCAACACATGACTATTTATTCTATTTTCCCGATTGGAATGAGGCCCAATAAATTACCATATAATGTTAATTATATGGATTCCATACAACACATGTATATAATCACAACGGCAAATAATCAATCATCATCCAAAGTGCACCACACAACTGCATAGGCATCAAATGTAAATAATTAACACTCACACAGTCTGTTGACCAATCGATCGACATACAATGAAATAATTGGGATTAGTGTATGCCAAATATCATCCCAACACCCGTGTGGGGTTTCACATCAACAAACACACATTTTTATTCACACACACGTTAAAAATAATATTTTTAACGATAAAATATTTTTAACTATATAAATATTTTATTTCACGTCACACAATCAATTTTCAAAACACATCAAACAATCAAACATACAAGCCATCCATGGTCTGTGGATGACGGGTGTCGGGTGCTGCTAAGCACCGTCTGCATCCTAGTATATAATTTAACTAGAATAACAAGATTTAAAGTGAGAAGTTCTCACCGACTGGCTAATCCAATACCACGACTCTTCCTATGTAGAAATCTTCGTCGTTCTCGCCTTTCTGTCGCTTTCGTTGCCCGTAGCCACTACATATATAAAAATCATATTTTTATATTGTTGCTATGTATATAAACATCACATTTTTATACTGCAACTATATAGATAAAAATTCTATTTTTACAACGCTATTCTCTATATAAAGATTTCGCCTTTTCATTTATAAAGATTTAATTTTTATTTCATCACTATAAAAATCACATCTTTATTTCAACATATGTATAATAAAAATCAGATTTTTATTTTGCTATATTTATAAAGATGATATTTTTACTATCTTACCTATATAAAAATTATATCTTTAACCTTTCTACTATATAAAAATTATATTTTTAGCCTTTGTATAATATAAAAATTATATTTTTATAGCGCTAAAAATCCTATCTTTTTATTTTTAAAAATCGTATCTTTTCTATACATAAAAATCAAAGCTTTCCCAATTTAAAAATATAAACTTTACTACATAAAAATACAATTTTCACTTCATATATAAAAAAACTGAATCTTTATTAAACAAATGAAAATAACATAACAAAAAAACAAAAACAAAACTTACAGCGTTGTCGAATGGAAGGAGGAGGGTTTCACGCGACTGATTGAGGGCGGTGTGGGTTTCGAATGGAAGAGGGGGAGGGAGAAAGGGCGTCGTGCGCGAGGGTGCGGATTGGAGGATGGAGGGAGCGGCGGCTGCGGGGTCTCGTCGGGTATGGGGTTCAAACGAGGAGAGGGGCGCGAGGTAGGTCGATTTGGAGGAGGAAGAAAGGGGGCGAATCGGCAGGGGCGGCGGCGTGCGGAGGGGGGATGGGGGCGTGTGGAGGGGCGGCGCCTCCTGGGGCTGAGCGACGGCTTCAATTTCTTTTTTTTCCTTTTTGTTCTATTCGAATTGAAATGGGGGGGGGCTTATCGTGGGTATAGAAGAGGGGAGAGAGAGAGAGTTTATATTTAATTATTTTAATTTCCAAAAAGCAACTTTTAATTTCGACCTCGAAACGAGACCCACCGCCTGTCGTCCATAGCTATTTACCCTCATTCCGAACACAATGGGATATGTATCGTAGGCTGATTCGACTGTTTCGATTAGTTTTCGTCAAAATCAACATATAACTCTATATATTGAATTTGAACGCGCATTTCTATTTACCGAGGTCACGTACTAACTCGAAAAATTCCAGAAAAATATTTTCCAGCTTCGTATTGACGAAACGGTCCTAACAAAACTAATTTCGTCAAATTCTGAGACCGTTTGAAAAATGGCCATTTTCCAGTCGATTAAAATCAACTAAAACTGGTCAAACGCGTTTTCCTTTGCCACGCTCACATATTGAATCGAAAATTTATGAAAATTGGAATCTAGCAATCTCTTGACATCACGGATCCAACAAAAGTGGTTTCATCGAAATCCGAGGTCGTTTGCAAAATGGCTATTTTCAAGGGCCAGAATTCCATAGCGACTATTCTGAATTTTCAACTGGGCATATCTTTTAATTCCCACTATGAAATTTCAATTTTTCGGATTCATTGGAAAGATATTCTCAATTAGATTCCATTATTTTTGGTTTCGTTAAATTCCGGTTTATTTTGCACCCGGTCATTCATTTGAAGTTTGAAATCGAATTATCGAACTACCGCGCCATTTTCAATTCCTTTTATAATTTAAAATATATATTTATATCCTAACGACGACGTATATATAAATATATACGTTCTAATTCAATTCAAAATAAATTTCTCGTTGTTTTTATTTAAAATAATTCATTTTAAATATTCAAAATTCATTAAAATTGCCAAAATAAAAATTTTAAACTGGCTCGCATTTTCCGGGTTGTTACAAAACATGTGCGACACGCTAAAGTCATGTCATCTATAACAGCCTAAATGCACAGAACGTCCCAAAGCCATCTCCCCGGAAATGACCTAAAAGCTTTGATGTGCCACGTGTTCCATGCATATATACTTCGTGCCTTGAATCATTTGCACTAAGAATGATATGCATGGGCATGGCATGAATGACGTCTTCACCACTTGTATGGTTTTTATGTCTGAACGCATTTCCACATATGCCATGAACTGTCTATATCTCATGCATATTCATTAATATGCTGGCACGTTTTGTAGTGTTAGGCAGTATTTGAATGACCAGATGGTCCACCATATGTTATACTCTAACATATATACATGTTGCCTCATACTCTCATGTTCACGTTCTTTATAAGCCGACCTAAACGATGTGGCCTAAACGAGCTAAAGAAGCAGCGAACTGCGAGCTAAATATTTGATGATGTACCAAACGAAATTGCGATCTAAACGAAGCTGCGGGCAAAACGAAGTCGCATGCCAATGTTCGTACGTACTTCATAATTTTGAACCGCGTTTTCACAATAGAGTTAACAATAAGCATGTTACTTTTATACTAAATCTAGAAAATCTTCATTAATCAATAGAAACATCTTCAAAAATTCTTCAAATGGTTCATGAATCTAATTTCAATCTACCTTAATATTACTTGTACAACTCAATTCTTCTCTGAATTGATGAGTATTCAACAAAGTTTGCACCATCTTAGAAGATTCCAAACTGCAAAGTTGAGATAATGCCATGAATTAGTACTTTTCTTTGTCTTTGACGCGGTGCCGGCTCTAGAGAGGTGAGGAAGGTTGGTTAACCCAGGCAGCAGTGGCAAAAATTAAAAAGGAGGGCGAAAATTTTAAAGAGTTATAGGATTGAATACACCGCCTCTGGATCAATGAAGAATAAGTAAATAACCAACTGAACTACATAATTCTTTGTTGACACATTTACATCTTCTCTATATAGTTATATTTTTTTATTGTATTGTTAATCACCCATTACCACCGGTTTCCCGCTCAAGGGGGGTTGCACCAGGCGGTAGTTTGCTCCAACTTCCCTTGGAGTCAGCCCTGCTTTGATGCAAGAGATGCTGCTCCAAGGTATTGATTGAGATTTAGGAGATGTTGACTCAATTTTCTGCTGATTGTCGGGTTCACTGACTCTCAGCTTTGCTTAAATGGCAAGAAGTTCTTATTTGAAAGTTGTTTTGATAGGATACCTACAATATTGAATTACAGGTATGCAACTTGCATTCAGTTTATGTCTTGCTACCTGCTCTCTTACAAAGTACATATACAATTTCGTATGTTTAGTTCTAAAGTGTAAAACTGAATTTGCACTAAGTAGAACTGTACTTCACATTATAGAAAATTCTATTTCAACCCAACGAATTGCTTAGTAGCCTCCCACTTTTATATAAAAAAGACAAAGTCGAAACTGCCCATTTTTAGTTTTATTTATTTTATCTCTATCTTATAGTGGCACAACATGATCTTTAAAGAAACCACATAAAGACACTACATGGCACCTAAAGATACCATGTAGTGGCGCTACGTGGTATCTTTATATTTACACCAAAAATGGTCTAAACACCCATGGTACTAAACTGTACTTCACCAATTTGGTAAAAAATAAATGGAACCGTATTTAATCAGTAATTGAAAGCGAAAAAGGCGAGAAAAGGCAAAGTAGACACGAGATTTATAGTGGTTCAGCCGCTGTTTAGGCCTACGTCCACTGTGAAGGTGAGTTTCAGTCTTATAACGAGGATTACAAAATACATCAATTCTCTCTTTCCATACATCTCTATATTCACTCAATATACCCTCATTTATATATCTCAATCTTGGAATTATACAAGAGAATGGTAGAGTTTGAGGAGAAGAAGGATGGATGAATGGTTGAGAAGGAGGATGTCTCCGTCTTCTATGGTCACAAGATTATTCTTAACGCCATGGCTGGACCAGTGCCTGAGGATAAAATTTAGCAGTACTTCCTTGTTTTCCCGATCGGTCCCCCTTTTTGTTGACAGCCATGGTGTATTTATGGGTGAGCTCCCCTTGGGAAACGACCTGAAGTCTGTTTATGCCAGCTACGGATCGCTCATTTTATTAATTACAACCATGCTATCGGCTAGCTGTAGCCAGCTGTCCATGGCTGTAATCAGTTACCATGTGCGAGCAACTCAATGGAGCGAGCGTCTTGAGTAGTTGTGCGAGCCCGTAGGAGCGGGCGTCCATGTGAGCATGACTTCTTTGAGAGATTTTATAAGAGCAGAACGTGGGAGTGGAATCAATTCTCCTTTGTTCCTTGTGCGACCGACCTTCTTGGTTCAAGGGCGCTCATCCATTTGCTGCCTTTATATGGCGTTGTTTGTCCCTACGGCTGCGCCAAAGGTCTCTCCCGCCCATGTTGAATGGGCGATTTGTTTTGCTTCTGTGTTTGAGCGGCTTTGCCCCAATATGAAAGATCGACCTTGGCTCCCGCACCTGAGTCACGATTCATGTCCAACTTTGATTGGAGGTATGGTCACATGAGATGTTGCGAGTGCTTGATTTGCAGTTCCGTCCCAGGCTTGGTCTTTTGACGGGTTAACATTTGCCCCTCGAAGTTCGTAGTTTTTAAAACATTAAGAACTACGACCTTTGAAGTAATGAGATGAAATACCGTTGGATGGAACTGCAAAATAGGCGCCCTCACAGATAGCTTGCGTTTTCAAAATTTGGATATTTCGACAATTGCATTTCTTTGGACATTTGGCGGGATATTTCCCGGGTATGTTAAACCGGATCACTAGATCTTAATTGAGCTGTCATATCATAAAAAGGGGTTTCTAGTCCTTGTAAATTCTATGGACGATGGGCAGAAGGAGGTAATTACGCCTTTGCTCTCAGGGTTCTTACTCTTTTTCTCTTTCTCATCTGGCTTTCTCTCTGATTCTTGTAGTGATTCCTTCCGTTGTGTGTCTTACTTTAGATCAAGCCCTCCTTAATTCTTTAATTTCTATTGACAAAAAGGAAAGGAGCAGAGAGGTGTTGCTTTCTGAGGAAAACCTCCGCAAGTACTAGCTAATTCACTCTACACAATCTCTTGGAAAGACTTTTGTTCACTCTCCATGTTCTGCTGGTAAGCCTTTTAAAAAGAAACGTCTAATCCCTAATGTAAGTGGTCTACCTTCATTGTCGATTATCGAAGGGAGTGACAGAAGAGTCGATGAGGATGCAGATGGTTCGAGGGTCGATGTAATTTCTAGAACGACCGTCGAAAGTTCTGCTCGCCCTGTTACTCAGGCGGATGGTTCCTCAGGGACTTTTGGAGACCTAGGGGATTTGGACTCTTCCAAATACTTGAGCCAGGGTGATGTTGTGATGTCTGACCCCGTTGTATCTGATATGGGAAGAATCTGAGGGCCTTCTCAGCATCCTGGAAAAGCTTCTGCTTTTATAACTCCCTTGGAACCGGTTTTGATATCATCTTACCTGTGGCATAATTTCCCATAAACCTGATAATCTCTGAACGCTTGCTGAACTCAAGCTTTATTTATTTTTCAGGTGTCAATGTGAACTACTCGTTATCGGATAGCTTCTCTTAACAAGCGGATCTTACTGATCCACGAAGCCTCTTACATTCTCATCTTTCCTGTTGTTTGAAGCATCCCCAATTGTCTTCAAGTTCTCAAGTCCAACATACCCCTGAACTTCAAATGGTTGAATCTTTAAGGCGTAAGGGACTTGACCAGGCTAAGGTGCTTGCATCGGCAGAACCTTCTGCAAGATCCATTGTCCCGACCCCTGCTCAAGTCCAGATGTTACGCGATCGGCCACCTTATAGGGTTCGCCCTGGAAACTTAACGCTTAAGGATCACTTTAGCGGTTGGGACTTAAGGGGAATGCACTTTGACCTGGATTTACATCCCAATGATAGGCGAGATGTTGTGAAAAGTTTGGATACCATAAGAAGTAGCATGATCCATCAGCTTAATATTGTTAAGAATCAATTTGAGACACAATTGAATCTGGTCATGAAGGATGTTGATAGGCTACTGGAACATTGGGCCAGATTTGGTTATGAATTCCAGAAATTGAATGCTCGGCACCTTGACCATATTGAAACCTTAGAAAACGTCAAAGCTGGCTTGATCCACTTGATTAGATCCCAAGAATCCAAGATTACTTCTTTAAAGAACGGAAGCATTAAAGTGAATAGCTTAGAGGCCAGCAATGTCGAGCTCAGGAGGGAGCTGGAGTGTGTGCAAGCGCGACTTTTAGAAGCTCAATCTAATCAAGAGCTTGCTGAGCACCATTTGGCTTTAGAAAAGCAAGCTTTAATTTCATTAAAACAATAAAACACGGCTCTCGAAGGCCAAATTGCTTCTCAGGATGAAACCCTTAGGACCTTTGAAGAGGATAAAATCAGGTTGCAAAAAGATCTTGATGAAGCCAAGATTGGGACCGATAATACTCTATTTCAATTCTATGTTTGCAACATCATGAGTCGCGGAAGCTTGAGTTATTTGAACAAGGATTTTCCGCGAACTCTGGCTCTTGTTTGGGAGCAAAGACTTCGTATTCCGATGACTTTGATGATGAGTTCCTTCAAGAATGGCTTTTATAAAAAAAGACCGCAAGGCTCTGGTCGAAGGTAGGAGGATATTGTTGAACGAGCGAGCTCAATCGTTTAGGAGGGGACGTTCAGATGCTACCATTCCTTGTGCCCCACCTGACTCCATCAGAATTGATACTTCGATCTCCCTTGTTTGCCCTGTAGATCGCTCTGCCTTATAGGTCGCTAGAGTTCGTCCCATTATTGAGTGCCCAGATCAAGAAAATGTTGTTACACAGTGCACGAGTTACGGTAATACTTCTTTAAATGCGAACGATTATAGTGTTGACTTTGTATACCCGGCAACTTCAGGTAAAATTGATATCTATCAATCTACCCCGGATTTGGATTTTCTTATTTCTTCACCTGAGATTGTTGAGTTTAGCGCTTGTTACCCATTTGCATCAGGTGTGCTTTCGCCACCTTTCTTATCTGCTTGCGGCGCCACTGCTCAGCCTGCCACCATCGATTCTGTTTTAATATCTACCAATGCTAATCCTCTCATCACGCCTTCACCAGATGACCCATCTTTACCAGATGTGCCCGATCCGGATGATGAAGATGAGATTTGGAATACCAAGGTTGTGTCCACCCTGAAACGCAAAAGAAAGCTAGCTGGTTAATAGTTTAGGATCATAAGTTTTCTTTTGATGGCCCTTCTGTATGGTCAGACCAGCAAGTGCCAGAACAGTCGGTTCATCTTCCTCTGCATAAGAAATAGCATTTGTGACCTTTACGGTTTGATTCTAGCCTATTTTCTTTTACCCGTTACGTACTTAGACCGGTTGTTTGTGCGAGTGCCAACCCTCGCTTAATATTTTATGTTTGCGCACTTACGTTTGTATCGTTTAGGTGTTATCATAGTTTTATTATTTTCATTCTTATAAGTGGTCGCACTTTTAGTTTGTTGTTTGCGCGAATCTTATCGTTCGAATAGTTCTCGCAATGAAGTTGTAACTAGCTTGTGGTATGTTTTGAGTGGGCATTGGTGATTTTTTACACAATGGTGATGTCCCCATACCAAATCTCTTTTTAGTTTCATAGATTCTGTTTATTTGAATCATAATTTCATTTGATCAACTTATGATTTTTTAAAACAACGTGTGGTTATTATGTGTTTTCTTTTGGGTGCCCCCATAGGAGGTCTTGGGTTTCAATTTTGACCCAAATTTGGCCTTATTAGTCCTAATTTTTCTAGGACTTAAAGGCCTCGTTGGATACCCCCATACGGCTAGGATTTCTGATTTCCCCCTTTCGACTAGGATTTCTGATTTGCGCTAGTCCTTCCAGCATGTTTTGTCAGTCCTTCCGACACTAGGACTGATGTTTCCAGCCTAGGTATTTATCCGTTGGACATTTTTATCATTTCCCTTGTACCTTTTTTTGAAGCTTGATGTCAGCTTTTCCAGCAAGTGCTTGCTTAGGGAAGCTCCACCTTTTAGCTTATTGTTTGTCTTAGGACAGCATGTCTTGTTGAGGTGATACGTTTATACTTCCAACTTGGTTTGCATGCTTTTGTGACGCTTTCAAGCTGTTTTGCTCAAGACGTGCTTTGAGAACCTTCCCTTTGCAATTAGGATGGGTGTGACTAATTGCTTCTATCATGCTTACATTTGAAAAATCAGCTTTTAGCGTGAAGCGATGAGTACGGTACCCAAATAGGCACATGACAATTTCTTTTGTACACGACACTTGTAAGTAATTCATTGTCAAACATGAATGTAGCAAGTGGTAAAACAAAGTAAAATGACTACTATTTCTTAAGTAAACAGAATAAAAACGGAGTAATAAAATGGAGTCTAGTTCAAAATTCCATGATCAGGACACCAGTTACTGATCCTTAGCCAAGCATTAGTTCCGGGCTAGTTTAGGCCTTTTCCTCAGAGAGTTTGCTACCCCTTGTTTGCAGAGAAGTGGGACAATGGCCTTGCACATATTGTTGCAAATGGTTCTCCCTGACCAGCCTCTCGATTAACGATCTTAGGTGTCTACACTCGTTAGTATTGTGTCCTGGTTGGTCATGGAATTGACGGAACCTTCATGATTTCATGGTAGCATCTCTGACTTGCATCCGTTCTGGAACTGGATATTTTACAGTGTTCTTAGTTGCCCTGAAGATGTTCTCTATGGTGTCGTTGAGGGAGGTGAATTCCGAATTCTTGAAAAAGCGCAGTTTCCTTCTATGCTGCTTGGCTCCACCTCATGCACCTAAGATATACCTTCGCTTTTCATTCCGATCCGTGGAATGAGCGCTTTTCTCCTTGCCGGGCCTTTACCAGGGCCCATAATCATGACATGCGGTTTTCGAAGTGGAACTTTCTTGCTTAGCAGAAAACTCTATTTCGCTTGCTTGACTTGTTCGAGCGGATGGAGAGTTAGCGACACCTGGTGTGGTTCTTGTGACCGAGGCTTGGATAACGAGCATTGACTCGATCTTCTTCATTAATGCGTTGCTTGCAGTAGTTATTTGGCTCGTTATCCCTATCATCGCCTCTTCCAACTCCCTCTTGGTTACAGCCGCATCAACTCTTAATGGTTCCTTTTCTCCGGGACGGATAGTAGGCGAATTGGAAACGCCGAAGGCGCCGTCGACTTTGTTAGTGATTTCCTTTGGCGTGCTCATGATTTCAAGCACAGTGCCTCTCAGAAAATCTTATCGGATCTGAAATGGGGAAAGAAGCAAACACGGCTCCACGGTGGGCGCCAAAATGTTTACACCAAAAATGGTCTAAACACCCAAGGTACTAAACTGTACTTCACCAATTTTGTAAGAAATAAATGGAACCGTGTTTAATCAGTAATTGAAAGCGAAAAATGTGAGAAAAGGTAAAGTAGACATGAGATTTATAGTGGTTCAACCGTTATTTAGGCCTACGTCAACTGTAAAGGTGAGTTTCAATCTTATAACGAGGATTACAAAATACATCAATTCTCTCTTTCCATACATCTCTATATTCACTCAATATACCCTCATTTATATATCTCAATCTTGGAATTACACAAGAGAATGGTAGAGTTTAAGGAGAAGAAGGCTGGTTGAATGGTTGAGAAGGAGGATGTCTTCATCTTCTATGATCACAAGATTATTCTTGACGCCATGGCTGGACCAGTGGCTGAGGATAAAATTTAGAAAAACTTCCTTGTTTTCCCGATCGTGCCCCCTTTTTGTTGATAGCCATAGTGTATTTATAGGTGATCTCCCCTTGGGAAATGACCTGAAGTCTGTTTATGCCAGCTACGGATCGCTCATTTTATTAATTATAACCATGCCATCGGCTAGCTGTAGCCAGCTGTCCGTGGCTGTACTCAGTTACCATGTGCGAGCGACTCAATGGAGCAAGCGTCTTGAGTAGTTGTGCGAGCCCGTATGAGCGGGTGTCCATGTGAGCATGACTGCTTTGAGAGATTTTATAAGAGCAGATTGTGGGACTGGAATCAATTCTCTTTTGTTCCTTGTGCGACCGACCTTCTTGGTTCCAGGGCGCTCGTCCTTTTGCTGCCTTTGTATGGCGCTGTTTGTCCCTATGGTTGCGCCACAAGGTCGCTCCCGCCTATGTTGAATGGGCGATTTGTTTTGCTTCTGTGTTTGAGCAGCTTTGCCCCAATATGAACGATTGACCTTGGCTCCTGCACCTGAGTCACGATTCGTGTCCAACTTTGATTGGAGGTATGGTCACATGAGATGTTGCGAGTGCTTGTTTTGCAGTTCCATCCCAGGCTTGCTCTTTTGACAGGTTAACACTTTAGGTTGTCACGCAGTGCCCTTACGTGGTTTTATGAAAGACAACGAAGCGCCACTATGAGGAAGGGTATTATTGATTATTGTTTTCAAATCAAACAGGGACTACTCAGCAAAATGAAGAGTATCTTCATTTTTGCTGAACTTTAGGGGACTACTCATCAATTAACTGGATTTAAAGAGAATTTACCTCACATTATATTGTTGCTTTTCATTCAATGGTGATTTTGTCCACATTTTCTCAGTTGTAGCGTTAGCAACATTTTGATATTGTGCTTCAACACTAGATCTAAATACTATTATTTGTTTTTTCCACACCACAAAATTAGGTTTGTATCGAAACATATACAATATCTTGACTTACATCTTTTATTCATCATCATGTGGCCTAATTTGCATCTACATATCTATAGATGTTGATGTTTTTACATGATTCCAAGATTGATCCATCCTTTATGGTCCCGTTGAGATACCTTGAAATTCTTTCAAATCCTTGCCAGTTTTGATATAAAGGGTTATACATAAATTGGGTGATTTGGCTTATATTTCATGAGATCTCTGGCCTAGTAACTATAGCATATTGTAATACTCCGACTATGCTCTTGTAATGTTTATCATTTAATATTGCTTCCCCTTTTCTTTTGGATAAATGTAAGTTACTTGTCTTAAGAATTGATAACGCATACGCTTTACCCATCTTGGCTTTGAGTAGAATGGCAGAAATGTACCTTTCTGGACTAAAAATGATTTTGGAATTTCAAACACTTTTGGATTTAATTCCATAGAAGTAGCTCAAGCAGCCTAATTCCCTGATTGAAAATTATTTACTAACTTGTTGTGTAGGCTTTGCTAATCTCTTAGTCATTGTTTCATGTAATAATAAAATCATCAACATAAATTAGTACATAAGGTTTTCAAATTTACTAAACTTTATAAATATAGAATTGTCATATTTTGTTGGTGTGTAGCCCAAATTGGTTATGATTGACTTTAGCTTGTCAAACCAGGCTTTATGGGTCTGTTCAATCCATAAATTGCTTTTCTTAGCTTGCACACAAAATTTTCATTGTTTATTTGCCAGAATCTCTGAGGTCGTTCAATGTACACCTTTTCTGCAAAACATTTAAAAAAGCAATGTTTTCATTCAATTGCACCACAAAACACAAAGCATATAACAACGACTTTTTGGCATCATTGGTCGTTACAGGCCATCATTAAAATCCGTTGCTATTTACCCTGTTGACAACAGGAACAACAACGGGAAAAACGATGGCTCCATCACCAATTTAGCAACGTCTTGCAATGTCTCAGGGTCCACATGGTAGTTATTTGGTTCCCATGTGAACGACACAAGGAATCACTAACCGTTACAAAACTAGAATGAAAAGATGTCACAAGCCATTGCAAGCTGTTGCAATACTTGCCCAATATGTCGTTGCATGCCATTACAAAATTGGGTATTATTTGTTTTATCAGCCATCACCTCATACCCTTCCAACCACACAAACATTACCATTTTATCGTCCATCACAAACATAATCATTCCATTATTCCACCTATAGTCAAATAATCAAAATATACACAACCCTATCATCAATTAACACATAATCCATCATTCATTGACCAAAATACCTAAATCAAACCAAATAAGTACATAAGTCAAAATATTCATGAAACAACTACTGAGTATCAAAACCATTAAAAAACTACAAAATCCACCAAATAACTACTAAGTATCAAAACCATCAAACAAACAATCAAATCCATCAAACCAAATATGTACATAAATCATACCCATATAAAAAAAACTCATCAACAAGATAGCCAAATCTATGCATCCTCATCGTCAGAAGCATATGCATCACCCTCCCCGGGCATTGTCCCATGCTTTTGAAAGTAGACAGCAATACGCTTATCTATCTACTGCACCAAGTAGATCTTTTTCCAATCATTGAGCTCATCCAACTACCTCTGCATTTAAGCTATCTCCTCCACAACAACAGATCTCCTATAAGCCATATGGAAATAAAGAGCCTATCAAATAAATAAAGGTAATATTTGAAAATGAAATATACAATAATAATACCCAATATATTGGTCTAAACTTGATATATTATTATAGAGAAAATTACATTTTCATACTCATCACTTAAAACAATTGTCATATGAATATTTAACTATAATATTTCTATAGAATATATTTTTATTATTATTCTCATTTCAAAATTTTATAATTAATTCAACTGTATATATTATTTACTTAATATATTTGAAATTTTGAAATGTACTTAAAAGTTTAGCTAGATATTTTGAAATTTTAATTTATGGATTTTTCAAACTGAAATTAGAAGCTAATACTTAAAATAAAACTTAGAAACAAGATTAAAGATTTCAAATGAAAACACAGAGCTTTCTGGAAAACTCGGAAATGGCAACTAGACATTATATTTTCTTCATCTCTTTCATTTCCTTTCTCCTTCACTTCCTCTCCGCCTCTCGTTCTCACCAATTTCTAGTCTAGCTTTCGCCATGCCTGAGGTATTCAGTAAACTCTCCACATTTCCCCTTTTCTTCTTGCACAGATCCACAACGCAATTTCGGTCATACACTTGGATCGGTTTTGATGATCCTTTAGGGACTGGATCGTGCGTGGTTGCCTGGTTCTCACCAGACTTCCTGCCTCATACGTGACTGAAAATCGCAGATGAGGTACGAAATTTAGTTACATCTGCGATTTCTGGGGTGAGATGGTGTACGCTGTGAGTTCCTTTTTCTACCGGTTTGCGTCTTCCTATTTGGGTGTAAGATGATTTTGTTTTTATGGGTTCTGTTTCCTTGGTTATATAAAGTTTGTTGGACGTTTTGGTTGTGCTTTTTGATGGGATTCCGCCTTCACTATTCTGCAAAACTTATGATAGATTGCTCCAATTTTTTGTTAGATTTTGGTTGGTGTTTTGTCCCTTTTTCTCCCAATACCTCCCTGTGTTTTTGGTTCTACGCAAAGTAACTTCCCTGGTTAATGTAGCTTGGTTCCTCCGAACTGATTTAGGGGTATGGTTATTAGCAAGTCATAGTCGATTATTGTTTGGTCATGGGTATGTTGTTCTGCTAGGCCATTGTCTGTTTTGGCAAAATGGTGAACTGTAATGCTCTCGACTTCCAAGACTTGGATGATTTTGGCTTATCGGCTGTGTAACACCCCACGTCCGTTAAGGTCACTCACAAAGGGAATGCCCTAACTTCGGTGGAGAGTTATAGGTAAAAGATACAGATAAATTACAAGACAGACAAAATTAAAACAGTGGAAAATAGAAATTTTACTTTATTGATCAAATAGTTTGTACAACAATTATTTTCCAATACCAGAATATTTGTCTTACAAAATAAAGAAGCATAAAATAACATTTATATCCCCCAATGTAGCGTGAGCCAGCCATAGCAATGGAAAAGAGAATCCAAGCAAAACTTCGACTAATCATCAGCTTGGAAAGAAAACTGGGCTAAGTTGTAATATTCCTGCGAACCGGGGGGGACGGAAGACAAGAAAGCGAAAGAAAACAGAGTTAGACATAAAGTCTGGTAAGTTCAGTAACTTTCAGCATGTGAACAGGTAAAAAGCAACATGGCATGAATTAACTGAATACAAGACTACACCATGATGACGGGAATCATAAGGTTAACACAAGATATGATAAGGTAAGATAAACTGGATGCACTTTTATACTTTCTCTGCTTCGCCACTACCTTGTTATTCTAATTTCTATATCCCTGCACCACCTAACTAGTAATCTGTATAAACTGATAAGAACAGATACGTGATCCCAATCCCCGCAATTGTGGTTGTTTCAGGTGTACATCTATTATTTATTACCTAGGTCTAACCTAGGGTTTTTTATCGAGCTCATTCTAGATCCAACCAGGGTTTTCGCTACCCAGGGCTACTGGGGTTTATGCTACCTATTGAACGTTTCTCGGATTTTAGGGTTTACGCGACCTAGGTCCAACTAGGGATTATGCTACCTACCGAACGATGCCCCCTAGTCTAGGACACACTACCTAGAGCGGTGTATGTTCCTAGACTTTTCCCACGTATGTGTCGCGAATCGTTATCGCTGTCTATATGCACATGTCCTCCGTATGTGCGACCCGAGTCTCGTGGCAGGGCAAATCAAGAAACACGGAACTCGGTCGGGAGCTTTCAGATATCTGCCGATGCAGATGCTAAGGTCTGTTTTTCCAGTGGCTATGGTCCCACCTGACCCCTCCCTCAACTAATGAAAGGCACACCTTGAAAAATGAGAACTATACGCAGGCCCCACTATGCCCCACTAACCTATGGCCATCCGCAACCATAACTAGATAGCAAGTATATGGTCTTTTGGAGTTCTCCGCCTTTCCGCTTCACGTATCTCGACTGACTCAAGATGGTAGGTAGACGGCGAGTTGCTATCACAGGGCTACTGGTCTCGCCGAATCACGCTGGTCCATCCTAGTCTTTAGGTTGCCTTATATTTCAACCAAGGCATACCCTTGGTTCTACTAACATAGACCTTAACCTCTGTGAGCCCAGGCGGATCATCTGCAGCCTCACAGAGGGATACCAAGAGTACCCTCACGTCCTCTCGAAGCCGCGTGCTTCGTAACCCAGTTTGTTGGAGCCTTCTTTAAGATCATATGGACGTTCGCTCCTTCTCGTGTTCTACTAAGGTTTACTACTTAGTTCCCTTAACTAAGGTTTACTACTTAGTTCCTAAATCGTCGTTTTCTTAACTAAGGTTTATAACTTAGTCCTCTTAACTAAGGTTTACTACTTAGTTCTTTTTCTCGTCAAGTTGGATTGGTGAAGTGTCATTAGTCAATTCAAGTTAACTTAACCCATTCATTTGTCAAGTTAAACTGGTTAAGTGTTATCAGTAGTTCATGTTGACTTAACCTTACCACAAACCAAGTTATATTGGTTAAGTATTTCTTATTACTTAACCCCACCCCTTCATCTTGTATTGGTTAAGTGTTCCGTTAACTTAACCCTAACATCTATTTAATTCACATGTTCTAATGGTTAAGTATTGTCCCTTCATGTTTTAACTTAACCTTGTTCATTTGTCACACTATGATGGCTAAGTGTTCTAAGTTTACTTAACCCCACCTTCTAGTCTAGTTAACATGTTAAACGGTTAAACCTTTTATTAACCTCACTCACTTGTCTAGTCAACATGTTATAACGGTTATTTAACCCCTACAAGTCTTGTCTTGTTAACATGTTAAGTTGGTTAAGTGTTCCTATGGACTTAACCCTCCCATTCTAGCTTAGCTGTCTCTTAGCTTTAAATTATTCATTTAAAGCACCAACCACTCACATTAGATAGATATTGTTGTGGTCACTGGATATGCCGGTCAGTTCCGGGCAGATTTACACCGCAACTCAGTCTAACCTCAGGTCCTTTTGGGCTCAATGCTCTAACCACCCACATTAAATAGGTATTGTTGTGGTTACTGGACAGCCGGGCGGTTCCGGGCAGTTTTACACCACAACTCAATCTAACCTCGGGTTAGGCGTATTCATATTTTCTACAATGTACACATTTCTCATTTAGGACAAATTCTTCATGTAAATTATTCCTAACTTACTTATGCCATAATTACTCTTCTATTGTACATTATCAACATTTGTAATTATGGACCACTTTCCCTCTAAATCATGTTTATAATATTATACCAAATTAAGTGTCACTAACCATGATTATGCTAAACATGACAATTACATGTAATTTCAAGTTATTAATCAGAATAGGCTATAACCCACCTTCCCAAACTCGCCATAATAGTCATGCCCAAAATCACTATGCCATACATTTGGCGTTCCAAACAAGTAGTTAAGCCTAATCTAGACTTAATGTTCCTATTTACATTTTTGGCCCAATCTAGATTAAATATCCAATTTTACAATTCATGTTAGAACTAGATTTAATATTCTTGTTTACAATTTATGCCAAAACTAGATTCATGTGCCAACTACATGTTTTGGGGCCAATTAACAATTTACCGTTTACGCCCAATTCCAATATGCGTGCAAATTACTCACTATCATAGCCAATTCAGATCATGCCAACATATTTATTATGCCAAATTATATAAATTTCATGTTATACCAAACTTCCAAGTTTTCAATCACATTCATATTAGTTTCATGTTCTATCCAAATCGTATTCCCATCGTTTGCGTAATCGTGATTCAGTCTAGATTATAGGTCCATCTAGATTCGTAGATAAAAGGGAATAAGCAAGAATACCATGAAAAGACAGGCATAGGGATAGGCATAAGATGATAATCCAAATTCACAAATTACAGATCTAATAAATATACCGAATAAATTGACTGCAACATCGCAGGTATATAGATCTGATAACATTATGAACATGAAAAGGTTTGAATATCAATCTAGGTTCAAGAACATGGATAGATCTAACTTAATAGAAAAATCCCCAAAATCAAGATTCAAGGATAATTAAGAATAGGTCTGAATAGAGAATCAAGCTTAGATCCAATTTCATAGTCATAATCCTAGGCAATAATCTCATAGTCATGAATCATAGGTGATTAGCCAAAATTGTCCTTATCATAGTCATAGGCAATGGTCTTATGTTCGCAGTCATAGCCATAGGCATAGTCTTATGTTCACAGTCATAGGCATAGGCATAGTCTTATGTTCACAGTCATAGGCATAGGCATAGTCTTATCGGTAATTAATCACAATAGTTTTTAATTAGATCCAAAGGCATATACAAGCACATATTCAAATGAAAGGATCAGGCATATTCTTATACCTATTTAATTACATGCCACAAATAGATGTAGACGTTCAAATCTAAAAAGTAACTGACTTACAACAAACGACGAACTTGAATTCTGGATTCTGAGTTCTGGAATTGAGGTGCTTTCCTTTTGGTAGATAAACGTTGTTTTTGATTTTTAGTTTTGAATTAGATTTTATCGTCTCTAAGCTTTCTTCAAGTGGAGGCTATTCTTGGCTTCCTTCCAGCAGCATGACGGCTCTAGGTTCTATTTCTTGTGTGAATTTAGGTTGGAGACTTGAGTTGTTTATATAGAATTTCAAACTAATTAGAGCCGTCATATGATCATAGATGAATCTAGACCATTCACATCGAGAAGAGCCAACCAGAAAGTGACAAATCAGCCCTAGTGACACACCAGAACTCAGAAAATCGCTCAGAACCCGACCAAGCCAGCCAAGACCTGACCAGGTCGACTGGGTAGGTCGACCCCCTGGTCGACCTGGGTCCTGGACGGGAATTTTCCCGCCCAGCCCAGTTTGGGTCTATTTTCGAATTTTGAACTGAATTTTGAGCTATTTGAATTTTAAATTGAATTCTGAAACTTCCGGAGGTCATAACTTTTTCATACGGAGTCCGATTTACGCAAACTCGGACTCTATCTCAAGCAGAATTTCGAGACGAACGCAATGGCGTAACCCATTTCCCTTAATTATTCTTCTAAAATTTAATTATACTTTAATTTGTGAAACTTAATGTTATAGAATTACGGGGTGTTACAGGCTGCATATGCACGTTGATCTGCAAATATGCTACGTTCTTCGGAAAGTAAATCTGCCATGAAACCTGGGTGTTATCCTTGATACCTTCCTTGAATTATGCCATGCAATGCAGTATATAAACCTGCCATGTGATTACCTTGGGTCCACTATCGACTCATACAGCTGTAGGAGTTGACTGGCTTGGAGCCCTGTGCTATGATATTGTACAAGTGGGGTGACGTATTGTTTTCAGTAGGAAGCCTTTCTTGTTGTAATTATATGTACGAAATGAATGTATGAATTATATTGTAGTCTAGTAATTTAGCTAGCTCCAATGCTATAAGCCTGATAGGCAGAGTGGACGGAACACTATAAACTCTGTAGGCGGTGGACGGTCCAGCTTAGAAACTGAATTAGCTGATTGAAACCACAATATTCTTTACTATACTGTATTTTTATTATTGGTTATAATAAAAAAGTGTTACGAATCGCTATAAAAACTAGTCGGCTATGCCAAAAAAAAACTTCTAATTAACACACGCTAATTAATTAAAAACTACTGCTTATGATTAACCATACCAAACAATCATCATTTATAATAATCAATACTACATAAATTTTCGCCTACACTATAACAAATATTATTTTAAATTAAAACAAATATTCGCACAAACTTATCAATAAGTATGTTAAATAATAATATACTCTAATTTTCAAATCAAATCACCAATCAATATCTCTACATCAACTAACACGATATTATGATAACTAATACATAACAATCATCATTTTCAACCTCATAATAAGCAAATTTTACTCCCAAATCGACTTAGAACACTATTATAATCAACTAATATCACATATCCATCAAATTCAACCCCATAAACAACTAATTTTCAAAATAAGGGTCTTCAATTAAACCTAAAGTAAAACCTATATTAAGCTTATATTAGAGATGGAATCAATACGAACAAGATTTAGAGCGGTTGAATGGCCTGGAGGCGGGTGGTGAGGGCCGGCGACCTGAAGCGGTGGGTGGTGACGTTGAAATAGTTTGGGGATGGAAATTTTAGTGGGAAATAATGAGGATACTAGCTCGTGGGTTTCTTCCTTTATCACCAGGTCGAGCAACATCTTGCAAATGATTGCTTTTTTTAGCTGTCGCTAGTCGTTTCCACCTTCTATCACCTTTCCTGTCGATTCTAGTATTGTTTTCAGATACACTATTCTCTATTAAAGCTATACTAAGCATTATTTAATAGTCGAAGGTTTACAACATATGGAAATATTTCGTTAAATTCAATCCGTTTTGTTGTAAGTAACCTTTTTTTTTGCTAATTTTACCTTATACTTAAAGATTGAACTATAAAAAAATTCTTTACCCTATATGTCTATTCCAACAATATTCTAATTTTTAGGCGCATAAACCAAAATTCGGGTCATTTTCTCACTAATGCATCCTGCTCTTTTTTCATTGTTGTTCTCTAGTTTTTCATTTTGAACAAATTCGTGTCAAGTGCCTGGCTCTTAAGTTTCAATGCCAGTATTGTAATTTTTGTCTTAAAGATCCCTATTTCTTCCCTTATTATCATGTGATGCCTAGTTGTTGCAGGCTTTTAAGGTTGTTGATCTTTGTTGCTTGTTCATTCTTCTTCACTTTTTAATGAATGGATATCATCTAAAAGTTATGAGAGTCTGATTGCAAACCGGTATCATTTTGTGATGCTTAGATAGAAGATTCAACCTATGGTTGCTCATAACTTGCCTCTTCTCTAGTCATTGTGTGTTGTATGGTTGCACTTTCTCATGTTGGAATTGAGTGTCGAGTATTATGATGAGTTCCTATCTAAGGTTGCATAATGACCTCTGAATGGTCAGTAATTCTGGTATTGAAATACTTTATTTCTACTTGTTATACCTACATTACTTAATGAAATAGCTTTTCATTAAATACAACATGCCTATATACAAGCATTCTCCCTTTGATATGTGGACATTTATATCCCATTTAATTACTAGTGTAACTTGAAAAAGTACACAGGATTGATCTAAAATTCAATTTGTGTGCATTCTATAGCCTTTAGTGGGAAAAACATAAACATCCGAAAACACTTAAGGCGTTATAGTTAGGTTTGATATTGAATACGACTTCCAATGTACTTTTAAGATTTAAAACCTTAATTGGGAGTTAGTCTATTAAGTACATAGTAGTAGAAATAGCATTACGTCAAAATTTGAGTTGTAAAGATGTTTGTGCAGGTAAGGTTAGTCTATTTTCAACTATTTTTCTATGTCTTCTTTTCATTGCCCCATTTTTTCAGATGTATATAGACAAATAATTCTACGAATTATCCCTTTTATTTGATATAACTCTTTAAGGCTGAAACCTTGTTCCACAATTGGATTGAATAACATTAACTTGACAGTCTATTTGTTTTTAACCTGAACTATGAATTATGATTCTACATTATAAGCTTCAGGCTTATACTTTATAACATATATCCATACATATTTAGAACATGCATCAATAAATGAAATATAATATTTGTACCCATAATCAGTATAGATGAGTGTTGGTTCCCAATAATCTATAGCAATTAATTCAAGAGGTCTACTATATATAGTTTGGAACTTTGAAAATACAAGTTTATGGCTTTTAGCCATTTGACAATATGTGTAAATATATGATAAAGAAATTTTGTAAAAGAAGTATCATTATTATTCAATATATGCTTTGAAATGCTTACACTGGGATGGACTAATTCATAGTTGCATACATAATATGTCTAACAATCATCCTCTTATTTGATTTCAGACATGTTACAATATTCTCCTTCAATCCCAGGATTTCTTGAGTCAGCAACATCAAATTTGCATAACTCTGTATATTCTTTATCCTACAACAAAATTTCTTAGTTAGAATGTCTTTGACTAAACAATGACTTGGCTAGAATTCAAAGAATAAACTATTATCTCTTGCAGATCAAGACACTTAGTAAAGTGTTTCGTATTATGAGAACTCTTAGTAAACTGTTGAGATAAGAATGATTTTTAATCATAAACGTGCACTTCTAGTTTGTGTAACTTTAGTGGGATTACCATCGCCTATTATTACATTATTAATTTTATTAGATATTATTTAGAATATTTAATTAGGTAAATAAAATAAAATAATGTAAGCTAATGATGAAAATGAGATTTGACTAATTAAATGGATTGGGCCATGATTAGTTAACTATCTGATCAATTAAAATCGGCAAATAAGGAGAAATGTTATATGTAGGATAAAATAGGAAAAGCTATTTCATAAATTCTTCAATAACAGCCTAAATACACGGAACGTCCCAAAGCCTTCTTCCTTGAAATGACCTAAAAGCTTTGATGTGCCACGTGTTCCATGCATATATACTTCATGCCTTGAATCGTTTGCACTAAGAATGATATGCCTGGGCATGGCATGAATGACGTCTTCACCACTTGCATGGTTTTTTATGTCTAAACACATTTCTACATATGCCATGAATTGTCTATATCCCATGCATATTCACTAATATGTTGGCACGTTTTGCAGTGTTAGGCAGTATTTGAATGACCTGATGGTCCACTATATGTTATACTCTAACATATATACACGTTGCCTCATACTCTTGTGTTCACGTTCTTTATAAGCTGACCCAAATGATGTGGCCTGAATGAGCTAAAGAAGCAGCGAACTGCGAGCTAAATATTTGATGACGGACCAAACGAAATTGCGATCTAACCGAAGCTACGGCTAAACGAAGCCGCGTGCCAACGTTCGTACGTACTTCATAATTTTGAACCGCGTTTTCACAACGGGGTTAACAATAAGCATGTTACTTTTATACTTAATATGGAAGATCCTCATTAATCAATAGAAACATCTTCAAAATTTCTTAAAATGGATCATAAATCTAATTTCAATTTACCTCAATATTAATTTTACAACTCAATTCATCTCTGAATTGATGAGTATTCAGCAAAGTTTGCACCATCTTAGAAGATTCCAAACTGCGAAGTTGAGATGATGCCATGAATTAGTACTTTTATTTGTCTTTGACGTGGTGCCGGCTCTAGAGAGGTGAGGAAGGTTGGTTAACCCAGGCAGAAGTGGCAAAAATGAAAAGGAGGCCGGAAAATTTAAAGACTTATAGGATTGAACACACCGCCTCTGGATCAATGAAGAATAAGTAAATAACCAACACAACTACATAATTCTTTGTTGACACATTTACATCTTCTCTATATAGTTATATTTTTTACTGTACTATTAATGTAACGACCCGAACTTCCCCAGTAAGGAAAGCACGGATTGCTTTGAGGACAACACACATCGGAACGCAAACAGAAGAACATTTCATTGTTTATTACAACAATTCCATCAGAATACAAGAATATACAGAGTATGAATAAATATTACACATTCAATAAATATCAGAGATTTAAATACATTACTGCAGCGGAAAAATAATACAAAACATAACTGAAAGAAATACACGGATACAGAGCTTTCCGAATAACACTTTAGCTATAAACCAGGATCTTGTGAATATAAATCTGCAAAACCAAAACTACTAGCTGCCCGTGTAGAAAATAGCGGCACCCAGAGTTTAGGTTAAAACAATAAACTCCAGGTCATTCATGTGACTGGTGTGAGAACTAAAACAGTTATTTAAACATTACTTTAAAACAGGGTAATTCAAGGGACCACGCTGTATTACACGGAACGGGTTTCCTCCCAAGAATACTAGTGCATAGAATAGACAACGCAATGCTTTTTCGAAAAATGAAGCTATTATAAGACCCAGGTCCCATCACACAATGCAACGCAAGCCGGAGGATAGGGTTTTCCCTTATAATAGCCAAACATGCTTGGTACGTTTAAAACAAATCATTTGATACTATTATAAGTGTATAGTGTCAAAACAATTTCAATCATAAATATCAATCATAGATGGCATGGGTACCATATATCATGTCGCCATACTAGGCTCTACAAATAAAACCGCAATATCACGTATTGGAAATTGGATTTCCGTCATGAGTCGAGGCAAGGGGAAAGCTCCTCTCCGCTTCAAGACACTCTAGCAAATGCCTCAGGACTACACACTCTGGGTAACCCTTGGATGCTTCAGGGTCGGTCCTCCCTTACGTTTGAGGATTAATTATTCCTGAACACACGTTTCCCGGTCCTAACAGACCTAAAATCGAGGCGCCTCATTCCAACAACCACATAGGTAAAAATATATATAATGTCAGCCAGTTTAAGCACTGACACCACCCATAGCTAGAAAGAAACATCGTGCTCTCCCTGCAGTCCTTATCCCATTTTTGACTCATACCGAGGTGTGAGGCTCGCGAATCCACGCTATACACAAAGCTATGCCACGTAGGCCGTGCTTTGATCATCAACCACAAGACTTTGCTTTTCAACAGAAGCCTTGATCATCTGCCACTTAGGCATGCCACACGGGCAATTCACTCCATGCGACTGATGTCCATCGATATACAACCTCTGAGCTCGTACGTCTCAGAGAAGGCCATTAAGCAAGAGAATAAATTCTCTGCCGCCTAATAGATGTATATTTAATAGAGATCAATCAACACAGAATAAAATCCAATGTCAAACACACAGTCCATTTACAAGTTCGTTCTGGGTCTGAACGAAACCGGAGGCACTTTCCTCGCAATATCCATCGATCTCCAAGTACGTCTGGACGATCACCAACTGATTCCCTCCTTTTGGGTGTACAGCCCAATCAAGATCATCAGTAATCACCCAAACGATGTGAAGACTTCCGGTCTTCAACCACCGTCTTCATCTTCGAAATATCGTCGAATTGGTTATTCAGAATGGGTATAAACCCGGCCTTTCCGAATAACCCGCGTATATAATAAACAAGTGCTACACAATCACAACATACGCCTCATTCCAATTCATCAGTCACTAACCGTAAATTAGCAAGAGAACGATTCCCTAAATATTAACCCCGAAGGCCGAAACCAACATCAGATCAATACCTAGGAAACCATCCTTCTTAGCTAACCTACAGTTAGTTTCTAAATTTCACATTCTTAGGGAAAGGTTCCCATTAATTTTATCAAAGATAAATTCTTCTAAATTTATTCTTTAATCTTCCTTTGGATATCATTTCAAACCATGTTAAGGTTTTCCAAACTAGTCGGGATTAGCGAACTACACCGAAGTAATTATTTATTTTATTTCTCAATCCCAACCTATTTATCCCATGGAGCAAAACTGGTAATACTCCATATCTAACACCACGGTGTTATCGGTAAAATTTATTACCATTTCACGTTCAAATCTAGTTAAAGATTTAACTATCGCTTTGAAGCAAAACTGGTGTTACTCCGTTCTCGATCATTTAAATCTAATTAAAGATTTCATTAAAACTTCATTTAGTTTTAATCTTTAACTGGGTCAAAGAACCGATGTCATTTAAAACATGGTTCACGATAAACCCAAAATCAATTTAAATTCAATTCCAATTAAATACTAATTAACTGGACAATTTCACTAAATCTTAATTAAAAGATTTAGTCTTTTCTAAACTGGGTTCAAGAACAGTGTTATTGAAGACACCATTCACGACAAACCCAAATCACATTCGATATTAAATACAAGGCTCTGAATAGAAAATATATCGGCTTATATTCGATATCAAATTCTGAAACCAACAAATATCGTATTGGAAATAACGATATAAATATATCTTTCAAATTTCCCCAACCATATCTGTATAATCACGAAATCCAACATCGAAATATTCCGAAGATAATTTCGATTCAAATCCATTCCAATTTATATATAGGTAATTCTGGTTATATTAAAACCATTCACAAGTCCAACTTATTTTATTTAAAAGTATTCATTTTGATAAAAATATATTTTTATCTTTACAAATGTGGAGTTTTTCATCCCAGTTCTTTTCAAATCATCTATTATGATTTTACACAAATTATAGATATTTTTAATAATTTTATCAAGGCCCGTACAGTCGATTTCCAATAACGGTCGTCGAACTGCACTTACAGCGACCTTTTCCAAATTTGATTTGGACATAATTCCAAATCCAACGGTTAGATTTCAAATTTCTAATATTCGTTGGAAAGCTCTTTTCGATACGAACCCAAGGTTCCGGTTTTTGGAGAATCCGACGGTCGGATCTCCCGCAATATCTATTCGAAGTCAATGGTCGAAATTCACGAATTGCCGCGGCGTGGCGCATTCTATTCAGGCCATTATATATATAATATATATATATATTATATATATTTCGTCGATTTCCTTTTAAAACGTATTTTATAAATCGTTTTAAATTCGTTTTCGAAACGATTTCAACTTCATATTCAACTTCGAATCGAAATTGAATATTCCACATCATCGATATACAAATGATTATATTTTCAAAACGTTATATTTTGAAATCACTTCCTTTTCTATAATTATTATAAAAATGAATATAATCGATATAAATATCGTTCGTGTCAAAATAGCGCATCTCTAATCAGCACAGCTTTATATATTTCAATAACTTCGTTATTCTATTCAACAAATGAATATTTATTCTATTCAACACATGAATCTATATTTCTTTCAACACATGACTAATCTCAACACATGAGTACTGTCAACACATGACTATTTTTGTTATTTAATATATTTTATAAAATTATGATTTCTATCGTTTAATTTTTAATCAGACTCCAACCATAAATTAGTAAGAGAACGATTCCCTAAATATTAACCCTGAAGGCCGAAACCAACATCAGATCAATATCCAGGAGTCCACTCATCTTATCTATTTTTCAGTTAGTTTCTAATTTTATATATGATAAAGATGTAAATTTTATTGTTAAAATATTTCGTTCAACACATGAATCTATATTTCTTTCAACACATGACTAATCTCAACAAATGAGTACTGTTAACACATGAATCTATATTTTATAATATTCTTTATGTTCCCAATTGGAATGAGGCCCAATCAATTACCATATAATGTTAATTATATGGATTCCATACAACACATGTATATAATAGCAACGATATATAATCAACCATCATCTAAAGTGCGCCACACAACTACATAAGCATTACACAGTCCGTCGACCCATCGATCGACATACAACTAAATAATTGGGATTAGTGTACGCCAAATATCATCCCAACACCCATGTGAGGTTTCAATCCACAAACACTGAATATTCTTTGTGCAGTTGGGCGATGTGTAAAATTTATCGTCCCAATCAATATTCTTCAAATAGGTGTACATAAACAAACCATTCGGTTTGTAAATGAATATTTATTTTATTCACATTCACGTTAAAAATTATATTTTTAACGATAAAATATTTTATTCGAGCTATGAATATTCTATTCAGTTCATTTACACAATAAAAATGATATTTTTATTTTTCTAACTTATTTTAGAAAATTTCGGCGGCATAACGACACGATACTAGAAAGGGGACAAGGCCTAGCCTTATCCCCGGTCTAATAATGGCCTGCGCCATACACATACCAATTTTATTCAATTCCATTTCACCCAAACCAAACAAATAAATCAACCACCAAACAATCAACTAAACAAACAAGTCGTCCATGGTCTGTGGACGACGGGTGTCGGGTGCTACTAAACACCATCTGCATCCTAGTATATATTTTAACTAGGAAAGAAAATTTAAAGTGAGAAGTTCTCACCAAGAGCTAAACCAAATGCCACGACTCTTCATATGTAGAAATCTTCGCCGTGCTCGCCTTTTGTCAATTTCGTTGTCCGTGGCCACTACATATATAAAAATCACATTTTTATATTGTTGCTATGTATATAAAAATCACATTTTTATAATCACTCTATATGGATAAAAATCAAATCTTTCTATCGCTAATGAATATATAAAAATCACATTTTTACATTTCCATTCAAACGATAAAAATTATATTTTTACTTTGATACATATATGATAAAAATCACAATTTTATATCGTCACTTCATATGTAAAAATCGTATTTTTATCCTATCGCTACAAATATAAAGATCAAATTTTTACTTCATTACATATATAAAAATCATATTTTTATTATCTCTATAATATAAAAATCATATTTTTATTATCTCTATAATGTAAAAATCATATTTTTATATACTTCATATGTAAAAATCCATAGAAGCTTTAAAACGGAGAAAACTCACATATTTTCTATCGCCCGGATTTGCTGTTCTGGTTCCAGAATTTGCAAACGAGCTTCAATCTTCACACCATCTTTTTTTCTAGCTTAAACGCGTCATTCCGGACAACTTTCGCCTAGTGGTCTTGATTCCAATAATGTGTCATTTCGCTGGAAATCGCGAAAAGACAGCATTTTGACAGTGTTTGGACAGCAGACTTCGGACGCGTTTTCCCGACAACTCCGCAATGAAAAATGGGACTATCATATATCAAATCGAAGAGAAAATCGTGCTCTTCGACTTTGGTATTGAGAAACTTTGGCTAGAAATGAACGGTTTGAGAGTTATTGGGGAAATAAGGACAGGGTGTTATTTGCAAAACGGGGTTTTTGGTGAAAATGAGTTTTTGGGTGTAGCGGGGCCCACGGCCGGAGCTGGGCTGGGGGTGGGTGGCGCCGGACCTGATTGGAGGTGGGGAGGTGGCTAAGGGGCAGCGGCGGTGGTAGTGGGGCCCGTGGTGGTGGTGGTGGCTCCTAGGGTTTAGGTTTGTGAAGGGAGAGAGAGAAAGAGAAGAGGAGAGAGAAGAGGAGGGTGGCCGGAGGGGAGGAGGAGCGGCGGCGGTGGGCGGTGGCAGCGGGAGGAGGGGCGGCAGCGACAAGGAGGAGGCGGTGGCCATTAAAGAGGAAAATGAAGAAAAGAGAAAAGGAGGAAATAATGAATTAGAAAAAGAGGAAAAGTGATTATATGTTAGTTTCTCGCGTATCGCCTGAACGCTAATGATTTTCAAATGCCGCGGATTTTGGATATGACATAGTACACGTGAAGACAAGTTCAACAAAACAAGTTTCGTCGAATTCCGAGTTCATTTGACCGTCCGTTAAAATTCTCAAAAATGCTCAGATAAGCTCTAAAAAAGCGATTTTGGCGCACCATTTCTTCTTGCACGCTCACATGTTAACCCCAAAAATCATGCCCTTTTGGATTTAACCATTATTAGACGATACGAATGCTGAAAAAAAAACGAAATCGAATTCTGAGGTCGTATCAATAACGTTCCTTTGTAAAATGACTACCTGTTTTACCCTGAACTGTTTTAGCTCGCACGACCACATACTAACTCCGTTCGACGCGCCCTTTGAAACTCAACAATAATTTATCATTATGAATTCAGAAAAATTTATCTCGTCGAATTATGAGCTCATATGCAAAATTTCACTTTTTAAAGGCTATGTTTTGTTAACTGAAAAGCTCCTGCCAATTGCCACTATTCCGGATATCGGAATATGTCGAAGCTTATACTTTTCGGAGTTCTAAATGGCATTTTGAACTCAATGGAAGTGGTTTCGACTCCAAATTCATCCGTATGCAAAATATGACTTTTTTGGGTTATATATAATTTCCATAGCGACTATTCTAAATTTTGAATTAAGCATAACTTTTAATTCCCGCTATGAAATTTCAATTTTTCGGATTCGTTTTAAAGATATTCTCAATTAGATTCTAATATTTTTGGTTTTGCTAAAATCCAGTTTATTTTGAATCCTGTACATTCATTTGAAATTTGAAATCGAATTTTCAAACTACCGCGCCATTTTCAATTCCTTTTATAATTTAAAATAAATATTTATATTCTAACGACGATCTATATAAATATACACGTTCTAATTCTATTCAAAATAAATTTCTCGTCGTTATTATTTAAAATACTTCATTTTAAATATTCAAAATTCATTAAAATTGCCAAAATAAAATTTTTAAATTGGCTCAGATTTCCGGGTTGTTACATTCTCCCCCACTTAAAACTTTTCGTCCCCGAAAAGGAACGAAGCTGAAAGTTGTTTAACTAATCAACTCAACTTCCATTATTTTCTTTACGGCTTAAGTTCTTCAACTTTTCAATTTCTAAGAACTTTTCAAAATTTTGGCTAACACCATAAATTTTCGAAAAATTTCGCCATAACCTCCCTTGCACCTGGGACTTCGGGATATTTCAAATAGCCTCCCATAGCCCTCATCAATCCAAAAGAAAAGGAAAAAGCCAAGCGGCTAGCCAATCGGCTCATAAAATCATCCAAACCCAAAGAAATACAATAAATATGTACCTATTTGTCGGGCAAACAATTTTATTCTTCTGCTCTAGCCTCCTTGCTATGACCTGTTCAATGTAAGTACATGTATATGCATGCAATTCCAAACAATTTTCAATACAGTTCAATATTCGGTTCAATTTGGCATAATGGTTCAAATTATCAAACAAATAAACAAACAACACAACCATCAATCAATTAGTGAATTAACGTTTCAAATTCATAATTTTGATATATATACAAGAAATCATGTTTTTTGATGCCAAATCACAACAATAAACCTATCTAGTTTTGGTTCTCACACCAGTCTAATGGAAATATATAGATATCACACTTTCGAAACTCGAAAATAAATACTGGTGATGGCGCGCCATCATCAGAATCATGTCCGGGCGACTAGAGTGTGATCCTATATCTAACCAGTATATTAAAACTTCGAATATACGTTCATGACGCATATATGCAAAATAATCATATACTAGATTGTCCAAATTCAATACAAATAAAATATTCAAATACGTATGCTTGAATTTAACTTTCAAAACAAAATTTGTTTTCATTTTAAAAATACACTCTTCACACTCGTTCTAGGATACTACTGATCCCATCTCTAACGAGTCATTCTCATTGGATATTACTAATCCAATATCTGATGAATTCTTTCGTTTGGTTCTAATGTGTCTTGTTCTCGAGCTCTGTAAACCAAAGCTCTGATACCAAATGTAGTAACCCGTAACTTCCCCGGTAAGGAAAGCCCGGATTGCTTTGAGGACAACACACATCGGAACGCAAACAGAAGAACATTACATTGTTTATTGCAACAATTCCATCAGAATACAAGAATATACAGAGTATGAATAAATATTACACATTCAATAAATATCAGAGATTTAAATACATTACTGCAGCGGAAAAATAATACAAAACATAACTGAAAGAAATACACGGATACAGAGCTTTCCGAATATCACTTCAGCTATAAACTAGGATCCTGTGAATATAAATCTGCAAAACCAAAACTACTAGCTGCCCGTGTAGAAAATAGAGGCACCCAGAATTTAGGTTAAAACAATAAACTCCAGGTCAGTCATGTGACTGGTGTGAGAACTAAAACAGTTATTTAAACTTTACTTTAAAACAGGATAATTCAAGGGACCACGCCGTATAACACGGAACGGGTTTCCTCCCAAGAATACTAGTGCATAGAATAGACAACGCAATGCTTTTTCGAAAAATGAAGCTATTATAAGACCCAGGTCCCATCACACAATGCAACGCAAGCCGGAGGATAGGGTTTTCCCTTATAATAGCCAAACATGCTTGGTACGTTTAAAACAAATCATTTGATACTATTATAAGTGTATAGTGTCAAAACAATTTCAATCATAAATATCAATCATAGACGGCATGGGTACCATATATCATGTCGCCATACTAGGCTCTACAAATAAAACCGCAATATCACGTATTGGAAATTGGATTTCCGTCATGAGTCGAGGCAAGGGGCAAGCACCTCTCCGCTTCGAGACACTCTAGAAAATGCCTCAGGACTACACACTCTGGGTAACCCTTGGATGCTTCAGGGCCGGTCTTCCCTTACGTTTGAGGATTAATTATTCATGAACACACGTTTCCCAGTCCTAACAGACCTAAAATTGAGGTGCCTCATACCAACAACGACATAGGTAAAAATATATATAATGTCAGCCAGTTTAAGCACTGACACCACCCATAGCTAGAAAGAAACGTCGTGCTCTCCCTGCAGTCCTTATCCCGTTTTTGACTCATACCGAGGTGTGAGGCTCACGAATGCACGCTATACACAAAGCTATGCCACGTAGGCCGTGCTTTGATCATCAGCCACAAGACTTTGCTTTTCAACAGAAGCCTTGATCATCTGCCACTTAGGCATGCCACATGGGCAATTCACTCCATGCGACTGATGCCCATCGATATACAACCTCTGAGCTCGTACGTCTCAGAGAAGGGCGTTAAGCAAGAGAATAAATTCTCTGCCGCCAAACAGATGTATATTTAATAGAGATCAATCAACACAGAATAAAATCCAATGTCAGACACACAGTCCATTTACAAGTTCGTTCTGGGTCAGAACGAAACCGGAGGCACTTTCCTCGCAATATCCATCGATCTCCAAGTACGTCTGGACAATCACCAACTTATTCCCTCCTCTTGGGTGTACAGCTCAATCAAGATCATCAGTAATCACCCAAACGATGTGAAGACTTCCGGTCTTCAACCACCGTCTTCATCTTCGACATATCGTCGAATCGGTTATTCAGAATGGGTATAAACCCGGCCTTTCCGAATAACCCGCGTATATAATAAACAAGTGCTACACAATCACAACATACGCCTCATTCCAATTCATCAGTCACTAACCGTAAATTAGCAAGAGAACGATTCCCTAAATATTAACCCCGAAGGCCGAAACCAACATCAGATCAATACCCAGGAAACCATCCTTCTTAGCTTAGTTTCTAAATTTCACATTCTTAGGGAAAGGTTCTCATTAATTTTATCAAAGATAAATTCTTCTAAATTTATTCTTTAATCTTCCTTTGGATATCATTTCAAACCATGTTAAGGTTTTCCAAACTAGTCGGGATTAACGAACTACACCGAAGTAATTATTTATTTTATTTCCCAATCCCAACCTATTTATCCCATGGAGCAAAACTGGTAATGCTCCATATCTAACACCACAGTGTTATCAGTAAAATTTATTACCATTTCACGTTCAAATCTAGTTAAAGATTTAACTATCTCTTTGGAGCAAAACTGGTGTTACTCCGTTCTCGATCATTTCAATCTAATTAAAGATTTCATCAAAATTCCACTTAGTTTTAATCTTTAACTGGGTCAAAGAACCGATGTCATTTAAAACACGGTTCACGATAAACCCAAAATCAATTTAAATTCAATTCCAATTAAATACTAATTAACTGGACAATTTCACTAAATCTTAATTAAAAGATTTAGTCTTTTCTAAACTGGGTTCAAGAACAATGTTATTGAAGACACCATTCACGACAAACCCAAATCACATTCGATATTAAATACAAGGCTCTAAATGGAAAATATATCGGCTTATATTCAATATCAAATTCTGAAACCAACAAATATCGTATTGGAAATAACGATATAAATATATCTTTCAAATTTCCCAAACCATATCTGTATAATCACGAAATCCAACATCGAAATATTCCAAAGAAAATTTTGATTCAAATCCATTCCAATTTATATATTGGTAATTCTGGTTATATTAAAACCATTCACAAGTCCAACTTATTTTATTTAAAAGTATTGGATTATTTTTCTAGTTATAAACTAGTTCATTTTGATAAAAATATATTTTTATCTTTACAAATGTGGAGTTTTTCATCCCAGTTCTTTTCAAATCATCTATTATGATTTTACACAAATTATAGATATTTTTAATAATTTTATCAAGGCCCGTACAGTCGATTTCCAATAACGGTCGTCGAACTGCACTTACAACGACCTTTTCCAAATTTGATTTGGACATAATTCCAAATCCAACCATTAGATTTCAAATTTCTAATATTCGTTGGAAAGCTCTTTTCGATACGAACCCAAGGTTCCGGTTTTTGGAGAATCCGACGGTCGGATCTCCCGCAATATCTATTCGAAGTCAATTGTCGAAATTCACGAATTGCCCCGGCGCGGCGCGTTCTATTCAGTCCATTATATATATAATATATATATTATATATATTTCGTCGATTTCCTTTTAAAACGTATTTTATAAATCGTTTTAAATTCGTTTTCGAAACGATTTCAACTTCATATTCAACTTCGAATCGAAATTGAATATTCCACATCATCGATATACAAATGGTAATATTTTCAAAACGTTATATTTTGAAATCACTTCCTTTTCTATAATTATTATAAAAACGAATATAATCGATATAAATATCGTTCGTGTCAAAATAGCGCATCTCTAATCAACACGGCTTTATATATTTCAATAACTTCGTTATTCTATTCAACAAATGAATATTTATTCTATTCAACACATGAATCTATATTTCTTTCAACACATGACTAATCTCAACAGATGAGTACTGTCAACACATGACTATTTTTTTTTTAATATATTTTATAAAATTATGATTTCTATCGTTTAATTTTTAATCAGACTCCAACCGTAAATTAGTAAGAGAACGATACCCTAAATATTAACCCCGAAGGCCGAAACCAACATCAGATCAATATCCAGGAGACCACTCATCTTATCTATTTTCCAGTTAGTTTCTAATTTTATATATGATAAAGATGTAAATTTTATTGTTAAAATATTTCGTTCAACACATGAATCTATATTTCTTTCAACACATGACTAATCTCAACAAATGAGTACTGTTAACACATGAATCTATATTTTATAATATTCTTTATGTTCCCAATTGGAATGAGGCCCAATCAATTACCATATAATGTTAATTATATGGATTCCATACAACACATGTATATAATAGCAACGATATATAATCAACCATCATCAAAAGTGCGCCACACAACTACATAAGCATTAAATATAAATAATTAACGCTTACACAGTCTGTCGACCCATCGATCGACATACAACTAAATAATTGGGATTAGTGTACGCCAAATATCATCCCAACACCCGTGTGGGGTTTCAATCCACAAACACTGAATATTCTTTGTGCAGTTGGGCGATGTGTAAAATTTATCGTCCTAATCAATATTCTTCAAATATGTGTACATAAACAAACCATTCGGTTTGTAAATGAATATTTATTTTATTCACATTCACGTTAAAAATTATATTTTTAACGATAAAATATTTTATTCGAGCTATGAATATTCTATTCAGTTCATTTACACAATAAAAATGATATTTTTATTTTTCTAACTTATTTTAGAAAATTTCGGCGGCATAACGGCACGATACTAGAAAGGGTACAAAGCCTAGCCTTATCCCCGGTCTAATAATGGCCTGCGCCATACACATACCAATTTCATTCAATTCCATTTCACCCACACCAACCAAATAAATCAACCACCAAACAATCAACTAAACAAACAAGTCGCCCATGGTCTGTGGACGACGGGTGTCGGGTGCTACTAAACACCGTCTGCATCCGAGTATATATTTTAACTAGGAAAGAAAATTTAAAGTGAGAAGTTCTCACCAAGAGCTAAACCAAACGCCACGACTCTTCATATGTAGAAATCTTCGCCGTGCTCGCCTTTTGTCAATTTCGTTGTCCGTGGCCACTACATATATAAAAATCACATTTTTATATTGTTGCTATGTATATAAAAATCACATTTTTATATTCACTCTATATGGATAAAAATCAAATCTTTCTATCGCTAATGAATATATAAAAATCACATTTTTACATTGCCATTCAAACGATAAAAATTATATTTTTACTTTGATACATATATGATAAAAATCACAATTTTATATCGTCACTTCATATGTAAAAATCGTATTTTTATCCTATCGCTACAAATATAAAGATCAAATTTTTACTTCATTACATATATAAAAATCATATTTTTATTATCTCTATAATATAAAAATCATATTTTTATTATCTCTATAATGTAAAAATCATATTTTTATATACTTCATATGTAAAAATCCATAGAAGCTTTAAAACGGAGAAAACTCACATATTTTCTATCGCCCGGATTTGCTGTTCTGGTTCTAGAATTTGCAAACGAGCTTCAATCTTCACACCATCTTTTTTCTAGCTTAAACGCGTCATTCCGGACAACTTTCGCCTAGTGGTCTTCCTTCCGATAATGTGTCATTTCACCGGAAATCGCGAAAAGACAGCATTTTGACAGTGTTTGGACAGCAGACTTTGGACGCGTTTTCCCGACAACTCCGCAATGAAAAATGGGACTATCATATATCAAATCGAAGAGAAAATCGTGCTTTTTGACTTTGGTATAGAGGAACTTTGGCTAAAAACGCACGGTTTGGGAGTTATTGGCGAAATAAGAACAGAGTGTTATTTGCAAAACGGGATTTTTTGGTGAAAATGGGTTTTTGGGTGTAGCGGGGCCCACGGCCGGTGCTGGGCTGGGGGGTGGGCGGCGCCGGACCTGATTGGAGGTGGGGAGGTGGATAAGGGGCAGCGGCGGTGGTAGTGGGGCCCGTGGTGGTGGTGGCGGCTCCTAGGGTTTAGGTTTGTGAAGGGAGAGAGAGAAAGAGAAGAGGAGAGAGAAGAGGAGGAGGGTGGCCGGAGGGGAGGAGGAGCGGCGGCGGTGGGCGGTGGCAGCGGGAGGAGGGGCGGCAGCGGCAATTAGGAGGCGGTGGCCATTAAAGAGGAAAATGAAGAAAAGAGGAAGAAGGAAATAATGAACTAGAAAAAGAGGAAAAGTGATTATATGCTAGTTTCTCGCTTATCGCCTGAACGCTAATGATCTTCAAATGCCGCGGATTTTGGATATGACATAGTACACGTGAAGACGAGTCCAACAAAACAAGTTTCGTCGAATTCCGAGTTCGTTTGACCATCCGTTAAAATTCTCAAAAATGCTCAGATAAGCTCTAAAAATGCGATTTTGGCGCACCATTTCTTCTTGCACGCTCACATGCTAACCCCAAAAACCATGCTCTTTTGGAATTAACCATTATTAGACGATACGAATCCAGAAAAAAAACGAAATCGAATTCTGAGGTCGTATCAATAACGTTCCTTTGTAAAATGACTGCATGTTTTACCCTGAACTGTTTTAGCTCGCACGGCCACATACTAACTCCGTTCGACATGCCCTTTGAACTCAACAATAATTTGTCATTATGAATCCCGAAAAATTTATCTCGTCGAATTCTGAGCTCATATGCAAAATTTCACTTTTTAAGGGCTATGTTTTGCTAACCGAAAAGCTCCTGCCAATTGCCACTATTCCGGATATCGGAATATATTGAAGCTTTTACTTTTCGGAGTTCTAAACGGCATTTTGAACTCAATGGAAGTGGTTTCGAGTCCAAATTCATCCGTATGCAAAATATGACTTTTTTGGGTTATATATAATTTCCATAGCGACTATTTTAAATTTTGAATTGAGCATAACTTTTGATTCCCGCTATGAAATTTCAATTTTTCGGATTCGTTGGAAAGATATTCTCAATTAGATTCTAATATTTTTGGTTTCGCTATAATCCGGTTTATTTTGAATCCTGTACATTCATTTGAAGTTTGAAATCGAATTTTCAAACTACCGCGCCATTTTCAATTCCTTTTATAATTTAAAATAAATATTTATATTCTAACGACGATCTATATAAATATACACGTTCTAATTCTATTCAAAATAAATTTCTCGTCGTTATTATTTAAAATACTTCATTTTAAATATTCAAAATTCATTAAAATTGCAAAATAAAAATTTTAAATTGGCTCAGATTTCCGGGTTGTTACAGTTAATCACCCACTACCACCGGTTTCCCGCATAAGGCGGGTTGCACCAGGCAGTAGTTTGCTCCGACTGCCCTTGGAGTCAGCCCTGCTTTGATGCAAGAGATGCTGCTCCAGGATATTGATTGAGATTTAGGAGATGTTGACTCGATTTTCTGCTGATTGTCGGGTTCACTAACTTTCAGCTTTGCTTAAACGACAAGAAGTACTTCTTTGAAAGTTGTTTTGTTAGGATACCTACAATATTGAATTACAGGTATGTAACTTGCATTCAGTTTATGTCTTGCTACCTGCTCTCTTACAAAGTATACAAACAATTTCGTATGTTTAGTTCTAGAGTGTAAAACTGAATTTGCACTAAATAGAACTATACTTCACATTATGGCAAATTCTATTTCAACCGAACGAATTGCTGAGTAGCCTCCCACTTTTATATAAAAAAGACAAAGACGAAACTGCCCATTTTAGTTTTTATTTATTTATTTTACATCTACCTTATAGTGGAACTACATGATCTTTAAAGAAACCACGTAAAGACATTACATGGTACCTAAAGATACCATGTAGTGGAGCAACGTGGTATCTTTAGGTGTCACGCAGTGCCCCTATGTGGTTTTATAAAAGACTACGAAGCACCACTACGAGGAAGGGTATAATTGATTATTGTTTTTAAATTAAACAGGGACTATTTAACAAAATGATGAATTTCTTCATTTTTGCTGAACTTTAGGGGACTACTCATCAATTAACTAGATTGAAAGAGAATTTACCTCACATTATATTGTTTCTTTTCATTCAATGGTGATTTCGTCCACATTTTCTCAGTTGTAGCATTAGCAAAATTTTGATACTATGCTTCAACACTAGAGCTAAATACTGTTTTTTTTTCTATACCTCAAAATTAGGTTTGTATCGAAACATATACAATATCTTGACATACATCTTTTAATCATCATCCTGTGGCCTAATTTGCATCTACATATCCATAAATGTTGATGTTTTTACATGATTCCAAGATTAATCCATCCTTTATGGTCCCGTTGAGATACCTTGAAATTCTTTCAAATCCTTGTCAGTGTTGATATAAAGGGTTATACATAAATTGGTTGATTTTGTTTATATTGCATGAGATCTCTGGCCTAGTAACTATAGCATATTGTAATACTCTCCAACTACGCTCTTGTAATGTTTGTCATTTCATATTGCTTCCCGTTTTCTTTTGGATAAATGTAAGTTACTTTGTCTTAAGAATTGATAATGCATACGCTTTACCCATCTTGTCTTTGAGTAGAATGGCAGAAATGTACCTTTCTGGACTTAAAATGATGGAATTTCAAACTCTTTTGGATTCAATTCCAAAGAAGTAGCTCAAGCAGCCTAATTCCCTGATTGAAAATAATTTACTAAGTTGTTGTGTAAGATTTGCTAATCTCTTAGTCATTGTCTCATGTAATAATAAAATCATCAATATAAATTAGTACATAAGGATTTGAAATTTACTAAACTTTATAAAGAATTGTCATATTTTGTTGGTGTGTAGCCCAAATTGGTTATGATTGACTTTAGCTTGTCAAACCCGGCTCTTTGGGTCTGTTCAATCCATAAATTGCTTTTCTTAGCTTGCACACAAAATTTTCACTGTTTATTTGCCAGAATCTCTGAGGTCGTTCAATGTACACCTTTTCTGCAAAACACATTTAAAAAATCAATGTTTTCATTCAATTGCACCACAAAACACAAAGCATATAACAACGACTTTTTGGCATCATTGGCCGTTGCAGGCCATCATTAAAATCCGTTGCTATTTACCCTGTTGACAACAGGAACAACAACGGGAAAAACGATGGCCCCATCACCAATTTAGCAACGTCTTGCAATGACTCAGGGTCCACATGGTAGTTAGTGGGTTCCCATGTGAACGACACAAGGAATCACTAACCGTTACAAAACTAGAATGAAAAGACGTCACAAGCCATTGCAAGCTGTTGCAATACTTGCCCAGTATGTCGTTGCATGCCATTACAAAAGTGGGTATTATTTGTTTTATCAGCCATCACCTCATACCCTTCCAACCACACAAACATTACCATTTTATCGTCCATCACAAACATAATCATTCCATTATTCCACCTATAGTCAAATAATCAAAATTCACACAACCCTATCATCAATTAACACATAGTCCATCATTGATCGACCAAAATACCTAATTCAAACCAAATAAGTACATAAGTCATAATATCCATGAAACAACTACTGAGTATCAAAACCATTAAAAAACTACAAAATCCATCAAACAACTACTAAGTATCAAAACTATCAAATCCATCAAACCAAATATGTACAAAAATCAGACCCATATAAAAAAAATCCATCAACAAGACAGCCAAACCTATGCATCCTCATCATCAGAAGCATATGCATCACCCTCCCTGGGCATTGTCCCAAGCTTTTGAAAGTATACAGCAACACACTTATCTATCTATTGCACCAAGTAGCTCTTTTTCCCATCATTGAGCTCATCCAACTACCTCTACATTTGAGTTATCTCCTCCATAGCAACATATCTCTTATAAGCCATATGGAAATAAAGAACCTATCAAATAAATCAAGGTAATATTTGAAAATGAAATATACAATAATAATACCTGATTTATTGGTCTAAACTTGATATATTATTATAGAGAAAATTACATTTTCATACTAGTCACTTAAAACAATAGTCATATGAATATTTAACTATAATATTTCTATAGAATATATTTTAATTATTATTCTCATTTCAAAATTTTATAATTAATTCGACAGTATATATTATTTACTTAATATATTTGAAATTTTAAAACGTACTTAAAAGTTTAGTTAGATATTTTGAAATTTTAATTTATGGATTTTTTAGACTAAAATTAGAAGCTAACACTTAAAATAAAATTTAACAACAAGATTAAAGATTTCAAATAAAAACATAGAGCTTTCTGGAAAACTCGAAAATGGCGACTGGATATTATATTTTCTTCATGTCTTTCATTTCCTTTCTCCTTCACATCCTCGCCGCCTCTCGTTCTCACCAATTTCTTGTCTAGCTTTCGCCCTGCCTGAGGTATTCAGTAAGCTCTCCACATTTCCCCTTTTCTTCTCGCACAGATCTACAACGCAATTTCGGTCATACACTTGGATCGATTTGGATGATCCTTTAGGGATTGGATCGTGCGTGGTTGCCTGGTTCTCGCCAGACTTCCTACCTTATACGTGACTGGAAACCGCAGATGAGGTACGAAATTTAGTTACTTCTGCGATTTCTGGGGTGAGATGGTGTACGCTGTGAGTTCCTTTTTCTACCAGTTTGTGTCTTCCTATTTGGGTGTAAGTTGATTTTGTTTTTATGGGTTCTGTTTCCTTGGTTTTGTGGACTTTATTGGATGTTTTGGTTATGCTTCTTGATGGGATTCCGCCTCCACTATTCTGCAAAACTTGTGATAGCTTGCAACAATTTTTTGTTGGATTTTGGTTGGTGTTTTGTCCCATTTTCTCCCAACACCTCCTTGTGTTTTTGGTTCTACGCAAAGTAGCTTCCCTTGTTAATGTAGCTTGGTTCCTCCGAACTGATTTAGGGGTATGGTTACTTAGCAAGTCATAGATCAAGGCTATCCTTATTGTTTGGTCATGGGTATGTTGTTCTGCTAGGCCATTATCTGTTTTGGCAAAATGGTGAACTTTAATGCTCTCGACTTCCAAGACTTGGATGGTTTTGGCTTACCAGCTGCATATGCACGTTGATCTGCAAATACGCTATGTTCTTCGGAAAGTAAATCTGCCATGAAACCTGGGTGTTACCCTTGATATCTTCCTTGAATTATGCCATGCAATGCAGTATGTAAAGCTGCCATGTGATTACCTTGGGTCCACTATCGGCTCATACAGCTGTAGGAGTCGACTGGCTTGGAGCCCAATGCTATGATATTGTACAAGTGGGGTGACATATTGTTTTCAGTAGGAAGCCTTTCTTGATTTAATTATATGTACGAAATGAATGTATGAAATGTAATGTATGATTTGTATTGTAGTCTAGTAATTTAGCTAGCTCCAGTGCTATAAGCTTGATAGGTAGAGTGGATGGAACACTATAAACTCCGCAGGCGGTCCAGCTTAGAAACCGATTTAGTTGATTGTAACCACAATCACCATTACTGTACTGTATTTTTATTTTTGGTTATAATAAAAAAGTGTTACGGATCACTATAGAAACCGGTCGGCTATGCCAAAAAAAAAACTTATAATTAACACACGCTAATTAATTAAAAACTACTGCTTATGATTAACCGTACCAAATAATCAACATTTATAATAATCAATACTACATAAATTTTCACCTACATTGTAACAAATATTATTTTAAATTAAAACAAATATTCGCACAAACTTATCAATAAGTATGTTAATAAATAATATACTCTAATTTTCAAATCAAATCACCAATCAATATCTCTACATCAACTAACACGATATTATGATAACTAATACGTAACAATCATCATTTTCAACCTCATAATAAACAAATTTTACTCCCAAATTGACTTAGAACACTATTATAATCAACTAATATCACATATCCATCAAATTTAAACCCATAAACAACTAATTTTCAAAATAAGGGCCTTCAACTAAACCTAAAGTAAAACCTAGATTAAGCATAAATTAGAGATGGAATCAATACGAACAAGATTTAAAGCGGTTGAATGGACTAGAGGTGGGTGGTGAGGGCCGGCGACCTAAAGCGGTGGGTGGTGACATTGAAATGGGTTTGGGGATGGAAATTTTAGTGGGAAATAATGAGGATACTAGCTTGTGGGTTTCTTCCTTTATCACCAGGTCGAGCAACACCTTACAAATGACCGCTTTTTTTAGCTATCGCAAGTCGTTTCCACCTTCTATCACCTTTCCTGTCGACTCTAGTAGTGTTATCAGATACACCAATCTCTATTAAAGTTATACTAAACATTATTTAATAGCCGAAGGTTTACAACACATGGAAATATTTTGTTAAATTCAATCCGTTTCGTGGTAAGTAACCTTTTTTGCTAATTTTGTCTTATACTTAAAGATTGATCTATCAAAATATTCTTTATCCTATAAGTCTATTACATCCAACAATATTCTAAATTTTAGGCGCATAAGCCAAAATTCGGGTCATATTTCTCACTAATGCATCATGCTCTTTTATCATTGTTGTTCTCTGGAACAAATTCGTGTCAAGTGCCTAGCTCTTAAGTTTCAATGCCAGTATTGTAAGTTTTGTGTTAAAGATCCCTATTTCTTCCCTTATTATTATGTGATGTTTGGTTGTAGACTTTTAAGGTTGTTGATCTTTGTTGCTTGTTCATTCTTCTTCACTTTTTAATGAATGTATATCGTCTAAAAGTTATGAGAGTATGATTGCAAACTGGTATCATTTTGTGATGCTTAGATAGAAGATTCAACCTATGGTTGCTTATAACTTGCCTCTTCTCTGGTCATTGTGTGTTGTGTGGTTGCGGTTTCTCAAGTTGGAATTGAGCATCGAGTATTATGATGAGTTCCTATCTAAGGTTGCATAATGACCTCTTAATGATCAGTAATTCTGGTATTGAAATACTTGATTTGTACTTGTTATACCTGCATTACTAAATGAAATATCTTTTCATTAAATACAAGATGCCTAGATATAAGCATTCTCCCTTTGATATGTGGACATTTATATCCCATTTTATTGCTAGTGTAACTTGAAAAAGTACATAGGATTGATCTAAAATTCAATTTGTGTGCATTGTATAGCCTTTAGTGGGAAAAACATAAACATCTGAAAACAATTAAGGCGTTATAGTTAGGTTTGATATTGAATATGACTTCCAAATGTACTCTTAAGATTTAAAACCTTAATTGGGAGTTAGTCTATTAAGTACATAGTAGTAGAAATAGCATTATGTCAAAATTTGAGTTGTAAAGATGTTTGTGCAGGTAAAGTTAGTCTATTTTCAACTATTTTTCTATGTCTTCTTTCCATTGCCCCATTTTTTCAGATGTATATAGACAAATAATTCTATGAATTATCCCTTTTATTTGATATAACTCTTTAAGGCCGAAACCTTATTCCACAATTGGATTGAATAATATTAACTTGACAGTCTATTTGTTTTTAACCTGAACTATGAATTATGATTCTACATTATAAGTTTCAGGCTTAGACTTTAGAACATATATCCATACATATTTAGAACATGCATCAATAAATGAGATATAATATTTGTACCCATAATCAGTATAGATGAGTGTTGGTTCCCAGTAATCTATAGCAATTAATTCAAGGGGTCTACTGTATATAGTTTGGAACTTCGAAAATACAAGTTTATGGCTTTTAGCCATTTGACAATATGTATAAATATATGATAAAGAAATTTTGTAAAAGAAGTATCATTATTATTCAATATATGCTTTGAAATGCTTACACTGGGATGGCCAAATTTATAGTTGCACACATAATATGTCTAACAATCATCCTCTTATTTGATTTTAGATATGTTACAATATTCTCCTTCAATACGAGGATTTCTTGAGTCAGCAACATCAAATTTGCATAACTCTGTATATTCTTTATCCTACAACAAAATTTCTTAGTTAGAATGTCTTTGACTAAGCAATAACTTGGCTAGAATTCAAAGAATAAACTATTATCTATTGCAAATCAAGACACTTAGTAAAGTGTTTCGTATTATGAGAACTCTTAGTAAATTGTTGAGATAAAATTGATTTTTAATCATAAACGTGCACTTTTTGTATGTGTAACTTTAGTGGGCTTACCATCACCTATTATTACATTATTAATTTTATTAGATATTATTTAGAATATTTAATTAGGTAAATAAAATAAAATAATGTAAGCTAACGATGAAAATGAGATTTGACTAATTAAATGGATAGGGTCATGATCAGTTAACTATCTGATCAATTAAAATCGTTAAATAAGGAGAAACGTTATATGTAGGATAAAATAGGAAAAGCCATTTCATAAATTCTTCACCCTTCTTACCACTCATATCTCTCTTTGTCTTTTCATTTGCAAACTAAACTAAAACATAAGGAGGCCAGCCATTGTTCTTGGAAAAGTGAAGAGGAAATTAAGCTAGAAGAGGGAATCAAGCTTAAGAAATCAAATCACAAATCTATTCACATTCTAGTCAAGATGAATAATGATATTCATTCTTTTCTTTACTTATCGAGTCGGCCCTATATTTAGATCTAGATCATTATATGTTTTTACGAATGTTTATGCCAAGTAGAAGATAAAAGTTCATATATATACATATATGTATATAGATATATATATACATATACATACATATATACACACACCCCTGCTTGTTGATGATATGTGAATTTTCATGAAATTATTATATAGGATTAACATGGAAACCCCATTATATGACACCTAATTGCCTTGAGATTGTAGGATGCGACAAGAAATATATTTTAAAAATGGGTTTCAGTTTTTTATTTTTTAAAAATAAGTATGGACGTTATACGGATTTTCTAAGTCTAGAAAATTGATTATTTTTTATTTAATTTATTTAAAGTAACAAAACGAAGATTTTGGTTTCAATATATATATATATATACATATAATTATTTATCATGATTTCAAGATTTCTTTCCGATGAATTTCTGAATCAATATGATTTTTCTAACCTCAAGAAACTTAAATATATAATTAGCTTAATTAAGTAAAATAGTTTTGAAAAAGGGGTTAGAAAACATTTTAATTGTTTGAATTCTCAGCTGTATGACACAAATCTAAAAAGAAAGTTTATCAACCGATAAGAATTTGCCACCTTATAAGAGACCAGTCAAAAGCTTTACTTTAAATGGAGATTTTACCTTTTTTGCATTAATATCAGTTCTTCCACTTAAAAAGCAGTTACTTCGCTTAGCATTTGGCTTCAAATGGATTCGCTTTGTCATTTGGTCCTATGGAGAAATACATGATGCTAATGCATCTTAGCATGGAGTGGATTGAAACAAGGGTGATGCAAAGGAGTGTTTCAAGGTGGTGCTTCGCTTTCATGGGGAAGTCACGTTTTCAAATGGTTTCAAAACAACTCAACCGCCTAGTTTTACTTTGGTTCGGAGTAGTTGCTTCAAGCCACATCATTTTTCCTTCAAGGCATTGCTTCAATCCTTTTTGGTTCATTTCGAAGTCGTTGCTTCGAATCTGCCTTTATTAATTGGTTTTTAATGTTTTGAAAATGATTGGTGTCAATTGTTTCAAAAGCCAAGTCTTTCTGGCTCAAAGATCTGTTTCGAAACTCGAAGCGTCCCCCCTAATTGTTTTCTTTTTTGCTTTGAACACCACAGAGGAATGAAACCAAGTATTTTATATTGAAACCATAAAGATGCGACTCCAATTGTTTCATTTTGAACTTATAAATCCCTATACTCTTTTGGTTTGAATTAGTTTGAACCAAAGCATTTTGATTAATATTCTTCCTTCGTTTTAAGTGGGTTGAAAGGCAAAAGCTTATATATACTTGTTTAAATGGTTTTGGCTTTATTGTCATTGGTTTTAAAATTTATTTACTTTATGGAGTTTTAGAATATCATCAACAAAGGTTTAAAAGCATATGTTTGGCATAATTATTTTATTTAGTAAAGGGCTATTTAATTTCCTTGTTTTAAAGGTGATATTCAAAGGAATTTAATTATAAAGGTCTATGTTATCACTAAAATATGTATAAATTATTTAACCTAATATTTTACTAAATTGATGATCCCCTTAAATTAATTTCCTTCTCCCTTCGGTATATTTATGTCCTCTCTCCAGGGATACTTACTTCCTACTCCCACCTACTTCACTTGCTATAACTACCCTCTTGCTCATTCTTCATAAGGGTTGGCATTTTGCTTTCTTCACACCTCAAGAAGGACCTTGGATAATATTAATGGCTTCTTGAGGACCTTGAGAAGAAGAAGACCGAACTCAAGATTTCCCGGTACACCCGGAACTTCGGATTTCCCGGTATATTCCGGACCTCCAGATTTCCCATTACACCCCGGACTCTAGATTTCCCGGTACACCATGGAACTCCAAATTTCCAAGTACACCCTGGACCTCCAAATTTCCCGATACACCCCGGACCTCCAAATTTCCCGGTGCACCCCGGACTCCAAATTTCCCGGTACACCCCGGAACTCCAGATTCCTTGGTACACCCCAGACTCTAGATTTCCCAGTACACCCTAGACTCCAGAATCTCGGTACACCCCGGACCTCCAGATTTCTCAGTACACCCTAGACCTCCAGATTTCTCGATACACCCCTAGACCTCCAGATTTCCCAGTAAACCCTGGACTCAAGATTTCTCGATACACCCCGGACCTCCATATTTCCAAATACACCCCGAAACTCCAGATTTCCCGATACACCCCGGACGTCCAGATTTCTCGTTACACGTCGGACCTCTAGATTTCCCAGTACACCATGGACCTCCAGATTTCTCAGTATACCTCAGAACTCCAAATTTCTTGGTACACCTCGGGCCTCTAGATTTCTCGGTACACCCCAAAACTCCAGATTTCCCGGTACACCCTAGACCTCCAAAATTCCCATTACCCCTATACCTTAGATTCCCGATATACCTCGAATCTCGAAATTCCTAATACACCCCGGACCTTGGATTTTCCCAACACATCCCAGACCTCAGACTTTCTCGACACATTTTGGACCTTGGAATTTCCCAGCACCTCCCAGACCCCGAAACTCCTCGACTTCCCCCGATCAGCAAGGAAGCTCGACAACAAGGATTAATTGGATATTTTAATTATTGTAACTTCTTGTAATGATGTCTATCATTGTACTTTATTGAAAGCGAATGAAATCAACAACGCCTTCAAGGTGGACGTAGGTTCAATCTGAATCGAACCATTATAAATTATTGTTTTCTTTACCTTCCCGCATACTATTACTTCATCTCGCACACTTTTCCTCTCTAGACATTTAGTTTCGAATTTTTTGTACTTTTGAGTGTTGGGTGTCAGCACTTTGACGCGCCAGGTAGGGGAGTAAAGCGCACCTTAAACCAATACCTTTGCTCGACCTTGATGAAGCCGACATTTCCCACCGATTCTTGACCACAAGTTTGTTTGTGCTACCCGGATTTTATCTTATCCACCTAGAAAACTTCTCGACATTAGAAAGCAAGGGAAAAGATATTCTAGGAGGACTGTCTAACGGCGATCGGGTAGCTCCAGTTTGTCAGCGACCTATTTCAAGTATCTTAGCGACTGCCGACGTGGCACCTCCTATGGCCCCCGAGGCCCGATCACTCAAGCGCAACTTCTCTATAACACCCCGTATTTTAACAACACTAAAAGATGATAAACTAAAGAATAATTAATATAATATTTAGAATTAAGGGAAATGGACAGCGCCATTGCGTTCATCTCGGAATTCTGGTCAAAATAGCACCTGGTTTGCATAAAACGGACATCGTACAAAGAAGTTATTAAGGTTTGAAGTTTATATACGTACAAGAGGATTATATATATGCATAACAAGCAAAATCAGTTCAAAACAGTTCAAAATCGAGCTTTTGGGAGGAGCAGGAAAATTCCCACCCAGGGGTGTCGACCCCATCAAGGGGGTGTCGACCCCATAAGGAGATGTCGACCCATGGGGGGGTCGACCCCCGTGCGGCAGATTTAGGTTTTTGGACGGCTATATATATAGCCTCATTTCTCTTGTTTTTCCACACAAAAAATAACAGAGAACTAGATGTTGCCTCTGCCAGATTAAATCAAGCCTTTTCTTCTTCAACAATCAACTAGAGTTTAGGTCTATAATTCAACATCAGCGATTCTTTGTTCTATTTTCTAGATCCAATCACGGTGAGTCTATGTTAATTTTAGATCTAAATATTTAAAAAGTATAACTTGACTGACTATAATTTGGATCTATGCCTGTGACTATGTGAATCATATCAGATCTGCTATAACTTGTTTATTTATGTTATTCTGACATGACTATGAACTAGATCTGAACCTATACCTATTTATCATGTCAGATCTGCCACTGTTTATAGATCGAATTCATTGTTTAAATCACCATGTACCTATTCTTATTATGTTGTGGTTAAATCAGATCCGTTATTAGTTGGATACATAATTCATTGTTTAGATCTAATCATGCCTATTTAAGATGTCCCTATTATGTTAGAATCAGTTCTATTGTCACATGTTCATCAGATCTGTTCCTATATGCCTATCTTTTCATTATGCCACTATATGTTTACGACTATTTCCGCCATTATATGTCAAATTTATTAGTATGATCATTTCTGTCCTCTTCCCTTCATCTTTTCCCTTTTTACTTTTATATAGCCAGGCTACCTTCGAGCCTAGGCATGCTGCTGAAATATGCGAACGTGTTAAACTGGGAATGAGGAGAAAACGGTAATATTGGGGCATAACTTGTACTGGGAAATTTTGGCATAATTTGAATGAAATATACGAATATGAATTTGGGGCATAAATCATATGGTGATTAAAAACCTTAATTTGGGGCACATGGGTTCATTATGAACATAACTTGGGAAAGGGGCATGAAAACCTATAACGACATAGGAACAATTGGTTAATAATGGAAATGCCTAGGATTACAGTAATTAGAAACTATAACCGTGCTTAGACACGAGGTTAGATTACACTTGTGGTGGAAGTCTGCCCGAAACTGACCGGCATATCCAGCGACCACAAGTGGTGAATCTAATATGAGGGGTTTAAGTGCATACACACGGGACGTGCTAAGACACGAGGTTAAGTCCGACTTGTAGAAGAAGTCTTCCCAGGGCCGATCGGCATATCCAACATCCATAAGTGGTAGGTTTAATGTGGGAGGTCTAGCACATTATAACCATAAATGAATATGGTAATGAATTGGAATACTTAACCTAGTTGAATCCATAAGGATTGTATGAACTTATAACTTGAGCAGAGGTTATGTAAACTTGTTTGAAACAGTGGGTGGGTTAAGTAAATCTTGGGTGGGTAGGTAATATTTAAATATATTGGCCCACAAACTTAACTTGTGGGGTTATGAAATCTTTTACTCTGGTTTGGCATAACCTGTGGAAAAACCTAGTGGGGATGCAAGCATAGGGGGAAGCTTGTGTCATCTTGTTTGTGGGACGCATTTCAATCAGTAACCCATATATATGTATCAAATGAGTACTCCGAACTAGGTCGGAGTCGGGGCACTCTTAATGGGCTGATTGTAGGAGATCCAAATGTGGGTTACAGTGTGGGCGGTGCATTCCGACTGGTCATGTGCGTGCATGGGTCCAGCAGAGGAGGTTTAGACGCTGTAACACCTGTAGATATGGTTGTGCACATCCTAAAAAGGAAGGGTTGCCACTTTAGGGAGTGATACACCCTATTATGGGGCCAGCACAGGGTATTTACGGAGTAGGGAACCGATCAATTAGGTTAGTAAGTATGGTACATCTAGACTCTGGTATGTTGGGGAGCCCGTTAATACCCTTAGGGGTAACTCCGGTATGTTGGGTTGCCTGTTAATGGTATGGGGTGAAAACCTCTCACTGGAAGTACACCTAAGTCAACCATCTTATACTTGTTGGGGATCATCTTGTTAATAAGACATTAGTATTGGTGCAGAGAAATCATTAGAGAAGCGTGATATACTCTATCATCTTTATCCCGTTTACCTTGTCATACCTGCCTATTATGATGTTGTCTCTCTTATCCACTTTATATGCCTGCCATGATATTTTTACTTATTTATATGCTAAAAGTAACTGGACTCGCCAAACTTTATGTCTGACCCATTTTGTTTCCTCTTCTTTCTCTTCTGTTTCCCCCCAGGTTCTCAGGGTGGGAATACTCAAGCTTGACCAGGATTCTGCTTTCATTCTGCTTGGAGCTGCTTAGATGTATTGCTCGAGCTCTTATCCTTTCTACTATGGCTATGTTTTTGTTTGGGGAATTATGCTTCTTTTATTATTGTACTCTGATGTTTTAAGTATAAGACAGAAATTTTAAGACGATGTACTGGGTTTATGTATTATGATGTTTTGAACCACGATGCTATGTTTTCTGTATTAATAAAATTTTAAATTTCGCCACTATTTTATATTTGTCTTGTAATGTTTCTGTTTACCTATAATGCTTCACGGAACTTAATGCATTCTCTTAATGAGTGACATTAACGGACGTGAGGTGCCACACTTGGTATCAGAGTTGAAGGTTACCAGATCAGCTAAAGATTTTGAAAATTATTTTCAAAAAGGTTTTAAGATAAAGCATTTTCAAAAAGAAAAGTCTATTTTGAAAAACATATTCCCAAAGCCATATGTAATATGTTTCGATCCTTTATCTGAATCCCTTTCCTTTTCTTTTCAGCATGTCTGGGAAACCTAATATTCCTAAGAGCGTTACGATAATAGGCTGGTTCTGTGGGTATCTAGATGCTACGACACCAGCTGGTGGTCAAGCAGATGTTCCTCCCCAAACTGCACACGTCGTTCCTCCTCCTCCTCCGCGTGCGGATAATTTTTCTAAGATCTGCAAAGATTTTTGTGCTATGGGAGGAAAGCCATTCCGTGGAACTGAGACGTTCTTAGAGGCAAGGAATTGGCTCAAAGAGACGGAGGTTCTATTTGGAATTTTCAAAGTGGAAGATTGTAGGTAGATTCAGTTAGCCACCTAGCTATAGAAAGATGAAGCTCCGTTCTAGCGGGAAGTGATGCAAGCAGGGAGTCCAGTGGAGACTTGGGATGATTTTCGGCAAAGGTTTGAAATGAAGTTTCTTTCTCAAGCTGAGAAAAGCATGCAAATGGAAAGATTTCTGGCACTCAAGCAAGGAGGCATGACTGTCGAAGAGTATGTTAACAAATTCAACCAACTAGCGAGATTTGGGTTGGAGCTAGTGGGCACTCCGCATAAGAAGGCTTTGCGGTTCGCTAGAAGACTGAATGAACCCCTTTATAGGTTAGCTATGTCTTATATTCCAATGGGAGCAACTTTTGAAAGGCTCGTTGATATGGAATTAATGCATGAGGAAGACAAAGACGAAAAGAAAGAAGTTGAGATTGAAGAAACACAAAACAAGAAAGTATGGCCAAAGAAGGGACAACAACAGCAACAACAACAAAATAAAGGTGGAAAGAATGATGAGGCTAAGGATAAGAGGAAGTGCCATAATTGCGGAGGGTAGGAGCTTCTGGAGGGCAAGTGCATGCTCTCGCGGTCAGTGCTCCCAATCGAGGTAGGAAAGTTTCCATGGAAGATTTGATTTCTCTTTCCAATTATCCTATTATAACTCTTTTTGATTCTGGCGCTTCACATTCATTTATTTCTGATTCTTTGGTTGAGTCTCTGCACCTTAGTACTAATATGGTAGTGGATCCCATTGTTGTCTCAAACCCCATTGGTGGTTCGGCTCATTTGTCCTAGATTTGTCGGGGTTTGAGAATATCTGTGTTAGGCGTCGAGTTTGAGTGCGACGCATATGTGCTTGGTTTTATAGGCTATGGTTTGATTCTAGAGATGGATTATCTAGCCATGTATGGTGCTATTCTGGATTATGAGAGGAGGGTTGTTAGACTTTTGACTTGCCATGGGAGGATCCTCGAGATTTCTTATGACCCTAAGCGGTCTGTCATGCTTAGTTTCCTAGAGTCTCTTGATGCATTTATCGATGATCCGCGATCTGTACCAGTAGTCCATGAGTATTTAGATGTTTTTGAGGAGGTTCGGGGCTTACCCCCAAGGAACGTAATCGATTTTCATATATATTTGGTAGACAATGCAAAACCAGTTGCATTACCTGTTCTCCATATGGCTCCAAGAGAAAGGAGGGAGGTTAGTATGCAAGTAGGGGAGCTACTTGAGAAAGGGTTTATTAGGCGAAGCATATAAGAATGGGGTGCTCTGGTGGTATTCGCAACTAAGGCGGATGGTTCGCTTCTCTTATGTGCAGACTATGGAGATTTGAATAAACTCACAAAGAAGGACAGGCACCCACTCCCAAGGATAGATGATCTGTTTGACCAGCTTGTTGGTGCATCAGTATTCTTTCAGTTAGACTTGACCACGGCGTTTCATTAGTTGAGGGTGGTCGAGGACAGTATAGACAAGACCTCTTTTAGGACTCTAGATGGTTTCTTTGAATGGCTTATTATGCCTTTTGGGTTGATGAATGCACCCGCCTATTTTGTTGATCTAATGAGTAGGGTGTTTCACGAGTTTCTAAATAAGTTCATCATGGTCTTTGTTGATGATATCCTGATCTTCTCAAGGACCGAGGAAGAGCATGCCCAACATTTGAGAGAGGTTTTGAAAACTCTGCATGCACATCAACTTAAGGCGAAATTCTCTAAATGTCATTTTTGGAGAAAAGAGGTGAGATTTCTAAGGCATGTGGTCTCTAAAGATGGGATAGCAGTAGATCCTGCAAAGGTAGTTAAAGTTCAAGATTGGCAAATTTCTAAGAATGCAACAGAAGTGAGAAGCTTTTCGAGATTGGCAGGCTATTATAGGAAGTTCATTAAGGACATCGCAAAGATATTAGCCCCACTCACCAGGCCGACGAAGAAGAATTTGACATTTTCATGGGATATGGATTATGATATTGCTTTCCAAAGATTGAAGAGGGCTCTGACAACAGCCCCAGTCTTGACCTTTCCCGATGGAAACAAAGTGTTCAAGTTTACACTGATGCATGTGGTACAAGGCTTGGTGCGGTTCTGATGCTAAAGAGAAGGGTAGTATGTTATGAGGGTAGACAACTAAGGGTTCATGAGAAGAACTACCCTACCTATTACTTAGAGCTAGCTGCCATAGTATTTGTGCTTAAGACATGGCGTCATTATTTGCAAGGAGAGAAGTTCGAGTTGTACACAGATCATAAATCTCTCAAGTACTTGTTCTCGTAGAAGGATATTAATTTAAGGCAACAAAGGTGGATGGAGTTCCTATCATCTTATGACTTCAAGATTACTTATGCCCTTACCAAGGGTAATGTGGTGGCAGACGCACTCAGTAGGCATAGGATGGCCTTAAGTCCTCTATTTGTGAAAAGGAAAAGCTTGGAGTTTATATCGACTTTTGACTTTAGACCCTCCACCGAGTTTTTGCCTGGATTATTTGCATCACTGGAGGTGCGACCTACTCTTATGGATCATATAGGAGCTTCACAGCGAAAGGATCCATAGATTTCAGACATCTTGGATAGGCTCAGTAAAGGGGAGACTTCTAGTCACCTCAGTAGATATTCCATAGACGATAAAGGGTGGTTGCAACGAGATGGAAGGTTTTGTGTTCCCCAAGCTGGGAGTCTTTTGAAGATAGTCCTAGAGGATTCCCATCATTCTAAGATGACTATTCATCCAGGTGGTGATAAGATGTATAGGGATATGAAGAGCGTTTTCTTTTGGGCTGGGATGAAGAAAGATGTGGCGGAGTTTGTTTCTCAATGTTTGGTTTTCCAGCAAGTTAAAGCTGAGCAAAAGAATCCTGGTGGTGTACTTCATCCTTTAGAGGTCCCGTAGTTGAAGTGGGAGAGCGTATCTATGGATTTCATAGATGGTTTGCCTAGATCAAAGAAAGGCAATACCAGTATTTGGGTTGTAGTAGACAGACTTAGTAGGAGCGCTCATTTCATTCCAGTTAAGAGTAAGAGGACGACATCATGGTTGGCAGCAATTTACGTTCGTGAGATTGTCCGTATTCATGGATTACCTTCCAGCATCGTAAGTGATCATGACCCCATTTTCACCAATGAGTTTTGGAGGAGCTTGCAAGAAGCATTAGGTACACAGTTGTGTTTCAGCACCGCTTATCACCCTCAGACCGATGGACAAACGGAAAGGGTGAACAGAGTTCTTGAAGATCTTTTAAGACTATGTATCCTAGACTTCGGAGGGACTTGGGAAGAGCATCTTCCTTTAGTGGAGTCCGCCTATAACAACAGTTATCAAGCTAGCATTGGCATGGAACCCTTCCAAGCATTGTACGGATGACCCTGTAGATCCCCAACTTGTTGGTGGGAATCTACAGAAAGACTTCTACTTGGACCAGATATGGTTAGAGAGACGTCCGAAAAGATTGGTCTTATCCGCAGACGAACGAAGACTGCTCAGGATTAGTAGAAGTCCTACGCAGATAAGAGAAGGACTGATATTGAGTTTGAGGTGGGAGACATGGTTTTCATCAAGGTGTCACCTTTGAGGAATGTGGTTCGCTTTGGATCTGTAGGGAAATAGGCACCAAGATTCATAGGACCATTTCCCATAACAGAAAGGATTGGCCAAATGGCCTATAGAGTAAAGCTACCAGAGAGACTGTCTGGTGTTCACGATGTTTTCCACGCTTCTCATTTGCGGAAATGCTTGCATGATACTGTAGAAGTAGTTGAGCCGAGTATATTGGAGGAAGTAGAGGTGGAACGGGAGGCGACAGTTAAGCAAGTTCCTACCCTTATTCTTGGATCAGAAGTTAAGAAGCTACGCAGCCGAGAAGTAAGGTTAATGAAGGTTCAGTGGGGAGATAACCTAGAGGATGCAACTTAGGAGACCGAAGACAAGATTCCTTCTTCGTACCCTGTTCTTTTCGAGGGTATGTTCTTAACTTTCTGTCCAAAGCTTTTATTCATGCTTGTTTCTATTATTTGAGTATATTCTGTCGATCGAACTCTTCGACCTTTAGGTAGGAAACCCATGGATTTAAACATGTGCTTGAGACATGTTATGTTTGATGGATACAAGTGGATGCAAGTGGTTGCTAGTGGTTGCCTGTGGATGCATATAGATCGGCTCAATCACTCTCATACTGCATATGGATACGTGTGCATTTTTCTTATTTTTAATGGTTGAAGGTAGATGTATCATCATATGGATGTTGAATTTGAACAGATGATAGCGAACACATGTAGAACATACAAGTTATAACAGGATTATTGCATACATGTTGGATTCATGGCGCTAACATGCATTGCATTAGGGAGGTCGGCTGAATCAGTAGACCTCCTGATCTTCGCATTAGTATTGGGACATATACACACAGCTTTGAATATGTTCATATAAGCATTAAAAATCTTTTAAGGACAATGGATGCCTGTGATTGGTGGATGAGTAGATGGATGTGGATGGTAGGATAGACATTCTTTTTAACTTGGAGATTTCGAGGACGAAATCCTTTGAGTAGGGGAGAATGTAACACCCCTATTTTAACAACACTAAAAGATAAGAAATTAAAGAATAATTAATTTAATATTCAGAATTAAGGGAAATGGGATGCGCCATTGCATTCATCTCAGAATTCTGGTCAAATTTGACACCTGGTTTGTGTTAAACGGACACCGTATGAAGAAGTTGTTAAGGTTTGAAGTTTATATACGAACAAGAAGATTATATATATATATATATAACAAGCAAAATCAGTTCAAAATCGAGCTTTTGGGGGGAGTGGGAAAAATTCTCGCCCAGGGGTGTCGACCCCAAAAGAGGGGTCGACCCCCCTAGAGCAGATCTGGGCAGATTTAGGGTTTCGGACGGCTATATATATGGCCTCATTTCTCTTGTTTTTCCACATCAAAAATAATAGAGAACAAGATGCTACCTCTACCCAAATCAAATCAAGCCTTTTCTTCTTCAGCAATCAACTAGAGTTTAGATCTGTGATTCAACATCAACGATTCTTTCTTTAATTTTTCTAGATCCAATCACGGTGAGTCTATGTTAATTTTAGAACTAAATATTTAAAAAGTAAAACTTGACATGACTATAATTTGGATCTCTGCCTGTGACTATGTAAATCATATCAGATATGTTATAACCTGTTTATCTATGTTATTCTGACATGATTATGAACTAGATATGAACCTATACCTATTTATCATGTCAGGTCTGCCAATGTTTATAAATCTAATTCATTGTTTAGATCACCTCGTACATGTTCCTATTATGTTGTGGTTAAATCGGATTTGTTATTAGTTGGATATCTAATTCATTGCTTAGATCTCATCATGCCTGTTTAAGATGTCCCTATTACGTTAGAATCAGCTCTATTGTCACATGTTCATCAGATCTGTTCATATGCCTATCTTGTCAATATGCCACTATATATTTACACCTATTTCTGCCATTATATGTCAAACTTATTAGTATGATCATTCCTGTCCTCTTCCCTTCATCATTTCCTTTTTAATTTCTATATAGTCAGGCTACCTTCGAGCCTAGGCATGCCGCTGAAATATGCGAACGTGTTAAATTGGGAACAAGGGGAAAACGGTAATATTGGGACATAACTTGTATTGGGAAATTTGGGCATAACTTAAATGAAATACATGAATATGAATTTGGGGAATAAATCATACGGTGATTAAAAACCTTAATTTGGGGAATATGATTCATTATGAACATAACTTGGGAAAGGGGCATGAAAACCTATAACGACATAGGAACAATTGGCTAATAATGGAAATGCTTAGAATTACAGTAATTAGAAACTGTAACCGCGCTTAGACATGAGGTTAGATTACACTTGTGGTGGAAGTCCGCCTGGAAGCGGCATATCCGGTGTCCACAAGTGGTGAATCTAATGTGAGGGGTTTAAGTGCATAAACACGAAACGTGCTAAGACACGAGTTTAAGTCCGACTTGTAGAAGAAGTCTGCCCGGAGACGACCGGCATATCCAACATCCATAAGTGGTAGGCTTAATGTGGAAGGAATAGCACATTATAACCATAAATTAATATGGTAATGAATTGGAATACTTAACCTAGTTGAATCCGTAGGGATTGAATGAACATATAACTTGAGTAAGGGTTAAGTAAACTTGTTTGAAACAGTGGGTGGGTTAAGTAAATCTTGCGTGGGTGGGTAATATTTAAATATATAGGCCCAGAAACTTAACCTGTGGGGTTATGCAATCTTTTACTCTGGTATGGCATAACCTGTGGAAAACCTAGTGGGGATGCAAGCATAGGGGTAAGCTTGTATCATCTTGTTTGTGGGACCCGTTTCAGTCAGTAACCCATATATATGTATCAAACGAACACTGCGAACTAGGTTGGAGTCGGGGTACGCTTACTGGGCTGATTGTAAGAGATCCAAACGTGGGGGATGGTGTGGGCGGTGCATTCCGATGGGGTCATGTGCGTGCATGAGTCTGGCAGAAGAGGTTTAGACGCCGTGACACCTGTAGATATGGTTGTGCACATCTTGAAAATGAAGGGTTGCCACTTTATGGTGTGATACACCTTACTATGGGGCCAGCACATGGTATCTACAGAGTAGGAAGAAGATCGATTATGGTAGTAAGTAGGGTACATCTAGACTCCGGTATGTTGGGTAGCCCGTTAATACCCTTAGGGGTAACTCCGATATGTTGGGCTGCCTGTTAATGGTATGGGGTGAAAACCTCTCACACTAAGTACACCTAAGTCTATCGTCTTATACTTGTTGGGGATCATCTTGTTAATAAGACACTAGTGTGGGACCCGTGCTACGCACACGGGCATTGCTAAAATTATATTATGATATTCAATTTATGTTTGTAATATGTTGATGAGGTTTTTGCATTGTTGAATATTGTAAATAGTATGCCTTCAAAAAAAAGAATTGTTGAAGGAAGTCCATATTATTGAATATTGATGTCCATCTATGGCAATGATTAGTGTAAAATATTTTGTGTTAAATTGTTTGTATGTATTTGAAGATATGTTGTTTTCATATTGTACTCAGCCAAATGTTGTCAACTTATGTGACAATGATACTGTAAATTAGCTACGTTTTGATACACGTGTCAGTTATGACTTCCCGTCCTAAACATGTCGATGGCTTTTCAAAACATATTGAAATCTATCTTCATTTGTATTTGAGAAATAGATAAACATCTGATATTAGAAAAAATGATACGATTATGTATATAAAAGCATCCTTATCCAAAAATTACCCATTTGACTCTTTTGGTTATGACCACATTTTTATTTATTATGCTGCGTGTATTAGTTTATGTACTTAATAGTCTTACATTAATGCATATTAGCTACTCTAAAAAAATTAGTGTTATCTTATTTCTTGATTTTCATATTTTTACAATCAATTAGAGTGAGAGAAAAATCATGTTGAATCGAAATTTTATATTTATGTTTTTTTTTAGATATGTCAACCAACGGCTATGATAAGTATATGTTATCCATCATTATTTGCAGTGGCGGAGCCAGAAATCAATGTTGGTGCGCTCACTGTAAGGAAAAGCGAGGGAGGTTCGGGAGCTACCCCGAACAAAAAAATTGGCTATGAATTGGAAATGAACTCAATTATCTAAATGAAAAGCTATAGTTTTCTTTTCAAAAACCCCAGATTTGCCATAAAATATTTTTTTTTTGCTGTCAAATTCATGGTATCTTTAGATTTATTATAATCAGTAGACATTCAAGTCAAGAAAATATGTTTCAGAAAATCTTCAGGTCAGTTGAAATTCAACTCAATCCTAATATAATCAATTCAACTCGTTCGGATCAGATAAAAATCACTTTTCAAGTTCAAATCAGTAGCCTTAATTGATTCAAGTAAACCCATAACAAATTAAATCTAAAGCAGTAGAAATTCAAATTAGGATAGCTGATTACCCATCACCGAGGATTATCAGGAACGATGCAAGATTGCTGCCGCAGAAGGTTGAATGGAAGCATTGCTCTGGAATATTTGAAGGGAAATAGCGAAGCAATCAATTTTTTGTTTCTTTTTTTTCTTGTCTTTGCCTTTCTTCGTTTTTTCCTTTTTTCTTTCTCGGCCGCGGTTTCTTTCTCTGCCGCGTTTTGATCTTTGTGTATTATTTTATTTTATTTTATTTATTTGAGTCGCGTTTTTTCTGGTGAGGTCAAGTGACCTCACCAACCATAACTTCGCTTCGTCCCTGATTATCTGCAAATGGAGACATTCGACATCCATTATCCAAAGATAATAGCAAGTTTATGTATGATAATAGCTAAATCGAAAAGTATTTTTCGGCATACATAGCCATATCCATAGGTGAAAAGAGCACTCACCTAATGTTCAAATAAGAGAGAATACATCTTATGTGATTATTACCATATACATTTTTGAAGGTTTACAATCTCACAAAAGGACATGTAATATAGGTGGTCTTCACTCTTTCAAAGCATTAAATGCAATAACACTTAAATATTCGAATGGTCTTAATGACATGCAAATTTGTTTAAAATTTTATTTTATGCCTACCTGGATTTTATAAACTTCATCAAACAAAAGAAAAAAGACAAACATGCATAAATCACCCACCATCGAGACTCACTTTAGAATGAAAATACAACATCAGATGCAAAGATGTGCAAACTATTTAATTGAAATACTTTTAAATGCAAAGAACACTTCGATGCATTGTTACGTTTATTCGGACTTACTATGGTTCTAAATATCGAGTTGATAACAAATAACAGAAATACTTTGCAATGAGAGAAGCACAACATAATTATATGAAAATGCATCAAAACAGCGTTAAACTTCTATAGAACTTCTCTTTTCACTTTTAAATTGGAATGCAACAGGAAGCAGTGGCGGAGCCAAAGCATGTAAACAGATAGGGCAGAATGATTAGGTTAGGTGGGGTCAAAATCAAAGAAAGCAATATTATAAAAGAAAAAAGAAAATTTTAGGTGGGGCCTTGGCCCTAGGTGGAGTGCATGTAGCTCCGCCCCTGACAGGAAGAAACTCATGCACTACTTATGTCAAACGAAGAATGCAAATAGCAAATATTGACATAATATTTATGTTTCTTCGTTTGACATAATGCTATATATTCCATTATTATTAAAGAAGCGTTAATAGTAAAAAAAGTATTTAAGTTTGAAATGAGTGGTCAATGATAGATCTGATGTTTCTCTTATTTGCTGTGTAGAGACGATTTCAATAGTACTTTATTTTTATAAATAAAAATAGCAAAAAATTGATAGATTTATTGAATATTACTAAAGCATAAATCCTTACATTGTTTGAATGCATAATGCAAGTAATTTGAGACGACCCCAAACCCCGTACGGACGGTGGCAAGGGTAATCCTTGGAATATACACATAAACAGATAATAGCAGAACAGAAATAAATAAATACACCAGAAAATGCACAATAGAATACACTGGATAAACGTAATCATCAAAGTTACACAGTATACAGGATCATACTTAGTACAGATACAGTTCAACTAAACATAAATGTCTACAGCGGAAAACAAACATAATGTACAATAGGAGCTGAACAACATAAAAAGAGATAAATAATAGAATCGATCTTCAGCTCCAGCTATCCAGAAAGAGCCAGCTAAACCTGAATACAAGGCTGCCCATATAGAAAAAGGGGCACCCGAGTTTGAAAGTGAAACAAACTACGAGTCAGTCATGGGACTGGTATGAGAAATCTACTCAACACATTTATAATTTGGCTAATCATAGGACCACGCCACTTTCGTGGAACGGGTTTACTCCATTGGACCGCCTAAAACAAATAATTCTTTTGAATATCGCAATGCTTTTTATAAAAATGAAGCCATTATAAGACTCAGTTCCCATCACACAATGCAACGCAAACCGAAGGATAGAGTTTTACCTTATAATGGCCAAAATATGATTGATACGAATAAAACAAAAGCATTTGATATTATTACTAGTGTTTATATGTTTCAAAAACAATTTCCATCATAACTATCAATCATAGACGGCATGGGTACCATATATCATGTCGCCATATATATATACAATCAAAACCGCACAGTCACGTATTTGGAAATTGGATTTCCGTCATGAACCAAGGCAAAAGATAGTCCTTACCGAATTCGAGACAATCTAGCCTACCATGTCTCAGGAACAGCCGCAACTGCCCCCTGGATCGTCAGGGCCGGTCCACCGATGTGGATTATTATGCCTGAACAATACGTCTCCCCTCCCTATGGGGCGCAAATGAGCCAACGAATGACTCCATCGGACCCGGATCGTCCGATCTAATCGAGGCGCCTCGCAACAGTAACAACCACATAAGTAAAATGTCAGGCCGTGTAAAAACACTGACACAACTCCAAGCTAGAAAGAGACGCATGCCCTCCCTGAGGTCCTTCTCCCATTTCTGGTTCATACCGGGGTGTGAGGCTCGCGAATTCACGTTATACACAAAGCTACGCCACACAGGCGGTGCTTTGATCATCACCACAAGACTTTGCTTTTCAACAGAAGCCCTGATCATTTGCCACTTAGGCATGCCACACTAGCAATTCATGCCATGCGACTAACGTCCATCGATATACAACCTCTGAGCTCGTGTGTTTCAGAGAAGGGCGTTAAGCAAAAGAATAAATTCTCCGCCGCCAAACAGATGTATATTTAATAGAGATCAATCAACACAGAATAAAATCCAATGTCAGACACGCAGTCCATTTACAAGTCCGTTCTGGGTCTGAACGAAACCGGAGGCACTATATACCTCGCAAACCCATCGACCACCACGTACGTCTGGACGATCACCACTCATTATCCATATTTCGGGATGCCTCCCAATCAGGACCTCGGTTACCATCCAAACGAGGTGAAGATCTCCGGTCTTCTACCACCGTCTTCATCTTCGACTTTCAATCGTTGGTCAATTATTTGAAATGAGAATTAACTCGGCCTTTTCAAATAATTCACGTATATTTAGAATTTCAAATCAATTTATTTCAATGCTTAAATCATTCGACAACACCAATTTTGTTCTTTAATGTAATTTTCACACCAAACACATTCAACCATCAAATACCACATAAATCAAGCAAATTCAGTTTATTTCCATTCCATATCGTTTATGATATTTTATAACGATTTATCGCTATTTTTATTTATTTTAAAATAGCCAATTAATTCAAAACGACGCTTCGGGCCATAACGCGGCCATGGCGCTGTTTTTCTTCAGATTTGATTTACACATATCTGAAAATCTAACCGTTGGATCTTCACAAAATTTGCATCATTAGAAAAATCTTTTCAACACGAATCCAACGGTTCCAGTTTCGAGAAAATCCGACGGTCGGATCTCCCGGTATAATCATTTGAAGTTTCGATTTCAAAATACGAACTGCAGCGTCGTTATTCGATTAAATATAATTATATTTATATATATATATATAATCGATTCTGGCGTTGTTTTTCTTCAAATTTGAATTAAACATTCCAGACAATCCAACCGTTGGATTTTTACAAAGTTGGTGCCGTTGGAAAGATATTTCAAAGGCGAACCCACGGTTGCGATTTCAGGAAAATCCGATGGTCGGATCCCCCGTTCTAATCGTTTGAAATCACAGTTTCAAAATACGAACTGCAGCGTCGTTATTCGATATATTTCAATTCTATTTAAATATATATATATCGATTCTTCGATTTCAAAACCATATGTATTTCATACTTTTGATAAAAATGATATTTTAATCAAACTGTCTTCTATTTCAACACTTCACTATATTTAACAATTCATGTATATAATAAAAATGTGATTTTTATTGTAAAACAATTCATTTCAAAACACTATTATTTTATATAGTTCATATAGGTAATAAAAATAGGATTTTTATTATAAAACAATTTCTTTCAAAACAAGATTATTTTATATAGTTCATATAGATGGTAAAAATGTGATTTTTATTATAAAACAATTTATCTCAAAATATGAATACCGTTCAACACATGAATTTCAATTCAACGAATGAATATTGATTCAACACATGAAGGTTTTCTATAGTTTATATATATAGATGAAAATGTGATTTTTATATTTAAAACACGAACACCATTCAACACATGAATTTCTATCCAACGAATGAATATCGACTCAACACATGAAGGTTTTCTATTCAACGAATAAATATAGTTTCAACAAATGAAAATAATTCAAACACATAAATATTATTCAAAATTTCGGCAGCATAACGGCAGGGTAGTTAAAACCGGGACCGTCCCTAGTACGGCTCCTCGCTCTACCTTAAAACCTCGCGGTTTTTGACAATGGGGAATCATGCATCTAGTTCGCACGCAGGCGGCATGTATATTTATTTCATTTCCACAAACTAATCCTATGTGGTTTCAACCAAATATTTCTCAACCACAAACGGGTATTTTTCAACCACAATCAATCAATATCAACCACAAACAATCCCAATCAACCATTCGCTATCAATCAATTTTCACACCAATCACAACCAATAAATATCGTCCATGGTTTGTGGACGAGGGGCGTATATATATATATATATATATATATATAGCATTTCACTTCTATTTCAACACATATATAATTTTTACAACGCATATATAACTTATACATCGAACGTACAACTTATACAACGCTTATACAAGAGGTGTACAACGCTTATATAACTCATACATCGATCATATAATTTATACATCGTCGTTTTCCATATCGTTTATAAATTAGAAATCTCACATTGGGTTCCACTCCACCAAAAATAGCAGAAGGCTCAGAAAAATATGCGGTCTCTTCTAGAATGTAGAAGACATCCACATGGTCACGATGTTTCCTGTTTCATCGAATTTCATCAAGAAACGAAAAAGATATGATTTTTCAAAGTTTGTAACGGTTTAAAGGTGTTAAAATCATTTCAAAGAAAATTAGCCGTACCTTTCAGAGGAGGTTCAAAACTAGGTTTTGATTTTTCGTGAAATCCGTTGCTCGATACGACGATTGGCCACTGCCACGTGGAAGGGCTTGGAGAGGCGCACGTGCGCCAGGGAGGGGGTTGAACTCGGCGGCTCCAGGTGACGGCGGCGGCGGCTTGAAGTCGTCGACTTCTCGGCGTCCGTTCTCCCAAAATACACAATGAAAAAATCGAAACTAGGTATGGATTTGAAGAGCTCGAGAAGATCTTCAAAAAGTTCAACTTTGGCATGAGCTAATTCGGCGTGGATTGATCGGAAAATGATGGGGAAAGTTTGAAAGGGTTTCCGCCTTCAGTCGACGTCGGGGAGAGAGAAAAATAATTTTCTGACCAATGAGGATTTTTCTTTAATTTATATTTTTTTCCCAAAAATACCCTCTTTCACTCACGAACACCAATCCAAACCCAACGACTGTCATCCCTAGCGTTTTACCCCCATTCCGAACATAATGGGATATGTTTCGTAGGCCCATTCGACTGTTTCAGTCAGTTTTCCTTCAAATTAAAATATAAAACATTCAATATTCGATTTGAACGTACATTTCAATTTGCCAGGGCCACAAACTGATTCGAAAAATTCCAGAAAAATAAATCTAGCTATGTTTTGACGATACGGTCCCAACAAAACTAGTTTCGTCGAATTCTGAGACCGTTTGCAAAAAGGCCCATTTCTGGCCGATCCAATTTAACTGTAATTGACCAAAACACGTTTTCCTTTGCCACACTCACATACTAACTTCAAAAATTATGAAATTTGAAGCCTAGCAATAACTTCACATCCTGGATCCAACAAAAGTGGTTTTGTCGAATTCCGAGGTCGTTTGCAAAATGGCCAATTTCACGGGCTATATAATTTCCATAGCGACCTTTTTGAAAATTTATTTGGCCATAACTTTTGCATCCCGCTATGAAACTTCGATTTTTCAGATTCGTTAGAAAGATATTCACTAACAAATTTAAATATTTTTGGTTTCACTCAAATCTGTTTTGTTTTGCACCCGGTACAGTCTGTCGAAGTTTGAATTCAAATTTTGAAACTACCGCGCCTTTTCAGGCCTTGTTTATAATTCAAAGTAATTATATTCGTTTTCAAACGTCGATTCAAACTCACTTTTCATTGCTATTATTTAAAATATTTATTTTAAATAATTAAAATCCACTATTTTAGCCAATTTAAAAATTTTAAATTGGTTCGGATTTTCTGGGTCGTTACAATCTCCCCCACTTATAACTTTTCATCCCCGAAAAGGAACAAAGTCGAAAGTGGTTTGATTAATCAACTCTACATCCGATCTGGCTTCCATTCTCCAACTTTTCAGTTTCTGAGAATTTTCAAACTCTCCAAAAATTTGGCTAACACCCGAAATTTTCGAAAAATTTCGCCATAACCTCCTTTGTACGGGGAGAGGTTTGGAAATTTATTGGGCCGTATTAGGTACCCAATAAATCCTAATAAGCATACACATATTTATAGTGATATATTCTGGTGTTTACAGGGGAGCGTGTATTGATAATAACTCAAGAGAATAAATTATCGTCACCCTGTCAAAGCCTGAGGGAGTGTGTATTTTAAATGCTCCAGAGGATAAATCCTCGTCACCTCGTCCCATGTGGGAATTAAATAGTCCATGTGTCGTATCTAATAACTAGAGAGACGCGATTATTGTCTACTCCAGACCCGTGTGGGTTTTTTTTATCAATCTGGCAATTTTATCGTTATAATTTAAATAGTCCATATCAGTCATCAGTTCAATCTGTAAAATATAAACATCGCCATACAAGCCTCTCGCTCGTATGGTAAATCTTCCACCGCGTCACACAAGCTCCAAATGCTTATGTGGTATATGATGAAGTATGCCTATCTTCAGAAGTATGCCATGCAATGTAGTTCAAAATTAATTGTTACTATCCTATGGCGATATTTATTATTTCACACAGAACAACCAGCACTCCGCATCCAATGGCATTCACAGGAGTTGATATAATAATATTTCGCATCCAACTCATTAAGGTTTACCTATTTGTCGGGCACGCAAATAAAATCTTTACTCAACTGCTATCCAATTTCCTATTCAAACATATATAATGCACAAGTATATATTTCTAACTATTTTTTTTAATAAGTTCAATGTGTGATTTAATCGAATAAATTCTACCATTCATTCTATTATTGATTAAATTAACTATCGTTTTAATAATTTAATTAATCAAATCTACTATCACACAACTCAAACAATCCATCAAATTGTTTTTAGCTTTTCAAAAATTACTAATCAATTTCTATACTCTTTTAAAATCATTTAGACTATAGAATTAAAAGTGCACATCCATGGAAAGAAAATAACAACAGAGTAGAGAACTAATTGGTAATGCAAAGTATGGTAAATGTACCTTGCACCGGAGTCAATCAGAGATATCCACTCGGCATCTAGGATAGGCTTTTTGAATGCTCTCCTCAGTTTCCCAAGTACAATCTCGCGGATCTCCACTCCATTGCACTTTGACTAAGTGAACTTTCTTGTTCCTCAGCTCTTTGGTTTCTTTGCCGATAATCTTTAGCGGCTCTCTTCTCACAGCCAATTCTGGAGTAATTTCAATATCCTGTTGAGCTGCTTCTTCCACGATCAAGTCTGGATCATGAACGTGCTTTCGAAGTTGAGATATGTGAAATACATCATGAACTCCAGGCAACCAATCAGGCAGTTTAACTCTATAAGCGAGAGTTCCAATCTGTTCAAGAATAGGAAACGGGCCAATGAATTTGGGCACCAACTTCCCAGTTTTACCGAACCGGATAACTCCTCTCATCGGCGATACTTTCAAATATACATAGTCACCAACAGCAAATGATATATCTCTTCTTCTCCTATCGGCATAGCTCTTTTGTCGGCTTTGAGCGGCGAGCAATCGTTTCTTAATAAAGTCGACTTTGTCGGCAACTTCTCGGATCATATCGGGTCCCAATACAAGTTTATTACTGGGTTCGACCCAACAAGCAGGAGATCGGCACGGTCTACCATACAACGCTTCGAATGGCGACATTGTCAGGCTCGCCTGGTAGCTGTTGTTATATGAGAATTCAGCCAAATGCAGATGGTCTTCCCATGATCCACCGAAATCTAGAACACAAGCCCGCAATAGATCTTCTAGTATACGATTCACCCTCTCAGTCTGACCATCTGTCTGAGGATGATAATCGGTGCTCAAGTTCAACTTCGTTCCCAGTTCGACTTGAAATGCCTCCCAGAATTTGCTAGTAAATATTGTATCTCTATCACTAACTATACTGAGTGGCACTCCATGTAGCCTTACAATTTCCTTGAAGTATATCTGCGCCGGACTCTGAGCAGTTCTGTTTGATCTGACAGGTATGAAATTGGCGGTCTTCGTGAAGCGATCTACGATCACCCAAATACTGTCATTCCCTTTTCTTGTTCTGGGCAGACCATCTATAAAGTCCATGGAAATATGTTCCCACTTCCAACCAGGAACGTCTAGCGGTTCCAATAATCCAGCCAGTTTTTGTTGGTCGCTTTTGACTAGCTGGCAAGTAGGGCATCGGCTAACATATAAAGAAATGTCCCTCTTCATCGACTTCCACCAGAAAGTGTGTTTGATGTCATTATACATTTTGCTTACTCCCAGATGGATACTAAGTTTTGACTTGTGGCATTCATCCAGTACTTCCTTTCGGAGCTCAGGAATGTTAGGAACACAGATTCGACCTTTTAGCCTTAAAATCGCATCATTATCAATTTGAAAACTCGAGGGTTCGCCTTTCTGAATTATCTCTCTGATCTTCTGAATGAAGTGATCATCCTTCTAAAGAGCAGATATTTTATCTATCAATGAAGTCGTGATAATAAAACTGGCGATCATCTCATTATTTCGGCTTAACGCATCGGCCACGACATTGGCTTTCCCTGGAGTGTATATAATCTCAAAATCGTATGCTGCAAGGAACTCTAGCCAACGTTGCTGCCTTAGATTCAAGTCTTTCTGGGTGAACAGATACTTTAACGACTGGTGATCTGTAAACAGTTCAAATCTCTCACCCAGAAGATAGTGTCTCCTGATTTTCAAGGCGAATACTATAGCCAATAACTCAAGATCATGAGTTACGTAGTTTTTCTCATGCGGCTTCAGCTGACGGCTAGCATAAGCAATCACTTGACCTCTTTGCATTAACACTGCGCCAAGGCCTTCTCTAGAAGCATCCGTCCAGACTTTCAAATCCTGATTGCCATCGATGATGGTTAACACTGGAGCTGTCGTTAATCTTAACTTTAGCTCTTCAAAAGCCTCCTCACTTTCTGGAGTCCATTTGAATTTAGAGTGCTTATTTGTAAGCTTCGTTAAGTGACCAGATATCTTCGAAAAGTTTTTAACGAACTTCCGGTAACAACTAGCCAATCCTAGAAAACTGCGGACTTCTGTAGGGGTACTGGGCTGTTTCCAATTCTGAATAGCTGTGATTTTACATGGATCCACAACAATTCCTTCTTTTGATACGACATGGCCCAGAAATTTCACTTCATCTTGCCAGAATATACATTTGGATAGTTTGGCTTTTAATACATTCCTTCTGAGGATTTCCAGAACTTGTTCCAAATGCTTTTCATGTTCGGCCTTTGATTTAGAGAAGATTAGAATATCGTCAATAAAAACTAGAACAAATTTATTCAAAACCCCTCTGAACACTCTATTCATCAGATCGACAAAGTAAGCTGGAGTGTTACATAAGCCGAACGGCATTACTAACCACTCATAAAATAAGTCGGGACCCCTGAATGTTGTCATTGGAACACACTCTTCGGTAATTCGAAGCTGATGGAAGCCTGTAGCTAGGTCCATCCTTGAGAATACTCGTGCTCCATTCAGACGATCCAATAAGTCATCGATTCGCGGCAATGGATATTTGTTCTTTATTGTCTGCTTGTTCAAATCACGATAATCCACACATAGCCGTAGAGTACCGTCAGATTTTGGGACAAACACCACTCCTGCTCCCCAATCAGAGAAACTAGGCCTGATCAGACCCTTCCATACTAGCTGTTGTGTTTGATTGTCTAATTCCTCTTTCTCTTTCAAGGACATTCTTCGAATAGCGTGAACTACCGGCCTTGCATTCAGAATTAAGGCAATCTTGAAATCAATTTCTCTTTGCGGAGGTAAGCGAACCACTTCCTCGAACACATCCGCATAGTTCTTGACGGCAAGGATGTCTTTGATGAGGTCAGGAATATTCTCTGTGACTTCAGGGATATTTTCTATTTGAGTTGGAGAAACATCCAAAGCTGCCCAGAAGTCCTTTCTATTAGCATTCTGACCTTCACAGGGAATGGTTATATAATCACCTGATTTAATCTTCGCCTTAATGACTCTGTCGGCACATTTGACCTCAGCTTCATATTTAGTCAACCAGTCTAACCCCAAGGTAAGATCAAACTCTTTAAAATTCATGACGACCGCGATGGTATGGAACCGATAACGAGAAAAGGAAACCGGCACTCCACAAACCCAACTGAGATCAATGGAACCCCCTACCGGATTCTGGACAGTCATTGGTTCCTTGAGCTTTTTCAAATTCAATTCCAGCTTCTTAGCTGCATTCTTTGCAACAAAGCTTCGCGACGCACCGGTGTCAAACAGTACTTTAATTGGAATATCTTTGACAGTTAGCGTGCCTTCTAAAACATCTAGCCTTTCCGAAGTAGGCGAAGATGCAGGCCCTTCTGCCACTTCATTTACCTGAGCCCCTTTGGTCTTTTTCAATAGCTAGCAATCCTGCTTTACATAACCAGTCTATTGGCATTGACTGCACTTTCTATTCTCTTGAAAATTCATCCCGGATTTTGACCCATCACCCTTTCGTCTGTTCGAAGATCTACAGTTTCTCATCGAATGCCCTTGCTGATCGCACTTTAGACATACGACTGTCTTTACCTTTTTCTGATTGATCTTTGGCCTCTTTTTGACTTCGGCCTTCGTACTGGCCTCAGGCTGCACACTTGTCTCAGGGCTATCAGCTTCAAATTTTCTTTTGCTACTAGAACTGATTTCCTCTTCGTCGCGCAACATGCCTTTCTTAAGGAGATCTTCATATTGATAAGCCATATAAATCATTTCTGAAAAAGGAAGCTTCACACTCCTCATCACACTATTTTGATATTTTCTTTGCAGGCCATGAATAAATCTCAGATTCTTCCTCTTTGGGTCTTTAATCAGATGAGGAGCAAAGTGAGAAAGTTCGTTGAATTTCTTATGATATTCTGGGATGGTCATATCACCTTGTATCAGATAAGAAAATTCATCACATAATCACTCGGTTGCTTCGGGAGGAGTAAATCTTTCTAGGAAAATCACTTTAAATCTATCCTAGGTGATATCACCTTCTGGATTATTCTCAATAACTGAATCCCACTAGAACAAAGCTTCATCTTTGAGTGCCCAGGATGCCAGTAATCTTTTCTGGTCATCCTTCAGCTTTAAACCATCAAAGATCTTTTCGGCAGAACGAATCCAAGCCTGTGTCTTCATAATATATTCTTCACCAGAGAACGGTATTCCACCCATATTTCGATATTTGATTAATAGGGCCTCAATATCCGGCTCTGCATTCCTTCTGTTTCTGACACTCATTTTCTAGTACTTCTGCAAATAGCAGATCAAGTGTCAGGTCACAGAAAAGATATTTTTAAACATAGAAGCATATACTTCAAATGTAAATGTATCTATCGAGGTGTTATTTCATTTTGCTACTCATAGTAGGATATTACTGATCCTATCTGTAATGAGTTACTCGTCCTAGAACACAACTGGTTCTATTTCTGACGAGTTCGTTAATATGTTATATTCTAGAACTAAGCTTAACCAAAGCTCTGATACCAAATGAGACGACCCCAAACCCTGTACGGACGGTGGCAAGGGTAATCCTTGGAATATACACATAAACAGATAATAGCAGAACATAAATAAATAAATACACCAGATAATGCACAATAGAATACACTGGATAAACGTAATCATCAGAGTTACACAGTATACAAGATCATACTTAGTATAGATATAGTTCAGCTATACATAAATGTCTACAGCGGAAAACAAACATAATGTACAATAGGAGCTGAACAGCATAAAAAGAGATAAATAATAGAATCCATCTTCAGCTCCAGCTATCCAGAAAGAGCCAGCTAAACCTGAATACAAGGCTGTCCATGTAGAAAAAGGGGCACCCGAGTTTGAAAGTGAAACAAACTACGAGTCAGTCATGGGACTGGTATGAGAAATCTACTCAACACATTTATAATTTGGCTAATCACAGGACCACGCCACTTTCGTGGAACGGGTTTACTCCATTGGACCGCCAGTGCTTTAAAACAAATAATTCTTTTGAATATCGCAATGCTTTTTATAAAAATGAAGCCATTATAAGACTCAGTTCCCATCACACAATGCAACGCAAACCGGAGGATAGAGTTTTACCTAATAATGGCCAAAATATGATTGATACGAATAAAACAAAAGAATTTGATATTATTACTAGTGTTTATATGTTTCAAAAACAATTTCCATCATAACTATCAATCATAGACGGCATGGGTACCATATATCATGTCGCCATATATATATATATACAATCAAAACCGCACAGTCACGTATTTGGAAATTGGATTTCCGTCATGAACCAAGGCAAAAGATAGTCCTTACCGAATTCGAGACAATCTAGCCTACCATGTCTCAGGAACAGCCGCAACTGCCCCCTGGATCGTCAGGGCCGGTCCACCGATGTGGATTATTATGCCTGAACAATACGTCTCCCCTCCCTATGGGGCGCAAATGAGCCAACGAATGACTCCATCGGACCCGGATCGTCCGATCTAATCGAGGCGCCTCGCAACAGTAACAACCACATAAGTAAAATGTCAGGCCGTGTAAAAACACTGACACAACTCCTAGCTAGAAAGAGACGCATGCCCTCCCTGAGGTCCTTCTCCCATTTCTGGTTCATACCGGGGTGTGAGGCTCGCGAATTCACGTTATACACAAAGCTACGCCACACAGGCGGTGCTTTGATCATCACCACAAGACTTTGCTTTTCAACAGAAGCCCTGATCATTTGCCACTTAGGCATGCCACACTAGCAATTCATGCCATGCGACTGACGTCCATCGATATACAACCTCTGAGCTCGTGTGTTTCAGAGAAGTGCGTTAAGCAAAAGAATAAATTCTCCGCCGCCAAACAGATGTATATTTAATAGAGATCAATCAACACAGAATAAAATCCAATGTCAGACACGCAGTCCATTTACAAGTCCGTTCTGGGTCTGAACGAAACCGGAGGCACTATATACCTCGCAAACCCATCGACCACCACGTACGTCTGGACGATCACCACTCATTATCCATATTTCGGGATGCCTCCCAATCAGGACCTCGGTTACCATCCAAACGAGGTGAAGATCTCCGGTCTTCTACCACCGTCTTCATCTTCGACTTTCAATCGTCGGTCAATTATTTGAAATGAGAATTAACTCGGCCTTTTCAAATAATTCACGTATATTTAGAATTTCAAATCAATTTATTTCAATGCTTAAATCATTCGACAACACCAATTTTGTTCTTTAATGTAATTTTCACACCAAACACATTCAACCATCAAATACCACATAAATCAAGCAAATTCAGTTTATTTCCATTCCATATCGTTTATGATATTTTATAACGATTTATCGCTATTTTTATTTATTTTAAAATAGCCAATTTATTCAAAATGACGCTTCGGGCCATAACGCGGCCGTGGCGCTGTTTTTCTTCAGATTTGATTTACACATATCAGAAAATCTAACCGTTGGATCTTCACAAAATTTACATCATTAGAAAAATCTTTTCAACACGAATCCAACGGTTCCAGTTTCGGGAAAACCGACGGTCGGATCTCCCGGTATAATCGTTTGAAGTTTCGATTTCAAAATACGAACTGCAGCGTCGTTATTCGATTAAATATAATTATATTTATATATATATATATAATCGATTCTGGCGTTGTTTTTCTTCAGATTTGAATTAAACATTCCAGACAATCTAACCGTTAGATTTTTACAAAGTTTGTGCCGTTGGAAAGATATTTCCAAGGCGAACCCAACGGTTGCGATTTCAGGAAAATCCGATGGTCGGATCTCCCGTACTAATCGTTTGAAATCACGGTTTCAAAATACGAACTGCAGCGTCGTTATTCGATATATTTCAATTCTATTTAAATATATATATATATCGATTCTTCGATTTCAAAACCATATGTATTTCATACTTTTGATAAAAATGATATTTTAATCAAACTGTCTTCTATTTCAACACTTCACTATATTTAACAATTCATGTATATAATAAAAATGTGATTTTTATTGTAAAACAATTCATTTCAAAACACTATTATTTTATATAGTTCATATAGGTAATAAAAATAGGATTTTTATTATAAAACAATTTCTTTCAAAACAAGATTATTTTATATAGTTCATATAGATGATAAAAATGTGATTTTTATTATAAAACAATTTATTTCAAAATATGAATACCGTTCAACATATGAATTTCAATTCAACGAATGAATATCGATTCAACACATGAAGGTTTTCTATAGTTTATATATATATATATGAAAATGTGATTTTTATATTTAAAACACGAACACCATTCAACACATGAATTTCTATCCAACGATTGAATATCGACTCAACACATGAAGGTTTTCTATTCAACGAATAAATATAGTTTCAACAAATGAAAATAATTCAAACACATGAATATTATTCAAAATTTCGGCAGCATAACGGCAGGGTAGTTAAAACCGGGACCTTCCCTAGTACGGCTCCTCGCTCTACCTTAAAACCTCGCGACTTTTGACAATGGGGAATCATGCATCTAGTTCGCACGCAGGCGGCATGTATATTTATTTCATTTCCACAAACTAATCCTATGTGGTTTCAACCAAATATTTCTCAACCACAAACGGGTATTTTTCAACCACAATCAATCAATATCAACCACAAACAATCCCAATCAACCATTCGCTATCAATCAATTTTCACACCAATCACAACCAATAAATATCGTCCATGGTTTGTGGACGAGGGGCGTATATATATATATATATATATATATAGCATTTCACTTCTATTTCAACACATATATAATTTTTACAACGCATATATAACTTATACATCGAACGTACAACTTATACAACGCTTATACACGAGGTGTACAACGCTTATATAACTCATACATCGATCATATAATTTATACATCGTCGTTTTCCATATCGTTTATAAATTAGAAATCTCACATTGGATTCCACTCCACCAAAAATAGCAGAAGGCTCAGAAAAATATGCGGTCTCTTCTAGAATGTAGAAGACATCCACACGGTCACGATGTTTCCTGTTTCATCGAATTTCGTCAAGAAACGAAAAAGATATGATTTTTCAAAGTTTGTAACGGTTTAAAGGTGTTAAAATCAGTTCAAAGAAAATTAGCCGTACCTTTCAGAGGAGGTTCAAAACTAGGTTTTGATTTTTCGTGAAATCCGTTGCTCGATACGACGATCGTCCACTGCCACGTGGAAGGGCTTGGAGAGGCGCACGTGCGCCAGGGAGGGGTTGAACTCGGCGGCTCCAGGTGACGGCGGCGGCGGCTTGAAGACGTCGACTTCTCGGCGTCCGTTCTCCCAAAATACACAATGAAAAAATCGAAACTAGGTATGGATTTGAAGAGCTCGAGAAGATCTTCAAAAAGTTCAACTGTGGCACGAGCTAATTCGGCGTGGATTGATCGGAAAATGATGGGGAAAGTTTGAAAGGGTTTCCGCCTTCATTCGACGTCGGGGAGAGAGAAAAATAATTTTCTGACCAATGAGGATTTTTCTTTAATTTATATTTTTTTTTTCCAAAAATACCCTCTTCCACTCACGAACACCAATCCAAACCCAACGACTGTCATCCCTAGCGTTTTACTCCCATTCCGAACACAATGGGATATGTTTCGTAGGCCCATTCGACTGTTTCAGTCAGTTTTCCTTCAAATTAAAATATAAAACATTCAATATTCGATTTGAACGTACATTTCAATTTGCCGGGGCCACAAACTGATTCGAAAAATTCCAGAAAAATAAATCTAGCTATGTTTTGACGATACGGTCCAAACAAAACTAGTTTCGTCGAATTCTGAGACCGTTTGCAAAAAGGCCCATTTCTGGCCGATCCAATTTAACTGTAATTGACCAAAACACGTTTTCCTTTGCCACGCTCACATACTAACTTCAAAAATTATGAAATTTGAAACCTAGCAATAACTTCACATCCTGGATCCAACAAAAGTGGTTTTGTCGAATTCCGAGATAGTTTGCAAAATGGCCAATTTCACGGGCTATATAATTTCCATAGCGACCTTTCTGAAAATTCATTTGGCCATAACTTTTGCATCCCGCTATGAAACTTCGATTTTTCAGATTCGTTAGAAAGATATTCACTAACAGATTTAAATATTTTTGGTTTCACTCAAATCCATTTTGTTTTGCACCCAGTACAGTCTGTCGAAGTTTGAATTCAAATTTTGAAACTACCGCGCCTTTTCAGGCCTTGTTTATAATTCAAAGTAATTATATTCGTTTTCAAACGTCGATTCAAACTCACTTTTCATTGCTATTATTTAAAATATTTATTTTAAATATTTAAAATCCACTATTTTTGCCAATTTAAAAATTTTAAATTGGTTTGGATTTTCTGGGTCGTTACAATCTCCCCCACTTAAAACTTTTCATCCCCGAAAAGGAACAAAGTCGAAAGTGGTTTGATTAATCAACACTACGTCCGATCTGGCTTCCATTCTCCAACTTTTCAGTTTCTGAGAATTTTCAAATTCTTCAAAAATTTGGCTAACACCCGGAATTTTCGAAAAATTTCGCCATAACCTCCTTTGTACGGGGAGAGGTCTGGAAATTTATTGGGCCGTATTAGGTACCCAATAAATCCTAATAAGCATACACATATTTATAGTGATATATTCTGGTGTTTACAGGGGAGCGTGTATTGATAATAACTCAAGAGAATAAATTCTCGTCACCCTGTCAAAGCCTGAGGGAGTGTGTATTTTAAATGCTCCAGAGGATAAATCCTCGTCACCTCGTCCCGTGTGGGAAATAAATAGTCCATGTGTCGTATCTAATAACTAGAGAGACGCGATTATTGTCTACTCCAGACCCGTGTGGGGTTTTTTATTAATCTGGCAATTTTATCGTTATAATTTAAATAGTCCATATCGGTCATCAGTTCAATCTGTAAAATATAGTCATCGCCATACAAGCCTCTCGCTCGTATGGTAAATCTTCCACCGCGTCACACAAACTCCAAATGCCTATGTGGTATATGATGAAGTATGCCTATCTTAAGAAGTACGCCATGCAATGTAGTTCAAAATTAATTGTTACTATCCTATGGCGATATTTATTATTTCACACAGAACAACCAGCACTCCGCATCCAATGGCATTCACAGGAGTTGATATAATAATATTTCGCATCCAACTCATTAAGGTTTACCTATTTGTCGGGCACGCAAATAAAATCTTTACTCAACTGCTATCCAATTTCCTATTCAAACATATATAATGCACAAGTATATATTTCTAACTATTTTTTAATCGGTTCAATGTGTGATTTAATCGAATAAATTCTACCATTCATTCTATTATTGATTAAATTAACTATCGTTTTAATAATTTAATTAATCAAATCTACTATCACACAACTCAAACAATCCATCAAATTGTTTTTAGATTTTCAAAAATTACTAATCAATTTCTATACTCTTTTAAAATCATTTAGACTATAGAATTAAAAGTGCACATCCATGGAAAGAAAATAACAACAGAGTAGAGAACTAATTGGTAATGCAAAGTATGGTAAATGTACCTTGCACCGGAGTCAATCAGAGATATCCACTCGGCATCTAGGATAAGCTTTTTGAATGCTCTCCTCAGTTTCCCAAGTACAATATCGCGGATCTCCACTCCATTGCACTTTGACTAAGTGAACTTTCTTGTTCCTCAGCTCTTTGGTTTCTTTGCCGATAATCTTTAGCGGCTCTCTTCTCACAGCCAATTCTGGAGTAATTTCAATATCCTGTTGAGCTGCTTCTTCCACGATCAAGTCTGGATCATGAACGTGCTTTCGAAGTTGAGATATGTGAAATACATCATGAACTCCAGGCAACCAATCAGGCAGTTTAACTCTATAAGCGAGAGTTCCAATCTGTTCAAGAATAGGAAACGGGCCAATGAATTTGGGCACCAACTTCCCAGTTTTACCGAACCGGATAACTCCTCTCATCGGCGATACTTTCAAATATACATAGTCACCAACAGAAAATGATATATCTCTTCTTCTCCTATCGGCATAGCTCTTTTGTCGGCTTTGAGCGGCGAGCAATCGTTTCTTAATAAAGTCGACTTTGTCGGCAGCTTCTCGGATCATATCGGGTCCCAATACAAGTCTATTACCGGGTTCGACCCAACAAGCAGGAGATCGGCACGGTCTACCATACAACGCTTCGAATGGCGACATTGTCAGGCTCGCCTGGTAGCTATTGTTATATGAGAATTCAGCCAAATGCAGATGGTCTTCCCATGATCCACCGAAATCTAGAACACAAGCCCGCAATAGATCTTCTAGTATACGATTCACCCTCTCAGTCTGACCATCTGTCTGAGGATGATAAGCGGTGCTCAAGTTCAACTTCATTCCCAGTTCAACTTGAAATGCCTCCCAGAATTTGCTAGTAAATATTGTATCTCTATCACTAACTATACTGAGTGGCACTCCATGTAGCCTTACAATTTCCTTGAAGTATATCTACGCCAGACTCTGAGCAGTTCTGTTTGATCTGACAGGTATGAAATGAGCGGTCTTCGTGAAGCGATCTACGATCACCCAAATACTGTCATTCCCTTTTCTGGTTCTGGGCAGACCATCTATAAAGTCCATGGAAATATGTTCCCACTTCCAACCAGGAACATCTAGCGGTTCCAATAATCCAGCCAGTTTCTGTTGGTCGCTTTTGACTAGCTGGCAAGTAGGGCATCGGCTAACATATAAAGAAATGTCCCTCTTCATCGACTTCCACCAGAAAGTGTGTTTGATGTCATTATACATTTTGCTTACTCCCGGATGGATACTAAGTTTTGACTTGTGGCATTCATACAGTACTTCCTTTCGGAGCTCAGGAATGTTAGGAACACAGATTTGACCTTGTAGCCTTAAAATCGCATCATTATCAATTTGAAAACTCGAGGGTTCGCCTTTCTGAATTATCTCTCTGATCTTCTGAATGAAGTGATCATCCTTCTGAAGAGCAGATATTTTATCTATCAATGAAGTCATGATAATAAAACTAGCGATCATCTCATTCTTTCGGCTTAACGCATCGGCCACGACATTGGCTTTCCCTGGAGTGTATATAATCTCAAAATCGTATGCTGCAAGGAACTCTAGCCAACGTTGCTGCCTCAGATTCAAGTCTTTCTGGGTGAACAGATACTTTAACGACTGGTGATCTGTAAACAGTTCAAATCTCTCACCCAGAAGATAGTGTCTCCTGATTTTCAAGGCGAATACTATAGCCAATAACTCAAGATCATGAGTTACGTAGTTTTTCTCATGCGGCTTCAGCTGACGGCTAGCATAAGCAATCACTTGACCTCTTTGCATTAACACTGCGCCAAGGCCTTCTCTAGAAGCATCCGTCCAGACTTTCAAATCCTGATTGCCATCGACGATGGTTAACACTGGAGCTGTCGTTAATCTTAACTTTAGCTCTTCAAAAGCCTCCTCACTTTCTGGAGTCCATTTGAATTTAGAGTGCTTATTTGTAAGCTTCGTTAAGTGACCAGATATCTTCGAAAAGTTTTTAACGAACTTCCGGTAATAACTAGCCAATCCTAGAAAACTGCGGACTTCTGTAGGGGTACTGGGCTGTTTCCAATTCTGAATAGCTGTGATTTTACATGGATCCACAACAATTCCTTCTTTTGATATGACATGGCCCAGAAATTTCACTTCATCTTGCCAGAATATACATTTGGATAGTTTGGCTTTTAATACATTCCTTCTGAGGATTTCCAGAACTTGTTCCAAATGCTTTTCATGTTCGGCCTTTGATTTAGGGAAGATTAGAATATCGTCAATAAAAACCAGAACAAATTTATTCAAAACCCCTCTGAACACTCTATTCATCAGATCGACAAAGTAAGCTGGAGCGTTACATAAGCCGAACGGTATTACTAACCACTCATAAAATAAGTCGGGACCTCTGAATGCTGTCAATGGAACATACTCTTCGGCAATTCGAAGCTGATGGAAGCCTGTAGCTAGGTCCATCCTTGAGAATACTCGTGCTCCATTCAGACGATCCAATAAGTCATCGATTCACGGCAATGGATATTTGTTCTTTATTGTCTGCTTGTACAAATCACGATAATCCACACATAGCCGTAGAGTACCGTCAGATTTTGGGACAAATACCACTGCTGCTCCCCAATCAGAGAAACTAGGCCTGATCAAACCCTTCCATACTAGCTGTTGTGTTTGATTGTCTAATTCCTCTTTCTCTTTCAAGGACATTCTTCGAATAGCGTAAACTACCGGCCTTGCATTCAGAATTAAGGCAATCTTGAAATCAATTTCTCTCTGCGGAGGTAAGCGAACCACTTCCTCGAACACATCCACATAGTTCTTGACGACAGGGATGTCTTTGATGAGGTCAGGAATATTCTCTGTGACTTCAGGGATATTTTCTATTTGAGTTGGAGAAACATCCAAAGCTGCCCAGAAGTCCTTTCTATTAGCATTCTGACCTTCACAGGGAATGGTTATATAATCACCTGATTTAATCTTCGCCTTAACGACTCTGTCGGCGCATTTGACCTCAGCTTCATATTTAGTCAACCAGTCTAACCCCAAGATAAGATCAAACTCTTTAAAATTCATGACGACCGCGATGGTAGGGAACCGATAACGAGAAAAGGAAACCGACACTCCACAAACCCAACTGAGATCAATGGAACCCCCTACCGGATTCTGGACAGTCATTGGTTCCTTGAGCTTTTTCAAATTCAATTCCAGCTTCTTAGCTGCATTCTTTGCAACAAAGCTTCGCGACGCGCCGGTATCAAACAGTACTTTAACTGGAATATCTTTGACAGTTAGTGTGCCTTCTAAAACATCTAGCCTTTCCGAAGTAGACGAAGATGCAGGCCCTTCTGCCACTTCATTTACCTGAGCCCCTTTGGTCTTTTTCAATAGCCAGCAATCCTGCTTTACATGACCAGTCTGTTGGCATTGACTGCACTTTCTATTCTCTTGAAAATTCATCCCGGATTTAGACCCATCACCCTTTCGTCTGTTCGAAGATCTACAGTTTCTCATCGAATGCCCTTGCTGATCGCACTTTAGACATACGACTGTCTTTACCTTTTTCTGATTGATCTTTGGCCTCTTTTTGACTTCGGCCTTCGTACTGGCCTCAGGCTGCACACTTGTCTCAGGGCTATCAGCTTCAAATTTTCTTTTGCTGCTAGAACTGATTTCCTCTTCGTCGCGCAACATGCCTTTCTTATGGAGATCTTCATATTGATAAGCCATATAAATCATTTCTGAAAAAGGAAGCTTCACACTCCTCATCACACTATTTTGATATTTTCTTTGCAGGCCATGAATAAATATCAGATTCTTCCTCTTTGGGTCTTTAATCAGATGAGGAGCAAAGTGAGAAAGTTTGTTGAATTTCTTATGATATTCTGGGATGGTCATATCACCTTGTATCAGATAAGAAAATTCATCACATAATCGCTCGGTTGCTTCGGGAGGAGTAAATCTTTCTAGGAAAATCACTTTAAATCTATCCCAGGTGATATCACCTTCTGGATTATTCTCAATAACTGAATCCCACTAGAACAAAGCTTCATCTTTGAGTGCCCAGGATGCCAGTAATCTTTTCTGGTCATCCTTCAGCTTTAAACCATCAAAGATCTTTTCGGCAGAACGAATCCAAGCCTGTGTCTTCATAATAGATTCTTCACCAGAGAACGGTATTCCATCCATATTTCGATATTTGATTAATAGGGCCTCAATATCCGGCTCTGCATTCCTTCTATTTCTGACACCCATTTTCTAGTACTTCTGCAAATAGCAGATCAAGTGTCAGGTCACAGGAAAGATATTTTTAAACATAGAAGCATATACTTCAAATGTAAATGTATCTATCGAGGTGTTATTTCATTCTGCTACTCATACTAGGATATTACTAATCCTATCCGTAATGAGTTACTCGTCCTAGAACACTACTGGTTCTATTTCTGACGAGTTCGTTAATATGTTATATTCTAGAACTAAGCTTAACCAAAGCTCTGATACCAAATGAGACGACCCCAAACCCCGTACGGACGGTGGCAAGGGTAATCCTTGGAATATACACATAAACAGATAATAGAAGAACATAAATAAATAAATACACCAGATAATGCACAATAGAATACACTGGATAAACGTAATCATCAGAGTTACACAGTATACAGGATCATACTTAGTACAGATATAGTTCAGCTATATATAAATGTCTACAGCGGAAAACAAACATAATGTACAATAGGAGCTGAACAACATAAAAAGAGATAAATAATAGAATCCATCTTCAGCTCCAGCTATCCAGAAAGAGCCAGCTAAACCTGAATACAAGGCTGCCCATGTAGAAAAAGGGGCACCCGAGTTTGAAAGTGAAACAAACTACGAGTCAGTCATGGGACTGGTATGAGAAATCTACTCAACACATTTATAATTTGGCTAATCACAGGACCACGCCACTTTCGTGGAACGGGTTTACTCCATTGGACCGCCAGTGCTTTAAAACAAATAATTCTTTTGAATATCACAATGCTTTTTATAAAAATGAAGCCATTATAAGACTCAGTTCCCATCACACAATGCAACGCAAACCGGAGGATAGAGTTTTACCTTATAATGGCCAAAATATGATTAATACGAATAAAACAAAAGCATTTGATATTATTACTAGTGTTTATATGTTTCAAAAACAATTTCCATCATAACTATCAATCATAGACGGCATGGGTACCATATATCATGTCGCCATATATATATACAATCAAAACCGCACAATCACGTATTTGGAAATTGTATTTCCATCATGAACCAAGGCAAAAGATAGTCCTTACCGAATTCGAGACAATCTAGCCTACCATGTCTCAGGAACAGTCGCAACTGCCCCCTGGATCGTCAGGGCCGGTCCACCGATGTGGATTATTATGCCTGAACAATACGTCTCCCCTCCCTATGGGGCGCAAATGAGCCAACGAATGACTCCATCGGACCCGGATCGTCCGATCTAATCGAGGCGCCTCGCAACAGTAACAACCACATAAGTAAAATGTCAGGCCATGTAAAAACATTGACACAACTCCTAGCTAGAAAGAGACACATGCCCTCCCTGAGGTCCTTCTCCCGTTTCTGGTTCATACCGGGGTGTGAGGCTCGCGAATTCACGTTATACACAAAGCTACGCCACACAGGCGGTGCTTTGATCATCACCACAAGACTTTGCTTTTCAACAGAAGCCCTTATCGTTTGCCACTTAGGCATGCCACACTAGCAATTCATGCCATGCGACTGACGTCCATCGATATACAACCTCTGAGCTCGTGTGTTTCAGAGAAGGGCGTTAAGCAAAAGAATAAATTCTCCGCCGCCAAACAGATGTATATTTAATAGAGATCAATCAACACAGAATAAAATCCAATGTCAGACACGCAGTCCATTTACAAGTCCGTTCTGGGTCTGAACGAAACCGGAGGCACTATATACCTCGCAAACCCATCGACCACCACGTACGTCTGGACGATCACCACTCATTATCCATATTTCGGGATGCCTCCCAATCAGGACCTCGGTTACCATCCAAACGAGGTGAAGATCTCCAGTCTTCTACCACCGTCTTCATCTTCGACTTTCAATCGTCGGTCAATTATTTGAAATGAGAATTAACTCGGCCTTTTCAAATAATTCACGTATATTTAGAATTTCAAATCAATTTATTTCAATGCTTAAATCATTCGACAACACCAATTTTGTTCTTTAATGTAATTTTCACACCAAACACATTCAACCATCAAATACCACATAAATCAAGCAAATTCAGTTTATTTCCATTCCATATCGTTTATGATATTTTATAACAATTTATCGCTATTTTTATTTATTTTAAAATAGCCAATTTATTCAAAATGACGCTTCGGGCCATAACGCGGCCGTGGCGCTGTTTTTCTTCAGATTTGATTTACACATATCAGAAAATCTAACCGTTGGATCTTCACAAAATTTACATCATTAGAAAAATCTTTTCAACACGAATCCAACGGTTCCAGTTTCGGGAAAATCCGACGGTCGGATCTCCCGGTATAATCGTTTGAAGTTTCGATTTCAAAATACGAACTGCAGCGTCGTTATTCGATTAAATATAATTATATATATATATATATATAATCGATTCTGGCGCTGTTTTTCTTCAGATTTGAATTAAACATTCCAGACAATCCAATCGTTGGATTTTTACAAAGTTGGTGCCGTTGGAAAGATATTTCCAAGGCGAACCCAACGGTTGTGATTTCAGGAAAATCCGATGGTCAAATCTCCCGTACTAATCGTTTGAAATCACGGTTTCAAAATACGAACTGCAGCGTCGTTATTCGATATATTTCAATTCTATTTAAATATATATATATATATCGATTCTTCGATTTCAAAACCATATGTATTTCATACTTTTGATAAAAATGATATTTTAATCAAACTGTCTTCTATTTCAACACTTCACTATATTTAACAATTCATGTATATAATAAAAATGTGATTTTTATTGTAAAACAATTCATTTCAAAACACTATTATTTTATATAGTTCATATAGGTAATAAAAATAGGATTTTTATTATAAAACAATTTCTTTCAAAACAAGATTATTTTATATAGTTCATATAGATGATAAAAATGTGATTTTTATTATAAAACAATTTATTTCAAAATATGAATACCATTCAACATATGAATTTCAATTCAACGAATGAATATCGATTCAACACATGAAGGTTTTCTATAGTTTATATATATATATATGAAAATGTGATTTTTATATTTAAAACACGAACACCATTCAACACATGAATTTCTATCCAACGAATGAATATCGACTCAACACAGTAAGGTTTTCTATTCAACGAATAAATATAGTTTCAACAAATGAAAATAATTCAAACACATGAATATTATTCAAAATTTCGGCAGCATAACGGCAGGGTAGTTAAAACCGGGACCTTCCCTAGTACGGCTCCTCGCTCTACCTTAAAACCTCGCGGTTTTTGACAATGGGGAATCATGCATCTAGTTCGCACGCAGGCGGCATGTATATTTATTTCATTTCCACAAACTAATCCTATGTGGTTTCAACCAAATATTTCTCAACCACAAACGGGTATTTTTCAACCACAATCAATCAATATCAACCACAAACAATCCCAATCAACCATTCGCTATCAATCAATTTTCACACCAATCACAACCAATAAATATCGTCCATGGTTTGTGGACGAGTGGCGTATATATATATATATATATATATATATATATATATATATATAGCATTTCACTTCTATTTCAACACATATATAATTTTTACAACGCATATATAACTTATACATTGAACGTACAACTTATACAATGCTTATACAAGAAGTGTACAACGCTTATATAACTCATACATCGATTATATAATTTATACATCGTCGTTTTCCATATCGTTTATAAATTAGAAATCTCACATTGGGTTCCACTCCACCAAAAATAGCAGAAGGCTCAGAAAAATATGCGGTCTCTTCTAGAAAATAGAAGACGTCCACACGGTCACGATGTTTCCTGTTTCATCGAATTTCGTCAAGAAACGAAAAAGATATGATTTTTCAAAGTTTGCAATGGTTTAAGGTGTTAAAATCAGTTCAAAGAAAATCAGCCGTACCTTTCAGAGGAGGTTCAAAACTAGGTTTTGATTTTTCGTGAAATCCGTTGCTCGATACGACGATCGGCCACTGCCACGTGGAAGGGCTTGGAGAGGCGCACGTGCGCCAGGGAGGGGGTTGAACTCGGCGGATCTAGGCGATGGCGGCGGCGGCTTGAAGACGTCGACTTCTCGGCGTCCGTTCTCCCAAAATACACAATGAATAAATCGAAACCAGGTATGGATTTGAAGAGCTCGGGAAGATCTTCAAAAAGTTCAACTGTGGCACGAGCTAATTTGGCGTGGATTGATCGGAAAATGAGGGGGAAAGTTTGAAAGGGTTTCCGCCTTCAGTCGACATCGGGGAGAGAGAAAAATAATTTTCTAACCAATGAGGATTTTTCTTTAATTTATATTTTTTTCCAAAAATACCCTCTTTCACTCACGAACACCAATCCAAACCCAACGACTGTCGTCCCTAGCGTTTTACCCCCATTCCGAACACAATGGGATATGTTTCGTAGGCCCATTCGACTGTTTCAGTCAGTTTTCCTTCAAATTAAAATATAAAACATTCAATATTCGATTTGAACGTACATTTCAATTTGCCGGGGCCACAAACTGATTCGACAAATACCAGAAAAATAAATCTAGCTATGTTTTGACGATACGGTCCCAACAAAACTAGTTTCGTCGAATTCTGAGACCGTTTGCAAAAAGGCCCATTTCTGGCCGATCCAATTTAACTGTAATTGACCAAAACACGTTTTCCTTTGCCACGCTCACATACTAACTTCAAAAATTATGAAATTTGAAACCTAGCAATAACTTCACATCCTGGATCCAACAAAAGTGGTTTCGTCGAATTCGAGGTCGTTTGCAAAATGGCCAATTTCACGGGCTATATAATTTCCATAGCGACCTTTCTGAAAATTCATTTAGCCATAACTTTTGCATCCCGGTATGAAACTTCGATTTTTCAGATTCGTTAGAAAGATATTCACTAACAGATTTAAATATTTTTGGTTTCACTCAAATCCGTTTTGTTTTGCACCCGGTACAGTCTGTCGAAGTTTGAATTCAAATTTTGAAACTACCGCGCCTTTTCAGGCCTTGTTTATAATTCAAAGTAATTATATTCGTTTTCAAACGTCGATTCAAACTCACTTTTCATTGCTATTATTTAAAATATTTATTTTAAATATTTAAAATCCACTATTTTAGCCTATTTAAAAATTTTAAGTTGGTTCGGATTTTCTGGGTCGTTACATAATTCTTAAATACACAATTTGGCAAGTAATTGTATATCTAACTTGTTTTGGATTTTTGATTGCCTCCATTTTCACTATGTAGTTTGTTTGTTTTTTGTTAGCTAATTATGTTTTTTTAAGCCTTTTTTGTTCATGTAGTACATGATATACTATCATCCTTTAAAATTTGCATCACCAAATCAATTGTTGACAAATATCAAATCATGAAATACGTTTTTAGTGTTTGTACTTTTTAATTACTCACTATTATGCAAATAAACAACTGAACTAAACGTCATTTAATCATCCCAATTATGGAAGGTAGATTGGCAGGTAAAAACTAAGCTATTGCGACATGACCGAAGTAGTAATCGGATATAAAACCCTTAAATTATCCATCCCTTATCAATGCATATATGTTTTGATCTCAAGGAGAATTGCCAAATTTTATTAAGATGGTCATAATTTACATTGTTATTTCATTGCATGAAAGAATATGAATTTTCCTATGGTCAAATGATAGTCTGTCAAGACATGATATGCTAATTTTTTACATGTTATTTGTTAAATGATATTCTAGCGCATGCTAACTACAGGCAAGTATACTTGTATTCATGTAAATAAATAAGCGTCTGCTAACTCTATGTCTCTATTAATATGTATGCTAGCAAACATATTGATATCGATCTCTATTATCAATTAAGATATTTCAATGAATATGACTTCAACAACCACTTTTTGAAATTTGAAAAATGCATCCGTCCACCGTCAGAGGCTTACTATCAATTTGTGATCTTCACCACCATTTCTTTTTTAAATATCCATGAATGAAATTTTACTACCAATTTGCTATCAGTATCAACAACAAAACAATTTGAATAAAAAAATAAAAAATTTAATTAAAAATGTTGTGCTTACCAAAACCATCGAACGTACAATATTCATCAGTCCACTTATTTTTATTAAATAGAAAACAAACATTTTCGGATGTTAAATGCAAACTTTGGTATTGGTCATCTATACACAGTAGGAATCGACTTTAATGGATGAAACTGAATCCAACTATGATTTCATCTTTTATTTCTAGGCTATAAAGCATAAGAGTCTTCATGAGAGTCTTATCTGAAACAAGTATCACTGCTTCCATTGCTCATTGCGCCCATGGCCAAGCATGCATTATATACAATAACACGCAACTATTAGGCTTTTTAAATATAAATTGTGCGTGCTTGATATACGTGGAATAGATCAAACATACATGTAATGTGAACTCAAAATTCTCGGTTTACATTTCCAAATGAAACTCTCATACGAAAATTAAATTACAATTAGTTTCGACTCAATTAAAATTTCTTTTACAAAATAAATATTTCCACGCCGGGTTTTGTACTTGCTTAGATAAAATGATAGAAATTAAAGCAAGGTTTGCACCCCTACCACGTGCTCATTCTCCTTGATCCCTGGATGACGCACATTCAATAATTATTTCTGGTTTGCTGCAAGCCTGCAATAAAATACACCAGTTTATGCATCTTCTCATACGCAGAGTCCAACAAATTTCCTCATTCATGCTATGCTTCAGCAATTGTTTCACGCATCCGTGCATGCTTCTAATACAGTCCAGTAAAACTGTCGCTGACATATAAACTGTTGGCGCATTATATGTGGCTCGTCCTCAACAAATTTTTCCTAATTCTCCTGTCATAGGTCGTGCATATGCACAGTTAGCACATTGAATGTAACACCCCACGTCCATTAATGTCACTCACAAAGGGAATGCATTAACTTCCATGGAGCATTTTAAGTGAATATAGAACAGAAAATCACAACAAGACAGATATAAAGCAATACTTGAAAATTTAAAACTTCATTGCAGCAGAAGGTAAATATGTTTGGTTACATCATCAAAACCATAAAACAAAGTCAAGTACATCATATCCATCTTGATAAAACAAAGTACATAGATTGAAAGACATAATCCCCAACATTAAAGTAGCCATAAATAAAGAGAAGTTGAACTTTACTTCAGCGGTCCAAGAAATCTTCTAAAAGCAGTCCAAAATTAAGCTCCACTGGTGCTAGTTCCAACCTGAGCACCTTGGGGGGGGGGTCAGACATAAAGTCCGGCGAGTGCGATAATTCTAACAATATAATTAACAAAGTAACTAGGCTAAGGCATAAGTTGGAAAATAAAGAAATGACCATGAACCATTGAGTACGGCAGAGTAAACAAGGAAACAAGATGAACAACGATATCGTTTAAGCGCACCTAACCCACTAAGATAATTTACTAAACTATACATGTATATCAAGCACTAGGTGTACCCACTAGTCACCCTAGCCTGTTTGACTCTGAATTTTTGAAATTTGAAATCTGTTTTGAATTTTCTGAAACTTCCGATCGCCATAACTTCTTCATACGAAGTCCAATTCACGCAAACTCGGACTCTATCTCAACCAGAATTCCGAGACGAACACAATGGCGCAACCCGTTTCCCTTAATTCTCACATCTGAGATTAATTATTCTTTAATTTAGTTAATTTGACTATTCAAAAATCCGGGGTGTTACATTGAACAACTAATGCTAGCCTTCCAAGTCTTGAAGACACGTGAGTTTTTTTCATTTACACAATGACACGTTGTCTGGTGCACACGTTCAAGATGTTACAACTGTCTTAAGTAGAGCGCCAACAATCCATTTGGATAAGCATCTTGTTGCCCAAACGCAGTCTCTCCATAGTTGATCTCTTCTGCTGATATCCTCTTTAACCAAGCTTTCGAACACGCACATGCCTCATCATCTATGCATAAGCAATATTTTATCTTCCAGTCTGTTAGACCAAAAAGTGGTTCTAACACCCAAATTGACTAAAATTTCGATAGAATAAGATCAAAAACAGAAAAGAGACAGAATTTATAGTGGTTCGGCTTTGAAGAGCCTACGTCCACTTTATAACACTTTGTTTGATGATATAGATGAAAATACAACAAGATGTTCGCTCAATCTCGCTCACTTTTCATATACATTCACTCAATTATCTCAAAATACACTGTATATGATGATTTGGATTGTTTGGGAGTGCTGGAATTCGGTTCTCTAAGATACTTCAATTCTCAAAGTGCCAAAAGATCCCTCTAAATGACCTTTGGGGGTCTATTTATAGGTGGAAATTCACCCAGAATCCGGTTCGGATCGAGGCTACGTGGCTCGTATCCCATTATTCTCAGGCTCAGATGGATTTCAGTGTTGACAGCGCACCAGGTTAGTGGTCATCATGGGTAGAAAGTGGGTGTAACCGCTCCGAATATCTAGGAGATCGTGGGGTGAAGCAACATGGTACACTGGGTTCGGTTCGGAGAGGCAAGTAGAAGGGGTTCGGATCGGGGCCTCCGATCCGGTCCGACCTGTGTTGAATTTGAGCTCTTGTCCATTCTGCTCTGTTCCGTCCCGGTCTGATAGTAGCCCTCTGATCCGATCCGATCCGATGCTTTTTAGGAAGAAGTGTTCTTCAACGCTTGACATCTCGAATTTGTGTTGCCTAGTTCACAAAGTAGGCTAACATTTTGCCCCCTCAAAGGATGCTTCTGTTGGATACGGAGCATGCTTTGATGTCATTTACACAGTGCCTTTCTGAAATTGAATCATTGAAAAGTCGTTTCTATTGACATATAAAGACACGTTGCTTCAGAAAGTTGCATCTCTTGATGTCTATATACACTTCGCATAGTATATGAATCCCTTTCTTTATTTTCAAACAACTTGGAGAACTCTTGTTAACATCCAGTTTATCCTTCCAAGTGATTTTCTTTTCGATTTTTCTTTGGATTTAATTCAATTCAGATGCTAAGTTAGTACATGGAATTCCATTCGGTTCGGGTCCCGATCCGAACAGTCTCACTTCTTCTTTCATTTGGTATCAAGTTAGCGGGCCAGACTACGTTACTGGGCTCTCATTCCGGTTCGAGCGGAAAAGTAGGCAGGAATACGAGTAGTCACCGTAACTCTATATAAGCCTATCACCTTTTTCTTTCTTCTTCTCTTTCTTTTTATTTGCTTTTTCTCAGCCGATTGAACACAGAAACCCTAGCCCTCTGAAACTTAAAGAAAACCTCTTTATTAATCATCAAATCGAATTCGTAAGTGAATCTTAAACCTTATTTTCTTGATAACAATCGATTTCGATTAAGTATTACAGTCGGTTTGATCGATTTGGGCATGGGTTTGGTTCGATTTGCTAGTGCAGCCTCCTCTTCCCTCACCATCGTCGTCGGTGGCTCAGTCGCCACTTCGAGGCACTGGAAAGATGGAATTAGGGCTCGCCATAATGGATAAAACCAACGAAAACTTGATCTTGGTTGGGGCCATGAGTACGAAATTAGGTTCTAGGTTTGAAAGAGAGGAAGAAGAAAGAGGTTGCAAGGGATCGGTTCGGGTGATGGAGTGTGGATCATGGAGAAGAAGAAAGGGAAGAAAAAGGCTCAGAAAGTCAAATCGGGTCGGGGCAAAAGTTGAAGAGGGAGACGGAGCTTAATTTATTGGATCGGGTCGGATAGTACTCTCGCAATCGGATCGAATTGAAAAGTGAAATAAAAGAGGAGAGGGGCGTGGTCACTTAATTCGATCCGGACCGTTCGGGGAGCCTACTTCCGAACCGATCCGACTTTGATCTCTATGCTTCAACGTTTGTCTGAGTCCAAGGCAAGGTTGTGCCCCCGATCCGATCCCAATGAATGCACCCGAACCGAACCGAAGAGCAGTCCAACTTAATGCATAAGAATTTGTTTAACTGGCCCAATCAACTCTTGGCATAATCTTCAACTTAATGGACAGTTAGGATAGTACCTTGCGAACATACATGAACATCAAGAACTGCCCTGAACATTATTGCTTTACCAAGATTTTGCATTGCACTTTCGAGCGTTGACTTTACATTTTCTGCATACACTGTTCACACTTTAGTTCATACACATGCACGGGGGGATACGGGCTAATTTACTCTAACTTGTGCTATTGCTTCTTCAATAGTTTAGTGGCCATGACAGCCAGACGTTCATCTAGATTAGCAGAAAAGAAAGAGATCCCAGAGACATCCAACAAAATCACTCTTGAAGACATATCTTCTTCCTCAGATCCAGAATGGGATGATGAGGGCTCAGACTACGAGGTAGAAACTCATGAAAGCGAGAATGTGTCTTCTGAGGGTGGAGTTTCCCTGGGCTGTGAAGAGGAAGCAGAGATTGGAGATAATCGAGCTCCTGACGAATTTGAGTCTGCCATCATACTGGAATCACCTCAAGATTCTGTTGAATCGACGATCGACAATGACAGACTTATTCGAATACGCCTAAAGTACGGGATACCCAAAGGGGATACCTTGGTGCCATCAAAAACTGATCGTCCTCACAACCCTCCAGAGGGATTTATGGCAATCACTCGATTGATGTGCATGGTTGGGGCTATCCCTCCATTTTCTCCTTCCGTCGTCGATTTTCTAAGACAAATGCGGATTGCCCCCATGCAGCTGCACCCCAATTCCTATGCTTACCTGTATACCCTATATGTAGCGTACCGCGAGATCTTAGGCATAGAGCTCACTTTTGATGACGTTCATTTCTTTTATAACTTCAAGCACCGAACTCGAGAAACTCCTTCTTTCTGTTACTTCGAGTCTGTCCCAAAGAGGAAAATAATTCCAGCACCGTTCAGCAGTAAAGCGGGTGATTCCAGGCTGGAATGGTTTTATGTAAGGTAACAACCAGGGTGTGTTAGGAGATGGACGAAATCAAGTAAAGCACTGGTTTTCTAAATCTCGACTCTGTACGTCCAAGCCACCACATTAATCCGTTTTCTTTTTGTTTGCAGTTGATAACCCAAAACAAATATCGAATCAAGCGTTCTTTGGTCGGATGCACCGGCTCCTTAACGGTGATCAAAAGTTTTTAACTATTGATGAAGTCCTTAAGGATGAATATCTTCATCTTCATGGGTTGCTGTCCATTACCCGTAGCATTGGTCACGGGACGGGTCCATATGTATATATCCCCCCAGTGGACGTAATCCCAGAAACGGGCGAAAGCTCGAAAGCTCCTACAATGCCGCTTCAGGCTTCAACTTCTCCATCTTCGACTCAAGATGATGAATTGGCTAACATGGCCGAAAAGCACCGTGAGGGGTATATCGTTCCCGAGGATGCCATCTCTCCGGAGAGGTCAACGTCTTCCAAAGAGCTGCCGATTGATGTTTCTCAGGGAGACGCCCCTAGTATCGATGACCCAACATTTCAGGGTTTGAGGGATCTCCCCTTACCTGAAACTATTTACACTTTAGAGGATTTTGGGACAAATCCTTTAGTTTTCACGTCTTCCGAAGAGACCACTTCTGCTAAGGCCAAAGAGCCCGCTCGTACTAGTCTGGCTTTGGACTCGGGTTTGTCGGGGGGAAAACACCACTTAGGACGCACTTAACACAATAGCACCACATTTCACAGCACTTTTCTTTTGTGAAAACACTGACTCTGAATTTCATTTGCCTTGTTGTGCAGGTACAATGTCCCGCTCCTATTACGATATCAGGAAACTTCATCGCAGCATGTCTAGACCCCCTTCTGATCCTGAGCATGATCGTCGCGAAAGCCGCGGTAGGGAGGATAGAAGGCCCTATGATTCTTACCAGTCGCAGTCTTCGCGCTCTCGCTCTCCTGTTCGGTCAGACTCAGAACGATATAAGGGCTACCAAGGTCGTCGAGAAGATGACAGGCCGCAGTCAAAGGACCCAATTCTTTCTCAAGAAAAGCACAGTAGGGAAAGGAGCCCGCCGAGAGATACCGATTCACGAAGCAAGCACAAGGTTCCTGCTAAACGGCCTAGAAGGAATGAGGAGGCTATTGAGCCTTCCACACATAAGGATACCGAGCTGACATTCCCTGCACCTCCCCCATTGGATGCTGAAACTGCAGTTAAGCGGGCGTATCTGGAGGAGCAATTTCCCGAACACTACTTCGAAAACTTGACTTTTTTACCTGCTCTTGAGCCTATTTCCTCGAGGTGGGCAAATGAGGCCAAAGCAAAAATTGATGCGATCGAGAAACAATATTCAGAGATGTTCAAGTATTCGCGTAATCTTTCCAGAATCATCCGAACTCTAATCACGAATACTGACTCGATGCAGAAGATCGCAGAAGCCGATGCAAAGGCCCTGAAAAATTTAGGAAAAGACCTCGAGAATACACAGGCCCAACTTGTTGTCGCTCAACAGGATGCTGCTAGCTTCAAGCAACAATTTGAGGACCTACAAAAACGCTACCATGATTTGCTTGAGTCCCATACCCAAGAGCGTTCGGAATTGAAAAAGTAAGCAGAAGATGCCAAGTCAGATGCTGCCAAAATGCAACTTGCTTACGCTGACCTTGAGCGAGAGAAAGCCGAGTTAGCGAAGAAGAACGCTAAATTGGAGAAGAAAAACGCTGACTTGGCTTCCAAGTTGGTGGAGGCGGAGAACAGGGCTGCCCTAGTGGAGGGTAATGTCGAAGGTGTTATCAAATCCGCTGAAGAGACCCGCAAGCTGAGGAAGAGGTGCATGGTTTCGGCGAATTAATGATTGAATTCTTTGCGCATATAATTCGCCGCCGGAACATCTCTTGGATTGAAGATTATCCATCTACCTTGGTCCAAGTATGGAGTCAAATCATTGAATGGGAGAAAGAGGAGCTCAATGTTGATTTCATTGACGAGGACAAGCTTATGGAGAAATATCTAAGAGATGATGAACCAGAACGCCTAGCCGAGGGACGCCGCCTTATTGCTGCTACTATGGAGGAAGAGAAGCGGAGAGCTAAACAAAAGAACATTCCTGAAGCTGGTTCTTCTTCTACTGCCTCTGAAACTTCTGAAGTAGAGGGATATGATCCCGAAAACCCGGGGATCCCTCGGGTATCTCTTTTATCCCCCATACCCGAAACAGCGTCGTAGACAGTGGTCACTCCAGCTGAGTAGTCATCGGAAGGTATCTCTACCTTTTCACCTCAATTCGTCAAAGTTGTCTCTACCTTCATCACATAATCGGGCAATCGATAAAGAACCGATTATTTTCTCCTGAGTTGATAACTGTTGCTTCTCACTCTGTAGGTGTTGAACCGTCCGAAAAGACAGACGTGTCACAGGGAACCACCGCTGGAGCAGAACCTACGGAGAAGGCTAAAGGGGGAAAGGACAAGGCTGCCACCACTGATTCGGGAGAAGGAACTGAACCGTCTAAGGCTGATACTCCTCATGATGACGAAATGATAGATGCCTTAAAAGATGATGGCGGCAACGGGGGACACGAGGAAGACCCTGAGGTGGCTATTGTAACGACCCGTATTCTACGCATCATGGGATCGTAGAATATTTATTTCTTTCACATATGAAGTCGTATGGTCATGTAACTTTAGGAGACGACTATTGGGGTCATTTCCCATGTTCATGATTTTGGTCGATTTTTAAATGACCGTTTTGCCCCTAGTTGGTACTGTTTTGGCCATAACTTTTGACTGGAAAGGAGTTTTGACCTGAAACCACTTCCATTGGATTTGAATGATGGTTTCTCTTTCCGTATAGTGGTCATAATAGCCAAACGGACTTACCGTTTGGGAGATATGGCTGAATTAAGGTTTAAAGGGTTATTTTCAGCTAATTGGGCTTAACCGGGTAATTAGCAGCTAGGCCCAAAGGGGGGATTTCGGGATTTGGGGTATTTAAGGGCTGCTAGGGTTAGGATTTCGGTTTTAGACTCATTTTTCCAGCCGCCACTTACCTCTTTCAAGCTCTAGCAATGGCCTCCAACACCCAAATCACCTTCTAATCACTTTCTAATCAAGTTTTGGCCTAATCTACCTCAAATCAAAGAAGATCTTCACCAAATCAGCGAGAGAGCTGCTGGAACACGTAGGGATTGGATCCAAATCAGAGATTATTTCAGATCTAAAGTTTGTTTGTGGCTAAGGTGAGTGATTTGCATAGTTCCTCACTAATTATGGTTAATTATGGTAATTAGCGAAGATTAGCGAAATTATGACTCAGAAAAATCTAGAAAAATTCCCAAAATTCTAAAACATCATTTTATGCCTCTGATATGAATTTGGGTTAATTTCGACTAATTTTGCAAATCCCGGAATTTGGGGGATTAAGGGGTAATTAGTGATAATTAGCGAATTTGTGCATGTTAAAAATCTGGAAAAATATTCATAAATTCTAAAATATTGTTTTAGACCTCTGATATGAATTTGGGTTAATTTGGTTAAGTTTTGTTAATCCTATGCTTAGTTGTTCTTAAACATGCTTAAGGGGAAATATGGGATTTTGGCTATGTTTGATCCATTTTAACCCATCTTATTGTTGTTTTGGTGTTTGAGGTCACTACTACATGTTGCTATGACTGTTTGGTATGACTTGTGATTGTTTAGAATAGTTAGAATGGTCGAAAACGTCGTCGAATGGCGTAAACTGCTCGCTGGAAGAACTGCAAGAAATCAGCCCGAACCGGACCAGATCGGTGGAAGCAAAGGCGATCCGAACCGATGGCGCGACCCGATCCGCTGATGCTTGAAGACCACGATCCGACGATGTGATCCGATCCGAGCCCTCCACCACGATCCACCTTCACGATCCGTTAGCAGCTCCGATCGCCAGAAGGAAGCACGACCCGATCCGACAGGGGCCCCACGAACTGATGAAGCACGACCCGACCCGAAGGAGCTTGTCACGAACCAATCCGTGGCGATGGACTTGAAGACCCTGACCCGATCCGCTGAAGGGTACTCGAACCGATCCGATGGAGCTGGAGGACCACGAGTTGATGGCGCGACCCGATCCGAATGGAGGAACTCGACCCGAACCAGTATGGTGACTGCGAACCGAACCAGGAGGCTATGAACTGAATGAAGACCGATCCGGAGGATGATGACTAAAACCCGAGATGTAAAGGTAGTCCAAATGAAATTTAGAGCTCAGGATCCCAGACCCAGTTGGGAACAAATGAGTTCACTTCATGATTGGGCTTTGCTGCGGGACGTGTGCAAAGGGGTTGTCGGTATTCATAACTTTGGTTCACCACTGAGAGATGGATAGTGGGCTTGTAGTGATAGTTACACGGGATTGGATTCCGTCATGGCCCAAAGTATTAGGTGACCAAAGTAGTGGATATCGTATGCTTTACGCACTGAGTGAGGGATGTGAGGATGATTGCTATGCTTGATTGTTTGACATCACTATGACATGCACACCCCCACCCCCGTTATCTTTACACCATTTGAAAGGGCACCTTAGAGTGTTGTACAGTATGTAGTGCTAACTCTTTGGTTGCAGGTTCAGGTACGATTGGATTATACCTGTTATTATTCTGTTTAGATGCTTATCGCTCATACCAGGCTTTACGTCTGACCCAGAGTTTTATGTCTCTTCTTATTACTCTGGGTGCTCACACGAGCAGACTAGAGACAGGTTATGGTTAGCTGGTGATGCGCGAGTAGCTGATTCGGAGGCGAGCAGGAGACTTCCACGTATGATATATAGATATTCTCCCTGTGTCGTTGGTGGTCGCTACTTGGGCATTAGTAGTGTACCTCCTTTATCTTGCTTTTGCTTTGAGACAGTTTGAAAAGTTGTAATAATGTTTAACTTTGGATCATAAGTTGTACTTATATTTTCCGCTGCTATGTTAGTTGTTTCAGCTTATGCACTGTCTCACCTGTTTTATGTCAAGTATGTTATTACTATATTTTATTCTATGCGCTGTGAGACATTCTACAGGTTCTTTGTAGATTCTTCGTCTTCTTTCTTTTCTTCAGACGACCGTTCCGTGCCAATTGGACATGTGTACAGCGCACCTTTGGAGTAAATGTCGGTTGGTGCGGGGCGGGCCGTCACGCTTGGTATCAGAGCTCTAGGTTGCGTAGTTAACCTAAGGAAAGACGCTAGGGAGAGTTAGTATGTATATGAGAGCGCGTATTTGTGATTACTTTGGTTTTCAAAAGCTATATATATACTATTGGTAGTATAAGAATGAAGTCGTACTGCACTAGCACCACTATGTGGTCGTTAATCGTTTCCCCTTTTACAGATTAACGATGAGCCGATAACCTAGAGGTGCTGGTAGAGGGACCAACCATGGGAATGCTCCTGACATGAGGACAATGTTCACTAACTTCATGAGAGACATGCTTAGAGATGTCCAGGGAGCAGTTCACAATCCCATAAATGGTGGTGGTCCAGTAGTGCAGGCGCCTAGGGTCGATTTCGCCAAGTTGTGCAAGGATTACACTAACCTTGGTGGGAAGCCGTTCCACGGAATGGAGTCGGCCACAGATGTTCAGGATTGGTTGGATAGCTGTGATCGTATCTTCGACGACTTGGGTCTTGAGGATGCGATGAAGAGAAGGCTAGCGTCTCGTCAGCTGCAAGGGCGAGCGATGAATTGGTGGAATGCCATTAGAACAGCTACTCCAGAAGATCAAGTTACTTGGAATCAGTTTAAGACTCGCTTTTGTGATAAGTTTATTCGAGCTGCTCATAAATCAGAACTGTTCAGGAAGTTCTTGGAGCTTAAGCAGAACGGTAGAGCAGTCTCGGAGTATATCGCTGAATTCGACACTTTATCGAAATATGGATGGTCCCTTATCGATACAGTCGAAAAGAAGAACGAGAAGTTCATAACTGGCTTGGATGGATACTTGGGGGAAAGACTTATAAACCATATCGATGAGACGTTCGAGTCTATTGTAGGAAAGGCATTAAGGTCAGAGAGCCTTTTCCCTAAGTCGAAGACTGAGGTTGCTACGACATCTGCAGAGGAGCCAAAGCCGCAAGCAGGCGGTGAAGGCAAGAAGAATTCTCAGAACAAGAGGAAGCAGAACCCGACCAAGGATGGTCAGAGTAAGAAAAATAAGAAAGATGACGAATGCTTTAGTTGTGGCCAGAAGGGCCATTACGCCAGAGATTATCGAGAAAAGCCTGGGGAAAGGAAGTGCTTTAACTGCGGCCAGGCGGGACATCACAAGGATGATTGCCCACAACCTCCTAGGGAGAAGCAGATTGTGAAAGCGTATGCTATCAACGTTGTTCCTTCTTCGTCAAATGCCCCAACTGCGGCGCAGAAGGAAAAAGGTGTCGTTATTCGAGGTATGCTTTCTATTTAAGAAATTTTGATCGGGTTTTGTTTGACAAACCTGAGTTAGTCGATAGACCTTTAGTAGTGACGAACCCGATTGGTGGTTCGACTAGTTTGGCATGATTAGTTAATGTGGTCTTATCGAGTCATGGATGTATGTTTCCTTGTGATTGCTTTGTTTTGGGCTTTACTGGGTTTAGCATTATTTTGGGGAGTCGATCTACTCCAAAGGAATAGGGTGGTATTAGGTACCTACCTAGTGATGGCAAGGGTAACTGGAGTTAAGGAAGCAAAGAGGTTATCGTTGTAATAAGTTCTAGTTGTCTCTGGGAGGCAAATGAGTACTCCAGTGCTAGATTGTTTTGCTAGTATCACCTCATGTGGATTGTCCGAACTCGGAGGAGAAGTTCCTTGGGTGCTTGTCTGATATTGGTTTAGGCCTTTGGGGCTTGTGCTTGGGGAATGTCGATTTCGACTAGGATGGGTTGCGTGAGGGGTAAATAGTTGTTGTGATTTTTCATTGGATGATATCTTGGTTTACTCGAGGAGTGATGGGCAGACGGAACATGATGAGACTGTTCAATGGTATAGACTGCCCAGAGTTAGACTCGATAGGGTTATGAGATTGCTCGAGTGGGACTCGGGAAAGATGCAAAGTAATGGATTGTTTAGGACCCTATGTGATGTTCTCTATTGGATAGTAGAACTTTGAAGGAATAGGATGTGTTCGTTGATCATGGAAGATACAACGAAGGTTAGGGCGATTCAAGTTGGACTTGAACTCGTAAAAGAAAATAAGTGTTCGTTGATCTTGGAGATGCAACGAATAGGGAGACGACTCACGTTGGACTAGAGTTTGTCGGTACTCAAGACTGGGTCTGAGTTTATAGATTGACTCGAGTTGGACTCGAGAAGGCTGCAAGGAATTGGATTCAGCTCGAGTTGGACTCGAGAGGGCAGCAAGATAATGGATAGACTTGGGTTAGACTCAAGTATTTTAGGAGGACTAAAAGCAGGGGTATCTGGGGACGCCTGTTACCTTGGATCCGTCAGACGTGATCTAGTTATCCTTGGAGGATAAACGTACGTTGAACGTACGGTAGTCCGATTGGAGGCTGGGCTTCCATTAGTTTAATTATCCTTGGAGGATAAACGTACGTTGGACGTACGGTAGTCCGAAGGGAGGCGGGGCTTCCATTGGCCTGGGATTGGTTGGACCAGTCAAGTAGGCATCGGTGTATGCATGGAGGCTGGGCTTCCATTAGTTATTGATGTTGGTTGGACCAGACAGACTGGAATCGACATATTGGAATTGGTTAGACCAATCATGTAGGTGTCGATGTGTTTATGACTTTAGCAGGTGATAGATAGGATTTGTTTGATGGATGTTATGGTTGCTATGTTTGTTCCTATCTTTCTTCTCTTGAGTAAACTATCACCTGTAGGGTTCCAGCGATGGGGAACAAAGTGATTGTAGTAGGACTATGAGCCAGTGCAGTAGAGTCGTCATGACTCGAGGGGCAAAGTGGACATAGTAAAGGATTAGTAAGGCTATGAGCCAGTGTAGTGGAGTTGTTATGACTTCATGGGGCAGAGTGGAAATAGCAAAGGACTAGTGACTATGGATCAGTGCAGTGGAGTCGCCATGACTCCATGGGGCAGAGTGATCATAGTAAAGGATGTGGGTGCAGTACTAGTTGCATTGAGTAGGAGACATGCCAGTTTAGATTGTTTCTAGGATGGAAGCAACTAGAGTATGTCACAGGATATGATTTCAGACCCAAGACTGAATTGGATTCAGAAACGCTAGTAAGCTTGACGATTAGATCGATTTTGATTGAGAGGATTGTTTCCAGTTAGAAGGACGATCCTAATCTATTGGGAACCATCTCTAGGGTAGAGATGGGTATCGATGGAAAGAGAATGATCAGGTAAGGATTTGATCGTAAAGGGTGGCTTCGAAAGAATAAGGGACTAGTTGTACCCAACGTAGATGGACCGAGAGGTGAAGTGCTTAGAGCATATCATCACTCGAAATTGACTATACATCCCAGTGGTAACAAGATGTATTGAGACATAGAGCAGATCTACTACTGGGAAGGGATAAAGATAGGCAGAAGGCTTATCTCGATAAGAGACGAAGAGATTCGGAATTCTTCGTTAACGACTTGGTGTTCGTCGAGATCTCTCCATAGAGAATGTGATTCGGATCAGTTGGAGAGGTAGGTTAGCACCAAGATTTGTTGGCCCATTCCCAGTCCTCGAGCAAGTTGGGAATTTGGCGTATGAGGTAGAGCTACCTGACAAGATGGCGGGAGTTCACAACGTATTTCATGTTTCCCAGTTAAGGAAATTCGTGCACGACCCTAGTGTGGCTATTTCACCTGATCAGTTGGATAACATCGAAGTTGAACTCGAGGCGGTTGGGAACCGCAAGTCTATGCGTATTGTTGGGAACGATACGAAGCAGCTTCGAAGGAAGGCGGTGAAACTAGTCAAAGTCCAGTGGGGTGAGAATGAAAAAGACTGTACTTGGGAAACAGAGGAGGATATAAGGAAGAAGTATCCAGAACTCTTTGCCTAGTAGGGTTTTGGTAGTGATAGTTCCTTCCCTTGTTAGTAAACCGCATGCTAGGATAGACTTGTTTTGCATGTTGATTGTTGTTTTATGGTTGATAGGCATGCGGGACCCTTTGTGTGTTCTGGTTAGGGAATTTCGGGGGCGAAATTTCTTAAGGGGGGAAGAGTGTAACGACCCGTATTCTACGCATCATGGGATCGTAGAATATTTATTTCTTTCACATATGAAGTCGTATGGTCATGTAACTTTGGGAGACGACTATTGGGGTCATTTCCCATGTTCATGATTTTTGTCGATTTTTAAATGACCGTTTTGCCCCTAGTTGGTACTGTTTTGGCCATAACTTTTGACTGGAAAGGAGTTTTGACCTGAAACCACTTCCATTGGATTCGAATGATGGTTTCTCTTTCCGTAGAGTGGTCATAATAGCCAAACGGACTTACCGTTTGGGAGATATGGCTGAATTAAGGTTTAAAGGGTTATTTTCAGCTAATTGGGCTTAACCGGGCAATTAGCAGCTAGGCCCAAAGGGGGGATTTCGGGATTTGGGGTATTTAAGGGCTGTTAGGGTTAGGATTTCGGTTTTAGACTCATTTTTCCAGCCGCCACGTACCTCTTTCAAGCTCTAGCAATGGCCTCCAACACCCAAATCACCTTCTAATCACTTTCTAATCAAGTTTTGGCCTAATCTACCTCAAATCAAAGAAGATCTTCACCAAATCAGCGAGAGAGCTGCTGGAACACGTAGGGATTGGATCCAAATCAGAGATTATTTCAGATCTAAAGTTTGTTTGTGGCTAAGGTGAGTGATTTGCATAGTTCCTCACTAATTATGGTAATTAGCGAAGATTAGCGAAATTATGGCTCAGAAAAATCTAGAAAAATTCCCAAAATTCTAAAACATCATTTTATGCCTCTGATATGAATTTGGGTTAATTTCGACTAATTTTGCAAATCCCGGAATTTGGGGGATTAAGGGGTAATTAGTGATAATTAGCGAATTTGTGCATGTTAAAAATCTGGAAAAATATTCATAAATTCTGAAATATTGTTTTAGACCTCTGATATGAATTTGGGTTAATTTGGTTAAGTTTTGTTAATCCTATGCTTAGTTGTTCTTAAACATGCTTAAGGGGAAATATGGGATTTTGGCTATGTTTGATCCATTTTAACCCATCTTATTGTTGTTTTGGTGTTTGAGGTCACTACTACATGTTGCTATGACTGTTTGGAATGACTTGTGATTGTTTAGAATAGTTAGAATGGTCGAAAACGTCGTCGAATGGCGTAAACTGCTCGCTGGAAGAACTGCAAGAAATCAGCCCGAACCGGACCGGATCGGTGGAAGCAAAGGCGATCCGAACCGATGGCGTGACCCGATCCGCCGATGCTTGAAGACCACGATCCGACGATGTGATCCGATCCGAGCCCTTCACCACGATCCACCTTCACGATCCGCTAGCAGCTCCGATCGCCAGAAGGAAGCACGACCCGATCCGACAGGGGCCCCACGAACTGATGAAGCACGACCCAACCCGAAGGAGCTTGTCACGAACCGATCCGTGGCGATGGACTTGGAGACCCTGACCCGATCCGCTGAAGGGTACTCGAACCGATCCGATGGAGCTGGAGGACCACGAGTTGATGGCGTGACCCGATCCGAATGGAGGAACTCGACCCGAACCAGTATGGTGACTGCGAACCGAACCAGGAGGCTATGAACTGAATGAAGACCGATCCGGAGGATGATGACTAAAACCCGAGATGCAAAGGTAGTCCAAATGGAAGTTAGAGTTCAGGATCCCGGACCCAGTTGGGAACCAATGAGTTCACTTCATGATTGGGCTTTGCTGCGGGACGTGTGCAAAGGGGTTGTCGGTATTCATAACTTTGGTTCACCACTGAGAGATGGATAGTGGGCTTGTAGTGATAGTTACACGGGATTGGATTCCGTCATCGCCCAAAGTATTAGGTGACCAAAGTAGTGGATATCGTATGCTTTACGCACTGAGTGAGGGATGTGAGGATGATTGCTATGCTTGATTGTTTGACATCACTATGACATGCACACCCCCACCCCCGTTAGCTTCACACCATTTGAAAGGGCACCTTAGAGTGTTGTACAGTATGTAGTGCTAACTCTTTGGTTGCAGGTCCAGATTCAGGTATGATTGGATTATACCTGTTATTATTCTGTTTAGATGCTTATCGCTCATACCAGGCTTTATGTCTGACCCAGAGTTTTATGTCTCTTCTTATTACTCTGGGTGCTCACACGAGCAGACTAGAGACAGGTTATGGTTAGCTGGTGATGCGCGAGTAGCTGATTCGGAGGCGAGCAGGAGGCTTCCACGTATGATATATAGATATTCTCCCTGTGTCGTTGGTGGTCGCTACTTGGGCATTAGTAGTGTACCTCCTTTATCTTGCTTTTGCTTTGAGACAGTTTGAAAAGTTGTAATAATGTTTAACTTTGGATCATAAGCTGTACTTATATTTTCCGCTGCTATGTTAGTTGTTTCAGCTTATGCACTGTTTCACCTGTTTTATGTCAAGTATGTTATTACTATATTTTATTCTATGCGCTGTGAGACATTCTACAGGTTCTTTGTAGATTCTTCGTCTTCTTTCTTTTCTTCTGACGACCGTTCCGTGCCAATTGGACATGTGTACAGCGCACCTTTGGAGTAAATGTCGGTTGGTGCGGGGCGGGCCGTCACAGCTATAGTTGGGGAGTCGAAAAGTGCCGATGATATCACTTTGGCTGCATTGAAAGCCGAACAAGACAAACGCATGCAGCTTAAAGTTGAAGATCTAGACCCCGAAAGCCTTAAGCCTCTCGCAGTGGTGGATGCTGGATCAAGGTTAGTTGTTAAGCTTTCGACTAGATCTATCACAGAAGAACTTGTTAAAAAGTCTTCTCTTGATTCCAGTGTTCCGACTCCCGTGAAGAAATCAGCTGATTCCAGCACTTCAGTCTCGGGGAAGAAAAAACCAAGGCGCATCTTAACTGATGCTGAAAGAGAGGCAAAGGATGCTCGAAAAGCTACTAAGAAGTCCAAGTTCACTTCCAAGTCTAAGTGATGAAGTGCTTTGCTTTATCTTAGTATTTAATTGACCCACAATCGTTGCAGCGAGTGTGGCCTTCGCATCTTCTTTTTGCCTGTTTTCCTGTACAAATTCATACATTTGTGAATAAAAATAATTCATTTCCTGCAATGCCTGTTAGCTGTCAGTTCATTACTTATGTAAAAATTCAAATGTATGTCCTACTCAAGTTGTGTAATGGAATCATAACGGGGGGGGGGGGGGAATATGTGTGTACATATATGCCCCTAGTCAGTCTTGAAAAACAATTCAAGATTAAATTAAAAAGTCTGAATGTCCCCGATTGTTTGGCGGGGGTCACATTCCTTTTGTCATTGATGCCTGTTCTTTTCCGGCATCTTTTATACTCTCCTGTCTTTTGTTCAGGTTAGAGTTCTTGCCAAGGCGGTCTCTTATCTGGGTGCACCTTCACGCCTCGGAGGACGTCGTCTTCCCGTCCTTTATACTCTCTCTCAATTCTTGAGAGTTAAAGTTAAGAATGTCGTCTTCCCATTCTTTATACTCTCTCTCAATTCTTGAGAGTTAGAGTTAAGAATGTCGTCTTCCCATTCTCAATTCTTTAAGCAAATTCGGATAAGTCGATCGTTGTCGATTGTTGATTCAACGGAATCTGGAGGTGATTCCAATATAACGGCCGATTCAAATTCATTGGGGGCTCGATCGTCACCAATCCCTCCTTCCTCCTCAAAACCCAAAGAAACTTCATTTTCTAAAGACGCCTCGTTGCTTTCCCGATTTCCAACCCCGTAGTCTGGACCCTCATTGTCCCATTCTGGATCTGACGGAGAAGATATACCCTCGAGAGTGATTTTGTTAGAGGTTTCCGGGGCTTCTTTCCTCTCAGCTAGTCTGGAAGAGCGTCTGGGTCTCATGGTCATAGAAATATTGAAGAAGCAATAGCACAAATTAGAGCAAATTAGCCCGTATCCCCCCGTGCGTGTGTGCAAACTAAAGTGTGAACAGTGTATGCGGAAAGTGCAAAGCAAATGTTTAAAAGTGCGACGAAAAAGTTTGGCAAGATATAAAGAGTTGAAGTAATTCTTGATGTCCAGTTACGTTCGCAAGGCACTATCCTAACTGTCCATAAGATTGAAGATTATGCCGAAGTTTGATTGGGCCAGTTAGACGAGTTTTTATGCGTTAAGATAGACTGTGCTTTGGTTCGGTTCGGATTCATTCATTGGGATCGGATCGGGGGCGTGACCTTAGGCTTGGAAATCTTATTGAAGCTCAGAAATTGAAGTCGGATCGGATCGGAGGCAGAGTCCCCTAACGGTTCGGATCGGATCATGTAGTTATATTTCTCTTCCATCGTTTTACGATCCAATCCGATCCGGTTAGGGAGGCTCCTTCCCTCCTGTCTTAAATGTCTGCTCCGATCCGATCCGATCTCCTAGATTTCGTTTCTTCTTTCTTTCTTCGCTCGCCCCGACCCGATCCGACCTCTTGAATTTCTTTCCTTCTTCCTTTGTTTTTCACCTTCCATATCCTTCCGAACCGAACCGATTCTCTATCGTCTTCTTCTTCTCCTTCGCCCTCTTTCTTCCCTATCCAATTCCGAGGCCAATATCGTGCTATTCACCCAAATCGAAGCCAAGTGATTTTACGATGGTGCACTTAACGACGAGTTATAGTCTCCTCCATTCCAATCTCGAGACGACGACGAGGGAGGGTCACAGCGGCAAGTTCATCAGAATTCCATGATAAAATAATCCTAGTCGCCTACGAATTCGAGTCGGAAATAATTAAAAAAGGAATCGATCGAAGTTTTATAACCTACCAGTATTATTACTTCGAGAATTTAGAAGAATTTTGAAGGTTCACGAATTAAGTTTTTCTTGTTTTTACAGAACTTCGCAAATGAAACAGTGAAAGTGAAAGGAGGAAGAAGGCGAAGTTTATATAGAAGAAGAAGGTGACTATTCGTCTCCCCATTCGGATCGGCGGCCCAATAGGAGAACCCCTGTTCGGATCGGATGAACAGCCCAGAAGCGAAGCTTGGCCCAATACTCCAGTAAAAGATAGAGAGAAGAGGGGGTCTGTTCGGATCGGATTCCGAACCGAACCGAATTCTTTAGCTCAGCAGCAAACTGAATTGAAATTTGAAGAAAAAGATAAAAACGCAAGGAAAATCAAAAGAGAAATTACCTCGAAGAGTGCTATGCATCGATGGTCAAAGCATGCTCCGTCTCCAACAGAAGCATCCTTTGAGGGGGCAAAATGTTAGCCCACTTTGTGAACTGGGCAACACAAAGTCAAGATAAGAAATATTGAAGAACTTGAAAAACTCTGAAGCGGGTCGGATCGGAGCAGGATAGCGGTTCAGATAGGGTAAAGTCTGCTATTCGGATCAGTGAACTATTACTCTTGGAATTAGAAAGGCACAGCTGTTCGGATCGGAGGGCAATATAATCTCAATTGGATCGGAAAGCCACTTGATTGCTACGAAGATAGATCGGAGCGGAGCGGAGCAGAATAAAGAGAAGAGAGAATTGTTTCCAAGTCAATCCGGGTCGGATCGGATATCCCGATCCGAACCCCTTGTACATGTCCCTCCGACCCGAACCCATTTTTCACATCACTCCCCTGCACGAGCGCCTGGATATCCGGATCGGCTATGACCAGTTCCTGCCCATAACGTCCATTATTCTGATGCGTTGTCAACATAGAAATCCATCCGAACCCGATGCTGATGGGATGGATGACACGTGGCTCCGATCCGGATCGGGCTCTGAGCAAATTCACACCTATAAATACCCCGTCTGGAGACAAAGAAAAGGATCTTTTTTCTGGCACTTTGAGAATCCAACAACCTTCATAACCCGAATTCCAGCACTCCCAGAGAATTCAAATCTTCTTTCATTATTTGTTTTTAGTCAATTGAGTGATTGTAAGTGAGTTGTGAGAGAAATCAAGTGAATATTTCATTGTATTTGCAACTGAATCGTTGAATATAGTGAAAGACAAGTGGACGTAGGCATTTCTTCGCCGAACCACTATAAATCCTGTGTGTTCATTTATATTTTTGATCTCGTTTCATTTTGCTTTTAATCAATTTGGGTGTTAGAACCACTTTTTGGTCTAACAGATAATGTGTTGTTTCCATAGTTCGTCATCAAAAACAACACCACATGTTTTCTTTGAGTCTCATTATACTAATTATAAATTATATATTGATTCATAGTTGCTTTACCCTTATCCCCATGTGTTGATGAAGTGGATAATTTTGTACTACCAAAAAAACTTCAAATACCTACTCTAAATTATGAGAAATGAAACATTTATTTTCAAATTTTCAGAAACATGTCATTGGTATAATAAGCTAAAATGCTTTATAACGAAGATTATACAAATGTAGCAAATTAAGATAAGTTTTCTCATGTAGTTATTTTTATACCCATTGACTCAACGTAGCTAATCCATAAGCCAAATTTAGCTTTTCAACCATCAAAATACTAAATCAATGCAAACAATTTATTATATTTAAGCTACGTAGAACCTACTGGCTAAATTAACAATTATAGCTGCTTCATGAGACATTACTATTTTTTGTCAACACGGAAGTAAATAAATTACATAACTGGGGCATTGCACAGACAAAGTGATCCTAAAAAATTGGAATGGAAATTATAAGTTGAACGACAATAATAGTCGTATACAATACTGGTTCCTGAGCAGAAATTGTGTTTTTGATACACAACTGAGATCTAGAATTGACACATAATTGGGGCATAACAAAGCCTAAGTGATTTCAAAAATGTTTCCCATTAACAAACTAACATCATAAGCAACAACGTGATAATGAACAGTTTTCTGATCAGTGCAAATAGGAACACTGAACAAATCTTATCGGTACAAAAATGAGATAAAAGGCATCCGAGTTAAATTGAAATGAAGATTAAGGAACAGCAACAAAGACAAAAAGCTAACTACGCATATAATTAATCATTATAGGAAAATATGAAATTAACAGATGAACTCCTATCGCCACATTTCATGATAATCACAAATGATTTAGAGAAGACTTCCATAGCCAATCGTAACTGGAGGGACAGCGATATGATTCATTGCAATGAACACCATGTTAAGGTAGGTAACCAATATATTTTTTATAATTACATATTCCAAGATAATACTTTTTGAACTACAAAATAATGTAAAAATAAGATAACTAACACAGTGCGTAAGTTAGCAGCACCTAGTTATGTCAAGGTTGTAGAAGTGCAAACAAAGAATACAGTTGTTTTAGAATCAAAGATCTACCTTTTCTATTATTACCGATACCGAATATACTAACAAAACAACGCTGTATAATTTATTATCAACGTGAAATTTTTTAAGCAATACTGTTGAAAAATCCTCTTCTAATTGTTACTGCTTTGGAAAATGAATACAGATGCAAATGCAAATTTTAGTGTAATAATAAACGATAAAGGTGGTAAATGCTAAGCGTCAACACATTCATTTCATTGGAACAAAATTTCAAATCGTATTGGCAATTGTATGAAATTTCATTTCTATCTTTTTCCAGATGCAGATACACTAATATTTAGAAAGGCTTTACTTTTAATGAAAAGAAGAGTTGAAGATAATATCCATTAATGTATGTTTTAATGGATCTATTTAGCAACTCTGTAAATTGTTGGAGTATTTTTAAGAACTGATTAAAAATTTGCAATATACTCTCAAATAGTCTAAATGTTATGTGTGATAATTACAAATAACTCATTTAACATAATGAAGACAAAATAAAACAGTACAGTTGTGGACATTCAATTTGGTGAATCTAGGCATATTAATTTTCTATAATAAGGAAGAATGTTATGATACTGCTCTCGGCCTTGGGTAGAAAAAAATGTTAATCAAACCAACTTAATCATGTATATAGTTCAGAAATCAAACCAACTTAATCGTGTATATAGTTTAGAATTTGTAATGTTTACATGTGACTATATAATAACATTTACAGGTGACTATAATAACATTTACAGGTGACTATATAATAACATATATATTTAGCAAAATGAAAAAACTGGGATTAAAATTTATTTGCATCCTTGTGATGCAATTTAAGTTCATTTTTTTCATTTCTGACTGTTGCAAAAATGGCTAATAAATAATATACCTTCAAACAAAAAAGGTATCGACTAAGCATGACTCTATTCATTTTTTCCAATCATAAAATCAAATCAAGTTACATCAAAGAATATTTTGTGATTATATGTGAATTTATGGAAAAATCGTACAATATTTCATTTAACTTTAGGCGTAAATTTTGGAATGAACATTGACGTACTGATGAGTGCACAAAAACCCAAATCATGTGTATTCTGCAAAAAATTATGCATCTAAGGTTAAATCAACTTCAAAAGCTAACTATCATTTTGATTTTTGTTAAACCTGTCTACATGATGTAAATTATTCTATATAACACAATTATAATTATAACGTTTAAGTATTAGAAACTAAAAAAATAGCTAGGATTACCATAATGGATTTAACATGGTTTCTGAAGTAAATGAAAACGGAAGCCTAATTCTAATCATTAATTTCAGAAAAGATAGAGTAACACGAAATCATATTACAATAATAAGATAACTGAATTAGGAAATCGTTAAAAGTACGAATGGTAGGTAGTTTAATTACTCAAAATTAAAGCAGCTGTACATGTTAGGGTTTTCAATTCACCTTGTAGACATCCCACATCTTTTGCTGATATGAAACCCTAGTCTCCATGCGGTTGTTAAAAAGTTATTAATGGGCGCTGGAGTAAATCAAAGATGGACATGAAAGATTAGTTTATGGAAAAATAAAATGGTTATTCAGTGTGGTCAGTTGAAAATAGAGGTGATTATGGAGAGTTGGTGTAACAACCAAACTTTGAAATTATGAATTTTTTTTTGTTTGGTTGCCATTAATTAGACATGTTAACAAATCGGGAACTGATTTCTGCTTGCCTATTTTAATAACAGATGTCAATTTGTATTTCAAAGATTAAAAAAAGTCCGGAAATGAACAATATTTTTATTATGGTCAGTCCATGCACTGGAAACATTAGCAAATAAATAAGCACTGCTGCAAAAGGTTGGTAACATTGCATTGCATACTCATATTTGTTGTAGCAGTAGCAGAGTACCCGAAAATTTCTGAACTGGATTCTCATTTTGGTCCAACACCTTTGAAATAGTAATAGCATCAGTAGGGAGAATGATATTCAAGAGTATGATATTCTCTTATTAACATGTAAAGACAGTTATAAATATTTAATTATATAGACCTTTATAAAAACACAGCAATTTTAGACAAACCTACAAAATGTACAAACGATACCAATGCTTTTGAAATGCTCCTAATTTTTATACCTACTGCTAAAATTTGCAACTGGATTAATCCATTTATTTGGGATATATGTATATTATGGAAATCACAACAAACTAAAATAGCCTACAGCTTGCAATAAAAGTGGAAAACATCAAAGCATAAAGGTAAAATGCAAAATGCAAAAATAACTGAACAAAAATAGGCATAATATAGGATTGAGCATGAGCATAAGAGGTAAATTTACAGGAAATCGAAAGGCAACTTCCTAATATGATGATATCCTGACTAAATGTATAGAAGATGCCTGACTCTACTATAGAAGTTGATTTTTCTTTCTCTTTTCGTACAGAAAATAAATATGTACATTTATTAAAGAGGCAGAAAATTAAAACACATGGAAGGCGAACTATGTATTCAAAACGAAAATATTAGAGCTCTTTCGGATTCTGTTGATCAAATTGCAATAAAAACATCGAAAATAATAGCTAAAATAAGCTAGCGGTAAATAACCAAAATAAGGGTTGTTGGAGTACCTGATCAGGGATTCAGAAGGCAGGGTTTGCAAAATCAGAGGCGAAGCTTTTTGATATTATTTAGAGCAAACGGAGATGAATGACGATAGCCTTGTTCGCGGAGGCAATGATTCAAGTTGATTATTGGCTCTGGGTCGATTGGTTATTGTATTCAATTGAAAGAGTGGAAGTTGAGCACGTGGTATAATTGAAAGATGACGCACATGTGACGGTTAGGATATTCGTTTGAGAAATCGACGGCATGGCTTGGAGGATTTGAGGGATACGTATATCAATCGAACAGCAAAGGCCATTTGATTGATGGTGAAACTGATTGGAATAGAAGAGAAGGGGAGGAAATTAAGATTTGCAACCGTTTATGAAATTTTACGGAAGAAAAGAGGGCATGGATTAGTAATAGATAGATTCTTATCGGAAAATATATATGAAAAATGCTTTTGGCTGATATAAACCTGAATGCGTTTTTATGTAAGAATGAGAAACTTAAGTTTGACACATATAGAAAATACTACCACTACTCCTAAGTTATATCGTGTACGTAAATAGAGACCGATACTTAATACCCCAAATGAATCTCGTCCACATTAAATAGAAAAAAAAAATAGGGTCGGGCTATTGCCACCCCTATAAATACTCTTCACACCCCGTCTATTTGAAAAAAAACTACACATCCCACATTTTTCTATTTTCACCCCATTTATTTCCAAATGTGTCCTTCCACTTAATCAAACTTTTTTTTCTCTTCTTTGAATCTGCATTTCATTTTTACTGCCCATTCTAAAAAAAATCAGCAAAAAAAAAAAAAAAAAAAAAAAGCGACATGTTGTTACGTAATATTGTCGGCTGAAAGCGTTGTTATGTAAATACCGATGTATTTTCGTGCTTTATGCAAAGTATAGTTTCGGAAAAGACTTGAATTTACAAATTTCTACGCTTAAATCTACCGTTGTTTTTATTTTTCTATCGTTGATTGTGAAATGTTTGAACTATTTTAAGGGACTTAGGTTTTGTTTACATAAAATCTCTGACGCCATGCTTTGATTACTAGGTTATTTGAATTGTAATGACATCAAGAAACAATATGCATTTATATATCTAATTAATATTTAAAGGGTAAAATTGGAATTATAATTTTAAATTTTTTAGTGGGGGGTGAAGAGTAAACAGTGGGGTGGAAATAGCCGGACCCAAGAAAATATGTCGATTTTTTACTACAAAGCCAACTATAAGGATGTGTAATAAAAGAGTACAATGTGTTTCATCTTAGGAATTGCAAGCAAACTGATAAAGCACTGTCAAAATCGCGTGTTTGGAATAATTTTATATTTTCAATTGGAAATTAGTCATCAAACATGAAAAATGCAATGTATAATCATAAAAATAAAGGTACATAATATTGGTTGAAGTATTTCTTAAAAGAATACGTACTCGCTCATTCTGCCAACCATATTACACACTTGATTCAGAAATAACCGAGAAATTAATAAGTGGATGATATCAAGTAAAAGTATAGAATCATTATTAATCAACTAAATTTGAGTAATTATAAAAATAAAAATTTTAGGTAAACATTTTAAGTTGATCTGGGCCTGATCTAAAATTTATAACCCACTAGGATTTTTTATTTTTTTGACTCGAGTTTACCTTCAAATTCGTTGTATCAGTGAAATATAACGAACATTGCAAATAATTATACCAAATTTCTAAAAGATTTAACCATGAACTAATATAAACTATTTAACTGCCCCTTCACCATTATCTAATGTATACATATTGACATTCAAATTTAAATTATTAATTGTTTAATTAATATTCTCACTACCAAAGATTAAGATGCATGCAAATTTTGGTTTGATTATTAGTGTTTGAAAGTATGAATTTGATCGAGAAGCAAGCATATTTACTGAAATAACAATATGTACTAAGAAAATGCTACGCAGTGAGTTCTTTTTTTTGGATCTAGTCTAAAATGCATAACAATAGAAACATAAACCAAAGATGGTTCATAAAGCCAACTTATGGTTACATGAAGAGGAAATGGAATTCAGTTCGTCGTCCATGAGCTTTGTGTGGATGAGACAATGCAATGCACAAAAAGATATTGTTTAATAATGGAAAACATATTAAATAATTGTATTGTATGTTAAATAGAGAAAAGTATGAAATATTAAAGTAAAATCATATTAAAGATAGTGCCAATAATAAGGAAGAATTAAAATTTGGGTCAAATTATCAGACGACACAAATGCGATCTGCACATAAAACCGGTAAGCGAAGAAAGATACCATATAGCAGGCAAATAGTGATTTTAATCATTAAGGATTTTATCCCCTATTACCACCATATGTTCTACGGCTTGATCATTAAATTAAATATTAAAGCAACATAAGCGCAAAAAAATAAATTACAAAACTATACCGACAAAAAAGATAAATTAGAATTGAATAGAAATTTTGAAATTGGACAGGTAACGCCAACCAAATAGCTTGTATATAAAATTAATCTACAATAAACTAATAAAAATATTATTAAATGTATAAATTTACGATATAAAAATTATATTATTGAACAAAATTTGTAGATTAAAAAATTGGTTACCATCTAATGTATTGGCAAACCATGATTTCAATCGCTAACCTAAGATTACTGCACAATAAATTATGAATGATTAACAAATTAAACAAAACTTCAATATTTATTCTGCAAATTATTCAACTCCGTTAGTTGATGATTAATGAAACCATAATAACAACTAAAAAAAAACATTCCATACTCGATCAATTGTAAGGATGATATAGATATGAACGTAAATACATGCTATATACGAAGATGGTTATACAAACTAAAAAGCATTAATTCAGTTAGTTTATAATGACAATAACAACCTCCAAACAGAAACGAATACAAACATAAAAAATTGGTTCAAACTTCACATCAAACGGTTATAATATGTTACTAATTATGAACATGAAGTTTTGGTACAAATTAAAAGAATATGCAATCTCATTTTAGCTAACGATAACGTAAAGGACGTACCATTTTTGTAAGAACGCTGCAGTTATACAGATAATAGATGAGTAGACTGAATTTGTACATGTGCGACGAATTTTCCTCTCTCCGTGTTACCTATTGAACTTCAATTATTGAAAACCATAGCTGGATGATAGGTGGAAGGCATGCGCAAATCCCTGAAATTAAGTAGAACAATGATTAGTTAACACAATAGTAGTACACCAACTAAATTGATGAAAAAACTTTAAAAACATAATAGTTTGAATTGACATGAAGTTGCACGAAATGATATCCGAGTCGAACATGATTATATCTGTGTGGATATTATTCAAAAACTTGAACCCTAGCTTCATAGAAGGCAAATGAAGTGCAGATCCGTCAAAATCAATTGGAGTGACAATTTAATCTAACAGAAAATGCAAACAACTGGAAGTTAGAACAATAGGTCCTACTAATTTGCAACGAAATTAAGGTGATAAAAAAAAGTCAATAAAACAATTTTGAACCTATATTGCAGGTAGATTGTTCGACCTGTGATTCGCTATATTTCCCAAGTACGATATGTTACAATCTACCTATGTAAATGGAACTGATTACAAATCCTCAATTGTATGCATAATATTGAAGTGCTACATATTAAAACATTTATATTTAGTGCAACCCCATGCCTTAATATTTGAATATATGGGGAAAAATGTGTGGATGTTAACGCACGGACAGTCAATTTGGGCTGAAACAACATTTGTAAATAAAGTAAACAAATTATGCCCATCAAGCATGGTTTCATTGGGTCAAACATGTGTGTAATATTTCTTCATAATCTGATGTAATAGGCTTTAATTGTATGATATTTCAGAAATATGTGAAATGATTATTTTGCAGCTGATAGAAGAAAATTGGATAACAATACAATGTTAAAACAGAATGAAAATATTGTTAACAGATTAAGGCATTAAACAATCACAGCTGCCACTTGAAACCAGTACTATAAAAAACAGAACTAATTATGCTAAAAATAGAAGGTTTGAAATAGTTGATATGTGAAGCAACTTAGTTGGGGACTGAAATTGATTGGTACAGTAGATCATCAGCCTGTTCACCTAAAAAAAACCTATCAGTTACCCCTTTCGATTACGAACAATCTTTAATTTGAAACAGGAAACAAATATGACATACCAGACAACTAAAAATAAATCTTGAAATTATGTTGTACCGAACATCGTACATATAATACCGTCAAATCTGTATAGAATCCCAGATTTTATTACAAATGTACAAAATTACTAATCTTATAGTTTCCGAATTTGCAGAATTTATGATTGAACCGATGCGTATTAGACCATGAGTGCAGACATTGATGAGGCTGAAATAATTGGTACACGGAGAAGGAGAGATAGAGGGCGACTATTTCAGGGTTCGCTGATCTACGGTTATGAAATTGCGAAGATGAGGGCAAATGAGAAAATAAGGGATTTAACGGACTGAAATAAGTTGGACCGACGGCTGACGGAACAGATGGCTGTAGACCGAAATAATCAGTACATGGAGGAGAGAGTGGGGATCGTTTTAGGGTTCGCTGACGTGATGTTATGAAATTGGGAAGATGAGGGAAAATGAGATGACAGGGGATTTGTTGAATGAAATGAAGTGAACGCCGACAGTTACGTACGGATCGATGTAATTCATTAGTAGGACACGTGTTTAGATACAAATTGCTTGGTTTATGCTTTCCAATATAACTAATAAACCAGTATTACTGCAGAGAAATCATTGGAGAAGCGCGATATGCTATATCATGTTTGTCCTGTTAACCTTGTCATACCTGCCTATTATGATGTTGTCTCTTTTATCCACTTTATATGTCTGTCATGGTATTTTTACTTATTTATATGCTAAAAGTAACTGGATTTACCAGACTTTATGTTTGACCAATTTTGTTTTTTCTTCTTTCTCTTTCGTTTCCCTCCAGGTTCTTAGGGTGGGAATACTCAAGCTTGACCAGGATTCTACTTCCATTCTGCTTGGAGCTGCATAGATGTATTGCTCGAGCTCTTATCCTTTCTACTATGGCTAATTTTTTATTTGGTGAATTATGCCTCTTTTATTATTGTACTCTGATGTCTTAAGTACAAGACAAAAAATTTAAGATGATGTATTGGGTTTATGTTTTTTCAGGCTTATGATGTTTTGAACCATGATGCTATATTTTCTGCATTAATAAAATTTTAAATTCCGCTGCTATTTTATATCTGTCTTGTAATGTTTATGTTTCTATTTACCTATAACGCTTCACGGAACTTAATGCATTCTCTTAATGAGTGATAATAACGGATGTAGGGTGTCACATTCTCGTGCTTGCCCAGAGATTGGAAGAAACCGAGAAACAGCTCGAAGCCTAAGTTGGGCAAAGCATGAAGTTAATCCATCGACTCCAACGACATGCTCAACGAAACATCCCCGCTTTCCAGCAAATAGGAGCATCCAGCCTCCTCTAAATTATGTCTCCTCGAGCTCCACTTTCGTCTCTCTTCCCGACAACTGAAGCCCTAATCACAAAATCAACCTCGGGAATATTGGAATCGCTTTCAGTGTGGGAATGCGTCATCCCGACCATTCCCGGCTTGAACCTAATCTCGACCAAGGGACTTGTGCTCAATCCCCTACTAGGCAGACTTAGACCACCACGAGTCTGAACTTGGCACCTATGCTTCCAGCGACTGACTAGGCCCAAATTCACCTGAACCAACCTCCATGAAATATAATCGAGGTCAAAGACTCACAAAATGATAAAAAACCTTCCTCCGAGAAGGCGCCCTAAGCTCCATACAACCCAAATGGATCATGGTCGCTGGAATTCGACGGAGATCCAAGTTGTTCTTCTTGCCGACAAAGTCCGTAGGATCATGATGGAATAGCGAGGGCATTCCCACGATGTTTGGGAAACCAGTACGAGCTGTAACCCCTTCACACTGGCTATCCACAATGATGAATGGCCTAAATACTGCAACATGCCAAAACTCACCGCTTACTAGGGGAACTCTAGTCCTCGGAACTTCATTAACCATTACGAAAGGCACATAGATTCATTCCGCGCTACCGACGCCAAAGTGCAAGTACTTCCCCATCTTTCTCCAAGATGTGGCTTTATCATGGTTCTCTCGACTCTTAGCAGGAACCGTCTCAACTTTTGACCAACTCTCCAGGGGTTTGGTCGCGCAGTTTAGGATGCACGTCGTAGTGTCCGAAGACATCCTCTCAGTCTCAAACATTTACCAAGGAACCGATGAAACTCTCAAAAGCTACTTCAAAAGATTCAACACTGCCTTGGCCGAGGTCAAGGACCCTACCCTTCGAACCATACTCGTCTATGTTGCAAAGGGCATAATACCCACTTCCAAATTCAAAGAGTTGATCGACCGAAAGCAGCTAAAGACATTGGAATATTTCTATGAGAAAGCCAACCAGTTTCTGAGCCATGAGAGGGATGTAGGAATCGAGCTACTCGACCCAACCATCTCCACATTCCACATCAAAGTGAAATCCAAAGCTCGGAAATCTATGACTCTGATTCTCCGAGCAAACTGGATCAAGACAACAACAAAGAGGCCAGCCCTGACAGTCCTCTATTCAACAACTACTCCCTTCTGGAAGAGCCCTTCTGCCATTAGAGTCTTAATAAGCACCAACAAGATCCTCCGAGTAAAGTCCCCGAGCCTTCGAACGCTTACCATGAACTTCACTCAACCGGGACAGTCATCGACTAGATCCCCCGGGATCATCCTTCGACTCAGCAAGATTGCAGCACCAATAAGTGGCTTAGATCTCCGGCGCTACAACACCTCGTATTGTTTGAGTTGCACTCTGTTGTTTACTCTTAGTTGTAGACTGTCTCCAAGCATGTGCTTTGACATGCTACTCAAGTTGCTAGCATGGTCTACTTTGATGTAACCTTCGTCTGAAGTACCGTAACTGCAACTATAATTGAGCCAACTCACCGACTACTTACTCTTGAAACTAGGGGCAAGCTCCAAAAGTCCAACGGATTTAGCTCTACCTACCTATGCTTAGGCGTACTCTAGCGGCAGTTATTGGCACCACTAATCCAAGACCAATAGACTTAGACGACCACCCTATGATTGTATGCACTTTGGAGTCGGTCTATCGGCTCTATTCCACCAGAACTTTGCAACACCTAATCGAGAAAGAAGTTCACCCACTCTTACTCTGCCCATCTCGAGTCTTTCGAGAGTAGAGTTTCGATCAATTCAACCCTAAATGCAACGCCGAGTCATGATAGTCGAGCACTTGGGGCCATAACTTCCATGGCATAGTTGACTCTAAGGTCGTCATCGGAGATACTGGTTTGCAACTCATTCGCACTTTTGCATCCCTTATCAGAGGAGAAATGTGAACGGAAAGCAGGTCCTCTTCTGCAAAGAACACCTCCTTTTTATTATGCCATGGCCCTTCTCCTCTTCCTGAAACGAAGCAACCGGGAAGTATTACTTCAGGCATGTTCGAAAGCAGGCCAAGGGGCACTAGTCTACCACTAGTCTTGTGGTCGTCCTCAATGATGTAGTGGTCTCTAAGGTCTTCATTGGAAATATCGGCTCAGGACTCGTTCTCACCTTTGCCTCCCTCATCGGAAGCGAAACAGAGACGGAAAGCAAGCCCTCTTCTCCGAAAGACACCTTCTCTTCGTTGTATCATAACTATTTCCCCCCATATGATGCTCTGGCCAACTTCCAGTCAGTTGGGGGCACTTCGGGACGCACTACCAGAGGCACTACCACTGAAGGCAGGCCCGAGGGCACCAGTCCTTCACCAGTTCTTGCATTCTTACTAATGTCGTCCTCTATGCCATTGTGGAGCGGGCTTTTGGGAGAAAACCACAGTGCAGAGAAGATGATCTAGAACCAAAGTCTTAGCACCATAGAAGTCCTCTACGACTTCTCTCGATGCTAAGGCTATCTACATATGAGCATCCCAAAACGCGATGACAACATTTAGTTTTAATGACTAAAACCATAATCATCACCAACCACCGAAGAATTCCTCGATCGAACTGCGATTGCGACGTGATTGGACTAAGAATCGAACCCCGGAATTGACAAATCGACCATATATACACATCTTATGTGCAAATAAGAGTGGTCAGTAAATGGGTTCGCTTCTCGAATGTTACGCCAACCAGCTATGTTGCATTCGACTTCAATCCAATCCAATTATGCGACGTTGCATGACGATCCAAACTTGCCAAATAAGACTTAGAACTGAGGAGAATTTGTCAAGTATGCGAGTCCGGGGGCAGCTCTCTATCGATCCCTGCGTCGACTTGGCCTCCGTAGGACCCGAGATAGATCCCTACTAGTTCCTGCATCGGCATCACCTTCATCGCAACCATTGGAGCAACCATCTTGGAAGCACGCCCACCTCGCGGAGAAGGCGATCTGAAATCAAAGTTTAGACTCCAGAAGTTACTGACATTTCATCAGTGTCGAGACTCCACAAAAATGGATACTTCGAAACGCAATGGCAATCTTTGGTTTTAACAACCAAAATCATTGTCATCGTCGCGATACTTGAATCAAGATGCGACCACGTCGTGATTGGGTTTAGGATTGGACCTCGAAACTGACGGCTCAATTTTATGTCCACATCCTATGTGCACATACGAATCGCCAGTTCAAGCAAGTCCATTCCTCGCGTGTCACGCTAAAAGGCTACAACACGTCAATACTGATCCGATCACGCGGCGTCATGAAATGATTCAAGTTCGCTAGCTCGAGCTCGAAATCAAACAGACAAGGTAGCTTGGTGCAGTCTTTGGAGTACAAAATTTTATCTCGTGTTCCTATGCACTTGCTAAGTTATCATGTCCCTCAAACCAACTTTGAGCCCCTGAAAAACCTAGAAGATTTACTAAGTGTCCTTTATCGGGCTATGGTCATATTCACTTGCTTTTGAAGCCTCGTATACCAAATCAATATTGACTCAACGACCGCTCATGTACTCACTAACCGTCCCAGTATATGCGATTGACATTTGAGTCTAGTTCCTCTTCGGAAACAAACCTATATGATTAAACGCCGCAACATATGCCATATATTATCCTTATGACAACGGTCGTGTATACGAAATTTGAAGCTTCGACTGCTGAAACCTACTTGGATTATTAGACGATCGTGTACTTACGAATCCAAGTGATTCAATGGAACACATCAAACAGTCAAGCTTTAATTCAACGATGATTCGATACCCAACGTACGCGATTGTGCGCCCAAGCCACGATCACACATACATGCTTTCAAAATTTCGATGATCAAACTGACTTGATTTGTTAGCCAAATGTGTGCTCATAGGCTTAAATGATTCAAGAGTGCACACCAAACGATCAATTCCAGATCTGACAACTTTTTGAAAGCTTACTTGCATGATCACAGGCCCACGATATACAATTTAATGTCATGTTACTTATTCCAACTCCGATTGCATCACACAAAATCACGTGTGAGCGTGTGAGCGCATACGCAACCCAACCCGACGACGAACCATTTACACTTCGGTGTAACTGGAGGTTGGTAGCTAACGTTTAAATTCTTGAATCAACAGAGATTAGATGACTCACACAGGTTCCAACATGAGCTACAAGATTTAAGCGAGCCAAAACTCTCAACAATGCTGGAATCCCAAACTTATACCAATAGCCTTCAACAATGCATATCAATCGCTCCGAAGTAGAGCACTCCCGGTGTACAACTCAATGGGAAGGTCACGACCGATCGCTAAGCACAGGTGCAGATCTTTCCGACCATCGCCAAACTTGTGTCATTTCAAGGCATGTCATGTTAACACACGACATACTTGGGGGGCAAGTGTTAACCGACATTTTGGGCTGGTTACCAGAAGCAGCCTAGGCCCGAACGACTAGGCCCATCATGTGGTTCATCGGCCCAAAAGTGTTGCCAACATCCTTAAGAATCAAGCCAAGATGGGCTCGCACGAGAACATTCGCCACAGCTCATCAAACTACTCTCGAACAATGCATGTCACGAATCAAGTGTGCGCACTAAGAACTGTGTGATTGTATCGGGGAAATTATGGTTCTGGCACTAGAAGACTCAAGTCGGGCCATTAGCAGAATTTCGCATTCCTCAGATGCGAAATTCAACAACATCGAAGATCGCTCGCCTGTCACGCATCGATCACCTCGAAACATGTGGCCGTGCTAAGTGGATTACTTCAGAAAACTTTCCCCAATTCCACAAGACCTCTTCTTCATAGCCTTGCGCAACATTACCCGTTCAGCTCCAAAAGCATGCACACCATGGCTCGACCACCTTCCGAATCTTGCCCAGATAATTCCTTTTATTTCCTTCTCCGTCCGAGATACTTATTTCCTAATCCCTCCGGGATACTTATTTCCTACTCCCTTTGGGATACTTATTTCGTACTTCCTCCGATACTTATTTACTTCTCCCTTCTGGATACTTATTTCCTTCTCCCTCCGGGATTCTTACTTCCTACTCCCACCTACTCCACATTCTATAAATGCCCCTTGCTCATTCTTCACAAGGTTTGGCACTTTGCTCTCTTCACACCTTAAGAAGGACCTTGGATACCATTAATGGCTTCTTGGGAACCTTGGGAAGAAGAAGACCGGACTCCCGATTTCCCGATACACCCCGTAACTCCAGATTTCCCAATACACCCCGGACCTCTAGATTTCCCGGTACACCCTGAACCACCAAATTTCCCAGTACACCATGGAACCCCAAAATTGCCGGTACACTTTGGACCTTCAGATTTACCGGTACATCCCGGGCATCCAGATTTCCTGGTACACCCCGAAATCCAGATTTTCTAGAACTCCAGATTTCCCAGTACACCCCGGAACTCCAGATTTCCTGGTATACCCTAGACTCTAGATTTCCCGGTACATCGCGGCCCTCTAGATTTCCCGGTACACCCCCGGTCTTCTAGATTTCCCATTACACCTCAGTCTCTAGATTTCTCGGTACACCCCGAACCTCCAGATTTCCTGGTACACCCCGGAACTCCATATTTCCTGGTACACTCCGGACCTCTAGATTTCTTGGGACACCTCAGACCTCCAGATTCCTAGTACACCACGGACCTCAGGATTTCCCGGTACACTCCAGAACTCCGAATTTCCCGGTACACCCCGGACCTCCAAATTTCCTGATACACGGCGGACCTCATATTCCCGATACACCTCATATCTCAAAATTCCCGATACTCCCCACACCTTGGATTTTCCCGACAGATCCTGGACCTCATATTTTCTCGACACATCCTGGACCTTGGAATTTTCCGATACCTCCTGGACCCCAGAACTCTTCGACTGCTCCCAATCAGCAAGGAAACTTGACAACAAGGATTGATTGAATATCGTTAATCATTGTAACTTCTTGTAATGATGTTTATCATTGTACTTTGTTGCAAATGAACAAAATCAGCAATGCCTTTAAAGTGTATGTAGGTTCAATCTGAATTGAACCACTATAAATTACTGTGTTCTTTACCTTCTCGCATACGATTACTGCATCTCGCATACTTTTCCTCTCTGGACATTTAGTTTCAAAAATTTTGAGCTCTCGAGCATTGGCAACCATTTTTGGGCGTCAATAGTTCTAGAAATCTTTACAAATTTGCAATCCAAGCTCGTCACCAATGACGGTGGTGTTGGAGGCACCATCCAAGGTAGGATCGACGTTGCCACGCTGTCACGAAGTACCATGAGTTGATTAGAGAAATGCTTTGAAGAGGTTCAATGTCTAATTGGTGAGATGTAGGATGATGATGGATTTTCGGTTGTTGAGGAAGATGATGGGATAAGTTCAAAGCCTTTGGAGTGAAGAAGGAAGTTAATTTCGGTTCGAAGTCTCTAGAGTGTATTGTGTGGTCCACGAAGCTTGTAGAGAGGAAGAGTTGTAATGTAGAGGAGGAAGCAATGTGTTCTAGGCTCCATTTAGGGCAACATTGAACTGTAGGAATGTAGGTTTGAAGAGGCTAAGGAAGATAAATTTGATGAAATCTCCGAAATTCGGGTCGGCATTGCTATTTTTCAATCTGGATAAGGTCGCTTAATATGCCAGTTGGTCGCACCGAAGAGAGCGTGAAATAGAGAATAATTGGAAGTAAGTATATAGGTCTGGATTGATATGCATGTATATTGACCCGGACGAGCCAACCTTATGGATGTAACTTCATAGTTGTCGACTCGGGGTTATCGACCCAAGTATGTTGAGCCAATCCTGGTCGAACCGACCTTTGAGTCTTAATGCCTTGAACAAATTTCAATAAAACCTGTCACCTTTAATGACAATAAACCAACTCTGAACATTTGGTGAGTTAGGATAGAGCATATTAAGACACTTGATGTTACATATGGTTTCGAATTACCCGAACATGAGAACATCATTTCCTATTAAAATACGATGCGGAACCATTGACGGGTGAGATTTAGTTCGGTTGGGAATAGCGGTTTTCTGAGAAGAATTTTCGCACACTTCTAATGTTGTTCTTTGCTTGTCATTCCAGTATACTTGCATTACACGCACTACACTAGTACACATACGGGGGGTTACAGGTTGTTCACTCTAACCAATGACGTTTCTTAGATAGCACAGTTGAAATGTCTGGGAGATACCAGATCAGATTCTCCGAGGTAGAGAAGGATAAATTGACCCAACTAAATCCTGAGAAACACATCAACTCTCAAATGGATTCAGATGATGACTCGCATTTCATTGTGAAGAATCATGATGAAGAAACAAGTTCTTCTGAGGCAACTTCGATAGAGAAAGAACTAAGATGTGTAGGACAGCGTGAAGCTCCTGATATTCTTTGTGGTGACATTTTTCTAAATAATCCAGTCGACTCCTAACCCTCTACATGGATGAGGGTAAGTTGAAAATACTAAGCGTGAAGTAAAGGATTCCCTGGGAAAATATTTGGATTCCTACCTAAGACGAGATTGCCTACAATCCACCAGATGACTTTATGGCTATAAGTCGGAAAATGTGCACGGTTGGATGCATCTTTCCATTTAGTCTGTTTATCGTTAACTTCCTTCGCTGCATGAAGGTAGCGCCGATGTAGCTACATACGACAACATATTCTTGTTTACTCTCCTTGTATATAGTGTATAGAGAGCATCTGGGTCAAGAGCGATCTTTAATGATGACTTATTTGTCTACAACTTCAAGCACTGAAAGGACGCAACTCCTTCATTTCTCTACTTTTAATCCTCCTAAGACAAGTAAATTATTAAGGAAAGATTCAGTAAACTAGGAGGCATAAGACCTGAATGGCTCTATGTTCCTTTGCAAGAGGGTTGCACTAGGAGAATGGTCTAGTGCGACAAGTGTCGAACCTTAGGTTGGTCGTCTTAACTTACTGGGAAATTTCATACTTTTGCTACCCTTTGCAGGTGTCACTCCGGCCAAGCACATAGGCCAAGTGTATCGTAGTTGCATGGTCATTCTACGAAATACTCCGGAGAGCAGTTGGAGCATTAGAAGATGCATTTATGATGAGTTCCTATACCACTTCCAACTACTCGGTCCCAATCGGTCTGTGGGAGTGGGTGGAGCTCAAGCTCCGGCTATAACACCAATTATCGTGCCCTCATACAGGAAACCAGCACCAGCAGCCCCATAACCTCAATTCTAGACCAGGGGTGCTTCGAAAAAGAGAAGTGGCCCTGGGCCCAGTCATGACTCGGTGAAAATGGAAGTGGAAAACAAAAGTCCTTAGAGAAAGCGATTGAAGAAAAATTCAACAGCCCTCCTTCGAAAAAGCCAACCGTAGACGAGCCATGTCTTAGGACTCTATCTCCATCTAAGTCCCCAGCCCAAGGCGTTCAGTCAAGGGACACCGACTCGCTCTTCTAGGGCTTAGGCGACTTGCCACTACTGGATATTATATACACCTCTCAAGATTTGGATACTACTTTCTTCCCAAGGTCCGAGGAAGAGACTATTCTTGCGAAGGCTGGGGAGACAACTGCTGCAAGCTTGACTCTGTGTTCTAGTCCATCTGGGGGCACTAGGATATACACAACCCAAGCACTGCACGTCGCATTAACTTTTTCTTCTGTGAATACGAAGTGCTAACTTGAACATTTTTCTCAAATTACATGTTCCACGATGAAAGTGGGGAATTACCATAGTCAGTTTACCACTAGCTTGCACAGAAGTAATCCCTTTAGTCAAACCTCTTCAGGAAAAATGAGACAGCGAGTATAAAGAGAGGTGTGCCTACAAAAGGGAAGTAAGAAAGCATGAACGGGAAAGGTGGTATCGGGAGGATCAAGAGAAAAGGGAAAAGCAGAGGAAACGAGCTTAGGAGAAGGAGCATGAAAAAGACAAATGCCATTTTGCTTCCTATTCTTACAACAAAACCTCCTGGGTGTAGGAGAAGACGATAAGCGAGCATTCCTAGACAAAAAGTTCTCAACACAGATCTACCACTGATCCCTTTCAATTATCAAAATGTTTTGTTTCCAAGGGTCGGGATCCCATCGTTCCCTGTAGGGGCACAAATAAAGAACCTCATCTAGCTATTCCTCCTAGGAAGCAGATGACTCGAGAAGAGAGGAAGAAGGAGTTGGAAAAGGCTTTTCCTTAGCACTATTTTTCTCAAATCGTATTCATGGCTAATATGAAGCCAATCCCAAAATCGTTTGATGACCAGGTTAGGGCAAACGCCAATCTCACCCTTTCTCGATATCGTGAAATGTTGACATACTCGAGGCGACTGTCTGAAGTCATCAAGGGTCTGGAGATTGAGATAGCTAAAATGAAGTAGGAGTGGGAAATAGAGAAAAACATCCTCGAGCTTACAAAGAAGGATTTGACTGAATGTAAAACTCAGCTTGTTGCTACCAAGAAGCTATATGGCATTACCAAAGAGGAACTAGATAATCTGCTGGTGAGACTCAATACTGAGCTCAACCATTGGTCTCTTATAACTAAGTCGGACAAGGATGAGTTTCTACTGCTAAGGGAACAAAACAAACCCCTTAATGTAGAAAATGAGTTTCTATGGAGGGAAAATGAGCAGCTGGCCTAGGAGAATGTAGAATTTAAGGCTAAACAAGCAGCTTCAAAAGAAGCTAGAAAGAAAGTAGAGTAAAATTCCCATACTGCACTCGAATCCACCTTGAAGTCCCAAATCCAACTCAATATAGAAAGTCGAGAGCTTAAGGTGAAAGTGACAGAGCTGAAAAGGATGCATGATAAATTCGCCACCCAAGTGTTGACATTTTATGCCCGCTTCTTCGATATCGGGATTTTCCATAGGTCATCAACTACCCACAAATGTTAGCCAACACTTGGGAGATATTCTTGGATGAAGAGAAGAGGGATTCTATAGAGGGTGAAGTGAATGGAAAGGAGCAAAGGACCCGATTCTTATGGGGTGATGAGCCGGAAGTTCTCATTGAGGGTAGACGACTTTTAAAGGAAGTGGAGGATGCAAAACGATTAAGTCTTAAAGGAAAGACAATCATTGAGGGGATCCCGACACTAGTAAGGGCAATGCAGCGTCCACGCAATCAACCAGTCAACCTACCCCTGTCGATTACTTGCTTTTTAAAAAAGTAAATTTTCTGTCTCCTCCAGCTAAGACTTCAGAGATAGTTGAGGAGTATAATCCTGAAGAACCGGGTTGTTCCCCGCGAAAGCCCTTGACTTCCATTCCCAAGATCAACACTCATGCAATTCTTATAGATGCTTTAGTTGAGGGTATTTCTCTTCTTTCCCCTCAATTTCAGAGTGTATTTATGGCATGTTGCCTAGCGGCCAGGGTTCTAATCGGGAGACCCGTTATTCCTCCAAGACTGAGTGTTGCTCTTTATGCTTCAGGCACACCTTTGGAAAGACTATTTCTAAAGTAGAAGAAAAGACAACTAAGGAGCATCAAGTGCCCCGTGGTGACTTTGTGGGAAAGGAGGAGGAGATGATCAACGCGCTCCAGAATTTAGACTAAAAAGAGATTCCGGCCAAAGGTGATAATGATGTCTTATACACCAGCGAGTCTAGGAAGACTGGTCCTATGAGCGTTGCAGAGTTGATGGCACTGGATAAAGGGAAGCTCGTCCATATTAAATGGAAGGCAACCTTCAGACCATTCTCCATCAAGCCGCTCAAGTAATTCCTCCTCCAGGTAAAAGAACACCATTCCAACAAACCATGCCATAATCTCGGGCAACTGCTATAAGGAGAAACATGACAAGCCCACGTCAGGGGCTGAGGAGTCCTCAACAGAGAAGTCCCAAAAGCACATTCTCACCAAGGCAAAGCTAGATGAAAAGAAGAGTAAGAAGTCCAAGACGGATGATAAGCCATCGAAGGCTTAGTATACCCATCTTTTGTTTTGTTTTTAGGCCTGTTGTTGTTGCGAGTGTGGCCCTCGCGTTTTTGCCTTAGAACCTTGTACATAACCTGCAATATAGATAAAACAATGCTTTTTGTCTGCAAGTTTATATCACTTTCCATTCGTTCTACTCACGATTTTAGCTTTACTAAGTTAGGTTTAGGCCATAAGTAATTCCTACTTGAAGTAAAAATATTTTAAAAGGTCGTCTTTCTTAGAATGTTTAGGCGGTGGTAAAAAATATGTTAATTGCTAAGCCATCTCACTTAAACACATAAACTCCTAAGTTGTCTCGCTTAGAATGATTAAAAGGCGTAACTTAACTAATAAGTTATCTCACTTAGAGTTATTTGAGTCTGTACACGTGCCCCCAACGTCATTAGTGTTAGACCAAAAAATGGTCCTAACACCCAATTGATCATGTTTTATAGAGAATAATGGGGAATCATGAACTAAAAGTAAGAAAAATCAATCGACACACGAGATTTATAGTGGTTCGGCACTCATGAGCCTACATCCACTTTATAATTTATCATTTCATTCCGGAATTACAATTTATTGACACTCAAACACTCAAATACAATGAACAATTCTCTCCGAATTCATTGATTTTCATTGCAGAAGAAGGTGATTATCTATGGAGAAATTCGGTCATGGCTGCCATGAATAAATGAAGTGCCAAAAAGTCCCCTTAATTCACTATATTCTCGTGTATTTATAGCTACAGGCAAGTGTTGGGTCGATTATGCCACGTGGCAGCATCAGAGGGGATTTCGGAAGCAGTTGAGAACATGGGATAATGGTCTTTAACTTCCCAGAATTCATCATCCCTGGCAGGTCGGATCCCCTTACTCCGACCCGATCCAGATGACCCGATCCGGTTTGGTCGGTCAGAATATTTGCCTTAGCTTGATCCGAAATGATGGAATCCAACCTGAAGCTTATGTGCGTAGAAACACAAGTTTTCCCATGCTTTGTTACTTCGTCCAAGCAAGTGCCGATCTCTGCCAGTTCATACTCAATCCCAGAGTAGACTTTCTGATAGAGTTCTTGGGCTTTGGGTAGTCTGGTCACAAAGCAGGCTAACATTTTTGCCCCCCAAAGTACATCTTATTGCAAATGAGATGTGCTTTTAATAAGTCGAGCTGAATCTTTTAGGAACATCACCCAACCTTGAGAAGGCTTTATCAGATTGTTGTGTCCTATTAAGTAGTTCCGTCATATAGATTTTTTCCTTTATAAATGGCTTGTCTATATCGCACTACTTCCGTTGATGCTTATCGGGCTAAATTCCATGGCTAGAGTGGCCAAGATGATCAACTAATCATTTATACATCGTCGAATCAAGAGGTTGAATTCCTTCATCATAAGTCATACAGTATCGTTGGCTCCCATGTGAGATCGTACATGCACAAGTTAATACTAAACGACGCCATCTTCCTACGCAAGTCAAGTGCATTACTAAGCCAGGCCTTCGTTTATGTATAAGTCAATGTGTAAAATAGTCATCCAAGTCATAGGGTGGTGTCAGAATCTTCGTGCTTTGAGCTAGCATCTGGACCATTGAGATAGAGCGCATCAGAGTCGGCATATGAATATGTCATTTGTGCTTGAACTTGGACTATCTCGATATCAAGATATTAATCTAGGGGCTCCACAATCGCACTGAATTGCAAAACTAAGGCATCCGAAAGCCATGATCAGTCTGGGTCATTTTATAATCTTGTGATCACATACGAGTCAGAACGAGATGTTGTTGAAAACATGCAAGTCAATAGCTGGTAGGATCATCTCAATCGTAATGCACGAGAGGAGTTTATCACACTCCCCGTTTGATTAGTTGCGGATTAATTCTTTGGATTCATGCTTGACTCGTTAATTGGCTCACTTGGACGGTCAAGATGAATCATGTCATATTCTAGAGATACAATTTATATGTTCTAAATCAAGCGTCGAGTCAGGATCATGCTCAAAGTTAGTCGGTCAGTTGAAGCTCACGCTACCAGCATTAGTGGTGGACGAGCGAAGTCAGTGCTTATGCCCCCAGCATTGTTGGGGGCTGGACTAAATCAATCGGACATCCATTCTTCTAGCCTTTAAACTTTTTTTCTTTACATCAAGTTAGAGTTGCAGGTTCAGCAATCTTAGTCAACCCGTGTCGTTCTGTGCTCTTTCTCAAGTTGTCAAGGGTTAGAGTTGTATATGTGAAAGGTCCAATCACACTCGCGTTGGTGTCCTCCCATCTCTTTAGTCAGAAAGTGAGGATTGCCTTGTCGGGCTTCAGCGAACTTAGTTACTCTCATCGGATCAGTCGTGAGGTTGAGTGAACTCGTCCAATGTAAGCATATGGATGTCATTGTGGAGTCAGTCGAGCCCCTCTATCCATGCTTCATCATAATCCAAAATATCCATCATAGTATTATTGTGTATATCTCTTATGCTTGGTTCCATTGAGCTTGACAATCAAAATCGCGAGCTCGATCAATGAAATTGGTCCTTTCCGGAATGGTACGTTCCTGTCAGTCTTTTCTGGGGCTTTTCTTTTGTCTTCATCAGTTCAGGAGTCAGATGATGCTCCATTCTTTACCATGAAAACATCGAGACCATCCATCTCAACATTAGTATCCTCTGGTTGTAGGAATCTGTCTGTTTTAGAGGTGAATAGGTCAAAGCCTCATGGTAGGTCTCGATACAGAGAGACTTTGAAGTCAGAGTTATCCAGAATATCGGATACTACTATCATCAACATCATAGATGGTTCAGATCGATCATCCAATGCCACTATGGCGTCGAATATTTACAGGAATGAATGCAGGGTCTCATCAGGCCTATGGTTAACTGAAATGAGTAACATGACGTTCTTGGGTTGATACGTGTGGACCTTTGATTGCTCAATGAAGTTGATGATCAAAGTGTTCCAGCGGTTGATCGATTCAGATGCATGCCACCCAAAATTGTTTAGCAACAATGTAAGTCAAGAGTCAGAAATGGTGGCTCGAAGTGTGGAGGATTGCTGAAGTCCTTGATGTCTCATGTGAAAGAGTTTTGATTGACGTTGCTCACGCGGCCCTTGGGGTGTGCCACCTCTGTTGAATCATCAAATAAGGTTGGCAATCTGTCCTTCTTCTTCGGGAAGTTATTGCTAGAGTTCCAATTCAGCGTTGGATGTCCCGAGCATGGAATCTTGAAGAGGGTGGAAGTCGGTCTCTGGCCTCTTGGTTCTGCACATGTAATAGCCATCAATCAGGTTTCTGTCCTTTAATTTTGGATAATCATCTGTTGCTTGGATGTATGCGGGTTAGTCTTGAGGATTCATTCTTTTGGTTGCAGTCTAGGATCTTGTAGGACTCCGACGATGGTAAATGTGCAAAAATTTGGCGGATAGTCGAATTATGTTGCTCGAAGCCCATATCCCGTGCCCACCATCCACGGGGGTTTTGCTAAGCGGTGAGCATCAAATACACGTCTTCTCTGAATTCGTACTCCCTCATCAAGTTGTGAGTTAGGGTTGAGTGCAAAATGATTTGTTCGAGTCCCGCACATGTTTGTCTTTGGTCTCCCATCCAAGCTCCAAGGATCGGAATCGGGTGGCGATAAAATCACATCATAGTTGCCTCAAATGCTTCCACCTGCCCCCGCATTAAGAAAAGAGGAGTTTCATGTTGAAGTCGAGTTGGATTTGAAGCATTCATCGGAATTGGAGCAGAGGCTGGTCGGACTCCGCTTAAGTTTCCAGTGGCTCTTGCATTGCCTCCATTTGCATCCAAAATGTTACGATCACAAGTTGCATGCTGCATATATTTAGGAGACGGTTGATAGCATCTTGTTTCATTAAAGATGATGTTACCAACTTGTCCTAGGGTCTCATGCGATCTGAACCGCGGGACAAGGAGTGCTTGAGCCAAGTTCGTTGTTGCTTGAATTCCCACGGTACTTATTCCAACGAGTAAGTCGTAGTTGCTCGGCCTTCCATATATACGAGTAAAGAAGTTATCCATCATTTTCTGTCATTTCTGAAGAAGTTCATCTTACCGAGCCATCTGGGTTCTCAATTCAGCAAGGGCACCATCCATTTCATATCTAGTTTGATATGCTGAGAGATCACCACGAGAGGAAATCTCCTAACTTCATTCGTTCCTAGCGCTTTCTATGCCAACATCCTGAGTGTGGAAGAGGGTTCTATCTTTCTTCCTCTTAACTCTTGAGTCAGAATGTCAACCAATCTGCTTCCTTACAAGCTAGAGGTCAAAGTAATAGCGTGCTCCCATAGTTTGGGGCTTCCAATCAGGAAGTCGGTTGGGACTAGCAAATGGACGTTCACTCCATTTCCACTTTATGGTTCTCAAACGACGTGATTGATTTATCCAAGTGCTCGAGTCATCGGGCTTTCCATTTAGTGTATTTGTGAGGTGGCGCTCGTCATTGCACTTGGGCTATGTTTGGTCACACGTGGGTTTGTATGTTGATTTGATACATCACTCTTGGGGCCTCCATTCGATCGTTGCCTTAAGTCGTGTGACACGTCATTGAACAATTTACTCTTAAGGCCTCCTTTCGGTTGTCTCCTTGAGTTGCATGAGAAGTTTAGCGTCAGCATCAGATTTTCGGGCGTAGCCCTTTGTTTTTGTTGTGTGCAGTCCTCGCATCTTTGTCCCCTTATCTTGTACACACCTGCTGTTAGCCTACTTTGTGAACTAGGCTACACAAAGAGCAAATAGTGGGAAAGCCATCAACCGGTTCAGATCGGAGGGAACCAGCGCAGGAAAGAAGCAGAAATCAAAGACGTAGACATCACATCGGTTCGGTTCGGAGAAGTACTTCAGCGACACCAAAAGAAAGCAAGTAGCTTCATTGGATCAGAGGCGGCCGATCTGAACCCCTTTTTTCTGAGCCTGTGACCGTTGCTACACACGTTTCCTGAAGACTCAAACCAAGCACGACCAATTCCTCCCATGATCTCCCACTAAATCGATGCGCTGTCACCATCTGGAGGCCTCCGAACCCGACTCTTATGGGATGGGTGCCACGTAGTTCCAAACCGGAGCCACTTCGAGGAGATTTTTCACCTATAAATAGGTCATCAGGGGTCATTTGAAGGGATCTTTTGAAAAATTCTCAGCTCTAACTTCCTTCATAGCCGAATTTCACAACCATATTCAGATCAAAATCAACTCTTAAAGTCTATTTTTGAGAGATTTTAGTGAGCTTATGCATTGTAATTGTGAAGTTGAGTAAGAATTATTGTTCTATTTGCATTTAAATCATCAATTAAAAGAATAGAAAGTGGACGTAGGCTCTTTAACGCCGAACCACAATAAATCGTGTGTTCTTCGTTGCTTTTTAGTTCTATTTCATTAAAATCATAGCTAATTTGGGTGCTAGAACCAATTTTTGGTCTAACATTTTGGTGCTTTCACTGAGAAATCTTCGAATTCTCAGCCTTTTTGGGATTATCATTCTACTATTTGGGCTTTCAAGTTCAAAGAAGTTAATCCTCTGTTTCTGACATCTTTAAGTACTTGTTGACTAACTGTTGAAGAATCGAGTATCATGGCTAATACCAAAGGAAAAGAAGTGCAAGGCGTTAGGGGAAACGATGCTAGAGAAGATCAGCAAGCCATCGTGTTAACGAGGTCACGCGCTCAAAGCTCTAGAGCAGATCGCTCCGACCAGGAGGATCCAAACCGGATGGAAGGCATCGATCTGAACCGGATGGAAGGCACCGATCTGATCCGGTCTAACGAAGTCGAGGGCACTCACTCTAACCGCCCCGGCCAGGCCACTGCGAATCGATCCGATCCGAACCAGAATGAAGCTGGAACTTCTTCTCGAGCTCCCTCCAACGCTCCGATTCCAGCCATGATGGCTAATGTTCAGCCTGATCCATCTGCACCCATTACCCAGGGAGTTTTTTCACGTTTTCTTGACATGCTCCAGAGCACTAAAGAAGCATTGGAAGCCCAAAGGCGTGACAGCCTTCGCATGCAGGAAAACATAATCACTATGGGTAGAGAACTACATGAGCTCCAGAGGCAGAAGACTCCTTCCCCAACTCGCCGCCTTGCTACAGATGATTCGTCTTCTTCGGACGAGGGACGCCCTCGCGAGAGAAGGCCACTTGAACGACCTTAGAACCTCGATCAGTTGACTTTTGGATCTTTAGGATCCCGAGAAGACGCCGCTCGTGTATTACGCCCTGATGACCCAAGCCTGCAACAACCTATGTTGCTACCCATGCGCGGATCCCACGTCCTACCCAGGGATCCTAATATTACCAACCCTACGAAGCAGCAGCTTCTCCAACCTCTACTTCCTGAGATTGACCAGGAGCGCAGAGAGCAACGTAGAGTAGCTGCCGCTAGAAACAGGAGGTTATCCCCCGATCAGGAACCCAGGGGTAATCCGAATATCATACCTAGAGAGCTTGTGCGGACATTAACAAATGCCGATGTATGGGCAATGGTGCGCCAGATTATGTCCGAAAGTCGACGGTATACTAATGAAGATTGGGGCATTGAGCGAAGTCATACCCCTTCACAGATGATATACTAGATTTCCAGTTCTCTCGGCGATTCAACCTGCCTCAAATGGATCGATATTCAGGAAGAACAGACCCAGGGCAGCATCTGATGAGGTATGCATGGTTCATGAATGCGGCAACAGCTCCAGATGCCGTAAAATGCAAAGCTTTTCCAATTTATCTTGAAGATGTAGCGTTAATGTGCTTCACCCGACTCCCTCCTCGGTCATTATCAAATTTCACAGAATTGAGTGAGCGCTTCATGAATCAGTTTCGACTTCATGTCCGAAAATCCAAGAGCGTCATAGAATTGTCACGGATTAAACAGGCCCCAGGAGAATCTTTGAAGTCATATTTGGATCGCTTCAACTTGGCCGTAACCGAAGTTAGTGATCCCCATGAGTCCACTATCCTGATGGCCTTGATAGAAGGGGTAGATCCTAACACAGAGTTCGGGGATTACTTGTCTGGGAAACTGCCTCCTACTAGAGAATTGTTCTATGAAAAAGCTAATATCCACTTAAGGCGAGAAGAAGCCAAGGCAAATCAGAAGAGAAAGTCCGAAGGGGCCTCGAGGGAAGGTGTTCAGAGTAATGTTGCTATGAAACAATCTGGTGACAGTTCAGGGAAGGTGGAAGTAAATGTTGGAAACCAGAGTGGAGGTAATAGCAACAGAAATGGGAACGACAATAGAAGGAACAGAAACAGAGGGAATAGCTCTAGTAAAAGACCCAGATTCCAGACTTTTGAAAATTATACGACATTAAATGATACATTGGAGAATATTTATTTAGATACATATAGCATATTGCAGTACAAAAAACCACCACCCAGAGACTCCACTGAGAAAGAAATTGCAACAGGAAAGTTTTGCTTGTTTCATGGAACCCACGGTCATTCCACCAATGAATGTCGTCATTTGAGAGATATTGTCGAAAGATTACTACGAGAAGGGAAGTTAGACGAGTACAAGGTCGCCCCAAGGGACAGGGAGCAAGGGGGACAAGCCCCGGACCAAAACCAGCATACCTCAAAACCCACAGCCCAGCAAAAAGGTAAGGGGATCGTCATTAATACTATTATAGGAGGACCTCACCTAGTTGGTCGTATTTTTAAAGCAATGGATCAGTACGTCAACGCCGCCAAGCATTTTGAGGTAGGAGAATGCAGTAGCCTCGAAGACGTTACTCCAGTAAAACAACAAAAGACGATGTCAGACGGCGTCGTATTCCGCAATAGATATGACTCCGGAGTTCGATCTCCAACCGATGATCCACTAGTGATTACCACAACAATTGGCCCTGCTTTAGTCCATAAAGTGTTAGTGGACAATGGGAGCTCGGTCAATATCCTCTTCAAGAAAGCTTTCGAACAAATGAGACTCGAAGCAAAAGATTTAAAGCCATGCGAAGGATGGATACGTGGCTTCAACAGAGCATCGACGACTCCGATGGGCTTTGTGGAATTACCAGTCACATTAGGGCAGGGAGATCGCCAGAGAGTAAGGATCCCGCCATTTGTAGTTTTGGATGTGGAGTCGCCCTACAATGTCTTCCTAGGCCGACCGGCCCTTGCCGAGTTTAGGGAATGTATTGCACCTTGGTGCTTGCTGCTTAAATTCCCGACTGACTCAGGAATTGAGGTGATGAGGGGCGACCAAGCTACGGGACGAGCTTGTTACGTGACAGAGTTAAAGATGCTAATGAAGGGGTTGAATATAGAAGCTAAGGATGATTCCGCCCCTCCAAAGGAGAACTCATCATAGCAATTAAGGGGTCCTGCCCCAAGAGAGTCGCCCTCAGACGTGCTCGAGGATATAGATCCCAGAGAGGATAGAGAACCCGGGGACAGGAAGGTAACTCCCAATGAAATAACAATAGATATACCCATTGATGAAACAGATTCAACAAAATTACTAAAGATCGGCTCGCAATTAGATCCAGTTCGAGCGAGGGAATTGGTTGATTTCTTAAAGGCAAATCTAGATGTGTTTGCCTGGACTCACGTTGACATGCGTGGGATTTCGCCTACCATCATGAGCCACTCTTTGTGTATTAATCCAAAGCACCCACCAGTCAAGCAAAAAAGACGGATGTTAGGCCCAGAGCGATCAGCAGCTTTAAAAGAAGAAGTAGAGAAATTAAAAGATAATGGATTCAATAAGGATTCGAAATATCCCGACTGGATATCGAATCCTGGTTTGGTCAAAAAGTCAAACGGGAAGTGGCGAACGTGTATCGACTTTTCTGATTTGAACAAGGCTTGCCCGAAGGATAGCTTTCCTCCCCCCAGAATTGATCAGCTAGTAGATTCGACGACTGGGCATGAGCTTTTATCTTTTATGGACGCCTATTCCGGGTACAATCAAATTCCCATGCACATACCAGATCAAGAGCATACAAGCTTTATCACAGACTTGGGGTTATATTGTTACGTGGTGATGCCATTTAGGTTGAATAATGCAGGAGCCACGTATCAGCGCCTAGTCAACCGCATGTTTTACAATCAAATCGGGAAGACTATGGAGGTTTACGTGGATGACATGCTTGTAAAGTCTAAACTGTCTTCCGATCATACAAGGGACTTAGCTGAAATGTTTAATATTCTTCGAAGGTATGGGATGAAGCTAAACCCCTTAAAATGTTCGTTTGGGGTCGCATCTAGAAAATTCCTGGGGTTTATTGTGAGTTCTCGAGGAATTGAGATAAATCCTAACCAAATAGCAGCAATTAGGGACATTGAAGAACCACGCAAGATCAACGACATTCAAAGCTTGGCCGAAAAAGTTGTTGCATTGAGAAGGTTTATTTTAAAAGCTACAGATAGATGTGTACCTTTCTTCGATCTCATAAAACGGGGAAAGCGAAATTTTGAGTGGACTCCCGACTGTGTGGAGGCGTTCCGGAATCTATTAGACTTCTTAGAAAAGCCTCCAATATTATCAAAGCCTGTGGAACATGAGGATTTGTTCGTCTATTTGGCGGTATCATCTCACGCCGTCAGTACGGCATTAGTACGTGAAGAGGATAAAGTCCAGAAACCTGTATATTACGTAAGCAAAAAACTAGCTGTTGCAGAACGTAATTATCCGAAGATGGAAAAGCTTGCTTATAGCCTCCTGATTGCTTCCCGCAAACTTCACCATTATTTTCAGGCACACCCGATAGTTGTATATACCGATCAACCTTTGAGATAAGTGTTGCAAAAACCCGAAGCATCGGGGCGGTTACTTAAATGGAACATTGAGCTAAGTCAATTTGATTTGAACTTTCAGCCACGAAGATTAATAAGGGGGCAGGCATTGGCTGACTTTATAGCTGAATTTACAATTCCCGAAGAGGAAACGGTGGTTGACAAGGTAGTTACTTTGGATCGAGAGTTAGAGCTTAGTCCGTGGAAACTATATACGGACGGAGCCAAGAACGATCGAAAGTCCGGCGCCGGAGTTGTTTTAATAACTCCTGAAGGATGATCTATTTACTATGCATTACGATTAGAGTTTGCTGCTACTAACAACGATTCCGAGTATGAAGCCCTGATTGCCGGGCTGAAACTCGCCAAAGATTTGGGAGTGAAGACACTAGATATATATTGTGATTCCAAGATAGTTGTATCCAAGTTCGGGAAGAATTTACTGCTAAAGGACCTCGACTCATTACTTATCTCAAAAAGGTAAAGGAGTTGTTGGGAAGTTTGGAGCATTATAGCATAACACACATTCCAAGAGCGGAAAATCAGAAAGCAGATCGACTGGCGAAGCTAGCAAGTTCTGATAATCCTAAAGAAACTGAAATGGTTCCGATAGAGGTGTTGGAATCACCGAGTTTCGACCTAATGGAAGCAGAGCTAGCCTTGGAAGTCGAACCAGAGAGAGAATCCTGGATGACATCGATTAAGAATTTTCTCAAGAGTGGAACCCTCCCGTTGAAAAAGAGCGAAAGACGAGCTGTAAGACGCAAGGCTGCAAGATACATTTTACCGGCGACGTCCTTTATCGCCAAGGGTTTTCAATGCCCTTATTACGGTGTATCGCACACGACGACATTAAACGTGTACTGCAAGAAGTACATGAAGGTGAGTGTGGAGATCACACTGGGAGCCAAACCCTAGCAAAGAAAGTATTACGGTACGGATATTTCTGGCCTACCGTAAATAAAGCGCGGCTGATTATTCACGACGCTGCGATTGATGTCAAAGATTTGCCAAAGTTCCCAGAGCGCCTCCGACTCAGCTCAAGTCGATGGTAAGTCCATGGTCGTTTGCCATGTGGGGAATTGACATTATTGGAGTGTTACAAATTGCCAGAGGAGGAGCTAAGTACGCGATCGTTGTCGTGGACTACTTCACAAAATGGGTGGAAGCTGAACCTTTAACAACCATCACGGCAAGGAAGGTGATCAGTTTTATGGTCAGAAACATTATTTGTCGATTTGGGATACCGAAGACCATCATAACTGATAATGGGACGCAGTTTTATAGCATCGAGTTCAGAAACTTCTGCCAGAAATACAAGATTGATAAACGATACACTGCAGTAGTTCACCCGCAGTCAAATGGCCAGGTCGAAGCCATAAACAAGGTCATTAAATCAATTCTGAAGAAGCGGTTGGAGCGGGCCAAAGCTAGATGGGTAGACGTGTTGCCATTAGCTTTATGGGTCTACAGGACAACCTTTAAGATGGTTACCGGCCACACTCCCTATTCACTTTCCTTTGGGTCAGAAGTAGTGATCCCGGTAGAATTAGAAGTCCCTTCTCATCGAGTTGCGTATTATGATCCGATGACAAATAAAGCACTCCTAGAATCTCTTGATATGATTGAAGAAAAAAGAGATGAAGCTGACTTGCGTGCCTCGAGACATCGACATCAAGTAGCACGTTATTATGACCAGAAAGTTCGCTTCAAAACTTTTGAACCAGGAGACCTAGTACTGAAACGAGTCTTCCCGCTTTCGACCCAATTGGGTCCAAAATGGGAAGGGCCATACACCATCCAACGGAAGCTTGATACAGGAGCATTCAAGCTAACGATCGTGGACGGTGATGAGATTCCCAGAGCCTGGAACGCTCAGTACTTATGAAGATATCTGAGCTAAATATGAAATGTCATCCTTTTTGTTTTTATAAGCTATGTAAAAAGGCACGACTTGCCTTAAAAAGTCTGTTTATATGAACAAAGGATTATGAAGTGGATGTAGGCTACGACTTAGCTGAACCACTATAAAAATATCATGTGTCATTTACTTTTCTACATTATTTTATCTTCAACAGTTATTCCATCATGACCATGAAACAAGAAATACTAAATTAGATTTGGAAAGTTGAAGATGACCAATGTGCAGGAACAAATAAAAGAATGGGAAGATGACATTCTTAACTCTAACTCTCAAGAATTGAGAGAGAGTATAAAGGACGGGAAGACGACGTCCTTTGAAGCGTGAAGGTGCACCCAAATGAGAGACCGCCTCAACGATACTGTAACCTGGTTATGAGACAGGAGAGTATAAAGATGCTAGAAAGAATAGGCATCAATGATGAAAGGAATATTGCCCTGTCGGAGAATTGGGGGCAATTGGATTTTGAATTTAATCAATCTCAAATAATTCTTGCCCAGTTATTCAAGATTAACTGGGGGCATATATGTGTGCGCATATTCCCCTCAATAATGACTTCATTATATAACTATAATATGACATGCTCTTGCATTTTTACTTAAGTACTAAACTAACAACTATCAGACATTGCAGGTAATAAATTATTACCATTTACAAACACGTGAGTTTGTACAGGGAAATCAAGCAAAGGATGCGAGGGCCGCACTCGCTGCAACAATTGCGGACCAATTAAATGCCAAAATAAAATAAAGCACTCCGTCACTTGGGCTTTGGAGCGGACTTGGATTTTTTGGCAGCTTTATAGTAGCCTTAGCCTCCATTTCAGCATCAGTCATAATGCGCTTCGTCCTTTTCTTCTCTGCAGTCGAAGTGCTAGAATCGGTTGATTTTTTGCCAGAAGTCGGAACACTGGAATCAAGAGAATATTTTTTAGTAAGCTCTTCTGTAATAGACCTGGTTGAAAGCTTAACGACTAACCTTGATCCAGGATCCACCACTGCAAGGGGTTTAAGGCTTTCGGGGTTCAAGTCTTCAACTTATAGCTGCATACGTTTGTCTTGTTCGGCTTTCATTTCAGCCAAAGTGATGTCATCGACACTTTTTGAATCCCCAATTACAGCCACATTAGGGTCTTCTTCGTGCCCCTCGCTACCACCATCGTCTTTCAAGGCATCTATCATCTCGTCATCATGAGAAGTGTCGGCCTTAGACAGTTCAGCTCCCCCTCCTGACTCTACAATGGTAGCCTTATCCTGTCCTCCTTGAGTCTTTTCCATGGATTTTACCCCAGTGGTGGTTCCCTGATGCATGTCGGTCTTCTCGGCCGGTTCAACACCTACAGAATGAGAAGCAACAATTATCAACTCAGGAGAAAATAAAGGATCCTCCATCGATTGCTCAATTATGTGGTGAAAAGTGGAGACGGCCTTGACGAATTGAGGTGAAAAGGTAGAAATACCTTCCGATGGTTTCTCACTTGGAGTGACTACCGTCTCTGACGCTAATTCGGGTATAGGACATAAAAGAGACGCCTGAGGAATCCCCGGGTTCTCGGGTTCATATCCCTCGACTTCAGGAGTTTCAGCGGTAGAGGAAGAAGAACCAACCTGTAAAAACCCGTAACTTCCCCGTAAAGGAAAGCGGCGGATAGTTCGAGAACAAGCCACAACAGAACGCAGACGGAAGAACATTTCATTGTTATTACAACATTACATCAGATCACAAGAATATACAGAGTATAAATGAATATTACACAGAAATATCAGAGATTTAAATTACATTTAAATACATCGCAGCGGAAAATAATACAATACACAACTAGAAGGAGATATACGGATACAAAGCTTTCCGGATATCGTTCCAGCTGTAAACCAGGATCCTGTGAATATAAATCTGCAAAACCAAAACTACTAGCTGCTCGTGTCAAAATAGGGGCACCCAGAGTTTAGGTCAAAACAATAAACTCCAGGTCAGTCATGTGACTGGTGTGAGAACTAAAACAGTTATTAATCTTTATTTTTAAAGTTAGGTAAATCAAGGGACCACGCCGTATAACACGGAACGGGTTTCCTCCCAAGAATACCAGTGCATAAAACAACAGCGCAATGCTAAATAAAGAAAAATGAAGCTATTATAAGACCCAGGTCCTATCACACAATGCAACGCAAGCCGGGGGATAGGGTTTTTACCTTATAATAGCCAAAGAATGCTTGATACGTTTAAAACAGATTATTTGATACTATAATAAGTGCATAGTGTATAAAACAACTTCAAATCATAAGTATCAATCATAGACGGCGTGAATGACCCATACCACTATGTCGCCATATATAAGTTTACAATCAAAACCGCAATGTCGTATTGGAAGTTGGGTTATCATTTATGGTATGAACCGAGGCTAGGGGCAAGATCCTCACCGATTCGAGACTGTCTAGTCCGAGCCTCAGGAACAGCCGCAACTGCCCCATGGATCGTCAGGGCCGGTCCACCGATGTGGATTATTATGCCTGAACACTGCGTTTCCCCGCCCTTTGGGGCGTAAGCCTGGCCCGTCAGCCGACCAGAAGCATCGGCCGAAACCGATATCACGAGGCGCCTCGCTTTTCAGCAAGTAATAATAAGCAACATCCACATGAGTCAAACTCGTCAGCCAGTTCAAGCACTGACGCCACTCCTAACTAGAAAGAAACGCATGCCCTCCCTGAGGTCCGTCTCCCGTTTTTGGTTCATACCGGGTGTGAAACTTGCGAAGTAAACGTTACACAAAGCTATGCCACAAAGGCCGTGCTTCGATCATCAACCACAAGACTTTGCTTTTCAACAGAAGCCTTGATCATTTGCCACTTAGGCATGCCACACAGGCAATTCACTCCATGCGATTGATATCCATCAATATATAACCCCTGAGCTCGTACGTCTCAGAGAAGGGCGTTAAGCAAGAGAATAAATTCTCCGCCGCCAAACCGATATATATTTAATAGAGATCAATCACACGGACTAAAATCCAATATCAGACACACAGTCCATTTAGAAGTCCGTTCTGGGGCTGAACGAAACCGGAGGCACCTTGTACCTCGCATATCCATCGATCTCCAAGTACGTCTGGACGATCACCAACTGTTTCCATCTTCTTGGGTGTACAGCCCAATCAAGATCATCAGTAATCACCCAAACGACGTGAAGACCTCCGGTCTTCGACCATCGTCTTCATCTTCGACTTATCGTCGTATCAGTTATTCAGAATGGGATAAACCCGGTCTTTCCGAATAACTCGCGTATATTTTAAATAAGTGTTACACAAACACAACATACGCCTCATTCCAATTCATCAGTCACTAACCGTAAATTAATCAAGAGAATAATTCCCCAAATATTAACCCCGAAGGCCGAAACCAACATCAGATCAATATCCAGAAAACCATTCTGCTTGGCTAACCGACAGTTAGTTTCTAAATTTCACATTCATAGGGAAAGGTTCTGTAATAACTAGGAAAATACGAGCCAATTTAAAATTTTTAAATTGATTATTTCAAAGGAATTTGAACCATTGAAATAGAATATTTCAATAAAATAGTGAATTAGAAATAGTGAGTCAGTTTGAAAATTTGAATTCAAACTTTGACTGACTGTGCAGGGTGGAAAATATAACGGATTTTAGCGAAACCAAAAATATTTAAATCTGTTAGTTAATACCTTTCTAACGAATCTGAAAAATCGAAGTTTCATAACGGGAATCAAAAGTTATGGCCGAATGAATTTTCAGAAGAGTCGGTATATAGAATATATAGGCCTGGAAAATTGGTATTTTGCATACGACCTCAGAATTTGACGAAACCGCTTTTGTTGGGTCCGGGATGTCAAACTATTGCTAGGTTTCAAATTTCATAATTTTTGAAGCTAGTATGTGAGCGTGGCAAAAGAAAATGTGTTTGGTCGATTTCTGTTAAATTGGATCGACCAGAAAATGGCCATTTTTCGAACGACCTCAGAATTCGACGAAACTGGTTTTGTTGGGACCGTAGCGTCAAAACATAGCTAGATTTATTTTTCTGGAATTTTTCGAATCAGTTTGTGGCCCTAGCAAACTGAAATGTGCGTTCAGAGTTAAAAATTAAATGTTTTAAACTTTAATTTGAGAAATAACTGACTGTAACAGTCGAATTGGCCCACGAAACATATCCCATTGTGTCCGGAATGGGGGTATTTAGCTAGGGGCGACAGTCGTTGGGTTTAAAAGGGAGTTCGTTTAAGAAAACACTATTTAAAAATTTTAATATAGTCTCGGCCAATCATATTTTTTCTTTCATAAAAAAAAATAAAAAAAAAGAGAACCCCCCCCCCCCCCGTTCAACGGCGACTCGTGCTTCCCCGTTCCAGACCAGATCGCCGCCGCCTCCGCCACTTTCAGACGCCGCCACTACCCAAAAATGACAGCCCTTCCCTCCACCTCCAAATCCGACTAAGCCTCGCCGCCCCCCATCGCCTGTGCCGCCCGTATCGAGCCTCCAAAGTCCGACCCTATCGAGCGCCACCCTGCCTTCCTGCCACCATCGAACTGAGGGTGGTGACCATCGACGGAGAGCCCTCTCCAAGGCCGACGTGGTGGTGCAGGCCGATCGTCTCAACGATCAACGGATCTCGCGATTTTCGAAAACCTAGTTTTGAAGCTTTCTGAAAGTGCGTTTTTCTTTGATCTGTACACTTTGAAAAATCATATATTTTTGGTGTGTTGACGAAATTCGATGAAACAGGAAACATCGAGACCGCAAGGAAGCTCTCTACCCAATAGAAGAAGCTGCGGATTTTTCTGACATCGTATCGATTTTTAGCGCTCAGAAAACCAAGGTGAGAAACCTAAATTAACGTGAAATTGAATGGAAAATGTCGTGTATAATTTATATAAGCGAAATATAAATTACATACGTGTTGTATACCTCATGTACATGCGTAGTGTAAGCTATATAAGCGAAGTATGAATTTTTACATGCATAGAATAATTGATATATGTGTTGAAATGAAAGTGAAATATAGAAAATATATATATTATATTATATATATATATACTCCCCTCGTCCACAAACCATGGACGATATTTATTGTGGTGAATTGGTGTGAAATATTGGATGAAAAATACGAATGGTTGAATAATTGTTTGTGGTTGATATTGTTTGGTTGTAGTTGAAAAATACCCATTGGTGATTGAAATGAATTGGAAATATTTGTGGAAATAAAAATAAACATGCCGCCTGCGTGCGAATTAGATGCATGAATCCCCATTGTCAAAAACCGCGAGGTTTTAAGGTAGAGCGAGGAGCCGTACTAGGGACGGTGCCGGTTTTAACTACCCTGCCGTTATGCTGCCGAAATTTTGAATAATCTTTGTGTGTTAGAATTATTTTCATATGTTGAAATTATTTGCATGCATAGAAATTAAAGCCATATATTGAAACTATATCCATGTGTGGAAATGTTCATGTGTTGAAAAGTGTTGTGTAAAAATTAAATTCATTTGTGAATGAATGAAGTGTTTAAACAATAAAAATCACATTTATATATATATATATGAAGTATGAAAAATATTCGCCTTATATAAATAGTTTCAACAATCAAAATCCCATCTTTCTAATATGAACAACCTAAAGAAAATGTCCATGTGTGGAAATACTCATTTGTTGAGAAATGTGTGTAGTGGAAATATTCATGTGTTGAATAAAAAGATTGAACGATAAAAATTACATTTTTATTGAAAGTATGAAGTGTTAAAACCATCTATTTGTTGAATAAATATTTTAAATGATAAAAATATCATTTTTATCATATGTGTGATATGCTAAAGATATGCGGACGTTGAAATAAATATTTGTGATAGAAATATTATTTTTAACATGCATAGGAACTAGATAAAATAGTCATGTGTTGAAATCTATTTTAGTTCGCCAAAATCATCATCTTTGAAATGTGAAGTGTTAAAAATAGCCACTTGTTCAAATAAACGTGCATGAGTTGAAATATACATTAACTAGCTAATGATATGATTTTAGCCTATGCATGCAACATTAGAATGAATGGTGTTTTTAAACCAAAGCAAATCAAATATGGAATTGAATGGAAAATGATAAGTGTTAGAAATTGTATATATGTACATGCATATCTATTGAACAGGTTAAAGCAAAAGGGGCTAGAGAAGAGAAATAGAATTTTGTGCCCGACAAATAGGTACACATTTACCGCTTTGTTTGGGTGATGATTTTATGAGCCTATTGGCTAGCCGCTTGGCTTTTTCTTTTTCTTTTTGATATGAGACGCCCGTGTGGCTATTTGGGAATTTTCCCAGACCCTCCCGTACAAAGGAGGTTATGGCGAAATTTTCCAAAATTTAAAGGCGTTAGTGAAATAATTGAAGTGGAAACGATATAGGAATTTTTGAATGAGCTATATTTATATAAATATAAATAGAATTAAAACGAAACGTGGCCGTGTAGTTCATATTTTGAAACCGTGATTTCAAATGATTAGTGCGGAAGATCCGACCATTGGATTTTCCCGAAACCTCAACCGTTGAGTTCGCCTTGGAAATATCTTCCTAACGGCACCAACTTTGTGAAGATCCGACGGTTGGATTGTCTGGAATGTTTAATTCAAAATTATGGAAAAACAGCGCCAGAAACGAGTATATATATATATAAATATAATTAAATTAAATCGAATAACGACGCTGCAGTTCGTAAATTGAAATCGTAACTTCAAATGGTTAGTGTGGGAGATCCGACCGTCGGATTTTCCCAAAACTGGAACCGTTGGATTCGTTTTGAAAAAACCTTCCTAATGATGTAAAATTTGTGAAGATCCAACGGTTAGATTTTTAGATATGTGTAAAACAAAATTAGTGTAAAGCAGCGCCAGTGCATCGACACGACCTGAAACGTCGTTTAATTAAATATGGCCGTTTTAAATTAAATAAAAATGGCGATATATCGTTATAAAGTGGTATAGACGATATAGAGTGAAAATAAGCCAATTTTGTTGTGTTTGCTTGATATGTGATGGTTGAATGTATTTGACATGAAAATTATGACTGAAATGTGAATGTTGAATAGTCCAACCATGGGAATAATTGATTTGAAAATCTAAATATACGTGGGTTATTTGAAAAGGCCGAGTTTATCTCATTTCAAATAATCGATCGACGTTGAGAAGTCGAAGAGTCGAAGACGACTGAAGACCGACGATCTCCACATTGGATGGATGGGCGCTACTGATGCTCGTGATTGGAGTAGCTATCATGAAGGAATTAAAGTAGTAGCCATCCAAACATATTGTTGATTGTACGGATATGCGAGGAATTGGTGCCTCCGGTTTCGTTCAGACCCAGGACGGACTTGTAAATGGACTGTGTGTCTGACATTGGATTTTGTTCTGTGTCGATCGATCTCTGTTAAATATATATCTGTTTGGCGGCGGAGAATTTATTCTCTTGCTTAACGCCCTTCTCTGAGACGTACGAGCTCAGAGGTTATGTATTGACAGAAATCAGTCGCACGGAGTGGATTACCTGTGTGGCACGCCTAAGTGGCATATGATCAAGGCTTCTGTTGCAAAGCAAAGTCTTGTGGTTGATGATCAAAGCATGGTCTGTGTGACTAGCTTTGTGTATAACGTGAATTCGCGAGCCTCACACCTCGGTATGAGTCAAAAACGGGAGAGTGACTGCAGGGAGAGCACGACGTTTCTTTCTAGCTAAGGTGGTGTCAGTGACCTACCTGCCCTGACATTATATATACTTTTCACCTGTGTGGTTGTTGGAATGCGAGGCGCCTCGATATAGGTCTGCAAGGACCGGGAAACGTGTGTTCAAGAATAACTAATCCTCAAAAGTAAGAGAGGACCGGCCCTGAAGATCCAAGGATCATAGTGGGGTCCTGGGACATTTGCTAGAGTGTCTCGAATCGGAGAGGAGCTTGCCCCTTGCCTCGACTCATGAAGGAATCCAATTTCTAATACGAAATTTGCGGATGTGATTGTATTACTAGTACGGCGACATAGTAGATGGTAGCTATGCCGCCTAGGATTGATATTTATGATTGAATTTGCTTTTGAAACATATATGCACTAGTAATAATATCAAACACCTTTGTTTTATTCGTATGAAGCATCTTTGGCCATATAAGGTAAAAACTCTATCCTCCGGCTTGCGTTGCATTGTGTGATGGGACCTGAGTCTTATAATGACTTCATTTTATAAAAAGCATTGCGTTGATTTAATCATTTATTTTATTTCATGCACTAGCACTCATTGGAGTAAACCCGTTCCGTGAAAGTGGCGTGGTCCTTTGATTTGCCTTATTGTTGTTGTTAATAAGTTGAATAGATTTCTCATACCAGTCCCATGACTGACTCGTAGTTTGTTTCACCTTGCAAACTCGGGTGCCCTCATTTTCACATGGGCAGCCTAGTTACAGGTTTCTGACGCACCTTTTGGCTCATGGCGAGGCTTGACTACACTGTGCTGACTGGGATTTTCTCCGCCATTATTGTATCTATATTATGATTCCGCCACTGGCGATGTAGACTGATATTCCTTTTGTGTACTCTTTATGTATGATTCCGCCTCTGGCGATGGTGACTGATTATGTATCATTATGCACTAAGTTGTATCCTGTACTGTGCTTCTCTGATGTGATGATATCTATATGATTCCGCTGTCATATGTGTGTAAATTATTCTATTTTCTGTTTATGCTATTATCTGTGATCTGCTAATGATGATTAATGTGTTATATTCCAATGATTATCCTTAACACCGTGTCACGGGGTTTTGGGATCGTCACAGCTGGTATCAGAGCTTTGGTTAACCTTAGTTCTGGAGTCTAACACATTAAACACTTCGTCAAAATAGAATCAGTAGTATTCTAAGGCGAGTCGCTCATTAGAGATAGGACTAGTAAGGTCCTAGAATGAGCTGAGCAGAATAGCAAAAACAATTGATCAGTCCATCGTTATCTTTCCGTAGGAATTTCTGCTTAACTATGAAATAGACTATTATTTCTGTTAACTGACCTTTTCGTTACTTATACAGAATTTGACAAATGGCTACCAGAGCAGCCGCCGCTAGGGGAGGCCGTGCCGGCCGGGGCCGAGGAAGGGGAGAAATCCCAGCTCAAGAAGGACCTTTGATACAACCTCCGGCAGCTCAATACTTCGAGCTCGACCGTGTAGCTAAGAGATATAAGAACTTAGGAGGCAAGACCTTCTCGGGAACTGGCACCGTAATAGAGGCCCTTGCATGGCTCAAAACATGCGAGAAAATTCTTGAAGGCCTATGGCTAGGAGACGAAGACAAAGCTGTTATGGGCGCCTGGCTTATGCAGGAACAAGCCGAATTATGGTGGGAATCTCTTACCGCCGGGAATAGAGAAGCTGGAAGAACATGGGATGGATTTAAAGAACTCTTCAAGGAGAAATATGTCCCAGAACAAGCTCTAGAAAGAATGCACGATGACTTCGCCAATCTCCAGCAAGGGGATCTTTCCGTGCAGGATTATCTGAACAAATTCACAATGTTGTCGCCCTATGCTCCAGAACTCGTTGCTACCGCGAAATCCAAGAATAAGAGGTTTATCTTTGGACTAAGACGACAATATCATGATAGAGCCATGGCCCATGTCAAGCTGGATTTCAATGAGCTAGTGGAAATGACATGCAACTATGAAGACCTTGATCAAAGACATCTGGATCAGGATCGCGCTAGAAGCCAAGCCTGAAACAAGCGCAAGCCTACGGTAAATCAGGGCGAGTCAAGCCAAGCAGCATCTTCAAAACCTCAGACTGGCAAGCCGCCAAGAGGAAATTGCTTTAACTGTGGTAAGCCGGGGCACTACTCAAACGTCTGCACAGCTCCGAAGAGGCAGAAAACAAATTCTCAAGGCTCGAGCCAAGGCTCTCAGAACCCTCGCTCGTGCTTCAACTGTCGCAAGACCGATCATTTAGTCAAAGACTGTCCTTTGCTGAAGAAAGCTACTGTAGCTCATGTCTATGACGGGTCCAGCCCGCCAGCTGCTTCCGATGGAGCAGGTAAACCCGATGTTTTGGGAGGTACCCTTACAATTAAAAATATTCTTGTTTCTGTATTATTTGACACAGGTGCATCGCGTAGTTTTATTGCTAAAAACACAGTGCACAAATTAAAGTTAAAACAGCGAAAGCTTAAAGAATCGGTTGAAGTTCATAACCCGATAGGGGGTCCTGTTACTCTCGGTTCATATTGTAGAGTGCCGATCTCTTATTCTTCCTACAAATTTCCTTTCAATTTAATCGTTATGGATTTTCCCGAATTCGATATTATTCTCGGGCTGGATTGGTTAACGAAATATGAAGCTGAAATGAATTGTGCAGAAAGAATCGTTAAAATTCGAACGAAGCTTGGATATATTACGGTTCCTTGTCATGGTTCGAATCCCAATAGAGAAGAATTTTGGTCAGCATTAGAACTTATCCCCACTTCCATGGAAAAGATTCCGATTGTTAGAAACTATGCGGATGTGTTTGAAGAAGTTGAAAACTTACCTCCGCAAAGAGAAATAGAATTCCGAATCGATCTAATTCCCAATGCCAGACCCGTGGTACATCCAATTCGTAGAATGACTCCGAAAGAAAAAGAAGAATTAGGCGATCAAACTCGTCAACTATTGTGGAGGGGTCTAATCAGACCTAGTTTTTCTAATTGGGGTGCAGCTGTTGTGTTTGTCCCGAAGTCAGACGGTACTCTTAGATTATGTGTTGATTACCGAGACCTCAACAAACAGACGCTTAAAAATAAATATCCACTACCCCGCATTGATGATTTGCTAGACCAATTGAATGGGGCGAAAGTATTTTCCCGAATGGACCTAGCCACAGGTTTTCATCAATTGAGAATAGCAGAAGAGTGTGTTCCTTTGACCGCTTTCAGAGGCCCAGACATATTTTATGAATGGTTAGTAATGCCGTTTGGCCTATGCAACGCTCCAGCATACTTTGTCGATCTAATGAATAGAGTGTTCAGGGGAGTTCTGAATAAATTTGTCCTCGTATTCATCGATGATATTTTAATCTACTCCAAATCAAAACCCGAGCATGAAAAACACTTAGAACAAGTATTGGAGATTCTAAGGAAGAACGTCTTCAAAGCCAAATTCTCTAAATGTGTCTTCTGGCAAGAAGAAGTCAAATTTCTTGGCCATGTCGTGTCAGAGAAAGGAATTTCTGTTGACCCAAGCAAAATAATAGCGATTCAAGACTGGAAACAACCCACTACCCCCACAGAAGTTAGAAGTTTTATGGGGTTGGCTAGTTATTATCGAAAGTTCGTTAAGGATTTTTCGAATATATCCGGTCCATTAACGAAGCTCACAAAGAAACATGAGAAGTTTAAGTGGACTTCCGACTGTGAAGAAGCTTTCCAGGAATTGAAATCGAAGCTGACCACCACCCCAGTATTAACTATTATTGATGGCAATCAAGATTTAACGGTTTGGACAGATGCTTCTATTAGAGGTCTTGGTGCAGTGTTAATGCAGAGAGGCCAAGTAGTCGCTTATGCAAGCCGCCAATTGAAACCGCATGAGAAGAATTATGTGACTCATGATCTTGAGTTGCTAGCCATCGTATTTGCCTTGAAAATCTGGAGACATTACTTATTGGGCGAGAAATTTATACTGTACACAGAACATCAATTGTTAAAGTATTTATATACCCAGAAAGATCTGAATCTGAGACAGCAGCGTTGGCTAGAATTTCTTGCAGCGTATGATCTTGATATCCTGTATACGCCAGGGAAAGCTAACGTAGTAGCGGATGCGCTTAGTAGAAAGACCGCAATCGTTGCCTATCTTATAATTACACCTGGACTGATTGATAGGATTTCAGCCCTTCAGAAAGACGATGAATTCATTCAGAGAATCAGTAAGAGAGTCAAGGAAGATGAAACCACGTGTTTCCGTATTGACAATAAGGGGGTTCTCAGGTTAAATAACAGGATTTGCATCCCAAATATTCCAGGCCTTCGAAGAGAAGTGCTAGATGAATGCCATAAATCCAAATTTTGCATCCATCCTGGGGTGAGTAAAATGTACAACGATATCAAACGCACTTTCTGGTGGAAGGCAATGAAAAGAGATATTTCTTTGTATGTTAGCAGATGCCCTACTTGTCAATTGGTCAAGAGTGACCAACAGAAGCTAGCTGGATTGTTGCAACCGTTGGAAGTCCCAGGCTGGAAATGGGAACAGATTTCCATGGATTTCATAGATGGTTTGCCGCGAACCAAGAAAGGTAATGACAGTATTTGGGTAATCGTAGATCGCTTCACGAAGACTGCCCATTTTATACCTGTCAGATCCAATAGAACTGCCCAAAGTCTAGCACAGATATATTTCAAAGAAATTGTTAAGCTGCATGGAATTCCCATCAGCATAGTTAGTGAAAGAGATCTCCTATTTACTAGCAAGTTCTGGGAGGCTTTCCAGACAGAATTGGGAACGAAACTGAATATGAGCACCGCTTATTACCCACAAACAGATGGCCAAACTGAGCGGGTGAATAGAATTCTGGAAGATTTATTGCGGGCTTGTATAATCGATTTTGGTGGGTCATGGGAAGATCATTTGCATTTGGCCGAATTCTCATATAACAATAGCTATCAAGCAAGTTTGAGAATGTCACCATTTGAAGCATTATATGGCAGACCCTGCAGATCTCCAGCATGTTGGGTAGAACCTGGCAACAGACTTGTACTAGGACCCGATATGATTAGGGAAGCATCGGATAAAGTGGATTTCATCAAGAAGCGATTGAAAACCGCCCAAAGCCGACAGAAAAGTTATGCAGACTCTAGAAGGAGGGATTTGACATTTGCTGTTGGTGATCATGTTTATTTAAAGGTTTCTCCGATGAGAGGAGTAATCAGATTTGGAAAGACTGGGAAGTTGGCACCGAGATTTATTGGTCCCTTTCCTATACTTGAGCGAATTGGAACTCTTGCTTATAGGGTTCAATTGCCAGATTGGTTGCCTGGAGTGCACAATGTATTTCACGTATCTCAACTTAGAAGACATGTGCATGATTCGGATCTTGTTGTAGAAGAAGCAACGCAACAGGATGTGGAGATAACTCCAGAATTAGCACTCAAAAGAGAGCCATTAAAAATTGTTGGCAAAGAAACTAGAGAACTCAGAAGCAAAAAGGTTCATTTAGTTAAAGTGCAATGGAGCAGTGATCCTAGAGACTGTACTTGGGAAACTGAGGAAAGCATTAAGCAAGCTTACCCCAAATGCAGAGTGGATATCTCTGACTAACTCCGGTGCAAGGTACCTTTACAATACTTTGCATTTACATTTTATTTCCTACTTTACTGTTGTTTCCTTTTCGAGGACGAAAAGTTTTAAGTAGGGGAGATTGTAATAACCCGGAAAATACGAGCCAATTTAAAATTTTTAAATTGATTATTTCAAAGGAATTTGAACCATTGAAATAGAATATTTCAATAAAATAGTGAATTAGAAATAGTGAGTCAGTTTGAAAATTTGAATTCAAACTTTGACTGACTGTGCAGGGTGGAAAATATAACGGATTTTAGCGAAACCAAAAATATTTAAATCTGTTAGTTAATACCTTTCTAACGAATCTGAAAAATCGAAGTTTCATAACGGGAATCAAAAGTTATGGCCGAATGAATTTTCAAAAGAGTCGGTATATAGAATATATAGGCCTGGAAAATTGGTATTTTGCACACGACCTCGGAATTTGACGAAACCACTTTTGTTGGGTCCGGGATGTCAAACTATTGCTAGGTTTCAAATTTCATAATTTTTGAAGCTAGTATGTGAGCGTGGCAAAAGAAAATGTGTTTGGTCGATTTCTGTTAAATTGGATCGACCAGAAAATGGCCATTTTTCAAACGACCTCAGAATTCGACGAAACTAGTTTTGTTGGAACCGTAGCATCAAAACATAGCTAGATTTATTTTTCTGGAATTTTTCGAATCAGTTTGTGGCCCTGGCAAATTGAAATGTGCGTTCAGAGTTAAAAATTAAATGTTTTAAACTTTAATTTGAGAAATAACTGACTGTAACAGTCGAATTGGCCCACGAAACATATCCCATTGTGTCCGGAATGGGGGTATTTAGCTAGGGGCGACAGTCGTTGGGTTTAAAAGGGAGTTCGTTTAAGAAAACACTATTTAAAAATTTTAATATAGTCTCGGCCAATCATATTTTTTCTTTCATAAAAAAAAACAAGAGAAACCCCCCCCCCCCCGTTCAACGGCGACTCGTGCTTCCCCGTTCCAGACCAGATCGTCGCCGCCTCCGCCACTTTCAGACGCCGCCACTACCCAAAAACGACAGCCCTTCCCTCCACCTCCAAATCCGACTAAGCCTCCCGCCCCCCATCGCCTGTGCCGCCCGTATTGAGCTTCCAAAGTCCGACCCTATCGAGCGCCGCCCTGCCTTCCTGCCGCCATCGAACTGAGGGTGGTGACCATCGACGGAGAGCCCTCTCCAAGGACGACGTGGTGGTGCAGGCCAATCGTCTCAACGATCAACGGATCTCGCGATTTTCGAAAACCTAGTTTTGAAGCTTTCTGAAAGTGCGTTTTTCTTTGATCTGTACACTTTGAAAAATCATATCTTTTTGGTGTGTTGACGAAATTCGATGAAACAGGAAACATCGAGACCGCAAGGAAGCTCTCTACCCAATAGAAGAAGCTGCGGATTTTTCTGACATCGTATCGATTTTTAGCGCTCAGAATACCAAGGTGAGAAACCTAAATTAACGTGAAATTGAATGGAAAATGTCGTGTATAATTTATATAAGCGAAATATAAATTACATACGTGTTGTATACCTCATGTACATGCGTAGTGTAAGCTATATAAGCGAAGTATGAATTTTTACATGCATAGAATAATTGATATATGTGTTGAAATGAAAGTGAAATATAGAAAATATATATATTATATTATATATATATATACTCCCCTCGTCCACAAACCATGGACGATATTTATTGTGGTGAATTGGTGTGAAATATTGGATGAAAAATACGAATGGTTGAATAATTGTTTGTGGTTGATATTGTTTGGTTGTGGTTGAAAAATACCCATTGGTGATTGAAATGAATTGGAAATATTTGTGGAAATAAAAATAAACATGCCGCCTGCGTGCGAATTAGATGCATGAATCCCCATTGTCAAAAACCGCGAGGTTTTAAGGTAGAGCGAGGAGCCGTACTAGGGACGGTGCCGGTTTTAACTACCCTGCCGTTATGCTGCCGAAATTTTGAATATTCTTTGTGTGTTAGAATTATTTTCATATGTTGAAATTATTTGCATGCATAGAAATTAAAGCCATATATTGAAACTATATCCATGTGTTGAAAAGTGTTGTGTAAAAATTAAATTCATTTGTGAATGAATGAAGTGCTTAAACAATAAAAATCACATTTTTATATATATATGAAGTATGAAAATTATTCGCCTTATATAAATAGTTTCAACAATCAAAATCCCATCTTTCTAATATGAACAACCTAAAGAAAATGTCCATGTGTGGAAATACTCATTTGTTGAGAAATGTGTGTAGTGGAAATATTCATGTGTTGAATAAAAAGATTGAACGATAAAAATTACATTTTTATTGAAAGTATGAAGTGTTGAAACCATCTATTTGTTGAATAAATATTTTAAATGATAAAAATATCATTTTTATCATATGTGTGATATGCTAAAGATATGCGGACGTTGAAATAAATATTTGTGATAGAAATATTATTTTTAACATGCATAGGAACTAGATAAAATAGTCATGTGTTGAAATCTATTTTAGTTCGCCAAAATCATCATCTTTGAAATGTGAAGTGTTAAAAATAGCCACTTGTTCAAATAAACGTGCATGAGTTGAAATATACATTAACTAGCTAATGATATGATTTTAGCCTATGCATGCAACATTAGAATGAATGGTGTTTTTAAACCAAAGCAAATCAAATATGGAATTGAATGGAAAATGATAAGTGTTAGAAATTGTATATATGTACATGCATATCTATTGAACAGGTTAAAGCAAAAGGGGCTAGAGAAGAGAAATAGAATTTTGTGCCCGACAAATAGGTACACATTTACCGCTTTGTTTGGGTGATGATTTTATGAGCCTGTTGGCTAGCCGCTTGGCGTTTTCTTTTTCTTTTTGATATGAGACGCCCGTGTGGCTATTTGGGAATTTTCCCAGACCCTCCCGTACAAAGGAGGTTATGGCGAAATTTTCCCAAATTTAAAGGCGTTAGTGAAATAATTGAAGTGGAAACGATATAGGAATTTTTGAATGAGCTATATTTATATAAATATATAAATATAAATAGAATTAAAACGAAACGTGGCCGTGCAGTTCATATTTTGAAACCGTGATTTCAAATGATTAGTGCGGAAGATCCGACCATTGAATTTTCCCGAAACCTCAACCTTGAGTTCGCCTTGGAAATATCTTCCCAACGGCACCAACTTTGTGAAGATCCGACGGTTGGATTGTCTGGAATGTTTAATTCAAAATTAAGGAAAAACAGCGCCAGAAACGAGTATATTTATATATATATATAAATATAATTAAATTAAATCGAATAACGACGCTGCAGTTCGTAAATTGAAATCGTAACTTCAAATGGTTAGTGTGGGAGATCCGACCGTCGGATTTTCCCAAAACTGGAACCGTTGGATTCGTTTTGAAAAAACCTTCCTAATGATGTAAAATTTGTGAAGATCCAACGGTTAGATTTTTAGATATGTGTAAAACAAAATTAGTGGAAAGCAGCGCCAGTGCATCGACACGACCTGAAACGTCGTTTAATTAAATATGGCCGTTTTAAATTAAATAAAAATGGCGATATATCGTTATAAAGTGGTATAGACGATATAGAGTGAAAATAAGCCAATTTTGTTGTGTTTGCTTGATATGTGATGGTTGAATGTATTTGACATGAAAATTATAACTGAAATGTGAATGTTGAATAGTCCAACCATGGGAATAATTGATTTGAAAATCTAAATATACGTGGGTTATTTGAAAAGGCCGAGTTTATCTCATTTCAAATAATCGATCGACGTTGAGAAGTCGAAGAGTCAAAGACGAATGAAGACCGACGATCTCCACATTGGATGGATGGGCGCTACTGATGCTCGTGATTGGAGTAGCTACCATGAAGGAATTAAAGTAGTAGCCGTCCAAACATATTGTTGATTTTACGGATATGCGAGGAATTGGTGCCTCCGGTTTCGTTCAGACCCAGGACGGACTTGTAAATGGACTGTGTGTCTGACATTGGATTTTGTTCTGTGTCGATCGATCTCTGTTAAATATATATCGGTTTGGCGGCAGAGAATTTATTCTCTTGCTTAACGCCCTTCTCTGAGACGTACGAGCTCAGAGGTTATGTATTGACAGAAATCAGTCGCACGGAGTGGATTGCCTGTGTGGCACGCCTAAGTGGCATATGATCAAGGCTTCTGTTGCAAAGCAAAGTCTTGTGGTTGATGATCAAAGCATGGTCTGTGTGACTAGCTTTGTGTATAACGTGAATTCGCGAGCCTCACACCTCGGTATGAGTCAAAAACGGGAGAGTGACTGCAGGGAGAGCACGACGTTTCTTTCTAGCTAAGGTGGTGTCAGTGACCTACCAGCCCTGACATTATATATACTTTTCACCTGTGTGGTTGTTGGAATGCGAGGCACCTCGATATAGGTCTGTAAGGACCGGGAAACGTGTGTTCAGGAATAACTAATCCTCAAAAGTAAGAGAGGACCGGCCCTGAAGATCCAAGGATCATAGTGGGGTCCTGGGACATTTGCTAGAGTGTCTCGAATCGGAGAGGAGCTTGCCCCTTGCCTCGACTCATGAAGGAATCCAATTTCCAATACGAAATTTGCGGATGTGATTGTATTACTAGTACGGCGACATAGTAGATGGTAGCTATGCCGCCTAGGATTGATATTTATGATTGAATTTGCTTTTGAAACATATATGCACTAGTAATAATATCAAACACCTTTGTTTTATTCGTATGAAGCATCTTTGGCCATTATAAGGTAAAAACTCTATCCTCCGGCTTGCGTTGCATTGTGTGATTGGACCTGAGTCTTATAATGACTTCATTTTATAAAAAGCATTGCGTTGATTTAATCATTTATTTTATTTCATGCACTAGCACTCATTGGAGTAAACCCGTTCCGCGAAAGTGGCGTGGTCCTTTGATTTGCCTTATTGTTGTTGTTAATAAGTTGAATAGGTTTCTCATACCAGTCCCATGACTGACTCGTAGTTTGTTTCACCTTGCAAACTCGGGTGCCCTTATTTTCACACGGGCAGCCTAGTTACAGGTTTCTGACGCACCTTTTGGCTCATGGCGAGGCTTGACTACACTGTGCTGACTGGGATTTTCTCTGCCATTATTGTATCTATATTATGATTCCGCCACTGGCGATGTAGACTGATATTCCTTTTGTGTACTCTTTATGTATGATTCCGCCTCTGGCGATGGTGACTGATTATGTATCATTATGCACTAAGTTGTATCCTGTACTGTGCTTCTCTGATGGGATGATATCTATATGATTCCACTGTCATATGTGTGTAAATTATTCTATTTTCTGTTTATGCTATTATCTGTGATCTGCTAATGATGATTAATGTGTTATATTCCAATGATTATCCTTAACACCGTGTCACGGGGTTTTGGGATCGTCACAGGCTCCCATTAATTTTATCCAAGATAAATTTCTTGAATTTATTCTTTAATCTATTTTTGAATATCAATTCAAACTAGTCGGGATTAGCGAACCTTACCGAAGTAATCATTTGTTTTAATTTCCCAATCCCAACCTATTCATCCTATGAAGTAAAACTGGTTATACTTCATATCTAACACCACGGTGTTATCGGTAAATTCAATTACCATTTCACGTTCAAATCTAATTAAAGATTTAACTATCGCCTGGAGCAAAACTGGTGGTACTCCATTTTCGATCTTTTCAATCTAATTAAAGATTCATTAAAACTCCACTTAGTTTTAATCTTTAACTGGGTTAAAGAATCAGTGTCATTTAAAACACAGTTCACGATAAACCCAAAATCACATTCATTAATTATCGGGTTAAAGAACGAGTGTTATTTAAAACACTGTCCACGATAAACCCAAAAATCAATATCAATTCAATTCCAATTAAATATTATTTAATTGGTACACTTCATTAAATCTAAATAAAAAGATTTAATCTTTTCTCCACGGGGTTCAAGAACAGTGTTGATGAAGACACCATTCACGACAAACCCAAATCACATTTGATATTCAATACAAGGCTCTGAATAGAAAATATATCGGCTTATATTCAATATCAAATTCTACGATTAACAAATGTCGTATGGGAAATAACGATATAAATATATATCTTTCAAATTTCCATAACAACATCGTATAATCACGAATTCCAACATCGAAATATTCCGAAGACAATTTCGATTCAAATCCACTCCAATGCAATCATTGGAAATTCTGGTTATTTTTAAAACCCTTTTCAAATTCAATTTATTTACTTAAAAATAAATAGAATTATAATTCTAGTTCAAAACTAGTTTATTTCGATAAAAATCTATTTTTTTTAATCTTTTCAAATATGGAGTTTTTCATCCCAATTCTTTCTTAATCATTTCTTATGATTTTACACAAATTATTACTATTTTTAATAATTTTATCAAGGCCCGTACAGTCGATTTCCACCCATAGTCATCGAACTGCACGTATAGCGACCTTTTTTCAAATTTGATTTGGACATAATTCCAAATCCAACCGTTAGATTTCAAATTTCTAACATTCATTAGAAAGCTCTTTTCGATGCGAACCCAACGGTTCTGGTTTTAGGAGAATCCGACGGTCGGATCTCCCGTAATGTCCGTTTGAAATAAATGGTCGAAATTCACGAACTGCCGCGGTGCGGCGCGTTCTATTCAGGCCATTATATTATATATATAATATATATAATATATATTTCGTCGATTTCAATTCAAAACGTGCTTTATAAATCGTTTTAAATTCATTTTCAAAACGGTTTCAACTTCATATTCAATTTCAAATCAAAATTGAATATATCAAATTAAATTCATTTTAATTTCATTTCAAATTGATTTCAATTCAAATTGATTTCTAATTCAATTTCAGTTCGTTTTCAATTCAATTCGAAATCGTTTTCAATTCAATTCATTTCAAATTGGTTTTCTATTCGATTCAAATTCGTTATATATTCAATTGAAATAAAATTCGTTTTCTATTCAAACCAAATTCGTTTTCTATTCAATTCATTTCGAAATCGTTTTCAATTCAATTCATTTCAAATTGGTTTTCTATTCGATTCAATTCAAATTGAATAAAATCGATATAAATATCGTTCACGTCAAAATGGCGTCAATCTAATCAACACGGCTTCATATATTTCTAATTTCAAATATTCTATTTCAAATATTTCTTTTTCAAAATAGTTGTTATTATCAAAATATTTCATTCAACACATGACTAATCTCAACGGATGAGTACTGTCAACACATGAACCTTTATTTTATATTGATAAAGATGTAAATTTTGTTACTAAAATATTTCGTTCAACACATGACTAATCTCAACGGATGAGTACTGTCAACACATGAACCTTTATTTTATAAAATTCTTTATTTTCTAAATTGGAATGAGGCCCAATCAATCACCATATAATATTAATTATATGGATTTTCATACATCACACGTATATAATAGCATTGAAAAATAATCAACCATCAACCAAAGTGCACTACACTGTATAAGCATCAAATATAGATATCTAACGCTTATAACAGTCTGTCAATCAATCGATCGACATATTTAATCAATCAGGATGAGTGAACTTCAAATTTCATCCCAACACCCGTGTGGGGTTTCAAACAATCAAACACATATTTTATTTGTGCAGTTGGGCGATGTGTAAAATTTATCCTCCCAATCAATGTCCTTCAAATAGGTGTACATAAACAAACCGTCCGGTTTGTAAATGAATATTTATTTATTCACATTCACTATATTCATATTCACGTTAAAAATTATATATTTTTAACGATAAAACATTTTACTTTAACATATGAATTTCTATTTAGTTCATCCTCTAAATAAAATGATATTTTTATTTTCTAACTTATTTTAGAAAATTTCGGCGGCATAACGGCACGATACTAGAAACGGGACGAGACATAGCCTTATCCCCGGTCTAGTGAAGGCCCACGCCATTCACACATCAATCAAATCAATTTCATTTCACCAAACAATTCCATTCAATCAAATATTCTAACTAACTACTCAACCAAACAATTTAACAAACAAGCCATCCATGGTCTGTGGATGACGGGTGTCGGGTGCTACTAAACACCGTCTGCATCCTAGTATATATATATAACTAGAAAAATTAAATTGGAAGGTGAGAAGTTCTCACTTTTAGCTATCCCAACTCCACGGCACTTCTTATGCAGAAATCTTAGTCGTTCTTGCCTCTTGTCGCTTTCGTTGCCCGTATTCTCTACATATATAAAAATCACATTTTTACTTCGATGTTCAATATATAAAAAATCACATTTTTACTTCGATGTTCAATATATAAAAATCACATTTTTACTTCGATGTTCAATATATAAAAATATTATTTTTACTTCGATGTTCAATATATAAAAATCTCATTTTTACTTCGATGTTCAATATATAAAAATCACATTTTTACTTTGATGTTCAATATATAAAAATCTCATTTTTACTTCGACGTTCAATATATAAAAATCACATTTTTACTTCGATGTTCAATATATAAAAATCTCATTTTTACTTCGATGTTCAATATATAAAAATCACATTTTTACTCCGATGTTCAATATATAAAAATCACATTTTTATATTCCCTAGTATATAAAAATTCTATTTTTAAACTTCTTTTACATATAAAAAAAATTCGATTTTTATCTTTTTTTGCTATATGAGTCAATTAAAATCATATTTTGCTTTGCTTTCTACATAAGAAAAATCATAACTTTCATTTAAGAAATCTAAACTTTCCTATAATAAAAATCACATCTTTTTAAAGCGTTCAAACTTAAAAATCATATCTTTTTATTTTTCCCAAATCATGTCTTCATTAACTTTAAAAATCTAAACTTGTCTTATTTAAAAATATAAACTTTATATGCTAAAATCCTAACTTGATGTATATAGGAAATCTCAGCTTGTTATAATTAAAAATCGGACAAAACCTTGCCTTTATATAGAAAAAAAAATTGATTAAATAAATTAGAAATGCTCACCGTCGAAGAAGGAAGGGAAGGGGGAGGTCTGACGTCGGCGTAGGGAGGCTGGGTGGTCGGGGAGCAGTCGGAGGCAGCGTCTGGCGGGTTTTGGGGTCTCGAGGGTGGCGGTTTGCGGTTCGCGAGGTAGAAAAGGGGAAGAGCAGCGGAGAAGGGGGGAGGAGGAGAAGAAGGTGGCGGTGGAGCGGCGTCGTGGGGAGGGGCGGCGGTCCTCCGCTGTTCTCTTTTTTTTTTCCTTTTTCTGATTTGGATCGAATGAAATAGGGGGGCCAGAACGGGTAAAAGGGGGAGAAAGGTTTTTTTATTATTTAATTTTCCACAAAAAGCAACTTTTATTTTCGACTTCAAAACGAGGCCCACCGCCTGTCGTCCCTAACGTTTTACCCCCATTCCGAACACAATGGGATATGTATCGCAAGCTGATTCGATAGTTACAATCAGTTTTCGTCAAAATCAATATATAACTCTATATATTGATTTTGAACACGAATTTCAATTTACCGGGGGCACATACTAGCTCGATAAATTGCAGAAAAATATTTTCTAGCTTCGTATTGACGATACGGTCCTAATAAAACTAGTTTCGTCGAATTCCGAGACCGTTGGAAAAATGGCCAATTTCCAGTCGATTAAAATCAACTGAAACTGGTCAAACGCGTTTCCCTTTGCCACACTCACATATTGATTCGAAAAATTACGAAATTTGAAACCTAGCAATAACTTTACATCACGGACCCAACAAAAGTGGTTTCGTCGAAATCCGAGGTCGTTTGCAAAATTTCCATTTTTAAGGGCCTGAATTCCATAGCGACTATTCAGAATTTTCAACTGGACATATCTTTTGATTCCCGCTATGAAATTTTGATTTTTCGGATTCATTGGAAAGATATTCACAATTAGATTCCATTATTTTTGGTTTCACTAAAATCCGGATTGTTTTGCACCCGGTACATTCAATTGAAGTTTGAAATCGAATTATCGAACTACCGCGCCATTTTCAATTCTATTATAATTTTATATATAATTATTTTATTCCAACGACGGCGCATATAATATATACGTCGAATTATATTCAAAATAAATTTCTCGTTTATTTTATTTAAAATAATTCATTTTAAATAAAATCAAAATTCGCTAAAATTGCCAAAATAAAAATTTTAAACTGGCCCAGATTTTCGGGTTGTTACAATCTCCCCCACTTAAAACTTTTCATCCCCGAAAAGGAACAAAGTCGAAAGTGGTTTGATCAATCAACTCTACGCTCGATCTGGCTTTCATTCTCCAACTTTTCAGTTTCTGAGAATTTCCAAATTCTTAAAAAATTTGGCTAACACCCTAAATTTTCGAAAAATTTCGCCATAACGTCCCCTGCAATGGGAGCATCGGGAAATCTCGAATAGCTTCCCCGATCCTTCAGATCTCAAAAATAAAAAGAAAAAGCCAAGCGGCTAGCCAATAGGCTCATAAAATCATCATCACCCAAACAAAACAGTAAATTATGTAGTAAACATGTACCTATTTGTCAGGCAAACGAATTTTATTCTCTGCTCTAGTCTCCTTGCTATGACCTATTCAATGAAAGTACATGTATATGCAAGCAAATGCGACCAATTTTCAATACAATTCAATATTTGATACTATTAGGCAAAATGGTTCAAAATTATCAAACAAATAAACAAACAACACAAACATCAATCAATTAGTGAATTAGAATTTCAAATTCATAATTTTGATATATAGTCAAAAATCTCATTTTTGATGCCAAATCACAACAATAAGCCCTATCTAGTTTTGGTTCTCACACCAGTCTAATGGAGATATATAAATATCACATCTTCAAAACACGAACCTAAATTCTAATGATGATCGATCAATCATCAGAACCATCTCCGGGTGTCTAGAATGTGATTCTATATCTATCCAGTATATTAAAATTTCAAATACACGTTTGCAAGGCGTATATGCAAAATCTTTATATACTGGACTGTCCATATCAATATAAACTAAATAATCAAATACGAATAATTGATTTTAAATTTTCAAAACAAAATTGTTTCCAATTGAAAAATATACCCTTCACACTCGTTCTAGGATACTACTGATCCTATCTCTAACGAGTTATTCTAGTTGGATATTACTAATCTGATATCTGATGAATTCTTTCGTATGGTTCTAATGTGTCTTGTTCTCGAGCTCTGTAAACCAAAGCTCTGATACCAAACTGTAAAAACCCGTAACTTCCCCATAAAGGAAAGCGACGGATAGTTCGAGAACAAGCCACAACAGAACGCAGACGGAAGAACATTTCATTGTTATTACAACAATACATCAGATCACAAGAATATACAGAGTATAAATGAATATTACACAGAAATATCAGAGATTTAAATTACATATAAATACATCGCAGCGGAAAATAATACAATACACAACCAGAAGGAGATATACGGATACAAAGCTTTCCGGATATCGTTCCAGCTGTAAACCAGGATCCTGTGAATATAAATCTGCAAAACCAAAACTACTAGCTGCCCGTGTCAAAATAAGGGCACCCAGAGTTTAGGTCAAAACAATAAACTCCAGGTCAGTCATGTGACTGGTGTGAGAACTAAAACAGTTATTAATCTTTATTTTTAAAGTTAGGTAAATCAAGGGACCACGCCGTATAACACGGAACGGGTTTCCTCCCAAGAATACCAATGCATAAAACAACAGCGCAATGCTAAATAAAGAAAAATGAAGCTATTATAAGACCCAGGTCCTATCACACAATGCAACGCAAGCCGGGGGATAGGGTTTTTACCTTATAATAGCCAAAGAATGCTTGATAGGTATAAAACAGATTATTTGATACTATAATAAGTGCATAGTGTATAAAACAACTTCAAATCATAAGTATCAATCATAGACGGCATGAATGACCCATACCACTATGTCGCCATATATAAGTTTACAATCAAAACCGCAATGTCGTATTGGAAGTTGGGTTATCATTTATGGTATGAACCGAGGCTAGGGGCAAGATCCTCACCGATTCGAGACTGTCTAGTCCGAGCCTCAGGAACAGCCGCAACTGCCCCATGGATCGTCAGGGCCGGTCCACCGATGTGGATTATTATGCCTGAACACTGCGTTTCCCCGCCCTTTGGGCGCGTAAGCCTGGCCCGTCAGACGACCAGAAGCATCGGCCGAAACCGATATCACGAGGCGCCTCGCTTTTCAGCAAGTAATAATAAGCAACATCCACATGAGTCAAACTCGTCAGCCAGTTCAAGCACTGACGCCACTCCTAACTAGAAAGAAACGCATGCCCTCCCTGAGGTCCGTCTCCCGTTTTTGGTTCATACCGGGTGTGAAACTTGCGAAGTAAACGTTACACAAAGCTACGCCACAAAGGCCGTGCTTCGATCATCAACCACAAGACTTTGCTTTTCAACAGAGGCCTTGATCATTTACCACTTAGGCATGCCACACAGGCAATTCACTCCATGCGATTGATATCCATCAATATATAACCCCTGAGCTCGTACGTCTCAGAGAAGGGCGTTAAGCAAGAGAATAAATTCTCCGCCGCCAAACCGATATATATTTAATAGAGATCAATCACACGGACTAAAATCCAATGTCAGACACACAGTCCATTTACAAGTCCGTTCTGGGGCTGAACGAAACCGGAGGCACCTTGTACCTCGCATATCCATCGATCTCCAAGTACGTCTGGACGATCACCAACTGTTTCCATCTTCTTGGGTGTACAGCCCAATCAGGATCATCAGTAATCACCCAAACGATGTGAAGACCTCCGGTCTTCGACCATCGTCTTCATCTTCGACTTATCGTCGTATCAGTTATTCAGAATGGGATAAACCCGGTCTTTCTGAATAACTCGCGTATATTTTAAATAAGTGTTACACAAACACAACATACGCCTCATTCCAATTCATCAGTCACTAACCGTAAATTAATCAAGAGAATAATTCTTCAAATATTAACCCCGAAGGCCGAAACGAACATCAGATCAATATCCAGAAAACCATTCCGCTTGGCTAACCGACAGTTAGTTTCTAAATTTCACATTCATAGGGAAAGGTTCCCATTAATTTTATCCAAGATAAATTTCTTGAATTTATTCTTTAATCTATTTTTGAATATCAATTCAAACTAGTCGGGATTAGCGAACCTTACCGAAGTAATCATTTGTTTTAATTTCCCAATCCCAACCTATTCATCCCATGAAGTAAAACTGGTTATACTTCATATCTAACACCACGGTGTTATCGGTAAATTCAATTACCATTTCACATTCAAATCTAATTAAAGATTTAACTATCGCCTAGAGCAAAACTGGTGGTACTCCATTTTCGATCTTTTCAATCTAATTAAAGATTCATTAAAACTCCACTTAGTTTTAATCTTTAACTGGGTTAAAGAATCAGTGTCATTTAAAACACAGTTCACGATAAACCCAAAATCACATTCGTTAATTATCGGGTTAAAGAACGAGTGTTATTTAAAACACTGTCCACGATAAACCCAAAAATCAATATCAATTCAATTCCAATTAAATATTATTTAATTGGTACACTTCATTAAATCTAAATAAAATATTTAATCTTTTCAACACGGGGTTCAAGAACAGCGTTGATGAAGACACCATTCACGACAAACCCAAATCACATTTGATATTCAATACAAGGCTCTGAATAGAAAATATATCGGCTTATATTCAATATCAAATTCTACGATTAACAAATGTCGTACGGGAAATAACGATATAAATATATATCTTTCAAATTTCCATAACAACATCGTATAATCACGAATTCCAACATCGAAATATTCCGAAGACAATTTCGATTCAAATCCACTCCAATGCAATCATTGGAAATTCTGGTTATTTTTAAAACCCTTTTCAAATTCAATTTATTTACTTAAAAATAAATAGAATTATAATTCTAGTTCAAAACTAGTTTATTTCGATAAAAATCAATTTTTTTTAATCTTTTCAAATATGGAGTTTTTCATCCCAATTCTTTCTAAATCATTTCTTATGATTTTACACAAATTATTGCTATTTTTAATAATTTTATCAATGCCCGTACAGTCGATTTCCACCCATGGTCATCGAACTGCACGTATAGCGACCTTTTTTCAAATTTGATTTGGACATAATTCCAAATCCAACCGTTAGATTTCAAATTTCTAACATTCATTAGAAAGCTCTTTTCGATGCGAACCCAACGGTTCTGGTTTTAGGAGAATCCGACGGTTGGATCTCCCGTAATGTCCGTTTGAAATAAATGGTCGAAATTCACGAACTGCCGCGGCGCGGCGCGTTCTATTCAGGCCATTATATTATATATATAATATATATAATATATATTTCATCGATTTCAATTCAAAACGTGCTTTATAAATCGTTTTAAATTCATTTTCAAAACGGTTTCAACTTCATATTCAATTTCAAATCAAAATTGAATATATCAAATTAAATTCATTTTAATTTCATTTCAAATTGATTTCAATTCAAATTGATTTCTAATTCAATTTCAGTTCGTTTTCAATTCAATTCGAAATCGTTTTCAATTCAATTCATTTCAAATTGGTTTTCTATTCGATTCAAATTCGTTATATATTCAATTGAAATAAAATTCGTTTTCTATTCAAACCAAATTCGTTTTCTATTCAATTCATTTCGAAATCGTTTTCAATTCAATTCATTTCAAATTGGTTTTCTATTCGATTCAATTCAAATTGAATAAAATCGATATAAATATCGTTCACGTCAAAATGGCGTCAATCTAATCAACACGGCTTCATATATTTCTAATTTCAAATATTCTATTTCAAATATTTCTTTTTCAAAATAGTTGTTAGTATCAAAATATTTCGTTCAACACATGACTAATCTCAACGGATGAGTACTGTCAACACATGAATCTTTATTTTATATTGATAAAGATGTAAATTTTTTTACTAAAATATTTCGTTCAACACATGACTAATCTCAACGGATGAGTACTGTCAACACATGAACCTTTATTTTATAAAATTCTTTATTTTCTAAATTGGAATGAGGCCCAATCAATCACCATATAATATTAATTATATGGATTTTCATACATCACACGTATATAATAGCATTGAAAAATAATCAACCATCAACCAAAGTGCACTACACTGTATAAGCATCAAATATAGATATCTAACGCTTATAACAGACTGTCAATCAATCGATCGACATATTTAATCAATCAGGATGAGTGAACTTCAAATTTCATCCCAACACCCGTGTGGGGTTTCAAACAATCAAACACATATTTTATTTGTGCAGTTGGGCGATGTGTAAAATTTATCGTCCCAATCAATGTCCTTCAAATAGGTGTACATAAACAAACCGTCCGGTTTGTAAATGAATATTTATTTATTCACATTCACTATATTCATATTCACGTTAAAAATTATATATTTTTAACGATAAAACATTTTACTTTAATATATGAATTTCTATTCAGTTCATCCTCTAAATAAAATGATATTTTTATTTTCTAACTTATTTTAGAAAATTTCGGCGGCATAACGGCACGATACTAGAAACGGGACGAGACATAGCCTTATCCCCGGTCTAGTGAAGGCCCACGCCATTCACACATCAATCAAATCAATTTCATTTCACCAAACAATTCCATTCAATCAAATATTCTAACTAACTACTCAACCAAACAATTTAACAAACAAGCCATCCATGGTCTGTGGATGACGGGTGTCGGGTGCTACTAAACACCGTCTGCATCCTAGTATATATATAACTAGAAAAATTAAATTGAAAGGTGAGAAGTTCTCACTTTTAGCTATCCCAACTCCACGGCACTTCTTATGCAGAAATCTTCGTCGTTCTTGCCTCTTGTCGCTTTCGTTGCCCGTATTCTCTACATATATAAAAATCACATTTTTACTTCGATGTTCAATATATAAAAAATCACATTTTTACTTCGATGTTCAATATATAAAAATCAAATTTTTACTTCGATGTTCAATATATAAAAATCTTATTTTTACTTCGATGTTCAATATATAAAAATCTCATTTTTACTTCGATGTTCAATATATAAAAATCACATTTTTACTTCGATGTTCAATATATAAAAATCTCATTTTTACTTCGACGTTCAATATATAAAATCACATTTTTACTTCGATGTTCAATATATAAAAATCTCATTTTTACTTCGATGTTCAATATATAAAAATAACATTTTTACTCCGATGTTCAATATATAAAAATCACATTTTTATATTCCCTAGTATATAAAAATTCTATTTTTAAACTTCTTTTACATATAAAAAAAATTCGATTTTTATCTTTTTTTGCTATATGAGTCAATTAAAATCATATTTTGCTTTGCTTTCTACATAAGAAAAATCATAACTTTCATTTAAGAAATCTAAACTTTCCTATAATAAAAATCACATCTTTTTAAAGCGTTCAAACTTAAAAATCATATCTTTTTATTTTTCCCAAATCATGTCTTCATTAACTTTAAAAATCTAAACTTGTCTTATTTAAAAATATAAACTTTATATGCTAAAATCCTAACTTGATGTATATAGGAAATCTCAGCTTGTTATAATTAAAAATCGGACAAAACCTTGCCTTTATATAGAAAAAAAATTGATTAAATAAATTAGAAATGCTCACCGTCGAAGAAGGAAGGGAAGGGGGAGGTCTGACGTCGGCGTAGGGAGGCTGGGTGGTCGGGGAGCAGTCGGAGGCGGCGTCTGGCGGGTTTTGGGGTCTCGAGGGTGGCGGTTTGCGGTTCGCGAGGTAGAAAAGGGGAAGGGCAGCGGAGAAGGGGGGAGGAGGAGAAGAAGGTGGCGGTGGAGCGGCGTCGAGGGGAGGGGCGGCGGTCCTCCGCTGTTCTCTCTTTTTTTTTCCTTTTTCTGATTTGGATCGAATGAAATAGGGGGGGCCAGAATGGGTAAAAGGGGGAGAAAGGTTTTTTTTATTATTATTTAATTTTCCACAAAAAGCAACTTTTATTTTCGACTTCAAAACGAGGCCCACCGCCTGTCGTCCCTAACGTTTTACCCCCATTCCGAACACAATGGGATATGTATCGCAAGCTGATTCGATAGTTACAATCAGTTTTCATCAAAATCAACATATAACTCTATATATTGATTTTGAACACGCATTTCAATTTACCGGGGGCACATACTAGCTCGATAAATTACAGAAAAATATTTTCTAGCTTCGTATTGACGATACGGTCCTAATAAAACTAGTTTCGTCGAATTCCGAGACCGTTGGAAAAATGGCCAATTTCCAGTCGATTAAAATCAACTGAAACTGGTCAAACGCGTTTCCCTTTGCCACACTCACATATTGATTCAAAAAACTACGAAATTTGAAACTTAGTAATAACTTTACATCACGGACCCAACAAAAGTGGTTTCGTCGAAATCCGAGGTCGTTTGCAAAATTTCCATTTTTAAGGGCCTGAATTCCATAGCGACTATTCAGAATTTTCAACTGGACATATCTTTTGATTCCCGCTATGAAATTTTGATTTTTCGGATTTATTGGAAAGATATTCACAATTAGATTCCATTATTTTTGGTTTCACTAAAATCCGGATTGTTTTGCACCCGGTACATTCAATTGAAGTTTGAAATCGAATTATCGAACTACCGCGCCATTTTCAATTCTATTATAATTATATATATAATTATTTTATTCTAATGACAGCGCATATAATATATACGTCGAATTATATTCAAAATAATTTTCTCGTTGATTTTATTTAAAATAATTCATTTTAAATAAAATCAAAATTCGCTAAAATTGCCAAAATAAAAATTTTAAACTGGCCCAGATTTTCGGGTTGTTACACAACCTCAGGGATATTCTTTTGTTTGGTCATCCGCTTCTCCTCCTCCATAGCAGCGGCAATGAGGCGACGCCCCTCGGCCAGGCGTGCTGGCTCATCATCCCTCAAATACTTTTCCATAAGTTTATCTTCGTCGACGAAGTCTACCTTAAGTTCCTCTTTCTCCCATTCGATGATTTGACTCCATACGTGAACTAAGGTAGTTGGATAGTCTTCAATCCAAGAGATGTTTCGACGACGAATTATGTGCGCGAATAATTCAATCAGTAATTCGCCAAAACCATGCACTTCTTCCTGAGCCTCTGATAGCTGTTTATGGGTCTCTTCAGCAGATTTAATGACATTTTCCACATTCCCCTCAGCTAGGGCAGCCCTATTCTCGGCTTCCATTAACTTGGACTCCAAGTCAGCGTTTCGTTTCTCTAGTTCAGCATTTTTTCTCGCTAACTCAGTTTTTTCTTGCTCAAAAGCATTGTAAGCCAAATGCATTTTGATATTGTCCGACTTAGCGTCTTCCACTTGTTTCTTCAACTCCAAACGCTCTTGACTATGAGATTCCAGCAAGTCATGATAACGCTTCTGTAACTCCTCAAATTGCTGCTTGAAGTTGTTAGCATCTCGTTGAGCGATGGCAAGTTGAGTATGTGTGTCCTCAAGGTCCTTCTCCAAATTTTTCAAGGCCTTTTCATCGGCATCTGCAGTCTTTTTCATCGAATTAACATCTGTAATTAAATTCTGAATGATTCTGGAGAGATTGCGTGAATACTTGAACATCTTCGAGTATTGCTTCTCGACTGCGTCAATCTTCGCTTTAGCCTCATCTGCCCACTTTGAGGAAATAGGCTCAAGAGCAGGTAAAAAAGTCAGATTTTCAAAATAATGATCTGGGAACTGCTTCTCCAGATATGCCAGCTTAACTTTGGACTCAGCATCCAGTGGTGGAGGTTTGCAGTATGTTAGCTCAGTGTCTCTACGCTTAGTAGGCACGATGGCTGCGTCATCCTTTCCAGATCGCTTCTCAGAAACCTTATGTTTGTCTCGTGAATCGGTATGTTTCGGTTGACTTTTTCCCCGACTGTGTTTGTCTTGAGGAGAAGTTCAGTCTTTGGGCTGCGACGTGTCTTCTCCTCGACGACTCTGATAGCTTTTATATCGGTCTGGATCCGACCGGACAGGGGGGGACGAGAACGCGAGGCATGTAGCCGATAAGAATCATGAGGCCTTATGTCATCTCTACCCTGACTTTCACGGTGATCATGCTCGACATCGGAAGGAGGTCTCGACATGCTATGACGTATTTTTCTGACATCATAGTAGGGGCGAGACATTGTACCTCCACAACAATGTAAGTGGAATTCAAAATCAGTGTTCACATGAGAAGTAAGTGTTGTGAAGTGTGGTGCTATTGTGTTGGGTGCATCCTATGTGGTGTTCCCCCCGACACACCCGAGTCCGAAGCAAGGCCAGCGCGAGTGGGCTCTTTGGCCTTCACGGGAGTAGTCTCCTCTGAAGAAGTGAAAGTTAAAGGATTTGAGCCAAAGTCCTCTGAAGTATAGATGGTTTCAGGTAGGGGGAGATCTCCTAAACCCTGAAATGTGGAATCGTCGGTAGTAGGGACATCTCCTTGAGAAGCGTCTGTTGGCAGCTCTTTAGGGGACGTTGACTTCTCTGGAGAAATAGCATCATCAGGGATGACATACCCTTCTCTGTGCTTTTCAGCTATGTTGGCTAACTCGTCGTCCTGAGTTGAAGATGGAGAAGGTGAAGTCCGAAGAGGTATTGTTGGACTTTTCGAGCCCTCGCCCATTTCAGGAATAATGTCCACTGGGGGTATGTATACATATGGACCCGACCCATGACCTATGCTACGGGTAATGGATAGTGACCCGTGATGATGGAGATACTCATCCTTAAGAACTTCGTCGATGGTTAGAAACTTTTGATCGCCATTAAGGAGCCGATGTAACCGATCAAAGTACAATTGATCCGATATTTGTTTTGGGTTATCAACTGCGAATAAAAGAGAAAGCAGGTTAATGCGTTGGCATGAACATTCAAAATTGAGATCTAGAAAATCGATGCTTTACTTGATTTGGTTCATCTCCTGGCGTACCCCGGCTGTTGCCTGATATAAAACCATTCGAGCTTAGAATCGCCGACCTTGCTGCAAAATGGAGCTGAAATAATTTTCCTCTTTGGGACTGATTCAAAATAGGAGAAGGAAGGAGTCTCTTGAGTCCGATACTTGAAATTATAAAAAAAGTGGACATCATCAAAAGTAGGCTCTATACCTAAAACCTCTATGTATGCTATATATAAGGTATATAAATAAGCATAAGAGTTGGGGTGCAACTGCATGGGGGCAATCCGCATCTGTCTCGGAAAGTCGACGACAAAAGGCGGAAAACGGTGGAATAGCCCCAACCATACACATCAATCGGGTAACTACCATAAATCCTTCTGGAGGATTGTGGGGACGATCAGCTTTCGATGGCACCAGGGTATATCTTTTCAGTATCCCGTGCTTTAGACATATTCGAACAAGTCTGTCGTCATCAATCGTCGATTCAACAGAATCTTTGGGTAACTCCAATATAATGGCAGACTCAAACTCATCAGGAGCTCGATTATCTCCTATCCCTCCTTCCTCTTCATCGCCCAGAGAAACTTCACTATCGGAAGGTGTTTCACTATTATGTACTCCTACTTCATAATCTGAGCCCTCATCGTCCCATTCGGGGTCTGAGGAAGAGGATATGTCATCAAGAGCAAATTTCTCAGAAGTTTCCGCAACTTCTATCTTCTTTGCTAACCTAGATGAACGTCTCTCGGCCATGATCACTAGACTATTGAAGAAACAGTAGCAAGGATTAGAGTAAAGTTTCCTGTGTCCCCCAGTGCATGTGTGTGAACTAAACTGTATGTGCATGCATGAAATGACAAAGTGTAAAGACAATATGTTGGCGTCAATCAGAAGCGACATAAAATAAAGTCCCATGTCAACTAAATAAAGTTCAGTATAAAAGGCTCTATCCTAACTGTCCCGGAGTTGGCAAAATCATGTTTGGCCTTGGTTAAGTTAGATCATATTTAGTTCATACTTTAAGTGTTCGGTTCGGAATGGATGTTCATGAGTACAAGGGTCGGATCGGAAGCATGGGCCTTGTGCATGCACGACAAAAATTCACGCCTTCTTGGAGTATCGGTTCGGATCGGGGATAGAAACTTTCAGTTATCTGGTCCGGGTCGAACTCCAGTCCCAGAGACATACACTCTGTACGGTTCGGATCGGATGAAGATGTACAAAACATTGCAGATTGGCAATCTCCAATGATTCAATCCGATCCGATCCGACGGTCTTCTCCACAACCATGCTTTTCAATCCAACCCGAACCGAAAGGCTGAATCCATTTATCCCCTTCCTTATGCTACCTACTCCGAACCAAACCCACCTCCCTCTCTTTCCTCTCTTCTTCTTGCTCCATCACTGCAACGTTCAAATTGAACCCATCTCCACCCAAAAACCCAATTGGCTTCGTAAACTTGATCACGACAAGATACATATGGGTTGACATGCCACACTTCAACTTCGACCTCCCCGCAGCCATCTCGAGGTAGCGACGAAGTCACCAACGCCGATGGCGAAGCGATGGAAGCACGGCAGCAAAATCGACACATTAGCAAGCGAGATTACTCGAATTACTCTCGAATTAGAAGCCAAATTCAGTTAGGGAAGAATTAAAACGAAGATCTAAACACTACCTATGAATTTGCGATGGGAATCAAAGGGTTTTTTCTTCGTGATTTTTGGGTGGTGGAGTTAGGGTTTCAGGAAAGTGAAGAGCGGTGTGAAAGAATAAGAGAGATGGAGGAGTGTCTCAGGGCGTATATATACATGGGGTAGGAGACCCTTTGTATACCCATGGATAAGATATTAAAGCCCGCTTCGAACAACTCAGCCCTTCAAGCTTATGACCTCTCAGCCCATATTTTGTGCAAATTGTCAGAGCATGGTTTGGATCGGAAAGATTGATTTCCGAACCGAAGCAATCTTATCAAATGCAATATGGTTTGCGTAAGAAAAGCGCAGTAAAAGTCAGTAATGCACAGTGGAAACTTACCTCGAAAAGCTACTAGACATCAGGTGGAAATTCTCGAAATTATTCGAAACAATATGATGTGATTTCTTGCACTTCAGAATGCATTTATAGCCAACAAGAGTTGCAACCGTATGAAGCGACACAACTCTACAAGTAAATGGAAGCGATCATTCAATGGCTTTAATTCAAAGGCTGTTTTGCAAACTACTTCGAAGCACACTTTATCTTAAATAAGAGTGTAATTCGAGGGGGCAAAATGTTAGCCTACTTTGTGAACTAGGCTACACAAAGAGCAAATAGTGGGAAAGCCATCAACCGGTTCGGATTGGAGGGAACCTGCGCAGGAAAGAAGCAAAAATCAAAGACGCAGACATCACATCGGTTCGGTTCGGAGAAGTACTTCAGCGACACCAAAAGAAAGCAAGTAGCTTCATCGGATCGGATCGGAGGCGGCCGATCCGAACCCCTTTTTTCTGAGCCTGTGACCGTTGCTACACACGTTTCCTGAAGACTCGGACCAAGCACGACCATTTCCTCCCACGATCTCCCACTAAATCGATGCGCTGTCACCATCTGGAGGCCTCCGGACCCGACTCTTATGGGATGGGTGCCACGTAGTTCCGAACCGGAGCCACTTCGAGGAGATTTTTCAATTATAAATAGGCCATCAGGAGTCATTTGAAGGGATCTTTTGAAAAATTCTCAGCTCTAACTTCCTTCATAGCCGAATTTCACAACCATATTCAGATAAAAATCATCTCTTAAAGTCTATTTTTGAGAGATTTGAGTGAGCTTATGCATTGTAATTGTGAAGTTGAGTAAGAATCATTGTTGTATTTGCATTCAAATCATCAATTAAAAGAATAGAAAGTGCACGTAGGCTCTTTAACGCCGAACCACTATAAATCGTGTGTTCTTCATTGCTTTTTAGTTCTATTTCATTAAAATCATAGCTAATTTGGGTGTTAGAACCAATTTTTGGTCTAACACCTGCATTCCTTAAATGAAGTAGTTATCCTTCAATGTCTCAAATTTGTGAGCTTGTTAGATATTTCAATCAAATGTACTTGTAGTCGAAACATTACTAATCTAAGTAATAAACAATAAATCACATCACAAACCAAACAAGGGGGTTTTAGTCCAGCATCCCTGCAAATAATAATTTCCACAATAAAAAATCATTACTAAACTAAGTAATGGACAATAGGGGTTGTGATGTATATATGTATGCCCCCAATCAATCTTGAATAAAGTGCCTGGTGAAGGTTTGTTCGGGATTGATTAGGATCGACATTTGATTCCCCCCAGTCCTTCTGCAGGGAATGCGGGCTCAGCTTTCAATTTTTCTCCTCTCCTAATTCTTTAGTGGGGTAGGGACCCTTTTTTTTGGCACTTGCTCTCAGTGCCTTTATACTCGCCTGTCGTACACCCAGGTTAGAGTATGGTCAAGGCGGTCTTTAATCGTGGTGCACCATCACGCCCTGTGGATGTCATCTTCCCATCCTTTATACTCTCTGTAACAACTCGGAAAATCTGAGCCAATTTAAAAATTTTATTTTGGAAATTTTAATGAATTTTGAATGTTTAAAATGATTTATTTTAAATAATAACAACGAGAAATTTATTTTGAATAGAATTAAAATGTATATATTTATTTGAATCGAAGTTAGAATATAAATATTTATTTTTAATTATAAAAGGAATTGAAAATGGCGTGGTAGTTTGAAAATTCGATTTCAAATTTCAAATGAATGTACAGGATTCAAAATAAACCGGATTTTAGTGAAACAAAAACTATTAGAATCTATTTGAAAATATCATTCCAACGAATCCGAAAAATTGAAATTTCATAGCGAGAATAAAAAGTTATGTCCAGTTGAAAATTCAGAATAGTCGCTATGAAAATATGGCCCTTAAAATGGCCATTTTGCAAATGGTCTCCAAATTTGACGAAATTAGTTTTTTTAGGACCGTATCGTCAATACGAAGCTAGAAATAATTTTTCTGTAATTCTTAGAGTCCGTATGTGACCCCAGAAAATTGAAATGTACGTTAAAAATTGAATATAGAGATATAAACTTTAAATTTAACGATAACTGATCGTAACAGCCGAATTGGGTTACGATACATATCCCAATGTGTTCAGAATGGGGGTAATTAGCTATGGACGACAGTCGATGGGTTCGATTTGGAGTTCAAAATAAAAGGTTGCTTTTTGGAATTTAATTTAATTAAATATATATATTAGAATACTTGGTCAACCCTTTCCCCCATTTACTCTCTCTCCCTCTTTAACGTTCAGATCGAAAATCAAAAAAAAAAAAGAGAAATGTGAGGAAACCGCGTTGCTTCACCGCGTACAGGCGATCGCGCCCCCGCCTTTGGCTTCTGCTCCGCCACCACAGACGCCCCTTCCTCTTCCCCTCCTCAGATGCCCCCTCGACGTGAAGAACCGGTGCCCTACGCCCTCAAACCGACCTCCGTCAGACCACCCTCGCCAAACCCCGGTCCGCCTGCGCCACCTGGTTCTCCTCCCCCCCCTTCGACAACGACGCCTCCTCCTCCCTTCAGACCCCCTCTCCGACCAGCGGTAAGTTCTTTAGTTTATTTAATTTAAAATTTGTTTTAAATTCCTGTTTTTTTATATATAATGACATAGGATTAAAAATGTAATTTTTATTATATGAATAGCAAGATAAAGAAACGATTTTTATTTATATTTTTAGAGAATAAAAACTTGAGTTTTTTTTTTATTATTTTAGGGAAAGTTTGAATTTTAATATGATAAAGGTTAGATTTTTATGTTAATAAAGGTTAGATTTTTATGTTAATGAAGTTTAGATTTTTTTTATAACATGAAGTTTATATTTTTCAAAAGCATGAAAAGATTTGATTTTTAAAACAAAAAGGTTTGATTTTTACATTAGAAAAGATAAGATTTTATTTATATAAATGATTTGATTTTTATATGATAAAGTTTATATTTTTATAATAGGAAAGTGTTCGCAAAACGATATTTCTATTGAATTAGAAAATCGTCATGAATATTGAAATAACTGCAAGTGCACGGCGTACTATTGTAATACGTAGTGAGTGCGAGTCGATCCACAGGGAAAGAAGTAATTTCAATTTTATTCACTCAAATTAAACCAAACTTTGAATTGTTCTAACTAATAAAAACTAATGAAACTAGAAACGAAGTTGAGAGCTAAATATGAAATTAGAGAGTAATTTAGAGGTAAATCCACTCTCACATTTATGTAAGTTATCAAACATATAATGTATGATCTCAATAATTGATATAAATGCAACATTTAAACCACTTATGATTCTCATGAAAATGAAACTAAAGCAAAACTATTCTAAGTATGGTCTATGAACTATTGGCTAGAACTATAGACCATCAAATTTGGTTCATACTTTCATTTCAAAATCAATAATCACTTAGCAAATATTGATGTAACTTGTGTTTATATTGAATAAGCATAGATCATTTGCAAATGCAACATGACCTATCAAACCCATATGTATAAACTTACATCAATATTCCCTAACATGAAGCACATATTAAAGATCACAAATCATACACATGTTGAACTTACACAAAGTTAGAGAGCATCATTACCCCTAAATCAAGGGATTAGCCACTCATATGTGTTGTAATATCAACACATGTAAGTTTCAACATTAGAAAATTAAGCAAAATGAAAGAAAAACAAAGTAAAACAAGAAGAGAACTAAACTAAGAACATAAAGTAAATCTAAGCTATGAGCATGAAAGTAAATCTAAGCTATGAACATGAATGTAAATAAATATAAACTATGAACATAAAGTAGAGCATAGAAATTAAAAGAGACAAAAGATAAACATAAAAGAAATAGGCTTGGAAGCCATTTTTATTTATTTGATCACTTACACTTTCATATGCTAAAAAGGAGATGCAAAATACATGAAACAAAGGGGTATATATACATGATCTAAAACCCTAATCACTTTTCTTGGGAATTCCCCAAAATGGCCCTTTATGAAGCTTCTAATTGATCTTAGCCACTAATATGTCATGTTGAATGTATGAGGCCTTTTGTCCCATTCAATAATATGAAGCAAGTGGGCTAGTTGAAAGATGGGCCCTCCACTATCCATAAGATGTATTAATTCTTTGCCTTCTCTTGTGTATGTGCATGCTTTCCTTCATCTCTTCATGTGTATATATCATTTTAGCTCCTAAATTCCTACAAGAGTAAATAACAAGGAACGAGTAAAAGATTTCACAAATTAAAACATGCACAAGTGACCCCCTTTTTCCCAAAATAAGTGATGATTTTGAAAATATTTAAAACATGGTTTGATCATATAAAATACCCAAAAATGTTCATTTATTAAACTAAACAAGAATAAATATGTGAATATAGATGTGTATTTTTACGCGCACATCAAATACCCCCACACTTATCTTTTTATTCGTTCTCGAATAAAGTAAAGAAACTAAGATAAATCCACTTTCGTAGGGAGCACGATTGCATTGAGCGTATGCAACAAGCCGTTAAACCTCTGGGTGTCCCCAGTAGGACGAGTGTTGTCTCGTGAGGGTTTTCAGCGGATACTACCCACAAAATCCAAATGTTAAATGTAAAAAGTATTTACAAAATGCAAGATTAGAAAATATGTACAAGATGAATGCAAGATTATTTACAAATGGGTAATTTACTTTTAAATTTTACACGAAGGAGTTAACACAAGTTTGGGTCGTCACTATGAAATTTAAGTCCGTTACTAATAAAAACTTCAAACAAAAGTCAGTTATCGCTACAAACTCCTCCAGCTTGGCCAGTTGTTTTGGTAAAAACATAGTGCAAATATGAAATGAATTTTGTAATCGATATCAACAATCGTAAGATGGCATCTTTAATTACTTTTGGTTAGCAAGTTAGGTCAAATAAGTGAAGAGTGTGCTTGGATTTCAAGTGCTAACTCTCTTTTTATTACAAAATATTTACATTATTATTATTTACAAATACCTAGGTATACCACCCCTACACACTGCACTATGACTTACGTGAGGGTCAGTAATCCTAAGGTGTCCAACTCATAAAATGAGACCAAGGTATACCGACGCTGACTTTGTCAACAAGGTGTCGGAAAGAGCTTGGCGGGTTTGCACACCAACGCCAGATGTACCAGCAATGTTGGATACCCTTGGATTATTATATCTATATACACCAACTCATGAAATGAGACCAAGATATACCGACGCTGACTTTGTCAACAAGGTGTCGGAAAGAGCTTGGCGGGTTTGCACACCAACGCCAGATGTACCAGCAATGTTGGATACCCTTGGATTATTGTATCTATATACATTCCTTTTTTTTAATTTAAGAGAGAGAGTTTAGCGAGAATATCTTAGCACAACTTCACTTAAACGATCTAAAATGTTAACGTAAGTTATCTAAATCAACCATTCATTTAATCCGATTACAATTTAGAAATCACTTCATACTCATCACCTATGAATTTCCCTATATACCGTTACACTAAATTTGCTCATAATTCAAACTTTTCTTTCGTTATCCGTCAAGAGAAGTAAAATTCCAAATATTTTAATCGTACGACCAAAACCGTATATTTACTTCATCGTGCCCATTTAAAAGTAAATTAAAATGCAGTTTTTTTATGATTATTTTTGAATGAAAAAAAGAAAAGAAAAGCGAAATCTATGCAAAAACCAAAATAAATATGAAACTCCCCCCACACTTGATTTTGACTGTGTCCCCACAGTTAACCCAAGTGGAAGGAAAAAAGAACATAAAAGAAAAATTTGAAAATATGTGTTATATTTACAAAAGAGAAAAAAAATATTTACAGTATATCAGAAAATATACGGACAAGAAGTAAATGAAACGGTCTTCTAAAGACCGATTCATTTGTCTCTTCAAGTGTGAGAGGCACAGCTTAAGCTCAAAAAACCAAATCGTAAAAAATTCCGAAGTAAGATGTAGATTTGGAGAAACAAATGTTGTTTTATTAAAAATCGAACGAGTTGCTTTGTTTTCGATGGTTCTTAGGGTAGATTGAATAAGTGATTGAATTTCATGTTTAATTTCACCAATTTTAATTTCAAAATTATCATTGGAAATTTGTTCAAGAATATTGATTTCAAAATCCAAATGGTGATTCGAATCTACCTCATTAAGATTCAACTCATTATCGAAAAGCCCAAAAAATTCGTTTTCATTTAGTTCATCTTCCTTTTAATTATTAACAACTTCATTACTTATATCATTTTCAAAGTCCAAAGTTGTTATTTTCAAGTTTTCAGAAAATGGAAGATCGAATTCTAAATTTTGTTCCACTCTCTCAAAAGAATTGAAATCCAACTCAATTACCGTATTATTAACAACCTCGTTAAGATCGTCATTTTCTATTTCGAAAGTTGTTATTTCAAAATCATCAATTATGGGCAAAGGTGGATTATCATTCAAATCGCCACATGTTGAAACTTGATTTTGTTGGTCACGTCGTTTCAAGTATGTTTCAAATACCAAATCCGTGTGATTATCAAAAATTTCGTTCATTTGCTCGACAAAATCAAACTTATAATTATTAACTTGAGTAGATTGAAATTGTTGAGAACAAAAATCGTTAATTTCACCATCATTGAAATTATTCCCATTGCCAAAACCATTTGAAAAATTGTTCACATTTTCATTTTGAATTTGAAATTCATTTTGGAGTTCGAAATTGATTTGGCAAGGGTTATAATCAAAATCATTTGAATTTGGAAGTGAATTCAAATTTTGATTATTTTGAAAACTTTGACTTGAATTGTTGCACAAATATGAATTACACCATTCATTTATTCTTTGATTTTGATGTGTGCTCATTGCAAGTAAAGATTCAATTTGTGTTTCAAGAGTTGAAGGTTGATCATTAGTTTGAAAATTATGTGGTGCAAAATCAGAGTTATTTTGAAAATTTTGAAAAGTTGATGGTGTAAAATCCAAATTGATTGTACAATAGTTGTTATTAAAATATCCATATGAATTTGGTGTAAAATTATATGGATTATATTGATTTTCGCAACTATCGTAATATCCGTGAAAATAAGGGAAATGAGACATTTTCAAGAAAGATTTTTTTTAATTTTTTTTAAGAGAAAAAGAAATATTCACAAAAGAGAATTGTTTTTTTTTATATATGCATGAATCTAATGCAACTATATGAATGCAAATTAATTATTTACAATTTTTCTAAAATTATATAATGATGGTTAGATTAATTTCAACAAAAGATTTCTCAGCCAGTTAACGGACAGGAGTTAACGGTGCACCAGGCATCACCCTAGCAATGCAACCGAAGGTTTAAGTACCTTCAAAGGAACGACCGCTATAATATTTATGAATCACCGTAATATTTATAAACGGTTATTACTCTGCCATAGTCTAGACACTGAGAAATAATTCGTTAGAAATAAACCAATTTGCCAAAATATAAAAAGTCCTTAAAAAATGAAAATAAAACGAGATGAATGCAAAGCCGAAATTAAACGTGAATTAATGATGCAACTACGAATGAATTTTTGTTCGTTTTTGGTTTTTTTTTTTGTGCAAATGCAAGCAAACAACAATGCAATTAAATAAAAACAAGGGGAAGAGAACAATACCTAAGCGTCTGAATTTATTAGCAAAATATTTTTTAGCGGCAAATTATTTAGCAAGCAAGCAAAGCGGCGCAATTTTTAGCAATTCCTAGCGAGTTCAAGCAAGCTAATCCCTCCACCTAAAGTCCAGAACCTGAAATGTAGTTGAACACAATTTTTTTTCTAAGGAGATAAGGGAAAAAGAAAATAAGGGAATGATAAAGCGAAAGCCCAAAGTAAGCTAAAACAAAAGCCAATGGAAAATCAAAACAAAAGAGATTTTTTTTAATGTTTGAAAAATTAAACCAAATAAAACAAAGAAAACAAAAATAAAATAAAATTTAAAATATGGCTAGCCCCACAGGTCAGGCCCGTTGCCCTTCAAAGCCCAATATCAAAAAATTAAAAAGCACAATGCCCACTACCCCTTAAACTGGAAACAAATTGTTCCGTATTTTTCATTTTACAGAAATTCAAAGAAATCTGCAAAAATTATAATCTCAGAATTGAAATCGCGATTTGCAAGAATGAAGTCAGGAGGTGAACTTTGCTGAAGGGCGAAGTGGTTGAATTGGGGATTTTGGGATTTTGGAAATTTGCGACTTTGGTGAATTGGTAGGGTTGCTTGAGCGATTGTGGTTTTTGGAGCTGCTGGAGTTGGTAGAATTGTTTGGGTTCGGGAGTGACTGTCGAAGCAAGGGCGTGATGTAGTGGAAATGGCACGGTTTGAAGTGGAACTGGAATGACAGAAGTATGGCACAGTTTGAAATGGAATGAAAGAAGTATTGCAGAGACTTGTATTGTGGAGGACTCGATTTTGGGTCGACGTAAGAGTCGCAAGTGGTTTAGGAAGGAGTAGAGGTTGTCGGAAATTAAATGCCAGGAGCTGATGATTCACGGAAGGGAAATAGAGAGCAGTGGGAGCAGTGGGGTGTTGAACTGAGTGTTGGGAGGTGGCATGAGGGGTGGTATGAGGGAATGGAATTTTTGAGTGGTTTTTGTGTGATGTTTACAGCAGTGGTGAAATGAATATGGTGATGTACAGGGGGTGTTGAATAGATTATAGAGGAGTATGGTTGACTGAAAGGGTATGTGAATGAAAGTGGAGTGCCTGAAGCTTGACAAGCAATTTTTTTTTGTATTCTTGGTTGATTGGTGTACTGGTAGGTTTGTGGTTTGGTTGTGACAACAATGGATATGTATGGCAGAAGTAGGAGGTGAGGGAAGTGAATGTATGGTGGCAGGCTAATGTGGTGGAGGTTGATTTGTAGAATTTTGTTGGTCTGAAGACAGTTTGAGTGTGAAGACAGTTTGTATTTGTAGAATTTTGTTGAATGAGGTTGATGTGAAGACAGTGAGGTGAATGAATGGGCGGTTTGTGGTGTGTGATGTTGTATGGAAGCGTGATGGTTTTGATGTGGTTTAGGCGTTTGTGACAAGGAGAGTTGGCAAGGTGGTGTGATGGTGTTTGGTTGATGAGTGGAAATGAAGTGTAGATGTGAAGTCAGAAGGTCTTAAGGGTAAAGCCGGCGGTTTTTGGGGATTGAGATGAGAAGATGGTGTAGGGGGACTGTAAATGTGTATGGTGATCAATCAGTAATGCACAGATGAGAATGGTGACAGTCAGCGATGCACAGATGAGTGAAAATAGAGAGAGATGTATAGAAAAATAGGAAGATGTAAACAACAATTTGAAAATAAGAACTGTAAACTCTTTTTTTTTTAATGACAGAACAAATGAGATGTATGAAAACCAAACAGTGAACAAGAAGAATTAAAATGGAAGTGAGGCAAACAATGACTTGAAATTCACAAGTGGAGATGCACAGATAAGTTTAAATAGAATTTTTTTTTTCACAGAATGATCAAATGAAAGCTAAAATGAAAATGAAAATCAACCTAGACAGTAACCAAATGAACAGAACACAAATGTACAGAATGAGACAATCTCAGCGAACAGAAATTAACAGAGCAACACAGAAATGTAACTTAAACTGAAAACACATTAAATGACACAAGGAAGAGGAAACACACAACAATTTTTTTTAACAAGAACTAACACAGTATGAAAACAAAGAACAAACACATTTATTCATTTTTTTAATGAAGAACACACACTTAACAAACAAAGAAACACACAAAAAACAAATTTAGCACAAACAAAGATTTTTTTTGATTTTTTAAGAAGAAGAAGAACAAAACAAATCAAACACACAAAAAAATACAAGATCAAGTATGAACACAAGTGAAAGAGACGCAAATGAGCAAAATAAAATGACAAACACAATTTTTTTTTAATGATGCAACTAATAAGAAAGTAATCCGAAGAATAAAATTTAAATCAAAATCTTTCCCCGGCAACGGCGCCAAAAACTTGTTCGCAAAACGATATTTCTATTGAATTAGAAAATCGTCACGAATATTAAAATAACCGCAAGTGCACGGCGTACTATTGTAATACGTAGTGAGTGCGAGTCGATCCACAGGGAAAGAAGTAATTTCAATTTTATTCACTCAAATTAAACCAAACTTTGAATTGTTCTAACTAATAAAAACTAATGAAACTAGAAACGAAGTTGAGAGCTAAATATGAAATTAGAGAGTAATTTAGAGGTAAATCCACTCTCACATTTATGTAAGTTATCAAACATATAATGTATGATCTCAATAAGTGATATAAATGCAACATTTAAACCACTTATGATTCTCATGAAAATGAAACTAAAGAAAAACTATTCTAAGTATGGTCTATGAACTATTGGCTAGAACTATAGACCATCAAATTTTGTTCATACTTTCATTTCAAAATCAATAATCACTTAGCAAATATTGATGTAACTTGTGTTTATATTGAATAAGCATAGATCATTTGCAAATGCAACATGACCTATCAAATCCATATGTATAAACTTACATCAATATTCCCTAACATGAAGCACATATTAAAGATCACAAATCATACACATGTTGAACTTACACAAAGTTAGAGAGCATCATTACCCCTAAATCAAGGGATTAGCCACTCATATGTGTTGTAATATCAACACATGTAAGTTTCAACATTAGAAAATTAAGCAAAATGAAAGAAAAACAAAGTAAAACAAGAAGAGAACTAAACTAAGAACATAAAGTAAATCTAAGCTATGAGCATGAAAGTAAATCTAAGCTATGAACATGAATGTAAATAAATCTAAACTATGAACATAAAGTAGAGCATAGAAATTAAAAGAGACAAAAGATAAACATAAAAGAAATAGGCTTGGAAGCCATTTTTATTTATTTGATCACTTACACTTTCATATGCTAAAAAGGAGATGCAAAGTACATGAAACAAAGGGGTATATATACATGATCTAAAACCCTAAAACCCTAATCACTTTTCTTGGGAATTCCCCAAAATGGCCCTTCATGAAGCTTCTAATTGATCTTAGCCACTAATATGTCATGTAGAATGTATGAGGCCTTTTGTCCCATTCAATAATATGAAGCAAGTGGGCTAGTTGAAAGATGGGCCCTCCACTATCCATAAGATGTATTAATTCTTTGCCTTCTCTTGTGTATGTGCATGCTTTCCTTCATCTCTTCATGTGTATATATCATTTTAGCTCCTAAATTCCTACAAGAGTAAACAACAAGGAACGAGTAAAAGATTTCACAAATTAAAACAAGCACAAGTGACCCCCTTTTTTCCCAAAATAAGTGATGATTTTGAAAAAATTTAAAACATGGTTTGATCATATAAAATACCCAAAAATGTTCATTTATTAAACTAAACAAGAATAAATATGTGAATATAGATGTGCATTTGTACGTGCACATCAGAAAGTTTATATTTCTATAATAGAAAAATTATATTTTTATATTGAAAAGATACGATTTTTATATATGAAGTGACGATATAAAAATGTGATTTTTTATCATATATGTAGCAAAATAAAAATATGAATTTTATCGTTTAAATGACAATGTAAAAATGTGATTTTTATATATTCATTGGCGATAGAAAGATTCGATTTTTATCTATATAGTAGCGATAGAAAAACGTGATTTTTATCTATGTAGCGTTGTTATAAAAATATGAAATTATTTTTATAAAAATATAATTTTTAGCCTATGTATGTTATTTATAGTATAATCATACAAAGAAATAATTATTGATTGGTTAAAAATATATTTTTTAACGTAGGTATACTACATAGATCGACAATCAAAGCATGGCGGAGTGGAACCCAAAGGTGAGAACTCCTCACTTTTATTTTATTTTCTAGTTAAAATATATACTAGGATGCAGACGGTGCTTAGCAGCACCCGACACCCATCGTCCACAGACCATGGATGACTTGTTTGTTTGATTGATTGTATTGTGAAAATTGATTGCGTGTTGTGGAATGGAATAAAATATTTTATAGTTAAAAATATAATTTTTAATGCGTATATGGATAAAATAAATATTCATAAACAAATCAGATGATTTTTTTATGTGCACTGATTTGACTGATATTGATTGGGACGATAAATTTTATATAATGCCCAACTGCACAAATAAAATTCATTATTTGTGGATTTAAACCCCACACGGGTATTAGGATGATATACGACATACACTAGTCCCCAATAATTAGCTGTATGTCGATCGATTGATTGACAGGCTGTTGTAAGCGTAAAATATTTATATTTGATGCTTATGCAGTGTAGAATGCACTCTGGATGATGGTTGACTGTGTTTTATTATTGTTATACACATTTGTCATGTGAAATCCATATAATGACATTATATGGTAATTGACTATGTCTGATTCCATTTCAGAAAAGAATGAATATTTTGAAATAACGATTATTTTAAAATAACGAATATTTTAGAATAATATTCAGTAAAAGATCAAAATCTGATTTTGATGTCCGATTTGGGATGGACACGAATATATTCAAATATATAAAGCCGTGTTGATTTGATATGCGCCATTTTGACGTGAACAATATTTATATCGATTTTATTCGTTGTAAGGAAATGATTTCGAAATCTAATGTTTTGAAAATATTATCATTTATATATCGATGATATGGAATATTCAATTTTGATTTGAAATTGAATATGAAGTTGAAATTGTTTTGAAAACGAATTTAAATCGATTTATAAAATACGTTTTAAAAGGAAATCGGCGAAATATATATTATATATTACATATATATATATATTACATATATATATATATAATATAATGACCTAAATAGAACGCGCCGCGCCGTGATAGCTCGCGAATTTCGACCATTGACTTCGAACGGACATTACGGGAGATCCGACCGTCGGATTCTCCTAAAACTGGAACCATTGGGTTCGTATTGAAAAGAGCTTTCTAACGAATATTAGAGATTCCAAATCCAATGGCTGGATTTGGAATTATGTCCAAGTCAAATTTGGAAAAGGTCGCTATAAGTGCAGTTCGATGGCCGTTTATGGAAATCGACTGTACGGGCCTTGATAAAATTATTAAAAATATCAATAATTAGTGTAAAATCATAAGAAATGATTTGGAAAGAGTTGGGCTGAAAAATTCCATATTGGAAAGGATAAAAATATATTTTTATCGAAATGAACTAGTTATGTACTGGAATTAAAAATCCCATATTTTTAAGTAAATAAATTGGATTTGAAATGGTTTTAAAAATAACCAGGATTTCCAATATATGAATTAGAAAGTATTTAAATCGAAATTATCTTCGAGATATTATGGTATTAAATTCCGTGATTATATGGATATTGTGGAGAAATTTGGAAGATATAGATATATCGTTATTCCAATACGATATTTGTTGATTTCAGAATTTGATATTGAATATAAGCCGATAGATTTTCTATTCAGAGCCTTGTATTTAATATCAAATTGGATTTTGGGTTTGTCGTGAATGGTATCTTTAATAATACTGTTCTTAAACCCAATGGAGTTAAGAAAATTAGAAACTGACCGGAGATTAGTTAAGTTGAATGGTTTCCTGGGTATTGATCTGATGTTGGTTTCGGCCTTCGGGGTTAACACTTAGGGAATTGTTCTCTTACTAATTTACGGTTAGAGACTGATGGAATGTGAATTAGGTTTGTTGTGAACTATATTTTAGCGACATTCATTCTTTAACCCGATTTACAGTGAAATAGGATTTGGAATTTATAAATCTTTTGTTAAGATTTAAAGGAGATTTTCCAAAGTAAAGTTTTCCAATTTAACATATTAAATTGGAATTGAATCGAATTCGATTTGGTAATAATCGAAGTAAGCTTCTGTAGAGGAAGACGCAAAATATATATGGAATTTAAAAGTCCTTGTCGTTATTCCATTTATATTATCGGTTGGATATGGAAGTTTATATCGATTATATATATCGACTTGTTTTCCATGAAGATTCCATTGTTAATGGGATGTGATTTTGGGTTGTCGTGAATGGTTTCTTTAATAATACTGTTCTTAGACCCAATGGAGTTAAGAAAATCAAAAACTAACTGGAGATTAGTTAAGTCGAATGGTTTACTGGGTATTGATCAGATGTTGGTTTCGGCCTTCGGGGTTAATACTTAGGGAATTGTTCACTTGCTAATTTACGGTTAAAGGCTGATGGAATGGAATGTGATTTTGGGTTTATCTTGAACAGTGTTTTAAAGGACATTGGTTCTTTAACCCAGTTAAAGACAAGAATAAGATTTTGGGTTGTTGTGAATGGTATCTTTAATAATACTGTTCTTAGACCTAATGGAGTTAAGAAAATCAGAAACTAACTGGAGATTAGTTAAGTTGAATGGTTTCCTGGGTATTGATCTGATGTTGGTTTCGGCCTTCGGGGTTAATACTTAGGGAATTGTTCACTTGCTAATTTACGATTAAAGGCTGATGGAATGGAATGTGATTTTGGGTTTATCGTGAACAGTGTTTTAAATAACATTGATTCTTTAACCCAGTTAAAGATAGGAGATGATTTCCCAAGTTAAACAATCATTAATATTGATTTTTGGGAAGATTAAAACCAAGTGGAGTTTTAATGCATCTTTAATTAGATTGAAATGATATCCAAAGGAAGATTAAAAAATAAATTCAAAGAATTTATCTTTGATAAAATTAATGGGAACCTTTCCTAAATTATAGGAATATTTGAATAAAGGAATATTCTGGATTGGAATGAGGCGTATGTTGTGTTTTTATAGCACATGTTTAATATATACGCGAGTTATTCAGAAAGACCGGGTTTATCCCATTTTGAATAACTGATTTGACGATGTGTCGAGGATTAAGACGGTGGTTGAAGATCAGAGGTCTTCACATCGTTTGGATGATTACTGATGTCTTGATTGGGCTATACACCCAAGACAAGGTAATAAGTGGTGATCGTCCAGACGTACTTGTAGATCTATCGGTTATGCGAGGACCTCTCCCCTGTATTGGACATATGGGGGAGGAATAAGGTGCCTCCGGTTTCGTTCAGACCCAGAACGAACTTGTAAATGGATGTGTGTCTGACATCGGATTTCATTCTCTGTGGTTGATAGACATCGGTTGCATAGCGCGAATTGCCTGTGTGTCATGCTGAGATGCAAATGATCAAGGCTTCTGTTGAAAAGCAGAGTCTTGTGGTTGATGATCAAAGCACGGCCTTTGTGGCATAGCTTTGTGTAGCGTTAATTCGCGAGCCTCACACCCCGGCGTAGACCAGAAACGGGAGAGGACTTCAGGGAGGGCATGCGTTTCCTTCAATCTAAGAGTGGTGTCAGCGTTTTGCAAGCCCTGACGTTTTACTTATGTGGATGATGGATAGCGAGGCGCCTCAGTTATATCGGTCGTTCCAGGGCCGATAGTTTGGTCGGGATATGACCAGTTTACGCCCATAGGGCGGGGAAACGCATTGTTCAGGCATTTTAATCCACTCCGTGTGGACCGGCCCTGACGATCTAAAGGCTTGACATAGTACTTGCCTGAGACACGGGCTAGAGCGTCTCGAAGCGGTAAGGACGATCCCTTGCCTTGGTTCACAGACGGAAATCCAACTTCCAATACGTGGCAATTGCGGTTTTGATTGTAGAGCCTAGTATTGGCGACATGATATATGGTACCCATGACGTCTAGGATTGATACATTTATATTTGAAGTTGTTTTATTCACTATGCACTTTAATAGTATCAAATGATTTGTTTTAATGTACCAAGCATGTTTGGCTATTATAAGGGAAAACCCTATCCCCCGGCTTGTGTTGCATTGTGTGATAAGACCTGGGTCTTATAATAGCTTCATTTTTCCAAAAAAAAAAACATTGCACTGTTTTGTTATATGCACTGGTATTCTTGGGAGGAAACCCTTTCCGTGTTATACGGCCTGGTCCTTTGATCTATCTGATTCAAAGTAAAGTTTTAAATAACTATTTTAGTTCTCACACCAGTCACATGACTGACCTGTAGTTTATTGCTTTAACCTAAACTCTGGGTGCCCCTATTTTCCACACGGGCAGCTAGTAGTTTTGGTTTTACAGATTAATATTCATAGGATCCCGGTTTACAGCTGGAATGATATTCGGAAAGCTCTATATCCGTATATTCTTTTCAGTTGTGTTTTGTATTATTTTCTGCTGCATTGTAAATTGTAAATCTCTGATATTTTTCTGATGTGTAATATTTATTCATACTCTGTACATTCTTGTATTCTGATGAAATTGTTGTTATAAGCAATGAAATGTTCTTTTGCTTGTGTTCCAATTAGTCTTGTCCTCAAGGAAATCCATTCTTCCTCTTCCCCTCGGAGACCGGGGAAGTTCGGGTCGTTACATTTTGGTATCAGAGCTTTGGTTTACAGAGCTAGGAGAACAGGACACGTTAGAACCAAACAAAAGAATTCATCAGAGATAGGATTAGTAATATCCAATGAGAATGACTCGTTAGAGATGGGATCAGTTGTATCCTAGAATGAGTCTGAAGAGTATTATTTTTAAAAATAAAGATGAAAATTTTTGTTTTGAAAATTTAAAATCTGTTATACGTATTTGAATATTATTTTTATATTGATTTGGACAATTAAGTATATAAAGATTTTGCGTATACATCTGATCCATGTGTATTTGAAGTTTTAATATACTGGATTGATATGGAATCGCACTCTGGTCGCCCAGATATGATTCTGATGATTGTAGCTACATCATCAGAATTTGTGTTCGAGTTTCGAAAGTGGGATATCTATATATTTCCAATTGACTAGTGTGAGAACCAAAACTAGATAGGGCTTATTGTTGTGATTTAGCACCAAAAAATAGATTTTTTTATATATATCAAAATTATGAATTTGAAAAGATAACCAACTAACTGATTGCTGATTGTTGATTGTGTTAAGTGATTATTCATTTAAACCATTATGTGAAAGAACGGTACATATAACCAAATTGTATCGAATGTTGAACTGAATTGAAAATTGTTTGGAAATGCATGCATGTACATATATGTGTGTGAACAGGTCATTGCAAGGAGGCTAGAGAAGAGGAATAAAATTGTTTGCCCGATAAATAGGTACATGTTTATTGTATTTCATGGGGTTTTTGATTTTATGAGCCGATTGGCTAACCGCTTGGCTATTTCTTTTTCTTTTTGATTGGAGAGGCCTGTGTGGCAGTTTGGGGATTTTCCCGGTGCTCCTGTCTAAAGGAGGTTATGGCGAAATTTTTCAAAAATTTAGGGTGTTAGCCAAATTTTTGAAGAATTGAAAAATTCTTAGAAACTGAAAAGTTGAAGAATGAAAGCCAAACTGAAAGTTGAGTTGGGTTGTAAAACAACTTTCAGCTCCGTTCCTTTTCGAGGACGAAAAGATTTTAAGTGGGGGAGATTGTAACAACCCGGAAAATCCGAGCCAATTAAAAAATTTTATTTTGGCAATTTTAATGAATTTTGAATATTTAAAATGATTTATTTTAAATAATAACGACGAGAAATTTATTTTGAATAGAATTAAAACGTATATATTTATTTGAATCGAAGTTAGAATATAAATATTTATTTTTAATTATAAAAAGAATTGAAAATGGTGCGGTAGTTTGAAATTACGATTTCAAATTTCAAATGAATGTACAGGATTCAAAATAAACCGGATTTTAGTGAAACCAAAAATATTAGAATCTATTTGAAAATATCTTTCCAACGAATCTGAAAAATTGAAAATTCATAATGGGAATAAAAAGTTATGTCCAGTTGAAAATTCAGAATAGTTGCTATGGAAATATGGCCCTTAAAAATGGCCATTTTGCAAACGGTCTCCAAATTTGACGAAATTAGTTTTATTAGGACCGTATCGTCAATACGAAGCTAGAAATAATTTTTTTGCAATTTTTAGAGTCCGTATGTGACCCCAGTAAATTGAAATGTACGTTTAAAATTGAATATAGAGATTTAAACTTTAAATTTAACGATAACTGATCGTAACAGCCGAATTGGGTTACGGTACATATCCCATTTGTTCAGAATGGGGGTAATTAGCTATGGACGACGGTCGGTGGGTTCGATTTGGAGTTCAAAATAAAAAGTTGCTTTTTGGAATTTAATTTAATTAAATATATATATTAGAATTCTTGGTCAACACTTTCCCCCTTTTACTCTCTCTCCCTCTTTAACGTTCAGATCGAAAAAAAGAGAAACGTGAGGAAACTACGTTGCTCCACTGCGTACAGGCGATCGCGCCCCCCTTGGCCGATGCTCTGCTACCACAGACACCCCTTCCTTTTCCCCTCCTTAGATGCCCCCTCGACGTGAAGAACCGGTGCCCTACACCCTCAAATCGACCTCCGTCAAACCACCCTCGCCAAACCCCTGTCCGCCTGCGCCACCCGGTTCTCCTCCCCCCTTCGACAACGACGCCTCCTCCTCCCCTCAGACCCCCTCTCCGACCAGCGGTAAGTTCTTTAGTTTATTTAATTTTAAATTTGTTTTAAATTCCTGTTTTTTTATATATTATGACATAGGATAAAAAATGTATTTTTTATTATATGACTAGCAAGATAAAGAAATGATTTTTATTTATATTTTTAGAGAATAAAAAGTTGATTTTTTTTAGGAAAAGTTTGAATTTTAATATGATAAAGGTTTGATTTTTATGTAGGTCAGATTTTTATGTTAATGAAGTTTAGATTTTTTTTTATAACATGAAGTTTAGATTTTTTTAAAAGCATGAAAAGGTTTGATTTTTAAAACAAGAAAAGGTTTGATTTTTACGTTAGAAAATATAAGATTTTATTTATATAAATGATTTGATTTTTATATGATAAAGTTTATATTTTTATAATAGGAAAGTTTATATTTTTATAATAGAAAATTTTATATTTTTATATTGAAAAGATACGATTTTTATATATGAAGTGACGATATAAAAATGTGATTTTTTATCATATTTAGCAAAATAAAAATATGATTTTTATTGTTTAAATGGCAATGTAAAAATGTGATTTTTATATATTCATTAGCGATAGAAAGATTCGATTTTTATCTATATAGTAGCGATAGAAAAACATGATTTTTATCTATGTAGCGTTGTTATAAAAATATGAAATTATTTTTAGAAAAATATAATTTTTAGCCTATGTATGTTATTTATAGTATAATCATACAAAGAAATAATTATTGATTGGATAAAAATATAATTTTTAACGTAGGTATACTACATAGATCGACAATCGAAGCATGGCAGAGTGGAACCCAAAGGTGAGCACTCCTCACTTTTATTTTATTTTCTAGTTAAAATATATACTAGGATGCAGACGGTGCTTAGCAGCACCCGGCACCCGTCGTCCACAGACCATGGATGACTTGTTTGATTGATTGTGTTGTGAAAATTGATTATGTGTTGTGGAATGGAATAAAATATTTTATAGTTAAAAATATAATTTTTAACGCGTATATGGATAAAATAAATATTCATAAACAAATCGGATGATTTGTTTATATGCACTGATTTGACTGATATTGATTGGGATGATAAATTTTACACATCGCCCAACTGCACAAATAAAATTCATTATTTGTTGATTTAAACCCCACACGGGTATTGGGATGATATATAACATACACTAGTCCCAATAATTAGTTGTATGTCGATCGATTGATTGACAGGCTGCTGTAAGCGTTAAATATTTATATTTGATGCTTATGTAGTGTAGAATGCACTCTAGATGATGGTTGACTGTGTTTTATTGTTGTTATACACATTTGTCGTGTGAAATCCATATAATGACATTATATGGTAATTGACTGTGTCTAATTCCAGTTCAGAAAGAATGAATATTTTGAAATAACGATTATTCTAAAATAACTAATATTTTAGAATAATATTCAGTAAAAGATCAAAATCTGATTTTGATGTCCGATTTGGGATGGACACGAATATATTTAAATATATAAAGCAGTGTTGATTTGATATGCGCCATTTTGACGTGAACGATATTTATATCGATTTTATTCATTGTAAGGAAATGATTTCGAAATCTAATGTTTTGAAAATATTATCATTTATATATCGATGATATGGAATATTCAATTTTGATTTGAAATTGAATATGAAGTTGAAATCGTTTTGAAAACGAATTTAAAACGATTTATAAAATACGTTTCAAAAGGAAATAGGCGAAATATATATTACATATATTATATTTATATATAATATAATGGCCTGAATAGAACGCGCCGCGCCGTGGCAGTTCGCGAATTTCGACCATTGACTTCGAACGGACATTACGGGGGATCCGACCGTCGGATTCTCCTAAAACCGGAACCATTGGGTTCGTATCGAAAAGAGCTTTCTAAGAATATTAGAGATTTGAAATCTAATGGATGGATTTGGAATTATGTCCAAATCAAATTTGGGAAAGGTCGCTGTAAGTGCAGTTTGATGGCCGTTTAGGGAAATCGACTGTACGGGTCTTGATAAAATTATTAAAAATATCAATAATTAGTGTAAAATCATAAGAAATGATTTGGAAAGAATTGGGATGAAAAATTCCATATTTGAAAGGATAAAAATATATTTTTATCGAAATGAACTACTTATGAACTGGAATTAAAAATCCAATATTTTTAAGTAAATAAATTGGATTTGAAATGGTTTTAAAAATAACCAGGATTTCCAATATATGAATCAGAAAGGATTTAAATCGAAATTATCTTCGGAATATTTCGATATTGGATTCCGTGATTATACGGATATTGTGGAGGAATTTGGAAGATATAGATATATCATTATTCCAATACGATATTTGTTGATTTCAGAATTTGATATTGAATATAAGCCGATATATTTCCTATACAGAGCCTTGTATTTAATATCAAATTGGATTTTGGGTTTTTCGTGAATGGTATCTTTAAGACTGGAGATTAGTTAAGTTGGATGGTTTCCTGGGTATTGATCTGATGTTGGTTTCGGCCTTCGGGGTTAACACTTAGGGAATTGTTCTCTTACTAATTTACAGTTAGAGACTGATGGGATGTGAATTGGGTTTGTTGTGAACTGTGTTTTAGCGACATTCGTTCTTTAACCCGATTTACAGTGAAATGAGATTTGGAATTTATAAATCTTTTGTTAAGATTAAAAGGAGATTTTCCAAAGTAAAGTTTTCCAATTTAAAATATTAAATTGGAATTGAATGGAATTCGATTTGGTAATAATCGAAGTAAGCTTCTGTAGAGGAAGACGGTTAATATATATGGAATTTATAAGGCCTTGTCATTATTCCAATTATATTATCGGTTGGATATGGAAGTTTATATCGATTATATGTATTGACTTGTTTTCCATGAAGATTCCATTGTTAATGGGATGCGATTTTGGGTTGTCCTGAATGGTATCTTTAATAATACTGTTCTTAGACCCAACGGAGTTAAGAAAAACAGAAACTAACTGGAGATTAGTTAAGTTGAATGGTTTACTGGGTATTGTTCTGATGTTGGTTTCGGCCTTCGGGGTTAATACTTAGGGAATTGTTCACTTGCTAATTTACGGTTAAAGGCTGATGGAATGGAATGTGATTTTGGGTTTATCGTGAACCGTGTTTTAAAGGACATTGGTTTTTTAACCCAGTTAAAGACAAGAATAAGATTTTGGGTTGTCGTGAATGGTATCTTTAATAATAATATTCTTAGACCCAATGGAGTTAAGAAAATCAGAAACTAACTGGAGATTAGTTAAGTTGAATGGTTTCCTGGGTATTTATCTGATGTTAGTTTCGGCCTTCGGGGTTAATACTTAGGGAATTGTTCACTTGCTAATTTACAACAAAGGTTGATGGAATGGAATGTGATTTTGGGTTTATCGTGAATCGTGTTTTAAATAACATTGGTTCTTTAACCCAGTTAAAGACAAGATATGATTTCCCAAGTTAAACAATCGTTAATATTGATTTTTTGGGAAGATTAAAGCCAAGTGGAGTTTTAATGCATCTTTAATTAGATTGAAATGATATCCAAAGGAAGATTAAAGAATAAATTTAAAGAATTTATCTTTGATAAAATTAATGGGAACCTTTTCCAAAGTATAAGAATATTTGAATAAAGGAATATTCTGGATTGGAATGAGGCGTATGTTGTGTTTTTATAACACTTGTTTAATATATACGCGAGTTATTCAGAAAGACCAGGTTTATCCCATTTTGAATAACTGATTCGATAATGTGTCGAGGATGAAGACGGTGGTTGAAGACCGGAGGTCTTCACATCATTTGGATGATTACTGATGTCTTGATTGGGCTGTACACCCAAGACAAGGTAATAAGTGGTGATTGTCCAGATGTGCTTGGAGAACGACCAGTTATGTGAGGACCTCTCCTCTGTATTGGACATATGGGGAAGGAATAAGGTTCCTCCGGTTTCGTTCAGTCCCAGAATGAACTTGTAAATGGATGCGTGTCTGACATCGGATTTCATTCTCTGTGATTGATAGACATCGGTTGCATAGCGTGAATTGCTTATGTGGCATGCTGAGATGCAAATGATCAAGGCTTCTGTTGAAAAGTAGAGTCTTGTTGTTGATGATCAAATCACGGCCTTTGTGGCATAGCTTTGTGTAGCGTTAATTCGCGAGCCTCACACCCCGGTGTGGACCAGAAACGGGAGAGGACTTCAGGGAGGGCATGCGTTTCCTTCTAGCTAGGAGTGGTGTCAACGTTTTGCAAGCCCTGACGTTTTACTTATGTGGATGATGGATAGTAAGGCGCCTCGGTTATATCGGTCATTCCGAGGCCGATAGTTTGGTCATCATATGACCAGTTTACGCCCTATAGGGCAGGGAAACGCATTGTTCAGGCATTTTAATCCACTCCGTGTGGACTGGCCCTGACGATCTAAAGGCTTGACAGAGTGCTTGCCTGAGACACGGGCTAGAGCGTCTCGAAGCAGTAAGGACGATCCCTTGCCTTGGTTCACAGATGGAAATCCAACCTCCAATACGTGACAATTGCGGTTTTGATTGTAGAGCCTAGTATTGGCGACATGATATATGGTACCCATGCCGTCTAGGATTGATACATTTATATTTGATGTTGTTTTATACACTATGCACTTATAATAGTATCAAACGATTTGTTTTAACGTACCAAGCATGTTTGGCTATTATAAGGGAAAACCGTATCCCCCGGCTTGCATTGCATTGCGTGATAGGACCTGGATCTTATAATAGCTTCATTTTTCCAAAAAAAAAACGTTGCGCTGTTTTGTTATATGCACTGGTATTCTTGGGAGGAAACCTATTCCGTGTTATACGGCGTGGTCCTTTGATATATCTGATTTAAAGTAAAGTTTTAAATAACTGTTTTAGTTCTCACACCAGTCACATGACTGACCTGGAGTTTATTGTTTTAACCTAAACTTTAGGTGCCCCTATTTTCCACACGGGCAGCTAGTAGTTTGGGTTTTGCCGATTTATATTCACAGGATCCTGGTTTATAGCTGGAATGATATTCGGAAATCTTTGTATCCGTATATTCTTTTCAGTTGTGTTTTGTATTATTTTCCGCTGCATTGTAAATTGTAAATCTCTGATATTTTTCTGATGTGTAATATTTATTCATACTCTGTATATTCTTGTATTCTGATGAAATTGTTGTAATAAGCAATGAAATGTTCTTCTGTTTGTGTTCCGATTAGTCTTGTCCTTAAGGCAATCCGTTCTTCCTCTTCTCCTCGGAGACTGGGGAAGTTCGGGTCGTTACACTCCCTCTCAAATCATGAGAGTTAGAGTGGCGAACGTCATCTTCCCCTCCTTCATACTCTCTCTCGAATCATGAGAATTATGGTTATGGATGTCATCTTCCCGTCCTTTATACTCTCTCTCGAATCATGAGAGTTAGAGTTATGGATCAAGTGTTCTTTAATCATGGCGCGCCCATCACACTCATCCTAGGTTTATACTTCTATCCAAGCTCTGAGGATTAGAGTCAGTCGGGCAAACAGTTATATCACATTTTCCAAGGCATTGCGTTCCTCCGATCAATCTATGGGAGGAGTGATTGGAACCGAACTTCAAGTACCCGCATCATTCATATCGTATGAGTTAGTCATGTCAGCAACTCAGTAAGTATGTAAAAGTAAATTGCATGATTGAAAAGTAAGCATATCAAGGGGGAGTGTTGCCTCCTTTTTTTGGATTCATGTAATCTGGCAGCGTCAAGCAAAGGATCGAGTCATGTAGATGGTCGAACTGCATCCATATGGGATCGGATTCCGCCTTTGAAATGCAAAAGTCGACGTACAATTATCTTGAGGTCTGCCACGTGTGAGCCAAGGAGTGGATGGTCATCTCGGATCTACCTTGAGCTATAAAACTTCCCTCAAGCGGAGGGCGTGGCTCCGTAAATGATCAGTTCAGTCAGGCTCGTTATGGTATTGCTCCATAACTCTATATGCGAGTGTTAGAAGTCTGGTCGGTACTAGATCCTAGGTACCTACACCATCCACATATAAACTCACTTGAGTTAACTACATTAATAACTCATAAAGCATGCAAATACAAGAGTCATGGTTAGAGAGTAATCCTTTTAAAGGAATGAATATCTTTCTGTGCGAAAATGACATTGCATGCTCTTTGCTGGTCCGATTTTCCTCGCCTAATCCCTGCCAGGGGATGGCTCTTATATTTAGCTAGTGAAGAACGTCTTTTCAAACCATGGGATGGCAATCCCAAGAATGAACAGACCTTGATTGGGTCTTGAACTGACAAAGGCAGTTAGGTAAATACTATAAGCGAATGATGAGGTCGCATCTCCTTTGAATCGCCTTCTTGCCCCCATGCTAAGGGCAAGGATTAAGTGTCAGGGAGTCATGTATGTATCGCCAATGGTAGCATATCATCACATTGGTGCTAGAACAGTAATTGGCAGGAGAATAATGGATCCATGCTTATAGAAACTTTTCCGTTTTCCATGCTAGGAAATAGGATATAACTGCTAGGGGGATAGTCATATCTCATCCATCCGCAAATATGCCTTCAGTCCCATATCAGGAATAAGATCTAATGCACAGATAATCAATCAGCATTCAAGCGTAAGTGTTCTAAACCTTTAACTCGCTAATCTTTGGGCAAGACTAAGGCAGTCGGTCATGCAAGTTTATAATGTATCAAATTTGAATTAGATGATGTAATCACGAGCAATCTATGCTCGAATCTCCAGTTGCCCCCAGCGCCTGAGGCATGAGTTACTTGACAGATAATCAATGAAGGGTATGGAACTGTGATTCTTCATTTTCTAACTCCAAAACGTTGTTTGTCAGAATTTCATTTGTGCATATCTCCCATCTAGCGGGAAGCTGATTAGTGCCTTTGTCGAATCATTTAGGGCGGTGAATCAACAAAGAGACTTGTTGATATATATCCTGGACAGCCTTCCAAGGAAAATAAGCAATGTTTTCTTGCATGTCATACCTCGAGGCATAACGAACAATAGTACGCCCTTCACTTTTCCTTGCTAGAAACACTCCGTGCTGCAGCAAGCTTCTAAAGGGAGTTGCCCATGACTCTCTTCCGAATTCACTCTCCAATACTGGATCAACTTCCGAGTGTCTCGATCGGGATCATCTTTATCTCTTTCGGATTATCGGAACTTGCTCGGTTGGCCAGATTATCCACTTTCTGATTTTCTGTATGCAGAATATAGGATATGTTGTAATGTTCCCATTCATCCAACAGCTTTTCTACCCGTTCCAGGTAAACTGTGAGTCGTAGTCCCTTTATCTGAAATGTCCTACGAATCAATACAACTCCAATGCCAAACTATCAATTATTCTTTGCACCGTCTGTACACAGCCTCCGGGTGCTTATTTTCATCTTTCATTTTGAGGGACCATCTTCTTCGTCTAACACATCCTCTTCGGGGAAAGGTCAACTCAACGATGATGTCGGCTAATGCTTTCCCTCATATGGATTTCTTTAGGAGGGAATTGAAATCAAACTGGTTGAGCTTGATGTTTCATTCGAGCGATATTCCATATGCCTCAGGTTGCTGTAGGACCTGTCATAATGGAGAATTGGTGTCTATCATAATCAGGTGAACTTGGAAATAGTGGCGGAGTTTTCTGGAAGCAACCAACAAGCTGTAAGCGAGTTTTTCAATCATTGGGCAGTTGCTTCATTAGATGTCGCCTTCCTATATCCCAAATCTTCATCCTCTTTGGGACCTATGTCTTCGGGTAGATCATCGGGAAACTCTTTCTATGATGTCTCCTTTGCCTTCTAAGCCCATGCTTCCTTCACACTCCGTGTCATCGGGAGGGGAATTGTTTTTGGGTTCCATGCCATCTCTCTTGCGTAGCATATGCTATTCAGCCAAATAGAAGGCTCTCCTAGTAACTTAGTCACCACGGACCATTCCCACTCCAGCTTTGGTTGTGATTTCTAGCAATAGACGCTACTACATTGCAATGCAAGCTTTGAATTTTGTTATAGCTGGTCGCATGTGGCTTATGAGTAGTCAAGTCATTATTATCTTGGGAATAATCCGTAGGTCCAATCATGGCCCATGGTGGTTCAACTGGTACCTGACCCTGGGCATCAAAGTACATTGATTTAACCCTTATGGAGGAAATCGATCTTCATCAGTGCGACTGATAGCAAATGGTCACTGCAAGTGTTTATTAAGTTCTTCAGGGGATGAATCGCAAGAGATATGTCCTTCACCACATCATACAAGTGAAGTTTAGCTTTGTAGTGTTAGGATCCTTAGTTGCTTTCTGGTATCCCGTCATTGAGATTCATCATCGCTAAGACCATCACCGTCATCTTTGAGATAGTGTATGGGCTGCTCCATATCAATGTCATTCGAGCCTCTGCCGGTTGGACAGGTTTAAGTCACATAAACTAGGTGGCCATTACTCGTTCAGGAACAACATTAGTGGCATTGATGAAGTCCATACACCACCAGGACCTTTGAAGAGGATGCTGTCAGGAAACGGTCTTTCTCTCATATACTTTCGTAGTTAGCATGATGAATCCTCTCAATAGCTCCTCACATTGTAGAACACCAGGAAAAAGGGTCCATGGCTCTTGGAAGAATCCTAGTCATTTCCATTTTGCTGTGATATTCTCAAACTATCCATTTAATAATCATTACTAAGCTTTGAGGACTACTGTTAGTCAAAATATATGCCGAGCCGAAGGCGAGCCGTGCTCTGAGCCGAAAGCGAGCCGTCAGCGGGTCCGGGCGCAGCGTCGGTGGGGTCCGAGGCCCTATAGTCCTGGCGGATGATAAGTCGTTGAAGGCTTAGTATACCTATCTTTTGTTTTGTTTTTAGGTATGTTGTTGTTGTTGCGAGTGTGGCCCTTACGTTTTTGCCTTAGAACCCTGTACATAACCTGCAATATAGATAAAACAATGCTTTTTGTCTGTAAGTTTATATCACTTTCCATTCGTTCTACTCGCGATTTTAACTTTACTTAGTTGGGTTTAGGCCAAAAGTAATTCCTACTTGAAGTAAAAATATGTTAAAAGGCCGTCTTGCTTAGAATGTTTAGACATCGGTAAAAAATATGTTAAGTGCTAAGCCATCTAGCTTAAACACTTAAACTCTTAATTTGTCTCGCTTAGAATGATTAAAAGGCGTAACTTAACTAATAAGCTATCTCACTTAGAGTTATTTGAGTCTGTACATGCGCCCCTAACGTCGTTAGTGTTAGACCAAAAAAGGTTCTAACGCCCAATTGATCATGTTTTGCAAAGAATAATGGGGAATCATGAACTAAAAGCAATAAAAATCAATCAACACACAAGATTTATAGTGGTTCGGCGTTAATGAGCCTACATCCACTTTATAGTTTCTCATTTCATTCCGGAATTACAATTACAATGAATATTGACACTTAAACACTCAAATACAATGAATAATTCTCTACGGATTCAATGATTTTCATTAGAGAAGAAGGTGATTATCTATGGAGAAATTTGACCATGGCTGCCATGAATAAATGAAGTGCCAAAAAGTCCCCTTAATTTGCTGTATTCTCATGTATTTATAGACGCGGGCAAGTGTTGGGTCGGTTATGCCACGTGGAGGCATCAGAGGGGATTTCAGAAGTAGTGGAGAACATGGGATAATGGCCTTTAACTGGCCAAAATTCATCATCCCTGGCAGGTCGGATCCCCTCACTCCGACACGATCTGGATGACCCGATCCGGTTTGGTCGATCAGAAATATTTTCCTTAGCTTGATCCAAAATGATGGAGTCTTACCTGAAGCTTATGTGCGTAGAAATACAAGTTTTCCCATCCTTTGTTGCTTCATCCAAGTAAGTGCCAATCTCTACCAGTTCATACTCAAGCCCTGAGTAGCCTTCTTGATAGAGCTCTTGGGCTTTGGGTAGTCTGGTCACAAAGCAGGCTAATAGTTAGGGTTCGAGTCAAGTCAATTGGACGTCTAATCCTTAAGCATTTTATGCTCTCCCATCGTTATATCGGGTAAGAGTCACGGGTTTAGCCATCTTAAGTCATGGTGCATCATTCACATTGGCTCAAATGCGTTATACTCTTTCTCAAATCGTGAGAGTTAGAGTTAATCACGTGAACGGTCATGTAACATTCGCTTTGGCATCATTCTTACACTTTAGCTTTCAAAGCGAGGATCTTTATTTCGAGTGTCGATGTCAAACTCGAATTTAGTTGACTCATATCCGTCTAGTCGCCAGGTTGAGTTAGCTCGTCGAAACATGACCCAACGAATGTCATTTGGGACTTCCCTTCGTTTTAATTATGGCACAGGCCGGTTGAATCACAATATTTAGCCAAATTGATAAACACAGTCACAGAGCATGGAAAGAGCTTTTATTTGTAAACAATTGACAAGTCATGCCTTATTACATAGTTAAAGAAAGAAATGCTAATTACAAAACTAGAGAAATAAAAGCCTAAGTCAAATAATGTTGCAGATGCTCACCATTCCATGCTCTCGGGAGTTGATTTCAATCAATAGTAATTAGCCTGATAGTTCCATTATCAAGCTTCCTTTGAATGACGTAGGCTCCTTCCAACTTCGAGACCATGTGTACTGGGGCCGGGAATACACGCTTCAGAATGAGGTCGCTATAATCAAAATTTCTAAGCTAAATCTTCTTGTTGTAATATCAGGCAACTCGATGTCTATGTGTTGAAGCACGTAAGTTAGCCACCTCTCTCTTCTCATTAGTTATGTCAAGTATTCTAAGGGAAGTGCCTTTTTATTCAAAGGGTCATGATATGTCGTTTTATGAGAGGAGACTTCGAGCTTCACTGGTATCACCACCTCAGAGCTATAGGACAATGCAAATGGAGTGTGGCCTGTAATAGACTTATGGGTTATGTGATATGCCTAAAGGGATAATGGTAGTTCATCGATCCACTTGCCTTTAGCCCACTCCAATCGCTTCTTTAGGATGGACTTGATGATCTATTCATAGCTTTGACCTGCCCATTTGATTGCGGGTGTGCAACTACAGTGTATTTCTTCTCGATGTGATGACATTGACAGAAATCTTTAAATTATGTGTTATTGAATTGGGTCCCATTATCTTTATTGATAGTTCTGGGAAGTCCAAATCGACATATTATGTTTCTGGCGATGAAGTTGATCACCCGCTTCGTCGAGATCGTAGTCAGTGCTTCAGCTTCGGCCTACTTCGCGAAGTACTCTACAACCACGATCGCATACTTCGCTCCACCCTTCAAAATTGGAAGGCTTCCGATGATATCCACTCCTCATACTGAAAACAACAAGGATTAACCACCTAGGTGAGTTGAGTTAGAGGAGCTCCGGAAATTTTTGCAAACCTATGGCATTTCTCACAACATCGTGAATAATAAGTCGCATCTCGGTTTAGGATAGGCCAGAAGTAGTCGTACCTGAGTATCTTCTTGGCCAAAGTTTACCCCCAATATGATCGCCACATTCGTCCTCATCCACTTCTCATAGTAAGCACTTAGTGCCATCATTGGCTATACACTGAAGTAAAGGAACCGAGAAGCCTTTGCGATACAAAGAGTCTCCTTGGTGGATGTATCTTGAATCTTTACATACGAGAGCACGCCTTTCATTCTTTTGCTCGGGAAGGGTTCCTTTAGTGAGGAAGTCTTTGATAGAAGTCATCCATGATTCTTTTTCAGGTTCAACGTCCAACACCATGTCAACTTCCATCTGATTTATGATGGGGGTCATCATTGATTCTACCGAGATCGACTCTCTGGGTTGTCTGAACCGGCTAGTTTGACTAATGAGTCGGCCTTTTGACTTTGCTTCCTTGGAGAATGAGAGATGTTGTAATAGTCAAATCATTCAACCATTTGCTCAATTTGACCAAGATAAGCAATAAGTCTTTCCCCTTAGGTCTTGAACTCCTTTTTGACCTGATACATAACAATTTTCGAGTCATAAAATACGATAACAGCTTTTACACCTGACTGCTTGGTGATTTTCAACCCGACAATCTAGGTTTCACACTCGGCATCATTTTTGGTTGCTAGGAAGTCGAGTTTTAATGCATGGCACACCGATTGTCCCTCAGGAGTTAATAACACGACTCTGACGCTGGAACATCGGTCATTTCGGGACCCGTTGGTGAATAGTTTCCATGCAATGGTCGATGAGCCAATTTCCACATCTCTCATATCCTCTAGAGCAATGAATTCAGCTATGAAGTTGGCCAATGCTTGTCCTGGGATAACCTGCGGGGGAAGGTAAGTGATACTGAATTGGCTCAACTCGATGTTCTATTTGAGCAACCTCCCAAACACCTCAGGTAATTGAAGGACCTGTCATAGCGGTTGGTCGGTTCACACTTTGATAGGAAGAGCCTGGAAACAGTGGTGAAGATTCCTCGAGGATATCAACAAACTGTAAGCAAGCTTCTCAATCTTCGGGTAATTGCGCTCTGCCCTCGTCAACTTCTTGATTACGTAGTACATCGATTGCCAGACTCGGTCGACTTCACGGACTAATGCTGAGCTAATGGCATGTACGAATACTACTAAATATACAAATAAGTCTTCGTGATCCACTAGCTTTGACAGGAAAGGAGGCCCCTCCAAGTGTTATAAAAAATTCACGAATGCTTCTACATAGTCAAGCGTCCAAGCAAAATTGTGCTTTCTCCACATAATCAAGTCAAAGAAGGAGATGTACTTATCCGTAGTTCTGGATACAAATTTTCCTAAAGCTACCACCTTCCTAGCTAGACCTTGCACATCCTTAATCATATAAGGTCCCACCATCCTGGATACCCCTTATAGCTTCTATTTGTTCGGGGTTAATTTCAGTCCCTCGCGAGCTAACGATAAAGCTCAAAAACTTCCCTAATGCAAAGCTTTCAAAGGGTTGAGATTCATCCCGTACTTTCGGAGAATGCCAAACATCTCTGCTAAGTCCTTGACATTGTTGGCTGATTGTTTTGACTTCACAAGCATGTCATCTACATGCACCTCCATCAATCTCCTAATTTGATTTTGGAACTTACATTTAACCAACCGTTGATATGTCACCCCAACATTCTTCAATCTGAACGGCATGACCACTTAGCAGTACAACCCGAGATCCGTCATGAAACTAGTATGTTCCTGATTCAGAACATGGATTGGGAACTGATTGTATCTAGAGTAAGCATCCATAAAGGAAAAAAAATTGAGCCTAGCCGTTGACTCAACGAACTGGTCAATCCGAGGAAGTGTAAATATGTCTTTGGGGAACGCCTTGTTCAAGTCTGAAAAATCAATGCCTGTTCACCACTTCCTGTTACGATATCCACTTGAGGTATGTTGAATCTTGAATAAACTCATTGTTCTTTAGCTTTTTAACCTCTTCCTTTAATGTTGTTGATCTTTTCGGGCCAAGCATACGTCTCTTCTTCTTTACTGGGACGAATTTTGAGTCAATACTGAGCAAATAGTTCAGGATCGATAAAGATATCCCACACATGTCTGCATGGGTCCATACGAACATGTCAAGGTTCGCACAGAGAAAACCAGTCAACTCCCTCATTCGAAGGGGGTTTAAATGAGATCCAATTTTGAAGATCTTGGTCGGGTAATCATTATCGATCCGGATCCACACCATAGGTTAATTAGGAGTCGCTATTTTACACTCTGACTATTTGTCCTTTCTAGAGCCAATATCCTTGAGTTAGCGATTGGACAGTCCCAACCGGGATGTCTCCTTTACTTGTTATTCATCCTCCTTCTTAGAGGGAGGAGGAACATCTTCAGGCTCCCCATTTTCTTTGGTGCCGATTTCTTTCCATTCCACTAAGTAGCATGCCCGTCCCGCTACTTGGTCTCCTTGTACGACTCCACCTCCGCCTTCTGTTGGAAACTTCAGGAGCAAGCACCAAGGAGCTATGTGTGCTTGACACGCAGCAAGGGTCGGTCGGCCTAAGTTTATATTCGTCACAAAAATGGGAGAATCTGCACTTTCCTAGGGCCATCCTTGGCCAACTTAATCATACTGGTCATTATTTGTGCCATTGAAGCCACGTATCCTGCTTTTACATGGCTTTACGTCTCTCGCCTCCAACCTTATTTGGTCATAGGATCTCTTAAACAAAATGTTTCGGAACTCCTGTAGTCAATAAGGACTTTCCGTACTGTGGTTGGGCTAATGTTGGCCGAAATCACTAAGAGATCAATGCTTAGGGTCTCCACCACCTTAGCTTCTCTATCAAGGAAGACGATGTCATTCGCCATCGTCTTTCTGCATTTCAATGGAACAACTTCTTCGAGAGCGATGCACTCCCCAACTTCTAAATGGTTCGCAGCATTCACATATTGCTGCATAGTTCGTGTACTAAAACTTGTTGGATGTTGTCCTACGATAACTGTATTAGATACTACCTTTACTTTATCTTTGGGATGGGCAACGACTCTAGGAGCTGCCTGACCTTGTTAGGGACTCAAAGTCCCCTACCCCTTTCCCCTTCGAGCAACCCGAAATTCATCAAGTTTTCCTTCTTGAATCAACATTCCAACTATATCTGTGACACCATACGTCTATTATGTCACTTGTAAGAGAATGCATTAAGTTTTGTGAAGCGCAATAGGTAAACGATACAGAAATTCACAAGACTGATATAAAATAAGCAGCGAAAGATTTTAACTTCATTATTAAAAGTAAATCATAGTTTCAAACAAGTTACAACAAAACCAGTTACATCAAATCTGTCTCATAAAACATCTCATAAGCCAAAGCATCAAAGTACATAAAATCAAATCCCTCGCGATAAGCCATAATAGAATAGACTGCAAGTCAAATGGTACATCTCAAGAAATCCAAGTCCAAGCTGTAAGTGAAATCTTAGTCACTGTTGAGTGCTTCCACTCTGAGGACCTGGAGGAAAGGAAGAAAGAGGCAAAAGAAAAAGGGTCAGATATAAAGTCTAACGAGTTCCAGTGATTTTCAAATATGCAAAAATGGAAATGTCAAGACATGTAAATAAGACTAGATGAGAAAGGTATAAGGTAAGACTAAACTAAACAGAACAACATGATAGACATGAATAAACTATGATCGAGTAATGCTTCACATTTGTATCCTAAAACAGGTATGTCTGCACCAATACTAGTATAACAAGTTCAACAGGGTTAGGTTTTCAACCAAATTACATATCAATAGGAATAACAACAGGATTAGGCGTTACATAACCAGATTAGGCATTAACTTAATTACACAATAGAAGGATTAGGTGTACCCTAATTACTACCCATGCGATCATCTCCTTACCATTTAAATACCCTGTGACAACCTCGGTAGTAGGGTATATCACTCCCTAACCCTATTCAGACCAATGCACGCTCATTGCTCCGCCGGGACGCGCCCGTACCCACCCTCACGTGAACCTCTTACTATTCAGTTCAGAAAAGTGTACCCTGGACCTTACCTAGTTTGAGGTCCGCTCTAACAAGATACCAACATGGATACTGACTGATATGGGTTCCAAACTGCACACTGACACAAGCCAATCCCCCTGAGATTGTTCCCCCAAAGCTAGGATGTAAGATTCCCCAAAACCCGATACAACAACAAAACGAGAGTCCTCTTAGCTTATTAATACTTATGTTTAACCTAGCAGGTTTAGGTTTACTAATAAGTGTGGTTGTAATGTTACATGTCATTATGTGTGTACAACCCTTCCCCAAAACACCTGCCTAGATGTATACCATTACCACAACATTTCAGTTTATTAACCTACATCTGGTACTTACCATATTCTATCATGTCACTTACTTAATGTTTTAATTAAGTCAAATCTAACATGACCAATTCATATGCATATTATTCATCAGTTATGTTCTCAAATTACAACATATACAGGTTTATGCATATTATCTATTTCTACCAATTTACAACAAGTATATACACATTATCCCTTTTTATCAATTTATAGCAAGTCTAAACATGTGTATATTATCCATTTCCAAAATTATAGTTAAACGGTCCCAATTTAACAACATGCCTAGATTCCTCTTTTTATGTCATTCATTATTGTCCCAATTATACGCATACTCCAATCGGATATAGCCTAGGCTTCCAAAGGCCTAGGCTTAGCGTAAATAAAAAGGGAAAACAGAGGAAGAAGAATATAATCAAATCACATAGGCATATAGGAAAGACTGGAAATGAACATAAAACATAGAAAAATGGGAAAAGGAAGATCGATACATATAACGTGTTAATTATCCAATAGCAAAGGCATCTGTTTTACTTATCATAACGACATATGTGATTAACAGTGAAAAACATGTATAATATTTATCTTACAAACACTGTATATCCTAACCCAGTTTTATTTAACTGTCATGTTTATAGTCTAAGAAATTAGATCTGAAAATGACAGGAAACTCACAATGGGTCTTGGTGAACAAGAGAATAAATCTCTTACACACACACACACACATATATATAATTCGATGCCGTATACAATCCAATCCTTTTAGTTGTATGTATGCAAGTCTTGAATGTTGTCTCTGCAGATCTAGGCCTCAGCAACATTCCCTCATTATATGTTTATATTTTTAGAATAGATTTACAGAGGCAGAAGGTACGAAGAAATGGTCTAAATCCGAATGCGAGAAGCCACCTATTTATAGATTCACAGAGCCAACCTCAACCTTTACATTCTAGGGTTATAATCAAAACCGTACACATAGCGTTGAGTCAGCAACGAATTGGGTCCGAAAAATAATCCAGATTCACAGTACGAATTTGCTTAGATTTGTAGTTGGTTGACTCACCGACCCATGGATCAACCCAACCGACCTTGGGTCGACCCATAGGTCGACCCAGACCGTTTGTGGGTCGTCCCACAATGGTCTGGTTTCACGGTTGTTTTATTGCTCGTCTCATTTGAATTTTCTGGAATTATTTTTATATTACATTCACATATAATCTCCTTATATGTATACAAACTTCTAATTCCCATAAATTCTTCATACTTTATCCGTTTTACGCAAACTTGGGGTCCATCTGAACCAGAATTCTGAGATGAACACAACAATACTTCCAGTTTCACTTAATTTGAATATTTTAAGTAAGTTATTCCCAATTTATTATCTTAAAGTATGGTTATAGTGTACTAAATTTTGGGGTGTTACATTCTCCCATACTTAAAGGATTTCGTCCTTGAAATCTCCAAGTTAAGAAGAATGTTATTATCCTAACATCCACCTACAACCATCGACTCATCCATCATCCATAGGCATCCATTGTCCTGAAGAAATTTCTAATGCTTGTATGAACATATGCAAAGGTGTTATGTGTATATGTCTTTACCCTAATGCGAAAATCAGGCGGTCGACTGATTCAGTTAACCGCCTTAATGCAATATATGTTTGTGCCATGAATCCAAAATGCATGCAAATAATCCTAGTATAACATATAAACTCTATATGTGTGCACAACCATTCATCAAAATGCAACATTCATATGACGATTCACTAATTTTCTATCCATAGAAAATTAAAAATGCACACACATTCATATGCAATATGTAAATGATCGAGTTGATCTAGTGCCTAGTGTGTGTATATGCATCCATGAGCAACCACTAGTAAAAACTTGCATCGATATGCAACCATCAATCATAACATGTTTCAAACACATGTTTCCAACCATTGGATTCTACCTAAGGATCGAAGGTTCGAACGATAGGATTAATATGCTTGAATGATAGATGCCAATGCAAAGTAAAAGCTTGGAAAAGAAGTCAAGAACATACTCTCGGAAATAAAAGGATAAGAAGCAAAAATCCTATCTTTGGGTTCCCACGTTGCATCTTCGTGGTATTCTCCCCATTACACTTTTACCAAATTAATTTCCTTGTTATGTAGCTTCTTGATTTCTAATCCAAGGATTTGAGTAGGAACTCTTCTCACTAATGCTTCCTTATCAACTCCTACGTCCTTAAGTGTGCTCAGCTCCACTATCTTTATCGTATCACGGAGATATCTCCTCAAATGGGAAACATGAAACACATCTGTAAGCCTGCCAGTCTATCCGGTAGCTTAATCCTATAGGCCAGCTAACCTATTCACTCCACTACAGGGGATGATCCTACAAATCTCAGTGCCAACTTCTTTATTGAGCCAAAGCGAACTACATTCCTTAGCGGTGATACTTTAATGATGACCATATCTCCTACTTCAAATTCTAAACCGGTCCTCCTTTTATCAGCATATGATTTATGTCTATCTTGAGAGGCTTTAATTATTCGACGGATAAGATCATTCTTCTCGGAAGTATCTTGAATCATCTCTGGTCCAAGAAGACGTCTATCTGTAGACTCCCACCAACAAATCGATGATCTAAAAGGTCGTCCATATAATGCTTCAAAGGGTGTCATGCCTATGCTCGATTGGTAACTGTTGTTGTAGGAGAACTCCACCAAAGGGAGATGCTCCTCCCAAGTCCCTCCAAAGTCTAGGATACATAGCCTTAGAAGATTCTCAAGAACTCTATTCACCCTCTCAGTCTTCCCATCTATCTGAGGGTGGTATGTTGTGCTCAAATGTAGTTGTGTACCCAATGCCTCTTGTAATCTTTTCAAAAATTCACTAGCAAGGATGGGGTCACGGTCGCATACTATACTGGAAGGTAACCCATGCAATCGAACTATCTCTCGAAGATATACTGATGCCAGCCAAGCCACCGTCCTCTTACTATTAACAGGAATAAAATGATCACAATTCGTAAGACTATCCACTATCACCCAAATGCTCGTATTGCTCTTCCTTGATCGGGGAAATACATCAATGAAATTCATGGAGACGCTCTCCCACTTCCATTGTGGGACATCTAAGGGATGAAGCAATCCACATGTATTCTTTTGTTCAACCTATACTCTTTGGCAAGTTAAGCATCGAGCTACAAATTTTGCCACATCTTTCTTCATGCCAGTCCAAAAGAAAACCCTCTTCATATCTTGATACATTTTGTCGTCGCCAGTAAGAGGTATCCGCCCCATACAATCCTTGAAAGCCTACTTGCTTATAATAGATACTAGATGTCCCCACACTACCCCTAATCGATCGACTCCCTAACTTGTAGATACCTATGCGGGTCCCAGCTTAGGGTGTATCACTCCCTAAGTGGCAACCCTTGGTTGCACAACTTTATACCTACTGATGTACAGTGGTTAAATCTTCCAATCCCGAGAAAACCTTGTGCACGCTTAACGAACCCGTTGGAACCTGCACTGCTACACCCTCGCTCTTATTTGACCACTTATAATCAGCCTAGTAAGCGTGCCCCAACCCTGCCAAGCTTAGGGTTCCCGATACCTCTAAGTGGGTTACTATCTGAAAAGGGTCCCTACAGCTACTAGTTTTTCCCCCAGGGTTTATCCTAACCCAACCTATATTGGTTAAGTGTTGTCTCTCCGCCCAGTTGACCTAACCCCATCCACTTATCAAATCAATATGTATTATTGGTTAAGCTTACCTTAACCCTACCCACTTTGTTCATTTAATATTGGTTAAGTTGTCATCTCACACAGGTTAACTTAACCCCACCCACCTAACATGTTTTAGGTATCATATTCATCTTTGATCAGCATTAATTAGTTATTAATGCACAGACCTCTCACATTAAGTCGATGGCTTGTGGCTGCTGGATGTGCCGGGCGGTTCCAGGCAGATTTCTACCATAAGCCAGACTTAACCTCGTGTCTAGGCATCTTTTAATTATGCCTACGACCTCTCACATTAGACTGGTCATTTGCGGTTGCTGGTTAGGTCGGTTGGTTCCGGGCAGGCTTCTACCGCAAACGGAGTCTAACCTCGTGTCTCGGCATGCTTATCTTAGCCAATTTATTTATTTGCAGTTTATGCCAATTTCAGGTTAATTATGCCAATTACCCAAAATCCCCAATTTCGTATCATGCCCAAAATTTAACATTAATCATGCCCAAATCAACCCAACATATATTATGCCATATTTCCCAACGTTCCCTAGATTACCATTCGTACGTTCATCTCTACGAGATTTGGCCTAGGCTCAAAAGTAGCCTGGCTATAAAAATAAAAAGGGAAGGAGGAAGGGTAGAGATACAGAATAGATATAATAATAACAACAAAATAGGCATAAGGATGAACTGATCATAAAGATATGATAAAACTGATGATAATATCAACATGGGCATATAAGAATCATGAATTTGATATATAGATTAAGATAGAACTGATGAGATTAGATCTTATTATTATGTTTAATTTCCAACTCCAATCTACAACATGCCAGATTTGCTTTTGTATTATTTAAATCTAAAAAAAATCAATGGACTCACTAAGATTGGATTTAGGAAGAGAATAGTTCTGAATTCTGAATTTGATTAGCTAAACCATTGCTGTAGAATTTGATTCTTATCTTCCAATTTGAATACTCCTGTTCTGATTTGCTTTGGAGAAGAGAAGAGAGGCTAGTTTTAATTTAGATTAGGGCAGCATAGAGGCGCCTCGGATTAGTGTAATGAAATTAGGGTTAGGTCTAGGTGTGTTTTTATAGATGTATTAGGTGAATTAGGGACTTTAGATTAGATTAGAGATCATCAGAACCACACAGCTCAAAAAACACGTCATCCAGCCAATCCCCGAAGGACACGTCGTCAGAGAACTCTCCAGAATTCTGTGTAGATTTGGCCTCGGCATGGGCGCACTTCCCAGGTGCGCCAGTGCATTTTTGTTCTGGCGCACTTCACAAGTGCGCCAATTATCACAGCCTGTTTTCTGATTTTTCTGCTCAACTTCTATCGTCTATAACTTCCTCATACGGTATCCGTTTTATCCAAACTCGGACTCTATCTCAAGAAAAATTCCGAGATGAATGCAATGGCGTAACCTGTTTCACCTAATTCTTCATTTAAAAATAAATTATTCTTTAACTATCTCTTATGTCATGTTTTAAAATTACGGGGTGTTACATTCTCCCCTCCTTAAAGGATTTCGTCCACGAAATCTTCAAGTTAAGAAGAATGTATCCTACCATCCAATCATCCATCTACTCATCCATAATCCACAAGCATCCATTGTCCTTAAAAGATTTCTAATGTTATATGAACATATGCAAAAGTGTGTGTATATGTTCCTTATCTAATGCAAAGATCAGGCGGTCTACTGATTCAGTTGACCTCTTTAATGCAAAACATGATAGTGCCATGCTCCCATTATGTATGCAAAAGAATCCTAATGATACATATCATTTTTATATGAGTGCACAGTCATTCATTCAAATGCAGCATCCATATGATAACACTTTTAATATACATCCATTAATTTAAATATGCACACCCATTCATATGCAATATGAAAGTGATTGAGCCAATCTAGTGCCTAATGTGTGTGTAAATGCATCCATGAGCAACCACTAGCAAACACTTACATTCACTTGCATCCACCAAACATAACATGTCTCAAACACATGTTTACAACCATAGGGTTTTCTACCTAAAGATCGAAGATATAATCGAGAGGATACACTAAACGATAGAACAAGTATAAACAAAGCAATAGAAAAAGGAGAAGTTAAGAACATGCCCTCAAAAAGGAAAGGGTACGATGTGCATATCTTATCTTCAGTCTCCCAAGTCGCGTCTCCTTGATCATCTCCCCATTGGACTTTAACCAACATGACCTCTCGGTTGCGTAACTTCTTGACCTCCGATCCAAGTATGCATGTAGGAACTCGTCTAATCGTGGCATCTCGGTCCACTTCCACTTCTCTAAGCATGCTCGGCTCTACTACTTCCGTGGTATCATGTAAAGACTTCCGCAAATGCGACATATGAAATACATCATGAACACCACTAAGCTTCTCAGGAAACTTCACTCTGTAGGCCATCTATCCAATTCGCTCTGTAATGGGGAATGGCCCTACAAACCTTGGTGCCAATTACCCTACAGACCCAAAACGAACTACATTCCTCAATGGTGATACTTTAATAAAGACCATGTCTCCAACATTGAACTCAAGATCGATTCTTCTCTTATCAGCATATGACTTTTGCAGGTCCTGTGCCGTCTTCATGCATCTTCGAATCAAGTCTATCTTCTCCGAAGTTTCCCTAATCATCTCAGGCCCAAGCAAAATCTTATCTGTAGACTCCCACCAACAAGTCAGTGATCGACAAGGTCGTCCGTATAGAGCCTCAAAAAGTGCCATGCCAATACTAGTCTAATAGCTATTGTTGTAGGCGAACTCTACTAATGGAAGATGTTCCCCCATGTCCCTCTAAAGTCCAAGATGCATAACTTCAAAAGATCTTCTAGAATCCGATTCACTCTTTCTGTTTAGCCGTCCGTCTGAGGGTGATAAGCGGTACTCAAACACAATTGCATTCCTAACGCCTCTTGCAAGCTCTTCCAAAACTCACTAGTAAAAATGGGATCTCGATCGCTCACAATACTAGAAGGTATGTCGTGTAGACGAACTATCTCTCGGAGATAAACAGATGCTAACCATAACGCTGTTCTTTTACTCTTAACGGGAATAAAATGGGTGCTCTAGGTAAGTCTATCCACTACTACCCAAATCCCCTTATTACCCTTCCTTGACCTCGGCAACCCGTCGACGAAATCCATGGAAACACTTTCCCATTTCCACTGTGGAACCTCTAAAGGGTGAAGCAAACCACCAGGCTTCTTTTGCTCAGCCTTGACTTGCTGGCACACTAAGCATCTAGAAACGAACTCAGCCGCATCCTTCTTCAATCCGACCCAAAAGAAAAATTGCTTCATGACCCTATACATCTTGTCTCCACCGGGATGTATGGTCATCTTAGAACGATGTGCTTCTTCAAGGATTGTCCTCTTCAAACCCTCGTCTCGAGATACGCAAAGCATCCCATCCTTACGCAACCAACCTTTATCATCGATAGTATACGTACTAAGATGGCTTGAAGACTCCTCTCGTATGAGCATGTCTACTATCTCTATCAACTGTGGTCATCTCGTTGTGCCGCACCTATCTATCCCAAAAGCGTAGGTCGTACTTCTAATGATGCCAACAAACCGGGTACATAATCGATAGAAGGTCTAAAGTCAAAGGTAGAGATATACTCTAAACTCTGTCGCTCGACAAACAAAGGACTCAAAGTCAACTTCTTTCTACTCAAGGCTTCGGCTACAACGTTACCCTTGCCTAGGGTATATGCAATCTCTAAATCGTAGGATGCTAAGAACTCTATCCACCTTTGTTGCCTTAAGTTTAAATATTTTTGGGAGAACAAGTATTTTAGTGACTTATAGTCTGTGTACAACTCAAACCTCTCACCAAGCAAATAGTGACGCCAAGACTTAAGCGCAAAAACTATGGTAGCTTACTCTAAGTTGTGGGTAGGGTAATTCTTCTTATGGGCCTTTAACTACCTTCCACCATAGCATATCACCCTTCCCTCTTGCATCAAAACTGCGCCAAGCCCTATCCCGCAAGCATCGGTATACACTGTGAATGGTTCACTCCCATCCAGCAAAACTAAAACTGGAGATGTCGTCAATGGCCTCTTCAAATGTTGGAAAGCATCGTCACAATCAACATCCCAAGAAAAGGTCAAATTCTTTTTCGTCAATCGTGTAAGTGGGGCTGATATCTTAGCAAAGTCCTTGATGAACTTTCTGTAACAGCCTTCCAAACCAAGAAAACTTCTTACTTCTGTTGCATTCTTAGGAACCTTCCATTCTTGGATTGCTACCACCTTCGCGGGATCCACAACTATTCCTTCCTTGGAGACCACGTGTCCGAAGAACCTCACTTCCTTCCTCCAAAAATGACATTTGGAGAATTTAGCTTTGAGTTGATGTGCTCGAAGGGTTTCTAAGACTTCCCTAAGATATAGGGCATGCTCTTCCTTGCTTCTAGAAAATATCAAGATATCATGCACAAAGACCACCATGAACTTGTTTAGAAACTTCCTAAACACCCTACTCATCAGGTCTACGAAATATGCGGGTGCATTTGTCAAACCAAAAGGCATGACAAGCCATTTGAAGAAACCGAAGGGAGTCCTGAAGGCAGTCTTATCTATACTATCCTCAGCTACCCTCAACTGATGAAATCCTGTAGCTAAGTCCAACTGCGAGAAAACCGAAGCACCAACCAACTGATCGAAAAAATCATCTATCCTCGGCAATGGGTGTCTGTTTTTCTTCATGAGCTTACTCAGCTCCCTATAGTCCACGCACAATCTAAGCGAACCATCAGCCTTTGTAGCAAAAACAACAGGAGCACCCCACTCCGAGATACTTCTTCTTATGAACTCTTTCTCAAGAAACTCTTTCACTTGTTTACTAAGCTCCCTCCTTTCTCTTGGAGCCATGTGGCGCACCGGAAATGCAACTGGCTTTGCATTGTCCACCAAGTATACACGAAAATCTATCTCGTGTTTTGGAGGTAAGCCCCTAACCTCCTCAAAGACATCTGCATACTCACGGACTACTCGAACAGATTGCAAAACATCAATAGATGTGTCAAGAGATTCTAGATAGCTAAGCATAACAGAACCCTTAGGGTCGCATGGGATATCGAGAGTATTCCCCAAACTAGTCAACAGTCTAACTACCCTCTTTTCACAGTCGAAAATAGCACCATACCTGGCCAGCCAATTCATTCCTATAATCAACCCATAGCCCGTGAAACCAAGCACATAGGCATTGCATTCGAACTCAACGCCATACACATATATTCTCAAATCCCGACATAACATAGAAAGATGAGTTGTACCCCCAATAGGATTTGAGGCAACTACGGGATCCACCACTATACTAGTATCTAGGTGTAGAGACTTAACAACAGAAGCAGATATAAACGAATGTGAAGCGCCAGAATCAAACAAAGTACGTACAGGATGATCGAAGAGGAAAATCAAACTTTCAACAGAAATGTTTCTACCTCTCTCTTGCGTAGCTTCCATGAGATCATGAACCTTCCCTCCAGAAGTAGATCATGTCCTCTGTCCTTGCCCTTGTCCTTGCCTCCTTGGGCAGTCCTTAGTCATATGTCCTGCCTCTCTCCACATTGGAAGCAACCGGTCTTTTTCACCTTCTTCTTTCTACAATCTTTAGCTATATGACCTGGTATACCACAGAAATGGCACTCCCTTTTATCTTGGGGTTTCCCACTCTTCTTAGGATCCACTTTCTTGTCATGTGCCTCATCTACCTTAGCATCTTTCTCCTCTTCATGCATCAGAGCCATGTCAACAAGTTTCTCGAAAGTAGCCCCTATAGGAATATGGAACATAGCCAACCCGTGCAATGGTTCATTCAGACCCCTGGCAAATCTCAAAGCTTTCTTATGTGGTGTATTAACTAATTCCATACCAAATCTTGCTAACTGGTTAAACTTGTTGACGTACTCCATCACGGATAAATTCCCTTGTTTCAAAGCCAAGAACCTTTCCATGTATAAACTCTCCTCCGCTTGTGAAAGAAATTTCAACTCGAACCTTCATCTAAAGTCTATCCGTGTCTCCATTGGACGTCCTCCATTAGTTACTTCCCACCAAAAGGAAGCTTCGTCCTTCATCAACCATGCAGATAGCTGAACTTTCCTTCCATTGTCTATCTCAAAGATACCAAACAAGTCCTCCACTTCCTTGAGCCAATTCCGAGCCTCAACAAATATCTCAGTCCCATGAAATGGTTTTCCACCCATCGCATGGAAGTCTTTGCATATCTTAGAAAAAGCGTCTACATGTGGAGGAGGAGGAGCGGCTGCAGCTGGGGGAGGGGGAACGTCTGCTGGGCCTGCGGTAGTAGACCTAGCCTCCAGATACCTTCTGAACCAACCTGGTATCTGTACGCCCTCGGGTATAATGGGTTCCCCAGACATGCTGAAAGGAAAAAGGAAGAGATTCAAAACAGAGAATCGAAGGATAGATATATAGCTTTTGGGGATTATGTTTTTCATAATAATTTTTTCTTTTAAAAAAATGCTTTTGAAAATGGTTTTGAAAATCTTTTATTTGTTCTGGTAACTTTCAGCTCTGATACCACGTGTAACACTCCACGTCCATTAATGTCACTCACTAAGGGAAAGCATTAACTTTCATGGAGTATTATAAGACTATAGAACAAAATATCACAAGATAGATATATAAAATGGTACTTAAGAAAATTCAAAATTTATTCATTGCAGCGGAAAAACAAAACTTGTTTGGTTACAATATCAAAACCATATACCAGAGTCAAGTACACAAATATCCATCTTGTACAAAATTATTATCAGAGTACATAAAAGTAAAACCATGATCCCACTCCAAATAGCCATAATGAAAAAGAGATAAAGCTGAGCATTACTTTCAACACTTCCAAGCACTTCCAGAAGAAAGAAATCCGTGTCAAGTTTCAGTGTTTCCTCCCAGAGAACCTACGGGGGAAACAGAAGAAAAAGAGGCGAAAACAAAAAGGCCAAACATAAAGCCTGTCGAGTCCAGTTACCTTTAGTATGAAAATAAGTAAAGCAATATGACAGGAATAAATAGGATGGAAAGTATAACCATGACATAAGGTAAAGCTGAATAACAGGATGAATATAAAGGAATGTCTAGTGCGCTTCCCAGATTTCTTACTTAATTTAATTCTCTGCACCACCTACTAGTAATTCTTAACGAAATGATCCCAACCCCGCAATTGGTAGCCCTCAGGCGTAACATCTAGTAAGAGGTATCCGCCCCATACAATACTTGAAAGCCTACTTGCCTATAATAGATACTAGATGTCCCCACACTACCCCTAATCGATTGGCTCCCTAACTTGTAGATACATGTGCGGGTCCCAGCTTAGGGTGTATCACTCCCTAAGTGGCAACCCTTGGTTGCACAGCTTTATACCTACTGATGTATAGTGGCTAAATCTTCCAATCCAGGAACACCTTGTGCACGCTTAACGAACCCGTCGGAACCTGCACTGCTACACCCTCGCTCTTATTTGACCACTTATAATCAGCTTAATAAGCGTGCCCCAACCCTGCCTAGCTCAGGGTTCCTGATACCTCTAAGTGGGTTACTGTCTGAAAAGGGTCCCTACCGCTGCTAGGTTTTTCCCCAGGCTTTATCCTAACACAACCTATATTGGTTAAGTGTTTTCTATCCGCCCAATTGACTTAACCCCATCCACTTATCAAATCAATATGTATTATTGGTTAAGCTTGCCTTAACCCTATCCACTTTGTTCATGTAATATTGGTTAAGTTATCATCTCACACAGGTTAACTTAACCCCACACACCTAATATGTTTTAGGTATCAGATTAATCTTTGATCAGCATTAATTAGTTATTAATGCACAGACCTCTCACATTAAGTCGATGGCTTGTGGCTGCTGGATGTGCCGGGCGGTTCCAAGCAGACTTCAACCACAAGCCAGACTTAACCTCGTGTCTAGGCATCTTTTAATTATGCCTACGACCTTTCACATTAGACTAGCTGTTCGCAGTTGCTGGTTAGGCCGGTTGGTTCTGGGCAGGCTTCTGCCGCAGACGGAGTCTAACCTCGTGTCTCGGCATGCTTATCTTAGGTAATTTATTTATTTGCAGTTTATGCCAATTTCAGGTTAATTATGCCAATTACCCAAAATCCCCAATTTCGTATCATGCCCAAAATTTAACATTAATCATGCCCAAATCAACCCAACATATATTATGCCATATTTCCCAACGTTCCCTAGATTACCATTCGTACGTTCATCTCTACGAGATTTGGCCTAGGCTCGAAAGTAGCCTGACTATAAAAAAAAAAGGGAAGGAGGAAGGGAAGGGATACAGAACAGACATAATAATAACAACAAAATAGGCATAAGGATGAACTGATCCTAAAGATATGATAAAACTGATAAAAATGATGATAATATCAACATGGGCATATAAGAATCATGAATTTGATATATAGGCTAAGATAGAACTGATGAGATTAGATCTTATTATCATGTTTAATTTCCAACTCCAATTTACAACATGTCAGAATTGCTTTTGTATAATTTAAATCTAAAAATAATCAATGGACTCACTGAGATTGGATTTAGGAAGAGAATAGTTCTGAATTCTGAATTTGATTAGCTAAACCGTTGTTGTAGAATTTGATTCTTATCTTCCAATTTGAATACTCCTGTTCTGATTTGCTTTGGAGAAGAGAGGCTAGTTTTAATTTAGATTAGGGCAGCATGGAGGTGCCATGGATTAGTGTAATGAAATTAGGGTTAGGTCTAGGTGTGTTTATATAGATGTATTAGGTGAATTAGGGCCTTTAGATTAGATTAGAGATCATCAGAACCACGCAGCTCAAAAGACACGTCATCCAGCCAATCCCCGAAGGACACGTCATCAGAGAACTCTCTAGAATTCTGTGCAGATTTGGCCTCGGCATGGGCGCACTTCCTAGGTGCGCCAGTGCATTTTTGTTCTGGCGCCACTTATCCCAGCCTGTTTTCTGATTTTTTTGCCCAACTTCTATCGTCCATAACTTCCTCATATGTTATCCATTATACGCAAACTCGGACTCTATCTCAAGCAGAATTCCGAGACGAACGCAATGGAGTAACCCGTTTCACCTAATTCTTCTTTTAAAAATTAATTATTCTTTAACTATCTCTTATATCATGTTTTAAAATTACGGGGAGTTACAGGCATCATGACAATCAATGCTCAGTGAAAAAGCTAAGTTATTCTTCATCAATCGGGTGAGCGGGGCCGATACCCTTGCAAAGTCCTTGATAAACTTTCTATAGTATCCCGCCAACCCTAGAAAACCTCTCACCTCCGTTGCATTCTTTGGAGCCCTCCAATCCTGAACTGCAATGACATTTGTGGGGTTCACTGCTATCCCGTCCTTGGAGACCACATGCCCTAGGAACCTTACTTCGTTTCTCTAAAAATGGCACTTAAAAAACTTTGCCTAAAGTTGATATGACCTGAGAGTGCGTAGAACCTCTCCTAAGTGTTGGGCATGCTCCTTCTCATTCTTTGAGAAGATCAGAATGTCATCCACAAAGACCACCACAAACTTGTTCAGAAACTCCCTAAACACCATACTCATCAAGTCCACGAAATAAGCGGGTGCATTGGATAGCCCTAAAGGCATAACCAGCCATTCAAAGAAACCACCTGGATTTCTAAATGCAGTCTTATCAATGTTGTGCTCTACCACCCTCAATTGAGGAAATCTCATGGCAAAATCCATCTGCGAGAAAACTGATGCGCCAACTAGCTGATCAAATAGGTCGTCAATCCTCGGTAGCGGGTGCCTATTCTTCTTAGTAAGCTTATTCATCTCCCTATAATCCACACATAGACGAAGTGAGCCATTTGCCTTAGTTGCAAAGAAGATTGGAGCTCCCCACTCTGAAATGCTTCGCCTAATAAAACTTTTCTCGTATAACTCCCCTACTTGCTTGCTGAGCTCCCTCCTTTCCCTAGGAGCCATGTGGCAGCATTGTAAAGCAACTGGCTTCACATTCTCTACCAAGTAAATCTAGAAGTCTATCCCACGCCTTGTAGGTAGTCCCTTAACCTTCTTAAATACATCCGCGTAGTCTCTGACTATGGGTACAGATCGCAAGTCGTCAACAGAAATATCAAGTGATTCTAGAAAACTAAGCATTATCGACCCCCGTGGGTCGCAGGAAATCTCGAGAGTCCTACCATGACAAGTAAGAAGTCTAACCACTCTCTTTTCGCAATCAAGGATGGCACAAAACATGGCTAGCTAATGCATGCCTAGAATCAAACGATAGCCTATAAAGCCCAGCACGTATGCATCGCATTCAAAATCGATTCCCAAGATAGAAATTCTCAAACCCCTACACATCATGGATAAATGAGTCGATCCTCCTATGGGGTTTGAGACCACTACAGGATCAGAGACTATACTAGTAATAAGGTGCAGACTATTTACTAAAGAACAAGATATAAATGAATGTGAAGCGCCAGATCAAACAGGGTTCGAACAGGATAGTCAAAAAGGGAAATCAAACCTTCAACCGTGACTTTCCTACCTCAATCAAGTCCACTAGCTTCTAAAGCATGCACTTATCCAGAAGTTCCTGCCCCTTGTCCTTGCTTTCTATGGCATTGCTTACTGAAGTGTCCCACTTGTTCACAATTAAAGCAGGCTTTCTTTGTCCTTCTACAGTCCTTCACAAAATGTCCATAGCTCCGCAATCATGACACTTGATATCTTTCTTGATCTGAGCATTGTTAGGCTTATCACCTTTCTTTTTCTTTTGCTTTACTTTCTTGGGCCACCATTTTTGTTTCTCGCCTTTAGCCCGTGTCTCCTCAGTTTTAGTGTCTTTCTTCTCATCCTTGCCATCTTCGTGCATAAGAGCCATATCAACCAGCCTTTCAAACGTCCCCTCATCAGTATATGAGATAAAGCAAGTTCTTGGAGAGGTTGATTCAACCCTCTCGCAAATCTAAGCACCTTCTTGTGGGGCATATTCACTAAGTCCAATCCAAACCTCGCCAGTTGATTAAACTTGTTCACATAATTCTTAACAGAAATGTTCCCTTGTTTCAAAGCTAAGAATCTCTCCATCTGTAATCCTTCTTTTGGCTGAGATAAAAACTTCATCTCGAATCTCTGTCTGAAATCATCCCAAGTACATACTGATTGTCCTGGCTGTGTTGCTTCCCACTAGTAGGAAGCCTCATCCTTTAGTTGCCATGCAGCCAATTGTATCTTCCTTCTGCCATCAATTTCGAAACGACCAAACAAGTTCTTCGTCTCTCATAGCCAGTTTCGTGCTTCAACAAAGCTCTTGGTACCATAGAACGGTTTTTCTCCCGCAGTGCACAAATCTTTGCATAACTTTGAAAAGTTATCTACTCGTGGAGGTGGAGCAATAGCGGCTGCAGCTGAGGGAGGGACATCTACTTGACCTTCGGCAAGTATCGTAGCCTCAAGACACATGCAGAACCATGTCAGTAGTGGAAGCCCTCGGGAAGATTAGGGCCCTAGACATGCTGAAAAGAAAAGAAAAAGGATTCAACAAGAGATCGAGCGAATATTGACTATGGCTTGAGGGGATATGTTTTTCAAAAGAAGATTTCTATTTGAAAATACTTCGCTTTTGAAACCAATTTTTAAAAGCATTTTCTCTGATCTTGTAAGCTTCAGATCTAATACCAAATGTGACACCCTACTCCGTTAATGTCACTCATAAGAGAATGCATTAAGTTTCGTGAAGCGCAATAGGTAAACAGTATAGAAATTCACACGACAAATATAAAATAAGCAGCGGAAAATTTTAACTTCATTATTAAAATTAAAGTATAGTTTCAAACAAGTTACAACGAAACTAGTTACATCAAATCTATCTCACAAAAAATCTCATAAACCAAAGCATCAGAGTACATAAAATCATATCCCTCACCATAAGCCATAATACAAAAGAGTGCAAGTCAAACGGTACATCTCAAGAAATCAAAATCCAAGATGTAAGAGAAATCCTAGTCACTGTTGAGTGCTTCCACTCTAAGGACCTGGGGGAAAGGTGGAAAGAGGCGAAAGAAAAAGGGTCAGACATAAAGTCTAGCGAGTTCCACTGATTTACAAATATGCATAAAATAGAAATACCAAGATAGGTAAATAAGACTGGATGAGAAAGGTATAATGTCATATAAGGTAAGATTAAACTAAACAGAACAACATAATAGACATGAATAAACTATGATCGAGTAATGCTTCACATTTATATCCTAAAACATGTATGTTTACACCAATACTAGTATAACAAGTTCAACAAGGTTAGGTTTTCAACCTAATTACATATCAATAGGAATAAAAGCAGAATAAAACAGAAGGATTAGGCGTACCCTAATTACATAACCAGATTAGGTGTCAACCTAATTACACAACAGCAGGATTAGGTGTACCCTAATTACTACCCATGCGATCGGCTCCCTAATACGTAAATACCTTGTGTCATCCTCAATAGTAGGGCGTATCACTCCCTAACCCAACAATTATATAACACAGACCTATATACTAGTGTTACAGCATCTTATCTTCCCTTTTCGAACCCATGCATGCTTATGACTTCGCCGGAACGCGCCTGTACCTACCTCCATGTGAACCTCTTACTATCGGGTTCAATAAAACGTGACTTGGCCGCTACCTAGTGTCAGGCCCCTCTTACAAGATACCAACAGGGATACTGACTGATATGGTTTCCAAATAGTAGATTGACACAAGCCAAACCCCCTAAGTTTGTGCACCCAAAACTAGGATTTAAGAGTCCCCAAAACGCGATACAACAGCAAAAAGAGGGTCCTCTTAGCTTATTAATACTCATGTTTAACCTAGCTGGTTTAGGTTTAATAATAAGCGTGGCTGTAATGTTACATGTCATTATGTGTGAACAACCCTTCCCCAAAACACCTGCCTAGATGTATACCATTCCCACAGCGTTTCAGTTTATTAACCTACATCTGGTACTTACCATATTCTATCATGTCATTTACTTAATGTTTGTATTAAGTCAAATCTAACATGTCCAATTCATATGTATATTATTCATCAACCATGCTCCCAAATTACAACATATACAGGTTTATGCATATTATCCATTTCTACCAATTTACAGCAAGTATATACACATTATCCTGTATTATCTGTTTACATCAAGTCTAAACATGTGTATATTATCTCTTTCCTAAATTATAGTTAAACAATCCTAATTTAACAATATGCCTAAATTTCTCTTTTTATGTCATTCATTATTGCCCCTGTTATACACATATTCTAATCGGATATAGCCTATGCTTCCAAAGTCCTAGGCTTAGCGTAAATAAAAAGGGAAAACAGAGGAAGGAGAATATAATCAAATCACGTAGGCATATAGGATGGACTGGAAATAAACATAAAACATAGAAAAATGGAAAAAGGAAGATATATACATATAACTTGTTAATTATCCAACAACAAAGGCATATGTTTTACTTTTCATAACGGCATAGGTGATTAACAGTGAAAAACATGTATAACATTTATCTTACAAACACTATATCCTAACCCAGTTTTTTTTTAACTGTTATGTTTATAGTCTAAGAAATTAGATCTGAAAATGATAGGGAACTCACAGTGGGTCTTAGTGAACAAGAGATTAAATCTCTTATAAATATAATTATATGCCATAGGAAAGTCCAATCCAACCCTTTTAGTTTTATGTATGCAAGTCCTGAATGTTGTCTCTGTAGACCTAGGCCTCAGCATCATTCCCCCCATTATATGTTTATATTTTTAGAATAGATTTACAGAGGCTGAAGGTACGAAGAAATTGTGTAAATCAGAATGGGAGAATCCACCTATTTATAGATTCACATAGTCAGTCTCAGTCTTTAGATTCTAGGGTTTTAATCCAAACTGTACACATAGAGTTGAGTCAGCAATGAATAGAGTACGAAAAACAGTCAGATTCACAGTATTAATCTGCCCAGATCTGTAGTGGCTCGATCCAACCGACCTTGGGTCGATCCATAGGTCGAGATAGACTGTTTGTGGGTCATCCCACAATAATCTTGTTTCGCTGTTGTTTTCCTGCTCGTCTCGTTTGAATTTTCTATAATTATTTTTATATTGTATTAATATATACGCTCCTTATATGTATACAAACTTCTAATGCCCATAACTTCTTCATACATTATTCATTTTATGCAAACTTGGGGTCTATCTGAACCAGAATTCTGAGATGAACACATGGTAATTTCGGTTTCATTTAATTTTGATCATTTTAATTAAGTTATTCCTAATTTATTATCTTAAAGTATGGTTAGAGTGTATTAAATTTTGGGGTGTTACAATATCTCTAAGATAATGACACTCATTTGTCGTACGACTCTATATCTCATGGAATAAACAGTTTTTCTCTATTTGAACTTCTTTCTAGTCAGAGTCCCACAAAGATGGTTTCTTATAGAGCATCGTACTACGTGTATCAAGGTAAATATTCTTTAGCATATCTCTCAATGATGTGTAGTTGTCAAATGTCTGAAATCGGTGTCGCTTCCTAGAATCCCTTTCTTATTATAGCTTCCTTTGTTGACATTCCTTCGCTAGTTACCATTTTTGCTTACTACGATTCACAATGTTTACTTCAGCTTTCGTGGAATTATCTCTGGATTTCTTTACTACCACATTACTCTGTACTCCTTCATTCATCGTTTCCTCAGCTCTCCTCTTTAGATTCTTTCTTGCATCTTCAATCCACAAGTGAACATTAGCATTCTCATAAAACACGTTTAGGTTTGCGGGAGGCTTTCTTGTCAAATACTTTCCAAACTCGGTCTCAGAGTCAACACCATCGACTAACGCCATCAACACTGACTCTGGATTGGGATTGGTGACTTCAGTAATGGTCGTATTAAAACGGTCGAGGTAATCCTTGAGTGACTCGCATTGAGCTTTAGTTACTCCAGAGAGGGACGTTACATTCTTAGACTTGGTGGTATGTAAGCGGAACTGATTTAGAAATTTTCTACCTAAATTTTCAATGTTAGGCACCGACCTTGAAGGCAGCCGAGTAAACCACATAAGAGTAACCCCATCAAGGTAGATAAGGAAGGCCTTACATTTGACAACATCTGGGGTTGCGACTGCATTCAGAAGCCAAATGTATCTAATCAGGTGCTAGCTTGGATTGGTCATGCTTGAGTAATGATTTGTTTAAAGTAGATTGAATCTTCATAGGAATTGAACTTCTAGAATGTCGTATGCGAATGGGGTATGACTGCGCTCCAATCCCCAATCTTCATTGATATAACCTTTGCTATCATTTATGATTATTTTGACCATTTCCGCTACCTCAGCTTTAGTAAGCGCATGTCCAGGCTCTGAAATCCCACCCTGTTGAGTCCTCCTCGCTCTCGCTTTAGGCACCGTTGCCTGGGCTACCGTCCGGGCGATACTTTCTTGGCCCTATTGCCTCTGTCGACCACAGGACGTCTGGAAGTGTCATGTTTCTTTAGAGGAGGTTGATTTTGGGTTGGTGAATTGGTGGGTCGATATGCCTCGGATCGGTAGTCCTCGGTTCGACATGGTCGTCCCGGCCTGATTCTTCTGTTTGAACCGGCATCTTACCGATTTGGAGGTCTTGGATATATTTTTCCCTCTCGTATGGTCATCGTTGTCGTGATTGCTCCTCACTCCTTCTAGATGACGATGAGCCCTAAACAATTTGGCGATTCGATGGAGGAGTTTTTTATGTCCTAAATTCTTCCCACATCCTAACCATCATGTCCATATCTTGTCTCATCTATGTGTTCTGACGCATATGAGAGTTTAGAATTGAATTTATCTCATACAATTTGTTTGGAAGCAACATGAAGTTGCCTAGGGTGGCAAAGGTTGTAATAGGAGCCCAATCTGTTGGAGCAACAGAGGTGGTAGCGAATTCCTGGGGTTTGTTTGATGTTGAACCAGTATTAAAGCAACTTGTTGAGTGTTGATGTTTAAAATATAGAGGACTTATTCTCTTGGACTCTTTTGACACCATTATTTACTGGAGTTGATGAAAATGTAGGGAATATTGGATTTTATTCGAACTTGGAGATTCAGAAAGTAGATCAAAAAATCCTTAACTGGTGATAAATCTTTAATTCTCAGTGAAAGCACCAAAGTGGTGACGCCAAAAAGTTGGAAAACACCCAAATAGAAAATATATAGAGAAATAAATAAAGAAATATAATAAAAAAATGAGTAAAATAGTAATCACACATGAATTTGTAGTCTCTCGGCATTAAGGAGCTTGCATCCACTCTATAATCTCTTTAGTAACTTAAGAAAATTGATTACAATAGTGGAAATTATTTTAAACTCGAGTACAATGCTGTGACAAAGATATAAAGAGGATAAAAATGCCAAAATTCCCTTTCTCGTTGCTTCAGAGGACTATTTATAGGCAGGGAAGGAGCTTGGTTTGATACATCCACATGGCAGCCGATATGGCATTAGGAGGATGGTGGAGCAGGTCTTAAATTCTTGTAACGTATCTTGATTCGGCCCGAATCGACAGATGTCACTTGGTCCGATGTTGTTGTGTAGTGGGATGAACATGTCAAAGTGATGGACTAGGACTTTAGAAAGTATCTCAGTTTGAAGTAGTAGGCAAAGCGATTCTTCAAGGGGAATGTCGGTTCGGTTCAACATGTCGAATCGAAAGCTTGCCGACCCGGTCTCACTACTTTCACCGGATCGAAACCTCATGTCAGAGTCTCCATTGATTTAGAGAAACATTGATCCATATTCCCCATCTAAACTTCAAATTTGGATGACCTGAAGTTAAGCCGAACCGGGAGTTATATCACACAAAGGTTTCCATGTTTTAGTCCAGAGCTTTGTGAACCCTTGTTATCTTGACGGTCTTACCAAAGGCAAGTCAACAATAGATCTTAGGGATTGAGCTTATGTATGGTGGGGATGGATGTAAACATGTTATGTTTGTTGAATGCAAGTGTTTATGAGTGGATATAAATTATTACATATACATGCACATTAGGCACTATTTTAGGTTGACCGACCAATTAGGCGCACCAAAACATATGCATATGGGTGTATGCTTTCGTTTATTATTTCATAGTTGCTATAAATAGTAGAATAACATATGGATGTTCCATTCGGATACTGGATGCAGCATGTATATACAACCAATCATTGTTTGGTTTTTTACATACGTTTGAATGCGTAGCATTAGCATACTTTCATAAATAGGAGGTCGAATAAATCTGTAGGCCGCCTAATATTTTGCATTGGATAGGGACATATGCACTTCACGGTTGCATAATAACATAATTTGCAATCGAAATCCTAAGGAAAATGAATGTGATAGATGATGTTTGAGAAGATGGCTGTAGGTTTTTGGATATGATTGTTAATTACATATTTCTAACCATAGAGATTTTGGTGACAATCTTTTAAGGAAGGGAGAACATAACACTTCATAAATTAAACATTAAAGATTAATAAAGAAATGAATTAAACAAGAAATCACGTTTCTTCAAAACCCTAATGGAGAATTCTAAAAAAGTGATTAACAATCTTACTTCCTCTTTCTCCAATCACGTTTCTTCTCCACTAGACGACAGACAAGCTAATAACAAATCGTACATGGAGATCTTGCTACAGCCAGGTGTAAAGCGCAACGCGTTTTCTCGAGATAATAATTTTAAATCTCGCAATATTCCTCAACTTCCGCCTCGTAATATGAACAATTATTTTGAAAAAATAAAAACCATCAAATCTGGTAATGGTTGCTTCAGATGCGGCTCTTCAGATCACTGGGCAAGGAGCTGTCGAAATTCTATTGTTTGTTTTCGTTGTAACAAAACTGGGCATAAGGGTTTCAATTGCAAATCTCATTTCAAAAATCCGAAAAAAATGGAGAACCCTAAATTGCTTCCTCCCCTTTCAACGGCGTTTTTTCCTGATGATTTCAAAAGGGCTAGATCGATGGTTGTCCTCTCCATTGCCCATGGTGCGTTTTCGATCAATGAAATGGAGACTCTTTTGGGAACCCATTTTGGCAAGCGTGCGCCTGGTTGGTTGTAGACAGTGCGTAGATTTGGCGATGATTTTATAGTGAAATTTCCCCCTTCTCTGTTAATGGAAACCTTTTATTACTCGCTCTTTGATCCGAAGGGAGTAGTTAACTTGAAACGATGGAGTCCACAAATTGGGAGTATGACCAAGAGGAGGATTGAAGTTTGGGCTTCCCTTAAGAACATACCTTTAGTGTGTAGAAGCGTGGCTTCCCTCAAGACGGCGTTGGCGGATTTAGGCGAAGTAATCAGACTCCAGCATGGTGTGTGGAATGTACCTGATTTTTCCTCTTTGAGGGCATTGATGTGGATTGATGAGGACCTGGAGCTCCCACCTTCTTTTGTTGTCCCTGTCGAAGGCTTTTTCCACAATGTTTCTATTCTGAAGGTCGATGGTGAATCTTCTGAGGAGGTGGACAGGCAGGAACTTCGTAAAACGGTTTTTACCAAAGGGGACGATGGTAGGTTGAAATTTCTGAAAGCTAGAAGTGGTAGTGTCCCCATGGCTAATGTGGGGTTGGGTAGCAATTCTTTTGCTCCTATTTCAGTCGAAGGAGAGGGGGACGCTAGGGATCAAAATGTTTTAAATGATAATGTGGAGGCTCCTGGTGATGTAGGTGGAAATGATGATGCTGATGCTGGTAGGGAGGATAGTGGGTTTGATGGTTTGGGGCATTTGTTTGGGGAGGACAATGACTTCGATGAGGACTATGATCTTGGGGGGGATGATAAAGATTACGATCTTGGTGCAGGGGGCAATGTTTTGGTCATTTCAGGTTCAGACGAACGCTCATGTGCAACAAGTAGAAGGAAAGGCAAGCAGCTAGCGGACCCTGGTTTGGTTATGCTAAGAAGTGCTCGTGGCCTTCCTCTTCCTTTGGAAGGTAGCATTTTTATTCCTGCTATCCTCAATTCTTTGTCCTCGGATCAGATACATGCTATTGCTAGTAGTTCCAGTTTTATGTTAAATGATAATGTTATTAGTGATATTAAAAGTAAAGAGTTAGATAGGGCTGATACGCCCCAATGATTGTCTTAACTTGGAATGTTAGAGGTTTGGGTAATTATGACAAACGTCTTAGAGTCAAAAATTACCTTAAATCAGTCAAACCCCACATTGTGTTGCTTCAAGAAACTAAACTTGACAATCCTGATTTTCAAATCTTTAAAACTCTGGGTTGGGGGGTTATTGATGAATGGAGATTCATACCGGCTGTTGGTAGTGCTGGAGGCTTGTTCACTGGATGGGATAGTAATTTGTGGAGGTTTAAACAAGAGATTTGTCAAACATATTGCCTTCATGTTGCGTTGGAATGTGTAGCGACTAAGAAGCTTTACTTTTTTTCAAATGTATATGGTCCAAATACTAGAACTGAAAGGAAAATTTTGTGGAGAGAAGCGATGGAATTTCATAGTTTGATGTACGACCCTTGGGTTATTGGAGGAGACTTTAATGTTACTAGATTCGGTTATGAAAGAAGTAACATAAGTGCAAACCACTACGGGGACATGACTGACTTTAGTGAGTTTGTGGGTGAGTGTGAGTTGATTGACCTCCCTCTGGCAAATAGAAAGTTCACTTGGTCTGATGGTAGAACTCCACCGACGCTTGTGAAACTTGATCGTTTTTTCATTAATGCCCACTTTGAGGATCTTCATCCTTTAACTGCCCAAAAAGGCTTATCTACGATTATTTCTGATCATTGTCCTGTTGCTTTGGATTCTGGTGACGCCATTAGGAAAAAACCTTTCTTTAGATTTGAAAAGATGTGGTGCCTAGAGGATTACTTTGATGATTTGCTGTATAACAAATGGTCTGAATTTGGGGAGGGTGGCGATGCAGCGAGAGCGCTCTGTACTAAACTCAAATTTTTGAGGAAATTTCTTACAAAATGGAACATTGAGGTGTTCGGACATATCAGAATTAAAAAGGAGAGGATTGAAAAATAGATTCTTGAACTTAATGTTCTAGACGAAGAGAGAGGTCTAGAGGATGTTGAAAGGGAATTGCTCCACCAAAGAGATAGAGAACTCAACAAAGTCATGGATCAAGAAGAGATTTTTTGGAGACAGAGATCCAGATCTTAGTGGCTTAAGGAAGGGGATAGAAACACTGCATATTTTCATAAAGTTGCCAATGGTAGATGAAGAACCAATTTGATTCATAGTATTTGGAAAGATGGTGTAGAAATTTGTGATCAACAACTTTTGAGTGATACTTTCACTGAATATTACAAAGGTATCTTTGGTGCTCGAATTGAGAATCGCATTTCTATTGATTGGCGCAAACTTTACCCTGATGATTTAGACCTCTCGGACATTGCAAATGAATTCTCTGAAGAGGAAATTTTGAATGCTCTGAAGGAAATGCCTGGTGACAAAGCACCTGGACCTGATGGATTCCCTACCTTTTTCTTCAAGCGGTACTGGGCTATGTTGAAAGATGATGTGCTGCGTTTGTTTGAAGAATTTCACAATGGCTAGCTAAGATTGGATTTGATTAGTTATGCTAATGTGGTTTTAATCCCCAAGAAGGAAGGTAATGTCACTGCCGCTGATTTCAGACCGATTAGCCTCCTTAACACTAGTTTCAAACTTATTACGAAGGTGCTTGCCAACAGGCTGAAAACTAAGATGGATATGTTGATTGATAAGTCTCAAACCACTTTTATTAAAGGAAGAAACATTCTTGATGGTGCAGTGTTGGTTGGAGAAGTGATTTCCCATTGTGATAGATTTGATGTTCCTTGTGCTATTCTTAAGTTGGACTTCGCCAAAGCTTTTGACACAGTTGACTGGCGATTTATGATTGATGTGCTGAAGGCATGAGGCTTTCCCACCAAGTGGATTGAATGGATTTCTCTGATTCTCTCATCGAGTAGATCCAACATTTGTGTTAATGGAGTTGCTGGCTCTACTATCCAGTCTAAGCGTGGTTTGCGACATGGCAACCCACTCTCCCCTCTCCTTTTCGACTTGGTGGCAGATGCATTTTCAAAAATTCTGAAGCTGGGATGTGCAGAGGGGATTATTAGCAGCTTTGGCAGTGATCATGTGGTAGGGGGCATCAATTCATTACAATATGCTGATGACACTATCATTTTTAGTAAACCAGATTGTAAATATCTTGCTGCACTCAAATTTATTCTCTATGCTTTTGAAAGCTTGTCTGGTTTAAAAATTAACTTTCACAAGAGCAGTGTTTACACGTTGGGTTGTAGTGATAATTTATGCAGGTCATGTGCTGAGATGTTTAATTGCAAGGCTGAAGTTTTTCCCTTGAATTACCTGGGTATGTGTATTCGCCCCAAGAAATTAATGAAGAAAGACTGGCAACACTTAATAGAGAAGGTGGACACTAGACTGGAGAGGCAGAAAGGAAACTCATTGTCAAGGGCTGATTGTCTTGTTCTTGTCAATTCTGTTCTGTCGTCGATTCCAATGTACTGGATGTCCTTCTACAAATTTCCTGGATGGGTGCTGGAGAGGATCAATGCAATTCGTCGTAACTTTTTCTGGACTGGCACTAAAGAGGCGAAAAAGCTTAGCTGTTTGATTTCTTGGGATCAAGTTTGTAAGTCTAAGGAGAAAGGGGGACTTGGTGTTATTAACTTGAAGACGATGAATTCTGCTTTGCTATGTAAGTGGTTGTGGTTAATGATCTCTGACAAGCATGCTTTATGGAAAGAGTGGATTATAAGTACATGTTACAATGGCAGTTTTGGTTGGCATACTGATACCACATCGTGCTCGGTATTTTGGCGCAATGTATTGGTTCATGCGCAGTGGATGAAACTGGGTACTAAGATTGTGGTGAAGAATGGACATAACACTTCATTTTGGTTTGATTGTTGGCTAACCAACGTCCCATTGTGTATGGAGTTTCCAGATCTTTTTGGAATTGCATGTAATAAGAACTTCACAGTTGGGGAGATGTATGATAATGATGCAACAGGTTTCAAATGGAGATTGACTTTCTCGAGGCTGGTGGCTGGTATTGCGCTGGTGCAGTTATGTAGTATGTTTGATTTACTTGATACTGTGAGTTTGTCTAACGAGAGGGATGAATTTATTTGGATGTTGGAGGGAGAGAGAAAGCTGTTTAGTGTTCGTAGCATTTACAAGTTTTTCAACTTCGTTGGGGTTCGGAGGTTGGGGTTCGAACATATGTGTCGATTCAAAGTTCCTGATAAAGTTAAAATCCACATGTGGATTGTGATACATGGTAGATTGAACACGGTTAGCAGAATTCGTCAGAGAGGCGTGAACGTGGTGGATGGCTGTGTGTTTTGTGGTCACGATGACGAGGACTATCACCATCTTTTTTTGGCCTGTGACTTTGCTTTTTTACATTTGGACGAAATGTTTGGTCTCGCTCTACCTTGACTTGCATTGGAGCGATTTCATAGTTGATCAATTTGTTTTTTGGCACAACATATACCCGACTTTGCATGCTTCTCACAACAGTTTTCTTTTCGCTTTGTTGAACTTTGCTTACATTTGGCTGCTTTGGAATGAACGCAATTCCAGAAAATTTAACAGCAAATTGAAAGCTCCTAACAGTATCATTTACTCAATCCTTAATTCTGTCTATGACTGGGCAGGCATGGAGCGCAAAAGACAGGTTGAAAGCATTGCTGACAGAGTGCGCAAGAGGATGAGAAACATCATTGGTCCGGATGCTTGAGGTGGATGACCTTTGGCTTTAGTATCTGTTGTGTTATGATATGTTATGTTAAGTTGCTTTGCAATGTAAATTATGTTGTATGGTTCTCTTTTTGTCAGGCTTTATGTAATCGCAGGGTTGTTGCGATGGCCTGTTTTGGTTGTATATATGTTGTACATACTAGACTTGCTACTTTCTGGTTGCTAATATATTAGGCGTAAATCATGCTGATTCACTACCTTTTCCTTCAAAAAAATGAATTAAACAAGAAATGAATCAAACAAGAAATGAATCCATATAGATGTCGGAATTTGACCCCGAAAGCTTCACCATTGAGTCCTTTGCAATTTTCTAGACAATTTTCATTTATAACTTGTTTTAATCTGAGTTAAAATGGAGGAGTTATGACATAAATTAGAAGCCAAAATTTATAAGTTTTAACATAGTTTTAAATACATTGGAAAAAACGTCCTAGGTCGACCGCCTTCGGGAAAGTCAACCACCCAAGGCAGGGTCGACTCAAGAAGGTTGTAAATGGCCATAAAACTGGTCTAGTACATAACCGGAGTTAGATCAGAGAACTTTAAAAAAAATGAATGTAATAGATTTTAGTTTCATACCTATATTTCAAATTCAAATCTAAAATTAATCCAAGGTTATATTTGATTCTAAAGTTAATCTAAATGCTAGGATTTAGACTGTGACATGGCAACCCCTGCTTAGATCAAACTGAATCCACTGGCCCAAGATCCTCAAGTAACCTATAAATATAAGCCTAAACCTAACCCTTTTTACATTCCAAACATTCGCTTCTTCCTTCATGCCCAAATTTCCCTCTGAACTTTGGTAGTTGAAAATAAATTAAATATTATCAAGGGAAAGAAGATAAAATTTAAAATATTATAAGAAGACCCTTAAAAGGAGGATCAGTGAAAGTTATGAGACGATAGCTTAGGACCTCAGGTCAATGGAAGGTTACTACATTTTTAGAATTATGAAGAATAAAGATATAATCTTAAATGTAGTTCTAGTTTACAGTTAATTTACATTTTATTTACATGTATAAGAAGTTTATGTATTCTGAAGTTTTTAGAATTAATGATATTTTTAGATCCATGTAGTTTATGTGAAAATAATATAAAAAATGATAATAGAAAAGTAAAGAGAAAATCTATACTTGTAGTCAAATTATAATATTTATGATAAGTAATTCATGATAGATAGATAATGATTTTAACATACAAGGTCTATCATGAAAAATTAAAGAACGTAAATGTTTTGGAATATCATAGTAATAGTAAAGTAGCATAGTTAAATCCGTCCTAATGACGATTAAGATATTCATCGGAGAAGGAAATAAGCGACACATAGTAGCAGTTATACCTATCATAGTTCGGGTCTATCCTAACGATGAACTAACACGCATGTCAAAGCAGAAAATGAGTAGTCAATAGTTTGAGACTCAGTTGTGGGGGTTGAGTAGGGAGCACGACTAGATTGTTGTTTGGAGGCACGTCCTAACAGTGAGTGGACACCCTGGAGTGGGAAATAAGTGGCCAACAGGGAAAGGACTAGAGGCAGTGCGTCCTAGCGATGACTAAGCGTGCAGGCATCACCGTGAGAAATAAGACGATGTGTGTTTTTAGCACTAGTAGATAGATATACATACGAACGGATATGTGGCAAGCTTCGATGTGGAAAATAAGAAGCTACAATAGCTAACGTGGCCCTTCCTAATGATTTTGTCTAAGCAGAATTTGATTTCGTGCAAGGGGCATCGACTACCATGTTAGGTACATGGTAAAGAGGATTAGGTTGATTATAGGTTAGAATAAGGAATAATTCCTTAAGTGGAATTTTAAAGTAAGAGCTTTAGTGCAAACAATCACTTAAGAAAACATGAATGCTGAACCTTCATAGCATTTACAAAAGTTTTGAGACTATTATCTCTTGGTCTTTCTCGTTCTATTAATTAGTTTCATTCATCGTACTTTTATGTTTGATCCATTCTTTTTTTCTTCCCTATCATAGGCATGCAGTAAAATAGTTGATTCTTAATAGGATTGCAGCATTTCTTGGATGCTCACTTCTTATATGTTCTCATTTTTTATTTTATTTAGTTATTTCCACTCGATTTATCTAGATTTAACAGCGGGATGTTTATATATATATATATAGTACTTTGATATTATAGTAATCTTGGGACTTGGATGTATTGACATTTTATTCAGTAATAACTGATGAAATGATACATTTCTAAAACTAATAATTAAGTTATTTTATATTTGTTGTAAATGTTTTATGTTTATGTTATCTTAGTCTCTGGATGCTTTAGCTATATCTAAACGGTCCACATTATTTGATAAGACTCGAAAAGGGTATGTTATGGGATTTGAGTTGTCACAGCCATCAATTGCATTTAGTTCTATGTTTGAACAGTCAACCCATATGTGTGTGTATAATCAGCCGATATGTATGCAAGTGTGTGCATGTGTATATGTGTGCATATTGTGTGTGTGTGTGTGTGTATATATATATATTTATGTATATGTATGTAGTCCGCGTTAGTGGCTCAGTGGAAAGGCGTTCCTCTGCTTGGTAAGAGGTCGGGGGTTCGAGGCCTGCCCTGAGCACCTATCCCTAAGAAAAATTAACCTGGTGTAGTGGAGTTCTAAGGGGACCGTGTTAACCTGCACAAGGTTGTGGTGCGAACTGGGTTTCCTTACACCCCTCAGGATGGATGGTCCGTCGTTGCCTTTGGGTGGTCGTTCATTTATATGTATGTATATATACATACATATATATATACACACACACACACACGTGTGTGTGTGTGTATATATGTATGCATACATGCATACATATATATACATACAAGTGTGAACCCGTGCTTCACACACGGCTTATAGTTAAACGTTGTTTGTACAATCATAATTAAATCTTCTATTTTTCCTCTTTGAAGTTGCATTATTGAATTCAAACCAACATTCTTTTCCCCATTGAAGGTCCATTTGAAAGTAAAATTCTACTATGGATCATATAAATTGATAATATAGCCTTTTAAAAATGTTAGCTAAAAGAAAGAAAATTTATGACACTATACGTTGGTAGGTTCTATTTATATAAGAAATCTCCAAAATACTGCTAGTATAATGGAGCTGCATGGAAAAATATTTGATCCATATGAAGAACGTGAAAAAGAAGGCTTTGAAGGTAATGACGTGTGTATATTTGGCAAATGTGTATGCCCACATGTAAGGATGAAAGGTGGGGAAAAAATGTGCATGGAGATGAAGAAGAAAGTGCACATGTATACCACCTGACAGGAGCATAATAGTTTGGTATCCATAGGCCTAAAAGATACGGTTAAACAAAGAAAAGGTTCATGTTAGATGTTATACCAAAACAATGAAAAATATTTGTCAATGTTAATGCATATGGCTCTGGCTAAACAAAACTAAGGCGAAGTCATGGTTAACTTTGTGGACAAATAGGAATAGTTTTGGTATAGAAGATACCAATTACTATGCAGACATAGCAACCTAAGGCAAAATAATAAAAAATCACACCATTGTTTCAAAATATGCATATCAAGAACAGAACACATAAAACATTTAGCAAATTCATTCGAAGCACATATTTGCAACACGGACATTGAATTTTCAGTTAGTTTTAAATGAGTCAAATAAAACCATAACAAAACCCCAATAAAAATGAAGTATGGTTAAAAGATATAAGCTTAAATACAACATAGGACACATTAAAATGCTGCCTATTGGAATGTACACCATGATTGGTAACATACGTTTAAATAGTTTATGCTCGAATATTTCCTTCTGCAGTAATAAATTGAAGCTTCTAGCAGTGGAAAGCACCTGAACAGACATGCATAAAAGGGACCAAATGATGAAACAGAGCGCTATATGAAGACCGCTGATTTGGTCAATCAATTTTGGATAGCATTAACATAGTGTGCCTAGATAACATGCAAGTTGTTGTAATCCCATTCTCAAATATTGTTAGTTTCTTCACTTTTGCTAATATCTTATTTCTCTTTCTTTTCTTAACATCCTAGGTTTTATTATTTTAATACCAGAACTTCAATAATAAATAAAAGAAAGAAAATCAAATATAAAAATAAAATAACACTTCATTTTGCAAGTCTAAAGAGCAGGGAGGTTTGGGGGTGCTCAACTTGAAATATTTGAACTCATGTCTACTATGTAAATAATTGTTGTTTATGTTAACTGATAAGAAGGTTTTCTGGAGAGGTGTTATGAGTAATTTGCATTGGTTTAATCTTGGTGTCAGTATTGTGGTGAAGGGTGGTTTTAATTTTTCTTTTTGGAATGATAATTGGCTTCTTCCTATCCCGTTGAGATTAGAATTCAAAGATTTATTTGCCGTTGCATGCAACAAAAACTTTACAGTAAGGGAGACATACGATCCAGCATCAACTACTTTTAAATGGAAGTTATCCTTTTGTCAATTAATTACTGGAAATGCGCTTATTCAGCTGAGAAGACTTATCATGTTGCTTGAGAACGTTAATCTGAATGAGGAAGATGTTTCTGATTGGAAGCTTGGAAATGATGGGAATACTTTTAATGTTAAAAGTTTATACGAGTTTCCTAACTTTTCCGATCGAAGATGGTTGGGATTTGGCTTTATGAGGAGCTTCAAGATGATTCCTGCTAAGGTGAAAATCCATATGTGGTTAATCATTCATGATAAATTAAATACCATTAGTAGATTAAGAAGAAAAGGATTGAACATCATTGGAGGCTGTGTTTTATGTGGTGGGGAGACGGAAGATTATGTACATATGTTCTGCGACTGCGATTTTGCTTTTTACGTATGGACAAAGTGCTTGATTTCTTTGGATATTAATTTAGATTGGAAAGACTTCATTCGAGATCAGTTTTTATTTTGGTATTATATTTTCATCACTTTAGCTAAAAACCCCAAACATGATGTATTTGTTCTACTAAATTTTGCTTGCATTTGGATTTTTTGGCATGAAAGGAACTTACGAAGATTTAAGTGCAAAATGAAAACTGCAAGACATATCATTTTATCCATAAATCAATTTGTTTATGAATGGGCAGACAATAGCTACTGGTGGTACATCGACTCTATAGCTTTGTGGGTTCGTGATCGTGCTAGGGGACGTGGTGCTTGATTTACTTGATATGCTGGTTTGAAGGTGCTGCATTTTTTTGGCTCTGGTATTGTTGGTCTTACTCTTAGTATATCTACATTTCTATGATTATGTATATGCTGGGTTGAACCCTTTTTGATATTTTGCTACGCAGGAAGTATATATTTGTTTAGCATTTTGGGTCTGTTAAGTTATCTGCTGGGTTTGGGTACTCTCTGTTTTGCTGTGTATGCGGCTTGCATGCTACCTTATTTTCTTGAAGGTCAGTATTGTTGAACCTCTTGTATTATGAATGCTGTATATATGTCTGTTTGCAATGAAATGAAAGCGTGAATCATGTTGATTCACTACCTTTTTACCAAAAAAAAGAAAGAACTTCATTTTTATCTTGTCAATTTTTGGCATCAGTTATTTGATAATTTCGTGTTTCTTCCATGCACCATCTTTTTCTTTTTTTAACAGCCTTTTCAACCACACCTAGCCACTTCTTTGCTTTAATATCTGCCTCCTTTTTTCCCCTAAATTCTTAGCTTTAGCTTTACCTCAAGCTATCTAATATTTTTCCTTCTTCGGCCTCACCATTTTCAGTTTGGCTTTGGTTGTCTTTATGTCCCCCTCTTGTTTTTTCCTTGAAAATTTTCTGCTTTGATGTCTCTTTTTCTTAATAAAAGTGTTACACCATTTAAATCATCATAATTGCTTTGTAGCCAATAAAAATTATTCTGTTGTCAAAGAATGTTCGAAAAAACTGAGAACTTAGACATTACAAAAAAAAAAGAGAAATAAAATAGGCTGATTGTCAAAGGTAGGAAGGGATTGGATACCAAGGCAAAGGAAGCACAGAAATAATATAAATTATCATATTATGATGTATGTTTTTTGAAATAATCAACATGCTTTTATATTCATAACGCATGGGTCAATTAAAAAAAGCAAAGATCATAAGATTGTGTAGCTATTCGTACAGATATTATGAAATTTTAATTGAATTAATTGTTGAACACTCTCTGGTCAAAAGAAATGCACCTAATTTTTTGTTAATCCATGACATCTTAAGATACTATATAGAAAGTATGAGGCAGTAATGAATATGATATATTTTTAAGATTAGCAGCTCTGAAAAAACTTACAACCTACAGATTTTGGGAGCCATGGATGCTTCAATTCTCTTTTAATTCCATTTTGCACGAAGACTTGCATGAAGTATTTTGAAGACAGTCGTTAAATAGGAATATCCTTTAACAAACATGTAAGTCACAAGGGTCGGGAAATAATTTTAGAACTTCAAATTCAAAGGTAAAAAAGCAGGAGGGTATGGATTTGCAATATATGCCACTTTGTAAAACTGTTATACTCAGTTTTAGGTAGCAGGAGGTAATTACAGTAAATAGAATGACATGGTGTTGTAAAAAGCAATAGACACAATATCTAAAAAGAAAGTATAACTGTTTACAATTATTATTCTATCTTTTTAAAATTTATTATAATTCATAAATTGCTATTATAATTTATGAAATACTTTAGCATTATAAACAAAATTATTCATAACCACTACAAAAAAAGCCTATGCTAAGCAAACAGATTTCACCCCACAAACCAAACAATTCAATATTTGATAGTTATTTGAGAATGAAAACGCTTATTTGTTGGATTGTAACTTTTCTACATTATTTTAAAATAATGTTTTACATTTTGATTAAGCTACTTATGCAGTCCAACTACTGTCTTAGTCTTGGTGAAACTACAAACATAGCAGTTTAAGTGTGACTTCGAGCCACAAATCACTTTATTTGACTTGGGACCACGTTGCAATTGCGCTTCAATGATAGCTTTATATTGAGTAAAATACACAAGCGGTTATATTATGGAACATACGATATTTAGAGCTTCCGTGTACCTGCTAATGGAAAGTATTATGTCTAATGTAAAATTTCCAGATCAGATCAAATATCGTATGCTTTGCACATGGATATGGGAGAAATATTTTAATTACACTTAGAAAGTTGAATTACCTTTGAAATAATAGGCATATCCTATTAACAAATGATGTGAAACATTATTACAATATCAAATATAAATATTACTATAATTTCTCTTAACAAGATGCAATTTTGAAGAAAAATCAAACACATGGTTTAGTTACTAATATTATAATAATCATAATATTTTGTGTATGATTTATAAAATTAAAATTAGAAACATACTTTGTGCCATATGGTTTCACATGTAATACATGTAAGGCGGAGTAGTCTATGAAAACAATATCCCACAATAACACGGTCAAATTGCACTAAACATTCAGAGATTGATTTATAATATTATAAATACAGTAAAACTTACATTAAAAATATTTTAAAGCTAATGTATAACAAAGTTCAATTATGAAATTTCATATCAAATTGTGGAAAACAATTTTTTTAATGTAGCCTTGGAATTGAAGCATGGGAAAAGTTGCATGCTGCTGATTCTAACTTTGCAAAAAAAATAGTACAGCTAAGCAAAGTTAGAAGTATAATTCATTACTTCACATGACTGATACCTTTACCACAATGATGTGTAAAATAGGAAAGCCTAAGAAAACTGAAATGTCAACGGTTTGAGTAAAAAATGTAATAAATGATAGTTTGGTACTACTAATGAGATAAGATTCAAAGTTAATAAAAAATGTGCGAACCCCTAAGACAGTTATGAACTGTGGGTATAATATAGTAGAAAAACAAATGTTATCTTGTATTGGAAACACTCCAAAATTTGAATTTTGTTGAACTTTAAAAGGATTGTAACACTGGTAGGATATGCATATTACTTGAATTGCTTTAACATGCAGCAGTAGCACACCGAAAATAATGATCAGATTAGCAAGTGATACTGAAAATGGTATGGTAAAAAGAAATTGTAAGGAAGAAGCTAAGTCAACAAAGGCTCTCTTGTTGAAAACAAACGTAGACCTCAGAAAGATAAGTAATATTGAGCTAATTAATAAAGAAGAAAACATAAGCCCAAGACACAGTTAAAAATATGGAGAACGTCATTATTGTTAATGTAAATGTTTGGTAACCAAAGAATAAAGAATAGTATCTGCAAAACTTTGAGCACTGATAACAAATCTAACTAAGTAAATGAGCACTAAATAATGATACCATGAATTGTTTCCTTGTTCAATTGTGGCAGGAAAAATTGACAGTATTAAATATCATAGATAAGGCTATGCTTTGCCAAAAAAGAAGAAGAAGAAAAATGATATGTTTTATGTTATGTTTATTCTTTCACTCATTTGAAGAAAAATGAATTAAATAAAGATATATTTTAGAAGAATGATAATAATTTTGATTAAAGGGATATATAGAATCAAAAATTAAGTTGTGTTATATAACAAAAAAGCAGAAACTCTGATAACAAACGACATTACGTCCATATTTGTAAAGAATAATTTAAGGAGCAACAACAAATCAAAATGTTATGACTTCTTGAATTTATCGCATATAGAAAATATTTAAATCAATTCATGAGGAATAAGCTAAGAATTTAAGCTTGATGTTTTATAAACATCAAGTGCCAAATTTTTGGGAAAATAATCAAGTAAAAATTTGGATATATATCTAAAAGATATGCAATTACTGTTCAAAATGTGAAGATGCCACCAAAAAATTTTGATTCTAAAAAGCTCTTCAAAGCAGACTTTCTTGGGTACTCATCAGGGTCAGGCTGAAGCTAATAAAGAGCCACCATAAGCAACAATAAGTGGAAGAAACTACAATTGAATATAGGAAATAATTATAAATTTCGGTTTACACCAATAATCTTAAAAGCAGGTGGAATCAATAGAAATAATTAATTCCCCACAATAAATTCATTATATGGTAATTTGATCTGTTAAGCCAAGTACAATACGGTAAGAACTATCATACTGATCTTATATTGAGAAATATAGTCATCACCAAAGAAACGAAATAGGCACGACATGGCATCTGTTTGACATAAAATAAACAAACTGACGAAAAAGGATAACTAATGCATGTTAAATTGAATCCTATATCTGGTGACAAATAAATATAATTCGGAAAAGATTATAGTCTAACAACAATTTACGAAATATCTTTCCTTCTTGGTTGCCATTCTAGCATTGTTGAGTAATCGATTAGTCAGTATATTATTGTCCATGCTAATACAAATTGATTGAAAAGGATAAGTTGTTCACATTAAATTGATTCCTAAATGTCATGAAATTTATTTCCACTTTGGTCTTCAGCTTATTTGGTAACAACATCCTATGAGTTAGTATATTACTGTTGTGCAAATTCTAATTCGGTTCTTTCAAATTTTATACATGACTACTTTCAAATGTGAAATACATGCATACAATTCTAAATTTCCATTAGGAACCCATACTACAAATTAAAAGTATCATTTTTCTATAATTACCATTCTATATTTTTTTCCTCTTTATTTCCTTTTATATTATAAAAATTAACGTCATTATATTGAGAAATTGTTTGAGTTGCTTTAATAGTAACCATTTCTCATAATCTCATGCATACTTTTCTTTTTTTAAACCTTGAAAGAATGAAACAAATGATACTTCAAACATTAAAAGTCAAATCTTAAATTTAAAAAGTACTAATTATTATGTTAAGACAACCTTGTTAGAGTGGTATATCTATGTTTTCTTACGTACAAAGTAATGTCATAATCATCTTAAGCCTCAAATAAAACTCCACTTGAAAAGCTGCTAGCATGTCATATGATGCAGGAGCACATTTTAAACCATGTTAAATCCATGTATAAAGTTAATAAAACCATAAAAACATTCAAAACATATGAATATTAATGCCAATAATTAATTCAACAATATATAATAGTATGGAAATTTTTAGGGGAAAAAGGCTAAAATTTGACCGTGATGCTCGTAATACTCGATAAATGCTTCCAATATATAATTATTTCAGTGCTAGGAGACAAAGATAAAACTAATAAATCGATAGTAAATGAATGTAATATAGTTCCCTTGCAGTATCCATAAAAATGGATAAAAAGTAAATTACGTAGAAAAAGATAAACTGCTAATTTTACTTAGAAGTAATTTTGACTATTCTCAAAATTGTCTCATTTCATTTGATAAGTTATGAAATGATCCTTCCAAATTTATAATCTCTATAACGCCCGTGGTCTGCAAATGTCCAAGAGTCAAAGCAGAAAAGGGAAAACATGTAGGAAGGATAAAGGAACCAAGAACAATGGAAACTGAAATATGTGATTAATATTCAATTATATTACAATGGTACTTACAGATAAGCATAAACATAAATGGCAGATTCCTTTTAGAACCACATGTTATTTACTTAGATAAAAACAACCACACAACATAACTTAAAAAAACAGAATAAGCAAGATACATGACAAAGATAAATTTTTATCGACAAATACTTCCTGAAAAAAATGATAGGCCTGGATCTTTCCTAAACATAGTCTAGCAAGCAAACTCAAACTAAATTCCTAAGTTTTTGGCTTCTCAATTCTCTACTTCAATTTAGAATAACGATGATTATATCTTGAAGTAAAATAATGCACAGCTAAATTTTAATATTGTAAAGAAAAGACCCTATTTTTTAAGCATAGGGACAAAACATGCTACCATCAAATTTGAAAAAAAATGCTAACATAAAATGAAATGGACGAAAATCCCATGAAGATGAAACCAGAAAAGAAGAACAATGAAGAGGAATGAACAACAAATGAATGAAAAACTGATAGCAAATACAATTGAAACCATAATTTTGAGGGCTTTGAAACAAAATAAAGTAAAGAAAATCAGAACAAAATCACCTGTTGAAGATTACTACATTTGACTTACATGTAGATTATCCAAGGACTATAATTTTGTATGGTCATATTATACAATGATAATATTGTAGGCTAAATGATTCGAAAATTACAAAAACAAGAATTCTAATTAAAAGGGTTAAATACATAAAAACAAAACAAAATGTATTGTAGCAAAGCACAAAATAACCTTTCTTGTTTAAAAAAGGGGTTTTTATCCTCAAGGATAAAAGGAACAAAAAATTGTTCCATAAGGACAAGGGGGCAAAATTTTATCCTCAAGGACAAAACTTAGTGTAAATGGAGGAATTCAGGGGCTCACTATAATTCCTCCATTCTAAAACTTGTCCTTATAGACAAAAATTTCCCCCTTGTCTTTATGGAACAATTGTTTGTTCATTTTGTCCTTCAGGATATTTTCCTGTTTAGAAAAATTACAAAATATCCATTTAAATCATTTCTAAAATAACCAAAAACTTTAAGGGTGAACAATATATGTTGCTATAGAGCACAAATTTTAGAAGGGTAATATAGAAGATCAAAAAATTACTTGAATCCAAAATCAAATTATAAAACTCTATGAGAAGTTGGTTCTTCTTAAAGTCTTGTATCTCAAACCAATGTGACTGAAGAAGATGCTTTTCCGACTCAATGACCTATATCAATTAGTAACACGAATAAAACCGTAACAGATCAATATTTATGGAAAATCCTCCTTTTCGAACGAAGTTAACTATATGCATCAAAATTGTTTGAGATTTATGAATAATATACCTGGGGCCTTTGACAGGAGCTTTCGATTTATTTATTTTGGATTTCACTTTTTTGTAGGAAGGCCAGACCAATATTACCGAAGAAAGAAGCTTTTTCAACTCAATGCCCTATAAAAAAATTAGGTTTGCAAATGAAACCATAACAGAACAATTTTTATGGAAAAATCCTCTTTTTCTAACAAAGTTTACTTGATGCAACAAAATTGTTTGAGGCTAATGAATAATATACCTGTGGCCTTTGACAGGACCTTTGGATTTCCCATAAAAACGATCCTGAGCACTCCCATTCTTTTGTATTTTCTCCCAATTTCAGCAAATTGACAGAAAATCCAGCAGGAAGCCCTACTTAGCATACAAATCAACTTACATAGTTTGAACTTACATAAGATTCATGAGAAGCCCTAGCCTTCAGATTCAACAGAGAAAGCAAGAAAGGAACGTAATTTCAGAAGAATCAGCGACGACAGAAGAAGCGATTCGACGGAGCTGGAAGGCCCCAGACATAATACCCTATACCAATAGCTGATTGGCCCTCTTTTGCAATAGCATGAAGGGAAATCATATGACATATAAGAATTCATAGAAAAGGGGTCAGCTAGATATACCAATGGAAAAGGGAAATCAATCTTAGTGCGCCAGAGAATAGAAAAGAGCGGTGACCAAGGGGAGAGAGGATTTAGGTTTAGTTGAGAACAGGAAAAGGAAGAAAGAAAACTTACGCATAGGAAAATAGAAAAGAGCGGTGAGAGGAAGTTATTGGAAAAAATTAGAGAAGGCGAGAGACTCAGAAACCATACGCGACTCCTGGTTTCCAAATAGCGAGAAGGCCTGAGACCTCAGCAAAGCAAACTCAGTAATTATAATATAGTATATATATATATACACACACGCGCGCGCTAAGTGATACCCTAATAATGCAACACCCTGAATGCTCCATGATTTCCATCTCGAATCCTTATTCAAATAATGTTCTCTCTCTCTCTTCATGCTAACAATATTATTTAAATGGATAGCTACAAGTTTCAATTTATAAATAATGGTATTTTCTCAATCTTCCCATTTTGCTAAATTATCCGATTCAAGAAGAGGGAGAAAGTGCTATGTTTACATGGAGACTTATGACTAGTATTCAGAAGATTAGAGGTGTTGCCAATCCTTTAAAAAACTCTTTCACACATGCGTATACGCTCACATAGGCACACACACACACACACACACATATATATATGTACATACACACACAAAAACATATATAAAGGTATATGATGACTAGATAGATGTGAATGTTTACATTGTTTTTGAACGTTCACTACCACATTAAATTCATCAGTAGGCATTTTAGTTAATATAAAATGGGTATTTTAATTTCGGAACAATACAACTATACAAAAGTCCTTATTATTTTCGTTAAACTGCAATTACATATTCATACTAACTCATAATCTGGTAAGAATTTGACCAATGAATTTATATGACAATATGAAATACTTGGATACTTCATATTTAAAATATAAGTAGTTATTATTTATAGCAAATGACAATTGAATTTAATACATGACGAACTATAACTTCCGATATAAACACCGACTACAACATTACTAGAAGTGATCCACTTACTAATGAATTATTAGCTCGTCGGGTAGAAATTTACTTAATATTTAACTTAAAATTTGTAACTTCTATTTATCAGAATTGTAAATTTTAAATTTTGTAAATACATGATACAAATATTTGAATTTTATGTTTTAGTATTAGAATATTCAAATTTTGTTGTGAGTTAGATTTTACATTCGAAAACTTATACAGGTTTAAAGTTTTGCATTTTGACTTTAAATTTGAAATTATAAGTATTTAAAGTTGAAAGCACGAAATTTGCATATGTATAATTTTTACGGGTAATGGCCGCCCCTGAGCAACGATTTTTTTGCCTACCCAATCTGTTTCTCTCATCACCTCCTCGGCTTGGCGTGTTTTTTCTTTCCCCTCCTCCTTTGTATTTCTTCCCTACATCCTCCCCCAATGGTGAAGAATCGAAAATCGAAACCCCGTTTCTCGAATAGTGCCACCAGATTTAGGTGGATTTATTCCCCTTTCAATTTGGATCTTGCTTGCGACAGTGACGCTCAAGCCACGTTAATAGGTCCCATTCATTTCCCTATGATGCAGTCACTCACTGAATACATTGTTTCAGTGGAAACTAGTGCGCCGCTGTTTGGACTGGTAAACCTAGTTACATCGCCGGTTACTAGCTTGCTTGCTAGTGGCACTCCCACTAACGATGGATGTCAATGTCTTGCCTATTGAACTGTCTGTCATTGCGACGGAACTAACAGGTATTAACTCTAACAGTCCTTTACAAGTCAATAAGTTTATAGGTTTGGGTTTAGACAATAACCCCTTAGCCCCGAACAATGTGTATGTATGTGGTGGCTACGGGTTGTGGTGATGTGCTTTCCCCTCCAAACCCGTTGAACGCTCCGTTTCCAAACTTGGAACTACTCGCCCATAACTTATTTGTGTAAATTCCGCATCCAGGCCTGTTATTCCACCCTCAAATCTACCAGTTACTAACTCAAATATTCCTGCATATGCTTCCTTTTTTCTTCAGTGCCTCAATGTGCTTGACCTACACCTCATGTGAGTTCACTACCTTCCCAGATAATCTGGTTCTGCCGTCAAAGATTGTTCAAGAGGGGGTTAACTATTGCCTAGTTGGTTTCTTTTTAGATTCGAATGTTCCTAATATGGCGTTCATGAGCATTGCCTTAATGCATGGAAATTGAAGGGTGGCTTACGTGTCAATTATGTGATGGTATTTTTTATTTCAAATTCTTTAGTGTTGAAAAGAGAAGAAGAGAATTAGATTCTGATCCGGCAAACAATGGAGGCAAGCCGTTTATTATATCTTCTTGGAGTACCTCTATGGAAAGTGCTAAGGAGAGAGGTCTATCTATTCCGGTTCGGACTATTTTCACCAGGATCCCTTCTGTTCTTGTGAGATTATTGTGAAAGATTGTAATTGAACACGAACAGGAAATATTTTGTATTATTGATATGATGAGATATGTACAGATTGACCGTGTATATATAGACACGGTAATAAGATACAAAGAATTGTAAATAATGGTTGGGTTTTAGCCCAAGCCCATATACAAAGAATAAAATGAATACACACTTATACACCCGTAAGCTTTCAGTTGTTCATTTTATATCTCCCCACAAATGAAAGCTAGGGTTTTTCATGTCTCCGCCACCACAAATTGAAGTGATAAATCTGAGAAAATCTTCAAAATAGAGTCTGAATCAGCTTCAATTCTACTGAAATGGCACTCGATGGCGAGGATTTAGGCCTATAAGGGATTGTTCTTGCTTTGTTTAAGTGACATCTGCTTCAAATTGTTCTCGATTCCTGGTATGTGAGATGTTGAGCCGCTTGCAAGCCTGGATTCTTCAGTAGCCAGATTAGCAGTGTGCTTTGGCCTCCATTCAGGGTTCTTGGATGTTAAAGGTTTCAGATCTGAACTTGTATGCTTTGCTTCCACTTCAAGCTTTGATCTTTCAGTTACTTTGAGTTCAGATCTAAGCCTGGTAAAGTTTTTATTTGATAGTGGCTTTGTAAGTATGTCTGCTATCTGATAATTAGCTGTAACATGATTTATTTGTAGTTTACCCTTGATTACTTGTTCTTGAACGAAATATAGATCAATTTCCATGTGTTTGGTCCTTGAATGCAATACAGGATTAGATGACAATGATACAACACTTAAATTATCACACCATAGTGTTGGCGGCTTTTGAATTGATACTTTGAGTTCACTAAGAAGTGACTGAACCCACATAATTTCAGCAGTAGCGTTTGCAATGCTTCTGAACTCAGATTTAGTGCTAGACCTAGAGACTATAGGTTGTTTCTTAGCACACCAGGATATAGGATTGTTTCCCAAATAGATACAGTAACCTGATGTTGATCTTCTGTCATCAGGGTCGGTTGCCCAGTCTGCATCACTATATCCAGTAATGTTGAGTTGATTGCCTTGTGTAAAATGTAAACCATAGTCCACAGCCCCCTTTAGATATCTTAGCACTCTCTTCATGGCCTTCCAGTGATCCTCTTTTGGTTCCTGCATAAATTGTGAGAGTTTGTTAACACAGTAGGTTATTTCAGGTCTAGTGATGGTAGCATATTGTAATGCTCCAACTAGACTTCTATATTGTCTGATATTGACTATGTTTTCTCCCCTGTGTTTGGACAATTGCTGACTTGTAATCATGGGTGTAGGTAGAGCATTAGCAGCCTCCATTTTTGATCTTACAAGAATTTCATTGATATACTTCTTTTGATTTAGAAATAACTCTGATTTGGATGTTTTTATTACTTCAATTCCAAGGAAATAGTTGAGTTCCCCCAAGTCCTTAATTGAAAACTGTTTGCCCAAAATTTGAATGACTCTTTTGATTTCATCTTCACTGTTTCCTATAATGGTTAGATCATCTACATATATCAAAATAAAAATGGTTATGTTATCAATAAATTTGACAAACAGTGAATGATCTGATTAGGTAGATTGAAACTTTAGTTTTGTCAAGACAAGTTTCAATTTATCAAACCAGACTCTAGGAGCTTGCTTAAGCCCATAAATGGCTTTATTTAGTTTACAAACAAGCTCTTTAGTTTTCTGATATCCTTGAGGTTGACTCATATACACTTCTTCCTTTAGATCACTGTTCAGGAATGCATTGTTTACATCCAATTGTTGTATTTTCCAGTTGTTGTGTAGGGCTATAGTGAGAATTACTCTTATGGTTGTTGGTTTAACAACTGGAGAGAATGTTTCTTCAAAATCAAAACCATATTGCTGTGTGAAACCTCTTACAACAATTCTGGCCTTGTGTCTGTGTATAGATCCATCAGCATTCATTTTTAATCTGTACATCCACTTGCTATCTATTATATTCTTGTCTGTTGGGGCTTTGACAAGTGTCCATGTTTTATTCTTTATCAATGCTTGATACTCATCATCCATAGCTTGTTTCCAGTTTTGATTACTAATGGCTTGATTGTAATTTACTGGTTCATCAAGATCACTTATGACATTATAAATTTTGGGCTTAAAGATACCCCTTTTTGATCTAGTGATCATTGGATGACCTGTTTGAGCTTGCCCACTTTGCTGTTCATGAGTTTCAATATTATCATTTCTAGTGTTTGATTGATTACTCCTAACTTCGGAACTTGAGTCATGCTGCAGATTTTCATGTTGTTGATTGGTACTTGGCTGATTGGAAGGCTCAGGTGACTCACTGCTTGATGATGATGTAGGCTATTGAGATGACTCTGAGCTACCATCACCAGTTCTTTGGTAAAATTGTCAGAGTAGATAGGTATTCCTGGTATTGATTTCCTTGGATTGTAAACTTTTTGTGTGGTAGCAATATCTTTACTGTTGAAAGGAAATACCTTTTCATTAAGTACAACTTGTCTGCTAATGTAGACCTTACCTTTATCATCGAGACATTTATACCCTTTCTGGTCATTGGCATACCCTATAAAGGTACATGCTGAGGATCTAAAATTTAACTTATGAGCATTATATGGCCTTAGATTTGGATAGCATAGACAGCCAAAAACTTTTAGTCTATCATAACCAGGTTTGATATTATACAAAGTTTCTAGAGGACATTTATTATTCAGAGTTTTAGTAGGCAGTCTATTTATTAAATATACAGAAGTATTAAAAGCATCAGGCCATAACTTCATAGTTAAATTACTCTGAGCTAATAAAGTAAGACCACACTCCACAATATGTCTGTGTTTTCTTTCAACTAAACTATTTTGCTCAGAAGTGTATGGACAACTTAATCTATGAATTATACCTTTCTTTTGAAAGAATTCACTTAGAGGTTTAAATTCTGTACCTCCATTAGTCTGCAAGATCTTTAGATTCTCACCTGTCTGTTTTTCAGCTTGATTAATGAAATGAATAACAACTTTGCTAGTTTCTGACTTTGACTTTAGAAAATATATCCATGTATATCTAGAATAGGAATCAACAAAAGAAATATAGTAGTTGAACCCATAGTCAGAATTTGTTGAAGCAGGACCCCATAGGTCTGCAGCAACAAGCTCAAGTGGTTTAGAATAGTTAGTTAAGGAATTTGTGAAGGGTAACTTGTGGCTTTTGCCCATTTGACAAAAGGTACATACATATGGCGTAGGAACATTATCATATGAAATATTATTAGCAGTTACAACTTTCTTGACAACATTCACATTAGCATGGCTAAGTTTAATATGCCATAGATCAAATACACTGATCTTATCATTAATTTCTGATAAGTAGTAACTACTTTTCTCTTGATCATTGTTTGTAGAATTTACAACACTGAATTTGTACAATCCTTTGCATGTTTTACCCTGCAGAATAATTTCATTAGTCAATAAGTCTTTAACCAAACAATGATATGGATGGAACTCAGAGTACACATTATTGTCTTTAGCAAACTGTGATACACTGAGTAAATTCTTTTTTATATGAGGAACCATAAGTAAATTGGTGAGGCATAGTTGCTTTTTACCTTTTATGCTGCCAAAGCCAATATGTGTAATATTTACACTGTCACCATTACCCATGAGTAAAGAATTCGTACCTTTGTACTCCCTTTGACCTAGATTGAGATTATTGAGATTATTTCTGATATGATTAGTGGCACCTGAGTCTGGATACCAATTATCAACACCAATATCATCAGTTTGACTGTTTCTTGATACATTGCACTGACTATCAGTTTCAACATTGGCTAGATTTGCTATAGGATTTGATTTTCATTGACTGTTTTGTGTCTGACCAGCAACATAGTTGTTGTTAAATCTGAAGTAACACTTCACGGCAGTATAACCCACTTTTTCACAAATTTCACATTTGGGTATGTTATTATTATTGCTCCATCTTCCTCTGCCTCTACCTCTGCTAGATGAACCTCCTCTTTGACTAAAAGAATCTCCTCTGTTTTGATTCTTGTTTTTGGTTTCAGCAACATTAGCAGATAGTTCATTTAATTGTGACCTTTTTGTTTCAATTCTTGCTTCATGAGCAAGAAGAATAGAGTGTACATCCTCCATAGAACTGGTCACCTTTTGAGATGTAATAACTACCACAACGGCCTCATATTCATCACCCAGTCCATTTAAAATTGATTAAATGTGCTCAGAATCATTAATTTTTTGACCTCCTGCCTCAAGATGATCACAAATGCCTTTAACTTTTGTTAGATATTTTCTTATGGACAAGTTATCCTTTCTGGCATTCTGTAGTTGGTTTCTGTAAAACACTGTCTTGGCTGATGATTGGGTATTAAAGGATTTTTCTATGGTTGTCCAAATATCATTGGCTGTTTTGCATCCAATCACTTGAGATAAAATCTTTTCACTTATAGATGACAATAACCATGCACAAATCAGTCTATCCTGCCTATGATATTTGACATACTCATCATTGCTAACTACCCTATCATCAGCATCATTTATGAACTTAGGTGGAATAGCAATAGTACCAAGAATGTACCTTTCAAGACCATAGCCTTGAATGGCTGTTTCTACTTGTAATTTCCATAGCAAGTAATTATTCTCTTCAAGATGAATGGTAATTAACTGGGTTTGTGGATTTATACCTGTTTTGATAAGAAATTCTGCACTGGAAATGTTTTGATTCACTGATGTTGTCTGATTTTGATTTGCAGATGAGTTTCCAAGGGGAATTGGTTGATTTCCAGGAGGATTTGTTGAAGAATTGTGATCATCCACCATGATGATGACAAAATAGTAAAAACTAATTCTTGAAGCTTTAGAATTGAGGAATTCTTGAAATAATTATACAGCTAACAATGTTGCAACCTGAAGAGCTTCAGGTGATGATTGTTACGCCGTTGAGTGGTTGATTGTCTGATGAAGCACTCTGGTATGGAACTTTGTTACAACTGTTTTTCTTTTCTTGAACTTCTTGATCGGTTTCAAAAGATTTCAGAGTCCCTCGGCAAGACTTGATATGGTAGTTTGATGCAGCCTACTTGAAATAGTATGGCAAGGCACAAACTATTGTGATCAAGTAGCAACTCCTAAATGATGAGATAGAAATTTTGTCTCTAATAGGAGGGATTCGGATGATGAAGAATAAACTGACGAATCTTATGTTTTGAAAAACAGAATTGCAGCTACTCGATGAGTTTTTTTTTTTAAAAATCAGGATTCTTGATTATTGTTAAGCCTTGAATGCTCTGATACCATGTGAGATTATTGTGAAAGATTGTAATTGAACACGAACAGGAAATATTTTGTATTATTGATATGATGAGATATGTACAGATTGACCGTGTATATATAGACACGGTAATAAGATACAAAGAATTGTAAATAACGGTTGGGCTTTAGCCCAAACCCATATACAAAGAATAAAATGAATACACACTTATACACCCGTAAGCTTTCAGTTGTTCATTTTATAGTTCTTCAGACGCTTCCAGACCTAAACTGGTTAGCCAGTAGAATAGGAAATTTTAATTGTTTTGATTCCAATACTTAGGCGGGGAATATCTAATTTTTGCGAAAGCTTTGATTGGAATTACTCCGAGTAAACCTCTTCTATCTAAGATTAAAGTTTATATTGACGGTTTTGACACATTTGTGGATGTCTAATACCCATGGCAACCTGACATTTGCTTAAATTGGCAATCTTTTAGACATTTGTCTTATGCTTGCAAACTGCCTGCTGATAGTCCCATCCAGGAAAAGAAAAACCCTCTTCTGAGGCCTCCTTCATGTTTTTGGTTTCCTAAAACCAAGGTGATCAAAGAAGAAAATTTTGTGCCTCCACTTGCCCCCAACGTCGACTGAGGATTCTAAGAGTGTTAACATAATGCAATTGTATGGAATTATCACAAGAAGGCAGGGCATCATCCTCGCGTTGATATACGCTATGACCCCCTCCAAGAAGTTTATTATATGTTTATTGGTGATGAAGATCGTGAGATTAGGTTCTTACATTACTATTATCCGACTCGATTCTATGTATAATTTTAGACATTGCAATAAGTCTATTTTGGAAGCTGAGAATTAGGATGGGAAGTTCATTCATGATGAGTGATATACTGCATATATGCCTAATCTATCTGCTCTATTTCCAAATTTGTTGCATGACACAGGTCCTAGGTCTCTTTTTGCCCGCACCCTCTCTTCCTATGCTTTGGAAGAATAGATTTTGTACCTTAGTAGTTGAAGCAATTTGTTTCACTCTTGTTTTCATTTTAGTGTGACTAGACACTTTATTCCAACTAATTAATAGTCAGATATAGTGTGTGACACCTACTTTAACTTGTATTCATTATTTGTTATAATGAAAGTGATTGCAGTCACTATAAAAACTGGCTTAGCTTTGTTAAAAGAAAGAAAGCATGAAATTTGAGTAAGGGTTTTGTATTTTGATTGCTTCAAAAAATCAAAGGTAAAATATGAAGTTTGACTTTTATGTTTTTTTTTGGTAATAATAGATTTAGGTTCTTAAAATAAAACTTAATGTATGAAAAATCCTTTCTAAGAAAGAATTTAAATTAGTCCCTATAATTTAATTACTAAATAACTGTATATGATTATGCAATTATTTAATGAATAATTGTAGAAATTTATGCAATTATGACAAAAAGTTATATAAATGTTTGAAATTATTCCATATATAATTGTGGATATTTCAGCAACTTTTTAAATAAATAATTGTAGAAATCTCCACAACTTTTTTAATAAATAATTGTAAAAATTTCTGCAAGTTTTCATTGAATAACTGCGGAAATTTTCACAGTTTTTGGAAATAATTGTGTAAATGTCTACTAATATTCATTGAATAATTAGATAAATTTATACAATTATCAGTTAACTTAATTGTTGAATCTAATTTACGTACTTTTATTAGAAATGATGTTTTATCTATTTTGAAACTTAATAGAAACTTTAGTCAAACTGTCCCTATTTTTCAAATATTTAATAGTCTAATGAAATTTAAATTGTTAAATGTGTTAAATTAGTAATGTATGTATTACATCGATCAGATGGAATTGACTTTTAAGCCATATGGGTCAAATGGAACAGGCCATTTGAATCAACTTTAACACAACCAATTTAAAAAGTCACTATATCAGTTTTAATGGTTCTATTATTTATCTTATCATAACCTGAGCACGATAAAAGGCCGATGTTTGCTTTGAACTCATTACAGAAACATGGTCCATTAGGTGAAAGAAATTTATTAACAACGTAAAAGGGAGAAATTAAAAGAAAAATCAGAAACTAAGTGAAAGTCCATGAAAAATTAGCTTTAAGAAAAAATCTACAAGTAAAATGAAAAACAAACAATGCATATTCACCATAAACAACTAATGATTGAATTAGGTCCGAATTGGGCTGGATGGTGGCAAATTGTACCCGACCACCCTAATGATAGTTGAGTTGATGATACTAAAGTTGACATCCATAACCCGTTTGAATCCGAACCAGTTTCAATCAACAAGCCTGCTTGTTGTCCAGGATGGCATATTAACCGTAGCTTTACGTGTTGGGTTTAAATTCTTAGTTACCAATTATTAGTCCAACTGACTTGGGCTTGGTGAAAACTGATTTGAGCCACTAATTATTTCACTGACCAACCTAGTTAGCCAACGTTAGCTACCTATTTCTTTTTGCAAACTTAACTGTTTGGGCATTTCCCCTTTCACAACCAAATGTTAGTTAATAGCAGCTCCTGTCGTGGGTGGTTTACTTATGGCTCTTATCGAGTATGGTTATTTACGATTAAGCTGAGCTTTTTCTAAATAAACAAACAAGAAATTTTTATGCCCTTTTATATAGAATTCCGATCTTTAGGCTATTGTGTAAAGTTATGGAAGATCAGTTTTTTGGGCAAATGGTAAATTTTTCTTTGCACCTGCTGCATATTATACACGTCGCTGGAACTATTTATTATTAGGTTTCAAGATGTGAATTCCAAAACAACTTTCTAGGTGTTAGGATGAAATATACGATCAAGCATCATTACATTACAACAACAACTAAATTTAAAAAAATAAAAATAAAAATAAAAATAAAATGAGGGTCAATGACATAACCAGTATAACGACTACTAGTTTACGGGTATGTTAGAAATATATTAAATGGCGGCATGTATTCCAGAGTCACCGTTATACATAGTATGATAAGAAGTATCATAATCAAGAGAGTGTTTAGATTAAATCTAACTTAATTGATCCTCAACTCCCAAAATCAGATTTTCCCTAACTACAAGCCCTATAGCTAGAACCCTAGTTTAGAGAAAACTAGTAAACTATGGAACGATTACAAAATACAAATAAGCTAAAAACAAATTTAAATTTAAAAAATCCTAAAATCAATAAACTAGGTAAAATAAAATAGTTGGATCTCTTTTTCTTTGTCACTGAAAACAATCGGCTTCCTCTTTTATGCTTTAATGGTGACATGATCAAATCCAAACTACTCTCCGTTCAAATCACGCCTTAAAAATTGATTGAATTGATTTTCTGATGCTTTGAAGCAATTGCTCCGTATTCCCTACAATTTGACGATGATCAAAACGATAAAAACTGTGAGTTCTCTGATTTGAATTTCTATGATACTCGATGTGATTGCTATCTTGTTTCGATGCCTACCTGTGATGAATTGAGGTTGTATTTATAAGGTTTCGAAACCCTAGGATCTCTGATTTTGGATTCTTCATGTCATTTGAATTTTCGTACTTCCTAAAAATAATACACTATGACTTCTGGGTATTTCTTTCAATTCAAATATTCCGAGAATAGTACTTGCACTTTTTTGGAAAATTTTGAATTTCTTTTTCGGTGGGATCATCCTTTCTTACCAAAAATAAAAGCTTTGATTTTTCTTGGTTTGAAAATGTTGATAACTGTTATGCGAGTTTCAGCTTTGAATTCTTCGTATTTCCAGGGATTTCTCTAATTTGAATTTTCTAAAAATAAGAGCTTGCGTATCTTGGTTTCTGCAAACTTGTTGCCGAATTTAACTCTTGCATATTTGAGTTCTTCTCAAATATTTACTTGCCGATTATAACTGATTTCAATTCTAGAAATTGTTCGAACTTATCCACTTTACCATTTGTACAAATTTCCGAAAATAGAATTTGAAATCGTCTTGGCTAAATATATTTACTTATTGTCTATTAATTTGCCAAGAAAAAGACTCTGCATTTTATCTGTAACCATCCGAACCACTTGTAACCTTTTTTCATGCTTGTTACTTGCTACGCCATTTTTGTATATCCACGACTGCATCTATGATCCTTTGATCCTCAATTGTTATTTGTTGTCATAGTAAACCTGTTTGTTGCTGACCCTTGCCCCTTGCTTCTTACTGCCTCTGTGTGTCACTGGCATGTTGCATTTGTTTGAGTTTTTGCTTTCTCCATGCACATGTTTCCATGTTCATTTATATGTTAACTCCCTTGTGCAGTTTGCATGTTGACATGTTGTACATTACTGATCTTCCTCTTGACATTGTTCTATTTGTTATCACTGACTTTGTTCTTTCATGCCATCATGCCCATTTGTGCTTACTACATCTGAAAGCTTGTGTGACTTTGTACTTGGCTTTTGATCATGTCTTCATTTGGTTTGGCCTTTGCTTCATACTTGAAACTGAACGTGAAATATATATATATATATATATATATGTGTGTGTGTGCATGCATCACTATCTTGCTTGAACTCGAGGCCTTAATTTTCTTTCTCACTTGCATACCTTGCCTTCTTGTGCACTTGAGTTTGTGCTCTTAGAGTTGCACCACTCTTTGTAACCAACTCAACAATACTTGAACCTTTGCAGAGATTTTTGTAGTGCTTTTTATTTTGTTGAATTGGCCATCGCTTTGCGTATGTACATGGCCTGCTGCTTGCTTTCTTGAATTTGAAATTTCATGTTGCATTTTCCAATTCATGTTGATTTGAGTATTGTTCCTTGGTTATTTATGTGCACTTGATTTGCACTCTACTGCGCTGAGCAAACATGATCCCTTATTGCACTTTGTTGTATGTCATGCCTTTGTTGTATCCTTTGTTGCTGATATGTCCTCTGACCTTGTATGCTATGGCTGGTCTGGTTTGCTTGTACATGAAGCACTGAACTAAAATATCTGTCCATGTATTATATACCATTTGAGCTTGAGTATGTTGCACCTGACCTGTTGTGTTATATTCTCTTGATCACTTTGTGCATGCTTTGATGTATGTCATATATGCATTGCCTTGCATTGCCTGAAATGTTGGTTGCAATGTATATATGTGTACTCTTTGGCCTTGCTGTCTGGTTTACTTGAACATGTATACTTGTACCATTCTGTTGTGATGCCATGCTGAGTTGATGCTGGTTTGCGAGCACTATAGACATAGTCTACCTTGTGGTATTTGAAGTAAATCACTGTGAATATCACAAGTAGTCTAGACTCAAATAAATATATATATATCAGTCCAAGTCTAGAAAAATAATAAGAAACACATCGAAATTCTGAGGCAACAAAAATATAAAATTAAATTTATATTTGTCAACATTTAAATCTATTTTTATTCTATTTTATTTTGTGTGTGTTTCTGTGACGGGTATACAGGTGACTGGACTGGATCTTGAACCAACTGAAGACTCAGTGTGTGTGTCAGTGTGTGTATATGAAATTGTATGTATAACCGAGTGAACTGAGTGATGTAGTGAGGAATGTATGAATATGCGAATTGTACAATAATGGAGTTAGAAAGTTGTATAATTTCAAGTACTGAAATAAAATATTTAACTGAATAAAAATACTATTTGAATATTCAATTCTATGCAATAACATTTTAATCAATACAAATATTTATTTCTATACGAGGTGTAATGTAGAATAGTATTGTTATAAACACATTCATATAATAGTATACATGTTTGTTATCATCAAACAAATATCATGATATTTATACTCAACAGTCTTCCCTTTTGATGATGACAAATATACATTAAGATTTTGAATGTGATGAATGTGTTTGACTATGAGATGTAGTACTCCCCCTATTTATATGCTCCCCCACAACTGAACTCCCTATATATATATATATATATATATATATATATATATATATATATATATATATATATATGAGTTCAAATTCAATTGAATTTCCAATATTAGAATATTTTTGTATTATTCACTCATCAATCAAAATTTTAACATTCTCCCCCTTTTGTTATCAACAAAAGGATAGTAGAAATCGAAAATAGGATAGAAATATAAATTCAAATCGAGAAAGAAAATATTTATCGTAAATATCATTTAATCAAATAAAAGACATAATATTCTTCAAACTAGAAGCTAATTTCACTTTTCAGAATGATGGATTTGCGATTTACGATTGATTTTATAAATGAGGAGAGTTATAAAACTTTAAATATACGAATAAGAATTCCAAAAAAATCAAATAAATTTTAAAATTAAGCACAAAATGATTTAAGCCCTTTCTAACCACGCATAATCGCAATGACTTTAAAATGGGGTTAGTAACTTAAGCTTGTTAAGTATTTTCTAACCATGCATAACCGTTAGGATTTTAAAATGAGATCAGAAGAGTACTTAACTTTATCCTCTCTTATATGAGTTCCATCCATGCATAACCGCTAGGATTTTTAGATGAGATTAGAAGAATACTTAACTTTATCCTCTGTTATATGAGTTCCATCCATGCATAACCGCAAGGACTTTTAAATGAGAATAAAGGCACATATAGAGATTAAGTTGATTCACCAATGCATAACCGCCAGAACTTTTAAATGAGAGTGAATAGAAGAAAGGATAAAAATAATTTTATTTAAAAATAATTTCAAAAATATTTTTCTTTATTTCCAAAAACTAGTTTGAACTCTCCACACTATATAAAACCACAATGAGTGATAGAAATACGGTAGAAATAGAAGATGATCGTGAAATAAGCACTAATTCAAAAATATTATAAATTTTGTCCAATCATCATGAAAATTTAAATAATATCTCCTCTTGTTTTGAAATATATTATAGTCACTACTCATCACAGTTTCAGAAATCTAAAATAATTTTGATTAATTTCAAAAATGGTTCAACTAGTCAATAATTTCAATTCTTGAATAAATAATCAATAATGATTTTGAAATTGAAAATATCAATTTCAGGAAAGGCTTTATGAAATAGCTATGCAAGTTGAAAATCAATTTAAAAGATTAATCAGTGGAATGTGGAATTTTCTAATAATTTTAAGATTAATTACTCCTAGACATTTTAAACATCACTTGTAATTCAGACTGTCTAAAGAGCTTAATCGGATCTAGACACTGATTTTTCAATAAATCATCCAATCACCAAGACACTAAATAAATCTAACAATTCAATTTTCATTATCAAAGCAATAATATATCAGCACAAGCTTAACAAGAGAATTTTTCACAATATTTATATCAAGCGCAAGAGACAATCCATGATCCAAGACTAAAATAGTTCATTTGAAATCATTTGATGAGAAGATTTATTTTCAAAACTCAAATTCAATAACCCAAGAGATCCACCATAACATCTATCACAAATGATTTTCAAAATCAAAACCAACTACAATGGTGTATGATATTTAACGTATCAATAACTCAAGTAAAATAGATGAGTTAGAAATTTTAAAGTGAGTTTAGATCATGATTGATTCAAGATTCAACACATCAATCTGTGACAAATGATATAATCCGAATGCTACTTTCAGAAATTCAGCAAATAGTCTATAACCTATACTTCAAATGTTGCAATTTTTCATCAATTTAAGTTCAGAATCTGAAAATACTCAAAACATAGAACTTGTAGATAATTGAATTTATTTTCCAGATCATCTTGAATTTTGCGATTTGAAATTAGGAAGCTCAAGATATGTTAAAATACTATAGCGGTGTCAATACAAATCAACATCAATAGAAAAAGAAAAAACACGAGTTTAGGGATTTACATGACTAACCATTATCGATGTGAACCAACGAATCTCTAGCTCATTATCATATGCCTAAGGAACATATGTCAGTTAGCTTCGATTTTGGTGTGGAACAACTTTGATTCTTTCGAAAAGTTGTTCCTTAGCCAGCCTTTGATAGCTAAGTGTTTAGGGGGTCGAGTGGTCTAACAAAAATTGTAAAACCACTCTTAATTGTGTATGTGACATTAGGTACCCACACTTATTGAAATAACAATCTATTTGAATTTACCATTGTGCCCTTAGGAACCCAAATTTGTTTAAATTTAGTCACATTTGAATTTTTAAATTTTGGGAACCTCATTTGTTTAAGTGGATTGTTTTTAAACAAACATTTAGTTTGATTGTGATTAGCCTTTCCACAATACAAGCAATTTGAAGGATTTTTGAATTTATGAGAACTTTATTGGTTAAATTTCCAAATCCAAGTCCTTTCTTGTTTTCAAAGTTGAATTATTTTTAATAGTGAATTCAAATAATTTTGGCTACTTGAAAACTTCTTAAATTTCAGCTTAAGTTCATTGACTTTGGATTTTAACAAGTCATTCTCATTTATTAGCTTTGAACATCAATTCATAGCAATTTCCCTTTTCTCAACATCATTTCGTTTCAAAATCATATCTTCATTTTCAAGCAATTTAATTTTGACCTTGGACTCGGAAATCTCAGATTCAAATTGTTTTTGCCTTTTAATCTCATGTTTTTCAAACTCCTTGAATTTTTTTAATTTCTTTTTCCAAATCAATGTTCTTGCTCAAAAATTCATTCTCCTTATTCTTCAAGGTGGAAAGCTCATTTTTTATAGCCTCAAAATTAGTTGAATATTCATTCAATTCTTGATTCAAGAAATTGCATTTTTCACATTCATGATTTTGGATACTTTTAACCTTTTCAAGCTTGGTTTCTAACCTATTATTTTCTTGAACTAATTTTAATCTATCATATTTCAATTTCTTAACTTTAAGCTAAAGAGAATCAATAGTTTTTGTGCTGTCGTGACACATTAAAATTAGATCTTTGTAAGTATAGTTCTATACCTCACAAAAGTTTTTGTGACGCCATAAGACACAAATTAGCTTCCTCGTCATCACTATCAGAAACTTCTTCTCCTTCCTCATCATCCCATGTAGCAGAAAAATCCTTCTTCTTCACTCTCTTCTTTCCTTTTTCGTTCTGAAGCTGTGGGCAATCTGATTTGATATGTCCTGGTTTCTTGCAATTATAGCAAATAACTTAATCGTCTGAGTTGTCTGATTTTTGGACTTGTTGGATTTTGAATTCTTCTTGTGCGGCTTGTAATTTCTGTTAGACCAGTTCCTAAGAACCGTGGCTAGCTCTTCAATAGGATCTTCGTATTTAACATCTCTTTCATTAGCACTATTTAGAGCGATCGAATTTTTCTTTGAATCAAAATTATTTCATTCTTCCCTTGCTTTTAGCTCCATCTCGTAAGTTATCAAATTTCCAATCAACTCCTCCATGCTTAATTTATTTAGGTCTTTTGACTCTTGAATAGTTGTCACTTTAGCTTCATAATTCATCGTAGCACTCTCAGTATTTTTCTGATTAGTTCCACTTCAGTATAAACTTTGCTAAGAGCTTTTGCATTATAAACTAGTGATTATAATCGACTAACTTCTTTTATATCTTCGTCTTTTCACATAGATTTTTTTGCATTTATTATTGAGTAGAGCAAGGCAATATTTCTTGACCTGAGATGTCCCTTCGTGCGTGACCTTGAAAGTATGATAACTTTCCTATGTAGTTAAAAATGAGATATTTGGTTAAACTCTATTTTATCAAGAGCACAAATAAGAGCATTCATGGCTTTAGTATTTAATGAAAACAATTTTTTTATTAGATGCATCCCTTCTCTCTTTGGGTTTAGGAAATTCAACATCATTAACAATCATAGTGGGAGACTTATAACCTGTTTCGATAATGTATCACACACCATAATCAACTGAACTTAAAAGAATTTCATCCTAGCTTTCTAGTATGCATAATTAGTTCCATTAAACATAGGTGGGCTAGCGGTTGACTAACCCTCAGAAAAAGCAATATTAGACAAATTTATGACTCCAGAGTTATTTAAAATAAAAAATACCAGCTCAGATTCCACTTGTAGGATCTAAATTAACCCAAGAGTGGGTGAATAAGGTTTATTGTAATTTTTATGGAATATAAAATAATTATCATAGCAGTATAAATAAATGCAGAAAATAAACGATACAGAATTTACCCAGCTTTAGGAAACCCTACCTGCTACTACATTCCTTAAGGTTTCTACAAGGTATTAAAAACAATATCCGGCATACAACACTCGTACACTCGCGAACCCTCGCTATTGTTCTAATCCTACGCTAAAATCCCTGCATTGATCTTAAACCCCAAGATCACATTTTCCCTAACTACAAACCCTATAGCTAGAACCCTAGTTTAGAGAAAACTAGTAAACTATGGAACGATTACAAAATACAAATAAGGTAAAAAGAAATTCAAACTTAAACAAAACCTTAAATTAATAAACTAGGTTAAATAAAATAGTCAGCCCCCTTTATCTTTTGCTTTGTCACTGAAAACAATCGATTTCCTCTTTTATTCTTTAATGGTGACTGAATGAAATCCAAACTTAGGGTCTTGCTCTCTCTTCAAATTACGGCTTAAAAATTGATTGAATTGATTCTCTGATGCTCCGAAGTAGTTGCTACTTATTCCCCACGATTTGATGATGATCGAAACGATAAAAACTATGAGTTCTCTGATTTGAATTTCTATGATACTTGATTTGATTGCTCACTTGTTTCGATGCCTCCCTGTGATGAATTGCGGTTATATTTATAGGGTTTCCAAACCCTAAGATATCTAATTTTGGATTCTTCATGTGATTTGAATTTACGAACTTGCTAAAAATAATATGCTGTGATTTCTGGATATTTCTTTTATTTCGAATATTTCGAGAATAGCACTTGCGATTTTCTGGAAAGTTTTAAACTTCTTATTCAGTGGGATTATTCTTCCTTGCCAAAATAAAAGCTTTCTTTTTTTTGGTTTGAAAACATTGATAATTGTCGCGTTCAGAATTGAATTCTCCGTATATTTAGATATTTCCCTAATTTAAATTTACTGAAATTAAGAGATTGCATATCTTGATTTCTGTAAACTTGTTGTCGAATTTGACTCTTGTGTATTTTGAATTCTTCTCAAATATTTACTAGTCGATTATAACTAATTTCAATTCTGGAAATTGTTTGAACTTATCCAGTTTCCCATTTGTGCAAATTTTTGAAAATAAAATTTGAATTCTTCTTGCCTAAATATATTTACTTCCTGTTTATTAATTTACCATTCGGGCTAGTCAAAGACCAAAGAGAGCTCCAATTAGATATGGAGATTGGCTGTATGCAAATTCGAGCCTTGATGATCAGTTTGAGTACACTTTAAATGTAATTCATGATGAACCGTTGAACCTTGAAAAATCCATGAAGTTGAGGGATAACTCAAAGTGGAATTGTGTTATGGAAGAGGAGATTCGGTCTTTGCAAAAGAACAAGACTCGAGATTTGGTACCACTACCTCAAGGAAGTCGAGCCATTAGTTGCTAGAGGGGTGTTCAAGGTAAAAGATGATGGTAGATACAAGGCAAGATTAGTAGCCAAAGGGTTTTCACAAAGAAAGGGAATAGAATATGATGAAATATTTGCTCCAGTTGTTAGACAAACTTCAATTCGAATCCTACTTGCAATAGTTGTTGCTCACAATTTGGAGTAATTTGATGTGAAGACCGCTTTCTTGCATGGTGATTTAGAGGAAACCATTTACATGAAGCGGCCAGAAGGATTTATTGTCGATGGAAAGTCAGATTGGGTATGCAGCTTGATGAAATCTCTTTATGGTCTAAAACAGTTGCCTAGACAATGGTACAAAAGGTTTGATTCTTTTATGCTTTCACATGATGTTAATCATAGTATTAAAGATGCATATATTTATTTCAAGCATTTAAAGAATAATAATTGGGTGTATTTGCTTTTGTATGTGGATGATATGTTGATTGCTTCCAAGGATAAAGCTGAAGTTGAAATTAAAAGCGAAATTCGATATGAAAAATCTTGAAGAAGCAAGGAAAATTTTGGGGATGGAAATCTAAAGAGATAGAAAGCTTGGACTTTTGAGACTTGCTCAAAAGGAATATGTTCAAAAGGTGTTTGCTCGGTTTAGCATGGATGAAACAAAGGCTATCATTACACCCATGCCTTTGTATATACAACTTTCTAACCAGGGCTCTCCGATCTCAAAAAAGGACAAGGCCTATATGAAAAAGGTGCCTTATGTGAGTGCAGTGGGTAGCTTGATGTATGCTATGGTGTGCACTAGACCTGACATTGCTCAAGCCGTTGGATTAATTAGTAGATATACGGAAAATCCAGGAAAATCACATTGGGAGGCAGTGAAGTACATTTTTAGATATGTTAGAGGAACAACAGATTATGGGCTTGTTTTTTGCGGTAGAAATAAGGATTTCAACTTGGTCGGATTTTGTGATTCAGGCTATGTCGGAGATAGAGATAGAAGGAAGTCAACCTCAGGCTTGTGTTCACTCTTGGAGGAACCACTATTAGTTGGAGAGTGAGGTTGAAGACTATGGTTGCTTTGTGTACTACAGAGGCAGAGTTGATAGCTGCAGTTGAGGTAGCTAAGGAGGCATTTTATTTGAAAAATTTATTGTGTGATTTGGGCTTCATACAAGATGCTTGTTTGGTGAATTTTGACAGTCAAAGTGCAATTCATTTAGCTGAAAATATGGCCTTCAGTTCTAGAACAAAGCATATAGAGGTAAGAGAGTCTTTCCTTATCTCTATGAATGAGGAGAAGTTAGTTCGTCTTCAGAAGATTCACACAAGTGACAACGCAGCGGACATGTTTATGAAGGCATTACCTGTTACTAAGTTCGAGTGTTGCTCGAACTTGATTCACTTGATGAAGTGTTAGGTGCCACATGGTGGCACTATGGGGAAGAGAGTGACTTGGTTGAAGTCAAGAGAAGATGTGGTATTCTTCTTGTATGAAGAGATAGGAGTTGGTTGCATGATGTCTACCTTATTTTTGAATGCTTCCAACACTTTGTTGGTGGGCAGTGTCCTTGCCGGTGTTCACTAACAAAGTGCAATGAGGGGTGGCTTTTGCAGGAACTCACTGGGAATTATTCACATTGGAGTCTCTTGGTTGCAAGAGATATTGTATCAAGGTGGATATTATTGGAATTTTGGTGATACAATATTTCCAAAATTAACTAGATTTTGGAGATATTCAGGGTAAATTGGTTAACCGTTTTGTCAAAAAAAAATGGAAAGGAATATTAAGGAGATAGGGATATTAGAGATATTCGCTATTTATTTTTGCCATATTTCATGGAAGAAGAAATGGAAAGAAATTAAATTGGAAAAATAATTAATTGATGGAGAAAAGAGAAAGTTACCAATCAATCATATGACAATAAAATTAATGGGAATATTAGTCTTCAATGAATTGATTTATTTACATAAATCAATTACTTCATCCCTAAGTAATTTTCCCTCTATATAAAGAGAGGCATAGAGGATGTTATTTTTATGAGATCATCTGTATTTCTTCATTTCTTTGCTCTACTTTAAAGCTCTGTAATCTCTTGAATATTAATCAAATCTCTTCCCCATTGAAATGGACGTACACTATCCCGCGATAGTGGAACCACTATAAATATTATGTGTTCTCTGTTGCCTTTATTTTTTTTCTATGATCTGTGATTGATAATCATTTCAATATGTTTGTTCTATCACATCATTGCAAGATCCTTTTGAGATTTTTCCACTGAAAGGGATAGATCACCCCTTACAGGTTATTTATGTGCACTTGACTTGCACTCAACTGTGTTGACCAGACGTGATCCCTTGTTGCACTTTATTGTATGTTAGGCCTTTGCCATGTCCTTTGTTGCTCCTATGTCCTTTGACCTTGTATGTCATGGCTGGTTTGGTTTGCCTGTACATGAAGCACTGAACTAAAATATATGTGTGCATGCACAATATGCCATTTGAGCTTGAGTATGTTGCACCAGACCTTCTGTGTTATACTGTCTTGATCACTTCGTGCATGCATCAACATGTGTCATATATGCACTGCCTTGCATTGCCTGAAATGTTGGTTGCAATGTATACATGCATACTCTTTGGCCCTGCTGTTCGGTTTACTTGCACATGTATACTTGTACCATTCTGTAATGATGACATGCTGAGTTGAGACTGGTTTTCAAGCACCAGAGATTCAATCTACTTATGGTATTTGTAGTAAATCAATGTGAATATCGCAAGTAGTCTAGACTCAAATAAATGTATATATCAGACCAAGTCTAGAAAAATAACGAGAAACACACAGAAATTCTGATGCAAATAAAATTTAAATTAAATTTATATTCGCCAACATTTAAATCTATTTTTGTTCCATTTTATTTTGTGTGTTTTTCTATGACAGGTTGACAGGTGACTGGACTAGATATTGAAGCAACTGAAGGCTCGGTGTGCGTCGATGTATGTATATGAAATTGTATGTATAACTGAGTGAACCGAGTGATGTAGTGAGGAATGTATGAATATGTGAATTGTACAATAGTGTAGTTAGAAAGTTGTATTATTTCAAATATTGAAATAAAATGTTTGACTGAATAAAAATACTGCTTGAATATTCAATTCTGTGCAATAGCATTTTATTCAATACAAATATTTATTTATGTACGGGATTTAACATAGAATAGTATTGTTACAAATACATTTATATAATAGTATATATGTTTGTTATCATCAAACAAAAATCATATTGTTATACTCAACACATCTAAGATAAGTGTGGACTGCAGTGCATACCACAAAATTAGCTAACTAAATTTTAAATAGTTAAGTTTGTATGTTGTTGCCAGCCACACCACTTCTCCCTTTACCACAACTTCTCTCCCCGTTTCTGCTACTTTCTCACTCCTTCCGCCATTTTAGCTCATCGTCACCAAAAAAACACAAAAAATGAGAATAGTGTGGAGGACATTGTGAAGCAACGAAAGTCACAGTGCATAAAACATATCAAATGTTAAAGAAAACACTCTAGTTTAAGTCACTATCAACGTCGCAGTTCCTGGTAAATGGATGCGATAACACCCCACACCCGCTAAGGTCACTCACTAAGGGAATGCCTTAACTTCGGTGGAGTATTTTAAGTGAATATAGAACAGAAAAATTACAACAAGACAGATATAAGTAATACTTGAAATTTAAAACATCATTTCATTGCAGCAGAAGGTAAACATGTTTGGTTACATATCAAAAACCAACAAGAGTCGAGTACAAAATATCCATCTCGTTAAAACATAAGTACATAATCCCACTACATAACTAATAGCCATAATAGAAAAGATAACCGAGCTTTACTTCAAGAGTCCAAGCTCCAAAAGATAGATAAAGCAATCTGATCAAAGCCCACTAGTGCTAGGCCCACTCTGAGAACCTGAGGGTTGAGAAAAAGATAAAAACAACGGGGTCAGACATAAGTCTGAGTGAGCCCTATAACTTTAACAATACAATCATTAAAGTAATTAGGATATGATATAAACTTGGTACGGTGATGACTGGGGATAAATGACTACACTAAGCAGCCAACTAGACATAGGATAAACTAAGATATCGGTAGAGACGCATCTACCCACTCAAGGGTAATTACTACACTGCACTACACCAGTCATTCCTACTTAAACGTTGATCCCACCCAAGGACTTAGAAAATTTAACTAGTAGTTTCGTGTACCCCTAGCTGACTACATAGGTGTCGTCTGCCCCTATCTCCACTAGGTGTACCCACTACTCCCCAAGCGATCGGCTCCCTACCGTAGATACCCGTGCTGGCCCCACAGTGGGGTGTATCACTCCCCAAAGTGGCAACCCGATACAATCAACGGTGCACGGCTTATACCTACACGATGCAACAACGTCTTACCTACCAGCCCGGGTCCACACACGCATATGAAACCCATTGGACTTGCGTTGCCACCGCTAACCCGTTTTGGCCTCTTATAGTCAAGCCCAGTACGCGTGTCTCGTCCTCGACATGGGTCGAGCCCAATAAGATACATATGGGTTACTGGTTGAAATGGGCCCCCACAAGCTACCCACCTAAGCTTGCCCCTTTTTCTAGTGCATCCCACTTAACCCTTTAATCATGTTTAATTACATGTTTCCACTTGGTTAAGTATTCTAATCGTATTTTCTATTGCCACCCAAGGCAACCCACTAGATTTCCACATGCCACCCAAGGCACTTACTTGATTTCCACATGCCACCCAAGGCACCCACTTAACCCCTCATGCCCCACTACATGCTTATCTGGTTAAGTGTTTCCTAATTGATTAAGACCGTAACCTCTGCAAAGACCTCTCACATTAGACTATCTTTTATGGCAGCTGGATTTGCCGGTCGGGTCCGGGAAGCCTTACGCCATAACCGAGTCTAACCTCGTGTCTTTACACTTGTCACGTATTTAGTTTATGCCTAAGACCTCTCACATTGGGCCAATCATTTGTAGCCGCTGGATTTGCCGGTCGGTTCCGGGCAGTCTTATGCTACAAAAGGGTCCAACCTCATGTCTTAGTCGATTAATTACACCTAATTAATCACCCCCATAATTTGTATTAATTATCCCTAATTAATTACAAATTTAACGATGTACATAATTGACTCAATTATGTCCATCCACTTTATGGTATGCATAATCATACCAACTTCACACCATTTCATTAACATGAATATTAACCCCATCGTTCCCCACGTAATACGTTGACATGACATACTTAAAAGGGAAGATTCATCACAAACACAATGGGTTCAACTTGCATAACATTAGCATGAACATGGGTTTAAAGGTGTCAACATGCATATATGACCATGGCATCAAACCCAACTAGCATAAATAATCAACCCAAACTTGCATGAATCACCTATGTCATAAAGAGGGTAACTTGCATAAGTTACTTATGTCATACAAAGGGGTAAACTTGCAAATGTATGTATGACATATAAAAGGGTTAACTTGCATATGTATGCATATCATACAAAGGTGTAAACTTGCACATGTTACTTGCATATAATCAAACACCAAACTTGCATAACATGTCATATATGAACTTGCATATAATCAAACACCAAACTTGCATAACATGGTGTCATAATGGATCAATGTTTATCATAGTGATTTGCATAACTAGCATCATGAGCACATAGCATAAAACTTGCATAACTAGCATCATGAACATATAGCATAAAACTTGCACAACTAGCATCATGAACTCATAGCATATGACTTGCATAACATCATGAACACATAGCATATGACTCGCATAACTTGCATAACACATAGCACATAGCATATGACTTGCATAACTTGCATAACATCATGAACATATAGCATATAACATGCATAACACCATGAACACATAGCATATGATAACATAACTTGCATTGATCCACATACATAACCATAACCTCATTATATCCTATCATAATTAGTTTAGCAATTGCTTGCTAAAGGCATAGAAACTCACAACTTGTTGATTATCACTTCAATGAAGAAGATTAAGTTGCTAGAGTTGATTAGAAGTTGATTTGAGAAGCTATCTTCCTCTTTAATTTGTTGGTGGCTCCTTCTAGTTGCATTTTGACGGCATAACGACGTTGTCTCCAATTTTAGTATGAATTAGGGTAGTCTTAGGGTGTATTTATAGATTAGTTAAGTGTTTTAGGCCATTAGATTAACCCTAAATCAGATTAGAGCCGTCAGATCTCGTCACTAGCCACCAACCATAGCCCAAATCCCAAATCAGTGCACCCAGGTCACACTGACCGACAGGGGGGGTCGACCCCTGGGTCGACACATGGGTCAACCCCTTGGGGGGGTCGACACCCATGTCGACCCCTGTGTCGACACCCTCTGTCTGGCGGGAATTTTCCCGCCTCTTCTGAAATGTGAAATTTGAATGTTTTAAATCTGTTTTGAATTTTCTGAAAACTTCTTCGGGCCTTAACCGGGTTATACAGACTTCGATTTTCGAAAACTCATACTCTATTTCGCGTATTTTTCCGAGACGAACGCAATGGCATAGTCCGTTTCCCCTGATTCAGATTATAAAATTTAATTCTGCCCTGATTTATATTATAACAAGTTATTCAACATACGGGGTGTTACATTAGATGTAGGCAAGATAGATACAAAAGGGATGTAGTTCTGGACCCGTATATCGATCAAAATTTATGGTCCTACAAAGAGTTAAGCAATTTTCATATACTCTCCAACGATGAACAAACATCAATAAGCGTCGAAGACATGTAAGTAATCTAATTTTTACTTCCAATATCAGTGATAAATTGAAAAATCGACCCGTTTATAACTAGGCGCATTAAAATCGCATACATTACCTTTAGTCTACCATTATCCATTTGTATGAAGTAATTAGGAATTTCGATATCCACATCATTATTCATACATTTCTTGGGGATATAGGACATGATGGTTTCATGGGTATGTATTTTCTTAATTATTACTGATATATTTCATATTTTTTCAATACCTTGCAATAGAGTTATGGATATAGATATGTCAATATTCCTCTGATAAAGGTTACTTGGTATCCAGATCTTACTACGTTTCCATAAGAGGATTTATATTTGATGCTACTAGGACCATTATAAGTTATGTACATTGAACATCGACGTAGCACAAACGATTAGACTGCTCATATTAACGAGCTTACCACTGGTGATGTGGAGCAATATTCTCCTAGACAACAAAGTAGATTATGACAATGATATAGCAAGTCATAACAATATTGACTTTAATGATTTGTAGATTGTCTTTAGTCTTGCTAATGATGATGATGATGTTGTTGTTGTTGTATTATTCATGTATAATACTATATTATCAGTGTCGTATTTATTGTCTATATGTTATTGTTGTATTATCATCGCATATTTTCGTACCATCAATGCTTATATTTTCTGCTACTGTGTTATCGATTTATTATCATGCTACATTACTGTGTTATCAGTGTTCTATTTTTGTCTACGTGTTGTTGATGTGGTATCATTATATATTACAGTATTAATAGAGCTTCTATTTCCTGCAATGCTATTTAGTTGTATATCTTCGCACATTACTTTTTTATTAGTGTTTGTATTTCATAGTTAGTTCGTTATTCGTCTAAGATAAAACCATGCTTGCACTTGTTTCTGTTTGATTCCTTTGACGTTTTTCATGTATTCGTCGAAGATAAAACCATGCTTATAAAAGTTTTTTTTTCTTCAATACCTTGAACACAACTTGTGAACTAAAATGTTTGCTATTACTTGGTCTTCTTCTGAGTTCCCAATACTCATAAAATCATATATTGTGGTTGATCATAGGCACAAAATGATGATGCATACAAATGTGGTTGTAATTCATAATATTTTGGAACCTAGTGAATTAAGCTTACAATGACCATTCAGATTGTACGATAATGCAGCCTTGTTTGAAAAAAAAAAACTATGATGATTTCAGTGAATATAAGGTACAAGTCCTTAGAATCAAATAATTGTAAATGACATCCATCTGTAACTTCTCATCAGAGGCATGTCCTTATTTCCTATAGCAATGTGTTTTGTGTTATTTTTAGCACTATTCCATAAAAAATTGTAAATATTAAGAGAAGATTATTGAAACTAAAAAAATTTGCAAAAATTTCTGCACTTTTTGGGAATAATTATAGACATTTCTGCAATTGTTAAAATAGTGTAATGCAGACAATGAAGAAGGAAATAAACATGTGCATTAATGTCTATCCTTATTGTAAATAATTGCCGGCATATCTACAACTTTTTGGCAGAGTATTGCAGACATGTGTTATTGTATGGAAAAAATACAGATATGTCTGTAATTTTTGCAAATAGTTTCTTCTTTTTTGTAATTTTACCAAAATTGAATTATTTTTCATTTGTATGCAATTTTCATCATTTTTTGATGATTTTGTTGCAGTAAGTGTAGGCATTGAATTTGACTATTTCAAGCAAAATCAACAAAAAATGCATAAAAGCCTTCAATATTGTGATAAAGTTGCTGATTTCTGGAAATTTGCAGGTTTCACTGGAATATGAATATTTACTGTTTTTTTTTGAAGCTTTTTTTTGCTTTTCTTGCATGAATATGATTATGCGTTCAATTAAATTTCGAAGTTTGGTAAATTTTTATGTTGAGTTTTTTTCATGATTTTCGAAAAACAGAAATCTAATTTATAAAGTTTTAAGATAGGGAGCTTTTTTGTATTTTGAAACTTAAACTGGATCTGAGTCGAACTATCCTATGATTTTATGATAGCCTGTAACTGATATCGTAACATTTTTGAGTTGACTGAAGACGAGAATATTTTTCAATCAACTCGATCTACTTTTTATTCCTATTATGTATCGAAACTTTTTGGTCATGAATCTTTGGAATTTCACTATAGTTGGCTTACGCATCTAGATTCACAATAAGTATAAGTTTTGGATTCTCCTCCAACCGTTTATCCATTTTTTTGTATCATGTTCGAATTATTTAGTATATATAATACCGAATTCATGTTAAGTGTTTGCTTTTGGTACTTTAGTTTATCGTTTAATTTTTAGGTCTGAGTAAAACTGAAATTTATCGACAGCTTTTGTGGTATGCATACAAGGTGTTTACAGTCCATTATGATTAATGAACATTGAATATTTGACATAAAGAGGAGCGTATAAGATAGTGATCTGACCCAACATGAAAAGATTCCTTATACAGTGGATTTCGCATATGCATATAAGGATATTTCACATCAATATACTGTGATCACATGACTTATGTTGCTCATAATAGCATAAAACCCTATAAATGAAGCACTACACATCACTCAAATTAAAATCAATAGTACTTAACAGTTGTGACACCCCACCTCCCTTAATGTCACGCATATGAGGATGCATTAAGTTCTGTGAAGCGAAATAATAAGACATAGACTAATTTTAACAAGATAGAATATAAAAATGCAAAAAAAAACTTTAAACTTTTATTTCAAACCAAATTCAACATTACATTTTCGAAATGAACCATCAATGTCATAAATTCATAAACATCTGTCTCATAAACCATAAGAGTACAAAACCATAAGCTAATATCCCTCACATGTGATAACAATAAACATAAAAGAAAATGAAGTAATATGTGGAAAGAGAAGTAGTCCAAATCCAAGCTGAATAGAATCACGGTCACTGCTACTGTCAGCAACCACTCTGAGAACCCGAAGGAGGAAAAGGAAGAGAGAGATGGAAAAGAAAAATAGATCAGACGTAAAGTCTGGTGAGTTCCAGTGATTTTAAGCATAAGATAAGAAGTATCAAGACAGATGAATGGTACTGGATATGAAAATACAATAAAATATACAAGTACAAAGTAAATGAGATAAGAAGGCGCGGTAAAGATCAAGTAATCTTCTCATTCATATCCTAAGAGCAAGTTCTGCACCAACTATCAGGATTGGGTGTTACCCTAATTACTACCCATGCGGTCGACTCCCTACAAGTATGGATAACCTGTGCCAGCTACGGCAGTAGGGGATACCAGTCCATAACCCGTCAACTATAAAGACATAGCCCCATTTGCTGGTATTACAGGATCTTAGTTTCCGTTAATTGGACCCATTTACGCTCATGATACCGCGGAAACTCCCCGTGCCCACCTACAAGACTTTGAACCTCTTACAATCCAGATCAGAAAAGTGTGCCCTGGCCCCTATCTAGTGTGAGGCCCCTCTATGATACAAAAAGGGATACTGACTGATACAGGTTCCACACAACAAGATTGACACAAGCCACCCTCTAGGCTTGTGCCTCTAAATAACTATGATTTTAAGAGTCCCAAAACTGGATATAAATAACAAGACGTGGGACCTCTTAGCTTATTAATTAACAGGTTTAACTTAGTAGGTTTAAGTTCATAAATAAGCATGGTTGTAAATGACATTTCCTATAAATGTTATTCTGTGTAAACCCTCCCCTAAAATAGACAAGCACCTAGTCATATGTCTGTAGATCTACAATGACAAGATTTACTAAATTTACATATGATCCCCACATTTTCCATAACATATTCTACTTAATATTAAATTAAGTCCAACCTATTCAGATTAACATGTTTGCATATTCTTCCCTTTGTAATTACCCTAAATTTATAGTCAAAGGTTCTCAAGTTATAATATGACCAATTCTCCATTTTTATTGTCATTACAAGTTATTCCAATTTATCCCAACCATACGTAATTCAAACGGAAATGGTCTAGGCTCTTGATGGCCCAGGCTCAACGTAAAATAAAAATGAGAAAACAGATCTAAACTCAAACTGAATAAATAGGCATAGAAAAGATAGTAAATAAATAAAAGATAGAAAAAGGATAAGGAAGAAAGGTGTATATATGAACATATAATAACTGTAAATTGAATAGAGAATTGACAATAAAACAATAACATATACACATATAAACATTGTTACTTTTCGGATCCAAATCATTTACTGTCAAAATGCTGTTTAAATAGTGGATCTAAAAATAATCAGAACTCAAAATGATTTGAATTAGATCCACGAACTCTTTAAAATAGTTATTCTCGAAAAACTAGAATTATCCCTTTAATGATCTACGTTTTGGCAGCACCTCAGCATCTTCTTATTTGTATTTAGAAATAGCTTGGAGGAAGAAGAATGAAGAATGTTTGTGTGTAAGAAAATGGTAAGGCTGCCAGCCTATTTATAGATTAGCGAAGATAATTCTAAACCATTAGATATTAGGTTTATAAATCAAACCGTACATCTCAAGCTGAATCAGCATATGTATGTAGCAAATAAAACATCTCAAGCTCTCATTAGACCTACTACCTGGGTCGACACATGGATCGACCTGCCTTTGACCTGGGTCGACCCCAGTGTCGACCTGCATTAGACTTGGGTCGACTACTGTGTAGACCCAGTTAAGGGGCTGGGTAGCCCATTTACCATTGCTTTTCTACGCTGTTTTATTAATTATTGTATATTATATACTATTTAGTCCAATCTTCTTTTGTTTATAACTTCTTCATATTTAATATGATTAACGAAAACCAAGAGTCTAACTGAACCAAAATTTCGTAACGAACGCAACAGTAAAGTCTGCTTTACCTAATAATGAATTTTTAATTAATTAATATTCATTTTATTGTTTTATTATAAAATTATGGTGTATTAAATTATGGGGTGTTACAACAATGCTCATTTCTTATCAGTCGTTGTACAAACATACCAATATTTTGTCACGTCCACCAAATCCTAATTCCACTTAACTACAGCATCTGCTACATGGTATGTAGAAATGGAAGAGCAACATTATAAAGAATGTGATAATGAGAGCTTGAAATGGGGATATAACAACTACAAGTGGAACAATAACCTCATATCCAATAGAATATTTAATACATTAGCTCTAAAATACAATTAATGTCGATGAGGTACAATCCGCAAATGTTGTGTGCTTGTGCAATTTTGAATCACCATTTTTTGTCATCCGACATGGGAATAACATAGATCACCTATATACTTAATATGTCCACTTTATCTAAATGGATGTAATTATGGCCAATGGATGGATAACTAGCTTTCTTTTTGGGCTATTACTTGTACTTTAGAGTTGGAAAAGGATATTAGGTGACTTCATACTCAACTCGATTATGTTATGCAACAGAATTAATGGGTTGATGTTGAAGGTTGGCACACGAATGATTCTCGAATTTATGTACCATTATTATTTTTTATAGATTATCAGATTACATATTATTGCATGTTTAACGGGTTGACGTGAAAGTTCGTAGTTAATTGTGACTATGTATTGTTCAAATTTATTTGTGAACATATTCAGTAAACTTTGAATATTATGTAAACATGCATAAACTACAGATCTTTTATCCATCAATAAGGCAATCAGACGTAGAAAGTAGTGCAACATGACTACAATGTCGGGTGTGATCGGACGGTGTAGTTTTATGTTTCTATCAATTAGGCTGACAATCGTTGAAAGCAGTGCAACATGACTATAGTATGATTTTTACCGCATGTTGCAGATTTTTTTTCCTCAAAAAATGAGGCTAGCAAAGAAAGCGGAGCGATGTGGCTAAAATGTCCGATATAAATGAACAATGTGTGTACGTCTCCGTCAACAGGGATGTCAAAGGTGGGAGATATTAAAATGTGGCTATAGTTAAAGCCAAATATATTAATTAATGACATCAATATCACGAGTATAGTGTTTGAATATAGTGTGTGTTGTCTACATCAGTAAGATGAGTATAGTTTACGAGTATAGTGTATGATTCATTTAAATAAGTTTATAAATATCGATAAAGATTTAGAATCACATACAATACTAAGTTTACTCAGTTCTTTTTCCATATTCCTCCACCAATAAGAATGAGTAACCTTAAGAGATTATGGTGTTTCTCATTCTTCTCTTCATCTTCATCATCTTCGGATGAAATCATTAACACTTGTACGCATCAGCAAAGAAGGATAACTAGCGAAATAATATATTTAATGGAGTATGAAAATGCGGAATGCAACTGCTCAGTCAAATAAGGTAATGTGTTTGAAGGAGGGACTTGTGATATGCGAGAAATTACATTGCATATCACAACCAATTTGTTATGGGTTATTTGGAAGGAAAATCCTATGTCTGAGAAGTAGATTTCAGACGAAGATACCATATGTCAAAGAACATCTTTAGTAAGAATTTCAATAAACTAATCTATATGAACATCTTTTTTCATACACAGAGTAAATGAAATCAACGAATTAGGAAATTTTCCACTTCAAAACCTACAAATTGCATTTTGTATGCATCTTACTGAACATCTGGAGATTACGGAGATGACAAATCATGGATTGGGAACTCAACGACAATTTTAAGTAAGAAAGAATTTTGTAAAACAGTTGTTATATCGTTTGACGACGAATATCTTCGTTCCCTAAAACCTTGATGCATTGGCCGATTATTAGCAGTGTGAGCTCAACATAAATTTTGTAACAACCCGGAAATGCGAGCCAGTTTAAAATTTTTATTTTGGCAATTTTAACGAATTTTGAATATTTAAAATGAATTATTTTAAATAATATCGACGAGAAATTTATTTTGAATATAAATAGAATGTATATATTTATATACGTCGTCGTTAGAATATAAATATTTATATATAATTATAAATAGAATTGAAAATGGCGCGGTAGTTCGATAATTCGATTTCAAACTTCAATTGAATGTACCGGGTGCAAAACAATCCGGATTTTAGCGAAACCAAAAATAATAGGATCTAATTGATAATATCTTTCCAATGAATCAGAAAAATCGAAATTTCATAGCGGGAATCAAAAGTTATGCCGAGTTGAAAATTCAGAATAGTCGCTATGTAAATTATACATGGCCCAAAAAGTCAAATTTTGCATACGGATGAATTTGGACTCGAAACCACTTCCATTGAGTTCAAAATGCCGTTTAGAACTCCGAAAAGTATAAGCTTCGATATATTCCGATATCCGGAATAGTGGCAATTGACAGGAGCTTTTCGGTTAATAAAACATAGCCCTTAAAAAGTGAAATTTTGCATACGAGATCAGAATTCGACGAGATAAATTTTTATGGATTCATAATGACAAATTATTGTTATGTTCCAAATGGAGCGTCGAACGGAGTTAGTATGTGGTCGTGCGAGCTGAAACAGTTCGGGGTAAAGCAGGCAGTCATTTTACAAAGGAACATTATTGATACGACCTCAGAATTCGATTTCGTTTTTTTTTCTGGATTCGTATCGTCTAAAAATGGTTAAATCCAAAACGGCATGATTTTTGAAGTTAGCATGTGAGCGTGCAAGAAGAAATGGTGCGCTAAAATCGCATTTTTAGAGCTTATCTGAGCATTTTTGAGAATTTTAACGGACGGTCAAACGAACTCGAAATTTGACGAAACTTATTTCGTTGGGCTCGTCTTCACGTCTACTATCTCGTGTCCGAAAGCCGCGACAGTTGGAGATTGTCGGCGTTCAGGCGATACGCGAGAAACTAGCATATAATCACTTTTACTTCCTTTTCTTACTTTTCTCTTCCTCTTCTTTCTTCCTCTTTTCTCTTTAATGGGGAGCTCACCCACCTCCACGCCGCTGCCCCACCCTCCTCCATCACCTCAGGCCGCCGCACCCCCTCCGGCCACCACCACCTCCTCCTCTCACTCTCTCCTCTCTCTTAAATAGCAACCCTAGCCCCTAAATCACCAACCACCACCACCGCGGCCACCACGGGCCCCACCGCCACCACCAGCACCCTCCCCCACGTCAGTCAGGCCGGCGCCCCCCCTCAGCACCACCCAACTCCGGCCGTGGGCCCCGCTACACCCAAAAATCCATTTTCACCAAAAATCCCGTTTTGCAAATAACACCCTGTCACCATTTCGCGAATAACTCCCAAACGGTGCGTTTTTGGCCAAAGTCCCTCTGGACCAAAGTTGTAGAGCACGAAATTCTCTTCGATTTGGCTATATGGAAGTCGTGTTTTGGAGTTCGGAACTGCTCGGAAAACGCGTTCGAAGTCTGCTGTTCAAAAGCGGTAAAATTCGGGTACTTCCGCGAATTCTGGCGAATTGGAGCATTTTCGGCAAAAAAACCCTTAGGCGAAAGTTGTCCGGAATAAGGTGTTTAAGCTAGGATAAAGATGGTGTGAAAATTGAATCTCGTTTGCAAATTCTGGAACCCGAACAGTGAATCCGGGCATTAGAAAAAAAGTGATTTTTCTCCATTTTAAAGCTTATACAGTTTTTGACATATGAAGTAAATAAAAATATGATCTTTATATTATAGAGAGGGTAAAAATCCGATTTTTAACTTATAGAAGATATAAAGATAAGATTTTTATATAATGTAGATAATAAAAATGTGATTTTTATACATGTAGTGGCTACGGGCAACGAAAGTGACAAAAGGCGAGAACGACAAGATTTTCTACATAAGAAGAGTCGAGATGATTGGATTAGCTAGTTGGTGAGAATTTCTCACTCTTCAATTTCTTTTTCTAGTTATATATATATATATACTAGGATGCAGACGGTGTTTAGTAGCACCCAACACCCATCATCCACAGACCATGGATGGCTTGCTTGTTTAACTGTTTGGTTGTGTAGTTGGTTAGATTATTTGGTTTGAATTGAATTGTTTGGTGAAATGAAATTGATTTGATTGATGTGTGAATGGCGTGGGCCTTCACTAGAGCGGGGATAAGGCTAGGCCTCGTTCCGTTTCTAGTATCGTGCCGTTATGCTGCCGAAATTTTCTAAAATATGTTAGAAAAATAAAAATATCATTTTTATTGTGTAAATGAACCGAATAGAAATTCATGTGTTAAAATAAAATATTTTATCGTTAAAAATATAATTTTTAACGTGGAAGTGAATAAAATAAAATATTCATTTACAAACCAGACGGTTTGTTTATGTACACCTATTTGAAGGATATTGATTGCGACGATAAATTTTACACATCGCCCAACTGCACAAATAAAATCCGTGTTTGATTGTTTGAAACCCCACACGGGTATTGGGATAATATATGACATACACTAATCCCAATAATTAGTTGTATGTCGATCGATTGATTGACAGACTGTTATAAGCGTTAGATATCTATATTTGATGCTTATACAGTGTAGTGCACTTTGGATGATGGTTGATTATTTATCGTTGCTATTATATGCATGTGTTGTATGGAATCCATATAATTAACTTTATATGGTAATTGATTGGGCCTCATTCCAATTTAGAAAATAAAGAACATTATAAAGTAAAGGTTCATGTGTTGACCGTACTCATCCGTTGAGATTAGTCATGTGTTGAACGAAATATTTATTCACATATTGAATAGAATAAATATTCATTTGTTGAATAGAATAACGAATTTATTGAAATATATAAAGCCGTGTTGATTAGTGATGCGCTATTTTGACGCGAATGATATTCATATCGATTATATTCGAATTGAATTTGATTTGAATATATAATTGAATTTGATTTGAATATATAACGAATTTGATTTGAATTGAATTGAATTTGATTTGAATATATAATTGAATTTGATTTGAATATATAACGAATTTGAATTGAATTGAATTGAATTTGATTTGAATTTGATTTGAATATATAATTGAATTTGATTTGAATATATAACGAATTTGATTTGAATTGGATAGAAAACGAATTGAATTTGATTTGAATATATAACGAATTTGATTTGAATTGAATAGAAAACGAATTGAATTTGATTTGAATATATAACGAATTTGATTTGAATTTTATTTGAATATATAACGAATTTGATTTGAATTGAATAGAAAACGAATTTGATTTGATTTGAATAGAAAACGAATTGAATTCGAATTGAATAGAAAACCAATTTGAATTCGAATCGAATAGAAAACGAATTTGATTTCAATTGAATATATAACGAATTTAATTTGATTTGAATAGAAAACGAAATGAATTCGAATTGAATAGAAAACGAATTCGAATTGAATTGAATTGAAAAGAAAATGAATTCGAATCGAATTAAAAATCGATTTGAATTGAAATCAAATAGAAATGAAAATAAAAAGGATGTATAATAGAGAATTCAATTTTGATTTGAATTTGAGATAAATGTTGAAATTGTTTTTGAAACGAATTTAAAACGATTTATAAAATTCGTTTAAATAGGAATCGACGAAATATATATTATATATATAATATAATGGCCTGAATAGAACGCGCCGCGCCGCGGCAGTTCGTGAATTTCGACCATTTACTTCAAACAGACATTACGGGAGATCCGACCGTCGGATTCTCCTAAAACCGGAACTGTTGGGTTCGTATCGAAAAGAGCTTTCTAACGAATATTAGAAATTCAAAATCTAACGGTTGGATTTGGAGATATGTCCAAATCAAATTTGGAAAATGTCATTGTAAGTGCAGTTCGATGGCCGTTGATGGAAATCGACTGTATGGGCCTTGATAAAATTATGAAAAATAGTAATAATTTGTGTAAAATCATAAGAAATGATTTGAGAAAAATTAGGATGAAAAACTCCATATTTGAAAAGATAAAAATAGATTTTTATCGAAATGAACTAGTTTTGAACTGAAATTTAAAACCCATTTATTTTTAAATAAATAAATTGGATTTGAAATGGGTTTTAAATAGAATTGATTCATGGGTTTATCGTGAACTGTGTTTTAAATAACACTAGTTCTTTAACCCGATAATAAATAGAATGTGATTTGGGTTTATCGTGAACTGTGTTTTAAATGACATTAGTTCTTTAACCCAGTAAAAGGAGTTTTAATGAATCTGCAATTAGATTGAAATGTGAATTGATAATTTAAATAATCAAATTTGGAAAATGAGCGAGAATGGAGTATCACCAGTTTTGCTCCAAAACGATAGTCAAATCTTTAATTAGATTTGAACGTGAAATGGTAATTAACTTTACCGATAACACCGTGGTATTAGATATGGAGTACTACCAGTTTTGCTTCATGGGATGAATAGGTTGGGATTGGGAAATAAAATAAATAATTACTTCGGTGTGGTTCGCTAATCTCGACTTGTTTAGAAAACCATAATTTGGTTTGAAACGACATCCAAAGGAAGATTAAAGGATAAATTTTAAAGAATTTATCTTGGATAAAATTAATGGGAACCTTTCCCTAAGAATGTGGAATTTAGGAACTAGCTGTAGGTTAGTTAAGAAGAATGGTTTCCTGGGTATTGATCTGATGTTGGTTTCGGCCTTCGGGGTTAATATTTGGGAAATTGTTCTCTTGCTAATTTGCGGTTAGTGACTAATGAATTGGAATGAGGCGTATGTTGTGTTTGTGTTACATTTGTTTTTAATATACGCAGGTTGTTCGGAAAGACTGGGTTTTTGCCCATTCTGAATAACCGATTCGACGATAAGTCGAAGATGAAGACGGTGGTTGAAGACCGGAAGTCTTCACATCGTTTGGATAATTACCGACGATCCTGATTGGGCTGTACACCCAAGAGGATGGAAATAGTTGGTGGTCGTCCAGACGTACTTGTAGATCGATGGATATGCGAGGAAAGTGCCTCCGGTTTCGTTCAGATCCAGAACGAACTTGTAAATGGATTGTGTGTCTGACATTGGATTTTATTCTGTGTTGATTGATTTCTGTTAAATATATATCTGTTTGGCGGTGGAGAATTTATTCTCTTGCTTAACGCCCTTCTCTGAGACGTACGAGCTTAGAGGTTATATATCGATAGATATCAATCGCGTGGCATGAATTGCCTGTGTGGCACGCTGAGTTGCATGGATCAAGGCTTCTGTTGGAAAGCAAAGTCTTGTGGTTGATGATCCAAGCACGGCCTACGTGGCAGCTTTGTGTATAAAGTGAATTCGCGATCCTCACCCCTCGGTATGAGTTAAAAACGGGATACGGACTGCAGGGAGAGCACGACGTTTCTTTCTAGCTTTGGTGGTGTCAGTGACTTACCAGCCCTGACATTTATATACTTTTCACCTTTGTGGTTGTTGGATGAGGCACCTCGATTTTAGGTCTGTAAGGACCGGGAAACGTGTGTTCAGGCATAATTAATCCTCTAACGTAAGTGAGGACCGGACCTGAAGATCCAGGATTTTCCAGAGTGTGTAGTCCTGAGACAAGGTTGTTGTCATCAAAACCTTCATTACAACCATCTTAATCCCTAACATATTTATCTCATGTATTTTTCGTACACGTTATTTATTGTAATGGGAAAAGTGTTACATATCACTTTAAATACTGGTTGGCCTTTCAAAAAAATAAATAAATGAGGCACGTAGATCTATTTAAATCCATATCAGTATCCTATCTCGATAAGCATATTTATAACTATTATATACATAGTATTTAATACTGGCCAACACAAATTTAAAAAAACCATAATTAATATTTTGTAAGTACTAATTTATTTAATTTATAACAATTATAATTAATCAAATCAAATGGTAACAAGAGTATTCAACATTGCAGTTGTGTGACTCTTAGGTGCACATTTGGTCAGTGGTCAATTTCAAATAATTTAAATACTAACATCCATACATTGTTTAGCATGTGATGTGATATTATGGTCAAATTTATCACTTACTTGACATTGCTAAAATTCAAATTTACTTTATTAAACATTATCCCATAGTGATAGTTATTTATACAAAAAAAATTCTTTAATACTTTATCATATTAGGACTTACGGAAGTTGGTAATAACAAAATTTTAATATCATCCATATTCAACTTTAAAGTCCAAAAACAAAATCACTGGTTCACTAATAATGATTATTGTTAATTGTACTACTCTAACAAAAGAGTTCGATCATGAGGTTACTTTAGTTAACTATGACACTAACCTCGTATAACTGAGGATATGAATCCTCTCTTGAATGTTGTTTAAGTTTCAATGCTTTCACCTGACCTAACTGCAACTGTTCAGTGTATGTCGTGCCACGATTTAATCAAAATCAAAATGGATCTTAAGCATTAATGATCAATAGTATTTTTAAGTCAAGAGATCGATGTAATGTGTTGTATCAATATTTTCTGTTGACCTTTATCATAATTTATCTAGCAAGTCATTCCATGATCACTCGGTTATTGGCATGTAAATCCTTGGTGCTTTCAGTGATCATGAGTAGAAGATTATCTAACATTTATAGAGAATCACGTTCTCTAGTCTTAACGAATGTATATGTATCTTGTTTAGATATATCTTGGCTAGGAATATTTAAAATAATATATCTAGCTTCATTATGATAAATTATTCACGGTTATAATATATTTTAACCACATGACAATACATATCATTTGTGATTTTTTTATTAAATACACTTTTAATTAAATAAATTAATTAATATAACATATTAAATCAAGTATATAACAAAAAGAAAGTAACTTTTATTTTTGATAAGGTTGTTTATTAAGTTAAATTTAAATAAACATTGCATAATTATCCATAGGGTGTATTCTCAACTCTATTATATTGTTGGGGTAATTGCTTAGATCTCATTAAATCTTGCCAAAACTTAGCAGATTCACTCACAAAATGACATACAAAGGAGTTGGTGTTGAAACCATCAAAGGAGACGGGTTTAAAGCAAAATAGTGGAAGCTCAACACAATAAAATAAAATTCATTATATCTTGAGTTCAATAAAAAAATGCATTATATAATGAGACTGAAAGCACTATAATATTAATCTGAATAATCAGTGTTATATGATGTTTGAAGAATAATGCTTGGTATTTATAATGGTATGGTAGATTTAACAACCCGGAAAATCGGAACCAGTTTAAAATTTTTATTTTGGCTAATTTAATGGATTTTGAATATTTAAAAAGGATTTATTTTAAATTATTATGACTAGAAATTTATTTTGAATAGAAATAGAACATATAAATTTATTTAAATCGAAGTTAGAATACAAATATTTATTTTAATTATAAAAGTAATTGGAAATGGCGCGACAGTTTGAAAATTCGATTTCAAATTTCAATTGAATGTAAAGGATTCAAAATAAACCGGATTTTGGTAAAACTAGAAATATTTGAATCTGTTTGAAAATATCTTTCCAACGAATGTGAAAAATTCAGATTTCATAACGGGAATAAAAAGTTATGCAAAGTTAAAAATTCAGAATAGTCGCTATAGAATTTATATAATATATAGCCCTTAAAAATAGCGATTTTGCAAGCGACCTCCGTTTTCGACGAGACCACTTTTGTTGGATCCGGAATGTCAAATTATTGCTAGATTCTAATTTTCATAATTTTTGGAATCAATATGTGAGCGTAGTAAATTTAAACGTGTTTGGTCAACTCAGTTTGAAATTAATCGACTGGAAAATGACCATTTTTCAAACGGTCTCCAAATTCGACGAAAGCTTTGTTAAGACCGTATCGTCAAAATATAGCTAGATTTATTTTTCTAGAATTTTTTGAGTCCGTATGTGGCCCCGGTAAATTAAAATATGCGTTTGAATTTAAAATATAATGATTTATATTTTAAATTTAGCGGAAACTGATCGTAACAGCCGAATTCGCTCACGAAACATATCCCATTATGTCCGGAATGGGAGTATCTAGCTAGGGACGATAGTCGTTGGGTTTGATTTGGAGTCCGTATTGATAAACATTTATTTTTGGAAATTAAAAGAATTAAATGTAATAAAATATTTATATAAATACCCTTTCAATACACGTGAGACCTAACCCTAATTCAGCGCCGTCATCCTCTCCGAATTCAACGGCGCTCCAGGCGAAGGAAGAGCAGGCGGCGGCGCACCTCGTGGACACATTCGATCGACTCTAGGCATGTTAATTTCCGTGCAAAGGGGAACCCTAACTTCCGTCGTATGGGTTCAAGAAGCGGCCGATTTTCAATCGAGGAAGACAACGTTTATTTCAAACGTTATAAAGGTTAATTAGTTTAATTAATTAATCAAATGTTCAAAATAGCATATCTCTCTCATACGAGGTCCAAATCGCGCAAAACTGGATCTGTTGCGATCGTGGGGACGAGAGCATCACAACAAGACTAACCGGGCCCAGTTTGGAGCATGTTAGAAATTTAGTCAAACTCAAACTATCCAGAAATTCAGAAATAAAATGGAGTAGTGGAGACGAATGTGAGAACTTCTCACTCTATTTATTTTACAGTCAAATATATACTAGGATGCATATAGTGCTTATGTAATAACCCGGAAATCTGGGCCAATTTAAATTTTTTATTTTGGCTATTTTAATGAATTTTGAATATTTAAAATGAATTATTTTAAATAATAGTGACGAGAAATTTATTTTGAAAGGATTTCGAACGTATATTTATATACGTCGTCGTTAGAATATAATTATTTTATTTTAATTATAAAAGGAATTGAAAATGGTGCGGTAGTTCGATAATTCGATTTCAAAGTTCAAATGAATGTACAAGATTCAAAATAATCCGGATTTTAACGAAACTGAAAATATTAGAATCTATTTGTGAATTTCTTTCCAACGAATCCGAAAAATCAAAATTTCATAGCGGGAATCAAAAGTTATGTCCAAATGAATTTTCAGAATAGTCGCTATGGAATTTTGGCCCTTAAAAATGGGAATTTTGCAAATGAGCTTGGATTTCGACGAAACCACTTTTGTTGGATCCGGGATGTCAAGTTATTCATAGATTCCAATTTTCATAATTTTTCGAATCAATATGTGAGCGTGGCAAAGGAAAACGCGTTTGACCAGTTTCAGTTGATTTTAATCGACTGGAAAATGGGCATTTTTCAAACGGTCTCAGAATTCATCGAATTTAGTTTTGTTAGGACCGTATCGTCAATACGAAGCTAGAAAATATTTTTTTGGAATTTTTCTAGTTAGTATGTGGCCCCGGTAAATAGAAATGCGCGTTCAAATTCAATATATAGAGTTATATGTAGATTTTGACGAAAACTGATCATAACGATCGAATCAGCTTACGATACATATCCCATTTTGTTCGGAATGGGGGTAATTAGCTATGGACGACAGTCGCTGGATCTCGTTCGGAGTTCGAATGAAAGGTCAACTTTAAAGGAGAAAATAATATTAAAATAATATAATTAAATTTTATAGAAACCAACCCCTTTATATTTCCCTTTCCCTCTTCTCTCTCCTCATACCTCAGATCGGAAAAAAAAACCGTGCCCTATTTCCCCGTCGCCCACCACTTCTTCCACCGTCGGAGCCTGACGTCGCCGCCCCTCCTGTCGAGCCGCTCCCCCTTCCTCTTCCCCCCTTCGCACCCGATGACCCCAAATCCGCCATACACGAAACCCCCCTTTTCACCTGACAACCACCACACCACCCGCCGCCATCAGCTCCGGCATTCTCCCTTCCTCCGCGCAGACTTCTCCTTCCCCCTCCACTGATTACATCGAACCCCCTCTAGGAACTATAAGCTTTCTTTTTATTTTAATTTATTTTAAATATTCAGTTTAATTAAAATAGCTTTGTTTATTTTCTGATTTTTACTTCAAGAAAGTTAGGATTTTTAATTTGTTTAAAGTTTTGATTTCTATTAGAAAAGATTATATTTTTCAATTAAAAAGATTATATTTTTCAATTAAAAAGGTATGATTTTTATAAATTAAAAAGGTATGATTTTTATATATTCATTAACGAAGTAAAAATACGATTTTTATATATCTAATAAGAGTATTAAAAATATAGTTTTTGTTAAAGTAGAAATATAAAAATATAATTTTTATATAGTTATGATAATAAAAATTCAATCTTTATATAAGAAGTAGAAATATAAAAATATAATTTTTATGTAGAAAGAAGCGTTGTAAATATATGAAGTGAAATAAAAATCTGAACTTTATTTTATCGTGAAGTAGAGAGAATATAAAAATGTGATTTTTATATATGTAGTGAATACGGGCAACGAAAGTGACAAAAGACGAAAAGGTGAAGATTTCCTACATATGAAGAGTCGCGGAGTTGGATTTAGCTTGCAGTGAGAACTTCTCCCCTTTTAATTTTATTTTCTAGTTAAAATATATACTAGGATGCAGACGGTGTTTAGTAGCACCCGACACCCATCGTCCATAGACTATGGACGGCTTGTATGCTTGTTTGTTTGATTTTGATGTGTAGTTGATTGTGTGATGTGATGTGAAACGAAATAAAATATTATATAGTTAAAAATAGAATTTTTAACGTGTATATGAAATGAAATAAATTAATATATACAAATCGGAGATTTGTTTATATACACTGATTTGATTGATATTGTTTGGGACGATAAATTTTACACATCACCCAACTGTACAAATAAAATTTATGTTTGATTGTTTGAAACCCCACGCGGGTATTGGGATGATATATGACATACACTTATCCCAATAATTAGTTTTATGTCGATCGATTGATTGACAGACTGTTATAAGCATCAAATATTTGTATTCGATGCTTATACAGTGTAGAATGCACTTTGGATGATGGTTGATTATTCGTCATTGTTGATATATACATGCGTTGTATGGAAATCCATAGAAATAAAATCTATGGTAATTGATTGGGCTTCATTCCAGTTTTGAATAGAAATATTTGAAATAGAAATATTTGAAAAAAAGAAATATTTTAAATAGAATATTCGAAAAATAGAAATATATGAAGCCGTGTTGATTAGATTGACGCCATTTTGACGTGAACGATATTTATATCGATTTTATTCATTTTATAATGAATATCGAAAGTGATTTCAAAATCTGATATTTTGAAAAGAATTAGAATTCGAATTGAAATTGAATAGAAATGAATTCGAATTGAAATTGAGTAGAAATGAATTCGAATTGAATAGAAATGAATTCGAATTGAAATTGAATGGAATTGAAGACGAACCGAAATTGAATTAAAAATCGATTTGAATTGAAATCAATTTGAAATGAATTTAAATCAAATTTATATCGAAAAATTCAATTTTGATATGAATTTGAAAAGAAGCTGAAATCGTTTTGAAAACGAATTTAAAACGATTTATATAATACGTTTTAAAAGGAAATCGACGAAGTATATGTTATATATATATAATATAATGGCCTGAATAGAATGCGCCGCGCTGCGGCAGTTCATGAAATTCGACCATTGACTTCGAATTGACGTTGCGGGAGATCCGACCGTCGGATTCTCCTCAAACTAGAACCGTTGGGTTCGTATCGAAAAGAGCTTTCTAACGAATATTAGAAATTTGAAATCTAACGGTTGGATTTGGAATTATGTCCAAATCAAATTTGGAAAAGGTCGCTGTAAGTGCGGTTCGATGGCCGTTGATGGAAATCGACTGTACGGGCCTTGATAAAATTATTAAAAATAGTAATAATTTGTGTAAAATCATAAGAAATGATTTGTGAAGAATTGGGATGAAAAACTCCCTATTTGAAAAGATAAAAATAGATTTCTATCGAAACGAACTAGTTTTGAACTAGAATAAGAATTTATTTATTTTTAAAATAAATAAATTGGATTTGAAATGGTTTTGAAAATAACCAGAATTTCCAATAATTGCATTGGAATGGATTTGAATCGAAATTGTCTTCGGAATATTTCGATGTTGGATTTCGTGATTATACATATGTTGTTAGGGAAATTTGAAAGATATATATATATCGTTATTTCCAATATGATATTTGTTGGTCGTAGAATTTGATATTGAATATAAGCCGATATATTTTCTATTCAGAGCCTTGTATTTAATATCAAATGTGATTTGGGTTTGTCGTGAATGGTGTCTTCATTAACACTGTTCTTAAGCCCAGTTGAGAAAAAGATTAAATCTTTTTATTTAGATTTAAAGAAGTGTACCAATTAAATAATATTTAATTGGAATTGAGTAGGAATTGATTTTTGGGTTTATCGTGAACGGTGTTTTAAATAACACTTGTTCTTTAACCCGATAATCAATGTAATGTGATTTTGGGTTTATAGTGAGTCGTGTTTTAAATGACATTGGTTCTTTAACCCAGTTAAAGACAGGATATTGATTTCTGTGAAGATTAAAACTAAGTGGAGTTTTAATGAATCTTTAGTTAGATTGAAAAGATCGAGAATGGAGTATCACCAGTTTTGCTCCAGGCGATAGTTAAATCTTTAATTAGATTTGAACGTGAAATGGTAATTGAATTTACCGATAACACCGTGGTGTTAGATATGAAGTATAACCAGTTTTACTTCATGGGATAAATAGGTTGGGATTGGGAAATAAAATAAATAAATACTTCGGTGTGGTTCGTTAATCCCGACTAGTTTAAAGTGATATTCAAAAGGAAGATTAAAGAATAAATTTAAAAGAATTTATCTTTGATAAAATTAATGGGAACCTTTCCCAAAGTATAAGAATATTTTAATAAAAGAATATTCTGAATTGGATTGAGGCGTATGTTGTGTTTGTGTCACACGTGTTTATTATATACGCGAGTTGTTCAGAAAGAAAGGGTTTAACCCATTCTGAATAACTGATTCGACGTGGTGTCGAAGATGAAGACGGTGGTCGAAGACCGGAGGTCTTCACGTCATTTGGATAATTACTGATGATCTTGATTGGGCTGTACACCCAAGAGGAGGGAATCAGTTAGTGGTCGTCCAGACGTACTTGGAGATCGATGGATAAGCGAGGTACAAGGTGCCTCCGGTTTCGTTCAGACCCAGAACGAACTTGTAAATGGACTATGTGTCTGACATTGGATTTTATTATGTGTGATTGATTTCTATTAAATATATATCTGTTTGGCGGCGGAGAATTTATTCTCTTGCTTAACGCCCTTCTCTGAGACGTACGAGCTCAGGGGTTATATATCGATGGATATCAAACGCATGGAGTGAATTGCCTGTGTGGCACGCCTAAGTGGCAATTGATCAAGGCTTCTGTTGAAAAGCAAAGTCTTGTGGTGATGATCAAAGCACGGCCTGTGTGGCATAGCTTTGTGTAGCGTGGATTCGCGAGCCTCACACCCCGGTTGTGAACCAAAAACGGGAGAAGGACCTCAAGGAGGACATGCGTTTCTTTCTAGCTAGAAGTGGCGTAAGTGGTTTTACACGCCCTGACGAGTTTGACTTATGTGGTTGTTGCTGTTGCGAGGCGCCTCGGTTATATCGGTCGATCCAGGACCGATGGAGTCATTCATTGGCTCATTTACGCCCCATAGGGCGGAGAGACGTAGTGTTCAAGCATAATAATCCACATCGGTGGACCGGCCCTGACGATCCAAGGCCACCTGAGTCTGGGTCCTGAGACATGGGCTAGATCGAATCGGTAGAGGACTATCTTTTGCCTCGGTTCACAGATGGAAATCCAACTTCCAATACGTGATTTTGCGGTTTTATTTGTAGAGCCTAGTATGGCGACATAGTGGGATGAGGCGCTCATGCCGTCTATGATTGATACTTATGATTTAAAGTTGTTTTATACACTATACACTTATAGTAATAATAAATGATGTGTTTTAAACGTATCAAGCATTCTTGGCTATTATAAGGTAAAAACCCTATCCTCCGGCTTGCGTTACATTGTGTGATGGGACCTGGGTCTTATAATAGCTTCATTTTTCTTTATTTAGCATTGCGCTGTTTGTTTTATGCACTGGTATTCTTGGAAGGAAACTCGTTCCGTGTTATACGGCGTGGTCCCTTGATTTACCTATCTTTAAAATAAAGATTAATAATTGTTTTAGTTCTCACACCAGTCCCATGACTGGAGTTTATTGTTTTAACCTAAACTCTGGGTGCCCTTATTTTGACATGGGTAGCTAGTAGTTTCGGTTTTGCAGATTTATATTCACAAGATCCTGATTTACAACTGGAACGATACTCGGAAAGCTTTGTATCCGCGTATTACTTCTAGTTGTGTATTGTATTATTTTCCGCTGCTATGTAATGTATTGTAATCTCTGATTTTTATCGAATGTATTTTATTTATTTATACTCTGTATATTCTTGTAACTGATGGAATTGTTGTAATATACAGAGAAATGTTCTTCCTTCTGTGCTCTTTTGTGTGTTGTTCTCGTAGAATCCGCTCTTTCCTTACCAGGGAAGTTCGGGTCGTCTCATTTGGTATCAGAGCTTTGGTTTACAAAGCTTAGAGAACAAGACACATTAGAACCATACGAAAGAATTCATCAGGAATTGGATTAGTAATATCCGACGGGAATGACTCGTTAGAGATGGGATCAGTAGCATCCTAGAACGAGTGTGAAGAGTATATTTTTAAAGTGAAAACAAATTTTGTTTTGAAATTTAAATCGTATTATACGTATTTGAATAATTTATTTTGTATTGAATTTGGACAGTCCAGTATATAAAGATTTTGCGTATACGTCTGATCCACGTGTATTCGAAGTTTTAATATACTAGATAGATATAGAATCACACTATAGTCGCCCGGAGGTGATTCTGATGATTACTCGAGTATCATCAGAATTTATATTCGAGTGACAAAAGTGGGACTTCTATATATTTCCATTAGACTGGTGTGAGAACCAAAATTAGATAGGGCCTATTGTTGTGATTTGGCATCAAAAATGTGATTTTTGACTATATATCAAAGTTATGAATTTGAAAAGCTAATCAACTAATTGATTGCTGGTTGTGTTGTTGATTATTGGTTGATTAATTAAAATTTTAACCATATAGCCAATTTGAATCAAATAGTGAGTTGTATTGAAAATTTGCCGCGTTTGCTTGCATATACATGTGCTTACATTGAACAGGTCATAGCAAGGAGGCTAGAGCAGCAGAATAAAATTGTTTGCCCGACAAATAGGTACACGTTTAACATAATTTACTGTTTTGTTTGGGTGATGATGATTTTATGAGCCGATTGGCTAGACATTTGGCTTTTTCTTTTTCTTTTGGATTGGAGAAGGCCATGGGAGGCTATATGAAATATCCCGAAGTCCCGGTGCAGGGGAGGTTATGGCGAAATTTTTCGAAAATTTAGGGTGTTAGCCAAATTTTTGAAAAATTTGAAAAGTTTTTAGAAACTGAAAAGTTGAAAAACTTAAGCCGTAAAGAAAATATTGGAAGTTGAGTTGATTTATTAAACAACTTTCGGCTTCGTTCCTTTTCGGGGACGAAAAGTTTCAAGTCGGGGAGATTGTAATAACCCAGAAATCTAGGCCAATTTAAAATTTTTATTTTGGCTATTTTAATGAATTTTGAATATTTGAAATGAATTATTTTAAATAATAGCGACGAGAAATTTATTTTGAAAGGAGTTCGAACGTATATTTATATACATCGTCGTTAGAATATAGTTATTTTATTTTAATTATAAAAGGAATTGAAAATGACGTGGTAGTTCGATAATTCGATTTCAAAGTTCAAATGAATGTACAGGATTCAAAATAATCCGGATTTTAACGAAACTGAAAATATTAGAATCTATTTGTGAATATCTTTCCAACGAATCCGAAAAATTGAAATTTCATAGTGGGAATCAAAAGTTATGTCCAAATGAATTTTCAGAATAATCGCTATGGAATTTCGGCCCTTAAAAATGGGAACTTTGCAAACGAGCTCGGATTTTGACGAAACCACTTTTGTTGGATCCGGGATGTCAAGTTATTCCTAGATTCCAATTTTCATAATTTTTCGAATCAATATGTGAGCGTGGCAAAGGAAAACGCGTTTGACCAGTTTCAGTTGATTTTAATCGATTGGAAAATGGCCATTTTTCAAACGGTCTCAGAATTCGTCGAAACTAGTTTTGTTAGGACCGTATAATCAATACGAAGCTAGAAAATATTTTTCTGGAATTTTTCTAGTTAGTATGTGGCCCCGGTAAATAGAAATGCGCGTTCAAATTCAATATATAGAGTTATATGTTGATTTTGACGAAAACTGATCATAACGATCGAATCAGCTTACGACACATATCCCATTATGTTCGGAATGGGGATAATTAGCTATGGACGACAGTCGTTGGATCTTGTTCGGAGTTCGAATGAAAGGTCAACTTTAAAGGAGAAAATAATATTAAAATAATATAATTAAACTTTATAGAAACCACCCCCTTTATATTTCCCTTTCCCTCTTCTCTCTCCTCATACCTCAGATCGAAATAAATAAATAAATAAATAAACCCGTGCCCTATTTCCCCGTCGCCCACAACTTCTTCCACCGTCGGAGCCTGACGTCGCCGCCCCTCCAGTCGAGCCGCTCCCCCTTCCTCTCCCCCCCCCCTTCGCATCCGATGACCCCAAATCTGCCATACCCAAAACCCCCCTTTTCACCTGACAACCGCCACAGCACCCGCCGCCATCAGCTCCGGCATTCTCCCCTCCTCCGCGCAGACTTCTCCTTCCCCCTCCACTGATTACATCGAACCCCCTCTAGGAACTGTAAGCTTTCTTTTTATTTTAATTTATTTTAAATATTCAGTTTAATTAAAATAGCTTTGTTTATTTTCTGATTTTTACTTCAAGAAAGTTATGATTTCTAATTTGTTTAAAGTTTTGATTTCTATTAGAAAAGATTATATTTTTCAATTAAAAACATTATATTTTTCAATTAAAAAGGTATGATTTTTATAAATTAAAAAGGTATGATTTTTATATATATTCATTAACGAAGTAAAAATACGATTTTTATATATCTAATAAGAGTATTAAAAATATGGTTTTTGTTAAAGTAGAAATATAAAAATATAATTTTTATATAGTTATGATAATAAAAATTCAATCTTTATATAAGAAGTAGAAATATAAAAATATAATTTTTATATAGTTATGATAATAAAAATTCAATCTTTATATAAGAAGTAGAAATATAAAAATATAATTTTTATATAGAAAGAAGCGTTATAAATATATGAAGTGAAATAAAAATCTGAACTTTATTTTATCGTGAAGTAGAGAGAATATAAAAATGTGATTTTTATATATGTAGTGAATACGGGCAACGAAAGTGACAAAAGACGAAAAGGTGAAGATTTCGTACATATGAAGAGTCGCGGAGTTGGATTTAGCTTGCGGTGAGAACTTCTCCCCTTTTAATTTTATTTTCTAGTTAAAATATATACTAGGATGCAGACGGTGTTTAGTAGCACCCAACACCCATCGTCCACAGACCATGGACGGCTTGTATGCTTGTTTGTTTGATTTTGATGTGTAGTTGATTGTGTGATGTGATGTGAAACGAAATAAAATATTTTATAGTGGAAAATATTATATAGTTAAAAATAGAATTTTTAACGTGTATATGAAATGAAATAAATTAATATAAACAAATCGGAGATTTGTTTATACACACTGATTTGATTGATATTGATTGGGACGATAAATTTTACACGTCGCCCAACTGCACAAATAAAATCTATGTTTGATTGTTTGAAACCCCACGCGGGTATTGGGATGATATATGACATACACTAATCCCAATAATTAGTTGTATGTCGATCGATTGATTGACAGACTGTTATAAGCGTTAAATATTTATATTCGATGCTTATACAGTGTAGAATGCACTTTGGATGATGGTTGATTATTCGTCATTGTTGATATATACATGCGTTGTATGGAAATCCATAGAAATAAAATCTATGGTAATTGATTGGGCTTCATTCCAGTTTTGAATAGAAATATTTGAAATAGAAATATTTGAAATAGAAATATTTGAAATAGAAATATTTGAAAAAAAGAAATATTTGAAATAGAATATTCGAAAAATAGAAATATATGAAGCCGTGTTGATTAGATTGACGCCATTTTGACGTGAACGATATTTATATCGATTTTATTCATTTTATAATGAATATCGAAAGTGATTTCAAAATCAGATATTTTGAAAAGAATTAGAATTCGAATTGAAATTGAATAGAAATGAATTCGAATTGAAATTGAATAGAAATGAATTCGAATTGAAATTGAATAGAAATGAATTCGAATTGAAATTGAATGGAATTGAAGACGAACTGAAATTGAATTAAAAATCGATTTGAATTGAAATCAATTTGAAATGAATTTAAATCAAATTTATAAGGAAAATTTCAATTTTGATTTGAATTTGAAAAGAAGTTGAAATCGTTTTGAAACGAATTTAAAACGATTTATATAATACGTTTTAAAAGGAAATCGACGAAGTATATATTATATATATATATAATATAGTGGCCTGAATAGAATGCGCCGCGCTGCGGCAGATCATGAAATTCGACCATTGACTTCGAATTGACGTTGCGGGAGATCCGACCGTCGGATTCTCCTCAAACCGGAACCGTTGGGTTCGTATCGAAAAGAGCTTTCTAAAGAATATTAGAAATTTGAAATCTAACGGTTGGATTTGGAATTATGTCCAAATAAAATTTGGAAAAGGTCGCTGTAAGTGCAGTTCGATGGCCGTTGATGGAAATCGACTGTACGGGCCTTGATAAAATTATTAAAATAGTAATAATTTGTGTATAATCATAAGAAATGATTTGTGAAGAATTGGGATGAAAAACTCCCTATTTGAAAAGATAAAAATAGATTTCTATCGAAATGAACTAGTTTTGAACTAGAATAAGAATTTATTTGTTTTTAAAATAAATAAATTGGATTTGAAATGGTTTTGAAAATAACCGGAATTTCCAATAATTGCATTGGAATGGATTTGAATCGAAATTGTCTTCGGAATATTTCGATGTTGGATTTCTTTGATTATGCAGATGTTGTTAGGGGAATTTGAAAGATATATATATCGTTATTTCCAATACGATATTTGTTGGTCGTAGAATTTGATATTGAATATAAGCCGATATATTTTCTATTCAGAGCCTTGTATTTAATATCAAATGTGATTTGGGTTTGTCGTGAATGGTGTCTTCATTAACACTGTTCTTAAGCCCAATTGAGAAAAAGATTAAATCTTTTTATTTAGATTTAATGAAGTGTACGAATTAAATAATATTTAATTGGAATTGAGTTGGAATTGATTTTTGGGTTTATCGTGAACGGTGTTTTAAATAACACTTGTTCTTTAACCCGATAATCAATGTAATGTGATTTTGGGTTTATAGTGAGCCGTGTTTTAAATGACATTGGTTCTTTAACCCAGTTAAAGACAGGATATTGATTTCTATGAAGATTAAAACTAAGTGGAGTTTTAATGAATCTTTAATTAGATTGAAAAGATCGAGAATGGAGTATCACCAGTTTTGCTCCAGGCGATAGTTAAATCTTTAATTAGATTTGAACGTGAAATGGTAATTGAATTTACCGATAACACCATGGTGTTAGATATGAAGTATAACCAGTTTTACTTCATGGGATAAATAGGTTGGGATTGGAAAATAAAATAAATAATTACTTCGGTGTGGTTCGTTAATCCCGACTAGTTTGAAGTGATATTCAAAAGGAAGATTAAAGAATAAATTTAAAAGAATTTATCTTTGATAAAATTAATGGGAACCTTTCCCAAAGTATAAGAATATTTTAATAAAAGAATATTCTGAATTGGATTGAGGCGTATGTTGTGTTTGTGTCACACGTGTTTATTATATACATGAGTTGTTCGGAAAGACCGGGTTTAACCCATTCTGAATAACTGATTCGACGTGGTGTCGAAGATGAAGACGGTGGTCGAAGACCAGAGGTCTTCACGTCGTTTGGATAATTACTGATGATCTTGATTGGGCTATACACCCAAGAGGAGGGAATCAGTTAGTGGTCGTCCACACGTACTTGGAGATTGATGGATAAGCGAGGTACAAGGTGCCTCCGGTTTCGTTCAGACCCAGAACGAACTTGTAAATGGACTGTGTGTCTGACATTGGATTTTATTCTGTGTGATTGATTTCTATTAAATATATATCTATTTGGCGGCGGAGAATTTATTCTCTTGCTTAACGCCCTTCTCTGAGACGTACGAGCTCAGGGGTTATATATCGATGGATATCAAACGCATGGAGTGAATTGCCTGTGTGGCACGCCTAAGTGGCAATTGATCAAGGCTTCTGTTGAAAAGCAAAGTCTTGTGGTGATGATCAAAGCACGGCCTGTGTGGCATAGCTTTGTGTAGCGTGGATTCGCGAGCCTCACACCCCGGTTGTGAACCAAAAACGGGAGAAGGACCTCAGGGAGGACATGCGTTTCTTTCTAGCTAGAAGTGGCGTCAGTGGTTTTACATGCCCTGACGAGTTTGACTTATGTGGTTGTTGCTGTTGCGAGGTGCCTCGGTTATATCGATCGATCCGGGACCGATGGTGTCATTCGTTGGCTCATTTACGCCCCATAGAGCGGAGAGACGTAGTGTTCAGGCATAATAATCCACATCGGTGGACCGGCCCTGACGATCCAAGGCCCACCTGAGTCTGGGTTCTGAGACATGGGCTAGATTGTCTCGAATCGGTAGAGGACTATCTTTTGCCTCGGTTCACAGATGGAAATCCAACTTCCAATACGTGATTTTGCGGTTTTATTTGTAGAGCCTAGTATGGCGACATAGTGGGATGGGGCGCTTATGCCGTCTATGATTGATACTTATGATTTGAAGTTGTTTTATACGCTATACACTTATAGTAATAATAAATGATGTGTTTTAAACGTATCAAGCATTCTTTGCTATTATAAGGTAAAAACCCTATCCTCCGGCTTGCGTTGCATCGTGTGATGGGACCTGGGTCTTATAATAGATTCATTTTTCTTTATTTAGCATTGTGTTGTTTGTTTTATGCACTGGTATTCTTGGGAGGAAACCCGTTCCATGTTATACGGCGTGGTCCCTTGATTTACCTATCTTTAAAATAAAGATTAATAACTGTTTTAGTTCTCACACCAGTCCCATGACTGACCTGGAGTTTATTGTTTTAACCTAAACTCTGGGTGCCCTTATTTTGACACGGGCAGCTATTAGTTTCGGTTTTGCAGATTTATATTCACAGGATCCTTATTTACAGCTGGAACGATACTCAGAAAGCTTTGTATCCGCGTATTACTTCTAGTTGTGTATTGTATTATTTTCCGTTGCTATGTAATGTATTGTAATCTCTGATATTTATCGAATGTATTTTATTCATTTATACTCTGTATATTCTTGTGACTGATGGAATTGTTGTAATATACAATGAAATGTTCTTCCGTCTGCGCTCTTTTGTGTGTTGTTCTCGTAGAATCCGCTCTTTCCTTACCGGTGAAGTTCGGGTCATCTCAGCTTAGCATCACCCGACAACATTGATTGTACAAACCATGATTGTTAGTTTGGATTGAATTGACTGTATTGTGCTTATTGAATGAATGGACCGTATAAAATATTCATTTGTTGAGTAAAATGTTTGAACAATAAAAATATTATTATTTTCATGTTAATGAAATGTTAAAAATAACCATATGTTGAAATATATTTTTATTAGTTAAAAATATTATTTTTATCATGTTAATTGAATGTTAAAAATAACCATATGTTGAAATATATTTTTACTAGTTAAAAATAATATTTTTATCATGTTAATGAAGTGATAAAAATAGCTATGAGTTGAAATATATTTTGTTCGCTACAAATATCATTTTTAACATAAGTGTGAAGTGTTAAAAATGAACATGTGTTAAAATAAATGTTCGTACGTTAAAAGTATTATTATTAACATATATATGAACTAATTAAAATAGTCAAGTGCTAAAATAAATATTTTATCGTTAAAAATATATTTTTTAACGTATATATGAATGGCATAAATTTTTCTTGAAATGAAAATGAATATTCATTTTCAAATCAGACGATTTGTTTATGTACACCCATTTAACTAATATTGATTTGGACGATAATTTTACACATCGTCCAACTACACAAATAATATTCAATATTTGTTGGTTGAAACCCCACACGGGTATTGGGATGATATTTGACGTACACTAATTCCAATATTTAGTTGTATGTCAATCGATGGTTTGAAGGCTGTTGTAAGTGTTAATTATTCATATTTAACGCTTATCCAGTTGTGTAATGCACTCGGGATGGTGATTCACTGTGCTTAATTATTGTTGTGTCCATGTGTGTATGAAATCCATATAAATAAAATTATATGGTAGTTGAGTGTGTCTGATTTCAATTCGGAAAGAACGAATATTTTAAATTAAAGAATATTTTAAATTGACGAATAATGAATAATTTAAAATAACTAATATTTTAAAATAATATTCAGTAATGGATCAGAATAGGATTTTGATGTTCGATATGGGGTGGACACAAAAATATTGAAATATATGAAGCCGTGTTGATTAGATTAATGCCATTTTGACGTGAACGATATTTATATCAATTTTATTCGTTTTTATAATGAATATAAAAAAGGAAGTGATTTCAAAATCTGATATTTTGAAAATATTATCATTTATATATTAATGATATGAAATATTCAATTTTAATTTAAAATTGAATATGAAGTTGAAATAGTTTTTAAAACGATTTATAAAATACATTTTAAATGGAAATTGATGAAATATATATAATATATATTTTATATATTAAATGGCCTGAATAGAATGCGCCGCGCCGCGGCAGTTCGCGAATTTCGACCATTGACTTCGAATTGACATCACGGGAGATCCGACCGTTGGATTCTCCTAAAATCGGAACCGTTGGGTTCATATCAAAAAGAGCTTCCCAATGAATATAAAAGATTTGAAATCTAATGGTTGGATTTGGAAATATGTCCAAATCAAATTTGGAAAAGGTCGTTGTAAGTGCGTTTCGGCGATCGTTTATGGAAATCGACTTAAAGGGCCTTAATAAATTATTAAAAAAATCAATAGTTTGTCTAAAATCATAATAAATGATTTGGAAAGAATTGGGATGAAAAATTCCACGTTTGTAAAGATAAAAATATATTTTTATCAAAATGAACTAGCTATGAACTAGAATTATAATCAAATATTTTTAAATAAATAAATTGGATTTGAAATGGTTTTAAAAATAACCAGAATTTCAATCTATGAATTGGAATGGATTTGAATCGAAATTATCTTAGAAATATTTCGATATTGGATTTCGTGATTATACGGATATTGTGGAGAAATTTGGAAGATATATATATATCGTTATTCTCAATACGATATTTGTTGATTTCAGAATTTGATATTGAATATAAGCCGATATAATTTCAATTCCGAGCCTTGTATTTAATATTGAATTGTAATTTGGGTTTGTCGTGAATGGTGTCTTAAATAACACTGTTCTTAAACCCCGTGTGAAAAGAATAAATCTTTTAATTAAGATTATTAGTGTTTCCAGTTAATTAACATTTAATTGGAATAAAATGGAATGTGAATTGGGTTTATCATGAATGGTGTTTTAACGACATTCGTTCTTTAACCCGATTAACAGTGGAATATGATTTGGAATTTATAAATCTTTTATTACGATTTAAAGGGAATTTTCCAAAGTAAAGTTTTCCAATTTAATATATTAAATGGGAATTGAATGGAATTCGATTGGTAATAATCAAAATGAGCTTTTGTGGAGGAAGACTGTTAATATATATATGGAATTTAAAAGGCTTTGTCGTTATTCCATTTATATTATTAGTCGGATATGGAAATTATTATCGATTATATATGTATCTATTTTCTGTGAAGATTCCATAATTAATGGAATGTGATTTGGGTTTATCGTGAACTGTCTTAAATGACATTAGTTCTTTAACCCAGTTAAAGACAGGAGTACATGTCTAACATTGTATTTCGAACTGTGTGGTTGATCTATGTTAAATATATATTTGCTTGGTGGCGGAGAATTTATTCTCTTGCTTAACACCCTTCTCTAAGACGTACGAGCTTAGAGGTTATATATCGGTAGAAATCAATAGTACGGTGTAGATTGTTGATGCGGCATATTTGATTTCCCAAAGTTAAGTAATGATTAATATTGATTTTTGGTAAGATTAAAACTAAGTGGAGTTTTAGTGAATCTTTAATTAGATTGAAAAGAGAATGTGATAATTTAAATTATCAAATTCGGGAAATGATCGTGAATGGAGTAGCACCAGTTTTACTCAAAGCGGTAGTTAAATATTTAATTAGATTTGAACGTGAATTGGTAATTAAATTTACCGATAACACCGTGGTGTTAGATATCGAGTATTACCAGTTTTCTCGATGGGATGAATAGGTTGAGATTGGGAAAATAAACAAATTATTACTTCGGTAAGGTGCGCTAATCCCGACTAGCTTGGATAAACCTTAATTTGGTTTGAACTGATATCCAAAGGAAGATTAAAGAATAAATTTAAAGAATTTATCTTTGATAAAATTAATGGGAACCTTTCCCAAAGTATAAGAATATTTAAATAAAAGAATATTCAGAATTGGAATGAGGCGTATGTTGTGTTTTATAGCACTTGTTTATTATATACGCGAGTTATTCGGAAAGGCCAGGTTTATACCCATTCTGAATAACTGATTCGACGATAAGTCGACAACGAAGACGGTGGTTGAAGACCGGAGGTCTTCACATCATTTGTATGATTATTGATGTCTTGATTGGGCTTTACACCCAAGAAGAGGTAATAAGTGGTGATCGTCCAGACGTACTTGGAGATCGACCGGATATGCGAGGGTCTCTCTCCTGTGTTGGACATATGGAATGAGGAATAACGTGCCTCCGGTTTTGTTCAGACCCATAATGAACTTGTTAATGGATGTGTGTCTGACATTGGATTTTATTCTGTGTTGATTGATCTTTATTAAATATATATCTGTTTGGTGGCGGAGAATTTATTCTCTTACTTAACATCCTTCTTTGAGACATACGATCTCAGAGGTTATATATCGATTGACATTAGTCGCATGGCGTGAATTGCCTATGTGGAATGTTGAGATGCAAAGGATCAAGACTTCTATTGAGAAGTAGAGTCTTGTGGTTGATGATCAAAGCACGGCTTTAATATAGCATAGCTTTGTGTAGCGTTAATTTGCAAGCTTCACACCTCAGTATGAACTAGAAACGGGATGAAGGATGACAGGGAGGACATGTGTTTCTTTCTAGCTAGGAGTGGTGTCATGGTATGGAGCCCAGACATTTTTACTTATGTGGTTGTTGGAAAGCGAGGTACCTCGGATATATAGGTCACTACGGGGCCGATGGATGATATTGTCGATATACTGACCATTACGCCCCATAGGGCGGGGAAACGTATTGTTCAGGGATTACTAATCCATTTAAAATGTGGACCGACCCTACGTTTTCCTAGGTGCAGTCGCGGCTGTACCCTGAGACATGGTAGGCTAGATTATCTCGAATTCGGTAAGGATGATCCCTTGCCTTGGTTCATGATGGAATCCAACTTCCAATACGACATTTCGATTTTAGTTGTAATCCTGCATATGGCGACATAGTGGGATAGGGCGCTTATACCGTCTATGATTGATACATTTATATTTGAAGTAGATTTCTTCACTTATAGTAATAATAAAATATGAAATTTCACGTACCAAGCATTTTTGGCTATTATAAGGTAAAACTCTATCCTTCGGCTTGCGTTGCATTGTGTGATGGGACCTGAGTCTTATAATAGCTTCATTTTTCCAAAAAGCATTGCGTTGTTTATTCTATGCACTGGTATTCTTGGGAGGAAACCTGTTCCGTGTTATACGACGTGGTCCCTTAATTTATCAAACTTTAAAATCAAATTAATAACTGTTTTGAGTTCTCATACCAGTCACATGACTGACCTGGAGTTTATTGTTTTAACCTAAACTCTGGGTGCCCTTATTTTCCCTATGGGCAGCTAGTAGTTTTGGTTTGCAGATATTATATTCATAGGATCCTGGTTTACAACTGGAGATATATTCGGAAAGCTCTGTATCCGTGTATCTGTTTCAGTTTTGTGTATTATTTTTTCACTGCTAATGTATTTAATCTCTGATATTTTTCAGTGTGTATTATTTATTCATACTCTTTATATTCTTGTACTCTGATGTAAATTATTGTAATGAGCAATGAAATGTTCTTCTGTTTGCGTTCTGATTTGTCGTGTTCTCAACTCAATCCGAGCTTTGACGTAAGGGCGAGTCTGGGTCGTTTCATTTTGGTATCAGAGCCTTGGTTTACAGAGCTCGAGAACAAGATACATTAGTACCAAGCGAAAGAATTCATCAGAGATTGGATTAGCAATATCCAATAAGAATGACTCGTTAGAGATAGGATCAGTAGTACCCTAAAATGAGTTAGAAGAGTATTATTTATATAAACAAATTTTGTTTTTAAAATTTAAACCATTTTATACGTATTTGAATATTTATTTTATATTGAATTTGGACAATCAATTATATAAAGATTTTGCATATACGCCTTGCAAACGTGTATACAAAGCCTTAGATATACTGGATGGATATAGAATCACACTCTAGTCGCTCGGAGATGATCCTGATGATTACTGTTGTATCATCAGTATTTGTGTTCGAGTTTCGAAAGTGGGATTTCTATATATTTCCAATTGACTGGTGTGAGAGCCAAAACTAGATAGGGTTTATTGTTGTGACGTGGCATCAAAAATGGATTTTCATATATATAAAAGTTATGTGTTTGAAACGATAATCAACTAATTGATTGTTAATTGTGTTGCTTGATTATTGGTTTGATTAATTAAAATTTTGAACCATTAAGCTAAATTTAATCAAATATTGAACTGACTTAAAAATTGTTTGGAAATTGCATACATGCACATGCATATATATTGAACAGGTCATAGCAAGGAGGCTAAGAAGAGGAATAAAATTGTATGCCCGACAAATAGATACATGTTTACTAATTTATTGCGTTTGGATGATTTTATGAGCCGCTTGGATTTTTCTTTTTCTTTTTGGATGATGAGGGCCCTGCATGGCTAGTTGCGGTTTTAAATGTCTCCTCGTACAAAGGAGGTTATGAAAAGTTGAAGAATGAAAGCTAGTATGAAAGTTGAGTTGATTAGTTAAACAACTTTCAGCTCCGTTCCTTTTCGAGGACGAAAAGATTTTAAGTGGGGGAGATTATAAAAACCCGGAAAATCGGAACCAATTTAAATTTTTTATTTTGGCTAATTTAATGGATTTTGAATATTTGAAAGGATTTATTTTAAATAGAAATTTATTTTGAATAGATTTAGAACGTATAAATTTATTTAAATCGAAGTTAGAATATAAATATTTATTTTAATTATAAAAGGAATTGGAAATGGCGCGGTAGTTTGAAAATTCGATTTCAAATTTCAATTGAATGTACAGGATTCAAAATTAACCGGATTTTGGTAAAACCAAAAATATTTGAATCTGATTGAAAATATCTTTCCAACGAATGTGAAAAATCCAGATTTCATTACGGGAATAAAAAGTTATGTCCAGTTGAAAATTCAGAATAGTCGCTATGGAATTTATATAATATATAGCCCTTAAAAAATAGCGATTTTGCAAACAACCTCCGTTTTCGACGAGACCACTTTTGTTGGATCCGGAATGTCGAATTATTGCTAATTCCAATTTTCATAATTTTTGGAATCAATATGTGAGCGTGGCAAATTTAAACGTGTTTGGTCAATTCAGTTTGAATTTAATCGACTGGAAAATGACCGTTTTTCAAACGGTCTCCAAATTCGACGAAATTAGCTTTGTTAAGACCGTATCATCAAAACATAGCTAGATTTATTTTTCGGGGATTTTTGGAGTCCGTATGTGGCCCCGGTAAATCAAAATGTGCGTTTGAATTTAAAATATAATGATTTGTATTTTGAATTTAGCGGAAACTGATCGTAACAGCTGAATTAGCTCACGAAACATATCCCATTGTGTCTAGAATGGGGGTATTTAGCTAGAGACGACAGTTGCTGGGTTTGATTTGGAGTCCGTACAAATAAACATTTACTTTTGCAAATTAAAAGAATTAAATATAATAAAATATTTATATAAATACCCTTTAAATACATGTGAGCCCTAACCCTAATTCAGCGCCGTCATCCTCTTCGAACGGCTGAAACGCTTAAACCCAAATACCCTAAATTCACTTAATTCAATGCGAAATTGAAGATGAATCCAAAACAAAAAATCCTAGAACTAAGTGAGATCTCGTGTTGATATGGGTTTGATCGAACATAGTGAGGTTTGGGGACCGAAATCCGATCGTGAAGGGGGGAGTTCGAGCGCGGTTCTCTGATCATCGGTGGACCCAAGTTCAACCATCCGATCATCGTATTAATTAATCAAATGTTTAAAATAACATATCTCTCTCATACGAGGTCCAAATCGCACGAAATTGGATCTATTGCGATCGTGGGGACGAGAGCTTCACAACAAGACTAACCGGGCCCAATTTGGAGCACGTTAGAAATTTAGTTAAATTCAAACTATCTAGAAATTCAAAAATAAAATGGAGGAGTGGAAACGAATGTGAGAACTTCTCACTCTATATATTTTACAGTTAAATATATACTAGGATTCAGATGGTGCTTAGCAGCACCCGACATCATTGACTGTACAAACCACGATTGTTAGTTTGGATTGAATTGACTGTGTTGTGTTTATTGGATGAATGGACTGTATAAAATATTCATGTATTGAATAAAATGTTTGAACAATAAAAATATTATTTTTATCATGTTAATGAAATGTTAAAAATAACCATATGTTGAAATATATTTTTATTAGTTAAAAATATTGTTTTTATCATGTTAATTGAATGTTAAAAATAACCATATGTTGAAATATATTTTTATTAGTTAAAAATACTATTTTTATCATGTTAATGAAATGATAAAAATAGCTATGAGTTGAAATATATTTTATTCGCTACAAATATCATTTTTAACATAAGTATGAAGTGTTAAAAATGACCATGTGTTAAAATAAACGTTCGTTCGTTAAAAATATTATTTTAACATATATATGAACTAAATAAAATAGTCAAGTGTTGAAATAAATATTTTATCGTTAATACTATAATTTTTAACATATGTATGAATGGCATAAAGTTTTCCTGAAATGAAAATGAATATTCATTTACAAATCGGACGATTTGTTTATGTACACCCATTTAACTGATATTGATTTGGACGATAATTTTACACATCGTCCAACTGCACAAATAATATTCAATATTTGTTGGTTGAAACCCCACACGGGTATTGGGATGTTATTTGATGTACACTAATCCCAATATTTAGTTATATGTCAATCGATGGGTTGAAAGGCTGTTGTAAGTGTTAATTATTCATATTTAACGCTTATGCAGTTGTGTAATGCACTCTGGATGGTGGTTGACTGTGTTTAATTTTTGTTGTGTCCATGTGTGTATGAAATCCATATAAATAAAATTATATGGTAATTGATTGTGTCTGATTCCAATTCGAAAAGAAAAAATATTTTAAATTAAATAATAATTTAAATTGACAAATAATGAATATTTTAAAATAAGTAATATTTTAAAATAATATTCAGTAATGGATCAAAATATGATTTTGATTCCGATTTGGGGTGGACATGAAAATATTGAAATATATGAAGCCGTGCTGATTAGATTAACGCCATTTTGACTTGAACGATGTTTATATCGATTTTTATTCATTTTTATAATGAATATAAAAAAAGGAAGTGATTTCAAAATCTGATATTTTGAAAATATTATCATTTATATATTAATTATATGGAATATTCAATTTTGATTTAAAATTGAATATGAAGTTGAAATCGTTTTTATAACGATTTATAAAATACGTTTTGAATGGAAATTGACGAAATATATATAATATACATTATATATATTAAAAGGCCTGAATAGAATGCGTCGCGCCGCGGTAGTTCACGAATTTCGACCATTGACTTCGAATTGACATCACGGGAGATCCGACCGCCAGATTCTCCTAAAATCGGAACCGTTGGGTTTGTATCAAAAAGATCTTTCCAATGAATATAAGAGATTTGAAATCTAATGGTTGGATTTGGAAATATGTCCAAATCAAATTTGGAAAAGGTCGTTGTAAGTGGAGTTCGATGACCGTTTATGGAAATCGACTGAAGGGGCCTTAATAAAATTATTAAAAATACGAATAATTTATGTAAAATCATAATAAATGATTTGGAAAGAATTGGGATGAAAAATTCCACGTTTGTAAAGATAAAAATATATTTTTATCAAAATAAACTGGTTATGAACAAGAATTATAATCCAATATTTTTAAATAAATAAATTGGATTTGAAATGGTTTTAAAAATAACCAGAATTTCCAATCTGTGAATTGGAATGGATTTGGATCGGAATTATCTTCAGAATATTTCGATATTGGATTCCATGATTATACGGATATTGTGGAGGAATTTGGAAGATATATATATATATATCGTTATTCCCAATACGATATTTGTTGATTTCATAATTTGATATTGAATATAAGCCGATATAATTTCTATTCAGAGCCTTGTATTTAATATTTAATTGGAATTTGGGTTTGTCGTGAATGGTGTCTTAAATAACTCTGTTCTTAAACCCCGTGTGAAAAGAATAAATCTTTTAATTAAGATTATTAGTGTTTCCAGTTAATTAACATTTAATTGGAATAAAATGGAACGTGAATTGGATTTATCGTGACCGGTGTTTTAACAACATTCGTTCTTTTACCCGATTAACTGTGGAATATGGTTTGGAATTTATAAATATTTTATTAAGATTTAATGGGAATTTTCCAAAGATAAGTTTTCCAATTTAGTATATTAAATTGGAATTGAATGGAATTCGGTTGGTAATAATCGAAATGAGCTTCTGTGGAGGAAGACTGTTAATATGTATGGAATTTAAAAGGATTTGTCGTTATTCCATTCATTAGTTGGATACGGAAATTGATATCGATTATGTATGGATCTATTTTCCGTGAAGATTCCATAATTAATGGAATGTGATTTGCGTTTATCGTGAACAGTGCTTTAAATGACATTAGTTCTTTAACCCAGTTAAAGACAAGAGTATATGTCTAACATTGTATTTCGAGCTGTGCGGTTGATCTCTGCTAAATATATATATATATGTTTGGTGGCGGAGAATTTATTCTCTTGCTTAACACCCTTCTCTAAGACGTACGAGCTTAGAGATTATATATCGGCAAAAATCAATAGTATGGTGTAGATTATCGATGCGGCATGTTTGATTTCCCCAAGTTAAATAATCATTAATATTGATTTTTGGAAAGATTAAAACTATGTGGAGTTTTAGTGAATCTTTAATTAGATTGAAAAGAGAATGTGATAATTTAAATTATCAAATTCGGGAAATGATATAGAATAGAGTAGCACCAGTTTTACTCCAAGCGGTAGTTAAATCTTTAATTAGATTTGAACGTGAAATGGTTATTAAATTTACCGATAACATCGTGGTGTTAGATATAGAGTATTACCAGTTTTTCTCCATGGGATGAATAGGTTGGGATTGGGAAAATAAACAAATGATTAATTCGGTAAGGTGTGCTAATCCCGACTAGTTTGGATAAACCTTAATTTGATTTGAATTGATATCCAAAGGAAGATTAAAGAATAAATTTAAAGAATTTATCTTTAATAAAATTAATGGGAACCTTTCCCAAAGTATAAGAATATTTAAATAAAAGAATATTCAGAATTGGAATGAGGCGTATGTTGTGTTTTATAGCACTTGTTTGTTATATACGCGAGTTATTCGAAAAGGCCGGATTTATACCCATTCTGAATAACTGATTCGACGATAAGTCGACGATGAAGACGGTGGTTGAAGACCGGAGGTCTTCACATCTTTTGGACGATTACTGATGTCTTGATTGGGCTGTACACCCAAGACGAGGTAGTAAGTAGTGATCGTCCAGACGTACTTGGAGATCGACCAGATATGCGAGGGTCTCTCTCCTGTATTGGACATATGGGATGAGGAATAAGGTGCCTCCGGTTTCGTTCAGACCCAGAATGAACTTGTAAATGGATGTGTGTCTGACATTGGATTTTATTCGGTGTTGATTGATCTCTATTAAATATATATCTGTTTGGTGGCGGAGAATTTATTCTCTTTCTTAACACCCTTCTCTGAGACGTACGAGCTCAGAGGTTATATATCGATAGACATCAATCGCATGACGTGAATTGCCTGTGTGGCATGCTGAGATGCAAAGGATCAAGACTTCTATTGAAAAGCAGAATCTTGTGGTTGATGATCAAAGCACGGCTTTAATATAGTATAGCTTTGTGTAGCATTAATTCGCGAGCTTCACACCTCGGTATGAACCCGACACGGGACGAAGGACGGCAAGGAGGACATGCGTTTCTTTCTAGATAGGAGTGGTGTCATGGTATGGAGCCCAGACATTTTTACTTATGTGGTTGTTGGAAAGCGTGGTAACTCGGATATATCGGTCACTACAGGGCCGATGGATGATATGGTCGACATACTGACCATTACGCCCCATAGGGCCGGAAAACGTATTGTTCAGGGATTACTAATCCACTTAAAATGTGGATCGGCCCAGCATTTTTCTAGGTGCAGTCGTGGCTGTAGCCTGAGACATGGTAGGCTAGATTGTCTCTAATTCAGTAAGGATGATCCCTTGCCTTGGTTCATGATGGAATCCAACTTCCAATACGACATTTCGGTGTTACTTGTAATCCTATGTATGGCGACATAGTGGGATGGGGCGCTCATGCCGCCTATGATTGATACATTTATATTTGAAGTAGAATTCTTCACTTATAGTAATAATAAAATATGAAATTTCATGTACCAAACATTTTTGGCTATTATAAGGTAAAACTCTATCCTCCGGCCTGCGTTGCATTGTGTGATGGGACCTGAGTCTTATAATCGCTTCATTTTCCAAAAAGCATTGTGCTGTTTATTCTATGCACTAGTATTCTTGGGAGGAAACCTGTTCTGTGTTATACGGCGTGGTCCCTTGATTTATCTAATTTTAAAATCAAATTAATAATTGTTTTGAGTTCTCACACCAGTCACACGACTAACCTGGAGTTTATTGTTTTAACCCAAACTCTAGGTGCCCCTATTTTCCACACGGGCGGCTAGTAGTTTTGGTTTGTAGATATTATATTCACAGGATCCTGGTTTACAACTGGAGATATATTCGGAAAGCCCTGTATCCGTGTATCTGTTTCAGTTGTGTTATGTATTATTTTTCCACTGCTAATGTATTTAATCTATGATATTTTTCAATGTGTAATATTTATTCATACTCTGTATATTCTTGTACTCTGTTGTAAATTGTTGTAATGAGCAATGAACTGTTCTTCTATTTGCGTTCTGATTTGTCGTGTTCTCAACTCAATCCGGGCTTTCCGGTAAGGGCGAGTTTGGGTCGTTTCAGTAGATCTTGTTATACTTGGTACTTAATAGCTCTACAACAAAAATATTATTGAAGTGTTTAATTATATGACACTTCTAATAAACGTGCGTATATTAGTGCATGATCCTGACACAACATTCTATTAGACCGTGATTTTATTTTAAAGGGAACTTCATGAAGTTCTCACGCACACACATAGAGTCAATCCACATATTAGCTATTAAACAATGCGAAGGATAGAAAACAAGTGTGTAGTCCACTTCTGGTTCATTGCATAAGATAAGCAGTTCAACACTTAGCCAAGCACTCCATCATGCCGTGCTTGATAGGTTATCATCATGTATAGATTAGCATTAATGAGGCATTTATACTCGTGCAACAGTATTTCTACAATAAAGGATCAAAAAGGTATTAAAATTTAGTAGAAAATTATTACTAATGTTATTAAAAAAATTGTTTAAGCAATTTTGGTTTTAGAGAAGATCAAAGAAAGAGAAGAGCGAGAATATGATAATGTGAATAATCCTACATTATATGACATTTTTGTATGTATGTGTACATATAGGGAGTGGCTATAAGGATACAAAATTAAACACAAAGTTACAGACACAAACTCTTGATCATTAGATTTGTTTGTCCTTTTGTGGAAAGTGTAATTCATGGGAAAATATAATGGTTGGGACTTACTGTGTGTCCAATTTTGTGTTACCATTCTGTGTTTAATTAAAGTTTCCCATACACACACACACACATACATATATATATATATATATATACATATATGACCGTTTAGGGGTACCCTTTTTTTGTGGCACCCCTACCCTACTATGACACATATACATTATCATATATCCAAAATTTAAGCTTATTCCTACGTTGGTAGAATAATATATTTGACGTTTAAATTTAACTGTTCGAATAAATGTCTGAGCGGTGAATAATTGAGCTAAGATTTTGAAAATGTTACGAATGTCGGAAATCGAAATGAGCCCAAATTCTAGATAGATGATAATATATATGTGGATTGAACTTCTATAAAATCTTATTGAATTTGGATTAGTGCAGCTCACAGTAGGGTATGGATGCTAAAGGAGTGCTGCAGAACAGGGGTTCCCCAGACCGCTCCTCATATACATATACACACACATAAAATAATATATAGAGAGTTTTAAGATAATATATAGAAGGTTTTTTTTAGTAATATGAACGTTTATTGGTAAGATTAATGTCGGGGCTTCCCAATGCATATGATATATTTTAGTGGCAATTGGTAGGTTTTTCTCAAGGGTGCACCAAGTAAATTCTAAATAAAGAATTAGTAACTCAGATTATATGCATTGGAAGCCTTCTAATATTTTTATTTAGAATTCATGTTTCTTTTACTAGCCTCTATATATATTTATATCAACATAATATTCATTATCAGAAAAATATTCGATATCCTCCCTTTGTTTCTTGAGAATTTCTTTGTATTATTCACAAAACAGCTGAAAAGTTTTGTCGCTTATTGGTTTTATTTCTTTTGGATTATTTATTATAATGTGTCTATTAATACTATTTATGGTATATAGTGGATCCATTTCAGGATCATCTGTTAAGTGTATTAATTCTTTAGTGTATTTACTTTTAAAACATTTGCTATTTCATATTGTTGTTTTTCGTTCATTTTTGTAATTTTCATTATATATGTAATAGCCGAATTTTCGTACCCTTTGAGTTGACTAATTACACCATATGTCCAACCCAAATTGCATAGAAATACGAAACATTAATAGAAAGAAGTTAGAGGGTGATAAGTAGAAAGAATGAAATGTTAGAATTGAAGAAAACAAAAAACACAAATCTCACTGCGGAACGAATAAAATATATCATATAATAAAACCTTTTGAAATACAAATCTGGTTTGTATATACATACCATCATCAGAGCACAATAGCTATTCCTGGAATAGTTATAAGCACATGTTTCCAAATACAACATAGTATATAGTGGAAAATATGATAGTCTATAGCTAACTGATGAAGCCTCCTGCTTCAAGCTCCTCCAAGTGAACCTGTAAAATCCTAACTACTTGACTGCCCGTACAAATTTGGAAATCCAAGCACTTAAGGTAAAACAAATCAAAACAAACTCCAGATCAGTCATAGGACTGTTGTGAGTAAACTCCAACCATTGTTTAACTTTCAAAAATACTTTCGAAAGAAAATTTAATCGTAAGACTGGTCCACAGATGTTTTTACCTTACGATAACCCAAACATTTTTTATATCAAATCCAGTGATTCTAGGGCTAGGCTAATTCAATTCAACATAACTAATCACAGATAACATATCACATCATATATGAAAAACAATCACATAATTGTTGAGAAATCCAACTGGATCCATCTAACCTGTTTCCCTACATCCATAGATGTTATTCAACGTAAATAACATCAATTTCACTTTAACATAACAAATCATGGTAAACATAATCAATATTCAATCAACGATTAAATATATATAACAAATCAATAATTTCAACCAATTATCAACAATTCATCCCAACAACCATCACACAACATCCAAACATAAATAAAAAACACAGTTATAAAATTATAACAGGACAGAGTTAGTGAGTTTACTCACATTGGTTCGCAGTTGATGATCTTGCCTTTTGTTTCATTTATAATCAAACAAACATTTGATTTTATCTCGAAATTCTAGTAGCTTTATTTTTAGCCATGTTAGTTCCTCAACGTAGATTTCGTTGCTACAGTCCCAATGGATCTGGTCTCGTCTGATTCTATTAACATATCAACTAGTTATCCATATTACAAGTTTTAACGTATATTATAATAATTAAAAGAATCATTAGTGGTTTAATTATATATTAATTAACCCTATATATGGTTGATTCATTTTCCTCACCGATTAAAACATCGGCTCCAGGCAAACCCAGCCATCCATGATTCCTTTTTCAACAAACCCATCACTGTCCTTCACGAAACAACCTCCGACAACCACCAGAAAACTCCTCAAGCACACCATCAACCGACGCTCAAATCATTGGCGACTCCACTGTTTTCTTCTGAACCTCACAATTGTATTGAACCCTCTCTTCATCCATTCCCCTCGTTGCAATTTCAATTTTATCTTTCCAATTTCATCCTTCAAACACCACCCTACTACTCTATTCACAGTAGCCTCCATGCCAACACCTACAAAGTCACACCAAAACTGTGTCATACTAGCAGACACAACTTCACCAGCATTCTTTCCCCATGGCACAACATTCACGTTCTTAAAATCATGAACCCAACATCTTCTGTTTTCTCACTACAGTGCATCAATGGCATGACCAAACTTTTTTATCAATCTCCCCACCACGTTTCCCCCTAATATTCAAAACTCAGACCCCTACCACTGCGTCGAGCAGCACATCAGTGCTTATCATAGTAAACTGTGGCCTTTAACTCACGTTAAACCACCCACATGCCTGTCTCCGATCATCCCTAGCCTCTGCCGCGTCAGAAGCACCACTACAATCAGCGACGACCCCCTCCGATACCCTTTTGTTGAATTCGACCTGCAACTTTTAGAGCTTGATGATGGAAGACACGATCAGCTGCAAGGCATCGCATCAAAGACTCTGACTGTCGAGTTGAAGCTCTCTTGATGACGAGCTCAACCATAATTATTTCTGGATTTTTTGACCCTTCATTGATTTGATTTATAATTTTGATTTTGGAAGTGGCCAATTTGCTTTCAGCTGAAACAGTAAGAGGCGAAAAGGAATTGGGGAACTTAGGGATTTGGGGTGATGTTTTTTATAGGGAGTTAAATTATTATTTTATTAAATTATTTTATTGATTTATAATAGTCGGTGCCTATCGCCAATTGTCGTTCAACGCTTTAATTTTGTGTGATTTGATACGATATCCGTTCGAAATCAAAATGGAACTCTAGCTATAGTTTGACATTTCGGACCCGATGAAGCTTGTTTCGTTGAAATTCGAGTCCAATTGAAAAAATGGCAAAATTTTGAATATTAAATTCGTTAATTGATCCACATTTAAATCTTGTGTGCTCACAAAATAATTCCAATTGGCTCGAAACTTGAAATCCTACAATAATTAAAAATTTCGGACATAATGGAACTGGTTTCGTCATATTCCAATATCGTTTGGTATACCTCCCTTTTTAATTTACAATGTAAATCAATATGTGTTTATATTGTGCATGATAATGAAAATAACTCCAGTCGACTCTACACTGGAAATCTTTCAATAATTAATCACTACAGATTTTATAAAATTGGTTTAATTGAAATTGGAGATCGTTTGCTCATGTTATATACAATTTCCTTTCAAATAAATTTAAATTCATTTAATTAAATGCTACACGAACTAGCTACGCGTTTATGGCTACTATTGTCACATATGATATCGAATCGCCACGAAACTTATTTTTATACAATAACTTAACATTACAGATTCAATGAAATTGATTTCGTCGATAATGGAGGTCGTTTTCGAAAAGGCAATTTTTAAGGCCTAAATAAATCGATTAAAATATAAATAAATCAAAAAATAATTTAATAATAATAAATCCATATTATCATATATACCCGAATAGAACATCATATAACTCCAAAATAAACAAATTTGGATTTTTAACTTGATATTTCAAATTAAAATGTCATTGGGATTATTCAAAATCGATTTATTTATAAAATAAATCGTTATAATTTATAAATGATTCCATAGCGACTATTTGAAAATTTTATTTGGACATAACTCACAATTTATAAGATGCAAATTCTCGATTTTTCACTTCCACTAGAAAATTTTAGTCAAATAGATCCGAACGTTTCATGTTTCAAAGAAATCCAACATTTATTGGATCAAGTTTATCCAACTATAGTTCAAAATGTTAAATTACGAACTACCGCATGTTACGAGCTCATTTTAAATTATATTGTAGATTTTCCATTCAACTTCGTTTTTAAAAAATAAATTTCTTATAAATATCCATTTATGTTTCCAATACAACATTTAAACAAATTAAATGTTCAAAATTAAACGGTTAAAAATCTGGGTTGTTGCATTCCTTCCCCCTTAAAAGAATTTCATCTCCGAAATTACTAAGGTAGGAAAAGATGCTACAGACCCAATTAACTATGTTAAAAATCTTTTGGTTTACTTCTTAACTTCAGTTCCAACTGAGACAATTTATTCCGATTAAAATATTAATTTATTCTTACAAACAAAAAATTTCCAGAAATTATGAAAATTTTCTAACACCTTAAATTTCCCAAAATTTTTGGCAGAGTCTATCCTGTACAGAGGGACTTCGGCGTTATCGTAGGAACAACAAATATATATACGCATCGACCCATACAGTTAGAAAATAAAATTCAAAACCCAATTTTTTATTTCTGCATAGACATGCCTTATATAAGCGTTAGTAAGCAAATTTGCTCAATTAGTATGTCGTTTATGCAGCCAAAACCAAGCCAAGTGGCTCCATCTACCTGTACTTATTCAATTCAATAGGTAAGTTTCAATAACCGAGATATAAGTAATCATTGAATTCGAATAAGCACAAAATCTCTAACCAATACCTTTTCATTCAATCCATATTCATTACAAATTGGTTTTAAACCAATTTATTAACTTTCCGTGGATTCACCAATTTTATTCCTTTTGGTTTATGTCAAATGGAAACTCAATTTATATTATCTGCTTATAAATCATTTTATAAGTCTATTTAGGCCAACTGCAACCAGACTCCATTTAAATGGATTTATATATCATTCTGTTTGAACAATTTCCATTCAATAGCTTACACTCAATGCACCACCCATCTATATTTAACCAAATTGATTTTGAAACAATTTATTCACTTTAAATTTACAGGCCATAAATTTTTTATTTTACTTGGAGTCTTTCCACTTTGTTTAACGAAACTTAAACTTTTAATCTATTTGATTTACTTATACCATTCCAATTCATTTAACTTATACAAGTTATATAAAAATTCAGAATTCAAATTCCCAGCTTTTTTTTTTCAAATCGGTTTGGAATCATATAATTACATACATATATTTATAATCATCTGCAAATTCAAAACCTTTGAATTTTTAAAACAACTTGTTCTTTTCAAACAAATTTCCATTAACGAATTATTATGGTAGCAATTCGTCACTCAGAAACTTGAAAATGAATACTGATAATGTCGCGATCCATTATTAGAATTATTTTCTCGCCACTGAAGTGATTTCATTGCTTAATCACTTTCAAAGTCCATTTAAAACCATTCTTATTCAAAAATACTTCAAAGTAATGTTATATTATTTTTAAAAATATTTCTAAACATCCAGGATTTAAATTGCAAATTCTGGTCTGATTCCAATTGTAATTCAACTTATTTGTATATTTCATTCGTATACAAATTCTGTTTGGTTTTATATAACCATTTCGATATTATAATCCCATTTGATTACAATAACGACCAACAAAATAAATACTTTTAGAAAATTATTCCTTTTATATCAAAAATAGTTTTTAGGCAAAATTAATTCATTTACCCCACCTCTATTGAGTTACGCCACAGAGCCAAGGTAATTACTCAGCCTTCAACTCTGAAACCAAATGTAATGGCCCGAATTTCCGTACCCTTTGAGTTGACTAATTACGCCACATGTCCAACCCAAATTGCATAGAAATATGAAACATTAATAGAAAGAAGTTATAGGGTAAGAAGTAGAAAGAAAGAAATGTTAAAGTAGAAGAAAACAAAGAACACAAATCTCACTGCAGCACGAATAAAATTATCATATAATATAACGTTTTGAAATACAAATTTGGTTTGTATATACATACCATTAAAGTAGAAGAAAACAAAGAACACAAATCTCATTGCAGCACGAAGAAAACAAAGAACACAAATCTCACTGCAGCACGAATAAAATTATCATATAATATAACATTTTGAAATTCAAATTTGGTTTGTATATACATACCATTGAAGTAGAATAAAACAAAGAACACAAATCTCACTGTAGCACGAATAAAATTATCATATAATATAACGTTTTGAAATACAAATTTGGTTTGTATATACATACCATCATCAGAGCACAACAATTATTCCTGGAATAGTTATAAACACCTGTTTCCAGATACAACATAGTACAAAGTGGAAAATATAATAGTCTATAGCTAACTGATGAAGCCGCTCCTCCAAGTGAACCTATAAAATCCTAACTACTTGACTGCCGTACAAATTTTGGCACCCAAGAGTTTAGGGTAAAACAAAACAAAATAAACTACAAGTCAGTCACGGGACCGGTGTGAGTAAACTCCAACTATTGTTTAACTTTCAAAAATCCTTTCGAAAGAAAAGATAATCGTAAGACCGGTCCACACATAAACCCGGATGGTTTTTACCTTACGATAACCCAAACGTTTTTTATATCAAATCAAGTGATATTATAATTGTATCTAAATCAAATAAATAACAATCTAGCGGAACGCTTACATCTCACGCTCCATATATAATATAAAATCAAAAACCGCAGGCGCTTATTGGAGAATGGATTTCCAACTATGACAAGGTATGGGACCACCTTTCAATAGTGTATCTCTAGAGAGGAATACATTGGGTTCAACAAGAACATCTTGCAAGCCGGCCACACATGGCTGGTCACTCATTTAACTTGAGTGTACCGAGCATATTATCAACGGTTATGATCAGCAACTGTTACCGAAAGCAAACAACAGTGAATAGAATAAGAAGAAAATGGAATTTCTCTAGATTAGGTGATAATACCCCAAAATGGGAATGAGTCACTTGGCCATGTTGTCTGCCTGATTTCTGTCATTTCCTTGTTGATGTGGCTTGAGGTCACAACTATTTTTATAGAACATCTTACCACCATTTACTTTGAATATCATATCGTCAGATCCGTCAAATCACTATTTGACGTCCACAAATACACTTTGGGTGTTAAGCTGAGAGAACAAATTCCCCGCCACTATACTTGGTATATATAAAGAAATCAATGTACGTGACCATCTAGAAATAGTCTGTCAGACATTCGTCAATGTGTGCAGTCCTAGGACTGGACAAACCAAAGGCAACATTCTATTAATCCATCTTGGGCAATTTCTACCTAGGATTAATAGAACAACCCTTGCACTTTACTCCGCCTTCAATAATCTTCAGCATATTTTGATTCGCAATGCTTATGCCTAAACGGAGTGATTTTCAGATAATAAATCTGATCCCGGTCTCTCCGTATTGACAATGGAGGTATAAAATAAACCAAACCTTTGATAGTCGATTATTTAAATGTCAAAGGAACATCCATTCAACCAACGATCCTATTTCCAATTGGAAATTCTATCGATGAACCATCAAGCAACACTAGGTTCCTCTTAAATTAATTTCTTATTTACCAGTTTCCCATATCTTTCCGGATATTTCTCAAAACATGTTTTAGCCTCTCACGATTCTTGGAAAACATTTCCAAATTTTATAAACTCTTATTTTCCATATTCCAGAAAATATATAAATAACATCGGAAAAACATTTCCATATCTTCATATTTTATATTTAGAAAACATACATTATTAATATTGGAAAAAATATATTTCCAATTTCCATTCCTAAACTTCTTAATAATCAAATCATTTCACTTTATTGCTTAGAAAATATCTTCGACTTTTATTTGGAAAAGGTTCCCAAAATCTTTTTATCTAATTAAACCGATGTTAAATAAACATCATTATTATAACTCAAACCATTAGTCCTTCATAAACTAAAAGTATCACTAATCGGTCCTCACTACCGAACCCTAACCATTCCTCGGTCAATCATGAAGTCAATCAAGTTGGGGTGTAATTACCTCTCAGACCTTAAGTGAACATCATTCTTAACTTCGAAATATACAAGGCTCACAACTTAAATCTTGACAAACATTGCTTATGCAACTCTTGAATTCAATTTAAGAATCCACGTCTCTTACTGAATACATTGATTATAATGATAGCGTTATAATCCTTGCTTCCGAAATATTTAAAAATATAACTTTGGCTTATTAATTTGGATAAATAAATAAATTAATAATTTAAATATTTACACCTTTATTTTAAACGAAGAGTAAATAGAACTTTCCTGAATTCGATATAATCGAATTCAATAAATAACTCTTTCTCGAATAATCTATATTCGATAAATACTCTGAACTTCAGAATAAATCTTTCTTTTTAGGTTGACTCAAATTTTCTTATAATTATTTCCATTCACAAAACATTCACTTTCAATCGTTATTCACTTTCAAATACTCTGAACATTTTCTTTAAATAGAATCTTGATTCGTTTTATCCAATCAATTTGATTTTACTTGCAAATATCATTATAGATTATAAACCCATGTCATATTCTACTTCATTTATAAATTCTATTTATAAAACCTTCTACTAACACCTTTTTGTTTATATAAAACAACTCAATTTCCTTTTTAAACGTATCTGCGAACTATATATTCCATTCTTCTAAAGTCACTTTTATTTGATTCCTACAATTCCCTTCTCGTTTATTAATTTTAATTTAAAATAATATTAAATTATATCAAACATATAATTCTATTTAATAGTTATAAATATTGAAATGTCAGTTTCTTGACATATTTTATAGATTCACACTAGATAGAGTTTAAATATCTTTTTTCGAAATAAATCATTTTAATAAGATTCGACATAGTCGAATTCTAAATAAAAATCCATTGGATTTATCTCAATTTATTTTATATTCCAAACTTTGGAATAAAACTCATCATTTCCTTTTGAAAACGATTTTCCATTCCCCTTCTCATTCAAATTCCCATTTGAATTGATTTTCCCCAACTCAAATTTCTTTTATAACTACTGGGTTCAAATCCCACTTCAAATATTGGTGTTAACACTGATTTCCACTTTTCTTATATAAATTTGACTTGAATTTATATTTTAATTTATCCAACGATAAATATTTTATTTAATTTATAAACATTGTTTATAATCAACTTCTTGGTTTATCCATTAAAACAAGTTTCTATTTTCAAGTCCATTCGAAATTAAATTTCTATTTTGGAAAAATAAATTTCCTTTTTAAATCTCAAATTCATTTTCCTACATTCAAAAATAATTTATGGTATTTAAATACCAAGATTTTAGGGCTAGCCTAATTCAACTCAACATAACCAATCACAGATAACATATCACATCATATACGAAAAACAGTCATATAATTGAAGAGGAATCCAGCTGGATCCCTCCAACCTATTTCCCTGCATCCATAGATGTTAATCAACGTAAATAACATCAATTTCACTTTAACATAATATATCATGATAAACAGAATCAATATTTAGTCAACGATTAAATATATATATAACTAATCAATCATTTCAACAAATTATCAACAATTCTTCCCAACAACTATCACACAACATCCAATCATCATTTAAAAATATGGTTATAAAATTATAACTGGACAGAGTTAGTAGGTTTACTCACATTAGTTCGGAGTTGACGATCTTGCATTTTGTTTCTTTTATAATCAAACAAACATTTGATTTTATCTCGAAATTCTAGTAGCTTTATTTTTAGCCATGTCAGTTCCTCAATGTAGATTTCGTTGTTACGGTCCTAATGGATCTGGTCTCGCCTGATTATGTTAACATATCAACTAGTTATTCATATTAAAGTTTTAACATATATTATAATAATTAAAAGAATAATTAGTGGTTTAATTATATATTAATTAACCCTTCATATGGTTAATTTGTCTTCCTCACCGATTAAAACATCGGCTCCAGGCAAACCCAGTTCTCCGTGATTCCTTTTTAAACCAACCCATCACCGTCCTTCGCGAGACAGCCTCCGACAACCACCAAAAAACTCCTTATGCACATTACCGACCGGCGCTCAGATCATTGCCGAATCCACTGTTTTCTTCTGAACCTCACACCTGTATTGAGGCCTCTCTTCATCCATTCCCTTCATCGCAACTTCAACTTTATCTCTCCAATTTCAGCCTTCAAACACCACCCTGCTACTCACATTCACAGCAGCCTCCACGCCAACACCCACAAAGCTACACCAAACACTGTCATACTAGCAGACACAACTTCACCAGCATTCTTTCCCCATGGCACAACACTCGCGTGCTTAAAATCATCAACCCAACATCTTTTGTTTTCTCGCTATAGTGCGGCATGACTAAACTTTTTCACCAATCTGCCCACCATGTTTCCCTCTGATTTTCAGAACCCAGACCCCCTACCACTACGTCGAGCAGCATGACAGTGCTTATCATAGTAAACCGTGGCCTTTAACTCACGTTCAACCACCCATAAGCCTATATCTGATCAACCCTAGCCTCGGTTGTGTTAGAAGCTCTACTACAATCAGCGAAGACCCCCTCCGATACCCTTTCGTTGAATTCATCCTACAGCTTTTAGAGCTTGACGATGGAAGACACGCTTAGCTGCATAGCATCGCACCAAAGATTCTGCCTGTCGAGTTGAAGCTCTCTTAATGTCGAGCTCAACAATATCTATTTCCACATTTTATGACCGTTCGTTGATTTGATTTTGATTTCTAATTCTGATTTTTTAATTGGCCAATTTTCTTTCGGCTGAAAAGGTAAGATGTGAAAAGGAATTGGGGAACTTAGGGATTTTGGGTGATGTATTTTTATAGGGAGTTAAATTATTACTTTGTTAATATATTTTATTGATTTATGATAGTATGTGCCAAACGCCAATTGTCGTTCAACATTTTAATTTTTTTATGATTAGATAAGATATCCGTTCGAAATCAAAATATACCTCTAGCTATAGTTTGACATTCCGGACCCGATGAAACTTATTTCATCAAAATTCATGTCCATTTGAAAAAATGGCGAAAATTTGAATATTAAATTCGTTAATTGATCCACATTTAATTCCAATTGGCTCGAAACTTGAAATCCTACAATAACTAAATATTTCAAACACAATGGAACTGGTTTCATCAAATTCTGAGATCAGTTAGTGTAACTTCCTTTTTAATTTATAACGTCAATCATATGTGTTTATATTGCGCATGATAATCAAAATTACTCCAATCGACTCCAAACTGGAAATCCTACAATAAGTAATCATTACGGATTTTATAAAATTGGTTTCATTGAAATTAGAGATCGTTTGCTCAAGTTATTTACAATTTCCTTTCAAATCAATTTAAATTCATTTAATTAAATGCTACGTGAACTAGCTACGCGTTTATAGCTACCGTGGTCACATACGATATCGAATCGCCATGAAACTTATTTTCATATAATAACTTAACATTACAGATTCATGAAACTGATTTCAACAAAAAAAGGAGGTTGTTTTCGAAAAGGCTATTTTTAAGCCTTAAATAAATCGATCAAAATATAAATAAATTCAAAAACAATTCAATTTAATAATAATAAATCCATATTATCGTATATAACCAAATAGAATATCATATAGCCCCAAAATAAAAATATTTAGATTTTTAACTCGATATTTCAAATTAAAATGTTGCTCAGATTATTCAAAATAAATTTATTTATAACATTATGATTTATAAATGACTCCATAGCAACTGTCTGAAAATTTGACTTGGACATAACTCACAATCAATAAGATGAAATTTCGAATTTTCATTTCCACCAGAAAAATAAAGTCAAATAGATCCGAACGTTTCTTATTTCAAAGAAATCCGACTTATATTGGATCATATATATCCAACTGAAGTTCAAAACATTAAATTGCGAAATACTATGACGTTACGAGCTCGTTTTAAATTATATTATAAATTATACATTTAACTTTGTTTTTAATAAATAAATTTCTTATAAATATCATTTATATTTCCAATACAATATTTAAACAATTTAAATGTTCAAAATTAAACGGCTAAAATCTAGGTCGTTACAATATAAAATAGTTTTGATAAAAACTTTTCTTCTAGATGTTGTTCTAATATTTCCATTTGTTTTTTTTTTTTGAGGAAATAACAATTTTTCTGGGATTTTTGTAAAGATTTACTTTGTAGTAAAATAAAGTTGCTTTGTTTGGGTTTTAGAAAACAATCAAAGCTTTCTAGAATAAACACGCAACTTTCTATAGTAATAAGGTTATGTCTGACTATTTTCTTCTTACGAAATACTTACTATACGAAAATTCGTACCTAAATAAAATCTATTTTTAAAATACCATTACTTATTACCAAAATATCTTTTTCTTAACTGATAAAATCCTCACCTTGTTACTCTCATCCTAATTTTTTCCCATAATGGTATTTTTACCTAAGTGGGTACTTTTTCCAGATTTAAACGAGCTTACGTCTTTTGGATTAATGGTTAAGAGTGATGAAGATAGTCTCAATATTTGGTGTCAAAGTAATAGTATTTCAAATGGATATCATTAAGCATAAATATCATAAGATATAAGCAGTTAAGTAAGAAGAAATTTAATACATAATGGTCTTACATAGCTATAGAGTGTTATTCTTTCTTCCTTTGGCTTTGATTGGAAAGGTTTAGCTACTGATTATTGAACAGAATTCAGATGCCATAGAAAGTAAAAATTACTTGCAAGATATTGTTACAAACTTGGAGTTGTTTACACTGGGTTTTTTCGATGATCCTTCTGGAGGCTTTACATGCTTATTTATTACCTTCATAGAACTTTCTTAACTGGAAAATATGGGTTATATTCCCACTTACTACGGAAAAACAACACAACAATTTACATAGGTATATAGGCCAGCTCATAGAGTACACTAATTCACATTACTGGTGGTCAGCATATAGAATAGTACAATAATTCACATTGTAGGTAGCCAACTTGTAGTACAATCAACTAATCTCGGAATCTTCTGATTGATGGCTAATTTATGCATACTTTATAGAGATATTTTATATTTATGGATCTGTGATCTCTTTATGTCCTATCAATCATTCAAGTCTTCTGTAATGTATTGTGAAGCTTTGTCTTCCTCTATGATTTTGGGTATCTTTTTATAGTTGGCAAATATATTTGGTTTAGGGTGGTAGATATCAAACATTTTGAACCTGGGATTAAATTCCTATATATTTTTACTGATATATGTATCAATAACAGGAGTTTCGGATGCCAGTAGATAATCTCCATTATCTATCCATCCTTGGTTTAATCCAACAATATAGCACGATATCTTTCATACGTGCTTTGTTCAAACATTTTTGTTATAGAAAATTATAGGTAATAAAATGTTTATCCCACTTAGGATAATCTGGGTCAAAGTTATATGTTTTCATCTTTATCAAATGTCTTGCAGGATCAAATATATTTTTACCAAAATGGGGTGGTATGGAGGTTATTTCTAGGCATACTTTTATGTCTAATACTTCTGAGAAATAATCTACAATGTTTTTAATAGGCTTAGACAAATCCATTTGTGTCCATGCATCCAAATATAGTTTGTGAATAAATCCATAATTTTTAAGAAACTGCGGATCATATGTAATACCCTCATTTGTTAGAAATTTATGTTGGGACATTTTTATGTTTACCTGTGGATAGGAGGCTACAATTGTACAATTGCATTTAGTCATAAAGTCTGAACAATCTCTATGCTGATTTGTACAGGATATATTCTTGATTATGACTACTTCCCATTTCATATGTACCCCTTCCATTGTTTTTTTTTTTTGAAGTAGTTGACTGGAATTTATAGGTTTTCCATATTCTTTGATGTTTAGGTCTATTGGGTGATAGAGAAAGTATCACTCTCTTTGTAACTGATCTGGAAAAGTGGGTTGATGTTCTTCTATGGCTTTTTTTGTTTTAGTGCTAAGGTTTGAGGAGAAGTGCCAAGGTTTACGATCTTCTCTTTTCCTTTCATAGTTATAGTAGCAAATGTGGTTCCTAGTCTAAGACTTAAAGGAGCACTAGAAGATAGTTCTTCTTTTATCAGTTTTCCAGAGGATATATTATGGATTTGTTCTAGAGTATCTAAAATTATATAGTCTTTTCCAATGACTTTTTTGATTGCTTTCTTAGCATATTCTATATCATAATATCCTTTGAAATAGGGTATCCTAAATTTAAGATTTTGTTCTATGTACTTCTTGGTGATAATTTCTTTCCATAAAGTATATAATTTGGCATGAGGTCCGTTAAATAGACAATCGTAGGAGAAGTTTTTTATTATCTCTCTTTGTGAATAAATCTACTAGGGTATATAGAATGCTCATTTTTTTCTTATTATCTTGAGGGGTGGTTGATATATTCCATATATTTTCTAGCACGAGTTGCTAGTCTTTAGCCGATAGAGCTTTTGTCACAAATTTATGTTGTGTATATGCCTTTAGGGATTTTTTGTTATAAGGGGAAGCCATTGTTGTACATGTAGATACATAAATAGCAAAATAGATCAAACTTTGTTATAGAATGTATATTTTATTTTTATTGTATTTAGGATGTGTACCAGATTTTTATTTAAATAAATGGTCTAGAAAGAATATCAGGGAGTTTATCTGTTTTTCCCTTGATGCGTTCCCAAATAATTTTGGTACCATAATTTAATATGATATGTCTTAATTTTGTAACGACCCGCCATTTTTCCTTGTTTTCGGCGGTAATTAAACCAACTTAAACCGTTCAAAAAGACGTATTGTAAAGGGTACTTACACATTTTCACAAATGTGAAAGAACTTTTCCATTATGATTACAATAATATTACATCAAAGTTACAAGAGAAACATCAGAGTACATCGATTGCACAACGGAAAAGATATTAAACTCCGCGGAAGAATATGCATGCTCCAAGATGTAATGGCCCCAGCTAAACTAGTATCCTACTTTAACCAACTCCAAGTCTAAAACTGCAAACCACACTACTAGGCTGCCCGTGTAAAAATTATGGGAACCCAGAGTTTTGGTGTGGGAACAATAAACTCCACGACAGTCATGAGGCTGGTTTGAGAACTCAAAATAGTTGTTTTTAGGGTTTATTTTAAATTTGGGAAATTCACCAAACTACGCCACTAATGCGGAACAGGTTTACTCCATGTGAATACCATGCATCAAAATTCGTAATGAGTTTTTGAAAATGAAGCTATCATAAGCTCGTCCCACATCACACAATGCAAGCACACACTAGATGGGTGAGTTTTTCCTTATGAAAACCAAAAATGCCTTCATACATGAAAATCCTCTTTTACAACTATATATAGTGTAAAAACCATTCTGCAAATAAATATATTAATCCTAGCCAGCATAATGCCCCATCCCATTATACTGACTTAATCCTACTATTAAATAGCAGGCTATACAATCAAAACTTTACGGGCTCATAGTAGAGATTGGGTTTCCAACATGATGGTTCCTGGTACAAAAGATAATTCGTGAGCTCACAAACTTTCTCGCATGTATCATCCCAGTACTCGCGGATAACGTCCAGACTCAGACTCCATTATACTAGCCCACCATACATGAATCAGAGTATCCAACAAATAACGTCCCAAACTGGGGACTTCATAGTACCCTTTCATCATCACATCCCGGTGCACCAAACATATGAAACGAACATAAAAATCTAACCACCAGTTTACATTCAGTTCGGGGTGTGAGGTTCGTCAAGGTCGCGATATACACAAAGCTACGCGTAAATAAGCCATGCTTTTATTATCCATAGCTCATCACATAACTTAAGTATGCCACATTCTCCATTTACTACGCATCACTGATTTCTATCAATATATAATCTCTAAGCTCATACGTCTTAGAGAAGGGTGTTCAGTAAGAGAATAAATTCACCACCACCAAGCAGATATATACAAATAAAGATCAGTGCTACGCAGTTAATTACAATGTCAGACACACAATCCATACATGTCCGTTTTGGGTCTGAATGAAAAAATAATCCGGAATTCCTTCACATACGTTTGGGCTTCTTTCCACTTAATTGATATAAAATCCATCTACAAATGGTGTAACGACCCAAAGGATTTTCGACCCCAAAAATCGACATTAAACCCATGTCAATTATTCCAACATCGAACATACTGGATCTTTAATAGAAAGAAGATAGAGGGTGAGAAATAGAAACAAAGAATATTAGAATATAAGAAGAAGAAGACAACAACAAAGCAGAATTAGAGTAACACCAATCTCACAGCGGAACGAATAAAATATAGTATGCAACATAACTTTAAAATACAAATCTGTCATTTGTATAAACATACTATCATTTTAGTACACACTTGCATCATAGCGGAAATAAACAATAGCTATATAATGTTGAAGCCTTCTGCTCCAAGCTTCTTCTAATATATCTGAAAAATCCCGACTGCTTGACTGCCCGAACAAATTGGGCACCCAAGAGTTTAGGGTAAAACAAAACAAAATAAACTCTGGGTCAATCATAGGACTGGTGTGAGTAAACAATTTAAAACAGTTGAGAAAATAAAAGATATCCCATAAGACCACGCCACATAACACAGAACGAGTTTTTCCCTTATGAGAATCCAAAATACTTGATTTAACATTCAAAATCCTTTTGAAAGAAACGATAATCTTTATATCAAAACTCTTTTGATATTATAATAGTGTCTATCGACCACAACTAAATAATCATTTAGCAGAACGCTTTCATCTCACGTTCCACATACATAATATATAATTAAAAACCATAGACGCTTATTGGGTAATGGATTCCAAATGGCAAGGCATGGGACCACCTTCCGATAGTGTATCTCTAGAGAGGAATACACCGGGTTCAACAAGGACATCTTGTAACCAGGCTAAACATGACCGATCACTCATTTCGCTTGAGTGAACCGAATGTACTATCACCAACGGTAGGGATCAGCAACCGTTTCCCGAAAGGAACAACATCGAAATAGGTTAAAGGAGAAAATGAAATTTCTCTAGATCAGGTGACAATCACCCTAATTGGGAGCTACCTACTTAGCCATGCGACCTACCCAATTTTGTACCATTTCCTGGTTGTGAGGATTTAGACCACGCTTATCTTTGACATATGATTCACACCTTTAGTCACTTTGAATGTCACATCATCATACCCGCCAAATCACAAATTGATTTCCCCAAAAGTACCACGGGTATACAGGTAAGAGAAACGAATTCATCCGCCTCCAAACGTAAATATGTTTGAAGAGATTGACTTACGCGATCTATGACAACCCCAAAACCCCGTACGACGGTGGCAAGGGTAATCTTTGGAATATAACACATAAACAGATAACAGCAGAACAGAAATAAATAAATACACCAGATAATGTACAATAGAATACACTGGATAAACATAATTATCAGAGTTACACAGTATACAGGATCATACTTAGGACAAAATACAGTTCAGCTATACATAAATGTCTACGGCGGAAAACAAAACATAATATGTACAATAGGAGCTGAACAGCATAAAAAGAGATAAATGATAGAATCCATCTTCATATATTTGATAAAAATGATATTTTTATCATCAAAAATATTTATTCAACACATGAATATTTTTAGCACTTCATATTCACAATAAAAATGTAGATTTTATTGTTCAATCTATATATTCAACACATGAATGTTTTCGACTTCACACATACGATAAAAATACGATTTTTATCGTTACAGTCCTTTATTCAACACATGAATCTTTCTATATTTCATATATATAATAAAAATGTGATTTTTGTTGTGAACAATTTATTTCAAAACACGATTATTTTATATAGTTTATATATATCATAAAGATGTGATTTTTAATGTAAAACAATTTATTTCAAAATACGATTATTTTATATAGTTTATATATAAGGTAAAATGTTATTTTTGGTGTTAAAACAATTTATTTGAAACATTAATATTTTATATAGTTTTTATATATGATAAAAATGTTATTTTTATCTTTCAAAGAATATATTCAATACACGAACTCCATTCAACACATGAATTTATTTCAACACATGAATTTCTATTCAACACATGAATTTTATTTCACCACATGAATTTCTATTCAACATATGAATTTTATTTCAACACATGAATTTCTATTCAACACATGAATTTTATTTCAACACATGAATTTAAATCAAACACAGAAATATTTCAGTAAATTTCGGTAGCATAACGGCAGTGTAGTTAAAACCGGCACCGTCCCTAGTACGGCTCCTCGCTCTACCTTAAATCCTCACAGCTTTTGACAATGGGGATTTTCAATGTCTAGTTCGTACGCAGACGAATTTTCCCATATACTAATCCTATTGGGATTTCAACCACAATCAATTATTTAAAATCAACCTTTCATGATATTCACCAAATTTTCACATCAACCAATAATCCAAACAACATCACAACCAATATATATCCTCCATGGTCTGTGGACGAGGGGAGTATATATATAGATATACGTATATAACTATATTTCGATTTCATTTCAATATCATTTCAATTTATTTCAATGCATATATCATTTTTACAATGCATATATAACTTATACATCGAACATACAACTTATACAACGCTTATACATGAGGTGTACAATGCTTATATAACTCATACTTCGACTATATAATTTATACATCGTTGTTTCCATATCGTTTATAATTCAGAAATCCCACATTGGGTTCCACTCCACCAAAAATTGTAGAAGGCTCAGAAAAATATCCGGTCACTTCTAGAATGTAGAAGACGTCCTCACGGGTCCACTGTCTCTTGTTTAACTGGATTTCGACAAGAAACGAAAAAGATATGATTTTTATTGTAAAATCATAAACCGTAGCGCTTTAAAGTGCTATAGAACAGTTTAATATTAAAACAGCCGTTACCTTCTGAAATTCTTCAAAACTAGGTTTTGAATTTTCGTGCAAACGGTGAAGCGATACAACGATCGGCTTGTGCAGCGTTGTAGAGCTTCGAAAGGGGTTTCGGACGCTACCAGGGATGGCCAGATCAATGGCCTGTAGGTGCTCCGGCGGCGGCTTGAACGTCGGGTGTTCACGGCGTCGATTCGCGCTGAAGACGAGGCGAGGGAGGGCGAGAGTGGTACGGATTTGAAGAGCTCGGAGAGATCTACAAAAAGTTGAACTGGGGCATGGTCAAATTCTTGATGGATTGGCCGGAAAATGGATGGGAAGGGGGGAGCTGCTAATCGTCGTCGCCTGGAATGTTTGACGGGGAGAGAGAAAAATGACTGGCCAATAGGATTTTATTTATTTATATATTTTAAAAAAAATCAAAAATACCCCTTATCTCATACGAACTCCAATCCAAACCAAACGACTGTCGTCCCTAGCTAAATACCCCCATTCCGAACACAATGGGATATGTTTCATAGGCCCATTCGACTGTTTCAGTCAGTTTCTCTTCAAATTAAAATATAAAACATTCAATAATTGATTTGAACGGACATTTCAATTTGCCGGGGCCACATACTGATTCTAAAAATTCCCAAAAAATAAATCTAGCTATGTTTTGACGATACGGTCCCAACAAAACTAGTTTCGTCGAATTCTGAGACCGTTTGAAAAATGTCCATTTTCTGGTCGATCCAATTTAACTATAATTGACCAAACACATTTTCCTTCGCCACACTCACATATTAACTTCAAAAATTATGGAATTTGAAACCTAGCAATAATTTGACATCCCGGATCCAACAAAAGTGGTTTCGTCGAATTCTGGGGTCGTTTGCAAAATGTCTATTTTCAAGGGCTATATATATTCTATAGCGACCTTTCTGAAAATTCATTTGGCCATAACTTTTGATTCCTGCTATGAAACTTCAATTTTTCAGATTCGTTAGAAAGATATTCACTAACAGATTTAAATATTTTTGGTTTCACTAAAATCCGTTTTATTTTGCACCCGGTACAATCAGTCAAAGTTTGAATTCAAATTTTGAAACTACCGCGCCATTTCAGGCCTTGTTTATAATTAAAAATAATTATATTTATTTTCAAACATCGATTCAAATATACTTTTCGCCGTTATTATTTAAAATAATTTATTTTAAATATCTAAAATTCACTAAAATAACCAAATTAAAAATTTTAAATTGGCTCAGATTTTCCGGGTTGTTAAATGATCTATTAAGTATACTATGTCAGACATTCTTCCATACAGGTTGTCCTAGGACTGGACAAACCGAAGGCACTATTCTGTAAACCCATCTCAGGCAATTTCTACTTAGGATTTTCCAGGCAGCCCTTGCATAAACTCCGTCTCCATTTATCTTCATTATATTTGATTTGCAACGCTAATGCACATACGGAGTGGTTTTCAGATAATAAATCTGATTCCGATTTCTCTGTATTGACAACGAAAAAATAGTCAAAACTTTGACAGTCGGTTATTTGACTATCAAAGGAAAACCTCTATACACACAACGGTCTTATTTCCAAATGAAAATTTTATCAATCAATCATCAATCAACATTTTTCCCTATAAATTAATTTATCATTAATTTATTCATTTCTCCATTTCCCGTTTTCATATATTCATAAATCCTTATTTTCTAAATTTAGAAAATATACATTATTAACATTGGAAAACATTCCCATTTCTTATTCATACATCATTGTCTTCCCACCTCTATCAGTTTCTAACTATAAACTAGTAATAGAACAATTCCATGAATATTAACCCCAAAGGCCGAAACCAACATCAGATCAACACCCAAAAGCTATTCAACTTAACTAATTTCCAGCTAGTTTCTAATTTCTTTAACTCTGTTTCTTAACTTCTTGTCAAATCATTACTTATGAAACTCTCGGATTCAGTTTACGAATTCAATTCTTTTATGAAAAATACTGGTTATAACTATAGCGTTATAATCCCTACTTCCGAAATATCTAACTTCAAAATATACCTTTTATTTCTTAATTTGAATAAAAAATAATTAATTTATTTATTAAATAAATAAATCTCGATTTGAAAACCGGAAAGTAAATAGTACTTTCCTGAATTCGACATAATCGAATTTCAACGTGTAACTCACTTTCGAAAAATCTCTATTTGATAATTCTCTTTCGAATAACCTATATTTGATAACTCTTTTTCAAATAACCTATATTGGATAACTCTCATTCGAATAAACTTATATTCGATTAACTCTCTTCGCATAACTTATATTCGATAACTGTCTTTCGAATAAACTATATTTGATAACTCTCATTCGAATAAACTTATGTTCGATCAACTCTCTTTCGAATAAACTATATTCGATAACTTTCTTTCGAATAAACTATATTCGATTAACATTCCAAACATTGGAATAAATTCACCATTTCAGTTCCATTCAATTTCTAAACTTCGCTTTGGAGTTTATCACTTCCAGTATTTACCAATTTCCTTTTTCATCATTCCGGTTTGCAAACGTTTGTTTCTAAACCATTATTCTCTTTAAAATGTGAATATTATTCCTTTATAAAAACCTGGACTCGTTATATTAAATCAATACTTGATTTCAATTTATAAATATTATTACAGATTCAAATCCTGTTCATCGAGTCATTTTAAAAATCCACAACTGAACTATTTTTCCTCGAAATAGAATCCTCTATTTTATTTAATGCAATTTACTATCTCATTCAAATTCCCATTTAAATTCCTATTTCAAAACCCAATTTCCTTTATAAATGTTTTTATTTGCAAAATATTTACTTTAATCCATTTTTGACATCGAATGTGAATAACATTTCTTTTATATAATCAATTCAGTTTCATTTCGCATTTAAAAATAATATCCCATTTCCAAATTCTATTTATACTTCTATATATAGAATTATTCATACAAAATCCTATTTTATTTCCAACACTTATAATCTCGTTTATAATTCTCTTTATAACTGCTACGTTCACACTCAATTTCAAATATCGGTGTTAAAACCGATTTTTTACTTCTCCATATAAATTAGGACTTATATATATAACTATATATATATATTATATTTATCCAGTGACAAATATCTTAATTAATTTATAAATACCACTTATAAATTAATCTTCTCAATTTATCTGTTAAAAACATATTTCTAACAAAATCTCCTTTTATCAATTTTCTCATACCTCTTTTATATCTCGCAAATTCCCTTTTTTTATAATTCTATTAATAACCCAAATATTTCCTTTTATAATTCTATTTGTTTCCTAAATATTTCCCTTTTATAAATGTATTTGTTTTCCAAATATTTCCTTTTATAATTCTATTTGTTTTCCAAATATTTCCTTTTCTAAAATCCATTGATTTTATAAAATTCTTAAATTCACTATCCACTTCAAAATTCCTTTTCTATAAAATCCTTTGATTTTATATAAATAATTTCATTCAATATACACTTTGAGATTTCCTTTATACATTCCAGTATTACTTATGGTATTTAAAATACCAATTAAAAAGACCAGTGTCATCCAAATACATCCAAATCAATTGTGGATTATATCTCACATCGTATATCACAATATATGAAAAACAGTATTATAAATATTGGGGAATCCAGTTGGATCCCTCCAACCTGTTTCCCTGCATCCACAGATGTTAAACAATAAAAATAACATCGATTTCATTTTAATATGAAATACTGATAAACAGAATCAGTATTTGATTAACGATATATATATATATATATATATATATATATATATATATATATATATCGTTATTTATATTCTCAACCAATTAATTAACAGTTCATCCAAACAGTCAACACATAGCAATCAATCAACATTTTATCAATTCTAAAAATACGTTATAAAAATATAAATTGGGCAGAGTTAGTGAGTTTTACTCACATTACACGTTTACCGTTAAATAACGATAACAGTTGGTTGATTCAGACAGACGTTTTATTCTGCCATAATTTGTAACGAGCTCCAATTCACTCCCAGTCAGTTCCATTTCGTAGCCCTCGTCCATACAATCCCAGCAGATCTTATTTCGCCCAATTCTGATATCGTATGAGCCAGTTATAATAATTATTGGTCAATACACATTTTACATACAGTTTATTTTAAAATGAACTTAACTTCTTTTTATAATTAAATTAAATAGGCTTCACCTGTATAGCTTGGCCCGTCACCAAATAGAATCTGCTCCACTCCAAGTCATTTCCGCACCCATATTTTCCTCCAACCCGAATTCACATTCCTTTCCCTTTTTTATTTAAAATTAACCGGGCTCACATATTTATATTCGGCTTATTCTCCAAATGATCCACGTTCAACAGTACATACCCCTTCTTCACCAATTCCACCATCCACTCCTCTCCAGTGAAAAGAAAAACCCGTCCCTTTTTTTTCTTATTTGAAACCCATCCTCTTATTACATATACACCTCATCAAAGAAGAAAGCATGCATGCTAACATGTCTATCCTCCCATTCAAGTGTCCATACGCAACCCTCATCACCTCGTGTAACTTCCCAGATATCCCACTGCAACTTATCCAATGTCTGAATCCTTGTACTCACCGTCCCCGTCCATTTCCACAGTCAAAACCGCCACTGTTTCTCCCCTCATAACCGCTCTGTCCCCGTTACCAATATGTGAGTATTTTGCCTTCAGTAAGTCTACTTTTCCAGACCCCTAACTCACCACTAGCCTCACACTGTACACCACAAATAACCTTGCACCCAATCCCTTACCCAAAAAACCACAATGACATGCATTACAACTTCCAGTTCCTCACAAGACAACGCATCATCTCAGCCCTTCGGGTCCATTCCACGGACTGTCTTCATTTTCAGCGAACGATGACCCATGAATCAAATAGAGTTTGATTTCGTTAAGCTTTTATTTGATTACTTATTTTAAAAGCTTGTGATTTTATTTTCATTTTCGAAAGCCATACAACTTCGGATTTTTCCATTCCTGAAGTGACAAAAATGAACAGGAACCTTGGATACTTTGTGCGATGATGTATTTATACTTGAATAATACTTAACCCATAAGTTTTGAGTTAAGTAGGTTGTACAATTTTTGAGAGGAAAGCCGTCAGATGATGTGATAATTCACGCTTCACATCCGTCGTTGTACCCATTTCTTTGTTGCTAAGGAATAAAATATATGTATTTTATTGTATATTTTATTTTATTAAAGGTACCCTGCTATATAAAACTCCATTCAAGTACGAACCGCTATGTACAAAAATAGAATTACTGTCGTGTCGGGCAATGTGTCATGATCCCAAAAATATAATAAAATAGACAAGTTAGCTTATATTTTGAAGTCCCAATAATGCTAATATAGGGTGTTAAACACTTCAAATAAAAAGTTGCTTATTTTTCAAAATAAAAATTACATAAAAATTCTATAAATTAATTTATAATTACGTCTCAAAAATCTTATCCAAATTCGAAACCGATATTTAATTATAATTAAATAATCGTTATGGTTTATAAACGTATCTGTAGCGACTATTTGAAAATTTGATTTAGCCATAACTTACAATCTATAAAGCGAAATGCACATATTTCTCTTCCATTAGAAAAATGTAGCTCAACAGATTCCAACGTTTCTTGTTTCAAAGAAACCCGACTAATAACGAATCATGTATACTCAGTTTATGTTCAAATCGAAATATTACGAACTGTCGTGACATTTCGAGCTCGATTACACTACAACAAAAACACCATATTACAACTTTAATTTTACAACGGTGGTAAAAGCACCGTTGTAATAAATGGTTTTTTACAATGGTGGTAAAAGCACCATTGTAATAAATGGTTTTTTACAACTGTCAATACCCTAAAGTTGTAATAAACGTATTTTTTAACAACTTTTTGTTTTGTTAGTTGTAATAGATGCCCATTACAAACTTCATGTTTATAATATCTATATTTAATAACTAATTATATTAATATTTAATAATAATTAATAATAAACTTAGGAATCAATAATATTTATTAATTATTATTAAATAATTAATAGTTAATAAGTGGTAATTAATGTTTAATAGTTAATGTTAACTGCTTATTAATTAATATTTAGGTGACATATACATTATAAGCTTTTAATAATTATTACTCGATTATAACTAAGTAGAAATGTGAGAACCCAACTTTGATGATCCTAGATTATATTGATTTCAATTAAATCCATAATATTTGGGGTGAATAAATAAATAAATCATTTGTGATATGTACATGATGAATATGTGAAATTGTGCATGATTAAAATGGTGAATAAACATACACATTTCTTTGTATATTGTGTATGTGACATGAAAATTTTGTTTAAGTGTTATGATTTGGGGCTTAAGCTTTATAAGGGTTAACATTAAATCTAAGGGCAAAATGGACATTGGCAATGGTGAAACCCTAGCCGTATGAAGCAAATAAAAGGAAATAGGCCGTCGGTTTCCATTTCATTCTCTCGTTCTAAAAAAAACTTAAAAATGGCAGAAGCCCTCGAAATCGAATTGGGGAAATCAACAAATCGACCAACGTCTCACATCAAATAGAATGAATTTGTGAGAGAAATGGTTTCCAAGGGGAAGCGACGGTAGATCTGGGGGAGATCGTAACCCAAATAGAGGAACTACGGAGAGAAATCGAGATCTGGAAGCTAATCGGGTTTAAGGTGAGTGTATTTCCCTCTTTTAGGCACTATGACCTTTAATAAGTCTAAAACGGATTTTCACCCCCCATTCTTCCTCGCATTTATCTCCTTTTTTTTGTTGATTTCTTTGATCGCAGAATCGATTATGCTGTAGCGATTCGTGGACAATGTCCTCGCCATTACGAAAGAGTAAGATTCTCATTCATTTTCTTTTCGGTTTGCTTATTCAATGATTGAATGTCGTTCTGATTATATCTTTGGATACGATAAGCATCGTTAGACCTCATGTTAATCGATAAACGATTTTTTTTAACTGCTATAAACTACGGTGATGTTTAAATTTGAGCATTTGATGTGTCTTGGCTTCCTAGATAGAAAACCGACACCTACTTAATTTTTATATGTTTTTTATTCATTTTTTTTTGTATCACCTGTCTGGTAATTTGAATGAATGTGAGAATGAGGTTCCTGATGATGTAATATGAAGCTGTGGTCTCCTCTCTTTTTTTCCAGAGGTGAAACCAGTTTGATTTTGGGGGCTTGTGCAGAATGTTTGCTTAAATTGTGTACATTTTTTTACTTCATGTGATAATGGTTGTTTGTTTGTGGGTTCTTATGCAGGTCGGTGAAAACATTCACTTATGAGTCCTTAAACAATATAGCAAGGTTGATAAATGGGGTATCAGCACTTTTGATTGCAGTGCTTCCTCGAAAGACAAAGATTTTGGAAGGAATCCAGGGATGGGAGCTCAGACCAACTTTTCGTGATCCTCGCCTTCCTCGTTGGATGGAGAAGTAATTGTTTTCGCTGTTTATATATAAGTGTGTTGATAAGTTCTGACATTTTCAGAACTATTCTATTGGGTTGTTAAAGAGACTACAATTTTGAATAAGGGAATACAACCTTAGGCAGACTCCAATAAAATTGTTATATAATGGACATGATAAAATTGTTTTTAGTTTTTAATTGAGATAGGAAATGATAAAGCAATGGTTCTATCTGATAGGTCAACGGAATTGTATTTGATCGAGGGTAATAACAAATTCGAAAACGAAATCATGGGTATTGGGTAACAATTGATTGAAGGTGCTAACCATTTAATATATGTAATACACTCATTCCTTCCATTTCCTATAATGCTTTAGTTGATTTTAAAATGTAGTGAATATCTGTCAAGCTGAAGATAATGGCTTTTGGAGATCTGTTTTTGAATTGTTTATGCTTAACAATACCGTAAGTCTTTCCTTAGCCATTTTGTAGTGCATGTGGTTGAGTGGGTGTGTGGTTGAGTGGGTGCGTGTGAGAGATTTACTACATAATCATAGCATTTGCGTTGTACAAATATTGATGCTTTTTATTAGCATCAAACATTAGGTGCACGCTGGAGGGTTCTGATAGTATATTTTCCTTTTTCCTTACAATTTACTTGTACATCTTTGTTGTACTGTACAGTGTAGACTAATGTTTTGATTCCTTTCTGGTGGCAGTGGTGTTTCTTCCTGTTTTGGAATTCAATGGTTGTAGGGTAGTAAAGTTTTTTTAAAGGAGAACTGGTTGTTGGATAAACATAGTGTTTATATGAGATGATTGCTGAATAGTAATATAATCTTTACCAGTAGTTAAATTTTGGTATAAACAATGTACAGGTTAAAATAGGAGATCTTGGAGAAGCAGCAGTAGTAGAAAGGAACCATGCAGCACGCACAATGACCGGAATGCCCGAATACATGGCACTTGAACTATACGAAGAGAACAGTGCAAAAGTGAGTTGTGACTGTATTATGTAAAAGTGAGGAATGTACGTATTGTTATGACTGTATTATGTATAAGTGAGTTGTACGATAGTGGATCACAAAGTTGTACTAATTCAAATATTGAAATAAAATATTTAATTGATTATTTCAGTTCATTGTAGTATCATTTTATTCAATATAAATATTTATTTTTATACGAAATGTAATGTATAAAGTAACAAAAATCATATTGTTATAATTAATTGTAGTAGGAATTACTACAACGGTGAAAAAAAGTTGGAATATGTATTACTACAACAGTGCAAAAATGTTGTAATATGTATTACTACAACGGTGGAAAACAGTTGTAAAATATACATTTAACAACGGTGTCGCAACGGTGTATAAAAGTTGTAAAAGATTTCAGTCTATTACAACTTCTTAATAGACGACGGTGGCTCCGCCGTTGTAAAAAGTCTTTTACAACTGTTTTCCACCGTTGTAATAGAGTCATTTTGTTGTAGTGTTATAAGTTATATTATAATTAATACGTTCAACTGTCGTTTAAATAATATATTCGTTATTATAATTCGAATATAATCTCGATTGAATATCTTATATTATCCAAATCATATGATATTGCAAATTCAGTTATTTCCGACTATTTCGGAAATTAAATCGATTATTCTATTATTTATATTAATTAAATATAAATATTATTTAATTAAACAACCATTTACCATTTAAATCTCTAAATCACTATTTAAATAATTAAATAAATAAATTATTATACCGTAAAAATACGGGATGTTACAAATGGGAGCGGCCCATGTGAGCATTCAGCGAGCCGTTCTTACGATATGAAGGGTTCCGGTCTTCAATACCATCTTCAATATCTTCAGTTGCTCCACAACATCGTATTATTACTTGGAATGGTTTTCGGACATTAATCTGATCCTGGTCTTCCCAAATAATAAGCGCAACTAAAAAACTCAATTATGAAACATACAGATTTTCAACCAAATCTCCTTTCATCTTGGATTTTGTCAACTTAAACATTCTTTAAAACCATTCTCAAATTGTCTTTAAAAAAATCCATATTTTAACTTTTCTCCTTTGAAACACATCCTTTAAATAAAAGATAATCTAGCCTCAAAACTTCGATAATCTTTTTGTTTGATAACTCGTTATCTAAATCTAATTTCTATTGAAAACCTTAATCCATATTTCAACTGTAGTTTCCAATTAAATTGATTTCCCAACATTCAGCTCTTAAATCTTATGCCAATTGTGGCGACCTGGAATTTCGACCCTCGAAAATCGACACTTTAATACCTTCTCATAATCAAAATGCCAAAAATTCAAGTGTCAGATTCCTGGTTGTCTATGGATATAACAGATTAGATCATTCACAATGAAATAAAACAACTTATCAATTATATAACATGATATTTCATTAGAGTTTACAACATTACATAACCATAACCAAAAGAATAACGGAAATTGACTAACAATGTAAATCCCATAACAGACCATCTTCACCTGAATAGCTCCAGATCACAGATGCCCACAAAATAATATGTCCCAAATAAAATAGAGGATATTCCATAGCAACATCAACTCCATAAAAGCAAGGAATCCCCTAAGAAAAAGGCTCTAAGGTGCAAGCTCCAAATACTGCAACTATACCTGACACTAGGCTTCCCGTGTAGAAATTATAGGCACCCATAGTTTTGTGTGAAACCAAAACAACTCCGGGTCAGTCATGGGAGTGGTGTGAGAACTCATCATATTTGTGCATAGGATATTCACAATGACTTTTTGAAAAATGAAACAAACATAAGGTCTCGCGGCACACACATAATGCAAACACACACATGGGCGAGGTTTCTCCTTATGATAGTCAAAAATGCTTTAATAAGCGGAAACCGTTTTGATATTATTATTAGTGTATAGTGTGAAAAACAATTTCGAAAGTAAATGTATCAATCTTAGCCAGCATAGGTACCATATACTATACTGACATAATAGTATACAACTAAAATCGTATCGGGTTGTAGTGGAGATTGGGTTTCCAAAAATGACCAGGCAAAGGAACTTCCTTACCGAACCGAATTTTGAACACCTCTGCAGGGATGTCCGAGGACCAACAGTGATGCTCCTCATGCCAACACAAGGCCGGGTTACCTCTGTAACTAGGTAACTTAGAGTATGCCTTAGTATGTCATCTCCTGGTTGTTACCGACCTTTTCGTGTGCTCGCCAACAACAACAACAAAAGAAGATGTTTTCCACATAGCTTAATACCTGGGCTCCATACCATGATACACCTTTTATCTAGAAGGAGACAGCACACCCATAACTTTGCTGCATTTCTTCCTGTTTCGGCCATTTACCGGGGTGTGAAGCTTGCCGAGGTCACGATATACACAAAGCTACGCAGTCAATTACAATGTCAGACATAAATTCATAAAGATTCGTCCCAGGTCTGAACGAAACCAAAATCTGAAATTCCTCCAAATACGTTTGAACTACTTGCCACTTAACTGATATAAAATCCATTTGCGAATGGAAGCCAGCCATTCAAGACATTCAGCAAGTCGCCTTACAATGTGAAGGGTCCTGGTCTTGAACACTGACTTCAATGTCTTTAATTTCTTCATAACGTCGTATCATTATTCAGAATGGTTTTCAGATCCATTTCTGATCCCGGTCTTTATGAATAATAAGCGCAACTTTAAAACCATGTGGATATATAGGACCAAATCAAGTCTCAACCCGTACTTCATGTTTGGAAACTCAAACTTTCATTTAAAATACTTTATTACTAATTAGAAATCATTTACTAAGGTTTGGAAAAGATTTATAAAGCTAGATCTCGTTAAAACTCAATATTTAACAAATAGCGTTACAAAAAGCGTTTTAAAATACTAATATTGGCTAGTTTAAGTAAAGCGACTTTTGTGTTACCCAAAATTTCATGATTTTACGATAAATCACATTTAAATAATTAATTATGATTTTACAATTTTTTTTCCATATTTTTAAATAATTTATAACAGCCATTTATAATTGTAGTCAACCAACTCCACTTATAGCAGTCTTTTCTACATTGTTTTAAACGTAACTTGAAAACTATAAGTCGAAATTAAAAACTGCTTTCTCTTATTTGAAAGCTTTTCTTAAAAGGAAGCAAACGCCTTTTGTTTTATGGAAATCTGATTTAAATTGTAAAAGTTATAGCCGTTTAAGATTTGTAACTAAAACACACAAATTGTTATTGTGCGATAAGTTCTAATTTGACCGCAATAAAAATTTCAACTAAATTTGAATTAACCATCCCGTTCGTCGGATCAGCTAGGGATAGCCAGGGAGAGTAGGAAACTATAATTTCCAAACCCAAGCCTAGACACTATCCTCTCTGTCATTCTAGAACGTTCCGGTATTTATTTTGATATGCTCTAATTTTGATTGTAATATAAATTGCTTCAAAATGATTTAGAAAACCATTTTATAATAATAAAAATTATTTCCAAACTATTTAAAACCATTTCCAAGCAACATTCCAACTTTCAAATTTAAATAAATAAAATATTCATAAAATATTCATCTATAATACTAAGTTGGTCCGAGACTTATCCGAAATCCACATAAATCCACATATGTGTGTGTAACAAGTATAATGCACATAATATCACTAATAACAACCACGAAGCATCCATTCATCCATCATGCGAGCACATATGGGTGTGTATATATATACATACATACATACATATATATATATAAAGAGAGAGAGAGAGAGCAGTGTATACATGTGTACATATAAGCGTTTGTCACTAGTCGCTTACATTACAATAATTACTAATCAACCATATCATCAACAATCATTCACACAACATGAAACGTGAACAAATATAAATGTCAAGTTCTCACCTTGGGGTTCAACTATGATATCCTCTATTGATAGGCTGCTAGACCGACTACAGCTATCCCGGATTGACTGTTTTACATTACCGACTTTTCAGCAATTCATATATTTTATAAATGGAGGAGGAGGATTTTCACCATGGAAGCCATGGATTTTAAGGTGGAGAAGAAGAAGAAATGGAAGAGAAGATGAGAATGAATGCTTAAGGGAAGGAAAGGGGTATATTTATACTTGAAATGGGTTAATATGTGATGACACATCGTAGGACAAATGTAAGTCATGCATAGAATGTTGCATGCAAAATTGCAAGTGTTATAACACTTATAATAAAGAGAAAGGAGGTGTTTTTGGTAGCATTTACCCTTTAAATGCTATTAAAAACTATATACAACACTTGACCAAATGCTACCAAAAGTATATATAAGATTATATATTTTAACAAAATACTTCTTAACTATACTTTATAATTCTAAACAATTTATTTCAAATTTAATTAATTTAATCACTTAACAAATCAAAATTTTCAGATCATTACATTCACCCCCCCCCCCCCCCTTTTAAAATAATTTTGTCCTCGAAATTGCTTAAGATAGCAAAAATATAAGATAGTAATAACTAAAAGGAAATAGATAAGGAAATGAGTTTATCGAAGGTTGGGCTATATTGGAATGTCCTCTCGATAGTCAGGATAGAATTTCCGCATAGTTTCTTCCATTTCCCAGGTACAATCCTTGGGGTCACTGCTCCATTGACCAACTCAACAGTCATATTCCTTAATTTCTTTTCATCTCAAGCAATGATCTTTGTGGGTTCTCTTTTGACTGCTAAACTTGAGGTAATTTCCAGATCTTGTTGAGCAGCTTCTTCTATAACCTGGTCTGGATCATGCACATACTTCCTAAGACTAGATATATGGAACACATCATGCACACCAAACAACCACTCTGGTAACTGCACTCGATAGGCTAATGGTCCAATTCTCTCCAGAATAGGAAACGGTCCAATATACCATGGAGCTAACTTTCCTGTTTTCCCCAATCTAATAATTCCTTTCATCGGGGATACTTTCAGAAATACAGAGTCTCAAATTGCAAATTCCAAAACTTTTCTCCTTCGATCAGCATAACACTTTTGTCGATCTTGGGCCGCTTTTAGCTTCTTCTTAATGAGATCCACTTTCTCTGTCGCTTCTGTGATCATATCTGGTCCAAGAACAAGTCTATCTCCAGACTCAACCCAACATATTGGCGATTTGCATGCACAGCCATAGAGTGCTTCAAACGGTGTCATCTTAATACTAGCCTGATAACTATTGTTATAAGAAAATTCAACCAATAGAAGATGATTTTCCCGCGATCCTCCAAAAACGAGAACACGTGCTCACAACAAGTCTTCCAAAATCCTGTTAACTCTTTCTGTTTGTCCATCTGATTGTGGATGATAGCCAGTGCTAAAGTTCAACTTCGTTCCCAAAGCATCTTGAAAAGCTTCCCAAAACGACTGGTGAAGATAGGGTCACGATCACTCACAATGCTACTTGGTATATTTTTCTTTTATCAGCATATTTTACTATGGCTTCACACTTGGTTTTGATTGTAATTTCTTAATGAGATATAATAAATGGATGAAATGCTTCAATGTAATATATTATAGCCAGTATATGGTTGAATTGGGGGTTGCTGTAGGTATTATTGCGGGGTAATCAATTGGGGAATCAGGGACTTAACTAACATTAAGAACTTTTCATATGGGTGGAGTATTCACGGGCGGGACTGCCAAACATGTACAAGCTCCTTCTAACGAAAAATTCCAGCTACAGTTCCTGTATATTTTTCGATGAATTCTTCTAGAATCTGATTCAATAAGAAAAATGCCGGCGGTTTCCGTTATGAAAGAAACAAATGTATATGTGATAGTGTGTGTGTGTGTGTATATATATATTAATTATATAGGGTTTATCCCTTTTTTTGAAGTTTTAGTTACTTCGATTTGGTATTTTTTAGTGATCAAGTAAGGTTGGTTAATCTAAGAATGTCATATATCCTTTTCTTTATAAGTATCTTATCTACATTTTTTTTTTCATATTTAGGATCGTATCTGTTAGTTTTTGATAGTAAGATACCTCTTCATCAGTGAGATGATCCATCTGTTTCTATTATTAAATATTTTGATTCAAGTGGTAATGTTAATGGTTTTAATTTTTTGATTAGTTCTTTAATTTTTTTGGACTTGATTTTTATCTTCCTCATTAAATTCTCTTTTTGCTTTAGGGTTTGCTTTGTTATATAAAGGTACTGTGAATTTTTATAAATTTTGTAAAAAAGGTCTGGCATTATCAATCCAAGAAATGATTGTAATTTTTTCAGGTTTTCTATTTTATCTAGGAATTCTATATTTTTCTAGATATATGAGGTTGTAATTCCATTTGTCCTTTTCCTATTTTAACTCATAAAAAATCGGTTGTGCTTTTAAACAGTATGATTTTCTTTTTTGACATAATTAGACCATGTATTTTAAATAATCCTAGTATCGAATATAAATGTGAGATATGTTCTTTCTTTGTTTTAGGGAAAACAAGTACATCACCTAATATAAACACAAGTAAATTTATTGCAATCTCTAAATATATTATCCATTTTTCTTTGCAATATTTGTGGAGCATTTTTTAATCCAAATGGTATAACTAGTCATTCATAGTGTCCTTCACTACATATAAATGTTGTCCAAGGCATAGATTCTGGATGCATTTTTACTTGCCAGAATCCATATTTTAGGTCAAATTTAGAAAACCAATAATTATCTTGTATTTTGTTAATTAGAATGTCTTAATTGGGTATACAGTAACCATCTTCGTTTGTGTTATCATTTAGTCTATTATAGTCCATTACCATTCTAGATTATCCTCTTTTTCTTCAGATTCTCTTTGTACAATAAATGCTACTGTTCTGTGTCTTCAAGCTGTTTTTCTTATTATTCCTAACTTATTTAGTATTTGTATATGCATTTTGAATTCTTCTATCATTGTCATATTTGGGTGTCTAGCTTTTATTGTTATATCAGAGTTGATTACATCAAGTTTAATGTAAACTGGATCTTTTCCCCAATATTTTAAAGGGCTTTCTCTTATTATTTCTATTTTTTCTAACTTACTAATTATTTAGTCAATGTCATAAGTACTTAGTAAAATCCTACTTAACTTGTTTGGATTTATTAATTCTAGAGTAATTTCTATATTTTCATATTCATCTAATTCAAAATTTTCATTTAATTCAAAATTAGCTTCATATTCAAATTCGTCTAATTTTGCTAGATCTTCTTGTAGTATTTTTTGTTTTTTTACATTGTCCTAGTATTTCACAAGTGTGTTTTTCTTTCTTTCCACCACTCTTCTTATGCGTATATTCTGATAAAATGGATGTTAATGTAGTTTTTTTTAGATATTTGCAAATAGTCTTTATTAAAAGAGAGTAGTCCATTATCATTTAATAAAAAGTCTAATCTAAGTATCAAACTTATATTTCCTAAGTTTAATTATGTTACGCATAATTGCTTTAAGGGATAATGTTGAGACCAACCGTTAAAGTGGTACTAAATTAGATTTGTATGTTTTTTTTTTACAATATCTCTTACTATGATGGTTTTTCCATCAAATTGTATGCTTTCTTTCAGTTAGTCTGGTTTAGAGACTAAATATTGTGGTATTAATCTTGAACATATCATATAGCTTGCAGCGCCTGTGTCTGTAGACGCTAATAATTGTATTTCAATTCCATTTATATTTAACAAGGTTAGAACTCCTAGTTCTCTTAGGTTTTCTGTATTACATATTAAGGGTATATTTACTGGTTTATCTAAATTATTTAGATTAATATCAACAAGTTCTTTTAGATTTTCAGTATTACATATTTAGGGTATATCCAAATTATTTAGATTATTGTTGATGATAGCAAAAAATTTACTTGTGCTAATTATTTCTTTTCCTTTTCTTGTTTGTTCTGTTTTTTGTATGTTTGTTTTAACTTCATCTAATCCTAGTTAAAAATATTAATTCTTTCTTCTAAAATTTTATTTTGTCTTCATTGATTTTATTTTTTGTTAATGGTATTATTCGTCAACACCGAAATAAAGGGTTATGGTTGTGGAACTAGGGTAATCTAGTCCTTTTAAGCTTGACTGAATTTGCCATTCCTTGGGAATCAAGATCCCAAGACCGAAGATTAGTTACTCTTCCTTCAAGAGGTTTGCATCACGCTTATGAGACTGGAGGATCGACAGTTACCTTCGGATAGGGGTTCAACAATCGTGGCTAATTGAAGTTAGAATACGCATTAAGAGTAATTTGGTAATTGTTTGGAATGTTGGATTGATGACATTGATATTCAGAAGCATAACAGTATATAACATAGTATGCGAAATAGCAAAGAATACAACAATTTATAGTGGTTCGGTTCGGATTGAACCTACGTTGACTTTAAGGGCTTTGCTAATTTTATTATGGAGGAGGCTACGTATAAGAAATTCCCAATTTGATTTCCAAATTAGGGTTTAGGCTCTTAGAATAGAATATAAGATGTTAGAATGAGGAAGGAAATTTGGGCCTTCCAAATGTGTCCCTTGAGGTCTTATTTATAAGCAATTTAGGACCCTTCGATAATTATCAGGAAGGAATCCCATATCCGTCTTTACCCTTCGGTATCGGCTTTTCTTTGTGGCCTTCGACTTTGGTGGTAAGCCTTAGTTTGCTTAATGATCTCGCGGTGTCAACCCTCTTCATGGTCCTTGGTTTCGATACCAAACTCTTATAAGTGCTTTGATGTCGGCTTTACACAGATGCTTTGTCTTCGGTTTAGTTGCCTTATTTTCTTTATGCATTTGCATCAGTGGGTGCTTCCCTTGCATATTGGTATCGAGTTTGCTTGAGTATATAACTTTCTTTTTCCTTCCTGTACACTTTGTTACCGATGCCGGTATTGCTGGCTTTCTCTCCGTATCTTTTGCGACCAGTGTCAGCTTAACATCCTCGTGCTTCGGTATCGATGGAGCTCTTCTCGAGACTCCACTTAAGTGTCGACTCTACTGCCTTTCATTCTTCGTAAATTTGGTATCGCTTTCAATGATACCACGTATTGATACTTGGTTTCGTCCTGAACTCCTTTTCCATTGGTGTCGATCTAGATGTCCCAAGACCTTTCCTTTTATGTCTTCTAGTATCAGTTCCACAATCTTCACTCCCTGCTTTTGGTTTTGCTTAGCTTCCCCCAAGGCTCTTTCTACTTGGTTCCGGCTTCGTTGCCTTTAGCCCTTTGTTCCCCCAATTTCGAATCTTCTACTTCTGACATTAAGTCGATACAAATTTTGGTGTCAACAGTTAGTCCTCCTAGTATAAAGAGGCTTTTGCTCTTTAGGACAAAAATCTTATGATTCCTACACCGCTTTTCTATAACTCAAGAAGTAATAGAGTAATTTCTGTTATTAGTTTTGCATACTTCATAATAACCATACAAGAGAGAATATTAAATTTTTCCTATATGGAAGCGTTGGGGGATTAAATTCCAAAATTCTTAATCTTTCATGAGTTTAAATTTATAACATGTTATCCCAACAATGTATTCATGTGGGTCCTTATATTGAGAGTTCTAAGACTTAAGATTTTATTATCAACTGGAATGGGAAACCGGAGAGTTTCATTTAGATATTCAGTTATCAAGAGTTCATTTTTAAAAAAATGTGGAGTAGCAAACCCAAAATCCAAACTTAGATACTTGTAATAGAAATTCATAGGTCTATAATAGAAATCTCAAAGCCTGGATTTAGTCATTAATAATTTGAGGACTAGGAATTCATTTTCCAAGAAACACGATGTGTTAATGAAAGTAATATGACTTGCATAGAGTTCAATATTTCACTTATAATGTGCCAAGGCTTGTTTTTGGTCAACACCCATAGTAATGAAGTTAGAAGTAACAAGAATTTAGAAAAACCTCCTTATGTGAGGTGTCGAGAAACCATAATCCTTCTTAGAAGGTTTTAAATAGGAGACATGAAATACCAGCCCTTGTATTGACTAAGAATTTTCATTCCAGAGCCGAAATGGCAGGCCTGAGCTCCATATGTGGTCATGACAATAGAAATCTAGAAATTATTTTCGGAATAATGAGGAAAAGATCCAAAGCCCCAACTCGAGTAGGTGTACAGAAATTCATTTAGATAAATAAGAAATTAGAAGTCCATATTTAAAGTTAGTAGGAGTCTCGAGACTCATGCTTGGGTAAATGGAAAATTAGAAATCCACATATGAAATTAATAGAAAACCCCGAGGCTTACATTCGAGTAAATAAAAAACCAGAAATTCACATTTGATATTAGTAGAAACCCTGAGACTCTTACTCGAGTAAATGGAGGATCAGAAATTCACAATTGAACATAACAGAAATCCTGAGACTCACGCTCGGGTAAATAGAAAATCATAAATTCACATTTGAAATTAATAGAAAACCCCGAGACTCACACTCGAGTAAATCGGAAATCAGAAATTCATATCTGAATATGATTGAAATCCTTAGACTCATGCTCAGATAAATAGCAAATAAGAAATCCGTATATAAGATTAATATAAACCCCCAAGATTCATACCCAGGCAAATCGAAAATCAGAAATTCATATATAAACATAATAGAAATCCAAAGACTTACAGTTAGGTAAACAGATAATTGGAAATCCACATCTGAAATTAGTAGAAACCCCAAGACTCACACTAGGGTAAATAGGAAATCAAAAATCAATAAAGAACCATATCTTAATTGGAAATTACTCATGAAATGTCATAGTCAAACAAAATACCTTAACAAAGGAACAGAAGAATCATCGAATATTATTCAAAAATAATCTAATAAAGGCATCAAAGATCATTCAAAAACCATTTATGTGAACCAATGTTCAAGCAACCCAAACATCATTGAAAGTGATCAAACAACCATGTATTATTTTGTGGTTTTCTTGGACGCTTGTTAAGAGCATTCAGAGAAAATACGTAGGCGAAAGAGTCTTATATATCCCAAGAAATAACCTTTCGAATGCATATATAGAGGACTTCTTTCGAAATAAATCAACCCTATCCTGAGCTGATTAGTCATTCGACAAAAGTTTTGTTTGATTACTCGGCTATTGGGTATATAATATCTTGTCTTACTCCTAACCCACAGGATATGAGAATGCAAGAATACTCACTAAGAGAGCGACACTGGTCCCTTTATGGGAAGATGCATGTATTATAACTAGCCCCACTTAAGGGGCGACCCCACTAGTTGGAGATGTAAGTATTTAGCCCTACCTAAGGGGCGACTCAATTTGGTGAAGATGTAAGCATTGTATCCCTACTTAAAGGCGACTCCAATGTAGGATATGTAATTTTTTAGCTTCTCTTCTTGGAAGCTTTATTTGATTGTTGCTTCGCTCTCGGAAGCTTTGTTTTATGTTGCTTCTCTCTCGGAAGTTCTGTTTGATATTGCTTCTCTCTTTGGAAGCTTTATTTGATGTTGCTTCTCTCTTTAGAAGCTTTGTTTGTCTTGCCTTTTCTTCCAAAGGCTATATCAAGGGTATGCTCTGTGCCTTTCATAAAAATATCCAATTATTTCAATATAATACGTTTGATGAAGATAGTCTATGAAATTTTAAGATAAAGGAGATAAGATTTTGAGGAATCTTTGTCTAATCCGAGAAACAATCGACATTTAATCATTTCTTCACGGCGTATTTATTTGAACAACTCTGTCGAAGCTTGTCATTGATTGATAACCCTGTAATGCAGTTATTCGAGTAGTGCGTTGTTTGCGTGCTCTTTTTTTGAGCTTTTCTCCCTCCCGTGGGACGAGGTATAAGCAGAAGTTGGACATGCTTTAAGTGCCACCATTGTATGCACAAGCTTAAACAAAGTTTGGTTTTTACCCGTAGAAACACTTGAACTTGTATTAATATTTATTTGATAGTAAGAAAAAAGGAGAAGTTAAACGAATAATAAAAGTAATCATTTGTTATATGAGACTTATTGTTAAGTCCTCATTCCTATGTCGCGTTGCCTTTGACCACCTTTCCCACTAGTCTTACTTCAAACTTCTTAGTTAGGCTTTCTTTTCTTTTTGGCTTGGAGTATTTTATCAAATCACGACACTAACTGGTTTTGTGTGCCTCGGTCTTATGATAAGAACAATAATCTTTTATTTTGCTTGACTTTCGAGAGCCTTCTGCAAGGGGATTGGAATCAAGCCTATCCACCTTCTGACCTTGCTTCAAGGTATTCTTTGTGTTAAACATCTCTTCCATACGGATGAATTTTTTGGCCCTAGAATAAAAATCACCTAAGTCTTCACATTCATTTAAGATAAGCTCCCTCAAAAAGGGGGATGGTGCAAATAATCTTGACTGCACAGCTATTAGTTTTTCTCTATTTGTTGACCTTTTTACATTGAGCGACTCGGTATGAAATCTCTTCAGATAACAGGCTACTGACTCCCCTGGTTCATGTCTAACTCTAGCTAGAATATAAATGTTGATAGCTAAGCCTTCTTGCATATGAAATTGCGAAAATACTTTATCAACCGGAAATTAGGGAGTGAGAAAGTGCGGCATCAATGGGAGCTACTGGATTCCTTTACCATCCGTGAATCGCGTGAAAGTTCTACCGCATATTTCAAAATGCGGTGAATTTCACCGCAAAATTTTCGGTCATTCTAGCATCGTCCATGAAACTGTGTGTTGAATGCGATGGATAATTGTTTCCAAGTTGTGATGATTAGGCCATGACAATGCCTGCACCATTTGCTAGCATCTATATGATGGGTTGTAAAGAAAATCTTGCATCAAAGTGCTTCGAAGGCATTATATGAATCCATCTAACTCTCAAAGGTGGAAAGGTGCTTGTCGGGGTTTGTAGCCCCACCATAAACGAACTGGGGCATTTTCACATCGGATGATCCTCAACCATCATTATTTTCTTGGAGAAGGAGATTCATGTAACTCCCTGCTTTCTGGTGATACTAGGCTCTTGTTTTCTTCTGAACCGATCACTTCTCTTAATGATTGATCGTTTCTCCACACAACTGGACTGCTCTGTAGATTTGATGGAGATCTAATTGGGGTAGCAAACCCTCTCGGTTCCATTGTTCTTGATTCTGCTCCATAGGGTTCTACCTTACGAGACCTTTGGGTTAAGTCTTCATCAATGAACCTTTTAGTGGCATCAATCTGCAACGCCTAGTGCAATATTTTCAATTCATTATTTGTTTCTTTGTTAATGTCGAGGATTCTTGTAACAACCTGGATTTTTGGAACCAGTTTAAAATTTATTTTTAATTGGTTTTCATGGAAAATTAAATATTTTAAATGATTTATTTTGATAATTAACAATTTAGAATTTATTTTAAACGAAGATTGAGCATATAAATTTAAATTTAAATTAAAACGAGCCTGAAATGGAGTGGTAGTTTGGAAATATTGTTTTAAACTTTAAACGAGTATACACAATTCAATACAAATCAGAATTTGATGAAACAAGAAACATTAGGATCTAATTAAGTATATCTTTCTAACAATTATAAGAAATTGAGATTTTATTTCATAAATTGTAAGTTATGTACAAATTAAAATTTAGAATAGTTGTTATAAAATCGTTTATAAAATATAACGATATATTTATTTAAATAAAAAGGATTTTTCATGTAAATTGAACACCGTATGACTAGAAAATTTGAATATCGAGTTATAAACTTAAGTATGTTTATTTTACAGTTGTATGATTTTTTTTGATATATATGATAATATTAATTTATTATTATTACTTATTTAAATTGTTTTTGAATATATTAATATTTTAATACTACATAGCCTTTATAAATGCATATTTTGCAAACGACCTTCATTTTTTATGAAAATAGTTTTGTTGGATCCAAAATATTAAATAATTGCTAGATTTGAAATTTCGCGCCAAACGGACTCAGTATGTGGCCATGCGCAATAAAACTGTTTGATGTAGTAATTTAAGAAGTTTTACAAAGGAACATTATCGAGACGACCTCAAAATTCAATAGAACTTCTTTATTGAATCTGTAGCATCGAATAATGGTAAGGTTCCAAGTTTCGTGGTTTTTAAAGTTAGTATGTGACCGGGCATGATTTTTAAAAGGAAATACCGTCAATATTTTGACTTTAAAAATTCGTTATTTGTGCAAACGGACTCAGAATTTGAAGAAACCAGTTTCGTTGGATCCGTAATGTCAGAGAGTAGCTGCATATCAATTTCCATTGAAATCGGGATCCGCAGGCGATCACACAGATTTTTAAACAATGAAAATAAGCATAAATTGGATAGAGTAAAATATAAAATCATTAAAAAGATAATTTGGCTCCACTATAAATCATCATTTGCACTTCATAACCTAACCCTGATCTCTAATGAACACGCGGCCCTTTTCTCCACATTTCTAAACCCGAAATGCAACTTCTAAATTCAAAAACAAATTAAAGAAAATTCTATAAATTGCAAAGCTTAGTTCTTTGAACTCGTATGATCATAGGCTTTGATGTGTATTAGTTTGGTCGAGTTTAGGGGATCAAAGGATTATGCGTGACCTGTTGTGCGTGCTGCATTTGGGAGGGAAGAGGATTAGAGGAGTGATTAGAGAAGGTTGGGAGGCTAATTAATTAATTATGTTAGTGGTTAATGACATATATATGTGTATAATCTTATAAAATGCATAATTTTTTCATACGAACTGAGAATTCAACGAAATAAGATGCTTGGAAGCATGTCAACGAGAGCTTCGCGATGAAACTGATTTGGAGAGATTTAGAGCTCGTTGCAATTTTTGGTGGAGGAAAATGTCAGATTCAGTCCATCGACATTCAACGTTATTTAGGCAAAAACAACCAATGTGACAAGTCTCTCGCTAAAATATTTTATTACGTTATTATAGATATGTTTAAACATATATTGATTGCCTGTGTTAATTTTTCTCTGTTAAATTTTTACAAATTGTTATACGGTGTCTGGTAGCTCACATCATAGTTGTTTGCAAACCCATGGATGAATTATTGATTTCTTGTGTTTTGTTGTGATTGATTTCTTGTGTTTTGTTGTGATTGTGAATTTGAGATATTTAACATTTTGAAAATAATGTTAATATGTTTATGGTAGTTGAAATGGGATAAATATCCATTTATAATTTGAACAGTGAATTTATTATCACTGATTTAAGTAAAATTGGCTAGTTAGAAAAATAATTGAACTGAATTGGTAATGATTAAATTCATGAATCGGCGCTGATTTAAATTTACAGTTTGTTCAATGAAAACCCCACATGGGTCTAGGGATGATATTTTATTTACTATCTCCCTTATATGTAGTTCGCATGATGATCGACTGATTAACAAAACGAAATAAGCGTCAATAAATCATTTGAAGTTTATATGAAAATAAATGCACACTAGATGTCATTTTGGATGCTAATAGTTGTTTACAACTATTATTGGATGTATATGATGAATGAAATCCATATGAATTAATTTATATGGATATTGGTTGAGATTTTATTCCAATCCGGAATAGATATGAATATTCTTTTTATAACATAATATTCAATGAAAACTGGAAGTTGGTTTCGATGTCCAATTTTGGATGGACACCAAGGAATGGTATTTTAAAATTTTGAGGCCGAGTTAAGCATATAAACACCATTTTAACTCGAATGGATTTTTCTATCGATTTTATTCATTTTTATAGCGAATATAGAGAAAAATGGATTTAAAAATCTGACGTTTTGATAATATTATTATTTTAAGATTACAATAATATTAGATGTACAATTTTGATTTAAAATTGAAATGGAAGTTGAATCGTTTTCAAACGAATTTATAAATGTTTTGTAAACTACATTTTTAAATGGAAATCGATGAAATATTATTATATATATTTAAATGGCTTGAATAGAACGCGTCGCGCAGAGACCATTCGTGAATTTCGACTATTAACTTCGAGTTGACGTGATAGGAGATCCGACCGTCGGATTCACCTAAAGTCGGAACCATTAGGTTCGTATCGAAAAGATCTTTCAAATGAATATAAGAGGTACAATTTTGAATGGTTAGATTTTAAAATACATCAAAATAAATATTCAAAAAGGTCGTTATGGATGCAATTCGGTGGCCAATATTGGAAAATGACTGTAAGGGCGTTAATAAAATTACTAAAAATGTGAATAAATTATGAAAGATCATAATAAATGATTTGGAAAGATTTTGGATTAAATATTCCAAGTTTTTAAAGATAAATATTATTTTATATGAAATTGTTTTTTTATAACTATAGAGAAAATCCAATGTTTTAATATAACGAAATGAATTGAAAATGGTTTTGGTATAACCAAAGATTTCCAACATATAATTTGGAAAAGAACCTGAATGAAAATAATCTTCGGATATCCCAATATTGGATTCCGTGATTATACGAGTATCGTTGAGGAATTTGGAAGATATTGATATTGTTATTTCAATACGATATCTGTTGATTTCAGGATTTGATATTGAACGTAAATTGACATAATTTCCATTTAAGATTTTATATTTAATTTCAAATTGGATTTGGGTTATTGTGAATGGTATCTTAAATAATATTGTTCTTAAACCCAATTGTAAAAAGGAATAAATCTTTTAAATAAGATTTAATGAAGTTTTCCCGTTTATTTAATTAAAATGGAATTGAATAGAGCTCGATTTAATACTAATCGAGATGAGCTTCTGTAAAGGAAGGTCTTTACTATTTATGGACTTTAAAAGGCTTTGCCATTATTTGATTTATAGTATTAGTCTGATATGGAAATTTATATCGATTATAAATTGTTTAGATTTCCATGAAGATTCCATATTAAATGGAAGATGATTTTGGGTTTATTATGAGCGATGCTTTAAATGACATTTATTCTTTAACCCCGTTAAAGACAGGAGTAATTACCTAAGTTGAGTAATCATTAAATAATAATTTTTGAGGTTAAAACTAATTCAGAGTTTTGAGGAATCTTTAATTAGGCTGAAATGTGAATGGGATAAATAAATTTATCAAATTCGAGAAGTATTCGAGAATGGAGTGCCATCGGTTTTACTCTATGCGATAGTTAAATCTTTAATTAGATTTGAGTGTTAAAGAGTAATTAAATTTACCAATAACAAAATGTGGGTTAAATATGGAGTACCACCAGTTTTTCTCCATGGGATGAATAGGTTTGGATTGGGATAAATGAAATAAATGATTACTTTGGTAAGGCTTGATAATCCCGACTAGTTTTATAAACCTTAATTTGGTTTAAAAAATGAAAAATATAATAAAATCTTTTGAAATGATATCCAAAGGAAGATTTAAACTACAAGTTTAAATGATATCATCTTTGAAAAAAATTAATGTGAACCTTTCCCCAAAGATATGAATATGTGTATAAAAGAATATTCAGGATCAGAATAAGATGTGTGTTATCTTTGTGTATTTATCACATGATTATAAAAGTGCGCCATTTATTCAGAAAGATAGGGTTTAACCCATTTTGAATAATTGTTATGACGGTTAAAAGTCGATGATATTGAAGACGGAGCAAGACCGACAATCTTCACATAGAATGGATTACTACTGATCACTTTGATTGGAGTTGCTGCCTTGAAGGTGTTATAGTGGTAGTTGTCCGGACGTACTTGTTAATTGTATGGATATGCAAGACCTCTCTCCTGTATTAGACATACGGGATGAGGAATGTGACACCCTATGTCAGTTAATGTCACTCTTTATTAGAATGCATTAAGTTCCGTGAAGCGTTATAGGTAAACAGAAACAGAATCTCACAAGAAAGATATATAAAATAGCAGCGGAAATTTAAAACTTTATTATTATTATTTTCCAATAGAAAATATCGTAGTCTCAAATCCAGTTACATCATCAAACTAAAATACTGGAACCAAATACATTAAACAAAAACATCTGTCTTGCTCTAAAAACCATCAATGTACAGAAATGAAAAAAAATCATAATCTGCATAAGTAGCCATAACAAAGTAGACAAATAGTCGAAGTAATACATCAAAGCAGATCCAGATCCAAGTAGAAATAGAAGAGAGAGAAAGTCCTCATCACGCCTGAGCGTTCCTACCCCGAGAACCTGGGGGGAAGGAAAGAGAGAAAAGGAAACAAAACGGGTCAAACATAAAGTATGGCAAGTCCAGTGACTTAGCATATAATTAAGTAAAAGTATCAGGACATGCAAATAAACTGGATAAGAGATAACATAAACATATAACAGGCATAAACAGGACAAACAAGATAAACAGAATGAACAGGATTAACTATGCTTCTCAAATACGTTCCCTACATTGATACTAGTATACAGGACTTATGACAGAATTAGGTGTTCCCTAACATAACAGAAAGAAGAATGATCCGAACATAAACATAATGTTAGTTTTAGGTGTACTCTAGTTTCATAATGGGTTTTACCCCCCAAAAGAAATAATAGGTACCTCAACAGAATATAACGGGTGTTACCCAAAACAGAAATAACTGGTACCCCAACAGAATATAACGGGTGTTACCCAAATGGAAATAATGGGTATATCAATTGAAATAGATAGAACTAAATGTACCCTAATTACTACCCCCAAGCGATCGGCTCCCTAATGCGTAAGTACCCTGTGTCAGCCCCACAGTAGGGTGTATTACTTCCTAAAGTGGCAACTTATAGAAGGTCACAGACCTATTTTGTAATAACCCGGAAATCTGAGCCAATTAAAAATTTTTATTTTGGCAATTTTAGTGAATTTTGAATATTTAAAATGAATTATTTTAAATAATGTGACGACCTCATTTCCCGTACAGACGGTGACAAGGGTAATCTTTGGTATATAACACAGAAACAGATAATAGCATAAAAAATTAAATAAATACACCAGATAATGTACAATAGAATACACTGGATAAACGTAATCATCAGAGTTACACAGTATACAGGATCATACTTAGTACAAATACAGTTCAGCTATACATAAATGTCTACAGCGGAAACAAACAAAATATGTACAATAGGATCTGAATAGCATAAAAAGAGATAAATAATAGAATCCATCTTCAGCTCCAGCTATCCAGAAAGAGCCAGCTAAACCTGAATACAAGGCTGCCCGTGTAGAAAAAGGAGCACCCGAGTTTGAAAGTGAAACAAACTACGAGTCAGTCATGCGACTGGTATGAGAAATCTACTCAACACATTTATAATATGGCCAATCACAAGACCACGCCACTTTCGTGGAACGAGTTTACTCCATTGGATTGCCAGTGCTTTAAAAACAAATCTTTCTTTTAAACATCGCAATGCTTTTTATAAAAATGAAACCATTATAAGACTCAGTTCCCATCACACAATGCAACGCAAACCGGAGGATAGAGTTTTTACCTTATAATGGCCAAGATATGCTTGATACGAATAAAACAAAAGCATTTGATATTACTACTAGTGTTTATATGTTTCAAAAACAATTTCAAATCATAACTATCAATCATAGACGGCATGGGTACCATATATCATGTCGCCATATATATATATACACACAATCAAAACCGCACGGTCACGTATTTGGAAATTGGATTTCCGTCATGAACCAAGGCAAAAGATAGTCCTTACCGACTTCGAGACAATCTAGCCCATGTCTCCGGAAGAGCCGCAACTGCTCTTGGAGCGACAGGGCCGGTCCACACGGAGTGGATTATAGTGCCTGAACAATACGTTTCTCCGCCCTTGGGGGCGTAAATGAGCCAACAAATGACTCCATCGGACCCGGATCGTCCGATCAAACCGAGGCACCTCGCAACAGTAACAACCACATAAGTCAAACTCGTCAGGGCGTGTGAAACCACTGACGCCACTTCTAGCTAGAAAGAAACGCATGCTCTCCCTGAGGTCCTCTCCCGTTTCTGGTTCATACCGGGGTGTGAGGTTCGCGAATTCACGTTATACACAAAGCTACGCCACACAGGCGGGGCTTTGATCATCACCACAAGACTTTTCTTTTCAATAGAAGCCCTGATCATTGCATCTTAGTATGCCACACAGGCAATTCACACCGTACAACTGATGGCTATCAATCACACATAATAAATTCCAATGTCAGACACACTGTCCATTTGCAAGTCTGTTCTGGGTCTAAATGAAACCAGAGGCACTAAATACCTCGCAAACCCATCGATCACCACGTAAGTCTGGACGATCACCACTCATTGTCCATATTTCGGGATGCCTCCCAATCAGGACCTCGGTTGCCATCCAAACGAGGTGAAGATCTCCGGTCTTCGACCACCGTCTTCATCTTCGATTTCTTATCGTCGATTCAGTTATTCAGAATGGGATAAACCCAGTCTTTCTGAACAACTCGCGTATATAATAAACAAGTGCAACACTAACATACACACGCATCATTTCAATTCATTAGTCACTAACCGTCAATCAGTAAGAGAACGATTTTCCAAATATTAACCCCGAAGGCCGAAACCAACATCAGATCAACACCCAGGAAACCATTCGACTTAGCCAACCTTCAGTTAAGTTCTAAATCACATCCATATCGTTTATAATATTTTATAACGATTTATCGCTATTTTTATTTATTTTAAAATAGCCAATTTATTCAAAACGACGCTTCGGGCCATAACGCGTCCGTGGCGCTGTTTTTCTTCAGATTTGATTTACACATATCTGAAAATCTAACTGTTGGATCTTCACAAAATTTACATCATTAGAAAGATCTTTTCAAAACGAATCCAACGGTTCCAGTTTCGGGAAAATCCGACGGTCGGATCTCCCGGTATAATCGTTTGAAGTTTCGATTTCAAAATACGAACTGCAGCGTCGTTATTCGATTATATATAATTATATTTATATATATATAAATATAATTGATTCTGGCGTTGTTTTTCTTCAGATTTGAATTAAACATTCCAGACAATCCAACCGTTGGATTTTTACAAATTTGGTGCCGTTGGAAAGATATTGCCAAAGCGAACCCAACGGTTGCGATTTCAGGAAAATCCGATGGTCGGATCTCCCGGTATAATCATTTGGAATCACGGTTTCAAAATACGAACTGCAGCGTCGTTATTCGATATATTTTAATTCTATTTATATAAATATATCGATTCTTCGATTTCAAAGCTATATTCTTTTCATACATTTGATAAAAATGATATTTTTATCTAACTGTGTTCTATTTCAACACTTCACTATATTTAGCAATTCATGTATATAATAAAAATGTGATTTTTATTGTAAAATAATTCATTTCAAAACACTATTATTTTATATAGTTTATATAGGTAATAAAAATGGGAATTTTATTATAAAACAATTTCTTTCAAAGCAAGCTTATTTTATATAGTTCATATAGATGATAAAAATGTGATTTTTATTATAAAACAATTTATTTCAAAATATGAATACCATTCAACACATGAATTTCAATTCAACGAATGAATATCGATTCAGCACATGAAGGCTTTCTATTCAACGAATACATATAGTTTATATATATCGATAAAAATGTGATTTTTATATTTAAAACACGAATACCATTCAACACATGAATTTCAATTCAACGAATGAATATCGATTCAACACATGAAGGTTTTCTATAGTTTCTATATATAGATAAAAATGTGATTTTTATATTTAAAACACGAATACCATTCAACACATGAATTTCAATTCAACGAATGAATATCGATTCAACACATGAAGGTTTTCTATAGTCTCTATATATAGATAAAAATGTGATTTTTATATTTAAAACACGAATACCATTCAACACATGAATTTTAATTCAACGAATGAATATCGATTCAACACATGAAGGTTTTCTATAGTTTCTATATATAGTTAAAAAATGTGATTTTTATATTTAAAACACGAATACCATTCAACATATGAATTTCAATTCAACGAATGAATATCGATTCAACACATGAAGGCTTTCTATTCAACGAATACATATAGTTTCAACAAATGAAAATAATTCAAACACATGAATATTATTCAAAATTTCGGCAGCATAACGGCAGGGTAGTTAAAACCGGGACCGTCCCTAGTACGGCTCCTCGCTCTACCTTAAAACCTCGCGGTTTTTGACAATGGGGAATCACGCATCTAGTTCGCACGCAGGCGGCATGTATATTTTTATTTCATTTCCACAAACTAATCCTATGTGGTTTCAACCAAATATTTCTCAACCATAAATGGGTATTTTTCAACCACAATCAATCAATATCAACCACAAACAATTTCAATCAACCATTCGCTATCAATCAATTTTCACACCGATCATAACCAATAAATATCGTCCATGGTTTGTGAACGAGGGGCGTATATATATATATATATATATATATATATATATATAGCAATTCACTTCTATTTCAACACATATACAATTTTTACAACGCATATATAACTTATACATCGAACGTACAACTTATACAACACTTATACGTGAGGTGTACAACGCTTATATAACTCATACATCGACTATATAATTTATACATCGTCGTTTTCCATATCGTTTATAAATTAGAAATCTCACATTGGGTTCCACTCCACCAAAAATAGCAGAAGGCTCAGAAAAATATGCGGTCTCTTCTAAAATGTAGAAGACGTCCACACGAGTCCACTGTCTCTTGTTTCACTGAATTTCGATAACACAGCAAAAAGATATGATTTTTCAAAGTTTGCAACGGTTTAAAGGTGTTAAAACTGTTGAAAATATATATAGTCGTACCTCAGCTGAAAGGTTCAAAACTAGGTTTGGATTTATCTCGAAATCCGTGTAGCTATTCATCGATCGGCCTTCGCAGCGTCGAAGGGGAAGGAGAGGCGCTGGTTCGCCAGAGGTGGGGTCCAGCTCGGTGGTCCCAGGAGGCGGCGGCGGCGAATTGAAGTCGTCGACTTCTAGGCGTCGATTCTCACTCCACAGGCCACGAAAAATTCCAAACTTTATATGGATTTGAAGATCTCGAGAAGGTCTTCAAAAAGTTCAACTGTGGCACGAGCTAATTCGGCGTGGATTGATCGGAAAATGAGCTGGCATCGATCGGGGAGAGAGAAAATTAGATTTTTTTTTTATATAAAAATTTTGATTGGCCAGTGGGTTTTAAAGGGGTTTTATGACACGACCACCAATCTAAACCCAACAACTGTCGTCCCTAGTGTTTTACCCCCATTTCGAACACAATGGGATATGTTTTGTAGGCCCATTCGACTGTTTCAGTCAGTTTCCATTCAATTTAAAATATATAACATTCAAAATTCGATTTGAACGTACATTTCAATTTGCCAGGGCCACAAACTGATTCGAAAAATTCCAGAAAAATAAATCTGGCTATGTTTTGACGATACGGTCCCAACAAAACTAGTTTCATCGAATTCTGAGACCGTTTGCAAAAAGGCCCATTTCTGGTCGATCCAATTTAACTATAATTGACCAAAACACGTTTTCCTTTGCCACGCTCACATACTAGATTCAAAAATTATGAAATTTGAAACCTAGTAATAACTTCACATCCCGGATCCAACAAAAGTGGTTTCGTCGAATTCCGACGTCGTATGCAAAATGGCCAATTTCACGGGCTATATAAATTCCATAGCGACCTTTCAGAAAATTCATTTGGCCATAACTTTTGCTTTCTGCTATGAAAATTCGATTTTTCAGATTTGTTAGAAAGGTATTCACTAACAGATTTAAATATTTTTGGTTTCGCTCAAATCCGTTTTGTTTTGCACCCGGTATAGTCCGACAAAGTTTGAATTCAATTTTTGAAACTGCAGCGCCATTCCATGCCATGTTTATAATTATAATTAATTATATTCGTTTTCAAACGTCGATTCAAGCTCACTTTTCATTGCTATTATTTAAAATATTTATTTTAAATATTTAAAACCCATTATTCTAGCCAATTTAAAAAATTTAAATTGGTTCAGATTTTCTGGGTCGTTACAAATAATAACGACGAGAAATTTATTTTGAATAGAATTAGAACATATATATTTATATACTTCGTCGTTAGAATATAAATATTTATTTATAAATATAAAAGGAATTGAATATGGCGCGGTAGTTTGAAAATTCGATTTCAAAATTCAAATGAATGTACAGGATTCAAAAAAAAAACCGGATTTTAACGAAACCAAAAATATTTGAATCTAATTGAGAATATCTTTCCAGCAAATCCGAAAAATTAAGATTTCATAGCGGGAATCAAAAGATATGTCCAATTGAAATTTCAGAATAGTCGCTATGGAATTCTAGCCCTTAAAAATGGAAATTTTGCAAATGACCTCGGTTTTCGACCAAAACCACTTGTGTTGGATCCGTGATGTCAAGTTATTGCTAGGTTTCAAAATTCGTAATTTTTCGAATCAATATGTGAGCGTGGCAAAGGAAAACGCGTTTGACCAGTTTCAGTTGATTTTAATCGACTGGAAAAAGGCCATTTTTCAAACGGTCTCAGAATTCGATGAAATTAGTTTTGTTAGGACCGTATCGTCAATACGAAGTTAGAAAATATTTTTCGAGAATTTTTAGAGTCCGTATGTGGCCCCGATAAATTGAAAAATGCGTTTAAATTCAATATATAGATTTATATTTTGATTTTGATGAAAACTTTTCGAAATGATCGAATCAGCTTGCGATACATATCCCATTGTGTTCGGAATGGGGGTAATTAGCTATGGACGACAGTCGGTGGGCTTGATTTCGAGTTAGAAATAAAAAGTTGCTTTTTGAAATTTTAAAATAATAAAATATATATTATTTATATAACTTCCTACCCTCCTCTCTCTCTCTCTCTTCATTATAAATCGGAAACAAAATAAAAAAAAGAGAGGAGGAGCTCGATGGCGCCACCCCCCAAAGCCCCGACGCGCCGCTAGGGAGGAACGCCGCGCCCCACCGCCGGCCTCCCCATCGCTCCCTCCCCCTCCAATAGCCGGCGCCCCCTCCCCTCACTTCTTTCTCATCTGAAAACCGCCTCTGGCCACGCCGCTATGGATGACTTGTTTGTTTGGTTGATGTGTTGTGAAATTTGATTGTGTGACGTGGAATGAAATAAAATATTTTATAGTGGAAAATATTTTATAGTTAAAAATATGATTTTTAACGTGTATATAAAATGAATAGTAATAAACCAATCGAACGATTTGTTTATATACACTGATTTGACTGATATTGATTGGGACGGTATATTTTACACATCGCCCAACTGCACAAATAAAATCTGTGTTTGTTGATTTGAAACCCCACACGGGTATTGGGATGATATTTGACGTATACTAATCCCGATTGTTTAGTTGTATGTCAATCGATGGGTTGACAGACCGTGTAAGCGTTAATTATTTATATTTAATGCTTATGCAGTTGTGTGGTGCACTCTTGATGATGGTTGATTATTTATCGTTGCTATTATATACATGTGTTGTAGAAAATCCATATAATTAACATTATATGGTAATTGATTGGGCCTCATTCCAATATAGAAAATAAATTCATGTGTTTAATAGAAAGTAAATTCATGTGTTGAATTGAAAAATATTCATGTGTTGAATTGAATAAACACTCATGTGTTGAATAAAAGCCGTGTTGATTAGATTGACGCCATTTTGACGTGAACGATATTTATATCGATTTTATTCATTTTTCAATGAATATTAAAAGTGATTTCAAAATTCGAATTAAATTGAAATTCGAATTAAATTGAAGTGAATTGAAATTCGAATTAAATTGAAATGAATTGAAATTCGAATTAAATTGAAAAGAATTGAAATTCGAATTAAATTCAAATGAATTGAAATTCAAATTAAAGTGAATAGATTTGAAATTCGAATTAAATTGAAATGAATTGAAATTCGAATTAAAGTGAATTGAAATTCGAATAAATTGAAATGAATTGAAATTAGAATTAAAGTGAATAGATTTGAAATTGATTTGAAATGAAATTAAAACGAATTTATATTGAAAAATTCAATTTTGATTTGAATTTGAAAAGGAAGTTGAAATCGTTTTGAAAACGAATTTAAACGATTTATAAAATACGTTTTGAAAGGAAATCGATGAAATATATATAATATATATATTATATATATAGAATGGCCTGAATTGAACGCGCCGCGCCGCGGCAGTTCGTGAATTTTGACCATTGACTTCGAATGGATATTACGGGAGATCCGACCGTCAGATTCTCCTAAAACCGGAACCATTGGGTTCGTATCGAAAAGAACTTTCAAATGAATATTAGAAATTTGAATTCTAACGGTTGGATTTGGAATTATGTCCAAATCAAATTTGAAAAAGGTCGCTGTAAGTGCAGTTCGATGGCCGTTGATGGAAATCGACTGTACGGGCCTGGATAAAATTATTAAAAATAGTAATAATTTGTGTAAAATCATAAGAAATGATTTGTGAAGAATTGGGATGAAAAACTCCATATTTGAAAAGATAAGAATAGATTTTTATCGAAATGAACTAGTTTTGAACTAGAATAATAATTTATTTATTTTTAAAATAAATAAATTGGATTTGAAATGGTTTTGAAAATAACCAGGATTTCCAATAATTGAATTGGAATGGATTTGAATCGAAATCATCTTCGGAATAGCTCAATGTTGGATTTTGTGATTATACAGATATTGTTATGGGAATTTGAAAGATATATTTATATCGTTATTTCCAATACGATATTTGTTGGTCGTAGAAGTTGATATTGAATATAAGCCGATATTTTTTCTATTCAGAGTCTTGTATTTAATATCAAATGTGATTTGAGTTTGTCGTGAATGGTGTCTTCATTAACACTGTTCTTGAACCCAGTTGAGAAAAAGATTAAATCTTTTTATTTAAGATTTAATGAAGTGTACCAATTAAATGGAATTTAATTAGAATTGAATTTGAATTGATTTTTGGGTTTATCGTGAACGGTGTTTTAAATAACACTTGTTCTTTAACCCGATAATTAATGGAATGTGATTTTGGGTTGTCGTGAACGGTATCTTCAATAGTACTGTTCTTAGACCCAACGGAGTTAAGAAAATCAGAAACTAACTGGAGATTAGTTAAGTTGAATGGTTTCTTGGGTATTGATCTGATGTTGGTCTCGGCCTTCGGGGTTAATATTTAGGGAATTGCTCACTTGCTATTTTATGGCTAAAGGCTGATAGAATGGAATGTGATTTTGGGTTTATCGTGAACCGTGTTTTAAATGACATCGGTTCTTTAACCCAGTTAAAGATTAAAACTAAGTGGAGTTTTAATGAATCTTTAATTAGATTGGAAAGATCGAGAATGGAGTATCACCAGTTTTGCTCCAGGTGATAGTTAAATCTTTAATTAGATTTGAACGAGAAATGTTAATTGAATTTACCGATAACACCGTGGTGTTAGATATGAAGTATTACCAGTTTTACTTCACGGGATGAATAGGTTGGGATTGGGAAATTAAAACAAATGATTACTTCGGTAAGGTTCGTTAATCCCGGCTAGTTTGGATAAACCATAATTTGGTTTGAATTGATATTCAAAAGAAGATTAAAGAATAAATTTGAGGAATTTATCTTTGATAAAATTAATGGGAACCTCTCCCTAAGAATGTGAAATTTAACAACTAACTGAAGATTAGTTAAGATGAATGGTTCCCTGTGTATTGATCTGATGTTGGTTTCGGCCCTCGGGGTTAATATTTGGGGAATTGTTCTCTTACTAATTTACGGTTAGTGACTGATGAACTGGAATGAGGCGTATGTTGTGTTTGTGTAACACTTGTTTTATTATATATGCGAGTTATTCGGAAAGACCGGGTTTATCCCATTCTGAATAACTGAAACGACGATTAGTCGAAGATGAAGACGGTGGTCGAAGACCGGAGGTCCTCACGTCGTTTGGGTAATTACTGGTGATCTTGATTGGGTTGTACACCCAAGAGGAGGGAATCAGTTAGTGATCGTCCAGACGTACTTGGAGATCGATGGATATGCGGGGTACTAGGTGCCTCCGGTTTTGTTCAGACCTAGAAAGAACTTGTAAATGGACTGTGTGTCTGACATTGGATTTTATTCTGTGTGATTGATTTCTATTAAATATATATCTATTTGACGGCGGAGAATTTATTCTCTTGCTTAACGCCCTTCTCTGAGACGTACGAGCTCAGGGGTTATATATTGATGGATATCAAACACATGGAGTGAATTGCCTGTGTGGCATGCCTAAGTGGAAATTGATCAAGGCTTCTGTTGAAAAGCAAAGTCTTGTGGTTGATGATCAAAGCACGGCCTGTGTGACATAGTTTTGTGTAGCGTTGATTCACGAGCCTCACACCCCGGTTGTGAACCAGAAACGCGAGAAGGACCTCAGGGAGGACATGTGTTTCTTTCTAGCTAGAAGTGGCTTCAGTGGTTTTACACGCCCTGACGAGTTTGACTTATGTGGTTGTTGTTGTTGCGAGGCGCCTCGGATATATCGGTGACTATGTGAAGCCGATGGAGTCATTTGTTGGCTCATTGACGCCCCAAAAAGCGGGGAAACGCAGTGTTCAGGCATTTTAATCCACATCGGTGGAATGGCCCTGTCGCTCCAAGGGTCACTCGAGCTTTGATCCTAAGACACGGGCTAGAGCGTCTCGAATCGGTAGAGGACTACCTTTTCCTCGGTTCACAGATGGAAACCCAACTTCCAATACATGACATTTGCAGTTTTGATTGTAGAGCCTAGTATGACGACATGATATATGGTACCCATGCCGTCTATGATTGATACTTACGATTGAAATTGTTTTATACACTATACACTTATAGTAATATCAAAATAATCTGTTTTTAAATGTATCAAGCATTCTTTGGCTATTATAAGGTAAAACCCTATCGTCCGGCTTGCGTTGCATTGTGTGATGGGACCTGGGTCTTATAATAGCTTCATTTTCTTTATTTAGCATTGCGCTATTGTTTTATGCATTGGTATTCTTGGGAGGAAACCCGTTCCGTGTTAAACGGCGTGGTCCCTTGATTTACCTAACTTTAAGATAAAGATTAATAACTGTTTTAGTTCTCACACCAGTCACTTGACTAACCTGGAGTTTATTGTTTTAACCTAAACTCTGGGTGCCCTTATTTTGACACGGGCAGCTAGTAGTTTTGGTTTTGCAGATTTATATTCACAGGAACCTGGTTTACAGCTGGAATGATATCCGGAAAGCTCTGTATCCGTATATCTCTTCTAATTGTGTTTTGCATTATTTTCCGCTGCAGTAATGTAATTTAAATCTCTGATATTTTCCATGTAATATTTATTCATACTCTATATATTCTAGTATTCTGATGTAATTGTTGTAATAAACTATGAAATGTTCTTCTGTCTGCATTCTTTTGTGTGTGCTTCTCAAAGTATCCGCTCTTTCCTTCACGGGGAAGTTACGGGTTTTTACTGGTTGGTATCAGAGCTTTGGTTTACAAAGCTCAGAGAACAAGACACATTAGAACCATACGAAAGAATTCATCAGAGATTGGATTAGTAATATCCAATGAGAATGACTCTTTAGAGATGGGATCGGTAGTATCTTAGAACGAGTGTGAAGAGTATATTTTTGAATTGAAAACAATTTTTGTTTTGAAAATTTAAATCGAATTATTCGTATTTGAATATTTATTTATATTGATTTGGACTATCCAGTATATAAAGATTTTGTGTATACGTCTGATCCGCGTGTATTCAAAGTTTTAATATATTGGGTAGATATAGAATCACACTCTAGTCGCCCGGAGATGAAACTATTGATGACTGTACAGCATCAGTCATTTGGGTTCGAGTTTCGAAGGTGTGATATTTATATATTTCCATTAGACTGGTGTGAGAACCAAAGCTAGATAGGGCTTATTGTTGTGATTTGGCATCAAAAATCGGATTTTTTGACTATGTATCAAAATTATGAATTTGAAATGATAATCAACAAATTGATTGCTGGTTGTGTTGTTTGATTATTTGTTGATTAATTAAAATGTTGAACCTTTAGCCAAATTTAACCAAAAAGTGAGTTGTATTGAAAAGTTGTTGCATTTGCATGCATATACATGTACTTACATTGAACAGGTCATAGCAAGGAGGCTAGAGCAGAAGAATAAAATTGTTTACCCGACAAATAGGTACATGTTTACAAATTTCTTGGGTTTTGATGATTTTATGAGCCGATTGGCTGTTTCTTTTTCTTTTTGGATTGATGAGGGCCATGGGAGGCTATTTGAAATATCCCGAAGTCCTCGGTGCAGAATAGGTTATGGCGAAATTTTTCGAAAATTTAGGGTGTTAGCCAAATTTTTGAAAAATTTGAAAAGTTCCTAGAAACTGAGAAGTTGAGGAACTTAAGCCGTAATGAAAACAATGGAAGTTGAGTCGATTAGTTAAACAACTTTAGGCTTCGTTCCTTTTCGGGGACGAAAAGTTTTAAGTGGGGGAGATTGTAATAACCCGGAAATCTGAGCCAATTTAAAAATTTTATTTTGGCAATTTTAGTGAATTTTGAATATTTAAAATGAATTATTTTAAATAATAACGTCGAGAAATTTATTTTGAATAGAATTAGAACGTATATATTTATATACGTCGTCGTTAGAATATAAATATTTATTTATAAATATAAAAGGAATTGAATATGGCGCGGTAGTTTGAAAATTCGATTTCAAAATTCAAACGAATGTACATGATTCAAAATAAACCGGATTTTAACGAAACCAAAAATATTTGAATCTAATTGAGAATATCTTTCCAATGAATCCAAAAAATTGAAATTTCATAGCGGGAATCAAAAGATATGTCTAGTTGAAATTTCAGAATGATCGCTATGGAATTCTGGCCCTTAAAAATGGAAATTTTGCAAACGACCTAGATTTTCGACGAAACCACTTGTGTTGGATCCGTGATGTCAAGTTATTGCTAGGTTTCAAAATTCGTAATTTTTCGAATCAATATGTGAGCGTGGCAAAGTAAAACGCGTTTGACCAGTTTTAGTTGATTTTAATCGACTGGAAAATGGCCATTTTTCAAACGGTCTCAGAATTCGATGAAATTAGTTTTGTTAGGACCGTATAGTCAATACAAGTTAGAAAATATTTTTCGAGAATTTTTAGAGTCCGTATGTGGCCCCGAAAATTTGAAAAGTGCGTTTAAATTCAATATATAGATTTATATTTTGATTTTGATGAAAACTGTTCGAAACGATCGAATCAGCTTGCGATACATATCCCATTGTGTTAGGAATGGGGGTAATTAGCTATGGACGACAGTCAATGGGCTTGATTTCGAGTTAGAAATAAAAAGTTGCTTTTTGAAATTTTAAAATAATAAAATATATATTATTTATATAACTTACTACCCTCCTCTCTCTCTCTCTCTTCATTATAAATCAGAAAAAAATAAAAAAAATAGGAGGACCTCGATGGCGTCCCCCCCCCCCAAAGCCCCGACGCACCGCCAGGGAGGAACGCCGCGCCCCATCGCACCCTCCCCCACCAGTAGCCGGCCCCCCTCACTTCTTTCTCCTCTGAAACCCCCTCTGGCCACGCCCGGACCCACCGTCGTCTAGCCTGACCTTGCCACCGCCTCAGGCACCTGTTCCGACCACCAGCGCCCCTCTCCTCTGCCTCCGACCACCCGTGGGTCCCTCCACAGCCCCAAACCCATATAAAACAGCCCTCTTTCAAACATTAGCCTCCACCACCAGAAAAATCCGATTTTTAATAAGGTGAGTGATTATATTTTCCTATATATTGTTTTTATGCTATTGTGTTATAAAAATAAAAATAAACAAATCAGTTCTTATATTAAACAACATTGTTTATTAAAGAATGGAAATTTATATATTTTCGTTTGTTAAAGATTCGATTTTCATTTGTAAAATATTTGTTTTTTTACATGAAGGGAGAAAATAAAAATGAGATTTTTTATCTATGAAAAATAGCGGTCAAAATATAACTTTTATTTTTAAAGTAGCACCATAAAAATGTGATCTTTTTAATATGAGCATCGTTTTAAAAAGATGATTTTTATCTTATAAGGAGTGTTATAAAAATGTGATTTTTATATAGTAGAAATAATACAAATGTGATTTTTATATAGTAGAAATAATAAAGATGTGATTTTTATAAAGTAGAAATAATAAAGATGTGATTTTTATATAGTAGAAATAATAAATATGTGATTTTTATATAATGTAGAGTAATAAAGATGTGATCTTTATAGAAGTAGCCATGTAAAAAAATATGATTTTTTTATTATATAGATAATAAAAATTCGATTTTTATATCATAGGAAGAATAAAAATATGATTTTTATTTATGTAGAGTAATAAAAATATAATTTTTATTATATTACTAGCAATGTAAAAATATAATTTTTATCTATATAGTAGCGATGTAAAAATAGAATTTTTATCTATATAGTAGCGATGTAAAAATAGAATTTTTATCTATATAGTAGCGATGTAAAAATAGAATTTTTATCTATATAGTAGCGGTATAAAAATATGATTTTTATATACATAGCAACAATATAAAAATGTGATTTTTATATATGTAGTGGCTACGGACGATGAAATTGACAAAAGGCGAGCACAACGAAGATTTTCTACATATGAAGAATCGTGGCGTTTGGTTTAGCTCTTGGTGAGAACTCCTCACTTTTATTTTTATTTCTAGTTGAAATATATACTAGGATGCAGACGGTGCTTAGTTGCACCCGACACCCGTCGTCCACAGACCATGGATGACTTGTTTGTTTGGTTGCTGTGTTGTGAAATTTGATTGTGTGACGTGGAATGAAATAAAATATTTTATAGTGGAAAATATTTTATAGTTAAAAATATGTTTTTTAACGTGTACATAAAATGAATAGTAATAAACCAATCGGACGATTTGTTTATATACACTGATTTGACTGATATTGATTGGCACGGTAAATTTTACACATCGCCCAACTGCACAAATAAAATCTGTGTTTGTTGATTTGAAACCCCACACGGGTATTGGGATGATATTTGACGTATACTAATCCCGATTGTTTAGTTGTATGTCAATCGATGGGTTGACAGACCGTGTAAGCGTTAATTATTTATATTTAATACTTATGCAGTTGTGTGGTGCACTCTGGATGATGGTTGATTATTTATCGTTGCTATTATATACATGTGTTGTAGAAAATTCATATAATTAACATTATATGGTAATTGATTGGGCCTCATTCCAATATAGAAAATAAATTCATGTGTTGAATAGAAAGAAAATTCTTGTGTTGAATTGAAAAATATTCATGTGTTGAATAGAATAAACATTCATGTGTTGAATAAAAGTCGTGTTGATTATTTTGATGCCATTTTGACGTGAACGATATTTATATCGATTTTATTCATTTTTCAATGAATATTGAAAGTGATTTCAAAATTCGAATTAAATTGAAATGAATTGAAATTCGAATTAAATTGAAGTGAATTGAAATTCGAATTAAATTGAAATGAATTGAAATTCGAATTAAATTGAAAAGAATTGAAATTCGAATTAAATTCAAATGAATTGAAATTCGAATTAAAGTGAATAGATTTGAAATTCGAATTAAATTGAAATGAATTGAAATTCGAATTAAATTGAAATGAATTGAAATTCGAATAAATTGAAATGAATTGAAATTAGAATTAAAGTGAATAGATTTGAAATCGATTTGAAATGAAATTAAAACGAATTTATTTTGAAAAATTCAATTTTGATTTGAATTTGAAAAGGAAGTTGAAATCGTTTTGAAAATGAATTTAAACGATTTATAAAATACGTTTTGAAAGGAAATCGACAAAATATATATATAATATATATATATATTATATATATATATATAATGGCCTGAATAGAACGCGCCGCGCCGCGGCAGTTCATGAATTTCGACCATTGACTGCGAATGGATATTACGGGAGATCCGACTGTCGGATTCTCCAAAAACCGGAACCGTTGGGTTCGTATCGAAAAGAACTTTCCAATGAATATTAGAAATTTGAATTCTAACGGTTGGATTTGGAATTATGTCCAAATCAAATTTGAAAAAGGTTGCTGTAAGTGCAGTTCGATGGCCGTTGATGGAAATCGACTGTACGGGCCTGGATAAAATTATTAAAAATAGTAATAATTTGTGTAAAATCATAAGAAATGATTTGTGAAGAATTGGGATGAAAAACTCCATATTTGAAAAGATAAGAATAGATTTTTATCGAAATGAACTCGTTTTGAACTAGAATAATAATTTATTTATTTTTAAAATAAATAAATTGGATTTGAAATGGTTTTGAAAATAACCAGGATTTCCAATAATTGAATTGGAATGGATTTGAATCGAAATCATCTTCGGAATAGTTCGATGTTGGATTTCGTGATTATGCACATATTGTTATGGGAATTTAAAAGAAATATTTTTATCGTTATTTCCAATACGATATTTGTTGGTCGTTGTAACACCCCACGTCCATTAATGTCACTCACAAAGGGAATGCATTAATTTCCATGGAGCATTTTAAGTGAATATAGAACAGAAAATCACAACAAGACAGATATAAAGCAGTACTTGGAAATTTAAAACTTTATTTCATTGCAGCGGAAAACACATATGTTTGGTTACATCATCAAAACCATAAACCAAAGTCAAGTACATCATTTCCATCTTGATAAAACAAAGTACATAAACTGAAAGACATAATCCCCAACATCAAAATAGCCCTAAATAAAGAGAAGCTGAACTTTACTTCAGTGATCCAAGCAATCTTCTAAAAGCAGTCCAAAATCAAGCTCCACTGGTGCTAGTTCCAACCTGAGCACCTAGGGGGGAAAGGAAAGAGATGGAAAAAATGGGGGTCAGACATAAAGTCTTGCGAGTGCGATAATTCTAACAATATAATTAACAAAATAACTAGGCTAAGGCATAAGTTGGAAAATAAGGAAATGATCATGAACCATTGAGTATGACAGAGTAAACAAGGAAACAAGATGAACAACGATATTGTTAAAGCGCACCTAACCCACTAAGATAAATTTACTAAACTACACCAACACTATAGGATAATTGCTATACTGCACCGCCACTAGTATACTGCACCACCACTAGTCGCCCTAAGGTTGATCCCGCATACAGACTTAATAATAATATTGATAGTTTCGTGCACCCCTAGTTGCCTTCATAGGTGTCGTCTGCCCCTATCTCCACTAGGTGTACCCACTACCCCCAAGCGATCAACTCCCTAACTCGTAGATACCCGTGTTGGCCCCACAGTGGGGTGTATCACTCCCCAAAGTGGCAACCCGATACCACCAAGAATGCACGGCTTATACCTACACGATGCAACAACGTCTTACCTACCAGCCCGGGTCCACACACGCATATGAACCCGTTAGACTTGCGTTGCCACCGCTAACCCGGTTTGGCCTCTTACAGTCAAGCCCAGTATGCGTGTCCCGTCCTCGACATGGATCGAGCCTACAAAGATACGTATGGGTTACTGGTTGAAACGGGCCCCCATTACTTGACACAAGCCATCCACCTAAGCTTGGTCCCCTCTAGTACATCCCACTTAACCCACTTCTTATTCATGTTTCAATTTTGGTTAACTATTTCTAATCGTATTTCCAAATGCCACCCAAGGCACCCACTAGATTTCACATGCCACCCAAGGCACCCACTTAACCCCCTCATGTCCCACTACATGCTTATCTGGTTAAGTGTTTCTTAATTCATTAAGACCGTAACCTCATAAAGACCTCTCACATTAGACTGACATTTGTGGCAGTTGGATTTGTCGGGCGGGTCCGGGCAGTCTTACACCACAAAAGAGCCTAACCTCATGTCTTTACAACTGTTACGTATTTAGTTTGTGCCTAAGACCTCTCACATTAGACTGGCATTTGTGGCAGCTGGATTTGCCGGGCGGGTCCGGGCAGTCTTACACCACAAAAGAGCCTAACCTCGTGTCTTAGACGATTAATTACTCCTAATTAATCATTCCCCAAATTTGAATTACTTTCCCTATTCAAATTATCAATCAATTCCAAATTTAACGATATCCATAATTGACTCAATTATGTCCATCCATTTATGGTATGTAAAATAATACCAATTTTCACCATAATTATATTTTATGCCTTTTAAATATTTTTAATATTATCCCCTTTTTCTCCATGTAGTACGTTTGTTCATTTAACATAAAAATATACGTTAGACTCGAATAGTCTAACTTATAAAATAAAAGAAAACATCACAATTTATACACATAATTAAAACATAAATCTAACATAGGGGTGAACTTGCATATGTGAATGATGTTCTACATCTAAAACTTGCATAGGCCAAAATTACAACTTGCATAAATAACATATGTCATGGATCCAAATCTAAAGGTGTGAACTTGATGAAATAATGGCCCTAAACTTGCATAAATAACATATTTCATAGATCTATATTTGCATAGGTAATAATCCTAAACTTGCATAACATGATTCATATCCAACTCATAAACTTATATAGGTGATTTATACATCGCAACAATGGTGTAGACTAGTATCTAACATGTAAAGTATCATGTAGAATTTAGCATATGTCATAGCCTAACTTTCGATTAAATTCTCACATAAACTAAGTGCCATAGCTATGCAAGGTCACATATAATTCTACCCAACTTGTATATGGTTCATGTTTGAATCAACATCTAAACTTTCCTACATATGATTTAACTAGACATAAGCCAATCATAGGATTATAACATGGGTGATAGCATCATAACTTTGCATCGTAGATGATAACATCATAACATAATATCATAGAAATTACAACATAATTCTACAACATAATTACAACATGAAATCAACAATTCATATCACATCCAAATTATCCGCATTATAACTCAATCCAATTCATTTATTAATTATTTTATTAAAACTATCGAACTCACAACTCAAAAGCAGTCTTGAGTTCTGAATTCTGATTTCTGGAGTTGAATTAGCACTCCTTTGATGAAGATTCGCTGTTAGAGTTGAAAAGGATTGAATTTGATTTGCTTTCTTCCTCTCTAACGGGCGGCGGCTATTCTGAGTTGCAAGGTGACGGCATGGAGGCCATGATCCAATTTTGTTTTGATTTTAGGGTTTGAGTCTATAGGTGTTTTTATAGAGTTTAGGATTAGTTTAAGCCGTCCGATCAACCCAGAATTAATCCCAGCCAATCAGAGCAGATCAGAAAACCTAATGAGTCAGCATATAGTCACAAACAGGTCATCAATCAAATCTGCCGGGGGGGGGGGGGGGGCAGGTCGACCTGGTTAAGGCAGGTCGATCCCCAGGTCGACCCTGTGGTCGACCTGGCCCTGGCGCGAATTTTCCCGCCTAGCCTGTCTGACTCCGAAATTTGAATTTTCTGAAAATCTGTTTTGAATTTTCTGAAACTTCCGATCGTCATAACTTCTTCATACGAAGTCCAATTCACGCAAACTCGGACTTTATCTCAACCAGAATTCCGAGACGAACACAATAGCACAACCTGTTTCCCTTAATTATCACATCTAAGATTAATTATTCTTTAATTTAGTTAATTCGATTATTCAAAAATCTGGGGTGTTACATTCTCCCCTCCTTAAAGGATTTCGCCCCCGAAATCTCTAAGTTAAGGAGAATGCATATCCTAACATCCAAACAACCATCTACTCAACCATCGAACACAGACATCCATTGTCCTTATAAATTCCTAATGTTATATGAACATATGCAAGAAGTGTGTGTGTATGTTCCTTATTTAATGCAAAATCAGGCGGTCTACTGATTCAGTTGACCTCCTTAATGCAAACCATGATAGTGTCATGCGTCCATTATGTATGCGAAGAACCTTATTGATACATATCATTTCTACATGTGTGCACAACCATTCACCAAAATGCAACATCCATATGATGGTACAACCATTATTCATCCATTACTTAAATATGTACACACATTTATATGCAATATGAAGTGACTGAGCCGATCTAGTGCCAAAAGTGTGTGTATATGCATCCACGAGCAACCACTAACAAACACTTGCATCCATCATACATAACATGTCTCAAACACATGTTTCAACCATAGGACTACCCTATCTAAAGGTCAAAGATACTAGCGAGAGGACATACCAAAAATAAGATAAGTACAAACTAAGCGACAAAGGAGAAATTAAAAGACATACCCTCGAAAAGAAAAGGGTATAATGAACACATCTTCTCTTCCGTCTCCCAAGTAGCGTTGCTCTCATCATCTCCCCATTGCACTTTGACTAGTTTAACCTCTCGATTCCTCAACTTCTTAATCTCCGACCCAAGAATGCGCGTAGGAGCTCGTCTAATCGTTGCATCACGCCCGATCTCCACCTCTCTAAGCAAGATCGGCTCTACCACTTCCGCGGTCTCGTGCAAGCACTTCCTCAAATGGGATACATGGAATACGTCGTGTACACCACTAAGTCTCTCGGGCAACTCCACTCTATACGCCATCTGCCCAATCCTTTTCTTAATAGGAAACGATCCTACGAACCTTGGTGCTAACTTCCCAACGGACCCAAAGCGAACGACGTTCCGTAATGGAGACACCTTGACAAAGACCATGTCCCCAACATCAAACTCAAGATCTGACCTCCTCTTGTCCGCATAAGATTTCTGTCTATCTTGCGCCGTCTTCATCCTCCTTCGAATCAAATCGATCTTCTTCGAAGTCTCTCTAATCATATCGGGTCCAAGCAAGATCTTATCCGTAGATTCCCACCAACATGTAGGCGAATGACACGGCCGTCCATAAAGAGCTTCGAACGGTACCATGCCAATGCTAGACTGAAAGCTATTATTATATGCGAACTCTACCAATGGAAGATGTTCCTCCGATGTACCTCCGAAATCTAAGACACATAATCTCAATAGGTCCTCTAGAATACGATTCACCCTCTCGGTCTGGCCGTCCGTCTGAGGATTATATGCGGTGCTCAAACATAACTGAGTCCCTACCGCCTCTTGCAAGCTCTTCCAAAACTCGCTAGTGAAGATGGGATCGTGGTCACTCACTATGCTAGAAGGAACACCGTGCAAACGAACTATTTCTCGAATGTATACGGAGGCTAACCATGGAGCAGTCCTCTTACTCTTCACGGGAATGAAATGGGCGCTCTTAGTAAGTCTGTCTACCATGACCCAAATCCCCGTATTACCCTTCCTCGATCTTGGTAATCCGTCAATAAAGTCCATCGAGATGCTTTCCCACTTCCATTGTGGGACCTCCAATGGGTGAAGCAATCCACCGGGCTTCTTTTGCTCTGCTTTTACTTGTTGGCACACCAAGCATCTAGCGACATACTCAGCCACATTTTTCTTCATGCCGGCCCAAAAGTAAACTCGTATCATGTCCATGTACATCTTGTCCCCACCGGGATGAATGGTCATCTTCGAACGATGGGCATCATCAAGAATGGTCTTCCTCAGATTCTCGTCCCGTGGTACACAAAGTCCACCGTCCCTACGCAACCAACCCTTATCATCTAGGGTATACCTACGGAGATGGCTCGATGACTCCCCTCCTTTGAGCTTTTCCACTAACTCAACCAACTGTGGGTCGTCTCGCTGTGCCTCGCCAATCCGTCCCAAAAGCGTAGGTCTGACCTCTAAGGATGCTAGCAAACCAGGTACGAAGTCAATGGAAGGTGTAAAGTCAAACGTAGAGATGAACTCTAAACTTCACCGCTCAACAAACAACGGACTCAAGGATAAGCTTTTTCTACTTAAGGCATCTGCCACCACGTTACCCTTGCCAGGGGTATATGCTATCTCGAAGTCGTAGGATGCTAAGAACTCCATCCACCTTTGCTGCCTTAAGTTCAAGTCCTTCTGAGAGAATAAGTATTTTAGCGATTTGTGGTCAGTGAATAATTCGAATTTCTCGCCAAGAAGATAATGACGCCAAGACTTAAGCGCGAAAACGATAGCGGCCAACTCTAGGTCATGTGTAGGGTAATTTCTTTCATGCACTCTCAACTGCCTTCCACCATAGGCTATTACCCTTCCCTCTTGCATTAATACTGCGCCTAGTCCTGTCCCACAAGCGTCGGTATAAACGGTAAATGGCTTACTTCCATCTGGCAACACTAAGACTGGGGCTGTGGTCAAAGCTCTCTTTAAACGTTGGAACGCATCATCACAATCTACGTCCCACATGAAAACTAAGTTCTTCTTCGTCAAGCGTGTTAATGGAGCTGATATTTTTGCAAAGTCTTTGATGAACTTCATATAGTAGCCAGCCAACCCTAAGAAACTCCTCACCTCGGTCGCATTTTTTTAGGAACCTTCCAATCTTGGATGGCCACTACCTTCGTGGGATCCACGGCTGAAACACCCCACCTCCGTTAGGGTCACTCTCAAAGGGAATGCCCTAATTTTGGTGGAGGTTTATAAGTATAAGTCACAGATACACAAGACAGATATAAATACACATATTTTTGAACAGCGGAAAACAACAGCAATTTTTATTTCAACGAAATACGTGTTACACAAACCATGTCATAATTGTCTTACAATACTTCCAAAAACCATTACATTCTCATAACTGTCTTGATTTCATAACTTAAAGAAGCATAAAAACAAAAGTAAACTGCATAAGTCCCCATAGTTGCAATCCAAAGCCATAGTCCAAAACGAAAGAGATCCAAGCAATACATTCTTTCTCTTCAAGCTGGATGTGAAAACTGGTTAAGCTGCGGTATTCCCTCCCTGTGGACCTGGGGGGAAACGAAAGAAAAGAAGACGAAAGAAAAGTAGAGTCAGACATAAAGCCTGAGTAAGTCTAGGACTATTCAGTCTATGAATAAAGAATTGGACATGATAAGTATAAACTGGAAATGGGAAAGCACCATAAACTAAGTTAAGTTGTCTAGAGTCGAATATACTTATCGTACCCTATATTAATCTCTGCATCCACATAAACCAGTTCCCAACAGGCACCCCATAATCAGGGTGAAGTGATCCGTTTCTAATGATCGGCTCCTACTCGCATAGTTACATGTGTCTTACGGCCCCCGATGTTGTAGTTACCTATGATGGTCCCACCATGGGGTGTATCAAGTCCCATGGTGGCGGCCCGACACAATTCTAGAATGCACAGGTATACTACTGGTGCCCAGTGCCTTATTTTTCTGCGCCGGAGTGTGTGCACGCCCGCACCCCGTTAGAACCTACACTGCCGCACCACCGCCGTCGATTTGACCTCTTACAGTCAGCCCAGTAATCGTGCCCCACCCTGCCTAGTTCAGGGTATCCTGATACACCTTGTAGGGTTACTGCTGAAAAGGGTCCCCGAGCTACTAGTTTTTCTATTTCTAGCCAACATGCTAAGTTGGTTAAGTGTTTTGTAAACCTAACCCCCAATCAGTCTGTATAGTTTAGCATGTTCCATTTTGATTAAGTATTAATTCAATTTACTTAATCCTATCAATCCTGACTCAGCCTTAATTGTCTTATTAAAGCCTCGACCTCTCACATTAGACAGATATTGTTGTGGCTGCCTGTTGTCGGTTGGGTCCGGGCAGTCTTACGCCACAACTCAGTCTAACCTCGGGTCTTTCTTGGGCTCCGTGTTTAACCACCCACATTGGATAGGTATTGTTGTGACTACTGGACAGCCGGGCGGTTCCGGGCAGGTTTATATCACAACTCAATCCAACCTCGGGTTAAACACATCGTATTTTCTAAATTTACATATTTTGTCTCTTTTCTTCTTATATGTAAATATTTGCGGCCCATTATTCAAATTCATCTTTGTTGGGTAAAATTAATTTACACCACTTAATTGTTTTTCAAGGTCGTTGGCATGCGTCAAACATGCCAACACATATGTTTTATATTTTAACCCAAACGTCACTAACCCCGTTTTATACGTTCGCTACAATATAACATATGTTGGGTTTAACATTTAAACCCAACTTAGCCACATGAAAAAGGGGAGGCTTAGAACATGGTGTTTATATATTCTAAGTAACATAAAAAGGGGAGTGTGAACGCATGAACTTGCAACATAGCGAACTAATTAACATAAATTTGGCACTTGTGAACTTGCATTGTAATAGCATATAGTCATGGCATAAACATACCTAAACATGAAATCATGGTTTTTGATCTATTCATATAATCATGGCATAAACCTACCTAAACATGAAATCATGGTTTTTGATCTATTCATACAATCGTGGCATAAATATACCTAAACATGAAATCATGGTTTTTAATCTATTCATGAAAACTTGCAATTGGAATGTAAATCTAACTTAGCTATGTGTCACATATATTATCATATGATTTTTGATAACAATATAGGCCTAAAACATGTTTCCCAATTAAGCATAACACCAAACATAGTCTAGTCATGTTCATAGAGTCAACACAAGTTCACAAAGATGTTTACTTTTGTCTTTAATACAAAAGTATGGTTTTACACTTGAATCATGATGCCAATTCCAACATAAATTCACATAAGTCATAATACCCAAATGGATCCAACTACACTAAAAGTGATTATAATATATATTATGTTGGCATAATAGTGAATCATATACTTGCATGAATCTCAAATAAACTACCACAGACATGTAGTTGTTAACTTTCAACATGAATCACATACTTGCAAATATCCAATCGTTATACCACAACATCCCAAATCGTTTAGAATTAAAGCAACATTCAAATATGAATTATTATCACCACCAATCAAATACAATTCTATTTCGCATTTTACACAAATCAAAACACAATTATTTATTCACATCGGAATAGCATTCTACTTACAACGTATGACGAATCTTCAATTCAGGAATCTGAATTCTGAATTTGGAGATGCTATCCTTTGTTGTAGGCGTTGTTTTGATTTAGTTGTCGATGCTTTAAGCTTTTGAATTGTCTCTTAGGCTTGTTGGCTTGTCTCTAGGGTTTCTAAATGACGGCCATTCCTAGTTCCTCTCCAGCAGCATGACGGCTATTGTATTCTATTATTTGTGTGAGTTTAGGGTTAGGTTTGAGTTGTATCTATAGAATTTTAAATTGTTTTGAGCCGTCGGATGAAGATAGGAGGAATCTAGACCATACAAAGTTCAAAGAGCCACTCAAAAGGTGACACGTAAGCCCTAGTGACTTAGCCAAGCATCAGAATTCAACCAGACCCTGATCAGGCCAGCCAAGACCTGACCAGCAGGTCATTCTGACCTGGGCGCACTTGGCAGGTGCGCCAGGCTAAAAATGTACTGGCGCACTTCCCAAGTGCGCTAGTTCATTTCTGTTCTGGCGCACTTCCCAAGTGCGCCAGTGCATTCTGACCCTTTTCTGGTTTTTCGTCCAACTTCGTTCGTCCATATCTTCTTCATACGATATCCGTTTTACGCAAACTTGAGCTCTATCTCAAGCAGAATTTCGAGACGAACTCAATGGCGTAACCCATTTCCCTTGATTTCATCATTTATAATTAATTATACTTTAATTCGTGAAGCTTAACGTTATGCAATTCACGGGGTGTTACATTCTCCCCCACTTAAAAGGATTTTGTCCCCGAAATCTTCAAGTTAGGAAGAATGTATATCTTAACATCCAAACATCCATCTACTCATCCATCAAACACGAACATCCATTGTCCTTAAAATACTTCTAATGCTTCATGATCATATGCGAAGTGTGTGTACATGTACTTATTTAATGCAAAATCAGTCGGTCTACTGATTCAGTTGACCTCCTTAATGCAAATTATGTAAGTGTCATGAATCCATTATGTATGCAAATTTTCCTATTCATGATTTTACATGGGTGCACAATCATTCATATATAGATGCAACATCCATATGGCAACACATTAAACTTCAACCATATACCAATATAAATACATATATGCACATGCAACATGAAGTGACTGAGCCGATCTAAAACCTAAATTGTGTGTGTATATGCAACCACGAGCAACCACTAGCAATCACTTGCAACCACTTGCAACCATCATCCATAACATGTTTCAGTTACATGTTTTCATCCAAAGAGTTTCTACCTAAAAGATAAGGTCTAGGAGATATACCTAAAAAGATTAATAAAAGAGCAACTTAAGGAAAAAGAAAGATCAAAGATGTACCCTCGAAAAGAAAAGGGTAGGCAGCGCGTATTCTAGCTTCAGTTTCCCAAGTTGCGTCTCCCTCAGCATCGCTCCACTGAACTTTGACGAGCTTGACTTCGCGGTTGCGTATCTTCTTCACTTCCGTTCCTAATATGCGGGTTGGAACTTTCCTCACGGTTGCTTCGCATTCCACTTCAGCTTCTTCTAGGATATTTGGCTCTACCACTTCAGCAGATTCATGTAGACATTTTCGGAGGTGTGAAACGTGAAAGACGTTGTGAATTCCGGCCAGCTTTTCGGGTAGCTCTAATCTATAGGCCATTTTCCCAATTTTCTCGATGATAGGAAATGGCCCTACGAACCTTGGTGCTAGCTTCCCTGTGGTTCCAAAACGAACAACGTTCCTTAGCGGAGATACCTTAAGAAAAACTCTGTCCCCAACCTCAAATTCAAGGTCGGTCCTCCTCTTGTCGGCATAGGATTTTTGTCTGTCTTGGCCTGTCTTCATTCTTCTCCGTATTAAGTCTACTTTTTCTGAAGTCTCTCGGATCATATCTGGCCCAAGTATGAGTTTATCCGTAGACTCCCTGTCACACCCCGCCTCCGCTAGGGTCACTCGCAAGGGAATGCACTAGCTTTAGAGGGGCATTATTGGTAAACATGCACAGAAATATCACAAGACAGAACACATAAAATAGCGGAAGTAAAATCAATCTTTCATAACATGAATACATAAGGTCTAAAGCCTTTTACATCAGAGTACATCAAAACCTGTCTTGCAATAGTAAAGAAGCATAAAGACTTTTTAATAAATTATTCCCCAAGTAAAAACAGTAAAGTAGCCATAGCCAAGAGAAGTCCAAGCCATCCATGATGACCTTCAAGCAGAAGAAGTCCGAACTAAATAGCATTGTTTCCTCCCTGTAACCTGGGGGGAACGGAAGGAAAGAGGCGAAACAAAACGGGTCAGTCAAAAAGACTGAGTAAGCCCTATCTACTATCAGTATAGAAACTAGTAAAGTTATCTGACATGAGAAACTGAGATGAACATGAGCATGATAACAAGATAGATAAGCTAAATCAAAATAACAGGATAAACTACTGAACTAAGGTATCATGATAAACTACGGTGTCATGATAAATCAAAGTATCACATCGTCGGATTTCTATCAAGTATACTATCCCAAGGTATCTACCCCGTCTAACATCCCACGGTATCTATTCCGTATGTTCTTCCTGGTTCTAACATGTATATTTGCTCTGCACCCTCCGTACTAGTATCCCAGCCTTGTTATGTGTTAACCATGAATGTCCCTTACTCAAAGTCGTGTAATGGTCCATGTCAACCTAATATATCGCATATATAGGTTACTCAAATCATATGTTTCTTTCCATGTATATAAGTTCAGTCCTTTGCCGTACCTCGTACGGGCTTCCTCATGTCGTATTATCCTTGAAATCGTTTGGACTGTCACCCTTGTTCTAGCTAGGCTCTTCCATATGAATCATCGTTTGAACTACTAGGACTTACGCCACCTAGCACCACTAGGGATTACGCTTACCTATTGCACGCTTTCGTATTTCGGTTTGGGTTAAACCACCTAGGCCACTAGGGATTACGCTAACCCTCAACCGTGCCCTTTTTCCCACGCATTCATCGTGAATCGTTTTTCTATAACTGTATGCACATGTATCACATCGTGCCATCCGAGTCCTGTCACAGGGCAAAACAAGAAATACAAGACTCGGTCGGGAGCTTTAGATTTATCTGCCGATGCAGATACTAAGGTCTGCTTTTCTACACGTGGCTATGGTCCCACGAGACCCCTCCCTCAACTAGTGAAAGGCAACACAAGAGAAAATCTTGCATGAGAACTACACTCCGGCCAGCCCACATCCTACGGCCTACCTCACCCATAATTAGATAGCAATTATGGTATGTTGGGTGTTCCCTGCCTTTCCGTACGTACACGCTTGACTCAAGATGGTAGATGATCGACGAACTTGCTATCTCGGGCACCTTATGTATTCGTCGACTCACTGCTATCCACCCCAGTCTTTAGGTCGCTCGCATAGCAACCAAAGCATATTCTTGGTTCTTCTACCGCAGACCTCAACCTCTCGTGGGCCTAGTATATTGACCTGGCAGCTCACAGAGGGATCCCAAGAATATCCTCACGTTCCCCGAAGCCGCTGCTTTGTTACCCAGTTCGTTGGAGCCTTTATCTAAATCAGATAGCCTGCTCCTACACGCATACTTAAACGTTGACCTAACGTATCGGGTTACTAATCTATCTAAGAAATGGTCCAAATTTCCTTGACTAAGAATTATTACTTAGTTTCCCTTAACTAAGGTTTACCACTTAGCCTTATTTCCATAATCCTTGTTAACTATGGTTATTTACCTAATCCTCCGAATTAGGGTTTATCTAATGGGTTAAGTGTCACTTAAGTTCATAACTTAGCCCGTCTACAAACCATGTCAAAATTGGCTAAGTATCCAGGTCCAAGACTTAACCCTACAAACCATGTGTCAAGTTGGCTAAGTATATTAAGCAATCCATAACTTAACCTCGTCTAATTATCATTTTAGATTGGTTAATTATATAAATTAACTTGACCTTGTCAAATTACCGAGTCAAATCGGTCAAGCGTATTCGAGTGATTCGTGACTTAGCCTTATCATGTTTTCACGTTAGATTGGTTAAGTATGGGTCACTTAACCACATCCAATTAACGAGTTAGATTGGTTAAGTTTAGGTCACTTAACCACATCAAATTAACGAGTTAGACTGGTTAAGTTTAAGTCACTTAACCACATCGAATCATCATGTATAATTGGTTAAGTATAAGTTGCTTAACCCCATTAAATTATCACGTTAAGTTGGTTAAGTATTGGTTACTTAACCCCATTGAATTATCAAGTTTATATTGATTAAGTGTTTAACTTAACCCCATCAAATTACCGTGTTTAGATTAGTTAAGTGTGGATTACTCAACCCCATCTAATTATCGTGGTTAGATTAGTTAAGTCTTAATTACTTAACCCCATCCATTAACTGTATCTTTTGTTTAAGTGTCATTAAGAAAACTTACTTAACCTTGCCAATTTATCATGTTGGATTGATTAAGTGTTGGTTAACTTAATCCCCGTCCACTAGTCGTATAAAAATGGTTAAGTGTCATTAGGCAAATTAAATTACTTAACCTACCCAACCTTGTCATGTTTTGTTAGGTATCATTAGCCTAATCAATTTACTTAACCCATTTATCCATGTCATATTTGGTTAAGAGTCATTAATCAAATTAACTTAACCCTATCATGTGGCATTAATTACTTAATGCACCTCAACCTCTCACATTAGACTTTGTTGTGGTTACTAGTTAAGCCGGTCGGTTCCGGGTAGCTTTACACCACAACTTGGTCTAACCTCGGGTCCAAGCACAAAATGACCAACTTCTCACATTGGGTCCTATTGTTTGCAACTACTAGTTAGGCCGGTCGGTTCCGGGTAGCTTTATGTTGCAAACTCAACCCAACCTCGAGTTGGCCACACTTATATTATCTAAGTGTCATGTTCATCATGTTTTCAAAACATGTTACAAGTTTTTCAAGCATTTGGGTAGACCTAACTTAATAGGTAAATTCCCAAAGGGTAGACCTAACTTAATAGGTAAATTCCCAAGCTTATGTTTTATGCATACTTACATGTCAACTTTCATGTTATATTTCAAGTCATGTTTTCAAGTTGTATTTTCATGCCATTAGAAATTACCCATAACACAACCCAACGCTTTTAAACTCGCATATACGTTCGCAACAACGTAATGGATTAAAAGAAGAGACTTGGCAAAAGCATGACAAAGATGGATATTAAGCCACAAATTAATCATGGTGGCGAATGAGGCACAAATGTGTTCATTAGCTTGCATATACCATTGTTAAGCCTCAAAAACATGCATAAACCCAAACTTGGCACATAAGCGAATCATGGTGATAAACAACATGGAATGATGACAAGTAACTCGCATATGACCTCACATAAGGGTTATGGCTTCATATGCAAGTTGACATGAAGGTTATAAGGGTTCTCATGTTGCATAATGCAACATTTCAACATAAAGGTCAAAGCTTTATGACCACAAGACCAAGGTAATGACTTTATAAGCTTGCATAAGATGATAGCATGCTACATACTAATGTTTAAACCCACTTACAACATGTCATATTAAGTTTAAAGTTCATATCTAATAGTAGGAGAAGGGCTTACATTGCTATGAAGGCCTAAATCGATTAAACTAAAGCTTGTGATGAAGCCTATGCATGTCATCACCCAAAAACCCAAAGATGAACCCTCCAAATCAACAAAAACACTATCTTTATGAACAAAGATCATAGCTTTTGCCTTGAAATCAACTTGGGAAGCTCTCATACTAACATAGGGACTCTCTAACACTCTCATGATCATGAAACCTTTCATAGAAATGAAGTGGAGGCTAGGATAGTTGAGTGGAGGCCATGAGAGTAGAAATTTTGCCATAGTTTAGTTGCATGAATGAATAATGAGGATTTAGGATAGGTTAGGGTCTTATTTATAGATTAGGCAAGTGTTTTAGGCCATAGGATTAAACCTAGATTCAATCCAAGCCATCAAAGCATGTCTTGGGGAAGAAGTCAAGTGTAGGAACCATCTAGGGCCTTTAGATTAAATATGAACCATGAGAACCATCCAAATGCAAAATCTGCATTTGAGCGAATCGGCCCACGGGTTGACAGCCAAACACCCTGGATTAACCCCTAGTCGACCCAGCGAGCTCGGGTCGACCTCAAAAATCGTCCGGTTCGGTTATTCCCCTCTCCCAATTCGCTGTTTTGAACATTTTTGCATATTTATTTATTAAATTTTCAATTATATATATATATATATATATCAATATATATATATTTCTCTGCGCAACCCATTTCACTTAATTAAGTATACTTTAATTTGGGAATTTTTCGTGAAACTTCGCGAGGCCATATCTTGGTCATACGGACTCCGATTTTCGAAAACTCGGACTCTATTTCGCGTATTTTTCCGAGACGAACGCAATGGCATAGCCCGTTTCCCTTGATTCAGATTTTACAGTTTAATTCTGCCTCCATTTATGTTATAACAGGTTATTGAAAATACGGGTTGTTACATTCTCCCCACCTTTTAGGATTTCGTCCCCGAAATCTCCAAGTTAGGAAGAACATATCCTACCATCCATCATCCATCTACTCAAAACATCATCCACAAGCAACCATTGTCCTTAGATGATTTCTAATGCTGTATGAATATATGCAAAACGTGTGTGTACATGTTCCTTAGCTAATGCTAATGATCAGGCCTGAATAATCTTTCTAATGCAAAAATATGTATTATGCCATGAATCCAACATGTATGCAAATAGTCCTAGTCATATAGATACTATATGCGTGCACAATCATTCATTCATATGCAACAACCGCATGATAATACATTCGATTTCATCCATAAACAAGTATAAATACTCGTGCATATGCAATATGAAGTGTGACCGAGTCGAGCTAGTATCTAATGTGTATTCGCGCATCCACGAGCAACCACTTGCAACCATATCAATCATAACATGTTTCAAATACATGTTTACATCCATAGGGTTCTACCTAGAATTCCCTGAAACAGGGTCGAGAAGATAAACAGGACAAACTCCTTACAGGGTTTGTAACGGAGAATAGGACCGAGAGGATGTCCACAAAAGATAGCCTACAAGTAAGCTCTACAGAAAACAGGGATCAAGGATATACTCCCAAAAAGAGATATCATGCGCGTATCTAGTCTTTGACCATCAAAGTCGTATTTCCTTGAGCTTAATTCCATTGTGCCTTGACCGTCTTTTAACTTCGCGATTTCGTAGCTTCTTATTTCTGTTTCCATAACATGAGCTGAAACTCATTTCTTCGTCGCCTCTCGTTCCACTTGCACTTATCCTTTTCCTAAAATACTTGACGCAAACATGACTGCGTACTCATGATCTCATGCAAGCTTTCCAAAATTCACTAATGAATCTCGGACCTCGTACCACAAGGTATTCCACATAGAAGAACTTTCTCTTGAAAGTAAACAGATGCCAACCAGATTATCAAGCGCACTTACTAAGGTGATTTCTATAACCCATGCATAAGTGAAATAAACCATTCGTCTTATCGGCGAACACCACTCGATTGGGCTTCCAATTTCCCATAAAGGCATTAAGGGATTCTAAGTAACTAACCATGACCGAACCCAAAAGGTTACACGAGAGTTCGAGGGTATTACCAAGGCTAGTCAAGAGTCTAACTACCCTCCTATCAAAACCGAGAGTGGTACCCCTTACTGGATAACCACTTCATCCTTAGAATCCATCCATAGCTTATAAACATAAGCATTATTTCCAAACTCAACACTTGGCATAGACATTCCCAAATCCAAACAAGTCATGTATAAATGGACTGATTCTCCAATAGGACTTTGAGACAAAAATGGGATTCTCTATTACGCTAGTACTTAAGGTGCAGAGACTCAACTATCGAAGCAGACTTAAATGATACGAACAACGAAGTCCTAACGGGATGATAGAGAAGAAAAGCTAAACCTTTAACAAGATCGTTACCCTCCTTCCGAGGTACTCTAGAAATGAGAGCATACTACTGCCCTCCCGATGATCTTGTCCTTGTCCCATAATACTTAACTATCCGCCCCGTTTTACCATGCCAAAGGTACTCTCTCGTCATGGGTTTCATTGTTCATCTTTCTCCCTCCTTTGAGGACTAAGCCATACCATCAAGTTTCTCATCCTTAAGCTCGTATCCTTTATCCTTCTTTCTCACAATCCTTTCTTATAACGCGGCCACTGGTCTCTCGAGAACCACCTCCATCGTATGGAAAGCACTTTCGTAGGTAGAAAAGACTAGTCGCAGTTAAAACTACTATGACTACAGATGGAGGAAAGAAAGGAAAAGAGACTCAATTAAGGAAACAAGGATAGTGCTAATGGCCTTTGGGGAATAGCCTTTTTCTTTTAAAAGAAAATTTTCTTGAAAAATGCTTCCTTGTAAACGACTTTTTTTTCAAATAGTTTTCAGAAGGTCTTTAAAAACTTTTGCCCAGTCTGGTAACCTTCTGCTCTGATACCAGATGTAACACCCCGCCTCCGCTAGGGTCACTCGCAAGGGAATGCACTAGCTTTAGAGGGGCATTATTGGTAAACATGCACAGAAATATCACAAGACAGAACACATAAAATAGCGGAAGTAAAATCAATCTTTCATAACATGAATACATAAGGTCTAAAGCCTTTTACATCAGAGTACATCAAAACCTGTCTTGCAATAGTAAAGAAGCATAAAGACTTTTTAATAAATTATTCCCCAAGTAAAAACAGTAAAGTAGCCATAGCCAAGAGAAGTCCAAGCCATCCATGTTGACCTTCAAGCAGAAGAAGTCCGAACTAAACAGCATTGTTTCCTCCCTGTAACCTGGGGGGAACGGAAGGAAAGAGGCGAAACAAAACGGGTCAGTCAAAAAGACTGAGTAAGCCCTATCTACTATCAGTATAGAAACTAGTAAAGTTATCTGACATGAGAAACTGAGATGAACATGAGCATGATAACAAGATAGATAAGCTAAATCAAAATAACAGGATAAACTACTGAACTAAGGTATCATGATAAACTACGGTGTCATGATAAATCAAAGTATCACATCGTCAGATTTCTATCAAGTATACTATCCCAAGGTATCTACCCCGTCTAACATCCCACGGTATCTATTCCGTATGTTCTTCCTGGTTCTAACATGTATATTTGCTCTGCACCCTCCGTACTAGTATCCCAGCCTTGTTATGTGTTAACCATGAATGTCCCTTACTCAAAGTCGTGTAATGGTCCATGTCAACCTAATATATCGCATATATATGTTACTCAAATCATATGTTTCTTTCCATGTATATAAGTTCAGTCCTTTGCCGTACCTCGTACGGGCTTCCTCATGTCGTATTATCCTTGAAATCGTTTGGACTGTCACCCTTGTTCTAGCTAGGCTCTTCCATATGAATCATCGTTTGAACTACTAGGACTTACGCCACCTAGCACCACTAGGGATTACGCTTACCTATTGCACGCTTTCGTATTTCGGTTTGGGTTAAACCACCTAGGCCACTAGGGATTACGCTAACCCTCAACCGCGCCATTTTTCCCACGCATTCATCGTGAATCGTTTTTCTATAACTGTATGCACATGTATCACATCGTGCCATCCGAGTCCTGTCACAGGGCAAAACAAGAAATACAAGACTCGGTCGGGAGCTTTAGATTTATCTGCCGATGCAGATACTAAGGTCTGCTTTTCTACACGTGGCTATGGTCCCACGAGACCCCTCCCTCAACTAGTGAAAGGCAACACAAGAGAAAATCTTGCATGAGAACTACACTCCGGCCAGCCCACATCCTACGGCCTACCTCACCCATAATTAGATAGCAATTATGGTCTGTTGGGTGTTCACTGCCTTTCCGTACGTACACGCTTGACTCAAGATGGTAGATGATCGACGAACTTGCTATCTCGGGCACCTTATGTATTCGTCGACTCACTGCTATCCACCCTAGTCTTTAGGTCGCTCGCATAGCAACCAAAGCATATTCTTGGTTCTTCTACCGCAGACCTCAACCTCTCGTGGGCCTAGTATATTGACCTGGCAGCTCACAGAGGGATCCCAAGAATATCCTCACGTTCCCCGAAGCCGCTGCTTTGTTACCCAGTTCGTTGGAGCCTTTATCTAAATCAGATAGCCTGCTCCTACACGCATACTTAAACGTTGACCTAACGTATCGGGTTACTAATCTATCTAAGAAATGGTCCAAATTTCCTTGACTAAGAATTATTACTTAGTTTCCCTTAACTAAGGTTTACCACTTAGCCTTATTTCCATAATCCTTGTTAACTATGGTTATTTACCTAATCCTCCGAATTAGGGTTTATCTAATGGGTTAAGTGTCACTTAAGTTCATAACTTAGCCCGTCTACAAACCATGTCAAAATTGGCTAAGTATCCAGGTCCAAGACTTAACCCTACAAACCATGTGTCAAGTTGGCTAAGTATATTAAGCAATCCATAACTTAACCTCGTCTAATTATCATTTTAGATTGGTTAATTATATAAATTAACTTGACCTTGTCAAATTACCGAGTCAAATCGGTCAAGCGTATTCGAGTGATTCGTGACTTAGCCTTATCATGTTTTCACGTTAGATTGGTTAAGTATGGGTCACTTAACCACATCCAATTAACGAGTTAGATTGGTTAAGTTTAGGTCACTTAACCACATCAAATTAACGAGTTAGACTGGTTAAGTTTAAGTCACTTAACCACATCGAATCATCATGTATAATTGGTTAAGTATAAGTTGCTTAACCCCATTAAATTATCACGTTAAGTTGGTTAAGTATTGGTTACTTAACCCCATTGAATTATCAAGTTTATATTGGTTAAGTGTTTAACTTAACCCCATCAAATTACCGTGTTTAGATTAGTTAAGTGTGGATTACTCAACCCCATCTAATTATCGTGGTTAGATTAGTTAAGTCTTAATTACTTAACCCCATCCATTAACTGTATCTTTTGGTTAAGTGTCATTAAGAAAACTTACTTAACCTTGCCAATTTATCATGTTGGATTGATTAAGTGTTGGTTAACTTAATCCCCGTCCACTAGTCGTATAAAAATGGTTAAGTGTCATTAGGCAAATTAAATTACTTAACCTACCCAACCTTGTCATGTTTTGTTAGGTATCATTAGCCTAATCAATTTACTTAACCCATTTATCCATGTCATATTTGGTTAAGAGTCATTAATCAAATTAACTTAACCCTATCATGTGGCATTAATTACTTAATGCACCTCAACCTCTCACGTTAGACTTTGTTGTGGTTACTAGTTAAGCCGGTCGGTTCCGGGTAGCTTTACACCACAACTTGGTCTAACCTCGGGTCCAAGCACAAAATGACCAACTTCTCACATTGGGTCCTATTGTTTGCAACTACTAGTTAGGCCGGTCGGTTCCGGGTAGCTTTATGTTGCAAACTCAACCCAACCTCGAGTTGGCCACACTTATATTATCTAAGTGTCATGTTCATCATGTTTTCAAAACATGTTACAAGTTTTTCAAGCATTTGGGTAGACCTAACTTAATAGCTAAATTCCCAAAGGGTAGACCTAACTTAATAGGTAAATTCCCAAGCTTATGTTTTATGCATACTTACATGTCAACTTTCATGTTATATTTCAAGTCATGTTTTCAAGTTGTATTTTCATGCCATTAGAAATTACCCATAACACAACCCAACGCTTTTAAACTCGCATATACGTTCGCAACAACGTAATGGATTAAAAGAAGAGACTTGGCAAAAGCATGACAAAGATGGATATTAAGCCACAAATTAATCATGGTGGCGAATGAGGCACAAATGTGTTCATTAGCTTGCATATACCATTGTTAAGCCTCAAAAACATGCATAAACCCAAACTTGGCACATAAGCGAATCATGGTGATAAACAACATGGAATGATGACAAGTAACTCGCATATGACCTCACATAAGGGTTATGGCTTCATATGCAAGTTGACATGAAGGTTATAAGGGTTCTCATGTTGCATAATGCAACATTTCAACATAAAGGTCAAAGCTTTATGACCACAAGACCAAGGTAATGACTTTATAAGCTTGCATAAGATGATAGCATGCTACATACTAATGTTTAAACCCACTTACAACATGTCATATTAAGTTTAAAGTTCATATCTAATAGTAGGAGAAGGGCTTACATTGCTATGAAGGCCTAAATCGATTAAACTAAAGCTTGTGATGAAGCCTATGCATGTCATCACCCAAAAACCCAAAGATGAACCCTCCAAATCAACAAAAACACTATCTTTATGAACAAAGATCATAGCTTTTGCCTTGAAATCAACTTGGGAAGCTCTCATACTAACATAGGGACTCTCTAACACTCTCATGATCATGAAACCTTTCATAGAAATGAAGTGGAGGCTAGGATAGTTGAGTGGAGGCCATGAGAGTAGAAATTTTGCCATAGTTTAGTTGCATGAATGAATAATGAGGATTTAGGATAGGTTAGGGTCTTATTTATAGATTAGGCAAGTGTTTTAGGCCATAGGATTAAACCTAGATTCAATCCAAGCCATCAAAGCATGTCTTGGGGAAGAAGTCAAGTGTAGGAACCATCTAGGGCCTTTAGATTAAATATGAACCATGAGAACCATCCAAATGCAAAATCTGCATTTGAGCGAATCGGCCCACGGGTTGACAGCCAAACACCCTGGATTAACCCCTAGTCGACCCAGCGAGCTCGGGTCGACCTCAAAAATCGTCCGGTTCGGTTATTCCCCTCTCCCAATTCGCTGTTTTGAACATTTTTGCATATTTATTTATTAAATTTTCAATTATATATATATATATATATATATCAATATATATATATTTCTCTGCGCAACCCATTTCACTTAATTAAGTATACTTTAATTTGGGAATTTTTCGTGAAACTTCGCGAGGCCATATCTTGGTCATACGGACTCCGATTTTCGAAAACTCGGACTCTATTTCGCGTATTTTTCCGAGACGAACGCAATGGCATAGCCCGTTTCCCTTGATTCAGATTTTACAGTTTAATTCTGCCTCCATTTATGTTATAACAGGTTATTGAAAATACGGGTTGTTACACTCCCACCAAGAAGTGGGTGATCGGCACGGTCTTCCATATAAAGCTTCGAAGGGCGCCATTCCGATGGTGGCTTGGTAGCTGTTGTTGTAGGCAAATTCCACCAAAGGAAGATGGTCTTCCCACGTCCCTCCGAAGTCAAGGACGCACAGTCTTAAAAGGTCCTCCAAAACTTTGTTCACTCTTTCCGTCTGGCCGTCGGTTTGGGGGTGATAGGCTGTGCTCAAGCATAACTGTGTGCCTACCGCTTCTTGCAGACTCCGCCAAAACTCACTTGTGAAGATAGGGTCTCGGTCACTAACAATGTTGGAGGGTATTCCATGGAGTCGAAAAATTTCCTTGAGGTAAAGAGATGCTAGGGATGAGGCAGTTCTTTTACTTTTGACAGGTAAAAAGTGGGCGCTTTTAGTAAGCCTATCCACTATTACCCAAATGCTAGTGTTGCCTCTTCTAGACCTAGGCAGCCCATCAATGAAGTCCATTGAGATGCTATCCCACTTCCACTGCGGGACCTCTAGAGGATGGAGCAGGCCGCCAGGCTTTTTCTGTTCCGCTTTAACCTGTTGGCACACCATACACTTAGAAACAAAATATGCCACGTCCTTCTTCATGCCATTCCAAAAGAAAGTTCTCTTTATGTCCTTGTACATTTTATCTCCGCCTGGGTGTATCGTCATCTTGGAGTGATGTGCTTCCTCGAGAACCGTCTTTACCAAATCCCTTGTCTGTGGGACGCATAGTCTTCCGTCTCGCCTTAGCCAACCCTTATCGTCGATGGAGTATCTGCTGAGGTGACTTGAAGTCTCACCCCTAATTAGCCTATCAATTGTCTCCACAAGCTGAGGGTCTTCGCGTTGTGTTGTCCCTATTGAGTCCACTAAAGTCGGGCGTACTTTGAGAGATGCTAGCAAGCCCAGTACAAAATCGGAGGAGGGCCTAAAGTCAAAGCTGGCTATAAACTCTAGGCTTTGTCTTTCAACAAACAGCGGGCTTAGGGTTAGTTTCTTTCGGCTCAACGCATCTGCCACTACGTTGCCTTTGCCCGGAGTGTAGGAGATCTCGAAATCGTACGAGGCAAGAAACTCCATCCATCTCTGTTGCCTCAAGTTAAGATCTTTCTACGAAAAAAGATATTTCAACGATTTATGGTCAGTGTAAAGTTCAAACTTCTCACCTAGGAGATAATGTCGTCAAGACTTGAGTGCAAAGACGATGGCGGCTAACTCAAGATCGTGGGTCGGGTAGTTCTTTTCATGAACTTTCAATTGTCTTCCGCCATAAGCTACTACCCTTCCTTCTTGCATTAAGACAGCGCCTAGCCCTGTCCCACATGCATCTGTATAAACTGTGAACATCTTGCTTCCATCTGGCAACGTCAAAACTGGGGCTGTTGTAAGAGCCCTTTTTAGTCGTTGGAAAGCAAACTCGCAATCCAAGTCCCAATTGAACACTAGATTCTTCTTGGTCAGCCTTGTGAGCGGAGCTGAGATTTTCGCAAAATCCCTTATGAATTTTCGGTAGAAATCTGCTAGCCCTAGAAAACTTCGGACCTCAGTTGCGTTTCTTGCTGTCTTCCAATCCTGCACCGCTACTACTTTAGCAGGGTCCACAGCTAACCCATTTTTGGATACTATGTGCCCAAGAAACCTTACTTCCTCTCTCCAAAAGTGGCATTTGGAGAATTTGGCTTTTAACTGATGGACTCGCAGAGTTTCCATGATTACCCTTAGGTGCTGGGCATGCTCCTCTTCACTCTTTGAGAAGATCAAGATATCGTCTACGAAAACCACTACGAACTTGTTGAGGAAATCTCTGAGCACCCTACTCATTAGGTCCACAAAGTAAGCGGGTGCGTTTGTCAAGCCAAAAGGCATGACAAGCCATTCAAAGAAGCCGTCTGGGGTTCTGAATGCTGTCTTATCGATGCTATCTTCAGCCACCCTTAGCTGATGAAAATCGGTCGCCAAATCGAGTTGCGAGAAAACAGACGCTCCTACAAGCTGATCAAACAGATCGTCAATTCTGGGGAGAGGGTGCCTATTCTTTTTTGTTAGCTTGTTGAGCTCCCTATAATCAACATACAGACAGAGTGAACCATCCGCCTTTGTAGCGAACACCACTGGAGCGCCCCATTCTGAAATGCTCCTTCTAATGAACCCCTTCTCTAGAAGCTCTTTAATCTGTTTACTGAGCTCCTTCCTTTCCCGTGGAGCCATGTGTCTAACGGGCAACGCAACGGGCTTTGCATTATCTACAAGATATATGCGGAAGTCTATCTCCCGCTTCGGAGGCAAGCCCTTCACCTCTTCGAAGACATCCGGGCACTCCCGGACCACTCTAACCGATTGCAAACTTTCAACAGAGGCATCTAGCGATTCAAGATAACTAAGCATAACCGCATACAAGGGATTACAAGTAATTTCCAGAGTGTTACCGAGTTGGGTCAGAAGCCTAACCACCCTTTTCTCACAATCAAGGATGGCTCCATTACTGGATAGCCAATCCATGCCCAAAATCAAACCATATCCCGAGAAGCCCAAAACAAAGGCACTACATCTAAATTCTATGCTTAGAATAGAAATTTTCAATCCCACACAGATCATAGGCAGATGAGCTGGGCCCCCAATTGGATTTGAAACAATTAAGGGGTCCTCTACCATACTAGTTTCTAGGTGCAGAGATTCTACTAAAGCAGATGAAATAAAGGAGTGTGATGCGCCAGAATCAAATAAAGTGCGAACTGGGTGATCATAAAGATAAACTACACTTTCTACAGAAGTATTTATACCTCGCTATTGCAGAGGTGGCGCTTCTAGCACATGAACCTGTGCCCCTGAGGTGGATCCAGCCCTCTGCCCCTGCCCTCGTTTCTTTGGGCAATCTTTAGCCATGTGGCCTGTCTCACCGCAAGAAAAGCACCCACCATTCATCTTGGCCTTCTTTTTCCGGCAATCTTTCACTAAGTGCCCCACATTTCCATAGAAATTACACTTCCTCTTCTCTTTGTTATCTTTCCCACCCTTCTTAAAGTCTGTTTTCTTAGGCTGTAAACCCTCTTTCTTCCCTTGAGAGCTTTCCGCCTTTGTCTCCTTCTTGCCCTTATCCTCTTCGTTCAGCAATGCCATCTGCACCAACCTTTCATACGTAGCTCCCATGGGTATATGGGTCATGGCCAAACTGTGTAATGGCTCATTCAATCCTTTGACAAAGCGGAGAGCCTTCTTGTGCGGAGTGTTGACTAGGTCCAGTCCGAACCTAGCCAGCTGATCGAACTGATTAACATACTCTTTGACTGTCATATTCCCTTGCTTAAGAAATAAGAATTTTTCCAACTGAAGACTCCTTTCAGCTTCTGAGAGAAATTTAGCCTCAAAACTTTCCCTAAAGTCCTCCCATGTTTCCACTGGTCTTTCTGCACTGGTGACTTCCCACCAGTAGGAAGCCTCGCCTTTAAGTAGCCATACTACCAGTTGTACCTTCTGCCTATCTTCTACCTCAAAGATGACGAATAAGTCCTCGGTTTCCTTCAGCTAATTCCTGGCTGCCACGAAGGACTCGGTTCCATGAAAGTCCTTTCCTCCCATAGCTTTGAAATCTTTACATATCTTAGCAAAAGTATTACCCCGCGGAGGAGGTGGAGGAAGAGGTGCTGCTGCAGCTGGATGATTTCCCGCAGCTGGGGGAGGGGGAACGGTAGGACCTGGCTGAGTGGCCCTCGCTTCTAAGAATCGTCTAAACCAACCAGGTAATGGTACACCCTCTGGCAAGTTAAGTTCTTCGGACATGCTGAAACAAAAAGGATAGATTCAAAACGAAGGATAAAAGATAGTACCTATGGCTTTGGGGGAACTTTGCCTTTTTAAAATAAAATAACATTTTATCTTTAAAAATGCTTCTTTAAATTTTTCTTTTTGGAAATGAATTTTTCAAAACTTTTTATCTTATCTGGTAAACCTATGCTCTAATACCAAGTGAAACACCCCACCTCCGTTAGGGTCACTCTCAAAGGGAATGCCCTAATTTTGGTGGAGGTTTATAAGTATAAGTCATAGATACACAAGACAGATATAAATACACATATTTTTGAACAACGGAAAACAACGGCAATTTTTATTTCAACGGAATACGTGTTACACAAACCATGTCATAATTGTCTTACAATACTTCCAAAAACCATTACATTCTCATAACTGTCTTGATTTCATAACTTAAAGAAGCATAAAAACAAAATTAAACTGCATAAGTCCCCATAGTTGCAATCCAAAGCCATAGTCCAAAACAAAAGAGATCCAAGCAATACATTCTTTCTCTTCAAGCTGGATGTGAAAACTGGTCAAGCTGCGATATTCCCTCCCTGTGGACCTGGAGGGAAACGAAAGAAAAGTAGAGTCAGACATAAAGCCTGAGTAAGTCTAGGACTATTCAGTCTATGAATAAAGAATTGGACATGATAAGTATAAACTGGAAATGGGAAAGCACCATAAACTAAGTTAAGTTGTCTAGAGTCGAATATACTTATCGTATCCCATATTAATCTCTGCATCCACATAAACCAGTTCCCAACAGGCACCCCATAATCAGGGTGAAGTGATCCGTTTCTAATGATCGGCTCCTACTCGCATAGTTACATGTGTCTTACGGCCCCCGATGTTGTAGTTACCTATGCTGGTCCCACCATGGGGTGTATCAAGTCCCATGGTGGCGGCCCGACACAATTCTAGAATGCACGGGTATACTACCGGTGCCTAGTGCCTTATTTTTCTGCGCCGGAGTGTGTGCACGCCCGCACCCCGTTAGAACCTACACTGCCGCACCACCGCCGTCGATTTGACCTCTTACAGTCAGCCCAGTAATCGTGCCCCACCCTGCCTAGTTCAGGGTATCCTGATACACCTTGTAGGTTTACTGCGGAAAAGGGTCCCCCCGCTACTAGGTTTTCTATTTCTAGGCAACATGCTAAGTTGGTTAAGTGTTTTGTAAACCTAACCCCCAATCAGTCTGTATAGTTTAGCATGTTCCATTTTGATTAAGTATTAATTCAATTTACTTAATCCAATCAATCCTGACTCAGCCTTAATTGTCTTATTAAAGCCGCGACCTCTCACATTAGACGGATATTGTTGTGGCTGCCTATTGCCGGTTGGGTCCGGGCAGTCTTACGCCACAACTCAGTCTAACCTCGGGTCTTTCTTGGGCTCCGTGTTTAACCACCCACATTGGATAGGTATTGTTGTGACTACTGGACAGCCGGGCGGTTCCGGGGAGGTTTATATCACAACTCAATCCAACCTCGGGTTAAACACATCGTATTTTCTAAATTTACATATTTTGTCTCTTTTCTTCTTATATGTAAATATTTGCGGCCCATTATTCAAATTCATCTTTATTGGGTAAAATTAATTTACACCACTTAATTGTTTTTCAAGGTCGTTGGCATGCGTCAAACATGCCAACACATTTGTTTTATATTTTAACCCAAACGTCACTACCCCCGTTTTATACGTTCGCTACAATATAACATATGTTGGGTTTAACATTTAAACCCAACTTAGCCACATGAAAAAGGGGAGGCTTAGAACATGGTGTTTATATATTTTAAGTAACATAAAAAGGGGAGTGTGAACGCATGAACTTGCAACATAGCGAACTAATTAACATAAATTTGGCACTTGTGAACTTGCATTGTAATAGCATATAGTCATGGCATAAACATACCTAAACATGAAATCATGGTTTTTGATCTATTCATATAATCATGGCATAAACCTACCTAAACATGAAATCATGGTTTTTGATCTATTCATACAATCATGACATAAATATACCTAAACATGAAATCATGGTTTTTAATCTATTCATGAAAACTTGCAATTTGAATGTAAATCTAACTTAGCTATGTGTCACATATATTATCATATGATTTTTGATAACAATATAGGCCTAAAACATGTTTCCCAATTAGGCATAACACCAAACATAGTCCAGTCATGTTCATAGAGTCAACACAAGTTCACAAAGATGTTTACTTTTGTCTCTAATACAAAAGTATGGTTTTACACTTGAATCATGATGCCAATTCCAACATAAATTCACATAAGTCATAATACCCAAATGGATCCAACTACACTAAAAGTGATTATAATATATATTATGTTGGCATAATAGTGAATCATATACTTGCATGAATCTCAAATAAACTACCACAGACATGTAGTTGTTAACTTTCAACATGAATCACATACTTGCAAATATCCAATCGTTATACCACAACATCCCAAATCGTTTAGAATCAAAGCAACATTCAAATATGAATTATTATCACCACCAATCAAATACAATTCTATTTCGCATTTTACACAAATCAAAACACAATTATTTATTCACATCGGAATAGCACTCTACTTACAACGTATGACGAATCTTCAATTCAGGAATCTGAATTCTGAATTTGGAGATGCTATCCTTTGTTGTAGGCGTTGTTTTGATTTAGTTGTCGATGCTTTAAGCTTTTGAATTGTCTCTTAGGCTTGTTGGCTTGTCTCTAGGGTTTCTAATTGACGGCCATTCCTAGTTCCTCTCCACCAGCATGACGGCTATTGTATTCTATTATTTGTGTGAGTTTAGGGTTAGGTTTGAGTTGTATTTATAGAATTTTAAATTGTTTTGAGCCGTCGGATGAAGATAGGAGTAATCTAGACCATACAAAGTTCAAAGAGCCACTCAAAAGGTGACACGTAAGCCCTAGTGACTCAGCCAAGCATCAGAATTCGACCAGACCCTGATCAGGCCAGCCAAGACCTGACCAGCAGGTCATTCTGACCTGGTCGCACTTGGCAGGTGCGCCAGGCTAAAAATGTACTGGCGCACTTCCCGAGTGCGCCAGTTCATTTCTGTTCTGGCGCACTTCCCAAGTGCGCCAGTGCATTCTGACCCGTTTTCTGGTTTTTCGTCCAACTTCGTTCGTCCATATCTTCTTCATACAATATCCATTTTACGCAAACTTGAGCTCTATCTCAAGCAGAATTTCGAGACGAACGCAATGGCGTAACCCATTTCCCTTAATTTCATCATTTATAATTAATTATACTTTAATTCGTGAAGCTTAACGTTATACAATTCAAGGGGTGTTACAACGACTATCCCTTCTTTGGAAACTACGTGCCCTAAGAATCGCACTTCCTTTCTCCAAAAGTGACATTTAGAAAATTTAGCTTTAAGGCTATGCTCTCGAAGAGTCTCCAACACTTCCCTAAGATGTAGGGCATGCTCTTCTTCTCTTTTAGAAAAGATCAAGATGTCATCTACAAAGACTACCACGAATTTATTAAGGTACTCCTTAAACACCCCACTCATCAAATCAACAAAGTATGCAGGGGCGTTTGTCAAACCGAAGGGCATCACCAGCCACTCGAAGAAAACGTCTGGAGTCCTAAAGGCAGTCTTGTCTATGCTATCCTCATCCACTCTCAACTGATGGAAACCCGTGGCTAAGTCCAACTGCGAAAACACTGAGGCGTCAACTAACTGATCGAAGAGAACGTCAATCCTCGGTAGTGGGTGTCTATTCTTCTTAGTATGCAGGGGCGTTTGTCAAACCGAAGGGCATCACCAGCCACTCGAAGAAACCGTCTGGAGTCCTAAAGGCAGTCTTGTCTATGCTATCCTCATCCACTCTCAACTGATGGAAACCCGTGGCTAAGTCCAACTGCGAAAACACTGAGGCGTCAACTAACTGATCGAAGAGAACGTCAATCCTCGGTAGTGGGTGTCTATTATTCTTAGTAAGCTTATTAAGTTCTCTATAGTCCACACAAAGTCTAAGGGACCCATCCGCCTTCGTGGCAAACACTACTGGAGCACCCCACTCCGATATACTACGTCTGATGAACCCCTTCTCAAGCAATTCTTTTACTTGCTTACTGAGTTCCCTTCTCTCTCTTGGAGCCATGTGGCGCACTGGCAATGAAACTGGCTTTGCATTGTCCACTAGATATATTCGAAAGTCTATCTCACGTTTTGGGGGTAAACCCCTCACCTCATCGAAGATATCAGCATATTCACGGACTATACGAACTGAATGTAAATCATCACCGGATGCATCAAGGGACTCTAGGTAGCTAAGCATTACCGGACCTCTAGGGTCACAAGAAATATCAAGGGTCCTTCCATAACGAGTCAACAATCTAACTGCCCTTCTTTCACAATCTAGGATGGCCCTATATCTAGTCAGCCAATCCATACCTAGAATCAAGCCGTAGCCCATAAAGCCCAGAACAAAGGCGTTGCATTCAAACTCAACGCCCAAGATAAACACTCTCAAATCCCGACAGATCATAGAAAGATGAGCCAAACCACCAATAGGATTTGAGACTACTAAGGGATCAGTAACTAGACTAGTATCTAGGTGCAGTGTTTCAACTAATGATGTAGAAATAAACGAATGCGGTGCGCCAGAATCGAATAAAGTACGGATAGGATAATCAAACAGAAAAACTAAACTTTCAACGGAAATTGCTCTACCTTGTTCTTGCAGCGGTGGGACCACGAGAGCCTGTACTTGTCCCCTTGCCTGCCCTGGTGCCATAAGAGCTTGCACCTGTCCTCCCGAGGTAGACCCGGCCCTCTGCCCTTCCTTTGGGCAGTCCTTAATAAGATGTCCCGCTTCGCCACAGTGGAAACAACCAGTCTTCTTTTTCTTCCTACAATCTTTGCTTAGATGGTCAGTTATCCCACAGTTAAAGCATTTCTTCTTCCCCTTAGCATTGTTGCCTTTGCCACCTTTCTTGTTTTGTTGTTGCTGTTGCGGCTTCTTTTGATCCCCTTTCTTCTTGGGTGCCTTATTAGCATTGGCGCCCTTCTCCCCTTCATGCATGAGTGCCATGACAACTAACCTCTCAAAGTTAGTCCCCATGGGAATGTGGGTCATAGCTAACCCATGAAGCGGCTCGTTTAAACCCTTAACAAATCTTAGAGCCTTCTTTTCTGGAGTGTTCACCAAGTCGAAGCCAAACCTTTCCAATTGGTTGAATTTGTTGACGTACTCTTTCACTGATAGATTTCCTTGCTTCAGCGACAAAAATCTTTCCATGTATAGATTCTCTTCAGCCCGTGAGAGAAACTTCGCCTCAAACCTCTACCTAAAATCTAGCCATGTATCGACTGGACGTCCCCCATTAGTGACCTCCCACCAAAACGAGGCCTCATCCTTCATCTCCTACTACATGCTTATCTGGTTAAGTGTTTCTTAATTCATTAAGACCGTAACCTCATAAAGACCTCTCACATTAGACTGACATTTGTGGCAGCTGGATTTGCCAGGCGGGTCCGGGCAGTCTTACACCACAAAAGAGCCTAACCTCGTGTCTTTACAACTGTTACGTATTTAGTTTGTGCCTAAGACCTCTCACATTAGACTGGCATTTGTGGCAGCTAGATTTTCCGGGCGGGTCCGGGCAGTCTTACACCACAAAAGAGCCTAACCTCGTGTCTTAGACGATTAATTACTCCTAATTAATCATTCCCCAAATTTGAATTACTTTCCCTATTCAAATTATCAATCAATTCCAAATTTAACGATGTCCATAATTGACTCAATTATGTCCATCCATTTATGGTATGTAAAATAATACCAATTTTCACCATAATTATATTTTATGCCTTTTAAATATTTTTAATATTATCCCCTTTTTCTCCACGTAGTACGTTTGTTCGTTTAACGTAAAAATATACGTTAGACTCGAATAGTCTAACTTATAAAATAAAATAAAACATCACAATTTATACACATAATTAAAACATAAATCTAACATAGGGGTGAACTTGCATATGTGAATGATGTTCTACATCTAAAACTTGCATAGGCCAAAATTACAACTTGCATAAATAACATATGTCATGGATCCAAATCTAAAGGTGTGAACTTGATGAAATAATGGGCACAAACTTGCATAAATAACACATGTCATATATCTATATTTGCATAGGTAATAATCCTAAACTTGCGTAACATGATTCATATCCAACTCATAAACTTACATAGGTGATTTATACATCGCAACAATGGTGTAGACTAGTATCTAACATGTAAAGTATCATGTAGAATTTAGCATATGTCATAGCCTAACTTTCGATTAAATTCTCACATAAACTAAGTGCCATAGCTATGCAAGGTCACATATAATTCTACCCAACTTGTATATGGTTCATGTTTGAATCAACATCTAAACTTTCCTACATATGATTTAACTAGACATAAGCCAATCATAGGATTATAACATGGGTGATAGCATCATAACTTTGCATCGTAGATGATAGCATCATAACATAATATCATAGAAATTACAACATAATTCTACAACATAATTACAACATGAAATCAACAATTCATATCACATCCAAATTATCCGCATTATAATTCAATCCAATTCATTTATTAATTATTTTGTTAAAACTATCGAACTCACAACTCAAAAGCAGTCTTGAGTTCTGAATTCTGATTTCTGGAGTTGAATTAGCGCTCCTTTGATGAAGATTCGCTGTTAGAGTTGAAAAGGATTGAATTTGATTTGCTTTCTTCCTCTCTAATGGGCGGCGGCTATTCTGAGTTGCAAGGTGACGGCATGGAGGCCATGAATCCAATTTTGTTTTGATTTTAGGGTTTGAGTCTACAGGTGTTTTTATAGAGTTTAGGATTAGTTTAAACCGTCCGATCAACCCAGAATTTATCCCAGCTAATCAGAGCAGTTCAGAAACCCTAATGAGTCAGCATATAGTCACAAACAGGTCATCAATCAAATCTGCCCGGGGGGGTGCAGGTCGACCCGATGGTCGACCTGGTTAAGGCAGGTCGACCCCCAGGTCGACCCTATGGTCGACCTGGCCCATCGCGGAAATTTTCCCGCCTAGCCTGTCTGACTCCGAAATTTGAATTTTCTGAAAATCTGTTTTGAATTTTCTGAAACTTCCGATCGCCATAACTTCTTCATACGAAGTCCAATTCGCGCAAACTCGGACTTTATCTCAACCATAATTTCGAGATGAACACAATGGCGCAAACCTTTTCCCTTAATTCTCACGTCTGAGATTAATTATTCTTTAATTTAGTTAATCCGATTATTCAAAAATCCGGGGTGTTACAGTCGTAGAAGTTGATATTGAATATAAGCCGATATATTTTCTATTCAGAGCCTTGTATTTAATATCAAATGTGATTTGGGTTTGTCGTGAATGGTGTCTTCATTAACACTGTTCTTGAACCCAGTTGAGAAAAAGATTAAATCTTTTTATTTAAGATTTAATGAAGTGTACCAATTAAATGGAATTTAATTAGAATTGAATTTGAATTGATTTTTGGGTTTATCGTGAACGGTGTTTTAAATAACACTTGTTCTTTAACCCGATAATTAAATGAATGTGATTTTGGGTTGTCGTGAACGGTATCTTCAATAATATTGTTCTTAGACCAACGGAGTTAAGAAAATCAGAAACTAACTGGAGATTAGTTAAGTTGAATGGTTTCTTGGGTATTGATCTGATGTTGGTCTCGGCCTTCGGGGTTAATATTTAGGGAATTGCTCACTTGCTATTTTACGGTTAAAGGCTGATAGAATGGAATGTGATTTTGGGTTTATTGTGAACCGTGTTTTAAATGACATCGGTTATTTAACCCAGTTAAAGATTAAAACTAAGTGGAATTTTAATGAATCTTTAATTAGATTGAAAAGATCGAGAATGGAGTATCACCAGTTTTGCTCCAGGCGATAGTTAAATCTTTAATTAGATTTGAACGAGAAATGGTAATTGAATTTACCGATAACACCGTAGTGTTAGATATGAAGTATTACCTGTTTTACTTCATGGGATGAATAGGTTGGGATTTGGAAATTAAAACAAATGATTACTTCGATAAGGTTCGTTAATCCCGGCTAGTTTGGATAAACCATAATTTGTTTTGAATTGATATTCAAAAGTAGATTAAAGAATAAATTTGAGGAATTTATCTTTGATAAAATTAATGGGAACCTCTCCCTAAGAATGTGAAATTTAACAACTAACTGAAGATTAGTTAATATGAATGGTTCCCTGTGTATTGATCTGATGTTGGTTTCGGCCTTCGGGGTTAATATTTGGGGAATTGTTCTCTTACTAATTTACGGTTAGTGACAGATGAACTGGAATGAGGCATATGTTGTGTTTGTGTAACACTTGTTTTATTATATACGCGAGTTATTCGGAAAGACCGGGTTTATCCCATTCTGAATAACTGATATGACGATTAGTCTAGATGAAGACGGTGGTCGAAGACCGGAGGTCTTCACGTCGTTTGGATAATTACTGGTGATCTTGATTGGGCCGTACACCCAAGAGGAGGGAATCAATTAGTGATCGTCCAGACGTACTTGGAGATCGATGGATATGCGGGGTACTAGGTGTCTCCGGTTTCGTTCAGACCCAGAACGAACTTGTAAATGGGCTGTGTGTCTGACATTGGATTTTAGTCTGTGTGATTGATTTCTATTAAATATATATCTGTTTGGCAGCAGAGAATTTATTCTCTTGCTTAACGCCCTTCTCTGAGACGTACGAGCTCAGGGGTTATATATTGATGGATATCAAACGCATGGACTGAATTGCCTGTGTGGCATGCCTAAGTGGCAATTGATCAGGGCTTCTGCTAAAAAGCAAAGTCTTGTGGTTGATGATCAAAGCACGGCCTGTTCGGCATAGCTTTGTGTAGCGTTGATTCGCGAGCCCCACACCCCGGTTGTGAACCAGAAACGGGAGAAGGACCTCAGGGAGGACATGCGTTTCTTTCTAGCTAGAAGTGGCTTTAGTGGTTTTACACGCCGTGACGAGTTTGACTTATGTGGTTGTTGCTGTTGCGAGGCGCCTCGGATATATCGGTGACTATGTGAAGCCGATGGAGTCATTTGTTGGCTCATTGACGCCCCAAAGGGCGGGGAAACGCAGTGTTCAGGGGTTTTAATCCACATCGGTGGACCGGCCCTGTCGCTCCAAGGGTCATTCGAGATCTGATCCTGAGACACGGGCTAGAGCGTCTCGCATCGGTAGAGGACTATCTTTTGCCTTGGTTCACAGATGGAAACCCAACTTCCAATACGTGACATTTGCGGTTTTGATTGTAGAGCCTAGTACGGCGACATGATATATGGTACCTATGCCGTCTATGATTGATACTTATGATTGAAATTGTTTCATACACTATACACTTATAGTAATATCAAAATAATCTATTTTTAAACATATCAAGCATTCTTTGGCTATTATATAAGGTAAAACCCTATCCTCCGCCTTGCGTTGCATTGTGTGATGGGACCTGGGCCTTATAATAGCTTCATTTTTCTTTATTTAGCATTGCGTTGTTGTTTTATGCACTGGTATTCTTGGGAGGAAACCCGTTCCGTGTTATACGGCGTGGTCCCTTGATTTACCTAACTTTAAGATAAAGATTAATAACTGTTTTAGTTCTCACACCAGTCACATGACTGACCTGGAGTTTATTGTTTTAACCTAAACTCTAGGTACCCTTATTTTGACATGGGCAGCTAGTAGTTTTGGTTTTGCAGATTTATATTCACAGGAACCTGGTTTACAGCTGGAATGATATCCGGAAAGCTCTGTATCCGTATATCTCTTCTAGTTGTGTTTTGTATTATTTTCCGCTGCAGTAATGTAATTTAAATCTCTTATATTTTCCGTGTAATATTTATTCATACTCTGTATATTCTTGTATTCTGATGTAATTGTTGTAATAAACTATGAAATGTTCTTCTATCTGCGTTCTTTTGTTTGTTGTTCTCAAAGTATCCGCTCTTTCCTTCACGGGGAAGTTACGGGTTTTTACTTATTTACCGGTGCTACAATGACTTATTTTACCAAGTAGGCCGTACTCATGCACGCACATAACTCCATTGGAATGTGCCATCAAACACCCTCTTTTAGATGAACCTCTTACTATTAGTTAAATATGTGTGCCCTGACCCCTACTTAGTGCGGGGTCCCCATTTAATGCCAGAATGGGTTACTGACTGATATAGTCCCCACAAGCAGATGACACAAGCTAATCCCCTAAATTTGTGTCCCCAAATTTACTAGGATTTTGACAAGTTAAGTCTTACAGCATAACCCCCACATATTTAACAGGTTATAAATTTACAGGTTTGCATAACCCCAACAGATGTAACAGGTTAATTTATACAGGTTAACAGGTTCATATAACCACAACAGATTAAACAGACTTACTTAGTCTCATAGATTTAATGGATTCCACATGTTACATACAGATCTATTAACATGTTTCAATTAATCTTTGAATTAAGCCTACAAAGTTACATATTCATACATCCTAAGATTTCAGTCATATTTCATAGTACAAGATATCCCCCAAATTTTCCCTCTTTTATTTTCATTTCCAAACATTCCCTAATTGCCCCAATTTCATTCATATGTATGTCTCTTGTGAGATTGGCTAGGCTTGAAGTTAGCCTAGGCTTATAAAATAAAGAGGGAATAAGAGAGGGAGAGGAACATGAATAGGCATATAATAACAACTGAACAACAAAACTGGTGTATGGAAAAACATATGCAATAATAGCATAACTGTTTAGACATGAATTAGTTTCTTAACAGGCATAGGTTCAGATCTAGGTTTATTAACATGTCAAGGTTACTGTTAAATTTTTATATCTAAAAGTAACAAGAACTCACTGAGATTGGATCGGAGTACAAGAAATGTCTCTGATGTATGTATAGGTTGATCGTTGTAGAAGATAGTCTAATTCAATCCAAGTTGAGGTAGCATCTCATTATCTCCATTATTTTAGGTGTAGGAAGACAATAGAAACGTTGGCCTTTATATAGACTATCTCTACGAATCCAGCAAACAAACAAGTTCACGTTTAGAAAACGAATCTGCCTAGATCTGGGTGGGTCGACACACCCTTGGATGGGTCGACCCATAGGTCGACCCCCTTAGGGTGTGGGTTGACCCTTAACTGGTCTTATTCCCACCTTGGTTCGCCGCTTATTTTATTTGATTGATTTTTGAATTCTGGTTTTTTTTTATTTACATATACCCTTCTTATATGTATACAAATTTCTAACCTTTATATCTTCCTCATACGATGTCCGTTTTACGCAAACTCGAGGTCTATCTGAACCAGAATTCCGAACGCAATGGTAGATTTCGTTTTACTTAATTCCCAACATTAAATTCAGTGTTCTTTAGTTTATTTAAGGTTCTTCAAAATTATAGGGTGTTACAAGGAATAAGGTGTAACAACCCGAATTATAATAACGTGTTAAAACAAGAAATCAAGGAATAATTAATTTTTAAAATGAGAATCAAGGGAAACGGGGTGCGTCAATGCGTTTGTCTCGGAATTCTACATGGAATCGAGCCCAAGTTTTCGAAAATCGGAGTTCGAATGAAGAAGTTATGGCCTATAGAAGATTCAGCAAATTTCAGGCAGCACAGAACCAGGCAGGTCGACCTGGGGGTCAGGTCGACCAGGTGGTCGACCTGGGGGTCGACCTACCCCCTACAGGTCGACCATGTGGTCGACCTCCCCCCTTACAGGTCGACCTGGTCGACCTGTTTTGGCCCAGAACCCATTTTTGAAGCCCGGGACGTGTTTTGATGGTCCAGATTGATTCTAGGGTTGATCTAAAGGCCCTAAATCGTTCCTACACCTATAAATATACCCTAAGACCTAACCTAATTCATAACAAATCATTCTTACACCATTATGCTGCTAAAATATCTCTTGAATCATGGCCACCGTCTCCAAATCAAAGTACAAGCATTCAAACTCAAATCAATTCAAAGAACAAAGCTTCAACAATGATTCAAGACAATAAATCAACAACGCCGCAACATTTTTACAAAAAAAATCAGTTCTTAATTCCTTGTCCACGATCTGTAAGTTCTAGTTATTTTCAGATCAAAATAATTAAATTTAATATGGACACGTGATGAAGTGAAATTGGACTTTTGATTCAAGTCTATTCTTGTTTCTTCTTGGATCTTGATTTTGGGAATTTTTCTATCTTTATTCTCATGACAAGTTTATGGTCTATTCATCTTGTTGTAAATCAATTTTCTTGGTTCATGTTGATATTATTATCAAGATCTATTCTTTATGCCTAAGATGATGTTTTTATGTCGATTTCTCTCTGATCTTGTTTTTATTGCAACTTCTACCTTCCCCTATTTGTTTTCTTTTGATGAACCTAGGTCAATTTCGGACCTAGGCCTAAACTACGATATACGTGCGATGGTATACAGGGGAAATATTGGAATATTTCCTAGTGGAAAATATGTGTTTGGTGGAATTGAAGGCATAATATGAAAATTGGATGTTTGGGGATAATTTACCATTAACATGAAATGGGGTAATTTTGTGTATTGTCATTATAATGGTTATTGCGCGATTGGGATTGATATATGTAATTTGACATGGATCTTGATATATGTAATTTGGCTAGAACTTGTTATGGGTAAATTGGTGTAAACATGGTATACATGTAATTTTGGATATAAAACTTGATCTATGTAAATTAAGCATAGCTTTGTAAACATGTAAATCATGAATCTTGACATATGTAAAATGGCATGAAACTTGGTATATGTGTAAATTGGCATACATGTAAAACGGCATGAATTGAACATATGTAAATTTGGTATGAATTGGACATATGTAAAACTGACATGTAATCTAGAACTTGGGCTTATGTTAATTATGTAAAATTTGGAGTTGAAACAAATATGATAATTTATGACTTGGGAGAGGTTTAATATGAACGCGCCTAAGTTGGGTTTTGGGTAGTTGGCATGTATTGTAAATAAAAGGCTATAATTTGGCATAACCTTATAGTGAATTATGATAATAATTTGGGAATACGTTTTGGGGCAAAAATGTGAATTATGAACTTGATAATTGGCATATAACTGGAAATATGAACGTGGTTGAAACATGAACATGAACGTGAATATGAACACAAACGTGAACATGGCTAACTCGAGGTTGGGTTGAGTTTGCAGTGTAATTCTGCCCGGAACCGCCCGGCATATCCAGTGACTGCAAATAATAAGATCCAATGTGAGAAGTTAGTCATGTCGTGCTTAAACCCGAGGTTAGACTGAGTTGTGGTGTAATTCTGCCCGGAACCGCCTGGCATATCCAGTGACCGCAACAACAGGTCTAATGTGAGTGGTTGATGCATTAATAATTAATTAATGCCAATAAACAGACATGCTAAGAATGGAAAGGTTAAGTAATATATGAATAATCGACACTTAACCAATATAACATGTTAATTAGACAAGTGGGTGGGGTTAAGTAAATTAAGAATGCTTAACCAACATAACATGTTAATTAGACCAGTGGGTAGGGTTAAGTAAACTAAGAACGCTTAACCAACATAACTATTAATCAGACCAATGGGTGGGTTAAGTAATATGACTAGGCTAATGACACTTAACCGATATGACATGAATGGGTGGGTTAAGTAATATAACTAGACTAATGACACTTAACCAATATAACATGACGCGTGGCAGGGTTAAGTCAACTTGAACATATAGATAATACTTAACCAACTTAGCATGATACGTGGGTGGGTTAAGTCATGAACTGCTTGAAAACACTTAACCAATTTGATATGCTAAGATAGCGGGGTTAAGTTATGAATCACTAGACAACACTTAACCAACTTGACATGATACGTGGGCGGGTTATGCCATGAATTACTTGAAAACACTTACCAATGCAATCTGGCGAATGGGAGGGTTAAGTTAAATGGGTTGCCGATGCTTAACCAATATGACATGGTGTGTGGTAGGGATAAGTAAACACGCGAAGGCAACACTTAACCGATATAACAAGACATGCAGTAGGGTCAAGTAACACAAGAGAGAACACTTAACCAAGGTAACATGATGGGTGGTGGGGTTAAGTTAACTTTAATGGATAACACTTAACCAACCTGTGGGGTATACGAATAGACCCTAGGAAAACCCTAGTAGCGGGACCCGTTTCAGCAGTAACCCACATTAGGTATCAACGGTAACCTGAGCTAGGCAGGGTGGGGCACGATTACTGGGCTGATTATAAGCGGTCAAAATGGCGGTAGGTGATGCAGCAGTGCAGGTTCCGACGGATTACGGGCGTGCACATATTCCAGAGTGGAAAATTTAGCCACTGGGCATCAGTAGATATAAAGTTGTGCATCAAGAACTGTGTCGGGATTGCCATCCTAGGGATTGATACACCCTAGGGTGGGACCAGCACAGGTATCTACAAGTAGGGGGCCGCGTGAAACAAACGAGAACTAGGTCGAGTAGGAGCCGATCGATTAAGGTAGTAAGGATACATCTAACACTTTCATGGCAATTGGGCTGGTTGAGGTAAGATCCTCATATTAGATGTAGTCCTGGAGGCTACCACAACTACGGGGTTGGATCACCTTATTATATAACATGGGCTACTAGTTGGGACACTAGTAGGGGGTAAGGATCCTTGTTACACAGGACACTGGTTGGAACACTAGTAGGAATACGAAACATTCCATGTAAGACACTTGTGAGGATGCTAGTTAGGTGGTGCAGAGTAAATAGATATCATAGAAATATTTTAATGGTGAAGCTTAGAAATCTTGCGATGTGATACTTGATAGAAACCTTGTGATGCTACTCTTGATAGGAATTATGGGATGTTATACTTGATTCATCGTGCCTGTAGCTTATCTTGTCATCATGCTTATGTTTACTTTCAGTTTATTCATGCCATGTTATCTTTACCTGTTTTTATGCTGAAAGTCACTAGGACTTACTCAGTCTTTATGACTGACCCGTTTTGTTTTGCCTCTTTTTCTTCTGTCCCACCCCCCCAGGTTCGCAGGGTGGGAATACAGCTTAGTTCGGATCTTACCAAGCTCCAAGGCTCTTTCATGTACGGCTTGGATTTCTCTTGGCTATGGCTTGCTTTGCTTTATTGGGGAATACTACAATTTATTTTAAAGCTTCTTTGTTTTTTTTAGCAAGACAGATATTTTAGCTATGTAATTGGGTATTGGAAGTTGATGGGCTTTTATTGTAAACAATTATATTTAATAAATGATTTGAAGTACTTCTACTTTACTTTCCGTCGTTTTATAAATGTCTGTCTTGTAATATTTCTGTTCCAGTACCCATAATGCTCCATTGAAGTTAAGGCATTCCCTTTGTGAGTGACCTTAACGGATGTGGGGTGTTACATTTGGTATCAGAGCAGAAGGTTACCAGACTGGGAAAAAGCTTTTAAAAAACCTTCTGAAATTATTTTCAAAACGTTTACAAAGAAGCATTTTTCTAAGAAAAGTTTTGTTTTACGAAAGGCATATTCCCCAAAGCCATATGCACTATCTTTTGATTCTCTCCTTGAATCTCTTCTCTCTTTCTTTTTCACCATAGTTTTGTAGGTGTACGACACATGTAGGAGGGCAAAGAAGTGCCCAACTTCCATCTGTAGCCGCAGTAGTTCCATCTGCAACTAATCTTATTTCAAGCTTTGTAGGGTTACCGTGCGATGGAGGTAGCTTTCGAGAAACTTGTCAACAAACTATACAAGGATAGTAAGAACTAGGATAAAGAACACAAGCCTAAGGATGAGAAACTTGTTGATATGGCTTAATCCACGAAGGAGGAAAAGGTGAAAGGAAAGAGGCCAAAGTGAAAGAATAATAAAACCCATGACAAGAGAAAGTATCTTTAGTATGGTAAAAAGGGACATGTAGTTAAGTACTATAGGAAAAGGACAAGGGCAAAGGACAAGATCGTCGAGACGGAAATTGTATGCTCTCACTACTAGCGTACCTAAGAGAGGTGGTAACGTTTCTGTTAAAAGTTTAGCTTTTCTTTTCTATCATACCATGCGAACTTTGTTTTTGTACATCCCATCCTTTTTATTCTGCTTCAATAGTTGGGTCTCTGCACCTTAGTACTAGCGTGGTAGAGGGTGTCAATTTTTGTCTCAAATCCTATCGGGGAATCGGCTTGCTTATTCATGACTTTTTTGGATTTGATAATGTCTATGCCAAGTATTGAGTTTAGATGTAACGCTTATGTTTTTGGGTTATGGGTTGATTCTAGGGATGGAGTGGTTATCCAGTAAGGTTGCCATTCTCGGTTTTGAAAGGAGAGTAGTTAGACTCTTGACTTGCCTCGGTAATACCCTCGAAGTCTCGTGTAACCTTTAGGGTTATGTCATGATTAGTTACCTAGAATCTCTTGGCACATTTATTGGTAATTTGTAATCCGCTCGAGTAGTGTTCGCCACTAAGGCGGATGGTTCTTTTCGTTTATGCATGGGTTATAGAAAATCACCTTAGTAAGTACACTTGGAAATATGGTTAGCATTTGTTTATTTTCAAGAGATAATTCATTGATGTGGAATACCTTCTAGTAAGTGAACGAGATCCAAGATTCACTAGTGAATTTTGGAGAGCTTGCATGAAACCATGAGTACGCAGTTATGTTTGAATCGGGTATACTAGAAAGAGAATAAGTGAAAGTGGAACGAGAGGCGACAGTGAAATGAGTTCCAACTCATATTTTGGAAATATAAGCTAAGAAGCTACGAAATCACGAAGTTAAAGAAGGTCAAGGCACAATGGAGTTAAGCTCAAAGAAATACGACTTAGAAGGCTGAAGACTAGATACGTGCATCATATCTTTTTTTTTGAGAGTATATCCTTGATCTTTCTTTTTGTGTAAAACTTATTTGCATGCTATCTTTTAAGTGTATCCTCTCGGTCCCCATAGGAAGTATGACTCATATGTTTGTAAGATATGTTGGGGTTTGAGGGTGTCTATTGGTTTGACCAAACCTTTAGGGTTTTATAGGATATGGGTCGGTTTAGGAAGGGATTTCTTGTGACCTAAAAGGAGTCTATCATGCTTAGTTTCCTAGAATCATATATATTAGTTGGTTTGAGTAATTCTTTGGGTGTCAGTCTGATGTTGATTTCGGTCTTCGGGGCTGGTGCTTATTGAGTTCTTCTCCAAATCACTATATACGTAAAGTAGATTTCCAGTTTTGACAATGCCTAATGGGCACAAAGTTTTTACTTGCTTCTATCGTTTGGCTATATTTAGGTAGGAACCTATGAATGAAAACATGTGTTTGAGACATGTTATGGTTGATGGTTGCAAGTGGTTGCAAGTGTTTGCTAGTGGTTTCTTGTGGATTCATATACACGCATATTAGACACTAGATCGGCTCAGTCACCTCTCATATTGTATGTGCATGAGTGTTTATACTTGTTTATGGATGAATTTGAATGTGTTATCATGTGGATGTTGCATATGGATGGATGTTTGTGCACACATATAGTGTTTATGTGACTAGGACTATTTGCATACATGTTGGACTCGTGGCACTAAACATATTCTGCATTATGAAGATCAATCAGGCCTGATCATTTGCATTAGACAAGGAACATATACACACACTTCTTGCATATGTTCATGCAGCATTAGAAATCTCTTAAGGACAATGAATGCCTGTGATTGATGATTGATGATTGAGTGGATGGATGATTGGATGGTAGGACACATTCTTCTTAACTTGAAGATTTCGGGGATGAAATCCTTTAAGGAGGGGAGAATGTAACAACCCGAATTATAATAACATGTTAAAACAAGAAATAAAGGTATAATTAATTTTTAAAAGGGTAATCAAGGGAAATGGGTTGCGCCAATGCGTTCGTCTCGGAATTCAACATGGAATCGAGCCCAAGTTTTCGAAAATCGGAGTACGGATGAAGAAGTTATGGCCTGTAGAAGATTCAGCAAATTTCATGCAGCACAGAACCAGGCAGGTCGACCTGGGGGTCAGGTCGACTAGGTGGTCGACCTGGGGATCGACCTACCCCCTACAAGTCGACCATGTGGTCGACGGCCCCCCTTACAGGTCGACCTGGTCGGCCTGTTTTAGCCCAGAACCCATTTTTGAAGCCTGGGACGTTTTTTGATGGTCCAGATTGATTCTAGGGTTGATCTAAAGGCCCTAAATCGTTCCTACACCTATAAATATACCCTAAGACCTAACCTAATTCATAACAAATCATTCTTACACCATTATGCAGCTAAAATATCTCTTGAACCATGGTCGCCGTCTCCAAATTAAAGTACAAGCATTCAAACTCAAATCAATTCAAAGAACAAAGCTTCAACAATGATTCAAGACAATAAATCAACAACACCGCAACATTTTTACAAAAAAAATCAGTTCTTAGTTCCTTGTCCACGATCTGTAAGTTCTAGTTATTTTCAGATTAAAATAATTAAATTTATTATGGACATGAGATGAAGTGAAATTGGACTTTTGATTCAAGTCTATTCTTGTTTCTTCTTGGATCTTGATTTTGGGAATTTTTCTATCTTTATTCTCATGACAAGTTTATGGTCTATTCAGCTTGTTGTAAATCAATTTTCTTGGTTCATGTTGATATTATTATCAAAATCTATTCTTTATGCCTAAGATGATGTTTTTATGTCGTTTTCTCTCTGATCTTGTTTTTATTGCAACTTCTACCTTCCCCTATTTATTTTCTTTTGATGAACCTAGGTCAATTTCGGACCTAGGCCTAAACTACGATATACGTGCGATGGTATATAGGGGAAATATTGGAATATTACCTAGTGGAAAATATGTGTTTGGTGGAATTGAAGGCATAATATGAAAATTGGATGTTTGGGGATAATTTACCATTAACATGAAATGGGGTAATTTTGTGTATTGTCATTATAATGGTTATTGCGCGATTGGGATTGATATATGTAATTTGACATGGATCTTGATATATGTAATTTGGCTAGAACTTGTTATGGGTAAATTGGTGTAAACGTGGTATACATGTAATTTTGGATATAAAATTTGATCTATGTAAATTAAGCATAGCTTTGTAAACATGTAAATCATGAATCTTGACATATGTAAAACGGCATGAAACTTGGTATATGTGTAAATTGGCATAAAATTGGCATACATGTAAAACGACATGAATTGAACATATGTAAATTTGGTATGAATTGGGCATATGTAAAACTGACATGTAATCTAGAACTTGGGCATATGTTAATTATGTAAAATTTGGAGTTGAAACATATATGATAATTTATGACTTGGTAGAGGTTTAATATGAACACGCCTAAGTTGGGTTTTGGGTAGTTGGCATGTATTGTAAATAAAAGGCTATAACTTGGCATAACCTTATAGTGAATTATGATAATAATTTGGGAATACGTTTTGGGGCAAAAACATGAATTATGAACTTGATAATTGGCATATAACTGGAAATATGAACGTGGTTGAAACATGAACATGAACGTGAATATGAACACGAACGTGAACATGGCTAACTCGAGGTTAGGTTGAGTTTGCAGTGTAATTCTGCCCGGAACCGGCCGGCATATCCAGTGACTGCAAATAATAAGATCTAATGTGAGAAGTTAGTCATATCGTGCTTAAACCCGAGGTTAGACTGAGTTGTGGTGTAATTCTGCCCGGAACCGCCCGGCATATCCAGTGACCGCAACAACAAGTCTAATGTGAGTGGTTGATGCATTAATAATTAATTAATGCCAATAAACAGACATGCTAAGAATGGAAAGGTTAAGTAACATATGAATAGTCGACACTTAACCAATATAACATGTTAATTAGACAAGTGGGTGGGGTTAAGTAAATTAAGAACGCTTAACCAACATAACATGTTAATTAGACCAGTGGGTAGGGTTAAGTAAACTAAGAACGCTTAACCAACATAACTATTAATCAGACCAATGGGTGGGTTAAGTAATATGACTAGGCTAATGACACTTAACCGATATGACATGAATGGATGGGTTAAGTAATATGACTAGACTAATGACACTTAACCAATTTAACATGACATGTGGCAAGGTTAAGTCAACATGAACATATAGATAATACTTAACCAACTTAGCATGATACATGGGCGGGTTAAGTCATGAACTGCTTGAAAACACTTAACCAATTTGATATGCTAAGATAGCGGGGTTAAGTTATGAATCACTAGACATCACTTAACCAACTTGACATGATACGTGGGCGGGTTAAGCCGTGAATTACTTGAAAACACTTAACTAATGCAATCTGACGAATGGGAGGGTTAAGTTAAATGGGTTGGCGTTGCTTAACCAATATGACATGGTGTGTGGTAGGGTTAAGTAAACATGCGATGGCAACACTTAACCGATATAACAAGACATGCGGTGGGGTTAAGTAACACAAGAGAGAACACTTAACCAAGGTAACATGATGGGTGGTGGGGTTAAGTTAACTTGAATGGATACCACTTAACCAACCTGTGGGGTATACGAATAGACCCTAGGAAAACCCTAGTAGCGGGACCCGTTACAGCAGTAACCCACATTAGGTATCAACGGTACCCTGAGCTAGGCAGGGTGGGGCACGATTACTGAGCTGATTATAAGCGGTCAAAAGGGCGGCAGGTGATGCAACAGTGCAGGTTCCGACTGATTACGGGCGTGCACGTATTCCGGAGTGGAAAATTTAGCCACTGGGCATTAGTAGATATAAAGCTGTGCATCAAGAATTGTGTCGGGGTTGCCATCCTGAGGATTGATACACCCTAGGGTGGGACCAACACAGGTATCTACAAGTAGGGGGCCGCGTGACACAAACGAGAACTTGGTCGAGTAGGAGCCGATCGATTAAGGTAGTAAGGATACATCTAACACTTTCATGGCAATTGGGCTGGTTGAGGTAAGATCCTCATATTAGATGTAGTCCTGGAGGCTACCACAACTACGGGGTTGGATCACCTTATTATATAACACGGACTACTAGTTGGGACACTAGCAGGGGGTAAGGATCCTTGTTACCCAGGACACTAGTTGGAACACTAGTAGGAATACGAAACATTCCATGTAAGACACTTGTGAGGATGCTAGTTAGGTGGTGCAGAGTAAATAGATATCGTAGAAATATTTTAATAGTGAAGCTTAGAAATCTTGCGATGTGATACTTGATAGAAACCTTGTGATGCTACTCTTGATAGGAATTATGGGATGTTATACTTGATTCATCGTGCCTGTAGCTTATCTTGTCATCATGCTTATGTTTACTTTCATTTTATTCATGCCATGTTATCTTTACCTGTTTTTATGCTGAAAGTCACTAGGACTTACTCAGTCTTTATGACTGACCCATTTTGTTTCGCCTCTTTTTCTTCCGTCCCCCCCCCCCCCATGTTCGCAGGGTGGGAATACCGCTTAGTTCGGATCTTACCAAGCTCCAAGGCTCTTTTATGTACGACTTGGATTTCTCTTGGCTATGGCTTACTTTGCTTTATTGGGGAATACTACAATTTATTTTTATGCTTCTTTGTTTTTTTTAGCAAGACAGATATTTTAGCTATGTAATTGGGTATTGGAAGTTGATGGGCTTTTATTGTAAATAATTATATTTAATAAATGATTTAAAGTACTTCTACTTTACTTTCCGCCGTTTTATAAATGTCTGTCTTGTAATATTTCTGTTCCAGGTTCCATAATGCTCCATCGAAGTTAAGGCATTCCCTTTGTGAGTGACCTTAACGAATGTGGGGTGTTACATAAGGTGCCTTCGGTTTCGTTCAGACCCAGAACGGACTTGAAAATGGATTGTGTGTCTGACGTTGAAATTTGTTGCATATTAATTGATTTCCATTAAATATATATATACATATATCTGTTTGGTGGTGGAGAATTCATTCTCTTGTTTAACACCCTTCTCTAAGACATATGAGCTTAGAGGTTATATATTGGCAGATATTAGTTGTATGGCATGGATTATTAATGTGGCATGCTGAGATGCAATGATCAAGGCTTTTGTTGAAAAGCAAGGCCGTGTGGTTGATGATCAAAGCACAACTTTAATATAGCGTCGCTTTGTGTATAACATTAATTCGCGAGCTTCACACCTTGGTATGAGTCAAAATGGGTTAAGGGACAACAGGGAGGACATGCGTTTCTTTCTAGCTAAGAGTGATGTCATGGTATTGATCCCAGACATTTTACTTATGTGGATGATGGATTGCGAGGCGCCTAGGATATGATTGGTCGACATACTAATTAGATGACAGGTCCGATAGGATCGGGAAATGTATTGTTCAGGAATTACCAATCCATAAAAGTAAGAGTGGATCGGCCTTGGCGCTCCCAAGGGTTATTATAGGCGTGATCCTAAGGCATGTGCTAGAGTGTCTCGAAATTTACGAGGACGATCCCTTGCCTCGACTCATGGATGGAATCCAATTTCCAATACGCGATCATTCGGATTTAGTTGTAAACCTATATGGCGACATAGTAAGATGGGATACTATGTCGTCTATGATTGATACATTTATATTTAAAGTCGTTTTCTACACTATGCACTTATAATAATATCAAAAAATTTGTTTTAAAACGTACCAAGCATGTTTGGCTATTATAATGTAAAACTCTATCCTCCGACTTAAGATGCATTGTGTGATGGGACCTGAGTCGTATAATAGCTTCATTTTTTTCCCAAAAGCATTGTGTTGTTTATTAATTGTTTTATTTTCCAAGTATTCATGGGAGTAAACTCGTTCCGTGACAACGGCGTGGTCCTATGATTTACCCTATTTTTAAAGTAAAGTTTTAATAACTGTTTAAAGTTCCCACACCAGCCCCAAGACTGACTCGGAGTTTATTGTTTTAGCCTAAACTCTGGGTGCCAATATTTTCGACATGGGTAGCTAGTAGTTTTGGTTTTGCATATTTCTATTCAATAAGTTCCTGATTTACAACTGGAGCTATATTCAGAAAGCTTTGTATTCGAATATCCCTTTCAGTTGTGTTAGTCGATGTACTTCCTATGTACATTGTATTTATACACTTTATTTCTGCTGCTATGTAATTTATTAATCTTTGATATTATTTTTCCGTTGTGTAATATTTATTCGCACTTTGATATTCTTGTATTCTGATGTAATATTGTTGTAAAAGAAATGAAATGTTGTGTGATTCTATGTTTCGATGCGTCGTGTTCTCATACAATTCACGTTCTCGTTCGGTCTAGGTCAGTCGGGGATTTCGGATCGTGTCAATTCTCCAGTCTCCAATTTTGCTAATTTAAGAATCGAAGGTATGCCATACTCTAAAGTGGACAGTGTGTTGGAACCTTTTTATAATCCTCTTTCGATCTAAACATCTTTAATCGATCTTTAAATTATCTTGTTACGATGGGATGAGAAATAAGGTCGGAATGAGAAGACGAAGGTTCAAGATAAGGACGGAGGTTCAGGGTAAGGACGGAGGTTTAGGGTAAGGATAGAGGCTCAATCCCTCCTTCTAGCACCAAAATGTTAACAATATTATTCGTCAACATCGAAATAAAGGTTTATGGTTATGGAACTACGGTAATCTAGTCCTTTTAAGCTTGATTGAATTCACCGTTCCTTGGGTATCAAGACCATGAACCTAAAGATTAGTTACTCTTCCTTCAAGAAGTGAGTATCACGCTTACGAGACTTCAGGATCAACAATTACCTTGGGATAGGGGTTCAACAATTGTGGCTAATAGGAGCTAGAATATGCATTAAGGGTAATTTGGTAATTGTTTGGAATGTTGGATTAGGGAACATTAATATTCAGAAGTATAACAATATATATCATAGTATGCGAAATAGTAAAGAACACAATAATTTATAATGGTTCGGTTCGGATTGAACCTACGTCCACTTTAACGGTTTTGCTAATTTTATTATGGAGGAGGTTACATAAGGAATCCCTAATTTGATTTCCAAATTAGGGTTTAAGCTCTAAGAATAGAATATAAGAAGTTAGAATGAGGAAGGAAACTCGGGTCCCTTAAATGTGACCCCTGGGGTCTTATTTATAGGCAATTTGGGCCCCCTTCGGTAGTGATCAGGTAGACTTGGTTTGCTTAATGATCTCGCGGTGTTGACGAGCTTCATGGTCCTTGGTTTCGATATCGAACTCTTATAAGTGATTCGATGCCAGCTTTACACAAATACTTTGGCTTCGGTTTAGTTGCCTTCTTTTCTTTATGTATTTGCATTAATGGGTGCTTCCTTGCATATTGGTATCGGTATCGAGTTTACTGGAGTAGATTGCTTTCTTTTTCCCAATCATTCTTGTTCCCAGCTCTTTACTTTCCCTGATGAGTTTAGTTTCGGCTTCATTTCCTCTTCTTAAATATTTGGTATCGACCTAACTGTTTTCCTCTCTTAGTGTTTGGCATTGTGTTCCATGATGCTGGTTCTCATCATTTGGCTTTGGACTTGATACCTTCATATTAAATATCAAACCAATTTTTCCACCTCTGAGACTCTGGTACCGTGGCTTCCATATCGGCCTTAGTGCTAGGTCAGTTGCCTTTTTTTCTTTGTTACTCTGGTATTCATTTGATGTTTTTATTATCTTGGTACTGGTTTTATATTCTTGCCTTCATATCTTGGTGTCGACACCATGTTAATTGCCCATCATTTGTTGGTGTCGACACCACACTTTATTTCCTTATCCTTCTGCTCTTTCAATACTACTATTGTGGTTGTTCCTTCCTGCACCCTTTGTTACAGGTGTCAGTATTGCTGGGTTTCTCTCCATATCTTCTGTTATCGATGTCGGCTCGACATCCTCGTGCTTCGGTGTCGGTCAAGCTCTCTCGAGGATCTACTTATGTGCCAACTCTACTGGCTTTCATCTCTTTAACTTTGGTACCGCTTTCAATGATATCAGGTGTTGATATTTGGTTTCGTCCTGAACTCTTCTACTATTGGTGTCGATCTTGCTATCCTAAGACCTTTCCTTTTATATCTTCTGGTATCAGTTCCGTAGCCTTCAATCCTGCTTTTGGTTCCACCTTAGCTTCCCCCAAGGCTCTTTCTACTTGTTCCGGCTTCATTGCCTTAAGCCCTTTATTCTTCCAATTTTGAAGCTTTTATTATTGACATTAACTCGATACAAATTTTGATGTCAACATTTTTGTCTGTAAATTGTATTTTCCTTTCATTTGGTTACTTAGTTTAATGTGTTTTTCTGTGCAGACGTAACACATTTCCATGGTTCCTATTTTACATTTAAATCTTTTATCAAATGCAGGGTACCAAGGACAAAAATAGCATTTTGTAGTTCCGTACCCATTTTATATTTAAAGTTATGTTTGCAATCATATCTGTTTACTAAGTTTAATAACTTTTCTAAATAATCTAATAAATTAGTTTGATTTTTTGTTAATTCTTTTATTATGGAATAGTCTAAATTAGAAGGTATCTCTTGTTCTTCTAATCCTTCTAGAGATATTATAGAATATATTGTAGAGGTTTCTGAAACATCTGAAGTACCAAGTCTTCTTTTACCGAGTCAATTAAATTTGATTCTTTGGTAAATAGATTATGTCTTTTAGGACAAGCAGAAGAAAGATGTCCCTTCTCATTACATGTAAAACATGTAATCGTATATGTTATTCTATGATTGTATTTTCTAATATGTTTTTTTATTTAGATATGGTTTCTTAGCCATTGATTTTCTTAGATAATATACCTTTGTTTTATGTTTTATAACAATACGATTTTTAGAGCCATATTGTTGGGTGTATATATTTGTGATAGAACCCATAATTCTTTTGTTTTAATTCTCTTTGTATTTGGATGTATGTAAATTTATTATTTAGTTCAGAAATAATATGGGTTATTCTAATTCCTATGCTATCAAATGTTTTTGGAACACTAGGATATAGTTCATTACATGATTTTTGTATTTCTTTACCTAAATCTCCTGGTAATTTGGAAAATAGTCTATCTCCTATTCTTTTAGAATAATTGTTCCCAGAGGTTGTTGCATAATATATAAATTCATTTAAGAATTTATTATATGTTTCCAATCTAATAACTGTATTTGTCCTAAATCTCTCATAGTTGTTGTCTTAAAGTTAATCCTGTGTTGACTTCTCTCCCCAATATTAGTCTATGCCTTAAATATGCAAAATTATAAATATTACCACCTTGGGGTACCAAGGAGGCTACTTCATCTGGAAAATTTGATTTATATGCTTCCCATATTCCTTTAGCAACGTTACCTAAATAGTTTTCTGCAATTCTTACCATTTTTCTCTTGAATTTATATTTGGGTGTTTGGCGGAATAATCTCTAGTTATTGCAGCAGTCCGTTGTTGTAACACCCCGAATTTTTAACGACATTAAAGAGCATAAATTAAATAGTAATTAATTTAATATACAGGATTAGAGGAAACGAACTGCACCATTGTGTCCATCTTGAAATTTTGGTCAAGATAGACATTTGGTTTGCGTAAAACGGACACCGTATGAAGAAGTTATGAGGTATTAAGTTTGTATACGTGTAGAAATATTATGTATACACGTATGAGTCAGAATTTTATTCAGAACAGTTCAAATTCAAAAAATGAAAAATAGCGGCAGAATTCTCACTCTAGGGGGTCGACCCCCCTAGAGGGGTGTCGATATCGGGGTCAACCCCCCCTTAAGAGGTGTCGACCCACCCACAGGGGTGTCGACACCCCTAGGGCTGACGCGACACTCGGTTCCAGGGGGTCTGGCTGCTATATATATGTGTTCGATTCTCCTATTTTCTTCATTGGAAATCAAGGAGGCCATATGCTGCTGGGGTGTGAACTGAGACGGGCCGTTTTCTACAACAACATACTTTGCAAATCAAATTCAAAAATTCAAGATCCATTCTTTCTTAATTATCTAATCCTAACGTTGTGAGTTTCTATTTGCTTTTAGGTTTAGATAAATAAAAGTAAATTATGAAAGATTGTGAATTGGATATGTTGTAAACTATGATTCTATGCTAGTGTTAAACCCTATACTATGACATGATAGATCTATTTTCCCAGATCTAATACAATTGTGGTTATTCTATTATGTTGCCTATGTGGATCTTGACTTGCAACTATATTGTGGGGAATGTACATTTATTAAATTGGATGGTTGTAACATTGGTTGGATCTAGTTCTTTATGTAAATCACCTTTCACCTATCATATTGTTATCAATTTGGATATGTTGTAAACTTGACATGTGAATCCATCTTTAGATCTAAATATGTTACTATGTCACCTTAATTATGCTAGATCTAAGTAGTTGGAAATCTAAAAGGTTAATTTAGATCTCATTATGCTTGCCTTGACATCGTAGTAATTGCCATAAGTTCATCAGTTTTATGTCCACCTTGTTATGATGTTAATTACATGTCCATTCACCTTATTATCATGCTAGTTTATGTTTATGCCAAGATGACCACTTTAGTTATGTTCCCGTTATCTTCCCTATTATCGTTTATGACTAGGCTATTGTCTGGCCTAGGCATGCCGCCAGTTTATGAGTACGCTAGCTAGGGAATGGGGAAAAAGGGTTAATAATTGACATAATTTGAATATGGACATTTTTGGACATATAATTCAAATTATTGGATAAAGTGGGCATTAACACTTATAAAGGGAAAGGATTAATTAATTAAAAATGGAATGTTTAGTAATTACAATTAGGAATTGTAATTGTACTTATGACACGAGGTTAGGTTGCATTAGTGGTGGAAGTCTACCCGGACCTGACCGGCATATCCAGCAGCCACTAATGTTGAACCTAATGTGGGAGGTCTAAGTACATAAATACGAATTGGCTATGACACGAGGTTAGGCCCAACTGTGGAATAAGTCTGCCCGGTCCCGACCGGCATATCCAGCATCCACATGTTGTAGGTCTAATGTGGAAGGTCTAGCCCATTATAAACCATAAATGGACATGGTAAAAAATTGGACTACTTAATCTAATTTAATCCATAAGGATTTTATGATTATGAACTTAAGTTAGGGTTAAGTAAAATTGGATGGGTAGTGGGTGAGTCAAGTAAATTAGAGGGGGTGGGTAATATTTACATATAGGCCCACGAACTTAACCCAATAAGGTTATGTAATTAAAAACGCCCTTTAGGGTAAGCATAACTGACATAGGGCAATGTAATTAAAGACACCTAAGGATATACATAGTCAGTAAAAAACCTAGTGGGGATACAAGACAAAGGGGAGAGCTTGTATCATATTGTATGGGACCCATTTCAGTCAGTAACTCGGAGTAGGTATCAAATAAAGAACTCCGTACTAGGCGGAGAAGGGGCACACTTACTGATTGATTATAAGAGATCCAAACGATACGAACGATGTGGGCGGTGCAAACCGACCGGACCATGTGCGTGCATGAACCGGGCAAAGGGGGATAAGACGACCGCGACACCAGTAGATATGGTTGTGCACATCTTGTGAAATGAAGGGTTGCCACATTTGGGAGTGATACCTCCTACTGTACGGCCAGCATAGGATATCTACGGGGTAGGGAGCCGATTGATTAGGGTAGTGGTTAGGGTACACTCGGACGTATGCCCTAAGTCTACCAACTTATAGTGGAAGGGATCATCTCATTTTAGTTATGCTAGTAATAGTGCAGAGTGATCATTAGTGAAGCACATACACCTTACCCTGTCTACCTTGTCACACCTTCCATTTATGTAGTGATCTCTCTTATCCACTTTATATGCCTATCATGTTACTTTAATTTATTTATTGGCTAAAAGTAACTAGATTCGCCAGACTTTATGTCTGACCATTTTTATTTCTCCTTCTTTCTTCCGTTCCCCCCTCGCCCGGGTTCTCAGGGAGGAAACACTTAGGCTTAGTCAGGACTCAGATATCATCTCTAGGAGCTACTTCTGAAGTACGGCTCAAGTTCTTGTCTCTACTATGGCTTAACTCTTTTGATTGGGGAATCATGCTTTTTATATACTTATGTACTCTGATGGTGCAAAACAGAAGTTATTTTATTGTAATGGTTTTTGTAACTTATGGTATTGTGAACCACGATATTATGATTTATCTCTGAAATAAAAATTTAAATTTCCGCTGCTATCTTATTTATATATGTCTTGTAATTACTCTGTATCTGTTTACCTACAACTCTTCACGAAACGTAATGCATTCCCTTATCGGGTGTCACACTTGGTATTAGAGCCGAAGGTTACCAAATTAGATGAATTTTTTTGAAATTTTATTTTTCAAAATGGTTTCAGAAGAAAGTATTTTCAAAAAGAAAAGTCTGTTTTGAAAATATTCCCCAAGAAGCCATATGTAATATCCTTTGGTCCTTTATCTAAATTTCTTCCTTTTTCCTTTTTCATCATGTCTGGGGAACAAAACATTCCTAATATCCCAGAGGGCGTCATGATACCCGGATGGTTCCATAAGTATTTGGAGGCCACGACACCTGTAGAAGGCCAAATAGATATTCCTCCTCCAGCTGCACCAGTCATTCCTCCTCCTCCTCCAAGGGCAGATTACTTCGCCAAGATCTGCAAAGACTTCCGTGCTATGGGAGGGAAGCCATTCCATGGGAACAAGACATTTGTAGAAGCTCGGAATTGGCTTAAGGAGACTGAGGACTTATTCGTAATCTTTGAAGTAGAGGATAAAAGGAAGGTTCAGTTAGCCGCCTGGCTACTGAAGGACGAAGCCTCATTTTGGTGGGAAATCACTCAAGCTGGATGTTCAGTGGAAACTTGGGAAGATTTTAGACAGAGGTTCGAAATGAAATTTCTTTCCTAATCTGAGAGAAGCATACAGCTGGAGAGGTTCTTAGCACTCAAACAAGGAAACTTGACAGTGAAGGAGTATGTGAACAAGTTCAATCAACTGGCAAGGTTCGAGTTAGAGTTGGTGGATACACCACACAAAAGGGCTTTGCGGTTTGCTATAGGGCTGAATGAGCGTCTGCATGGGTTAGCCATGTCCCATATTCCAATGGGGTCCACTTTTGAAAAGCTTGTTGATATGGCCCTAATGCATGAGGAGGACAAGGGAGAAAAGAAGAAAGCAAAGGATGAGGGGACATTACAGAATAAGAAAATGTGGCCCAAGAAGGGGCATCAACAGTAGCAGAAGAAAGGAGGGAAAGATGATAAAGGCAAGGATAAGAGAAAATGTCACTATTGTGGAAATGAGGGTCACTTGATCAAAGACTGTAAGAGAAGGAAGGGCAATTGCGGAGAGGTTGGCCACTTCTCTAAAGAGTGCCCAAATAAACAGGGATCGCAGGGACAAGGTCAAAGAGCAGGAACTTCTAGAGGGAAGGTGCATGCTCTCGCGATCAGTGCTCCTGAAAGAGGTAGAAAATTTTTCGTAGAAAGTATAGTTTCTCTTTCAAACCATCCAGTTAGAACACTTTTTGATTCTGGTGCTTCACACTCGTTTATATCTAGTTCTGTGGTTGAATATCTACACTTAATTACTAGTATGGTAGTAGATCCCATATTTGTTTCAATCCCCATTGGTGGTTCGACTCATTTATCGATGATTTTTCAGGGTTTGAAAATATCTGTGTTAGGAGTCGAGTTTGAGTATGACGCGTATGTGCTCGGGTTTACGGGCTATGGGTTGATTCTAGGAATGGAATGGCTTACCATGTATGGGACCATTCTAGATTGTGAGAGGAGGGTTGTTACACTCCTGACTTGTCCTCAAAGTTTCTTGTGACCGCCCAAGAGTCTGTTATGCTTAACTTCCTAGAGTCTCTAGATTCATCCATAGATAATTTGCAATCTGTTCCAGTGGTTCGAGATTATTCCGATGTTTTTGATGAGGTACGTGGTTTACTTCCAAGGCGCGAGATCGACTTCCGCATATATCAAGTGGACAATGAAAAGCCAGTTGCATTACCAGTGTGCGACATGGCTCCAAGGGAAAGGAGGGAGCTGAATAAGCAAGTAGGGGAGCTACTTGAGAAAGGGTTTATCAGATGAAGCTTATCTGAATGGGGTGCTCTAGTAGTATTCACAACTAAGGCGGATGGTTTGCTTCGTTTGTGTGTTGACTATAGAGAATTTAATAAGCTCATCAAGAAGAATAGGCACCCGCTTATGAGGATTGATGATTTATTTGATCAGCTTATTGATGCCTTGGTATTTTCTCAGTTGGACTTGGCTACAGGGTTCCATCAGTTGAGGGTGACTAAGGACAGCATAGATAAGACTAACGGTTTATTTGAATGGTTAGTTATGCCTTTTGGGTTGAAAAATGCACCCACCTATTTTGTTGATTTGATGAGTAGGGTGTTTCAGGAGTTCCTAAACAAATTTGTTGTAGTCTTTGTTGATGATATTTTGATCTTCTCCAAGGGTGAAGAAGAGCATGCCCAGCATTTGAGAGATGTTTTGAAAACTCTCCGTGACCATTAGCTTAAGGTGAAGTTCTCCAAATGCCATATTTGGAGAAAAGAGGTGAGATTCTTAGGGCATGTGGTCTCCAACGAAGGGATAGCTGTAGATCCTGCCAAGGTGGTTGAGGTGCAAGGTTGGCAGATTCCTAAAAATGCAACCGAGGTGAGAAGCTTTCTTAGGTTGGAAGGTTATTATAGGAAGTTCATTAAGGACTTCGCGAAGATATCAGCCGCTCTCACCAGGCTGACAAAGAAGAATTTGACATTTTCATGGGACATAGACTGTGACGTTGCTTTCCATCGACTGAAGTGGGCTCTGACAACAGCCCCATTCTTGACCTTGCTTGATGAAAGTAAAGTGTTTACTATTTACACTGATGCGTGTGGTATAGGGCATGGTGTTGTTCTGATGAAAGAAGGGAAAGTAATATGTTATGGGAGTAGACAGTTGAGAGTTCCTGAGAAGAACTACTCCACCCATGATCTAGAGGTAGCTATCATAGTATTCACGTTAAAGATGTGGCGTCATTATTTACTTGGAGAAAGGTTCGAGTTATACACCGATCATAAATCTCTTAAGTATCTATTCTCACAGAAGGATCTCAACTTAAGGCAACAACGATGGAGGGAGTTGTTAGCTTCTTATGATTTTGAAATCACTTATACCCCTGGCAAGGGTAATGTGGTGGCAGACGCACTAATTAGGCAGAGGATGGCCATGAGTCCTCTGTTTGTGGAAAGAAAGAACTTGGAGTTCATATCAGCTTTGATTTTAGAACCTCCATCGAGGTTTTGCCTGATTTGTCAGCATCCTTGGAGATATGACCGACCCTTATGGACTATATAGGAGCTTCGCAACAAGGTGACCCACAGATTCTAGACATCATGGATAAGCTCAGAAGAGGAGAGACTTCTAGTCACCTCAGTATATATGTCATAGATGAAAAGGGGTGGTTGCGACGAGATGGAAGGCTTTGTGTTCATCAAACTGGAAGCCTAATAAAGGCGGTTCTAGAAGAAGCCCACCATTCTAAGATGACGATTCATCCGGGCGGTGATAAGATGTACAGGTTCATGAAGAGGGTTTTCTTTTGGGCTGGGATGAAGAAAGATGTGGCCGAACTTGTTTCTCAATGTTTAGTTTGCCAGCAAGTCAAGGATGAGCAAAAGAAGCTCGGAGGATTACTTCATCCGTTGGAGGTTCCGCAGTGGAAATGGGAGAGCGTCTCTATGGATTTCATAGATGGTTTTCCTAGGTCGAAGAAAGGAAACGCCTGTATCTGGGTTGTGGTGGATAGACTCACTAAGAGCGCTCACTTTATTCCAGTTAAGAGTAAGAGGACGACATCATGGTTGGCAGCAATTTATGTTCGTGAGATAGTTCGTCTTCATGGAGTACCTTCCAGCATCGTGAGTGATCGTGACCCATCTTTACCAGCGAATTTTAGAGGAGCTTTTAAGAAGCATTAGGTACACAGTTGTGTTTGAGCACCGCTTATCATCCTCAGACCGATGGACAGACGGAGAGGGTGAACAGAATTCTTGAGGATCTTTTGAGGCTGTACATCCTAGACTTCGGACGGACTTGGGAAGAGAATCTTCCTTTAGTAGAGTTTGTTTATAATAACAGTTATCAAGCTAGCATTGGCATAGCACCCTTTGAAGCATTGTACGGGCGACCCTGTAGATCGCCAACTTGTTGGTGGGAATCTACAGAAAGATTATTACTTGGTCCAGATATGGTTAGGGAAACATCTGAAAAGATTGACCTTATTCGACGGCAAATGAAGACAGCTCAAGATAGGCAAAAGTCCTATGCAGATAAGAGAAGAACTGACATCGAATTAGAAGTGGGAGACTTAGTTTTTATCAAAGTATCACCTCTGAGGAATGTGGTTCGCTTCGGAGCAGTAGGGAAGTTGGCACCTAGATTTGTGGGGTCATTCCCCATAACCTAGAGAATTGGCCAAATGGCCTATAGAGTGAAACTCCCAGAAAATCTATTCGGTGTTCATGACGTTTTCCACGTCTCTCATCTGTGGAAGTTTCTACATAACACACAAGAAGTTGTTGAGCCGAGTATGTTGGAAGAAGTAGAAGTGGAATGGGAGGCGACAGTCAGACAAGTCCCTATCCGTATTCTTGGGTCAGAAGTTAAAAAGTTGCGCAATAAGGAGATCAAGTTGCTAAAGGTTCAGTGGGGAGATAGCCCAAAGGATGCGACTTGGGAGACCGAAGACAAGATTCGTGCTTCGTACCCTTTTCTTTTCGAGGGTATGTTCTTAACTCCTTTTTAAAAGTTTTATCAGTGCTTGTTATGTCAATAGAGTATATCTTATCCATAGTAATTTTCGGCCTTTAGATAGGGATCCTATGGATGTAAACATGTGTTTGAAACATGTTATGTTTGATGGATGCAAGTGGATGCAAGTGTTTGCTAGTGGTTGCCTATGGACGCATATACACACACATTAGGCACTAAGATCGGCTCAATCACTCTCATATTGCATATGGATGTGTGCACATTTTCTTTTCTTTTATGGATGGAAATAGATGATTTAGTATATGGATGTTGCATTTGGACGAATGAATGTACACACATATAGAACTCACATGATATAATAGGATTATTTGCATACATATTGGATTCATGTCACTAACATACATTGCATTAAGGAGCTCAACTGAATCAGTAGACCGCCTGATCTTCGCATTGGTGTTGGGACATATACACACACCTTTGCATATATTCATATAAGAATTAGAAACCTTTAAGGACAATCGATGCCAGTGATTGGTGGATGAGTAGATGGATGATGGATGGTAGGATATGCATTCTTCTCAACTTAGAGATTTCGTGGACGAAATCCTTTGAGTAGGAGAGAATGTATCACCTCGAATTTTTGACGACATTAAAGAGAATAAATTAAATAGTAATTAATTTTATATACAAAATTAGAGGAAACAGACTGCACCGTCCGTCTCGAAATTTTGGTCAAGATAGACATTTGGTTTCGTAAAACGGACACCGTATGAAGAAGTTATGAGGGTTTTAAGTTTGTATACACGCAGAAATATTATGTATACACATATGAGTCAGAGATGAGCTAGAATTTTATCCAGAACAGTTCAAGTTCAAAATTTGAAAAATATCAGCAGAATTCCCACTCTAGGGGGTCGACCCCCCTCGAGGGGTGTCGACACCGGGGTCGATCCCCCCTTAAGAGGTGTCGACTTAGGGCTCGACCCGCCCACAGGAGTGTCGACACCCCTAGGGCTGACGTGGCACTCGGTTCTAGGGGGGTCTAGCAGCTATATATATATATGTGTGTGTCCTATTCACCTATTTTCTTCTTTGGAAATCATGGAGGCCATATGCTGCCGAGGTGCGAACTAGGGAACGGGGAAAAAGGGTTAATAATTGACATAATTTTAATATGGACATTTTTGGACATATAATTCAAATTAATGGATAAAGTGGGCATTAACACTTATAAAGGGAAAGGATTAATTAATTAAAAATGGAATGTTTAGTAATTACAATTAGGAATTGTAATTGTACTTATGACACGAGGTTAGGTTGCATTAGTGGTGGAAGTCTGCCCGGACCCGACCGGCATATCCAGCAGCCACTAATGTTGAAACCAATGTAGGAGGTCTAAGTACATAAATACGAATTGGGCAATGACACGAGGTTAGGCCCAACTATGGAATAAGTCTGCCCGGACCCGATCGGCATATCCAGCATCCATATGTTGTAGGCCTAATGTGGAAGGTCTAGCCCATTATAAACCCTAAATGGACATGGTAAAGAATTGGACTACTTAACCTAATTTAATCCATAAGGATTGTATGATTATGAACGTAAGTTAGGGTTAAGTAAAATTGGATGGGTAGTGGGTGAGTCAAGTAAATTAGAGGGGGTGGGTAATATTTACATATAAGCCCACGAACTTAACCCAATAAGGTTATGTAATTAAAAACACCCTTTAGGGTAAGCATAACTGGCATAGGGCTATGTAATTAAAGACACCTAAGGATATACATAGTCAGTAAAAAACCTAGTGGGGATACAAGACAAAGGGGAGAGCTTGTATCATATTGTGTGGGACCCATTTCAGTCAGTAACCCGGAGTAGGTATCAAATAAAGAACTCCGTACTAGGCGGAGAAGGAGCACACTTACTGATTGATTATAAGAGATCCAAACGATACGGACGGTGTGGGCGGTGCAAACCGACCGGACCATTTGCGGGCATGAGCCGGGCAGAGGGGGATAAGACGACCGTGACACCAGTAGATATGGTTGTGCACATCTTGGAAAATGAAGGGTTGCCACTTTAGGGAGTGATAACTCCTACTGTAGGGCCAGCATAGAATATCTACGGGGTAGGGAGCCGATTGATTAGGGTAGTGTTTAGGGTACACTCGAACGTATGCCCTAAGTCTACCAACTTATAGTGGAAGGGATCATCTCATTTTAGTTATGCTTGTAATAGTGCAGACTAATCATTAGTGAAGCACATACACCTTACCCTGTCTACCTTGTCACACCTGCCATTTATGTAGTGATCTCTCTTATCCACTTTATATGCCTATCATGTTACTTTTATTTATTTACTGGCTAAAAGTAACTAGACTCGCCAGACTTTATGTATGACCCTTTTGTTTCTCCTTCTTTCTTCCGTTCCCCCCTCCCCTGGGTTCTCAGGGAGGAAACACTTAGGCTTATTCAGGACTCAGATATCATCTTGCTAGGAGCTACTTCTGAAGTATGGCTCAAGTTCTTGTCTCTACTATGGCTTACTCTTTTGATTGTGGAATCATGCTTTTTATGTACTTATGTACTCTGATGGTGCAAAACAGAAGTTATTTTATTGTAATGGTTTTTGTAACTTATGGTATTGTGAACCACGATATTATGATTTATCTCTGAAATAAAAATTTAAATTTCCGCTGCTATCTTATTTATATCTGTCTTGTAATTATTCTGTATCTGTTTACCTATAACTCTTCACGAAACTTAATGCATTCCCTTAGTGAGTGACATTAATGGACGTCGGGTGTCACACTTGGTATTAGAGCTGAAGGTTACCAGATTAGATGAAAATTTTTGAAAACTTATTTTTCAAAATGGTTTCAGAAGAAAGTATTTTCAAAAAGAAGTCTGTTTTGAAAATATTCCAAAAGAAGCCATATGTAATATCCTTTGGTCCTTTATCTAAATTTCTTCCTTTTTCCTTTTTCATCATGTCTGGGGAACAAAACATTCCTATTATCCTAGAGGGCGTCACGATACCCGGATGGTTCCATAAGTATTTGGAGGCCACGACACCTGCAGAAGGCCAAAGAGATATTCCTCCTCCAGCTGCACCAGTCATTCCTCCTCCTCCTCCTCCAAGGGCAGATAACTTCGCTAAGATCTGCAAAGACTTCCGTGCTATGGGAGGGAAGCCATTCCATGCGAACGAGAAATTCGTAGAAGCTCGGAATTGGCTTAAGGAGACTGAGGACTTATTCGTAATCTTTGAAGTAGAGGATAGAAGGAAGGTTCAGTTAGCCGCCCTACTGAAGGACGAAGCCTCATTTTGGTGGGAAATCACTCAAGCTGGATGTTCAGTGGAAACTTGGGAAGATTTTAGACAGAGGTTCGAAATGAAATTTCTTTCCCAAGCTGAGAGAAGCATACAAATGGAGAGGTTCTTAGCACTCAAACAAGGAAACTTGACGGTGAAGGAGTATGTGAACAAGTTCAATCAACTGGCAAGGTCCGGGTTAGAGTTGGTGGATACACCACACAAAAGGGCTTTGCGGTTTGCAATAGGGCTGAATGAGCCTCTGCATGGGTTAGCCATGTCCCATATTCCAATGGGGTCCACTTTTGAAAAGCTTGTTGATATGGCCCTAATGCATGAGGAGGACAAGGGAGAAAAGAAGGAAGTAAAGGCTGAGGGGACATTACAGAATAAGAAAATGTGGCCCAAGAAGGGGCAGCAACAGCAGCAGAAGAAAGGAGGGAAAGATGATAAAGGCAAGGATAAGAGAAAATGTCACTATTGTGGAAATGAGGGTCACTTGATCAAAAACTGTAAGAGAAGGAAGGGCAATTGCTTCAATTGCGGAGAGGTTGGCCACTTCTCTAAAGAGTGCCCAAAGAAACAGGGATCGCAGGGACAAGGTCAAAGAGCAGGAACTTCTAGAGGGCAGGTGCATTCTCTCGCGATCAGTGCTCCTGAAAGATGTAGAAAAATTTTCATACAAAGTTTAGTTTCTCTTTCCAGTTAGACCACTTTTTGATTCTGGCGCTTCACACTCATTTATATCTAGTTCTGTGGTTGAATATCTGCACTTAATTACTAGTATGGTAGTAGATCCCGTATTTGTTTCAATCCCCATTGGTGGTTCGACTCATTTATCGATGATTTTTCGGGGTTTGAAAATATCTTAGTTAGGAGTCGAGTTTGAGTGTGACGCGTATGTGCTCGGGTGTATGGGCTATGGGTTGATTCTAGGAATGGATTGGCTTACCATGTATGGGACCATTCTAGATTGTGAGAGGAGGGTTGTTACACTCCTGACTTGTCATGGGAAGACCCTCGAAGTTTCTTATGACCCCCAAGAGTCTGTTATGCTTAGCTTCCTAGAGTCTCTAGATTCATCCATAGATGATTTGCAATCTGTTCCATTGGTTCGAGATTATTCCGATGTTTTTGATGAGGTAAGAGGTTTACTTCCAAGGCGCGAGATCGACTTCCGCATATATCAGGTGGACAATGCAAAGCCAGTTGCATTACCAGTGCGCCACATGGCTCCAAGGGAAAGGAGGGAGCAGAATAAGAAAATAGGGGAGCTACTTGAGAAAGGGTTTATCAAATGAAGCATATCTGAATGGGGTGCTCTAGTAGTATTCGCAACTAAGGCGGATGGTTCGCTTCGTTTGTGTGTTGACTATAGAGAATTTAATAAGCTCATCAAGAAGAATAGGCACCCGCTTACGAGGATTGATGATTTATTTGATCAGCTTATTGATGCCTCGGTATTTTCTCGGTTGGACTTGGCTACAGGGTTCCATCAGTTGAGGGTGACTAAGGACAGCATAGATAAGACTGCTTTCAGAACTCCGGACGGTTTCTTTGAATGGTTAGTTATGCAATTTGGGTTGACAAATGCACCCACCTATTTTGTTGATTTGATGAGTAGGGTGTTTCGGGAGTTCCTAAACAAATTTGTTGTAGTATTTGTTGATGATATTTTGATCTTCTCCAAGAGTGAAGAAGAGCATGCCCAGCATTTGAGAGATGTTTTGAAAACTCTCCGTGACCATTAGCTTAAGGCGAAGTTCTCCAAATGCCATATTTGGAGAAAAGAGGTGAGATTCTTAGGGCATGTGGTCTCCAAAGAGGGGATAGTTGTAGATCCTGCCAAGGTGGTTGCAGTGCAAGGTTGGCAGATTCCTAAAAATGCAACCGAGGTGAGAAGCTTTCTTAGGTTGGACGGTTATTATAGGAAGTTCATTAAGGACTTCGTGAAGATATCAGCCCCTCTCACCAGGCTGACAAAGAAGAATTTGGCATTTTCATGGGACATAGACTGTGACGTTGCTTTCGAACGACTGAAGTGGGCTCTGACAACAGCCCCAGTCTTGACCTTGCTTGATGGAAGTAAAGTGTTTACTGTTTACACTGATTCGAGTGATATAGGGCATGGTGTTGTTCTGATGCAAGAAGGGAAAGTAATATGTTATGGGAGCAGATAGTTGAGAGTTCCTAAGAAGGACTACTCCACCCATGATCTAGAGGTAGCTATCATAGTATTCACGTTAAAGATGTGGCGTCATTATTTACTTGGAGAAAAGTTCAAGTTATACACCGATCATAAATCTCTTAAGTATCTATTCTCGCAGAAGGATCTCAACTTAAGGCAACAACGGTGGATGGAGTTCTTAGCTTCTTATGATTTTGAAATCACTTATACCCCTGGAAAGGGTAATGTGGTGGCAGACGCACTAATTAGGCAGAGGATGGCCCTGAGTCCTCTGTTTGTGGAAAGAAAGAACTTGGAGTTCATATCAGCTTTTGATTTTAGACCCTCCATCGAGGTTTTGCCTGATTTGTTAGCATCCTTGGAGATACGACCGACCCTTATGGACTATATAGGAGCTTCGCAACAAGGTGACCCACAGATTCTAGACATCATGGATAAGATCAGAAGAGGAGATACTTCTGGTCACCTTAGTAGATATGTCATAGATGAAAAGGGGTGGTTGCGACGAGATGGAAGGCTTTGTGTTCCTGAAACTGGAAGCCTAATAAAGGCGGATCTAGAAGAAGCCCACCATTCTAAGATGACGATTCATCCAGGCGGTGATAAGATGTACAGGGACATGAAGAGGGTTTTCTCTTGGGATGGGATGAAGAAAGATGTGGCCGAATTTGTTTCTCAGTGTTTAGTTTGCCAGCAAGTCAAGGTTGAGCAAAAGAAGCCCGGAGGATTACTTCATCCGTTGGAGGTTCCGCAGTGGAAATGGGAGAGCGTCTCTACGGATTTCATAGATGGTTTGCCTAAATCGAAGAAAGGAAACACCTGTATCTGGGTTGTGGTGGATAGACTCACTAAGAGCGCTCACTTTATTCTAGTTAAGAGTAAGAGGACGACATCATGGTTGGCAGCAATTTATGTTCGTGAGATAGTTCGTCTTCATGGAGTACCTTCCAGCATCGTGAGTGATCATGACCCCATCTTTACCAGCAAATTTTAGAGGAGCTTGCAAGAAGCATTAGGTACACAGTTGTGTTTGAGCACCGCTTATCATCCTCAGACCGACGGACAAACGGAGAGGGTGAACAGGATTCTTGAGGATATTTTGAGGCTGTATATCCTAGACTTCGGAGGGACTTGGGAAGAGAATCTTCCTTTAGTAGAGTTTGTCTATAATAACAGTTATCAAGCTAGCATTGGCATAGCACCCTTTGAAGCATTGTACGGGCGACCCTGTAGATCGCCAACTTGTTGGTGGGAATCTACAGAAAGATTATTACTTGGTCCAGATATGGTTAGGAAAACGTCTGAAAAGATTGACCTTATTCGACGGTGGATGAAGACAGCTCAAGATAGGCAAAAGTCCTATGCAGATAAGAGAAGAACTGACATCGAATTCGAAGTGGGAGACTTAGTTTTTATCAAAGTATCACCTCTGTGGAATGTGGTTCGCTTCGGAGCATTAGGGAAGTTGGCACCTAGATTCGTGGGGCCATTTCCCATAACCGGGAGAATTGGCAAAAAGGCCTATAGAGTGAAACTCCCAGAAAATCTATTCGGTGTTCATGACATTTTCCACGTCTCTCATCTGCGGAAGTTTCTGCATGACACACAAGAAGTTGTTGAGCCGAGTATGTTGGAAGAAGTAGAAGTGGAACGGGAGGCGACAGTCAGACAAGTCCCTACCCATATTCTTGGGTCAGAAGTTAAAAAGTTGCGCAATAAGGAGATCAAGTTGCTAAAGGTTCAATTGGGAGATAGCCCAGAGGATGCGACTTGGGAGACCGAAGGCAAGATTCGTGCTTCGTACCCTTTTCTTTTCGAGGGTATGTTCTTAACTCCTTTTTTAAAGTTTTATCAGTGCTTGTTATGTCAATAGAGTATATCTTATCCATAGTAATTTTCGGCCTTTAGATAGGAATCCTATGGATGTAAACATGTGTTTGAAACATGTTATGTTTGATGGATGCAAGTGGATGCAAGTGTTTGCTAGTGGTTGCCTATGGACGCATACACACACATTAGGCACTAAGATCGGCTCAATCACTCTCATACTGCATATGGATGTGTGCGCATTTTCTTTTCTTTTATGGATGGAAATAGATGATTTAGCATATGGATGTTGATTTGGACGAATGAATGTGCACACATATAGAACTCACATGATATAATAGGATTATTTGCATACATATTGGATTCATGGCACTAACATACATTGCATTAAGGAGGTCAACTGAATCAGTAGACCGCCTGATCTTCGCATTGGTGTTGGGACATATACACAAACCTTTGCATATATTCATATAAGAATTAGAAACCTTTAAGGACAATGGATGCCAGTGATTGGTGGATGAGTAGATGGATGATGGATGGTAGGATATGCATTCTTCTCAACTTAGAGATTTCGTGGACGAAATCTTTTGAGTAGGAGAGAATGTAACACCTCGAATTTTTGACGATATTAAAGAGAATAAATTAAATAGTAATTAATTTAATATACAAAATTAGAGGAAACAGACTGCACCGTCCGTCTCAAAATTCTGGTCAAGATAGACATTTGGTTTCGTAAAACGGACACCGTATGAAGAAGTTATGAGGGTTTTAAGTTTGTATACACGCAAAAATATTATGCATACACATATGAGTCAGAGATGAGCCAGAATTTTATCCAGAACAGTTCAAGTTCAAAAATTGAAAAATATCGGTAGAATCCCCACTATAGGGGGTCGACCACCCTCGAGGGGTGTCGACACCGGGGTCGATCCCCCCTTAAGAGGTGTCGACCTAGGGCTCGACCCGCCCACAGGAGTGTCGACACCCCTAGGGCTGACGTGGCACTCGGTTCCAGGGGGTCTGGCAGCTATATATATATGTGTCCTATTCTCCTATTTTCTTCTTTGGAAATCAGTTAGTAACCTTGAGTAGGTATCAAATAAAGAACTCTGTACTAGGCGGAGAAGGGGCATGCTTACTGATTGATTATAAGAGATCCAAACGAGACGGACAATGTGGGCGGCGCAAACCGACCGAGCCATGTGCGTGCATGAGCCGGGTAGAGGGGGATAAGACGACCGTGACACCAGTAGATATGGTTGTGCACATCTTGGGAAATGAAGGGTTGCTACTTTAGAGAGTGATACCTCCTACTGTGGGGCCAGCACAGGATATCTACAGGGTAGGGAGCCGATCGATTAGGGTACACTCGGACGTATGCCCTAAGTCTACCAACTTATAGTGGAAGGGATCATCTCATTTTAGTTATGCTAGTAATTGTGCAGAGTAATCATTAGTGAAGCACATACACCTTACCCTGTCTACCTTGTCACACCTGCCATTTATGTAGTGATCTCTCTTATCCACTTTATATGCCTATCATGTTACTTTTATTTATTTACTGGCTAAAAGTAACTAGACTTGCCAGACTTTATGTCTGACCCTTTTGTTTCTCCTTCTTTCTTCCGTTCCCCCCCCCCCTCAGGGTCTCAGGCTTAGTCAGGACTCAGGTATCATCTTGCTAGAAGCTACTTCTGAAGTATGGCTCAAGTTCTTGTCTCTACTATGGCTTAAATCTTTTTATTGGGGAATTATGCTTTTTTATACTTATGTACTCTGATGGTGCAAGACAAAAGTTATTTTATTGTATTGGTTTTTGTGACTTATGGTATTGTGAACCATGGTATTATGATTTATGTATGAAATAAAAATTTAAATTTCCACTGCTATCTTCTTTATACCTATCTTGTAATTATTCTATGTCTGTTTACCTATAACGCTTCACGAAACTTAATGCATTCCCTTAGTGAGTGACATTAATGGACGTGGGGTGTCACGTTTGTTTAAGTATCTAATAATTATGGATGACATTCGGTAACATTAAGTATTACAGAATTTGTTTCAAAAAAGGTTATTTCAGTTGGTAGTCTTTTTATTCCAGTTGTCCTTAAATTTTTAATTTTATTTGTGTCGGGATTTACATTTGTTCTAGGATGATGTCCTAGTCTATAAGTCATTTCTTCTAGTGGCCTTTGAGGATAAGTTATGGTACTGGTGCTTTTCCTTGGGCCTCCATTAAATCCAATTGTTTTGTATATTCACTTATTAATTCATCAAGAAGTTGATTATTTTTATTATTTCATTTTTTGATTAGTTATTATTTCATTAGAATCTTCTAAAAAGGTCTCTAATGTGGGTATAGTTTTAACTCTTATATTTTTCCCCATCATCAACGTATACGAAGGTATTATTTATATATTTGATTATTTTGTCTAAGTTGATGCTCTAATTTGAACATCTTATAGGGTTCTAGTATTATTCCAGGTTCCTTTAGATATATTATTTTGTCCATCTATAACTTTCTCTGTAGTTCTGAATTGGATTCATCATTAATATCTATTTTTTATTGGTTAGATGGTCCAAAATGTTTAAATATTAAAGACATTGATCCATAGGATTTGTATATGTCCCACGCCATTTGGTTTTAAGGTGAGTGTATTATCATTTGGATTCTGTATTGTCCACTCATGTCCTGCTAGGACTAAATAATCTATTTCCCTTTGTCTTAAAAATGGTATTCCTGTTGAAGTTAATGTTTTTATTACTTCATCAAGTTTTATTTTAATTTTAGGTGTGTATTTTGACATACATTTTCCTAAAAATGTTATATCTAGTAATATATTTTTGCAGTTAAAATTTACAAATCCTTTTGTTTGTATAACTTCTTTTTATATGTTTATAGAAGTCTGCTATAATATCATTGTAAAGTTTGGGGATATATAAACAATTCCTATATTGTTATTCATGTCTACTTCTATTGTTTTTAAAAAAATCAATTTTCTAATTCTTCATGTCTATCATCTATTAGGATTATTAATAGTTTAGCTCCTATTTTCTGTCTTACTAATCCTCTTACTCCAATAATTATTAATCTAAATGAATTAATTTGTATTTTTAATTGTTTGGTTGCTTCTGTTGACGTTAAATTTATTGTTTGTTGGCTTCCATCATCGATTGATAATATTTTTTTCTTTATGGTGTCTATATAATATAGTATTTATGGTAAATATTCATGTTCTGTATAATTCTCTAGGATTTAAAGTATTTAGTTGATTGTTTGAAAATACTTTTAAATCACTATCCACCTTTTGTGATTTATTCTAATTGCGATTGTGAGCTAATAGATCTTCTTAGCATACTATTTATTCATGTATTTGTGGATAGACTATTACTTTTTGTAATCACTGTTTGTAATGGTTCTAGATGTTCTTGTAAATGGTCTTATATTCATTGTATATTGTATAATTTTTTAAAAGTTAAAAAGCTTAATTTAGTTATCTTATTTTTACTTAGGTCGTCTTTTGGTGGTTCTAAATTTAAGTTTGATATTTTTTTGAGTGAGTTGACTAATATCATATTCTTTTTCTTGTGTTACCATACTTAATTTTGTAATTTGTTTGTCCATAAGGTGTAATCTATCATGCATTTGAGTTAACATCGCAATAATAATATTGCACATTAAGCATATTGTATTATCTCCTTTGAAATTATCTTTATTATATTTGGCTGATACGGTTTCGTTTTGTTTGAACATCAAGTTAACATATTTTGTAACTTCTACATACCATTTTTTATCATATCCCATATTAATTTAATTGTATGTACTTAATTTGTTGTAATATTTGCTCAACTATTTGTGCTTGTGTTTCAAAATGTCTTTCGTTTATTTTAGATTGGCTTTTGACCTGTAATAATAAATCTTTAGGTTGTATTTCAATTTCCTTTGGTTTATTCTTTTTCATTTTTTATTGGTCTTTGATCCAAAGTATTTGAGCATTCGAAATTTTCTGAAGGTTTGAAGACCGAGTCCATACATGTCAACAAACCTATTGGCTAATACAGTGGTCGATTGTTTTTAGGTCCATATTGTTTTTGTAGATGTAGTTTTTAACTAAACGGGCCAGTTTAAGCTTGCCTGTAGTCCAAAATATTTCATAATATTATGAAATAACAGAAAACAACTCCATTGGACCAATTGGGACATGACTTGCGTCAATGTAACGACATGAGATCTTCTTCAAAACTCACTTACATAATTCCTGCTATTGTTTGTATTAATTTCGATAGTGCTACTGCATGAATTAGAGGAAAAAGCCATTGATTCCATTGCACTGTGAAAATAAATTGTTGCAAAATTAGACATTCACTTGCTTGTTTAAACGAGCGAAGATAACAAATACATCTTAATTTGTTAGATGGTGTTTGATTTATTTTATATTTTATACTTTGACTTTTCAACATTAAAAACAAAAAATGGATAAAATAAACGGATAACAAGGAAACGGAAGCAAGATGGATTGGACGATGAGAGGATGGAAGGATGACGGAAGAATGAATTTTGTCTCATCCATCCATTATTTTCCAAAACATGGAAAATAGAAAAAAATGTTTTCTGTTATATATGTTAAATTCATTTTCTAAAACGATCATTTTTCATGATTTATATGTGTCGTTTGCATTTTTTGCTATGACGAAAATGGAAAACTAAAAGTGGTGAACCAAACACAACTTTAATTTTTGATGTGTTTTAAAACCGTACCGTTGTTATTGAGTCATCTCATTAGAAACTGCATTTTCAATGGGTAAATAAATGAAAAATGATTTTATTCTGTGGGTGATTTATTTTTTATTTATAACGGTTGTTTTTTAACGTTATACACACGTAGTTTGCATTTTTATACGAGGAAAAGCCAAAACTAAAAAGTGTAAATTAAACATCATCTTGGCTTCATTTTCAAGATAACATATTGATATACCCGCAACTCGGCTTCCTAAATGAAACTCTGTGCAAGTTCACGTATCACCATTGCACATTCCCCAATTTTAGCCGATTGAACAAAAGTAAAATAAAAAATAAACAAATAACCAATCCTACGCTTTATAAAAACAAAAATAAAATAAGAGGTGCTACGGAAAAAAATAAAATTAAAAGGGTAGGCAAAAAGTAAATGGAAAGGGGGCATCTTCAATACGAGTTTGTTGACACCACTTTATGTGGTGTCAACGTGACTCCACCACCTCACCTGATTGGTGGAAATCAGATGAACCCATATAGATCCCTCTGATTTCCACCAATTGGAGGGCGGAGTCATGGTGACATCACATAAAGTGGTGTCAACAAACTCGCTGTGGGGCATCTTAGGTTGAAAGCATCCATGTGTAGATGCATCCGGAAGAATGACAAAGATCCCACAAGCATCGGTAAGCACACCTCATCATGCCCTTATCCATATCCAAATAAAACGCCCAGGTGTTGCTCTACTCCATTAACTACCCCCCTATCTTTCCGCACATGTTTTCCTTTTTATCTCCACGTAAAGAAAGAAATAAAAACAGCATATGCTTATGCTTCTTTTGGGCTTAGCTTACAATAATATAACATCAACTTTATGATTAGCCATAAACTCAAATACACAAATTTCCTTTTTAATTGTAAAACAAGGCCCCCACTTGCCGATGTGCCGACCATCCATCATTTGATGATTCATTTGTCATATATATATATATATATATATATATATATATATATATATATATATATATATATATATACATACGAATAACATGTACGCACTCAAATGGGTAACTCATTCTCAAAGTGTTCACACTGTCTTCAATCTTCTGCATCCCTTTTGCACTTCAATAACATTCATTATGTTTAAATAACGTGTGAATGAAAATTAAAAGGACTAAAGGCTTGATGCACCCCTTTTGTTCTCAATCTTATGTGCCTCCATGTCTCTTCAATCAGATCCGCTGATTTACGCTGTTTTGCATTTAAGTCTCCTCAACAATTTAGAGGTTTAAGTGCAAAACAACGAAAACCAAATTTGAAGAGGACACCGGAACACATGGGATTGGGGAGAACAACTGAGCTCATTTTCAACGAGCCATGTCACAAGTGCAAGTGGGCATATAGAAGAATGAATCTGTAATAGCGGAACTTTCAGTATGCCCCCACGCCTTATCATTCCATATCATCAAACACCTCTCCCCCTAGGCTATGCTAATTCCAAACGCAACTCTATAATAAGTGGTATGTTTATTTATATATTTAGCCGAACGAAGACCTTTAAACTCAATGCAAAGCAAGTCCCTACCTTCTTTTTATTTCCTTTTTCGTTTTACAAAATCTGCCGCTTCCCTTTCACCTTTGGACTTCTCCTTTGTTTCACCTACTCACCAACCGGATTCAAACACCTGATTTATTTCTTCCCACTTTCTTCCGTGTACACACGCCTTTACACGTATATAATAAAAGCATAGTGCATGTTTTTATTGGTTGAGGAGTGCACAGTTCGTTTTATTATGACTATCTATTGCATGTTAGCACGGTGGTAGTAACATTTCTTGAATGCAAGTCTAGAGCTCGTCATTTTTTTTATTTTTTTGCTTTTACAAAGTAGACTAGGACTATTTTACTTGTTTTTTGTTTCCATGACTTTGGATGATAGCCATGCAAAAGTCTCCCTAGAGTACAATCAACGAAGTTTTAGAATCAACCATGTACAAATAGAAAAACGTTGGCATGTACTTTAAGCAGACCCATGAATTTTCTTTTAATGAACGAATTTAGCAAATATTTTGATGAAAAGTATGCAAAATTTGGAACTGAGAGAGAATGACACATTTCAGTACAAAAGTGGAATTTAGGGGGGGGGGGAGGCGCTATCATTTCCTCTTTTACACTTAAATGTGTACTTCTATCTAAATTCCAAAGTTTGCATACTTTTCATCAAAATATTTGCTACGTTTGTCTTTCTATCTTTCTCGAACGTATTTTCCACTATTTTAAGTTTGTCAAATTATCAATGCATCTTCCCACTTCTCGGCAATTAACATTTTTTCAATTACACAATATCAAATTAGGTATTTGAAATTTTCCTTTTTTTGTCTTTTAATCGATAAATACCATTTTTAACATGTACTCTTAGGATGCATATTAACAAAAATCACAAAAATATACATTCTATATGAAAAATTATTGAAAGGCCTACAGTTAACAAACTTAATGTTTGTTGTTTTGCTCGAACTTTTATATTCAGCGTTAATAAAGAGCCCCTTTGTATTTTTTAATTATTTACATGGAATTATTTCATTTACAAGGCACATATACTAAAATAAAAAAGTAAAGAAAAAAAGAATCTACTTTCGCATTTCATTCTCTCTACAAACTTTTTGGATACAAAATCACTTTTGAAGTAAAATTAACGGACAATGACTTTTTTAAATGTCTAAATCGTTCAACCTTAAGTGTAGGTTTAAACTATCATTGTATAGTTTTATGGTACAAACAACCAAGTTCAAGTAATAGTGGCCTGATTTCAAATCCAAGCACATAAATATATAGAAAAAGAACAAAGTAAAGAAAAAAAAAACAGTAAAAAGGAGACACCTACTTTACTGTGATGCAACAATTCTTCAGTCTATGTTAACTTCAAAGCAATACTTTTTGTTTATATTGTAGAAGGATTAAAGTTCCAAACAATTTGATCAAAAGTAAAAATAACAAAGTCTTCCTCCAAATACAAAAAGACGTCTCTTTTCCATGCACTGAAGATGGTGCATTTACAAATGTAACGCCCCACCTTGAGACCAACACTAACAAAGAATATTATCACGTAATATCGTCTGTTAGTGCAAAAAATATGGCTGATTATAAGCGACTATCCATAAGTATTGTATTAAACTAGTATCGAATACATCAACTGGATGTTTAATTTTTTTTTCCATACCTCAAGTGGATTGATATACTTTACTAAAGTCTAATACAAAGCTATGATGGCTAAGGATATATTCAAAGCAAACTATAAGAACATCACAAATGACAGATCATAAATATAAATATATAAATATATATATATATATATATATATATATATATGGCCGACTTCTATCTCAGTAATGACGACTAGGTTACCCTCGAATTCTGCCGCCGCTCTCTCTTCTTAATCTCCCTTTCTTCGATTCACCCTTTCATCATCGTTCCCCCCAAATCCGGACCTAGCTTTCTCCATTTCTGGTTAGATCGGCATGTGTCCTCCTCTTTACCTCTCGGCTATTCTACTCTCCCAAATCACAATGATTTCGGTTTCAAAATCAGTCCTCCATTCCGCGAGCACCCAGATCTTCGCTTCAACGTTGGCACGCAGTTCACCTCGCGCTCTGCCGATTGGAAATTGCTGGAGCAATTTTTCGAATTTGGGGATCAACTATTTGGGAGCGGGTTCTGGCATTGCCGGCGTTACTGAAGCAGAGCTTCGGCACCGGTCTTCTCCGATCCTTCGTTTATTTGAGTTTTATGCTTTTTTATTTTCCTGGTTGTGCGATTTTGGTGAATCGGTGGTACTGGTGATGGTGAAGCGGTTTGTTCTGTGTGTGAGTTGGTTATGGAGTTGAGGCAGATATTGTTGAGATCTGGGTAATTTTATTTCGTGATGTTACCAAAATTTATGTATTCGATTAGAAGAGGATTTACTGCTGTGCGGTTGTGAAGATGATCGGAGCTGAGGTGCAGTGTTTGAACTAGTGGTTGTTTGTTCAGCGTGTTTGGTGATTTTTGGGATGGAATGTTTGTTTGTATTTTGTTATGCTTTTGTTAATGTTTCTAGTTTATATTTTGGTTGTAATCCGGTTAGTATGCTAACCATTATTATGTAATGCTATTTCAGAAATATATGTTACCAATTTTCAAATATATATATATATATATATTGGAAATACAACATTACATGTACTACATACATAAAGGGTTCTTATGAACCATATATAAATACAACGTGTCCCAAAAATGAATTTACAAACATAAAACTCGAAAACTTGACTACTCGACTCAGGTGCCAGCCTCAATTAAGATTATCCTTGGTAATAAAAAAGCAAAGCACGAATCCACTACAAGTAAGTAATCTGAAATAACTTGATTTACACGAGTATATAAAATATATGGGTCGGTCTAGCTTAAACATGTCAGTTAGAGCATGATAAGTGAACTATAGCGTCACATGAGAGATAATTCACTTTTATTAGAAAATGAGTAATATAAACTCCAATCAACATACATCACATTTGATAGATTCACGAAATCAACATATAAGTTACTGATGTAAGGTCAAGTAAAAAACACAGATGTTTCCATCAACATAAGTTATTCGAGCTCTAAGACTATGATTTATAACGTTTTAAATCACATAAACACAGGATGGAAACTGCAAAGATCAATATACATGAAACTCGATTAGGAGTTCAAAGCACAGAAATGTAATCACCATATATAAATCTATAGGTAGCTCTAAGGCTATAAAGATAGATAATAATCACCAATAAAATGGTGAAAATATTTAGAAATCAGATTTTAGAAATAAAAAATAATGGAATCTAAAAAATAATACAAAAGCGTATGGATCCAAATCACAGATGGCAAGCCAAAGCAAAGTCGCACGTGAATATATATCATAGATGGTCGAAGCCTACCGAGTATTAGTCAACAAATATGACGCCTAATGCAGATGACCCAAAGGTCTAACACTAATGGCCCGAAAGCCTAATGCAAACGAGCGAAGGTCTAGTACTGGAAATATCATAAAATGTGTCACAAATTCCCAAATTGTAACCCAAACAGTAATAGCAGGGTGTCTCATACCACGCGCTCTCTCTTAACGGTTTACTATTAGTCAGCTAATACCATATTAGAGTAACTTCAATTGAACAAGTCCAGAGTTAACCAATACAATATACTTGTGTGTCCCATACCACGTGGTTTATTATATTTTTTTATTCACTTCCTTATTCTCACAAAGAGTGCGAAAACGTTTATTTTTTATAGTGAAAAAACTTATTTCGAGAAAACGAGTTTAAAACACTCTTCAATATCATGGAAATCATTTATATTTCTTTATAATAAAGATTATATACATATATAAATTAGTTTTATGGATAATTACATATTTTATAAATCAAAAATCCATTAGAAATCTATTTTATAAAATGTGTTAATAAACTCAACAAAATTGCAGAAAACTCAAAGAAATCCTAATACACAAAACTTACAAGAAACCATGAATTTTCTATTCGAATCATCATTAATGTCAGGTCTTCCCTAACAAGGAATTATCCATTTAAAACAACTCAAATCAAATTACCAAATATCATCAACATATGCATTAGAAAGCTTCAGGAATGAGCATAAAAACTGTAGCGACCCACTTTTCCATACCCTTTGGGTCGACAATTACCACTCACATCCAAACCAAATTACACGAAAAAGCAGATAGTTAGTAGAAAGAAATTAGAGGGTGAAAAAAGAAAGAAAGAAAGAAATATTATAATAGAAGAAGAAGAAAAGGATTAACACAACACAGAATCTCACACCGCAGCAGAACAAATATAATATACAAATAAATCTTTTTTAAGAGCTCGAAATAATAATACTTACATTCATCAAAATGCATCAGTAAACCAATATGTTTGGACAGTTATAATGATCTGTCCTTATATACAATACACATCAGAATAAATATTAATACGTCTGGGCTCCTCCAACCTGACTTCTGAAGTTCGTAGCATCGTAACCTGAACTTGTAAAACTCGGTCTGACCCAAGCATTTCAAATGCCACAGATCAGTCTGGTGAACCAGTGTGAGTAAACTCACTAAGTTTAAGGGTTTCAACCAACTTGCTTAATTTTAAAAAATCTTTTGAAAGAAAAAGGATAATCATAAGACCAGTCCACACATAAACACAGACGGTTCTTGCCTTATGATGACCAGAAATATTTTTGATATATCAAATCCGGTGATATTATAATAGTGTCTATCAAATCACAAATAAATAACCATCTAGCAGAACGCTTGCATCTCATGCTCCACATATATATAGTATATAATCAAAAACCGCATAGCGCTTATTGAATAATGGATTTACAACTATGACAAGGTATGAGACCACCTTCCGAAAGTGCACCTCTAGAGAGCAATGCAGTAGGGTTCAACAAGAACATCTTGCAACCTGGCCACACATGACTGGTCATTCATTTAGCTTGAGTGTACCGAATATATGATCACCCTATGGCTTTTTGTCGTGACCACCGTAATTCCTGGGAGATATAAAAACGAAAGAAGAACAAATAGAATTTTCTCTAGATAGTGACAATACACCCTAATTGGGAATGACCCACTTAGTCATGCTACCTGCCCGATTTTTGTCATTTCTCAATTGATGAGGCTTGAGGTCACGATTATCTTTTCAGAGAACATCTCATATCTTTGAATGCCACATCGTCAGATTCGTCAAATCACTAGTTGACGTCCATAAATACACTCTGAGTGTTAAGCTAAAAGAAGTTGCCTTCTCCACCACCAAACTTGGTATATTTGTAAAAATCAATGTACGTCACTCTTAAGAAAATACTTTTTCAGACATTCGTCCGTACAAGTCATCCAGGAACAGGATGAATCGAAGGAACCCTCCTACTACATCCTATATAGGGATCACCCTAAGGATCTGTAGCGAGAAGCCCTTGCAATCTGAATATTTTAGTCACGAGAAAATCACAAGTCATTATAACTCTGGCTGCCAAACTAGAGAAATTTAACGATTATCCGCTCATGAAGATCCATAGTCTTCAATGCTCCATCTCGACCATCTTCTAATATCTTCAACGTTTACGTATTTGATTGTTGGAATGATTTTTGAATATAAATTCGACCCCAGTCTTTCCCTACCAATAATCGATAATAGATTAGATTTTGATAGTCGTTTATTTAACTATCAAATAAACATCCATTCAACCATAAAAATAAATATAATTCACTGGTTCGGAATCTATCATCACTTGGCCACTTTTTAAATATTTTTAAGTAACTAAATTAATTCGACTTGTTATTCTTATTAACCCTTTTCCTTAAAATTTCATTTATATTCAATACCTCTTTTTTTAACACATCCATCTACTTCTTTCACCTATATTTTAACCTTCTGTTTAACAATCTTTTTTATGAAAGAAAACCCATTTATAATCCCTTTTATAAGAATCAACCAATATAAGCATTTCCATTTAACTTTACTTTTGGAAAATACGTATTATTTCCGTTACTTAGAAAACAGGGTCATATACTTATCCGAATGGTATAAGTATAATCAAACTTCATAGTTGGCCAAACAAATGTTAAATTATATATTTTCAAAATCCAATATTTCCAATTATATTTCAAAATCCTGTGATAAGCCGCTATAATGCTCTGAAATCCCCAATCCCCGAAGAGACGAAGGAGCCCGGATTGTTTGAGAACATAACACATCAAAACAGAAACAATAGAACATTTCATTGCTATTACAACAATTTACATCAGAGTACAAGAATATATCAGAGTATGAATAAATAATATTACACATTGGAAATACTATATCAGAGATTTATAATTGCTTAGCAGCGGAAAATAATACATAAGTATAATGCTTAGCGGAAAGTAACAACTGACACAACAGAAAGAAATACACGGATACAAAGCTTTCCGAATATAGCTCCAGCTGTAATCCAGGATCCTGTGAAAAGAAATATCTACGAAAACCAAAACTACTAGCTGCTCGTATGGAAAATAGGGGCACCCAGAGTTTAGGTTAAAACAATAAACTCCGAGTCAGTCATCGGACTGGTGTGAGAACAAAAACAGTTATTAAATCTTTACTTTAAAAGTTGGGAAATCATGGGACCACGTCGTATAACACGGAACGGGTTTACTCCATATGAATCTTAGTTTAAAATGTAAAACAACGCAACGCTTTTTAGAAAAATGCACCTATTATAAGACCCAAGTCCCATCACACAATGCAACGTAAGCCGGAGGATAGAGTTTTCCCTTATAATAGCCAAATATGCTTGGTACATTTTAAAACAAATCATTTTTGTTACTACTCTAAGTGTATAGTGTCAAAAACAACTTCAAATATAAATGTATCAACCATAGACAACATAATCGCTCCATCCCACTATGTCGCCATATAGGTTTACAGCTAAAACCGAAAAGTCGCATATTGGAAATTGGATTCCATCTATGAGTCGAGACAGCGGATGGCTCCTCACCGATTCAAGACACTCTAGCAAATGCCTCAGGATTACACACCGCGGGGCAACTCTGGGAACAGAAGGGTCAGTCCATACTTACTTTAGTGGATTAATTATTCCTGAACACACCTTTCCCGGTCCTATAGGACCTATCTCTGAGCCACTAGGGACTCAATATCCGAGGCACCTCACAATCCATCATTCACATAAGTAGATATGTCTGGGCTCCATACCATGACACCACTCCTAGCTAGAAAGAAACGTCATGCACTCTCAACGGTCCCTCAACCCGTTTTTGACTCATACCGTGTGTGAAGCTCGCGAATTAACGCTATACACAAAGCTATGCTAATTAAAGCCGTGCTTTGATCATCATCCACAAGACTCTGCTTTTCAACAAAAGCCTTGATCATTTGCTTCTCTGCATGCCACACTGACAATCCATACTGTACCACTGATTTCCGCCGATATATAACCACTAAGCTCGTACGTCTCAGAGAAGGGTGTTAAGCAAGAGAATAAATTCTCCGCCACCAAACAGATATATATTTACTAGAAATCAACGAATACATTATAAATGAATACAATGTCAGACATACTATTCATTTGCAAGTCCGTTCTGGGTCTGAACGAAACTTGGAGGCACCTTATTCCTCTCCCATATGTCTAATACAGGAGAGTGGCCCTCGCATATCCGGTTGATCTCCAAGCACATCTAGACGATCACCACTTATTACCTTGTCTTGGGTGTATAGCCCAATCAAGACATCAGTAATCATCCATACGATTTGAAGACCCCCGGTCTTCAACCACCGTCTTCATCATCGACTTTTAGTCGTTATATCATTTATTCAGAATGGGATAAACCCGGTCTTTCCGAATAACTCGCGTATTTCATAATCAATAATCAAGTGCTATAAAAACACATCATATGCCTCATTCCAATCCAGAATATTTTTTTTATTCAAATATTCACATTTTTAGGGAAAGGTTCCCATTAATTTTATCAAAGATAAAATCCTTTAAATTTATTCTTTAATCTTTCTTTTGATATCAATTCAGAAGATTTGATTTTATCCTTAATCAATTCCAAACCAAATTAAGGTTTATCAACTAGTCGGGATTAGCGAGCCTTACCGAAGTAATCATTTATTTATATTAACCCAATTCCAACCTATCCACCCCATGGAGCAAAACTAGTAGTACTACATATCTAACACCATGGTGTTATCGATAAATTTGATTACCATTTCACATTCAAATCTAATCAAAGATTTAACTATCGCCTGGAGTAAAACTGGCGGAATTCTGTTCTCGATCATTTCTTGAATTTGGTAAATTTAATTACCATGTTTCCATCTAATTAAAGATTCATTAAAACTCTAGTTCGGTTTTAATCTTAAAAGTCATTACTTAATGATTATTCAACTTTAGGAAAATAAATATTGTCTTTAATTGGGTTAAAGAACCGATGTCATTTAAAACACCGTTCACGATAAACCCCAAATCCATCATCCATCAAATTTGGAATCTTCACGAAATCATAACAGTATATAATCGATATAAACTTCCATGTCGGGTCACTACTATGAATGGAATAATGGCAAGGCCTTTTAAATTCCATAAATAGTAATGGTCTTACATCTCAGAATCTCATCTCGATTATCACTAAATCGAATTCCATTCTAATATCTTTTATAAATTGGAAATTTTCTACTTAAATCTTAATAAAAGATTTATGAATTCCGAATCATATCTTCACTGTTAATCGGGTTTAAGAACTAATGTCATTTAAAACATCGTTCACAATGAACCCGTAATCAACTACCATTTAATTCCAATTATATTAGTTAATTGGAAAAGTTTATTAAATCTTGGTTAAAAGATTTATTCTTTTCTCAACTGGGTTTAAGAACAATGTTAATAAAGACACCATTCATGACAAACCCAAAAATCTAATTTGATATTAAATACAAGGCTCTGAGCAGAAATTTTATCGGCTTATATTCAATATCAAATTCTGAAACCAACAAATATCGTATTGGGAATAACGATATTTATATCTTCCAAATTCCTCAACAATATCCGTATAATCACGGAATCCAATATCGAAATATTCCGAAGAATATTTCCACTCAAATCCATTCCAATTTATTCATTGGAAAATTCTGGTTATAATAAAACCATTTACAAATCCAATTTATTTATTTCTAAAAACCATTGGATTATTATTCTAGTTATTAACTACTTCATTTCGATAAGGATATATTTTTATCTTTCCAAACTTGGAATTTTTCATCCAAAAACTTTCCAAATCATTAATTATAATTTTACATAATTTTTCCATATTTTTAATAATTTTATTAATGCCCTTACAGTCGGTTTCCAATATCGACCACTGAACTACATTCATAGCGACCTTTTCTGAAATTGATTTGGACATAATTCCAAATTTACCGTTAGATTTCAAATCTCTTATATTTATTGGAAAGTTATTTACGATACGAACCCAACGGTTCCGGTTTTAGTAGAATTCGACGGTCGGATCTCCCGTTACGTCCATTTGAGTTAATGGTCGAAATTCGCGAACGGTCGTTGTGCGGCGCGTTCTATTTAGGCCATTATATATATATATATGTAATATATATCGTCGATTTTCATTCAAAGTGTATTTTATAAATTCATTTAAACATGATTTCAACTTCATTTTCAATTTTAAATCAAAATTGAATATTCCATATCATTATAATTTTAAAATAATAATATTTTCAAAATATCAGATTTTGAAATCTATTTCTTTTTCATATTCATTATAAAATGAATAAAACTGATCAATAAACTCGTTCGTGTTAAAATAGCGTATATTAACTTAACTCGTCTTCATATACTTCAATATTTTCGTGTCCAAAATCGGACATCAAAATCATATTTTGATTATTTACTGAATATTATTCTAAAATATTTTTTATTTAAAAATATTCGTTATTTCTTAATCGGAATCATACTCAATCAATTACCATATAATTTATTTATATGGATTTCATACATCACATGTATTCAAAAATTGTGATAAACAACTATTAAACAGCCAATTCACATCCAGAGTGCAATTTACTACTGTATAAGCATTAAATGATTTAATAGCACTTATAACAGTCTGTCGATCCAACGATTGACATATAATTAAATTCAACAGAGATGTGGGTAAATTATCGTCCCCGGACCCGTGTGGGGTTTTCAAACAACAACAGTCTATTTAAATAAATTACTAGTTAACAAATTTAACCAATTCTAATTCGGTTTGAATTATTTTTCTAATTAGCCAATTTTCACTGTTAGAATTATAGATAGATATTTATAATTTAAATTTCAACTACCACATTAATGTTAACATTATTTTTAATACGTTAATCGTTTAAACATCTCAAATAGCATACAATATAGTCAATTTAAATCGTCCATGGTCTGTGGACGAGGGAGGTGAGCTAACAGGCACCTTATACATTTATAATGGTTAAAAATGATAAAAAATATACATTGGCAATTCTATATATTTTTATACATGAATACAATAACATGATAAAATAATTTTTAGTGAGAAGGAGTTCTCACTTTAGGTTCCCCTCTGTCATTCTTTATTTCTGAATTTCTGTTTTTTTGCACTAAATTAAACAACCACTTAATTTAGCTCAAATTCCAGTTTGCTCCATTTTTGTTCTGGTCAGTTCCATGTTGTAGAGCTCTTCAACACGATTCCAACGCAAGTGAAATCGTTGGATTTGGACCTCGTATGAAAAAGATATCGCATTTAACACGTTAATTACATTTTTAATATAATTAATAAAATAATTAATTAATTTAATACCTTCCTCTTCGTTCTAACATTCCAATTACACATTCAAACCCTGGTCAATTTCTAGGGCTCGATTTTGCACTCGCTGGAGATGATCGGACTCTGATTTGGAGTTACCACTGGTTGCGCCTTCGTGCCAGCTGCTCGCGCCACCCACTAACGTTGAATTCGACGGCCGCCTGATCCCCCATTTCCACTTCGAACAATGAGCTTTTAGGTGATGATATCGAACAAAATACTGCTCTAGAAATAATCTTTACCGTTGGATTTGAAGAGCTCGAGATGTTCTTCAATATGGCTTCAGAAATTTTCGTGAATCACTGTGTAGACTGGGAGATCGAACGCGATTTTGGATGGAGCGATTTTCCACCTTTGAACGAGAAAAGCCGCGGTGGTTTTACTAAAGAAAATAAATTAGGTTTATAGATTTTTTTTCTATTGGCCCTTAATATTTATATTTAAATTATTTAATTCTTTTAGTTCTGAAAATACCAGTTTATTGATACGAACTCCAAATCAAACCCAACGACTGTCATTCCTAGCTAAATACCCCCATTCCAAACACAATGAGATATGTTTCGTAAGCCAATTCGACTGTTTTGATCAGTTCTCATCAAAATTAAAATATAAATCAATATATATATTGAATTTAAACATACTTTTTAATTTACCAGGGCCACATACTGACTCTAAAAATTACAGAAAAATAAATCTATCTATGTTTTGACAATACGGTCCTAACAAAACTAATTTCATTGAATTTGGAGGCCGTTTGAAAAATGGCCATTTTCCAGTCGATTAAATTCAAACTAAATTGACAAAACATGTTTAAATTTACCATGCTCACATATTAATTCCAAAAATTCTGAATTTTTAAACCTGACAATAATTTGACATTCTGAATCCAACAAAAGTGGTTTCGTCGAAAATGTAGGTCGTTTGCAAAATGGCTATTTTTAAGGGTTATATATTATATTAAAATATATATAAATTCCATAGCGACTATTTTAAATTTTAAACTAGACATAACTTTCAATTTATAAAGTGGAATCTCAGTTTCTTACATTCCTTAGAAATATATAGTTAAACAGATTCTAATGTTTCTTGTTTCGTCCAATTCTGACTTATATTAAATTCTGTATATTCAATTGAAGCTTAAAATCGAATTTTCGAACTACCGCGCCATTTCGAGTTCGTTTTATAATGAAAATAAATGTATACGTTCTAACTTCGATTTAAATAAATTTTTAGTCATTATTATTTAAAATAAATCATTTTTAGATATTCAAAACCCATTAAAATAGCTAAAATAAAATTTTTAAATTGGTTCAGAAATTCCGGGTTGTTACAATCTCCCCCACTTAAAATCTTTTCATCCTCGAAAAGGAGCGGAGCTAAAAGTTATTTAACTAACCAACTCAACTTTCATTCTTCAACTTTTCAGTTTCTAAGAATTTTCCAATTTCTTAAAAATTTGGCTAACACCCTAAATTTTCGAAAAATTTCACCATAACCTTCTTTGTATGGGTTGATCGGTAAAACCGCAACTTGCCTCAAATGGCCCTCATGAATCAAAAAGAAAAAGAAAAAGAAAAAGCCAAGCGGCTCATAAAATCATCAAACCCAATGAATATAGTAAACATGTACCGATTTGTCGGGCATACAATTTTATTCTTCTTCTTAACTTTCACGCTATGACCTGTTCAATATATATACATGTACATATATAAAATTCTAATATATTTTCAATTCAGTTCAAAATTTTGACTCGATTTGGTTTTATTCACTTTCATTTTCATATTGGTTAAATTAATTATCATTCCAATATTTTTATTAGTTAAATTATTAATCACACAACACAACCAGCAATCAATTAGTTGGCTAACTTTTCAAATGTATAACTTTATATATCCTCAAAAATCCAATTTCAAGACCAATTTACAAACAATAATCCCTAACTAAGTTTTGGTTCTCACACCAGTCAATTGGAAATATATAGATATCCACTTTCGAAACTCGAAAATAAACACTGATGATGTCGCGACATCACCAGAATTATGCCCGGGCGACTAGAGTGTGATTCTATATCTATCCAGTATATTTGAGACTTCGAATACATGTTAATTACGCGTATATTCAAAATCTTCATATACTCGATTGTCCAAAATAAAATAAAATAATATACTCAAATATGTTTAATAAGAAATAAAAATCATTTTTAGAAATAGCACTCTTCGAACTCATTCTAGGGTATTACTAACCCTATCTCTAACGAGTTATTCTTATTGGATGTTACTAATCCTATCTCCGATGAATTCTTTTGTTTGGTTCTAATGTGTCTTGTTCTCGTGCTTTGTAGACCAAAGCTCTAATACGAGCTGTAACGCTCTGAAATCCCCGATCCCCGAAGAGACGAAGGAGCCCAGATTGTTTTGAGAATACGAAGCATCAGAACATAATAAATAGAACATTTCATTGCTATTACAACAATTTACATCAGAGTACAAGAATATATCAGAGTATGAATAAATAATATTACACAATGGAAATACAATATCAGAGATTTATAATTACATAGCAACGAAAAATAATACATAAGTGTAATGCGTAGCAGAAAATAACAACTGAAAGAAATACACGGATACAAAGCTTTCCGAATATAGCTCCAGCTATAATCCAAGATCCTGTGAAAAGAAATATCTACGAAAACCAAAACTACTAGTTGCCCGTGTGGAAAATAGGGGCACCTAGAGTTTAGGTTAAAACAATAAACTCCGAGTCAGTCATGGGACTGGTGTGAGAACTAAAACAATTATTAAATCTTTACTTTAAAAGTTGGGAAATCATGGGACCACCCTGTATAACACGGAACGGGTTTACTCCACATGAATCTTAGTTTAAAACATAAAACAATGCAATGCTTTTTAGAAAAATGAAGTATTATAAGACTCAGGTCCCATCACACAATGCAACGCAAGCCGGAGGGGTTTTCCCTTATAATAGCCAAACATGATTGGTACGTTTTAAAACAAATCATTTTTGTTACTACTATAAGTGTATAGTGTCAAAAACAACTTCAAATATAAATGTATCAATCATAGACGACATGAGCACCCCATCCCACTATGTCGCCATATAGGTTTACAACTAAAACCGAAAAGTCGCATATTGGAAATTGGATTCCATTTATGAGTCGGGGCAAGGGATGGCTCCTCACCGATTCGAGACACTCTAGCAAATGCCTCAGGATTACACACCGCGGGGAAACCCTGGGAATGGAAGGGTCGGTCCACACTTACTTTAGTGGATTAATTATTCCTAAACACACGTTTCCCGGTCCAATAGGACCTATCTCTGAGCCATTAGGGACTCAATATCTGAGGCGCCTCGCAATCAATCATCCGCATAAGTAAAAATGTATAGGCTCCGTACCATAACATCACTCCTAGCTAGAAAGAAACGTCGTGGACTCCTATCGGTCCCTCAACCCGTTTTTGACTCATACCGGTTGTGAAGCTCGCGAATTAACGTTATACACAAAGCTATGCTAATTAAAGTCGTTCTTTGATCATTATCCACAAGACTCTGCTTTTCAACAAAAGCCTTGATCATTTGCATCTCAGCATGCCACATTGACAATCCATACCGTACCACTGATTTCCATGAATATATAACCTCTAAGCTCGTACGTCTCAGAGAAGGGTGTTAAGCAAGAGAATAAATTCTCCACCATCAAACAGATATATATTTAGTAGAGATCAACGAATACAGTATAAAGGAATACAATGTCAAACATACCATCCATTTGCAAGTCCGTTCTGGGTCTGAATGAAACCGAAGGCATCTTATTCCTCGTCCCATATGTCCAATACAGGAGAGAGGCCCTCGCATATCTAGTCTATCTCCAAGTACATCTAGACGATCACCACTTATTACCTTGTCTTGGGTGTACAGCCCAATCAAGATATCAGTAATCATCCATACGATGTGAAGATCCCCGGTCTTCAACCACCGTCTTTATCATCGACTTTTAGTTGTCATATCAATTATTCAGAATGGGATAAACCCAATCTTTCCGAATAACTCGCGTATTTCATAATCAATAATCAAGTGCTATAAAAACACATCATACGCCTCATTCCAATGCTGATTTTTTTATATTCAAATATTCACATTTTTAGGGAAAGGTTCCCATTAATTTATCAAAGATAAAATCCTTTAAATTTATTCTTTAATCATCCTTTTGATATCAATTCAAAAGATTTGATTTTATCCTTAATCAATTCTAAACCAAATTAAGTTTTATCAATTAGTCGGGATTAGCGACCCTTGCCGAAGTAATCATTTATTTATATTAACTCAATTCCAACCTATCCACCCCATGGAGCAAAACTGGTAGTACTCCATATCTAACACCCACGGTGTTATCGGTAAATTTGATTACCATTTCATGTTCAAATCTGACCAAAGATTTAACTGTCGCCTGGAGTAAAACTGGTGGAACTCCATTCTCGATCATTTCTTGAATTTGGTAAATTTAATTACCCCATTTCCATCTAATTAAAGATTCATTAAAACTCTAGTTTAGTTTTAATCTCAAAAATCATTACTTAATGATTATTCAACTTTAGAATATTAAATCCTGTCTTTAACTGGGTTAAAGAACCAATGTCATTTAAGACACCATTCACGATAAACCCCAAATCAATCTTCCATCAAAACTGGAATCTTCACGGAAATCATAACAGTATATAATCGATATAAACTTCTGTGTCGGATCAATACTATGAATGGAATAACGGCAAGGCCTTTTAAATTTCATAAATTGTAATTGTCTTCCTTCTCAGAATATCATCTCAATTATCAATAAATCGAATTCCATTCCATTCCAATATCTTTTATTAAATTGGAAAATTTCCATTTAAATCTTAATAAAAGATTTATAAATTCCAAATCATATCTTCACTGTTTATCGGGTTTAAGAACTAATGTCATTTAAAACATCGTTCACAATGAACCCGTAATCAACTACCATTTAATTCCAATTATATTAGTTAATTGGAAAATTTTATTAAATCTTGGTTAAAAGATTTATTCTTTTCTCAACTGGGTTTAAGAACAATGTTAATAAAGACACCATTTACGACAAACCCAAAAATCCAATTTGATATTAAATACAAGGCTCTGAATAGAAATTTTATTGGCTTATATTTAATATCAAATTCTGAAACCAACAAATATCGTATTTGGAATAACGATATTTATATCTTCCAAATTCCTCAACAATATCCGTATAATCACGAAATCCAATATCGAAATATTCCGAACATTATTTCCACTCAAATCCATTCCAATTTATTCGTTGGAAAATTCTGGTTGTAATAAAACCATTTACAAATCCAATTTATTTATTTCTAGAAACCATTGGATTATTATTCTAATTATTAACTACTTCATTTCGATAAAAATATATTTTTATCTTTCCAAACTTGGAATTTTTCATCCAAAAACTTTCCAAATCATTAATTATGATTTTACATAATTTTTCCATATTTTTAATAATTTTATTAAGGCCTTTACAGTCGGTTTCCAATATCGACCACCGAACTGCATTCATAGCGACCTTTTCTGAACTTGATTTGGACAAAATTCCAAATCTAATCATTCGATTTCAAATCCCTTATATTCATTGGAAATCTATTTTCGATACGAACCCAACGGTTCTGGTTTTAGGAGAATCCGACGGTCGGATCTCCCGTTATGTCTATTTGAAGTTAATGGTCGAAATTCGCGAATGGTCGCTGCGCGGCGCATTCTATTAAGGTCATTATATATATAATATATATATAGTCGATTTCCATTCAAAGCGTATTTTATAAATTCGTTTATAAATTCATTTCAAAACGATTTCAACTTCGTTTTCAATTTTAAATCAAAATTGAATATTAAATATCATTATAATTTTAAAATGATAATATTTTCAAAATATCCTATTTTGAAATCCATTTCTTTTTTATATTCATTATAAAATGAATAAATCGATAGATAAACCCATTCGGGTTAAAATAACGTATATTAACTTAACTCGGCTTCATATACTTCAATATTTTCGTGTCAATCCAAAATCGGACATCAAAAATCATATTTTAATTATTCACTGAATATTATTTTAAAATATTCGTTATTTTAAAATATTTGTCATTTCTGAATCGAATCAGACTCAATCAAATACCATATAATTTTATTTATATGGATTTCATACATCTCATGTATTCAAAAATTGTGATAAACAACTATTAAACAGCCATTTCACATCCAGAGTGCAATTTACTACTGTATAAGCATTAAATAATTTAATAACAATTATAACAGTCTGTCGATCCATCGGTTGACATATAATTAAATTCAGGGGACATGTGGATAAATTATCGTCCCCGGACCCGTGTGGGATTTTCAAACAACAACAGTCTATTTAAATAAATTATTGGTTAACAAATTTAACCAATTCTAATTCGGTTTGAATTATTTTTCTAATTAGCCAATTTTCACTTTTAGAATTATAAACAGATATTTATAATATAAATTTCAACTACCACATTAATGTTAACATTATTTTTAATACGTTAAACGTTTCAACATTACAAACAACACACAATATAGTCAATTTAAATCGTCCATGGTCTGTGGACGAGGGAGGTGAGCTAACAGGCACCATATACAATTTGTAATGATTAAAACTGATAAAAATATACACTGGCAATTCTATATATTTTTATACATGAATACAATAGCATGATAAAATAATTTTGAGTGAGAAGGGGTTCTCACTTTGGGTTCCACTCTGTCATTCTTTATTTTTGAATTTCTGTTTTTTTGCACTAAATTAAACAACCGCTTAATTTAGCTCAAATTCCAATTTGCTCCATTTCCATTTTGGTCAGTTCCATGTTATAGAGCTCTTCAACATGATTCTAACACAAGTGAAATCGTCGGATTTGGACCTCGTATGAAAAAGATATCGCATTTAACACATTAATACATTTTTTATATAATTAATAAATTAATTAATTAATTTAATACCTTCCTCTTCGTTCTAACATTCCTGTTACACGTTCAAACCCCGGTCAATTTCTAGGGCTTGATTTTGCGCTCGCCGGAGATGATCGGACTTCGATCTGGAGTTACCACGGGCTGCGCTTCTGTGCCAGCTGCTCGCGGCACCCACCAACGTTGAATTCGACGACCGCCAGATCCCCCATTTCTGCTTTGAACGACGAGCTTTTGGGGGGCGATCTAGAACGAAATACTGCTCTATAAATAACCTTTACTGTTGGATTTGAAGAGCTCGAGATGTTCTTCAATGTGGCTTTAGAAATTTTCGTGAATCACTGTGTAGATTGGGAGATCGAACACGATTTTGGGTGGAGCGATTTTCCGCCTTTGAACGAGATAAGCGGCGACGGTTTTACTGAAGAAAATAAATTAGGTTTTCAGATTTTTTCTATTGGCCCTTAATATTTATATTTAAATTATTTAATTCTTTTAATTCCAAAAATACCAGTTTATTGATACGAGCTCCAAATCAAACCCAATGTCTGTCGTTCCTAGATAAATACCCCTATTCTGAACACAATGAGATATGTTTCGTAAGCCAATTCGACTTTTTTGATCAGTTTTCATCAAAATTAAAATATAAATCAATATATATTGAATTTAAACGTACTTTTTAATTTACCGGAGCCACATACTGACTCCAAAAATAACAGAAAAATAAGTCTAGCTATGTTTTGATGATATGCTCCTAACAAAACTAATTTCATCGAATTTGGAGGCCATTTGAAAAATGGCCATTTTCCAGTCGATTAAATTCAAAGTAAATTGACAAAACACGTTTAAATTTATCACGCTGACATATTAATTCAAAAAATTCTGAATTTTTAAACCTAACAATAACTTGACATTCCGGATCCAACAAAAGTGGTTTCGTCGAAAAACGGTGGTCATTTGCAAAATGATTATTTTTAAGTGCTATATATTATGTTAAAATATATATAAATTCCATAGCGACTATTTTAATTTTTAAACTGGTTATAACTTACAATTTATAAAGTGGAATCTCAGTTTCTTACATTCGTTAGAAAGATATAGTTATACAGATTCTAACGTTTCTTGTTTCGTCCAACTCTGACATATATTAAATTCTGTATATTCAGTCATAGTTTAAAATCAAATTTTCGAACTACCGCGCCATTTCGAGTTCGTTTTATAATCAAAATAAATTTATATGATCTAACTTCAATTTAAATAAATTTTAGTCACTATTATTTAAAACAAATCATTTTAAATATTCAAAACCCATTAGAATAGCTAAAATAAAAAATTTAAATTGGTTCAGAAATTCCGGGTTGTTACACCCGCAGTACTCCTACTATATAATAATAGACTATTTTTCAACATCTTCTACCATTACAAACTAGTACCATCCCTCGATAATAGTGAAGCCGTTCATGTTGGGGTATTCTTATTACCTCTCAGACCTTGATCGACAATGTCCTTATCTTAAGATAGATATGAGTTTGTAACTCTAAACGGGTATTAATTCTAATAACAAAACAAATCTTATTTAACTATTTCATAAAATATGGTTTTATAAACCATCCTTTATTTTTGACAGTCTCCTTTTAATCATATTTATTTCCACTTGACTCGTCGATTCAGTAAACTCTTGCCAAATAGCAAATCTTTTACTTAAAACCATTTTAATTGAATCCTTAATCATTTTTAAAAAGGTATTAATTAATAACTTCCTTAATTAATAATAAATAATTCGATAATCGCTTTTAAACCCAGTTAATTAGAGATTAATTAACTTCCAGAACATTCATTAAGTTTAATGACTGCCTATTAGATTAATTGTAAATAATTTAATCTAATATCCAATTCCTTAATAGTTGACTCGGTCAACAAAAAAAGTCAGTTAACTGGTTTCAGCTAATTCTTCCTTTTAAATTAGTTAGTAATATAATATACTTTAAAAATGCTTAATTAATTTTCTCAAAATCATTATTCCTAGCCATTAACCCCTTTCGTTAATTCCTAATTTACTAGCTTAAAATATACTAAATAGCTATATAATTATTATTTTATAAATAAATATAAACATTTCTTTACAGAACTTCTATTTTAAATAACTTACAAAAATATAAGTTAAGAATCTAACTTCAGTTATAAAAGTAAATTTTTATAACATAACTTCGTTGATTTACCTGATGGCAATTTAACATCTTAAAAGAACATAAATCTGAAAACATTTCAGACTCGATTTGAAATCGACTTCAAGAATTTCTTATTTTATTGTTGGTATTGAAAGATCAAACGACTACTAAAATACCCAACTCTGAAATAAGGTTTATTTCATCCAATTTCAAATCAATTCAAACATATCCAATATATATGATAAACATTATCAATAAAAGTGAGGAATCACGTTGGATCCCTTTATCCTGTCTTTCCCTGCATCCAAATAGGTTACCTCAAAATAATCATTAATATTAAATACGACAATATATTTAGCATTGTCCACAGAAATAAACAGTTCAACTAATAATTTAACAATCAACCAATATCAGCAATCCAAGCATCCAACTATTCATTTTATACGTTTATAATTATATAAATGTGACCAACAAGGTAAGGTACCACCATTGGAAATAATCATTAAAAATAATAATTTGGCTTTTAATTAAATTAAACGAACGTTTAATATAATCAATTTAGTCAATATATGAATATATAATCAACAATCATCCAATAATAAACAACCATAGCATACAAAAATAAAACCCAACTTATATAAAATATAAGTGAGACAAACTGAGTGAGTTATACTCACCGGATTTCTATTTATCGCTTAAGCAACCTGTTTAATTAAATCAAACAAGCATATAATTTAATTAAATTTCAAGCGGTCTCAAGTTCTGTCTAGGATAGTTCCAAAATGTAGTATTCGTTAACAGGGTCCCAACGTAGCTTGTCTTGTCTAATTTGTTAACATGGGTAAAAGTTATACTATGATAAGTTTACACGAGTTATATAAATAATTAATTTTCCTAATCAAGTTTAGTTAAACTTAAATTACTTTAATCAACGGTATAATCCAGGCTCGTTACTCCCTTGTTTTTGTTCCTCTTTGTATTCCATTCTTGATGTTCAACTTTTGTTCCTTTCTGTTCATGTACACAGGAGTTATAAGCATTTCAGTATACGATTATAATTAAATTATTACTAATTTCTTAATCAAAATTCATTAGCCTAAATACTTGATTTAAAAATTATGGTTGAACACCTTTCTTCGTTTGTTCCCCACTATTCTGTTTCCTTCATCACGTTCTAGTCTATTTCGTTCGTTCTTTCGTGCCTACTTATAGAATGGAACCATGCTACAGTTATAGTTATTATTAGTTCCTAATTTAAATAAATAAAACAATCCTTAATTATATAATTAGGCTTAGGCTAATTTCTTTTGGTTTGCAATTAAGGCCAACTGCTTTCCTTTGTCAACGCGTTCCTGCATTCCCTTTGTTCATGCATTGAAGCTTCAGAACCTCGCACGAAAATAAATACCGTTGCCACCTTCGAGTTCACCGAAGACCAATCTGGAACCGACGAGCTTCGCTCCTGACCACCCCCTATGCTCGACCCAAAAATCTCCTTGCCAGTCACCGTCGTTTAACTTTAAATGCCCTAAAACCGCAACTGCTTCCAGTCCCCTTTCTAGCCACCACCGTAGTCGAGAAACCGTCATAACCGTTCGATTGGAAGCTGTCAACTAGATCAACAAAATTGCAGTTGCATAGTTTTCGATTCGATCATCATAATAATAGAGAATTGAGGGAGGAAATTAATCAATTTCAACCGTTTATTACATTTAGTAGCGGCTCCATTAGGTGTTGACCATGTATGTAGTGTTGACGATGAATTTAGGGTTGAGATGGGTATAAATATAAGAATTTTATTATTATTTTAATTATAACGAAACTTACGCCGCAAGCTTCACAAAAAAAACTACCTCATACGACCTCCGTTTTTTAGGAAACTTGAAATCCTAGCATATTTGAATATTTCGGACACGATGGAAAAGGTTTCATTGAATTTTGATGTCATTTGTGAAAATTCCTTTATAAGGTCACAACATAAATCGATACACGTTTAAATTTCTTACGATCACATATTAACTTAAAAAAATTGAAACTTGGAATCCTACAATAATTAATCACTACGGATTTAACAAAATTAGTTTCGTTGAATTCTTAGATCGTTTGAAAACTGGTTATTCTTAATATTTATGTTAAATCGAATAAAATGATTAAATAAAAACCTAAGCGTTTATAGTTGCCACGATCAAACAGTGAGTCAAATTGACATAAAAATCGAAATTTTATAATAATTTACAAATACGAATCCAATGGCACAAGTTTCGTCGCATTCCAAGACTATTCACCCTAAATGATATTTTACGCGTAAACGACGTTATAATTGGACATCAAAATACCCAGTCTCCAGAAATAACGAATTATACATATCCTGACTCTAAACTCAATGCAAATTCAATGGAACAGGTATGACATCTTACTTCGATCGTTTGCTCAAGTTAAGCACAAAAATCCATCCATTTAAATTAAATTCATTTAATTGCGCGCTATATAAAATAACTAAGCGTTTATGGCTACCGTTGTCACATACGACATCGGATTGCCGCGAAATTTGTTCTCATACAATAATTTAACATTACAGATCCAAGGAAACTGATTTCGTTGAAATTCATGACTGTTTCAAAAGTAGTTATTTTTAACCGTATTAAATTAATGTAAAACACATTTTTCTTGCCAAATTAAGATTAGACTGATATGTTAAAACTCTATTAACTTCCATTATATTCCAATAGCATATATAACTATTCAGAAACCATTTGATCAAATCCTAAGTTAAAACAATATTAAATATATTAAAAATCCATTTATTTTATTAAATAAAACGTTATGGTTTATTAATGATTCCATAGCGACTATTTGAAAATTTTGATTTCGACATAACTCAAAATCTACAATACGAAATCTTGATTTTTGTCTTCCATTAGAAAATTATGATCAAATAGATTCCGACTTAAAATGAATTCTGTATATTCAATTAAAGTTCAAAACGTTATATTACGAACTTTCACGACATTACGGGTTCGTTTATAATTAAATTAAAAATTCAAACATCGTTTAATAAATGAATTCGTTAATATAATTCAAAACCAATCTTAATTATATTCTTTTATATTGCCAATTCATACAATATTACAAATCCAATATCTTCCGAATATTTCGAAATTAAAATATCATTATATTATTTATATAAATAAAATATTCAAAACCATTAAATTCACGTTATTTTAATTCCCAAAACAACATTTAAAACAATAAGATAATTTGAATAATTGACCAAAAAAATGCGGGATGATACATTCCTTACCCCTTAAAAGAATTTCGTCCCTGAAATTACTAAGGTAAGAAGAATGCTACAAACTTATTATTATTTTTACAATAACCATTTAGTTAAAACTTCAGTTCCATTTCCAAAACTAATCCTGTAACGACCCGGATTTTTGGTCGATTTATTTTAAATATTATTATGGTTTTTAAATATTGAATTTAAAATATAAATGGTATTTTATTGGGTTATCGATTAAATAATCGAAAATACGATTTTATTTTGATAGTCATCAAAATACGAAAACTGAAATAATTTAATTCAAATATAAAGCTGAATCGAAACAATTTAGTCAATCATTATATATTCTATTTCACAATAAACTATTATCAGAGGATTTAATTGTTTAAAATCAATTTACATTTGTAATCGAATTTAATTTAATCGTTAATTTAAATTGGTATCTATTCTATACAGTTGAATTAAAATTTCGGACCGGGTCCATTGAGTTCAAAATAGCATTTTAATTTGATAACGCTGGTCGGTAAGTTAAAATAGGGGTTTGAGGTTGAAGTTAAGGAACCGCAAATTTCAAAACTTACGGATAAAATCAATATCACATCAAACATATTAAATAACCTGGCCGACCTACATCATAGCTACCTTAGGAAACAAAATCGCGTAGGCTTCCTCGAGCTGTTTATTTTGTTTTCCAACTTCGATATCAAGGAGGCAACATTTTAATGGCCTTGTACTCAGTTGTCTCCTCTCCTCCTTTATATAATCGAGCTCGTGTTCAATCTCTAAACCCACGAAAACCATCCAAGCCACTGTCGCCATTCCTTTTCCCCAGTGATTCAAAAACCAAATCAAATCCTCCGAAAATAAAAAGACAGAAAGAGGAAAAAGGGGGCGACCACAATTATTTCTAGCGCTCAAACATCGGAAGCGCCAGCGTTAGGAAGGGGGTTCTCGAACTTGAAGCCTGCGTTAGGGATTTGTTGCGATAGAGGGTAGAGGTCGCGATGGCATTGGAGAACTCGAATTCGATTTTAGGGCATTTCAATTTATGGCTAGAAGTGGATGTGGAAGTCGCAATTGAGGAAGGAGACGCTCGATAGAGGGGTGCGTTCTTGGAGGCAGTGCAGTGATCAAATTGCAGCAGTGTTGTATTGTTCTGGGTGGTACAGCAGTAATACGACAGTAGCTGGTGGGTAATAACATGGGAATGGAGATTGCATGCGAAGTGGTTGATGAATTGTCTGAATATGAATGAGGCAATTTTTGGGTTGTTTTCGGTTGGAGTGATCGTTGGTTGTGGAGTCGTTTCATGTTGGCTTCGTAGTTGTCCGGGAAATAAGGTATACGCCTTCTCGAAAAAAAATTATACATAAAAGAATTTATTTATGTTATTAATAAATTTAATATAGATAAATGTTTAATCGATAAAGAAAAATTAAATAATCATAGGTATTCCTTGAGATGGTTCAAGATAGATGATTTAACGGGATTCAAAGTCGAGAAGATATGGAATTAAACAGGGTATTCAACGCAAATAAAATCACGGTGAGTAAATCTCACTCACCTTTAGAATTATTTTTATTTCATTAAAAATAATCGTTTGTTGCTTGTGTGAATGTTTTCTGGTTGTTTTATATATGTTAGTTATTTAGGCTATATATATATATTGGGTTGATTGATTGGTTGGATTCCCGTAGTCTCATTAGCGGATGCCCGCGGTACCATTAGCGGATGATTACCCTATACGCCCCACACTATGATTAGTGGATGACCTTCTATACCACGATATTCTGCCACGAAGCAGAATGGGTATTATTTATGTGCTAACATCTGTGGATGCAGGAAAACAGGTTGGAGGAATCCAACTGGATTCCTCAAAAATATATTATCTGTTTGTTTATTTGTTTGCATATATATTGTTATATATGATGTGTTAGAAAAATAAATAATTGGTTGCTTTGTGTGTTTAAATATCACTGGGCTTAAGTAATGATATTTAAAAATATCGTGAAAAAGGATATTTGAGAATTAGAAAGGAAATTCTATTTTTCTAAAATAGAATGGAAATTTGAAATTTGAATATAGAAGATTCAAATAGAATTGAATTTGAAATTTGAATATAGAAAATTCAAATAGATCCAAATAGAATTGAAAATGAAATTGAATAATGAAATTCAAATATAGAATTTGAATAAAGAAAATTCAAAGAGGAATTCAAAAGGGATTGGAATAAAAGAATTTGAAATAGAATTTTGAATATAGAAATTCAAATGGAAACTTAACAAAGGAATTTGAATATAGAGAATTCAAACAGAATTGAATATAGAATTTGAATCGAGAATTCAAAAAGAATTGAATATGGAATTTGAATATAGAAATTCATAAAGGAATGTGAATAAAGGAATGTGAATAGAGGAATAAAGGAATTTGAATAAATGAATTTGAAATATTGAATTTCAAAGAAGAATTGAATTGAATTGGAAATATAGAATTTCAAAGAAGAATTGAAATAGAAATTGAATAATAGAATTCAAATGGAATTTCAAGTATAGAAATTGAATAATAGAATTCAAATGGAATTTCAAGTATTGAATTTGAATATGAAATTAAAATAGAAATTTCAAGTATTGAATTTGAATATGAAATAGAAATAGAAATTTCAAGTATTGAATTTGAATATGAAATAGAAATAGAAATTTCAAGTATTGAATTTGAATATGAAATTGAAATAGAAATTTCAAGTATTGAATTTGAATATGAAATTGAAATAGAAATTCAAGTATTGAATTTGAATATGAAATAGAAATTCAAGTATTGAATTTGAATATAAAATAGAAAAGGAAATTCAACTATAGAATTTGAATATTGGAATTTAAATGGGAGTTGAATAAAGGAAATTTAAATGTAGAATTTGAATAATAGAAAAGGAAATGGAAATTTGAAATTAGAATTCAAATAGAAAAGGAAATAGAATTTGAACATAGAATTCAAATAGAAAAGGAATTGGAATTTGAATATAGAATTCAAATAAAAGCGAGATTGGAATTTGAATCAAGAAATTCAAATAGAGTTAAAATGGAGTTGGATTCATTTTAACGAAGTTTAAAAGTTTTTATATATGTATATATATATATATATATATAATTAAAACGAACTCGCTGCAGCGCTGCAGTTCGTAAATTGGCGACTCGAACTTCAATTGAGTATACAGGACTCAATTGAAGTCGGAATTCTTTGAAACAAGAATCGTCAGGACCGGTTGAATAATAGTTTTCTAAGGGAAGGGAAAAATCTGGATTTCGTCGAATAGATTTTGAGTTATGTCAAAATCAAATTTTTAAAAGTGCAGCGCCAGAAACCATTAAAACCATAATGGATTTTTTATAATAAATATAGGGATTTTTAAGCAAATAAAAATCCGAATTTCCATTTAAAAACCTGGTCTTGAGTTAGAACATAAAGGTGAACTCAAGTGAGGTAAGAAAAGTGATTTTTGAAACAATAATCATATTTTTGATTATTGAATAGAATTAACTAAGTCAAAGAAGAATTAGTTAATCGAGTGGTGAATTGAAGTCGAACTTTAAAAATTGAATTTTTGAATTGTAAACATATATTTGAAATCGAATATAGAACTTAAATTAAAATTTGAATTCAATTAGTTGATAAGTAAGTTGAAATATATTTGAAACGTGTTATATTCATATATACAAGCGAAATGGACAAAGAGTTAGTTAAAGAGTTACTTTAACGAATTGAGTCAAAACGAGTGTATGAAGTTGAAATGAATTGTACAGGTATAGATATACCGGAGACAGTTATGGGATAAAGTGATGAAGGTATATAATTAATGTGCTCGACAATAAGGTACATGTTTAATTCATATATGAGATTTTATGCGCCGTATCGGCAAGCCGCTTGGCTTTTTCTTTTTCTTTTTGAGATGAGAAGTTACCGGGAAGCTATTTGAAATTTCCCGATGCTCCCGATACAGGGGAGGTTATGGCGAATTTTTCCGAAAATTTAAGGAGTTAGAATATTTTTAAGAAAATTTGATAACTAGAAATCTATATATCGATATATATAGAGAATGAAACAAATTTAAATAGGATATTTGAAACAAGAAGGAAAACTATAACTTAGATTTGTTAAAAATAACAAGGGAAATGTATACGTGTTTTAAAAATAGATAATTGGTTTGTATAGTATTGATTATTCGAGTAAGTAGTCTTGTCTGTTTTGACGTTATGAATGTTATTCAGTCAAGGTCTGAGAGGTAATTATACCCCAACTTGATTAGTTTCATTAACAACCGATAAATAGCAAAACTCAGTCTCGAAGATCAACGTTTAAAGAGATTTAGTTGAATGTATATATTTGGGTTGTCGTAACGATGTTTTACACAACATCCGTTTTAACCCAAATAAATGTAAACTTGGAAATAAAATAACAAATGTTTCTAAGTATAGAACTAAATGAGTTCGTGGAAGAGATAAGTGATTGGAATGTTTCCAATTAAAATCGAAAATATTTTCTAACTATAGAAAATAAAAGGAGGCGATACTTGTAAATATTTGGGTAACAAATATTGATAAGGAAATGGAGAAGAGATTTAATTAATGAAATATTAATTAAAGAGCCCAGTGATTTGTTTGATATGTTTGGATGAACACTTGTTTTTATTCGATAGTTAAATCACAGACTATCGAAGTTTTGACCATCGTTGTCAATATGGAGAGACCGGTTGGATTATTATCCGAAGAACCACTCCGTATCGGCATAAGCGTTGCGAACCAAGTATGCTGAATATATCGAAGATGGAGTGAAGTGCAAGGGCTTTTTCTATAAATAGAAATTGTGCCTTCGGTTTCGTTCAATCCCAGAACGAACGTAAATGGACGAATGTCTGACAGAGTATTTCCAATGATCAAATGGGTTGGTCTGTATGAATATATATGGTTGCAACGGATTTATCCCTTAGCATAATATCCAGAATATTTGTGCAAACTCAACTAGTGATTAACGGATCTGACAATGTGGCATTCAAAGTGATTGTGCTATCAATGAATGGTAAGTATTCGTAGCCTCAGGCCTCAACAACCGGGAAAGGACAAAAATCGGGCAGGCAGCATGGCTATGTGGGTCGCACCCATTAGGATGTATAATCACCTATCTAGAGGTTCATTTAATTTCTTATTCTATTCGATGCTGTCCCAGTCCGGAGGCGGTTGCTGATCCCAACCGCTGGTGATATACATTCGATACACTCAAGCGAAATGAGTGGTCGGTCATGTGTGGGCCGGGTTGCAAGATGTTCTTGTTGAACCCAGGGTATTCCTCTCTAGAGATACACTAGCGGAAGGTGGTCCCATACCTTGTCATGTTGGAAATCCAATCTCCAATAAACGCCATGCGGTTTTTGATTTTATACTATATATGGGGAGCGTGAGATGCAAGCGTTCCTCTAGATTGCTATTTATTTGTAAGTAGACATTATGATAATATCAGAGAAAGTGTGATTTCAAGAAATGTTTTGGGTTATAGTAAGGTAAAAACCGTCCATGTTTATGTGTGGGCTGGTCTTACTATTATCTTTTCTTTCGAAAAGGGTTTTGAAAGTTAAACAAGTGGTTGGAGTTTACTCACACCAGTCCCATGACTGACCCAGAGTTTATTTTGTTTGTTTTCCCTAAACTCTTGGGTGCCCAAATTTGTACGGGCAGTCAAGTAGTTGGGATTTTTCAGATTCACTTGGAAGAGCTGGAAGCAGGAGGCTTCACCAGTTAGATATAGACTATCATATATTCCGCTGTGTACTATGGTTGTATCTGGAAATAGGTGTTTATAACTGTTCCAGGAATGGCTGTTGTGCTCTGATGATGGTATGTATGTAAAGTTACTGATTTGTATTTCACAGGTTATGTTATAAAATATATTTTTATTCGATCCGCTGTGAGTTTGTGATCTTCGTTTTCTTCTATTCTAATATTTCTTTCTTTCTATTTCTCATCCTCTAACTTCTTTCTAATAATGATTCGTATTTCTGTGCAATTTGGGTTGGACGTGTGGTGTTATTAGTCAATTCAGATAGCACGGATTTGCGGGCCTTTACAGTTGGTATCAGAGCTTAGGTTGAGCGAACACCTAGGCTTATGTGGCTTGTGCTCATTAGAGATAGGGTCAGTAGTACCCTAGGATGAGTTGAGTGTATATATATACGAGAGAGCGTATTTTTTAATTGATATAAAAATCGTTTTATATTGTGTTGGCTTGTCTGTTGAGTGGTTTATAAATTCTGGTCGAATCGTGGGACGCCACGACGTCGATGGGAATTTCTAAACACTTGAACAGAAGATTGAACACGATATTGTTTTAAAGTGGGTAAATGAAATAATTTTGCCCAAAATTCTATTTTTACAAAAAGGAAATAATTTTCTGAAATTATTATAATATATGGATGTGTTGGATGTTAATATTATAATCAAATGAGATTATAAGAAAATTAAATGGCTATATATAACCAAAATAGAATTTGTATAGAAATTAAATATACAAATGAGATAAATTAGAATTAAATTCAAACCAGAATTAAGAATTCAAAATCCTGGGAAGTTGAAAAATATTTTCTAAAGTATATTAAAATAATATAGCTTTGTTTTGCAAGGTATTTGAATCAAAATCATATTTGAATGGATTTTGAAAGTGATAAAGCACTGAACTCACTTCAGTGGCTGGAAAATAATTCTGATGATGACTGCAGCTTCATCAGTGTTCATTTTCGAGTTTCTAAGTGACGGATTGCTGCCTTAGAAAAGTTTTGATGGGAATTTATTTGAAAGAAAACAAGTTTAGTTGAAAAATTCAAATATTTTGAATTTGAAAAGATTATAAATATATGTACATGTTTAAGTGATTTCAAAAGGATTTGAAATGATAACCCTGGGATTTGGATTCTGGAAGTGGAATTTAACTTAAGCTAGTTAAATGGATTGAAGTGAATCAATTAACTAGAATCAATTTGAATAGGTTTAATGGAATATAGATTCGATATAAATGGATTGATCATAGATCATTCGAATTAAAATAAGGAAAACCAAAAGTTTTGGTGGAATTAAATTTGTTGGAATAAGAGGAGTTGGGTTTCAACATAGGTGAGATTTTGAAAAGTAATGGATTTGTACCATTTTTCCTACCTTAGCAATTTCGAGGACGAAATTATTTTAAGGGGGGAAGAATGTAACGACCCGGATTTTTGGTCGATTTATTTTAAATATTATTATGGTTTTTAAATATTGAATTTAAAATATAAATGGTATTTTATTGGGTTATCGATTAAATAATCGAAAATACGATTTTATTTTGATAGTCATCGAAATACGAAAACTGAAATAATTTAATTCAAATATAAAGCTGAATCGAAACAATTCAGTCAATCATTATATATTCTATTTCACAATAAACTATTATCAGAGGATTTGATTGTTTAAAATCAATTTACATTTGTAATCGAATTTAATTTAATCGTTAATTTAAATTGGTATCTATTTTATACAGTTGAATTAAAATTTCGGACCGGGTCCATTAAGTTCAAAATAGCATTTTAATTTGATAACGCTGGTCGGTAAGTTAAAATAGGGGTTTGAGGTTGAAGTTAAGGAACCGCAAATTTCAAAACTTACGGATAAAATCAATATCACATCAAACATATTAAATAATCTGGCCGACCTACATCACAGCTACCTTAGGAAACAAAATCGCGTAGGCTTCCTCGAGCTGTTTATTTTGTTTTCCAACTTCGATATCAAGGAGGCAACATTTTAATGGCCTTGTACTCAGTTGTCTCCTCTCCTCCTTTATATAATCGAGCTCGTGTTCAATCTCTAAACCCACGAAAACCATCCAAGCCACTGTCGCCATTCCTTTTCCCCAGTGATTCAAAAACCAAATCAAATCGTCCGAAAATAAAAAGACAGAAAGAGGAAAAAGGGGGCGACCGCGATTATTTCTAGCGCTCAAACATCGGAAGCGCCAACGTTAGGAAGGGGGTTCTCGAACTTGAAGCCTACGTTAGGGATTTGTTGCGATAGAGGGTAGAGGTCGCGATGGCGTTGGAGAACTCGAATTCGATTTTAGGGCATTTCAATTTATGGCCAGAAGTGGATGTGGAAGTCGCGATTGAGGAAGGAGACGCTCGATAGAGGGGTGCGTTCTTGGAGGCAGTGCAGTGATCAAATTGCAGCAGTGTTGTATTGTTCTGGGTGGTACAGCAGTAATACGACAGTAGCTGGTGGGTAATAGCATGGGAATGGAGATTGCATGCGAAGTGGTTGATGAATTGTCTGAATATGAATGAGGCAATTTTTGGGTTGTTTTCGGTTGGAGTGATCGTTGGTTGTGGAGTCGTTTCATGTTGGCTTCGTAGTTGTCCGGGAAATAAGGTATACGCCTTCTCGAAAAAAAATTATACATAAAAGAATTTATTTATGTTATTAATAAATTTAATATAGATAAATGTTTAATCGATAAAGAAAAATTAAATAATCATAGGTATTCCTTGAGATGGTTCAAGATAGATGATTTAACGGGATTCAAAGTCGAGAAGATATGGAATTAAACAGGGTATTCAACGCAAATAAAATCACGGTGAGTAAATCTCACTCACCTTTAGAATTATTTTTATTTCATTAAAAATAATTGTTTGTTGCTTGTGTGAATGTTTTCTGGTTGTTTTATATATGTTAGTTATTTAGGCTATATATATATATTGGGTTGATTGATTGGTTGGATTCCCGCAGTCTCATTAGCGGATGCCCGCGGTACCATTAGCGGATGATTACCCTATACGCCCCACGCTATGATTAATGGATGACCTTCTATACCACGATATTCTGCCATGAAGCAGAATGGGTATTATTTATGTGCTAACATCTGTGGATGCAGGAAAACAGGTTGGAGGAATCCAACTGGATTCCTCAAAAATATATTATCTGTTTGTTTATTTGTTTGCATATATATTGTTATATATGATGTGTTAGAAAAATAAATAATTGGTTGCTTTGTGTGTTTAAATATCACTGGGCTTAAGTAATGATATTTAAAAATATCGTGAAAAAGGATATTTGAGAATTAGAAAGGAAATTCTATTTTTCTAAAATAGAATGGAAATTTGAAATTTGAATATAGAAGATTCAAATAGAATTGAATTTGAAATTTGAATATAGAAAATTCAAATAGATCCAAATAGAATTGAAAATGAAATTGAATAATGAAATTCAAATATAGAATTTGAATAAAGAAAATTCAAAGAGGAATTCAAAAGGGATTGGAATAAAAGAATTTGAAATAGAATTTTGAATATAGAAATTCAAATGGAAACTTAATAAAGGAATTTGAATATAGAGAATTCAAACAGAATTGAATATAGAATTTGAATTGAGAATTCAAAAAGAATTGAATATGGAATTTGAATATAGAAATTCATAAAGGAATGTGAATAAAGGAATGTGAATAGAGGAATAAAGGAATTTGAATAAATGAATTTGAAATATTGAATTTCAAAGAAGAATTGAATTGAATTTGAAATAAAGGAATTTCAAAGAAGAATTGAAATAGAAATTGAATAATAAAATTCAAATGGAATTTCAAGTATAGAAATTGAATAATAGAATTCAAATGGAATTTCAAGTATTGAATTTGAATATGAATTTGAAATAGAAATTTCAAGTATTGAATTTGAATATGAAATAGAAATAGAAATAGAAATTTCAAGTATTGAATTTGAATATGAAATAGAAATAGAAATTTCAAGTATTGAATTTGAATATGAAATTGAAATAGAAATTTCAAGTATTGAATTTGAATATGAAATTGAAATAGAAATTCAAGTATTGAATTTGAATATGAAATAGAAATAGAAATTCAAGTATTGAATTTGAATATAAAATAGAAAAGGAAATTCATCTATAGAATTTGAATATAGGAATTTAAATGGGAGTTGAATAAAGGAAATTTAAATGTAGAATTTGAATAATAGAAAAGGAAATGGAAATTTGAAATTAGAATTCAAATAGAAAAGGAAATAGAATTTGAACATAGAATTCAAATAGAAAAGGAATTGGAATTTGAATATAGAATTCAAATAAAAGCGAGATTGGAATTTGAATCAAGAAATTCAAATAGAGTTAAAATGGAGTTGGATTCATTTTAACGAAGTTTAAAAGTTTATATATATATATATATATATATATATAAATATAATTAAAACGAACTCGCCGCAGCGCTGCAGTTCGTAAATTGGCGACTCGAACTTCAATTGAGTATACAGGACTCAATTGAAGTTGGAATTCTTTGAAACAAGAATCGTCAGGACCGGTTGAATAATAGTTTTCTAAGGGAAGGGAAAAATCTGGATTTCGTCGAATAGATTTTGAGTTATGTCAAAATCAAATTTTTAAAAGTGCAGCGCCAGAAACCATTAAAACCATAATGGATTTTATATAATAAATATAGGGATTTTTAAGCAAATAAAAATCCGAATTTCCATTTAAAAACCTGGTCTTGAGTAAGAACATAAAGGTGAACTCAAGTGAGGTAAGAAAAGTGATTTTTGAAACAATAATCATATTTTTGATTATTGAATAGAATTAACTAAGTCAAAGAAGAATTAGTTAATCGAGTGGTGAATTGAAGTCGAACTTTGAAAATTGAATTTTTGAATTGTAAACATATATTTGAAATCGAATATAGAACTTAAATTAAAATTTGAATTCAATTAGTTGATAAGTAAGTTGAAATATATTTAAAACGTGTTATATTCATATATACAAGCGAAATGGGCAAAGAGTTAGTTAAAGAGTTACTTTAACGAATTGAGTCAAAACGAGTGTATGAAGTTGAAATGAATTGTACAGGTATAGATATACCGGAGACAGTTATGGGATAAAGTGATGAAGGTATATAATTAGTGTGCTCGACAATAAGGTACATGTTTAATTCATATATGAGATTTTATGCGCCGTATCGGCAAGCCGCTTGGCTTTTTCTTTTTCTTTTTGAGATGAGAAGTTACCGGGAAGCTATTTGAAATTTCCCGATGCTCCCGATACAAGGGAGGTTATGGCGAATTTTTCCGAAAATTTAAGGAGTTAGAATATTTTTAAGAAAATTTGATAACTAGAAATCTATATATCGATATATATAGAGAATTAGATAATGAAACAAATTTAAATAGGATATTTGAAACAAGAAGGAAAACTATAACTTAGATTTGTTAAAAATAACAAGGGAAATGTATACGTGTTTTAAAAATAGATAATTGGTTTGTATAGTATTGATTATTCGAGTAAGTAGTCTTGTCTGTTTTGACGTTATGAATGTTATTCAGTCAAGGTCTGAGAGGTAATTATACCCCAACTTGATTGGTTTCATTAACAACCGATAAATAGCAAAACTCAGTCTCGAAGATCAACGTTTAAAGAAATTTAGTTGAATGTATATATTTGGGTTGTCGTAACGATGTTTTACACAACATCCGTTTTAACCCAAATAAATGTAAACTTGGAAATAAAATAACAAATGTTTCTAAGTATAGAACTAAATGAGTTCGTGGAAGAGATAAGTGATTGGAATGTTTCCAATTAAAATCGAAAATATTTTCTAACTATAGAAAATAAAAGGAGGCAATACTTGTAAATATTTGGGTAACAAATATTGATAAGGAAATGGAGAAGAGATTTAATTAATGAAATATTAATTAAAGAGCCCAGTGATTTGTTTGATATGTTTGGATGAACACTTGTTTTTATTCGATAGTTAAATCACAGACTATCGAAGTTTTGACCATCGTTGTCAATATGGAGAGACCGGTTGGATTATTATCCGAAGAACCACTCCGTATCGGCATAAGCGTTGCGAACCAAGTATGCTGAATATATCGAAGATGGAGTGAAGTGCAAGGGCTTTTTCTATAAATAGAAATTGTGCCTTCGGTTTCGTTCAATCCCAGAACGAACGTAAATGGACGAATGTCTGACAGAGTATTTCCAATGATCAAATGGGTTGGTCTGTATGAATATATATGGTTGCAACAGATTTATCCCTTAGCATAATATCCAGAATATTTGTGCAAACTCAACTAGTGATTAACGGATCTGACAATGTGGCATTCAAAGTGATTGTGCTGTCAATGAATGGTAAGTATTCGTAGCCTCAGGCCTCAACAACCGGGAAAGGACAAAAATCGGGCAGGCAGCATGGCTATGTGGGTCGCACCCATTAGGATGTATAATCACCTATCTAGAGGTTCATTTAATTTCTTATTCTATTCGATGCTGTCCCAGTCGAGAGGCGGTTGCTGATCCCAACCGCTAGTGATATACATTCGATATACTCATGCGAAATGAGTGGTCGGTCATGTGTGGGTCGGGTTGCAAGATGTTCTTGTTGAACCCAGGGTATTCCTCTCTAGAGATACACTAGCGGAAGGTGGTCCCATACCTTGTCATGTTGGAAATCCAATCTCCAATAAACGCCATGCGGTTTTTGATTTTATACTATATATGGGGAGCGTGAGATGCAAGCGTTCCTCTAGATTGCTATTTATTTGTAAGTAGACATTATGATAATATCAGAGAAATTGTGATTTCAAGAAATGTTTTGGGTTATAGTAAGGTAAATACCATCCATGTTTATGTGTGGGCTGGTCTTACTATTATCTTTTCTTTCGAAAAGGGTTTTGAAAGTTAAACAAGTGGTTGGAGTTTACTCACACCAGTCCCATGACTGGCCCAGAGTTTATTTTGTTTGTTTTCCCTAAACTCTTGGGTGCCCAAATTTGTACGGGCAGTCAAGTAGTTGGGATTTTTCAGATTCACTTGGAAGAGCTGGAAGCAGGAGGCTTCACCAGTTAGATATAGACTATCATATATTCCGCTGTGTACTATGGTTGTATCTGGAAACAGGTGTTTATAACTGTTCCAGGAATGGCTGTTGTGCTCTGATGATGTTATGTATGTAAAGTTACTGATTTGTATTTCACAGGTTATGTTATAAAATATATTTTTATTCGATCCGCTGTGAGTTTGTGATCTTCGTTTTCTTCTATTCTAATATTTCTTTCTTTCTATTTCTCATCCTCTAACTTCTTTCTAATAATGATTCGTATTTCTGTGCAATTTGGGTTGGACGTGTGGTGTTATTAGTCAATTCAGATAGCACGGATTTGCGGGCCTTTACAAATCCAATTAATTTTAATACAAGAATCAACTCATTTATGTTTATAGAATCTTTCAAAAATCTTCAAAAAAAAAACTTATATTTCAGAAATTTTTTGGCAGAGTCTTCCCTGTATGGAGGGACTTCTGCGATATCATAGGTTTAACCAAAATATATACATCGACCCATACGGTCGAAAAACAAAATTCAACTCCCAAATTTCATATTTTTGCATAAGCATACATTTTTGCAAGTGTTATTAAGCATATTTCTCAATTTATAAGCAATCTATGAAACCAAATTCAACCCTCTAAGTCTTCTCTTACCTGTACTTAACTCAATTATGAAGTAAGCAATAATATGAGAAATAATATTTCATTGGTCATCAGGTGTACCGTATAGGTGCAAATCCAAACATGTGGCATTATTAAAGTGTTGAATCTTCTAGTTTTAATTCATAAATGATTCTGTTCAAACTTATTATACTGGAATTCATTTGCTTAACTTTTCATTTCTTTAAACTTTTAATTTAACAGTTGGTGAATTCTATTCAACCCATTCAACAATAAACAATGCATAACAACTCAACTAAGTCATTAAATTCAACATCAATATTTTCCTATTGCTTTCCCTTTGGTTTAACATATTTTAGCATCAATCGGTTAATGCCTGATTGACTTCCATTCAATTGTCATTCAATTTCATAGGTGAAATTCCTCCTATTATATTAAATCTTTCTGGTTTATAATCGAATTTAAATTTTTATTCAAATCAACATGCAAACCAATGCTTATTATATATTTAAGAAAATTATGTCTATATAAAAATATAATTCTGTGCAAAATAATATAAAAATAATTTTATAACCAATTACAAATACGCGCTCTCATATATATACACTCAAGCTCAAACTAGGGTATTACTAACCCTATCCCTGTTGAGTTATGCCACAAAGCCAAGGTAATTACCAAACCATTAGCTCTGATACCAAATGTAGCGACCCACTTTTCCATACCCTTTTGGTCGACAATTACCACTCACGTCCAAACCAAATTGCACGAAAAAGTAGATAGTTAGGGGAAAGAAATTAGAGGGTGAGAAAAGAAAGTAATATTAGAATAGAAGAAGAAGGAGACGAATAACACAACACAGAATCTCACATCTCAATGGAACAAATATAATATATAAATAAATCCTTTTTAAGAGATCGAAATAATAATACTTACATTCATCAAAGTACATCAATAAACCAATATGTTTGGATAGTTATAATGATCTGTCTTTATATATAATACACAACTTAATAAATATTAATACGTCTGGGCTCCTCCAACCTATCTTCTGAAGTTCGTAGCATCCTAACCTAAACCTATAAAACTCGGTCTGACCCAAGCATTTCAAATGCCACGGATCAGTCTGGTGAACCAACATTCGTAAACTCACTAAGTTTAAGAGTTTCAACCAACTTGCTTAACATTAGAAAATCTTTTGGAAGAAAAAGGATAATCGTAAGACCAATCCACACATAAAATAGATGGTTTTTACCTTACGATGACAAAAAAATATTTTTGATATATCAAATCCGATGATATTATAATAGTGTCTATCAAATCACAAATAAATAACCATCTAGCAGAAAGCTTGCATCTCATGCTCTACATAAATATAGTATATGATCAAAAACCACATGGCGATTATAGGAGAACGGATTTCCAACTATGACAAGGTATGGGACCACCTTCCGAAAGTGCACCTCCAGAGGGCAATGCACTAGGGTTCAACAAGAACATCTTGCAAGCCGGCCACACATGACCGGTCACTCATTTAGCTTGAGTGTACCGAATATATTGTCACCCTACCACTTTTTGTCGCGTCCACCGTAAATTCCGGGAGATACAAAAACGAAAGAAGAACAAATAGAATTTTCTCTAGATGATGACAACACACCCTAATTGGGAATGGCCCACTTTGTCGTGTTGCCTGCCCGATTTTTGTCATTTCCCGGTTGATGAGGCTTAAGGTCACGATTATCTTTCCAGAGAACGTCTTATATCTTTGAATGCCACATCATCAGATCCGTCAAATCACTAGTTGACGTCCATAAATAAACTCTGAGTATTAAGCTAAGAGAAGTTGCCTTCTTCACATCAAACTTGGTATATTTGTAAAAATCAACGTAAGTGACTCTTAAGAAAATACTTTGTCAGACATTCGTCCATACAAGTCATCCATGAACATGATGAACCGAAGGCACCCTCCTACAACATCCTATATAGTAATCACCCTAAGGATCAGGAGCGAGAAGCCCTTGCAATCTGAAGATTTCAATCACGACATAATCACAAGTCATCATAACTCTAGCGGCCAAACCATAGAAATTTAACGAGTGGTTCTTCCGCTCATGAAGATCCACGATCTTCGATGCTCCATCTCAACCATCTTATGATATCTTAAATGTTTACGTATTTGCTGGTCGGAATGGTTTTCGAATATAAATTTGATCCCGGTCTTTCCGTACCAATAATCGATAATAAGCCATCTTTTGATAGTCTGTTATTTTACTATCAAATAAACATCCATTCAACCATAAAAATAAAATCAATTCACTAGTTCGATATCTAGAATCACTTGACCACTTTTTAAATATTTTTAAGTAACCTGATCAATTCAACTTGTTATTCTTATTAACCCTTTTCCTTAAAATTCCATTTATATTCAATACATCCTTTTTTAGCATATCCATCTACTTCTTTTACCGATCTTTTAGCCTTCCGTTTAACAATCTTTTTATATATAAGAAAACCCATTTATAGTCCATTTTTATAAGATTCAATCTATATAAGCATTTCCATTTAACTTTACTTTTGGAAAATACGCATTATTTCCATTACTTCGAAAATAGTGTCATGTACTTATCCGAGTGGTGTAAGTATAATCAAACTTCATATTTGGCCAAACAAATGTTAAATTATGTATTTCAAAATCCAATATTTCCAATTATATTTCAAAATCCTGTGACAAGCAGCTGTATTCCTATTATAGAAATAATAGACTATTTTTCAACATCTTCTACCATTACAAACTAATACCATCCTTCGATAATAGTGATGTCGTTCAAGTTGGGGTATTCCAATTACCTCTCAGACCTTGATCGACAACGTCCTTGTCTTAAGAAAGATACGAGTTTGTAACTGTAAACAGATATTAATTAAATATCAAAACAAATCTTATTTAACTATTTCATAAATATATGGTTTTATAAACCATCCTTTATTTTTGACAATCTCCTTTTAATCATTTATTTCCACTTGATTCGTCGTTTTAGTAAACTCTTGCCAAATATCAAATCTTTTACTTTAAACCATTTTAATTGAATCCTTAATCATTTTTAAAAAGTTATTAAATAATAACTTGCTTAGTTAATAATTCCATAATCGCTTTTAAACACAGTTAACTAGAGATTGATTAACTTCCCAGAAATTTGTTAAGTTTAATGACTGTTTATTAGATTAATTGTAAATAATTTAATTTAATATCCAATTCAAAATTTAATTATTGACTAGGCCAACTAAAAAAACGTCAGTGAACTTGTTAACTGGTTTCAGCTAATTCTTCCTTTTAAATTAGTTAATACTATAATACTAGTGTGAACCCGTGCTACGCACACGGTTGCAGTTATATTTTTTGATTATAAATGTTGTTTGTTATCTTGTAAATACATTAATGGGATCATAACTGAGCTAAGAATTCAATTTAATTTCGTTATTTAAGCAGAAAAATTCTATAAATCAAATTAGCACTCTTTTCCTTTGAACAGTTTACAGGATTATGTATTATACAACTAAACAAACTTTTGATATGATTATTAAAATGAAATTATAATAAAAACCCACATCAATATGAGAAACAACACAAAAACCAATAGTTACTGGTTAATTATGCGAAGTAAAATAAACATGGGAACTATTCAAATGATAAGAAACCAACGGATAACAGAAGAATTAAGACAGAACTCAAAGCTCTTAATTTCATTGCACATCTTACATCTGAACCTCATAAGCAACATTTCATGCTATAGTCCTTAAAGTGGTAGCAAATAACGTAAATAATTTACCGGAACCACTTCGATTTTATGTTACCAGTACAGAACCTCATCATTTCCACAATAAAGCATCTCCTTCGCTCATGAACATAAATTCGGCAAATGGCAAGATCATGTATCAACTTATATGACCTTTTGGTCTGTATTACTCCTTACCTTGTGAGAAAAGGTGACAACTTGACTAATCTTGGATTAGACACTATCTAAGAAAAAGCAGTAGATTATGAAAAACAAACTCCGTAGTATATAACTGGCCCAAAGAACTTGAATGTAGAGACTGTTGTTTATTCACGAAACAAATAAACAACCAATTTACCATTGCCTAATGTAAAGGTGCATCAAATGTTTAAAATCTACGAAGACATGTAATGTAGTGAGTGCCAAAATTGGTGTTGAAGACAGATAAAATTAAGGTAGAGAAAATCTGTCTAATATGCTAGCAGTTATTTCAAATGGGAAATAATATTAAAATAGTGAACAAAAGTTCTAATAGTTCACGTTATAGTTCAAGCATTGTTCTGGCATTGCAGGAGCCCCCTCGTGCATTTTACCACCAATCATTATAATTTCAATGGATGAGCCTGATATAAAATACAAATTGCACTTATTTTCATCAATGAAATACGAATTGGCTTGATTACCGCACAATAAATCAATTTATAAAAGAATGCACCTACAACCAAAAAATAATGAAATCATGAATAACTGATTCGTTTGTGTGTGTGAATTACGTCTCATTGGTGAAACAGAAGTGTTACAGAATATGTGTTGGAAAACTTAAAACATGTGCATGAATAATTCTTGGATTATCTACATTCATTTATTAGGGGCCTTAATTATTTCTTATATTTCGGGTTAATGACGCTGCATTGGTACATGAGCATGGCTACCTAATTACGAATTGATAGTATATACAAATGAAATTCCGTAATATGTAACTAAAAGAACATCAACAGACAGTGGATCATTTGACAGTTAAACCTTAAATCTAGCATTAAAACCTTTATTTTTAAACATAAGATTTACGATCATAATACGCATGTTCATTCCATGGAAGGGGACAATACATAACATGTAAAACAATTATGAAACAGCTATAATATAGAAACTATAGAATCAATCATAGAGGGATAAATTTTAAAAGAAACAGCCACTGAAATTGTTTTTATTGATCTTCATGTTGTTCACGATAAGTTATAGGAAGAGGTGAACTTTAGCCAGCTTGTGCATTTTTTGACTATAAACTCAATTGGTCCGAGCCATCAAGTTGCAAGAGAGATGTGTCCAAAAAAATGGAGAATACAGGCGAAATGCAAAGCCACGACATTTTTATGTCCATTAGGAATAAATGCAATCTGCAAATCAAAAGAGCGCATGTTATGTTAGGAATAAATGGCATTATTAAAGAAGGAAAGAAAAAAGGCTTCTTGTTAATAGTTAGAACGATAATATAACTGCATTATTCAAAGAACAGTTCTAAAATTTGAATGAGAGATCTGTTTTTAAGAAAAGCATGTAGTTAACACTTAGAACGATAGTATCATTGCGCTGTTTATATATATTTTCAATTTTTCAACAGAACCAAAATAAATGTTAATAGATCTGTAGCTGAAAATCTTTCCTTCAATTCATATTGAGTATGATTCTTAACTGTTATTTAAATGATTGAAGAAAGTGAAAAAAACAACAACACTAATACAATGACTTAACAATTTGTTGCTCCAAATTCAAGTAGTTAGCCATAAATAAATGGATTATCTTAATATATAACCAGTATATCATTGTCTGCCATAAGTTCAAGGTCAGATATACTTTTCATCCACATGTAAAAAAAAGCATTACAATTTTGTAATTTATAATCATAACAACAGCTATTGAAATATATGTACATAATATAATTCTTTCTTATTTTTGTTTAATTTAGAGATGTACTAAAATTTCAACATGTCATATTTTTTATTTTTATTAGAACTTATTTTCTTTTGAATTGTTTCCTGTGTGTAAACTTTAAAAACACTTCCTTTTTTTACTCCAAACTAAAGTGGTTGCAAAGTGATAAAACGTGAAAGGCGTACATGAAGCATTTTCGGATATATGAGGCGAGGCATAAACCTCGAAACATTGAGGGGTAAGCTGTTAGGGTAGAGATAAAACGCAAACAAATATTTTTTTTGACACTTTAAAATAAAAAATGAAAAAGTAAATAATTTAAGATCTGACTTTTACCAAGCATATATTTTTACTATGATATTAGTACACGGTCCATGGCAGGTTCTAAAACAAAAGGCTATTACTTTCATAGCTGTGGATCCATTTTGTCCGAAAGCAAAAAATGAACATATAAAGGTGATTATGTAATGAATTGAATATTACTATTAAGGTCCATGTAGCTATTGTTGGGAAATATTTTATTGTAGAAAAGTTCAGTAAGACTTTTATATTTCTGTGTACAATTCATATACGAAATACATAAGCATAGATTAAAAATATTTCAGCAAGTAAAAAGTTATTTTAATAAAGTCCAGTTGTGCGTGTTATGTACATATGGTTATAAGTTAGACTGTGCAGTGCATTAAAAAGTGGTAAATTTCTGGAAAAAAATGGAAGTATACTATAGAGCAAACTATTAATAGAGTTACAATGTTCATGTATAACTACTAACCCAAACATGATAACCCCTATAACAAATTTAGTGCATGCTACTGATGGATGATCCAGCATGGTCCAATTTGCACATAGAACAGTATATTCCATCTAAATGGTAAAATACTATCGTTCATGCATTATTTTAAGCTGTATCATATGAATAATGTCTGGTGGTTGTGCATAATTAAGTTATTGTGGGACAAAATAGTAGAGAACGTGAAAAACGAACCAAACTGTGTCTATGAGCAGACCTCCAATTTAATGCCACCATCTTTAATAAGAGTGCCCGTACTTCAAAAGGCAAGCAATATCAATGCGGGGAGCAATCCGTAGCAATACTCGGCTTACAGAAGAATGATTATTGGTATGCTAATCACAATCAACTGAATATGTTATACCCTAATTTAGTATGAAAGCAGCAGTAAACTTCTATTCAAGAAGCAGTAGATACATGTATTAAATGCAGACTTGGAAACAAAAGAACGAAAAGCAACTATAACATGCTAAAAGAATCTTTGAGGGATGGATTTTATTAGAGCTATGGCAAAGGGAAAAAGGAGAAAGGAGCCAACCTTCATTAAGAAAAAAATTGTTATTGTAAACCCAAAATTTTTGTCATTTAATGCCAGTGGAGACAAAATAAAATAAATTTATTCTCACTGCTTTTCACTCGATTATAAGACATAAATAATATAACACAAACAACCTGATGACACATTTATTTTTAAACACCCATAAAGAGCAACCATATATAGTTGAGTTTTAAGGCACAAACTGCAAGTCGATAAGGAGCTTAAAACCAAAAAAAAATCAAAGAAGGTACCATGGTGATTAGTTATTAAGCTGACAGCTAGAAAAGGTCGGTATTGACGCAAATATGTAATGATGTTTTGATGAAATCAAATGATCAGTCAGGTTGCAATTTGGAGAAAAAAAGCATTGAACAATATGTGAAAGTAAAGCAAAAAAGCAAAAGTTTCCTAGTCGCATGAAGGAGATGAACACTAATTTCTTTATGCCAAAATGAGCATAAGAAAATAAAATAATAACATAAAAACCTAATATAATGACAATAAGGAACTCATATAAGATACAAACCATGTTCAACATGAAGTTGTTCGATGTTGCACAAATCTACTCAGTGGAGATCAAGGATATATTGCACACTTATGACCTCTTACACTAAAAAAAGTTATTAAAGAACAGAGATATTTTTCACCTAGCTCAACCACCAGCATAAAATGTAGTGCATAATGCAACTACAAAGGTTTAAAAATTAACAATGTCTAATGGTTTTCCATCCAAGTTCTACATAATACCTAATCTAAAAATTGAATTACATACAGGCAGTAAATATGTTTTTTTCATCCGTTGACATACCAGAAAACTCAAACCATACATTTATCACATTAATCCCATAATTGACATGCTTACTGATATATCACTTTAGGCCTGTAGCCTGTTGCAATATATTTTTTATATAAAATTATCTCAAAATTAAATTGCAACAGAATACTACTTAACATTTGAATCTCAATACGAATAATCATTTATTCCTAAGAAGAATTAGAAGTACAGAATGTAAATGTAATTCTTATAGAAAATGAAAGCCTAACCTGAATAAAACGAAGACTGTAAATTAATCAAAATGGAATAGAAAAAAAAATAGTATGCAGATTTTGGCGGACAGAAGTTGTTTACTATAGTGGTCAGTCGTCTGACTCGTCTCGTCTCCATGCCTACTACTTCCTTTTCTCTCTTCCAAAGATCTTTTGCTTGCCACAATTGTTTTAAGAGTCGGCCTGGAAATTAGAGCAACACACAACTCAGTCTGTACTCTGTTTATGAAACAATGTAGTAGTGAAATCAGTACCTAATGACTGCCACGTTGAGTTGTAGTCCTAGTTTCCATACTCTATCCAGATTCTTTACTTGCAAATTATTTGGTTTCATGAAAGAATATTCGTTGCTTTCATTCAAAAGAATGCTACCAAGTGTTATTCCTGGATGTCTCCATTGTTCTTTACTTCGCATCATGAATATACATAGATATTCACACACACACACGTGTGATACATACATAAGTGTATATGTCTCTGTCTGTGCGTGTGTCTAAGAAGAATAAAAAAACCAAATAAAAATCAATTAATCTGAAAAACTTTAACAAACATGCTGCTAACGTGCATAATTTGGCTAACTTAAAGTGGGGAGCTTGGTTTGACCGCCATTACATAACAAAATTTTCATATGACATTGTGATAAAAGAAGAAATAACATAATGAGTATGGGAAAGTGTGAGGTTGCCATGATAGAAACCTGAATACTTATGAAACTATTAACCATAATTGTTTTAAACTCTGAATTATTGTCATATATGGGAATGATCAGATTTCTTCTTAATCTTACAATTAGTTCTTTTTAATTATTTGCTTGTGTTCATCAAGTATAACTATCAAAATTAATCAATTAATTGATAATGTACTTCGCATAACTGTCCAAGGAGAAACAAAAAACTGGTCTAATTTATAGAAAATTTGATAAGTTAGAGAATTATCAGACAATCCAAATATTTTAATAGTTATATTTACATGTGACCATGTCCATATTCCCATATACATCAAATTTTGCGCAATAGTCAAAGATTATTGTTGGTTTGCTAACTCATTATTACCTATTCGAATATAAGTTTCTATATTTCAGTTATCTGCATATAAAGATTGGACTTATGTCTATGTGCTAATAAAACATCACTATGAATGGTTAAAGTTCGACTAATACGCGCCACTATAAATAAAGATAGAATTTTGATATATTTGGTAGACTTTTCTATATATACCAAATTATCTTCGAAAGCTGTTGAAGCTACCTCCATTTTAAGAATTCCACAATTTTTATCACATCATCTTTGTTATCTCTCAGAATTATTGTGTCGAACATCATATGCAATTTAATAAAATATATTATACAAATAATATTGCTTACCGTTTTGAATTTTCAGTATTAAAAAAAATTCATATGTTTATCATTTACCTGGTGGAAAAAGGAATGATTTTGAAGCATAATAAAACACCCTTGGAAGAATTATTTACAAATTTAGGAGCAACAGCGTAGAAAAAGCATATTTGAATGCCAAAAATGTCGGGCATTAAAATGAAAATGTGTTAAACATTGTAATTCAACAAAGAAGCTTGAATTCTCAGTTCAATCCTATAAGAAGCAAACACAATGAGGTAGCAATACAATTTTATCTAGTTCAGAAAATTATACGAACAATTCAAATGAAGGAGGCATAATGATAATAGTCAAATCATTGTTATAAAATCCAATTAGACATTTTTCGAGCAAAAAATAGTATTTACTTTAAGCAAGACTGTTATATGGCATGACGGAAGTATCAAACATTTAAATATTGACTTTTCTTAGATATAGTCAGTTCACTAAGAAGATTGACCAAACCTTTCTAGGAATTTTTACCCAAACATTGTTAAATACATAAACAATTTTGATGAAGGAAAAAGATAAACAAAATCAACTGTCAATTATATAGGTCTGTCTATTATATTTTATTAATTGAATATTATTTTTAGCTATTCTTTACACATTTGGCAAATGAATGAAATTGGCAACATTCATGCATATATGAACACACATATGTATGTGTGTGTGTGTGTCAAACTAATGAATGGAAAAAACTAAGATTTTCATTTGCCAATTAATACTCAACTTGGAATTCTAATGGTTTATGTAGAGTACTTAAAGATTCTACAGATCACTTGTTTGCATTATGCACCACTATGTAGACATATCAAATAGACGAAAAATAACCGTTTTATTAAAGTCTGAGAATGGAGATATCGATCAACTATTAATATTTATTTTTGGAAGAATCATAACATTATCAAAGGGACAGTAGACCACCAACTCACATAAAATCTCAACAGACATTCTTCATTTATGCCTCAACTTCATCATCTTTTTGGGCTCAAGTGTGTCAACTTGCCCAGTATCTATATTTGTTTCTTCTCCAAAGATTTTTTTTTTTTTTGGGCAAAAAGTTTAGTGGATGGAACTAAATGGTATACGTTCTTTAAATATACATTTTTTTGTTCCATATGGTATTCATTATGGCCTAAATACATTGATTTAATTAAAAATAAAAGTAGCATGTTTTTCTTTTGGTGCTATGACACTCCCACTTGATACACAGTGAGTTTTATAAATAAAATGGCTATTATGAAAAGTGTTTATTGGTCCAAGGGACTCAAAGTATGCACTTAAAAATAATTTACTTGTCATGATAATGAATTGTTTGTAGACTATTTGATCTAACATAAAATAACATATCATAATTATAAATTAGAAATATACGATTAGCATCGCTAAGAAGCATAACTGACACCAAGGAATTAACCAAAAATCAATCATACTTAATTCTTTAATAATCAAATCAATACATGCATAGGAAATTCAGATCTATCAATTGTCGAATAAGTAAAAATCATTATTGGGTGAAACACACCTGAATAAGACATAAGGAGAAAATGGCAGGGACACCCCCTAGCTAGTAAAGGCTACCATGTCCTGGTACCGAAAGTACGTGCGAGGGCTTAACTTAAAGATTGATCCTAATTGTGGTGCCACTGTTGGATAAAAAGAACAATAACAATAATATCAGGTTGTTTTTTCCTATACCAAATAGGAAATAAAGAACAAAGATTGTTAGAGCAACATATTAGGAAGAAACCTGTACCATGTAGGACTGTATTTCCCTGACGACGACCTCAATAAAATGATACTCATATGAATCAGGTGCGACGAAGATGCAGTCAGATCCCACACCGTAGCACGATTATCGATGGATACAGAAAATCCTGGTATAGACTTGCGATATTTTGGACATATCGGATTTAGATGGAGAATAGATACGAAAGGCAAGACGTGCCTAGATCTAGAGAAAACAAAAAGGCAAAGAGGGAAAGCAAACACGAAAAGGAGTTGGCGATGCGTGATTTTGAAGTTCAGGAATGCCCCTGCGCTCTCAAAATGCCACTCATTGATAATTAGAACAGGCAGTGGAAGGGGCAAGTGGTTTGATGAGAAAACATGAGAGATAACTGCCAAATTCCAGATCCGCCAGTTGAAGGAAACATGGGGTAGGTAGGGTTTGGGAGAGAAGGAGATTTTCGATCTGAAGGGGGAAAAAAAAGAATTGGGCATGAAAATAAACTGCGAGAACCAAACAGGAGTGAGACTCAGGAAAAAGCGAGGCGGTTGAGCTAACAATCCACATGTCATGCGGAGAAGCGATCCTGGAGGAAGCCTGTGAGCTATGCAAACATAACTCAGCTTTAATAGTATAGTATAGATACTTTAAAAATTATCGCTTAATTAGTTCTCTCATAATCATTTTTTCTAACTATTAACCTCTTTGTTTAATTCCCAATTAACTTGCTTAAAATATACTAAATCGCTATATAAATTGAATCATTATATAAATTGTTACTTTGTAAACAAATCATAAACATTTCATTACAGAACTTCTATTTTAAACAACTTATAAAAATATAAGTTAAGAATCTAACTTCAGTTATAAAATTAATTTTTTATAACTTAACTTCGTTGACTTGCCCAACGGCAATTCAACATCTCAAAAGAATATAAATTTGAAAACATTTCAGAATCGATCTAAAATCGACTTCAATAATTTCTTATTTTATTATTGGTATTGAAAGGCCAAACGAGTACTAAAATACCCAACTGTGAAATAAGGTTTTATTTCATCCAATTTCACATCATTTAAACATATCTAATTTATATGATAAACATTATCAATAAAAGTGAGGAATCATGTTGGATCCCTTTAACCTGTCTTTCCCTGCATCCAAATAGGTTACCTCAAAATAATCATTCAAATTAAATATGACAATATATTTAGCATTGTCTACATAAATAAATAGTTCAACTAATAATTTTTGCAATCAACCAATAATAGCAATCCAAGCATCCAACTATTAATTTTATGTGTTTATAATAATATAAACGTGACCAACAAGGTACGTTACCTTCATTGGAAATAATCGTTATAAATAATGATTTGGTTTTTAATTAAATTAAATGAACGTTTAATTTAATCAATTCAGTCAATATATGAATATATAATCAACAATCATCCAATAATGAACAACTATAGCATACAAAAATAAAACCCAACTTATATAAAATATAAGTGGGTCAAACTGAGTGAGTTATACTCACCGGATTTCCATTTATCGCTTAAAAGGTTATGTTTAATTAAATCAATTAAGCATTTAATTTAATTAAAATTCCCAACGGTCTCCGGTTCTGTCCAGGATAGTTCCAAAATGTAGTATTCTACAACAGGGTCCCAACGTAGCTTGTCTTGCTTAATTCTGTTAACCTGGGTAAAAGTTATACTATGATAATTATACGCCAGTTTATATAATTAATTAATTTTCCTAATCAATTTTAGTTAAACTTAAATTACTTTAATCAACGGTATAATCCAGGCTCGTTATTCCCTTGTTTTAGTTCCTCTTTGTATTCCATTCTTGTTGTTCAACTTTCGTTCCATTCTGTTCACATACACATGCGTTATAAGCATTTCAGTATATAATTATAATTAAATCATTACTAGTTTATTAATAAAAAAATCATTAGCCTAATTACCTGATTTAAAAATTATGGTTGAACACCTTTCTTCGTTTGTTCCTCACTGTTCTCTTTCCTTCATCACGTTCTAGTCTGTTTCATTCGTGCTTTCGTGCCTCCTTACAGAATGGAACCACACTGTAATTATAGTTATTATTAGTTCCTAATTTAAATAAATAAAACAATCCTTACTTATATAATTAGGCTTAGGCTAATTACTTTTGGTTTGCAATTAGGGCCGATCGCTATCCTTTGTCAACGCGTTCCTGCATTCCCTTTGTTCATGCATTGAAGCTTCAGAACCTCGCACGAAAATAAATATCGCCGCCACCTTAGACTTCACCGGAGACCAATATGGAATCTGGGAGCTTCGTGCCAGACCACCCCCTACGCTCAACCCAAAAATCTCCTCGCCAGTCACCGTCGTTCAACTGTAAATGCCCTAAAACGGCGACCGCTTCCGTACCTCTTTCTAGCCACCACCCTAGTCGAGACTCCATCACAACCGTTCGATTAGATGCTCTCAGCGTGATCAATAGGTTGATATTTTTCGTTTCGATCAACGTAATAAGAGATAATTGAGGGAGACGATTAATCAATTTCGGTCGTTTATTACTTTTAATGGAGGCTCCAACAGGTGCTGATCGCGTATGTAGTGTTGACAGTGAATTTAGGGTTGAGATGGGTATAAATATAGGAATTTTATAATTATTTTAATTATAATGAAACTTACGCCGCAAGATTCGCAAGAAAAAACTACCTCATACGACCTCTGTTTTCCATGAAACTTGAAATGCTAGCATATTTGAATATTCCGGACACGATGGAAAGGGTTTCGTTGAATTCCGATGTCATTTGTCAAAATTCCTTTATAATGTCACAATGTAAATCGATACGCATTTAAATTTATTACAATCACATATTAACTCTAAAAATCTTGAAACTTGAAATCCTACAATAATTAATCACTACAGATTTAATAAAATTGGTTTCGTTGAATTCTGAGATCGTTTGAAAACTGGAAATTCTTTGTATTCCTGTTAAATCAAATAAAACAATTAAATAAAAACCTAGGCGTTTATTGTTGCCATGATCAAACGGTAAGTCATATTGACATGAAAATCGAATTCCTATAATAATTTGCTAATACGAATCCAATGGCGTAAGTTTCGTCGAATTCCGAGACTGTCAACCTAGAATGATATTTTACGCGTAAAACGAGTTATAATTGGACATCAAAATACATGGTCTCCAAAAATAACGAATTATGCATATCCCAACTCTAAACGTCAATATGAATTCAATGGAACAGGTGTCGCATCTTAATTTGATCATTCGCTTAAGTTACATATAAAAACCCATCCATTTAAATTAAATTCGTTTAATTGCGCGCTATATAAATTGACAGAGCGTTTATGACTACCGTTGTCACATACAACATCGGATTGCCATGAAATTTATTCTCATACAATGATTTAACATTACGGATCCAATGAAACCGATTTCGTTGAAACTCGTGACTGTTTCAAAAATTGATATTTTTAACCGTATTAAATTAATATAAAACACACTTTTCTTTCCAAGTTAACATTAAACTGATATTTTAAAACTCTATTAACTTCCATTTTATTCCAGTAGCATATATAATTATCCAGAAACCATTTTGATCAAATTCCAAGTTAAAACAATATTAAATTTATTAAAAATCCATTTATTTTATTAAATAAAACGTTATGGTTTATTAACGATTCCATAGCGACTATTTGAAAATTTTGATTTTGACATAACTCAAAATCTACAATATGAAATCTCAATTTTTCTCTTCCATTAGAAAATTATGATCAAATAGATTCGGACGATTCTTGTTTTAAAGAATTCCGATTTAAATTGGATTTTATATGTTCAAAACGTTATATTACGAACTACCGCGGCATTACGGGTTCGTTTATAATTAAGTTATAATTCAACGTTCAAACGTCGTTTAATAAATGAATTCGTTAATATAATTCAAAACCAATATTAATTATATTCTTTTATATGCCAATTCATACAATATTACATATCCAATATCTTCCAAATATTTCGAAATTAAAATATTATTATATTATTTATATTAATAAAATATTCAAAAACATTAAATTCACGTTATTTTAATTCCCAAAACAACATTTAAAACAATAAAATAATTTGAATAATTGACCCCAAAAAATACGGGATGTTACAAAAACTTTAGCAATTAAGGAATTAAGACACAAGATTAAGAGGCTCAGACTGACACAAATTTTCTTCGTGCCATGTCGACCTTTACTCTTGCCAAGGTCAACCCTAAGGTCGACCCTATAATGGAAAAGGTAGACGTTTAAATTGACTTTATCATAAGTTAGGTCGAACTTATGGTCACACTTGTTACAAGGAAAACCTCATCCTTCGTACTCATCTTTGAAAATGAATTTGAACTAGTTTCAAATAGTTTTTGAGTTTGATTTCGAGCATGCATGAGGAGAAACATTTAGACAACAATTTGGAACAAACTGGACATGGATTCGAGACTAAACGAAGAAGCTACATGCTCATAAAGATCAACATAGACTTAGTTTTTACTATAAACTTAGAATTTCAAAACTGTTTCAGTAGACCACAAACTCATACAAAAACAAAGATTCAACATACATATAACTTGTTCAAGCAAGAAAATGTGTGATTTAACCCATAATGACTTGATTTGAGATGAATTTACTTGAATTGGCATGCAAAATGATAACTTTTGACTTTTAAAAAGTTTATGATACCTATAGAATGAAAAAGACAAATAGGCAACACAAAAAAATGAAACCTACAGTAAATTTTCTTTCCAAATTTGAGAAATTATAAAATCTGATTATCAGATTTTGAGATTGCCTGATGGAATTCATTCTCTCAAGCTTTCTCTTGGTTTTATTTGAATTTGGAACTTCAATTTATTAATTAGTGAAGAAGAGATAAATATCTTTCTTAGGAAGAAGTAGGAGATAATGAACGGAAAGAAAAATGTATGTTTCTTTTCTTCCAAATATTTACTCGTGCTTATTACCTTAGGAGTTGGGCCTTGTTAATGACCCAATTAACCCAAGTATTACAAGATCTTGGTTAATTAGGCTAAGTATGGGTAATATAACATATGTTTAACTTATTAAATTGTAACGATGCGGATTTCGTCCGAACCTAATCAATCGCTAAATCGACCAAGACTCTTAGAATCCCGCATACGCTAACTTCAGGCATACAACACATCAGAACAAATAACAGAAGACTTTTATAAACATTATAATAACGTTACATCAGAGTACAAAATATCAGAGTACATCGAATATAATAATACATTGGAAGATTAATTTACAATAAACTTAATAAAATGCAGCGGAAGACTATCATTGCTCTGGACACAGCTTTAAGCTTTGATCTAGAATCCTGCTCAACAAATAAATATCTGCAAAACAAGCCACTTGACTGCCCGTATGGAAAATATGGGCACCCGAGTTTGCAAGTGAAACAAACTACAAGTCAGTCATGGGACTGGTATGAGAAATCTTACTTAACTTATCTAATAATAAGGCTAATCAGAGGACCACGCCCTAACGCGGAACGGGTTTACTCCATTGAATTGCTAGTGCATAAAATAAGTAAATCTTTTAAAACAATGCTATGCTTTTTAGAAAAATGAAACCATGATAAGACTCACGTCCCATTACACAATGCAACGCAAACCAGAGGATAGAATTTTACCTTATAGTGGTCAAACATGCTTGATACATATAAAACTTGATATTATTATTATTATTAGTGTCTAGTCAGTTTAAAACACTTTCAAAGTAAATGTATCAATCCTAGACGGCATAGTACCCCATCCTACTATGTCGCCATATATAGGTTAACAATCAAATCCGTAATGTCGTATTGGAAATTGGGTTTCCATCATGAGTCAAGGCAAGGGATGATCTCCTTACCGATTCGAGACCCTCTAGCAAAAGTCTCAGGATCCCTCGCAGTGAACCCTTGGATCCTGCAGGGTCGGTCCACAAATATACCTTAGTGGATTAGTTATGCCTGAACACACGTTTCCCGGTCCCACTGGACCTATCAGATGGCCAGTAGCGACCAATATCCGAGGCGCCGCATTCCATCATCCACATAAGTAAAAATGTCAAGGCTCCATACCAAGACACCACTTCTAGCTAAAAAGAAAGGTGTACACTCCTTACGTTCCCTTATCCCATTTCTGACTCTTACCGGGGTGTGAGGCTCGCAAACTTACACTATACACAAAGCCATGCCCAAATGAGCTGTGCTTTGATCATCAACCACAAGGCTCTGCTTTTCAACAAAATCCTTAATCATTTGCATCTTGTCATGCCACATTGATAATCCACGCCATGTAATTGATGTCTATCAATATATAACCTCTGAGCTCGTACGTCTCAGAGAGGGGTGTTAAGCAAGAGAATAAATTCTCCGCCACCAAACACACACACACACACACATATATATATATATATATATATATATATATTTAATAGAAATCGATTAACACAGAACGAAGTCCAATGTCAGACACACATCCATTTACAAGTCCGTTCTGCGTCTGAACGAAACCGGAGACACCTTATTCCTCGTCCCATATGTCCAATACGGAAGAGAGGTTCTCGCATATCCGGACAATCAACAAGTATGTCCGGACAACTACCACTTTTAACCATTTACTGGGAGCTACCCAATGCCGGGCATCAGTAGTCGTCCATTCGATGTGAAGATCGTCAGTCTTCAATCACCGTCTTCAATATCTTTGACTTTAAATCGTCGTATAATTATTTGAAATGAGATTGAACTCGGTCTTTTCAAATAATTCTCGAATATATATAATTTAAATCATTTCACATCGTTAATATTGTTTTATAACGATCTATCGTTATTTTTATTTATATAAAAATAGTCCAATTTAATTTAACGACGCTTCAGGTCAATAGGTGGCCCTGGTGTTGTTTACACCCAAATTTGACTTACACATTTCTCGAAATTTAACCGTTGGATTTTAACAAATTTCATATCGTTGGAAAGATCTTCCCAAAGCGGACCTAACGGTTCCAGTTTTGGGATAATCCGACGGTCGAATCTTCTAGTATAATTGTTTAAAACTACGATTCCGAAACGTGAACTACCGCGCGCGATTCGTTTAATTTTAATTTGTATATATATATATATATATATAAATATAAATATAAATATATATATATATACACATAAAAATTGTTCGACGGTTTCACTAACATGTTTAAAATGATGTTTTCAAGCAAACTAAACATATCTTAACATATAGACATTTTTAATTTTTCAACAAATTTTCCTAAATATGATTCCTTTTTATAATGAATCATCATATACATTAAAATATCATTTCTAATGTTTCAACTAAATTTTACCATTCCTATATTCACATATAAACAATAAAAAGAAATTTTTTATTGTCTACACAATTTCTACATTTCATATGTATAAATAAAAAAGAATATTTTATTCATGCAAATTAAAAGAATATTTTATTGTCCACCCAATTACTACATTTCATATGTATACAATAAAAAGAATGTTTTATTATTTTATACAAATTCTACATTTCCTATGTATACAATAAAAAGAATGTTTTATCCTTTTACACAAATTCTACATTTCCTATGTATACAATAAAAAGAATGTTTTATCCTTTTACAATTCCTATGTTCATATGACAAATAAAAAGAAATTCTATTTGTGTAACATTTCTATCTTTCTAATGACAAATAAAAAGAGTATTTTATTTGCATACATGTTTTCTACTTTTCTGATGACAAATAAAAAGAGTTTTATTCGCATACCATTTTCTACATGTCTCAAATGACAAATAAAAAGGAGTTTTGTTCGCATAACATTTTCTACATGTCTCTAATGACAAATAAAAAGAAGATTTTATTGTCATAATATGTTCTACATTTCTAATGACAATAAAAAGAAATAATTTATTTACATGACATGTTCTATGTTCTATAATGACAAAATAAAAAGAGTTTTGTTCGCATAACATTTCTACATGTCACTAATGAAAAATAAAAAGGTGTTTTGTTCACATAACATTTTCTACATGTCTCTAACGTCAAATAAAAGAAGTATTTTATTCGCATAACTTATCTACATGTTTCTAATGTCAAATAAAAGAAGTATTATATTTTCATAACATCTCTATGTTGCTAATGACAAATAAAAAGATAATTTTTATTTTCATTACATTTCTATGTTGTTAATGACAAATAAAAAGATAATTTTTATTTTCATTACATTTCTATGTTGCTAATAACAAATAAAAAGATAATTTTTATTTTCATTACATTTCTATGTTGCTAATGACAAATAAAAAAGATAATTTTTTATTTTAATTACATTTTTATGTTGATAATGACAAATAAAAGATAATTTTTATTTTCATCACATTTTTTTATATTTCGAGTGACAAAATAAAAAGATGATTTTATTTGCATAACGACTTTAATGTCCGAATGACAGATAAAAAGAAAATGTTTTACATCCTACACAATTCTATATTATATATGTATAAATAAAAAGAATCTTCTTATTTGTATAACAACTTCTATATATGACAAATAAAAATAAATTTTTATTTGTATACAAATTTCAATATCTAGCATGACCAATAAAAATGAATATTTTTATTTGTATTCAATTTCAATATTTAACATGACAAATAAAAAATGAATATTTTTATTTTTATACAATTCTAATATTTCAACATGACAAATAAAAATGATATTTTTATTTATTTACAATTCTATTTTAAGAATGACAAATAAAGGAAATATTTTTATTTGTATACAATTTCAACATTAACATGACAAATAAAAATGGTATTTTTATTTGCGTACAAATCTATTTTTTTACCATAACAAATAAGGATGAAATTTTATTTGTTTACAATTCTAATTTCAACCTAACAAATAAAAATGATGTTTTTATTTGTTTACAATTCTAATTTCAAAAAATGATGTTTTTATTTGCATACAATTCCTACATTAACATGACAAATAAAAATGATGTTTTTATTTGCATACAAATCTATTTTTTTAACATAACAATTAAAGATGATATTTTTATTTGTATACAATTCCTACATAAACATGACAAATAAAAATGATATTTTTTATTTGCATACAAATCTATTTTTAACATAACAAATAAAAATGATATTTTTATTTGTATATAATTCCTACATTAACATGACAAATAAAAATGATATTTTTATTTGCATACAAATCTATTTTTAACATAACAAATAAAAATGATATTTTTATTTGTATACAAATCTATTTTTAACATAACAAATAAAAATGATATTTTATTTGCATACAAATCTTAACAATTCCATTAAATTCAATTAAATCAAACAGATCACCGTCAACTGCATCAACCAATTCAAATCAAATCGCGTACAACAACAAACTGAATTTAACAGCGTATATGTAAGAATTTCTCAACGCGATAATAATTAATTAATTTTAATTATTAAAAAAAGAAATCTCGCCTTGATCGGTTAATAACGATGGTTTTAATAAAATTAAACTGTCATTTAATTTTATCAAAAATTTTGGCTGGTTCCTTTTCTGTCCAAGTTTGTTCCATCGCCTAGATCTCGATTTTATGGTTCCAACGGACTCAACCTCATTAAATTCTGTTAAGATTTGCAAGAGATATGGGGTTTTAAACACTAAAGAATTTTAAATTAATTAATTAATCACCCTAATTACCATCCAACCATATCAGGGATGCTCATTCTTCCTACTTTCCCAACTACAGACACGAATTTGAACCCAACGTCGCTAGCTTCCTTTACCTACGCGTGCTTCATCGTTGCTCCGAACCCAGATCCGTCGACACCCCATGGACCGCCGCCCAAGCATCCCCCACTGCCAGCGACGTCGTCCGTCGCGATGGCCCCCCTTCTCAGAAGCCACGTGCGAACAGAGCACGTTTGTCCTCTGATTCCGAGCCCAACATCCCACGAACACCGATCATACCCATACAAGATTAAAGCTCTCTGAGTGCTCTTTAATTTTCATGTAATTAGTGTTGCAAATCGTTCTAGGGATTGAGAGAATTTATTGAATGAATTTCGGATGTTTCTGAGCGTTTGTTGTAGAAGATGGCACCTAGGTTTCTGAATTAGGGTTTTATTATCTTGGTATCTATAATATAATATTATTAAATTCATTAATTCACAAAAAAAAAACATTAATTCCTACCAACTCCAAATCCATCCCAGTGAATGCCTTCCCTAACCAAATACCCCTATTCCGGACACAATGGGATAGGTCTCATTAGCCTATTCGATTGTTTTCAGCTGGTTTTCTTCAAATTAAAATATAAATCATTTAATTATATAATTTGATCGTACATTTAAATTTACCCGGGGCACATACGGACTCCAAAAATTCCCGAAAAATAAATCTAGCTATGTTTTGACGATACGGTCCTAAAAAAATTAATTTTGTTGAATTGAAGACCGTTTGAAAAATGGACATTTTCTGGTAGATCCAATTCAACTAAAACTGACAAAACACGTTTTAATTTGCCACGCTCACATATTAATTCCAAAAATTATGAATATTGGAATCTAGCAATAATTTGACATTCCGGATCTAACAAAAGTGGTTTCGTCGATAACGGAGGTAGTTTGCAAAATAGCTATTTTTAAGGGCTATATATTATATATAAATTCTATAGCGACTTTTCTAAATTTTAAATTGAACATAACTTTCAATTTATATTATGAAATATAAATGTCTTACATTCGTTAGAAAGATATTGTTAATCAGATTCAAATATTTCTAATTTCATCCAATTCTGATTTATATTGAATTCTGTATATTCATTTGAAATTAGAAATCGAATTTTTGAACTACCGCGCCATTTCAGACTCCTTTTATAATTAAATTAAATTATTACGTTTTACCGTTGATTTAAAATAAATTTTTAGTCGTTATTATTTAAAATAAATCATTTTAAATATTCAAAATCCATTAAAATTGCTAAAATAAAATTTTTAAATTGGTTCCAAAATTCCGGGTTGTTACAATCTCCCCCACTTAAAATCTTTTCGTCCTCGAAAAGGAACGGAGCTGAAAGTTGTTTAACTAACCAACTCAACTTTCATTCTTTTATTGGTTTCAATAATTTTTTATTAGTTGAATAATAATCACACAACACAATCACGAATCAATTAGTTGATTAGCTTTTCAAATGTATATAACTTTTATATATTCAAAAATCATATTTTCTAAGATCGGATTATATATATATATATATAATCACAAATATGTTAATTTTAAACTTGTCACTCTCAACTCATTCTATGGCATTTGTAACCCCATCTCTAACGAGTTTTCTCATTCTAAGATACTACTGATCCTATCTCTAATGAATATTCTTTTATAGGATATTTCTAATCCTACCTCTGATGAGTCTTTTGTTCAGTTCTAACGAGTTGTACCCCAAAGGTTTGAGTTAACTAAAGCTCTGATACCAACTGTAACGATATGGATTTCGCCCGGACCTAGTCGACCAGGACCGTTTGGATCCCGCATACGCTAACTTTGGGCAAACAACACATCAGAACAAATAACAGAAGACTTTTATAAACATTATAATAATGTTACATCAGAGTACAGAATATCAGAGTACATCAAATATAATAATACAGCGGAAGATTAATTTACAATAAACTTAATACAATGCAGCAGAAGACTATCATTGCTCTAGACACAGATTTAAGCTTCGATCCAGAATCCTGCTCAATAAATAAATATCTGCATGTGTGGAAAATATGGGCACCCGAGTTTGCAAGTGAAACAAACTACGAGTCAGTCATGGGAATGATATGAGAAATCTTACTTAACTTATCTAATAATAAGCCTAATTACAGGATCACGTCGCTAACGCGAAACGGGTTTACTCCATTGGATTGCCAGTGCATAAAATAAGTAAATCTTTTAAAACAACGCTATGCTTTTTAGAAAAATGAAACCATTATAAGACTCAAGTCCCATCACACAATGCAACGCAAACCGGAGGATGGAGTTTTACCACATAATGGTCAAACATGCTTGATACGTACAAAACTTGATATTATTATTAGTGTCTAGTTAGTTTAAAACACTTTCAAAGTATATATATCAATCCTAAATGGCATAGTACCTCATTCTACTATGTCGCCATATATAGGTTTACAATCAAATCAGTAATGTTGTGTTGGAAATTGGGTTTCCATCATGAGTCAAGGCTAGGGATGATCTCCTTACCGATTCAAGGCACTCTAGCAAATGTCTCAGGATCCCCGCGGTGAACCCTTGGATCCTGCAGGGCCAGTCCAAAAATATACCTTAGTGGATTAGTTATGCCTGAACACACGTTTCCCGGTCCTATTGGACCTATCACTTGGCCAATAGCGACCAATATCCGAGGCGCCTCATTCCATCATCTACATAAGTAAATATGTCTGGGCTCCATACCATGACACCACTTCTAGCTAGAAAGAAATGTGTGCACTCCCCGTGTTCCCTTATCCTGTTTCTGACGCTTACTGGGGTGTGAGGCTCGCGAAGTTACGTTATACACAAAGTTGTGCCCAAATGAGCTATGCTTTGATCATCAACCACAAGGCTCTGCTTTTCAACAAAAGCCTTGATCATTTGCATCTTGGCATGCCACATTGACAATCCACGCCATGTAATTGATGTCTATCAATATATAACATCTGAGCTCGTACATCTCAGAGAGGGGTGTTAAGCAAGAGAATAAATTCTCTGCCACCAAACAGATATATATTTAATAGAAATCAATTAACATACAACGAAGTCCAATGTCAGACACACATCCATTTACAAGTCCGTTCTGGGTATGAACGAAATCGGAGACACCTTATTCCTCGTCCCGTATGTCCAATACGGAAGAGAGGTTCTCGCATATCCAGACAATCAACAAGTACGTCCAGATAACTACCACTTTTAACCCTTTACTGGGAGCCACCTAATGCTGGGCATCAGTAGTCGTCCATTCGATGTAATGATCGCCAGTCTTCAATCACCGTCTTCAATATCTTTGACTTTAAATCGTCGTATAATTATTTGAAATGAGATTGAACTCGTTCTTTTCAAATAATTCTCGAATATATAGAATTTAAATCATTTCATATCGTTAAAATTGTTTTATAACGATCTATCGCCATTTTTATTTATATAAAAATAGTCCAAATTAATTTAACGACGCTTCAGGTAAATAGGTGGCCCTGGCGCTGTTTTCACCCAAATTTGATTTACACATTTCTCGAAATCTAACCGTTGGATTTTAATAAATTTCATATCGTTGGAAAGATCTTCCCAAAGCGGACCTAACGGTTCCAGTTTTAGGAAAATCCGACAGTCGGATCTTCCGGTATAATTGTTTAAAGTTACGATTCCGAAACGCGAACTTCCGCTCGCAATTCGTTTAATTTTAATTTATGTATATATATATATATAAATCGTTCGACGGTTTCACTAACATGTTTAAAATGATGTTTTCAACCAAACTAAACATATCTTAACATATAAACATTTTTAATGTTTCAATAAACTTTCCTAAATATGATTCCTCTTTATAATGAATCATCATATACATTAAAAATATCATTTCTAATGTTTCAACTAAATTTGACCATTCCTATATTCACATACATTAAAAAGAAGAATTTTATTGTCTATACAATTTCTACATTCCATGTGTATAAATAAAAAAGAAAAATTTATGCAAATAAAAAGAATATTTTATTGTCTACCCAATTACTAAATTTCATATGTATACAATAAAAATAATGTTTTATTATTTTACACAAATTCTACATTTCCTATGTATACAACAAAAAGAATGTTTTATCGTTTTACACAAATTCTACATTTCCTATGTATACAATAAAAAGAATGTTTTATCATTTTCAATTCCTATGTTCATATGACAAATAAAAAGAAATTCAATTTGTGTAACATTTCTATCTTTCTAATGACAAATAAAAAGAGTATTTTATTTGCATACATGTTTTCTACTTTTCTAATGACAAATAAAATGAGTTTTATTCGCATACCATTTTCTACATGTCTCTAAAGACAAATAAAAAGGAGTTTTGTTCGCATAATATTTTCTATATGTCTCTAATGACAAATAAAAAGAAGATTTTATTGTCATAATATGTTCTACATTTCTAATGACAATAAAAAGAAATAATTTATTTACATGACATGTTCTATGATCTCTAATGAAAAAATAAAAAGAGTTTTATTCGTATAACATTTTCTACATGTCTCTAATGACAAATAAAAAGGAGTTTTGTTCACATAACATTTTCTACATGTCTCTAATGTTAAATAAAAGAATTATTTTATTCGCATAACTTTTCTACATGTTTCTATTGTCAAATAAAAGAAATATTATATTTTCATAACATCTCTATGTTGCTAATGACAAATAAAAAGAAATTTTTTATTTTCATTAATTTTTTATGTTTCTAATAACAAATAAAAAGATAATTTTTATTTTCCTTACATTTCTATGTTGCTAATGACAAATAAAAAGATAATTTTTATTTTCATTACATTTCTATGCTGCTAATGACAAATAAAAAGATAATTTTTATTTTCATTACATTTCTATGTTACTAATGACAAATAAAAAGATAATTTTTATTTTCATTACATTTCTATGTTGCTAATGACAAATAAAAAGATAATTTTTATTTCAATTATATTTCTATGTTGCTAATGACAAATAAAAAAGATAATTTTTATTTTCAATACATTTCTATGTTGCTAATGACAAATAAAAAAGATAATTTTTATTTTCATTACATTTCTATGTTGCTAATGACAAATAAAAAGATAATTTTTATTTTTATTACATTTTTTTATAATTCTAATGACAAAATAAAAAAATGATTTTATTTGCATAACAACTTTAATGTCCTAATGACAGATAAAAAGAAAATGTTTTACCTCCTACACAATTCTATATTCTATATGTATAAATAAAAAGAATCTTCTTATTTGTATAACAACTTCTATATATGACAAATAAAAATAAATTTTTATTTGTATACAGATTTCAATATCTAGCATGACTAATAAAAATGAATATTTTTATTTGTATTCGATTTCAATATTTAACATGACAAATAAAAAATGAATATTTTTATTTGTATACAATTCTAATATTTCAACATGACAAATAAAAATGATATTTTTATTTGTTTACAATTCTATTTTAAACATGACAAATAAAAGAAATATTCTTATTTGTATACAATTTCAACATTAACATGGCAAATAAAAATGGTATTTTTATTTGCATACAAATCTATTTTTTTAACATAACAAATAAGGATGATATTTTTATTTGTTTACAATTCTAATTTCAACCTAACAAATAAAAATGATGTTTTTATTTGTTACAATTCTAATTTCAAAAAATGATGTTTCTATTTGCATACAATTCCTACATTAACATGACAAATAAAAATGATGTTTTTATTTGCATACAAATCTATTTTTTAACATAATAAATAAAGATGATATTTTTATTCGTATACAATTCCTACATTAACATGACAAATAAAAATGATATTTTTATTTGCATACAAATCTATTTTTAACACAACAAATAAAAATGATATTTTTACTTGTATACAATTCCTACATTAACATGACAAATAAAAATGATATTTTTATTTGCATACAAATCTATTTTTAACATAACAAATAAAAATGGTATTTTTATTTGTATACAAATCTATTTTTAACATAACAAATAAAAATGATATTTAATTTGCATACAAATCTCAACAATTCCATTAAATTCAATTAAATCAAACAGATCACCGTCAACAGCATCAACCAATTCAAATCAAATCGCGTACAACAACAAACTGAATTTAACAGCGTATATGTAAGAATTTCTCAACGCGATAATAATTAATTAATTTTAATTATTAAAAAAATAAATCTCACCTTGATCGGTTAATAACGATGGTTTTAATAAAATTAAACCATCGTTTAATTTTATCAAAAATTCTGACTGATTCCTTTTCTGTCCAAGTTTGTTGCATCGCCTAGATCTCGATTTTATGGTTCCAATGGACTCAACCTCATCAAATTCTGTTAAGATTTGCAAGAGATATGGGGTTTTAAACACTATAGAATTTTAAATTAATTAATTAATCACCCTAATTACCATCCAACCACATCAGGGTCGCTTCTTCTTCCTACTTACCCAACTATAGACACGAATTTGAACCCAACGTCGCTAGCTTCCTTCACCTGCGCGCGCTTTATCGTTGCTCTGAACCTATATCCGTCGACACCCCATGGACCGCCGCCCAAGCTTCCCCCACTTCTGGCGACTCCATCCATCACGATGGCCCCCCTTCTCGGAATCCACGTGCGAATGGAGCACGTTTGTGCTCTGATTCCGAGCACGAACACCGATCATACCCGTACAAGATTAAAGCTCTCTGAATTCTCTTTAATTTTCATGTAATTAGTGTTGCAAATCGTTCTAGGGATTGAGAGAATTTATTGAATGAATTTCATATGTTTCTGAGCGTTGGTTTTAGAAGATGGCGGATAGGTTTCTGAATTAGGTTTTATTATCTTGGTATTTATAATATTATTATTAAATTCATTAATTCACCAAAAAACCCATTAATTCCTACCAACTCCAAATCCAACCTAGCGAATGCCTCCCCTAACAAAATACCCCTATTCCGGACACAATGGGCTAGGTCTCATCATCCCATTCGATTGTTTTCAGCTGGTTTTCTTCAAATTAAAATATAAATCATTTAATTATATAATTTGGTCGTACATTTAAATTTACTGGGGCCACATACGGACTCCAAAAATTCCCAAAAAATAAACCTAGCTATGTTTTGACGATACAGTCCTAATAAAATTAATTTCGTCGAATTTGGAGAACGTTTGAAAAATGGCCATTTTTTGGTCGATCCAATTCAACTAAAATTGACAAAACATGTTTTAATTTGCCATGCTCACATATTAATTCCAAAAATTATGAAAATTGTAATCTAGCAATAATTTGACATTTCAGATCCAACAAATGTGGTTTTGTAGAAGACGGAGTTCGTTTGCAAAATGGCTAATTTTAAGGGCTATATATTATATATAAATTCTATATCGACTTTTCTAAATTTTAAATTAGACATAACTTTCAACTTATATTATGAAATCTAAATTTTATACATTTGTTAGAAAGATATTGTTAATCAGATTCAAATATTTTTGATTTCATCCAATTCTGATTTATATTGAATTCTGTATATTCATTTGAAATTAGAAATCGAATTTTCGAACTGCCGCGCCATTTCAGACTCCTTTTATAATTAAATTAAATTATTACGTTTTAACTTTGATTTATTATTTAAAATAAATCATTTTAAATATTCAAAATCCGTTAAAATTGTTAAAATAAAAATTTTAAATTGGTTCCAAAATTTCGGGTTGTTACAAAAACACATTTTAACGCTAAGATGCTATAAGTTTTACATTGTTATAACTTCATAAGAATGTTACAAACATGTACAAAATTATTTCAGACAACTTAAACACTATTTCATTGCAAATACAACATAATTTACATCTTTAATAAAATGTATTTTTTACATTTCTTTTTGTTTAAAGCTTATATTTTCAACATTTAAATTTGTACAAAATACAATTTCATAACAAAATAAATGTACAAACTTCATCACAAATCTTTCAACACTTAAATATTAATCATTTTACTCAGTATTTCACTTAGTATATTTTTATTTGTACTCAGTTGAATTTAAAGTTACAGCTTTTACAACTAAAATTCGTTGTTAGAAATAATCTTATAAAAATTATTGCCTTTATCACAATATAATTCCTTAACACGTGATTTTACCACAAATACCCAATATAAAGTTTTCAAACTTTTTTTGCTTTATATTTATTCAATGAACACATATTGAATTTTATTATCTTATCGTATAATCCAAATCCAATTTATTCTTAATTCAATGCAATTACTCAAATGATCCCCAATTCCTTTGTTTATACAACTTAGATCATTCTCCTTTTTAAACTCGTAGTTTTCTTTTCTTTGCTTTTGGATTACCAAAATCATTATAATATGTTTACCTATGTACACAAAACTAGGGTTATTACAATAGACGTAGAACCTATCGGGTCCCTTCAAACATATACAGATCTAATGTATAGGTGAGGTCCAAATCAATACTTATCCAAATTCGGAAGTTATTTGAGTGAATTCGTTTGATCACAACTTTGTATCTCTATCTACAATCGAGTTTCGAGCCAATAGGTCATCTTTTCTGGTTTTCCATGTTGATTATCGAGAAGCCTATATATCCAAACCCGACTTGTTATGGCATTGCGAAAAAGGAAAGTTAACACTTGCCCTTCAAAACATGCTTTGCGATAGTAAGGTCTAATGACCCGCTTCTTTGACCCTTGGAAATTGACACTAATATATCCACGGTATTTGCGTGTCGCAAGACCAAGTGCTGGAGAAGCGAATTGTTTGCGGTAAGAAAGAAAAGGGTGAGAAAGTAGAAATATCGGAATCTTGCACATTGGAAAATTCATATATATCATCATAAAAATCATTACAGCGGAAAATTTTAGTCTTACTGTAACACCCCGTAATTTTATAACATTAAAATTCACAAATTAAAGTATACTTAATTTTTAGAAAAGAATTAAGTGAAATGGGTTGCGCAGAGAAATATATATATATATAAAAAATTAAAAATTAAATAAATAAATATGCGAAAAAGTTCAAAACAGCGAATTAGGAGGGGAAATAACCGAACCGGCCCATTTTTGAGGTCGACCCAAGCCCCGCTGGGTCGACTAGGTGTTAATCCAGGGTGTTTGGCTGTCAACCCATGGGCCGATTCGCTCAAATGCAGATTTTGCATTTGATTGGTTCTCATGGTTCAGGGTTAATCTAATGGTCCTAAATAACTTCCTACACCTATAAATACATCGTAATGCTAACCCTAAACCTAATTAAAATAGAATAGTTACCGTCATACCATCGCCATGGAAATCAATGGAGCCGCCGCCAAGTAAGAAAGAAGAAAAGCAAATTCAATTCTAATTCTCTCAACCCTAAAGCAAAGCAAAACTCTCTCTTTTCTTCTCTAAATTGTGAGTATGATGATATTAACAAGATTATTATTATTTTAATTAGATTGAGTTATGAATGGATTATGAGTAGATGATGTGAATTATCATATATGTTGTTGTAAACCCCTTTTGCTATCATGTATATTGTAAATCCAATGTTATGTGATGATGATATCTTATATGTTGTAAATCATGCTATGATGATGTTATGTATGTTGAAAGTTTCTATGCTAAGTTGTGATGGATCATACATGTTAAAAAGGCCATGATGTTACCATCTATGCTAGTTAGTTCATATTAATTAAATCATCATGTTTGGGTTATGTTGATCTATATGACAAGTCACATATGCAAGTTAGATTGATTAGAAAAGTTATGAACATATACCAAGACATCTATTATGATATTTAGAATTATGCTATGACATATGTGATATCCTATGCTAGTTCACACCATCATTATGTTGCCTAAAAACCCCATATGCAAGTTTATGTATAGATTTGGGCTATGATCATATCATGTAAATTGAGACATTTAACAAGTTGACACCTTTTGATCCTTAACATGTGTAGTTTATGCAAGTTTCACCCCTATTATGATTAGATTTATTTTAATTGTCTATATGTTGTGATAATTTATCTTTGTGCTAGGTGTTAGACTATACAAGTCTAGCCTATATTATGCGTTGAATAAGCGAACGTATAAACATGGGGTAGGGGTAATAATAAGGATTTAATATTAAAAAGTTGGGGTGCAATTGATATGATTTTGCATGCCATAAGTGGATGGCCATAATTGAGTTAATTATGGACATCATTAAAAGTTGACTTAATTAATAATTTGAATAGGGAATTATTAAAACTGGGGTAAAAGATTTTAAGTGTTAATCAATGCTTATGACACGAGGTTGGACTCGTTTGTGACGTAAACCTGCCCGGACCCGCCCGGCAAATCCAGTGGTCACAAATGTCAGCCCAATGTGAGAGGTCCTAGGCCTAAACTAAAGCATAATGGTTGTAAAGACACGAGGTTAGACTCTTTTATGGTGTAAGACTGCCCGGACCCGCCCGGCAAATCCAGCTGCCATAAATGCCAGTCTAATGTGAGAGGTCTTTTTGAGGTTATGGCCTGAATGAATTAAGAAATACTTAACCAGATAAACATGTATGGTGGGACATGGGGGTTAAGTAGGTGCCTTGGGTGGCATGAGGAATCTAGGGGGTGCCCTTAGTGGCATGTGAAATACGATTAGTAAGACTTAACCAAACACACATGTAAATGAACATGACTAAGAGGGTTAAGTGGGATATACTAGTGACAAGCTTAGGTGGGTAGCTTGTGGGGGCCCATTTCGACCAGTATCCCAAACGTATCTTTGTGGGCTCGACCTAAGTCGAGGACGGGACACACATGCTGGGTTCGACTGTAAGAGGCCAAAACGGGGAGCGGTGGCAACGCAAGTCCAACGGGTTTTGTATGCGTGTGTGGACCCGGGCTGGTAGGTAAGACGTTGTTGCATCGTGTAGGTATAAGCCGTGCATTCTCAAGTTGTATCGGGTTGCCACTTTAGGGGAGTGATACACCCCACTGTGGGGCCAGCACGGGTATCTACGAGTAGGGAGCCGATCAAAAGTGGGTAGTGGGGTACACCTAGTGGAGATAGGGGCAGACGGCACCTATGTAGTCAGCTAGGGGTACGTAAGGCTATTTATAAAGTTTCTGTGTGAAGCAAGTGGGATCAAACAATAGGGTGACTAGTGTGGTGCAGTGTAGTAATGTGCGGTGCAGTGTAGTAATCATTCGTTAGTAATTAGGTGTGCCTTTACCGTTATCTTTAACGTTATCTTAAACGCTATCTTTATCTTCCTAAGAGTTCATAGACATTTACTTGTCTTCCAGCTTATGCCTTAGTCTTGTTATTTTGATAATAGTATTGTTAGAATTATCATACTCGCTAGACTTTATGTCTGACCCCCTCTATTTCTATCCTTTTTCCCCCTCCAGGTCCTCAGGTTGGGCCCGGCTCTAGTGGAGTTTGATTGAATTGCTTCATCTCTCTTTGGAAAGCTTGGACCGTTGAAGTAAAGTCCAGCTTGTTATCTTTTTAATGGCTATTTATGTAATGGGATTATGTATTTTGTTTTTATGAAGATGGATATTGTACTTGGTTATGATCTATGGTTTTATGATGTAACAAACATGTTTAATTTCCGCTGCAATAAAATGAAGTTTTAGATTTCCAAGAACTATTTATTATCTGTCTTGTTGTAATTTTTCTGTTCTATATTCACTTATAACCTCCATGGAAGTTAATGCATTCCCTTTGTGAGTGACATTAATGGACGTGGGGTGTTACACGTGGTATCAGAGCTTAAGGTTACCAGAACAGATAAAAATACTTTAGAAAAATAGTTATTTTTGGAAGAAGTGTTTTCAAAAACATGTTTTAATGAGAAATTTAAAGAGAAAAGTTTTTAAGAAAAACATAATCCCCAATAGCCACATATCTTTATCTTTCGAATTCTCCATTTTGAATCTTTCCTTTTTCGTTTCAGCATGGCTGAAGATCTTAATCTACCCGACGGTGTAACGATACCAGGATGGTATAGGAGGCTATTGGAGGCTAGGGCCGCTGCAGGTCCAGCCAATGTTCCTCCACCACCAGTTGCACCCGTTCCTCCTCCTCCTCGCGTAGATACTTTTGCAAAGACGTGCAAGGAATTCAAGGCTATGGGTGGAAAACCATCTCAAGGGTCAGAAACGTTTGTGGAAGCTAGAGATTGGCTTAAGGAGGTGGAAGAATTGCTAGAAATCTTTGAAGTAGAAGAAGGGAGGAGAGTTCGTTTAGCAGCTTGGTTGATGAAGGGAGAGGCCTCGTTTTGGTGGGAGGTCACTAATGGGGAGCGTCCTGTTGACTCTTGGACGGATTTCAGACGTAGGTTCGAGGCGAAGTTTCTCTCAAGGGCGGAAGAAAATCTATATATGGAAAGATTCTTGATATTGAAGCAAGGAAGCTCATCAGTGAAAGAATATGTCAATAAATTTAATCAGTTAGCAAGGTTTGGCTTGGACTTAGTGAACACGCCGGAGAAGAAGGCGCTGAGGTTCGTGAATGGCTTGAATGAACCATTGCAAGGGTTGGCTATGACCCACATCCCTATGGGGGCCACCTTTGAGAAGTTAGTAGAAATGGCGCTTATGCATGAGGAGAAAAGCGCTAAAGCTGATAAGGCACCCGAGAAGAAGGGGGATCAGAAGAAACCACAACAGCAAAACAAGAAGGGTGGAAAAGACAATAATGGCAAGGGAAAGAAGAAGTGCTTTAACTGTGGAACCCCAGGCCATCTCAGCAAGGATTGCCGAAAGAAAAAGAAGACAGGCTGTTTTCATTGTGGCGATGCGGGACATTTAGTGAAGGACTGCCCAAAGAAGGGGCAGAGGGCAGGAGCTACCTCGGGAGGACAGGTGCAGGCTCTTCTGGCACCAGGGCAGGCAAGGGGACAAGTTCAGGCTCTCGCGGTCCCACGGCTGCAAGAACGAGGTAGAACCATTTCTGTTGAAAGCTTAGTTTTTCTATTTGATCATCATGTCCGTACCTTATTCGATTCAGGCGCATCGCATTCGTTTATCTCTACATCATTAGTTGAAACACTGCACCTAGATACTAGTATTGTTACTGATCCTTTAGTAGTCTCAAATCCTATTGGTGGTTCGGCTCATCTTTCTATGATTTGTCGGGATTTGAGAGTGTTTATCTTGGGCGTTGAGTTTGAATGCAACGCCTTTGTCCTTGGTTTCACGGGCTGTAGTTTGATTCTAGGGGTGGATTGGCTAGCCAAGCGGGGTACCATCCTAGACTGTGAAAGGAGGGTAGTTAGACTATTGATTCATTGTAGAAAAACCCTCATATTTCTTGTGACCCTAGGGGTTCAGTGATGCTTAGCTGCCTCGAATCTTCTGACGCATCTAACGATGATTAGGAACCTGCTTGTATGGTCCGTGAGTATGGAGACGTCGTTGATAAAGCGCGGGGTTTACCCATAGGCGCGGAATAAGTTTTCGTATGTGCTTAATAGATTAAGCAAAGCCCGTTATGTAATCAGCGGTAGTTTTGGAGCAAGACTGGCAAGGACGGCCGGAGTCGGTCAAGTGCTCAATTGATTGACCATCTTACTAGTATCATCTCACGTAGGTCGTCTGAATTCGAAGGAGGTATCCCTTGGGTGTTTGTCTGATATTGGTTTAGGCCTTTGGGGCTTGCACTTGGGGATGTCGAATTCGACTAGGATGGTCTGCGTGAGAGATGGATAGTTGTGACGATTTTACATGGGATAATATCCTGGTTTTCTCTAGAAGCAGAGAAGAGCATGCCCTATGTCTTAGGGAAAGCTTAGGGACCCTACAAGTGCACTAGCTTAAAGCTAAGTTCTCCAAGATACCATTTTTGGAGGAAGGAAGTGAGGAATTTAGGGCATGTGGTCTCTAGGGAAGGGAGATATGTTAAGGTGGATGGAGTTCTTAGCATCCTACGACTTCGAGATAGCATATACCCCTGGCAAGGGTAACGTGGTGGCGGATGCCTTAAGTAGAAAAAGGTTATCCTTAAGTCCTTTGTTTGTGGAGCGGCGAAGCTTAGAATTTATTTCGATGTTTGACTTTAGACCTTCCGTTGACTTCGTACCCGGTTTGCTAGCATCCTTGGAGGTCAGACCTACGCTTTTGGGACGGATTGGCGAGGCACAGCGAGACGACCCGCAGTTGGTTGAGTTAGTAGAAAAGCTCAAAGGAGGGGAGTCATCAAGCCATCTCCGTAGGTATACCCTAGATGATAAGGGTTGGTTACGTAGGGACGGTAGACTTTGTGTACCTAAAGACGATGACCTAAGGAAGACTATTCTTGACGAAGCACATCATTCGAAGATGACCATTCATCCCGGCGGGGACAAGATGTACGTGGACATGAAGCAAGTTTACTTTTGGGCCGGTATGAAGAAAGACGTGGCCGAGTATGTCGCTAGATGCTTGGTGTGCCAACAAGTAAAAGCGGAGCAAAAGAAACCCGGTGGGTTACTTCACCCATTGGAGGTTCCACTATGGAAGTGGGAAAGTGTCTCGATGGATTTTGTGGATGGGTTACCACGATCAAGGAAGGGTAATATGGGAATTTGGGTTATAGTAGATAGACTTACTAAAAGCGCCCATTTCATTCCCGTAAAGAGTAAGAGGACTGCTCCATGGTTAGCCTCCGTATACGTTCGAGAAATAGTTCGTTTGCACGGTGTTCCTTCTAGCATAGTGAGCAATCGCGATCCTATTTTCACTAGCGAATTTTGGAGAAGCTTACAAGAGGCGGTAGGGACTCAGTTATGTTTGGGCACCGCATATCATCCTCAGACGGACGGCCAGACCGAGAGGGTGAATCGCATTCTAGAGGATCTGTTGAGGCTATGTATCCTAGACTTTGGGGGTATGTGGGAAGAGCATCTTCCATTGGTGGAGTTCGCATATAATAACAGCTTTCAGTCCAGCATTGGTATGGCACCATTCAAAGCTCTTTATGGACGACCTTGTCGTTCACCTACATGTTGGTGGGAATCTACGGATAAGATCTTACTTGGGCCCGATATGATTAGGGAGACTTCGGAGAAGATCCACTTGATTCGAAGGAGGATGAAAGCAGCACAGGATAGGCAGAAATCTTATGTGGATAAGAGGAGGACAAATCTCGAGTTTGAAGTTGGGGACATGGTCTTTGTCAAAGTGTCTCCATTACGGAACGTTTTTCGCTTTGGGTCCGTTGGGAAATTAGCACCAAGGTTTGTAGGGCCGTTTCCTATTAAGGAGAAAATTGGACAGATGGCGTATAGAGTGGAGTTGCCCGAGAGACTTAGTGGTGAACATGACGTATTCCATGTGTCACACTTGAGGAAGTGCTTGCACGAGACCGCGGAAGTGGTAGAGCCGAGCTTGCTTAGAGAGGTGGAGATAGAGCGTGATGCGACAATTCGACGAGCTCCTACGCGCATTCTTGGGTCGGAGATCAAGAGGTTGAGGAATCGAGAGGTCAGACTAGTCAAAGTGCAATGGGGAGATGATGAGAGCAACGCTACTTGGGAGACGGAAGAGAAGATGCGTTCACGATACCCTTTTCTTTTTGAGGGTATGTCCTTTAATTTCTTCTTTATCGCTTAGCTTGTACTTATCTTATCTTTAGTATATCCTCTCGCTAGTATCGTTGACCTTTAGTTAGGATAATCCTATGGTTGAAACATGTGTTTGAGACATGTTATGTATGGTGGATGCAAAGTGGATGCAAGTGTTTGCTAGTGGTTGCTCGTGGATGCATATACACACACTATTAGGCACCAGATCGGCTCAGTCACTTCATATTGCATATTGCATATATATGGATGTATTTAGTAAAATGGATGTATAATGGTTGTATTATCATATAGTTGCTGCATTCGGGTGGATGGTTGTGCACGCATATAGAATTAATATGTATCATTAGGAATCTTTTGCATACATATTGGACGCATGGCACTATCATGAATTGCACTAAGGAGGTCGACTGAATCAGTAGACCGCCTAATTTTGCATTAGATATGGACATATACACACACTGTGCATATAAACATTAAAGCATTAGAAGTCTTTTAAGGACAATGGATGCTGGTGTTTGATGGTTGAGTAGATGGACGATTAAATGGTAGGATATACATTCTTCTTGACTTGGAGATTTCGGGGATGAAATCCTTTAAGGAGGGGAGAATGTAACACCCCGTAATTTTATAACATTAAAATTCACAAATTAAAGTATACTTAATTTTTAGAAAAGAATTAAGTGAAATGGGTTGCGCAGAGAAATATATATATATATATTGATATATATATATATATAATTAAAAATTAAATAAATAAATATGCGAAAAAGTTCAAAACAGCGAATTGGGAGGGGAAATAACCGAACCGGCCCATTTTTGAGGTCGACCCAAGCCCCGCTGGGTCGACTAGGGGTTAATCCAGGGTGTTTGGCTGTCAACCCGTGTGCCGATTCGCTCAAATGCAGATTTTGCATTTGATTGGTTCTCATGGTTCAGGGTTAATCTAATGGTCCTAAATAACTTCCTACACCTATAAATACATCGTAATGCTAACCCTAAACCTAATTAAAATAGAATAGTTACCGTCATACCATCGCCATGGAAATCAATGGAGTCGCCGCCAACTAAGAAAGAAGAAAAGCAAATTCAATTCTAATTCTCTCAACCCTAAAGCAAAGCAAAACTCTCTCTTTTCTTCTCTAAATTGTGAGTATGATGATCTTAACAAGATTATTATTATTTTAATTAGATTGAGTTATGAATGGATTATGAGTAGATGATGTGAATTATCATATATGTTGTTGTAAACCCCTTTTGCTATCATGTATATTGTAAATCCAATGTTATGTGATGATGATATCTTATATGTTGTAAATCATGCTATGATGATGTTATGTATGTTGAAAGTTTCTATGCTAAGTTGTGATTGATCATACATGTTAAAAAGGCCATGATGTTACCATCTATGCTAGTTAGTTCATATTAATTAAATCATCATGTTTGGGTTATGTTGATCTATATGACAAGTCACATATGCAAGTTAGATTGATTAGAAAAATTATGAACATATACCAAGACATCTATTATGACATCTAGAATTATGCTATGACATATGTGATATCCTATGCTAGTTCACACCATCATTATGTTGCCTAAAAACCCCATATGCAAGTTTATGTATAGATTTGGGCTACGATCATATCATGTAAATTGAGACATTTAACAAGTTGACACCTTTTGATCCTTAACATGTGTAGTTTATGCAAGTTTCACCCCTATTATGATTAGATTTATTTTAATTGTCTATATGTTGTGATAATTTATCTTTGTGCTAGGTGTTAGACTATACAAGTCTAGCCTATATTATGCGTTAAATAAGCGAACGTATAAACGTGGGGTAGGGGTAATATTAAGGATTTAATATTAAAAAGTTGGGGTGCAATTGATATGATTTTGCATGCCATAAGTGGATGGCCATAATTGAGTCAATTATGGACATCATTAAAAGTTGACTTAATTAATAATTTGAATAGGGAATTATTAAAACTGGGGTAAAAGATTTTAAGTGTTAATCAATGCTTAGGACACGAGGTTGGACTCGTTTGTGACGTAAACCTGCCCGGACCCGCCCGGCAAATCCAGTGGTCACAAATGTCAGCCCAATGTGAGAGGTCCTAGGCCTAAACTAAAGCATAATGGTTGTAAAGACATGAGGTTAGACTCTTTTATGGTGTAAGACTGCCCGGACCCGCCCGGCAAATCCAGCTGCCATAAATGCCAGTCTAATGTGAGAGGTCTTTATGAGGTTATGGCCTGAATGAATTAAGAAATACTTAACCAGATAAACATGTAAGGTGGGACATGGGGGTTAATTAGGTGCCTTGGGTGGCATGAGGAATCTAGGGGGTGCCCTTAGTGGCATGTGAAATACGATTAGTAAGACTTAACCAAACACACATGTAAATGAACATGACTAAGAGGGTTAAGTGGGATATACTAGTGACAAGCTTAGGTGGGTAGCTTGTGGGGGCCCATTTCGACCAGTATCCCAAACGTATCTTTGTGGGCTCGACCCAAGTCGAGGACGGGACACACATGCTCAGTTCGATTGTAAGAGGCCAAAACGGGGAGCGGTGGCAATGCAAGTCCAACGGGTTTCGTATGCGTGTGTGGACCCGGGCTGGTAGGTAAGACGTTGTTGCATCGTGTAGGTATAAGTCGTGCATTCTCAAGTTGTATCGGGTTGCCACTTTAGGGGAGTGATACACCCCACTGTGGGGCCAGCATGGGTATCTACGAGTAGGGAGCCGATCGAAAGTGGGTAGTGGGGTACACCTAGTGGAGATAGGGGCAGACAGCACCTATGTAGTCAGCTAGGGGTACGTAAGGCTATTTATAAAGTTTCTGTGTGAAGCAAGTGGGATCAAACAATAGGCTGACTGGTGTGGTGCAGTGTAGTAATGTGCGGTGTAGTGTAGTAATCATTCGTTAGTAATTAGGTGTGCCTTTACCGTTATCTTTAACGTTATCTTAAACACTATCTTTATCTTCCTAAGAGTTCATAGACATTTACTTGTCTTCCAGCTTATGCCTTAGTCTAGTTATTTTGATAATAGTATTGTTAGAATTATCATACTCGCCAGACTTTATTTCTGACCCCCTCTATTTCTATCCTTTTTCCCCCTCCAGGTCCTCAGGTTGGGCCCAGCTCTAGTGGAGTTTGATTGAATTGCTTCATCTCTCTTTGGAAAGCTTGGACCGTTGAAGTAAAGTCCAGCTTGTTATCTTTTTAATGGCTATTTATGTAATGGGATTATGTATTTTGTTTTTATGAAGATGGATATTGTACTTGGTTATGATCTATGGTTTTATGATGTAACAAACATGTTTAATTTCCGCTGCAATAAAATGAAGTTTTAGATTTCCAAGTACTATTTATTATCTGTCTTGTTGTAATTTTTCTGTTCTATATTCACTTATAACCTCCAGGGAAGTTAATGCATTCCCTTTGTGAGTGACATTAATGGACGTGGGGTGTTACACTTACTTTTCAGAGTGAAATTATATCTTCCTGGATAGTTATAGAACTTGTCCTTACAAATGCTGAAAGAAATTAAGAAAAGGTGACTATTTTCAGATTCTTCAGCTCCAAGCTTCGTCCGATTGATCCAAGTAAAACCTTAGCTACTAGGCTGACCGGTGAAAATAGGGGCACCTAGAGTTTAATGGGAAAACAACTCTGGGTCACTCATGGAATTGGTGTGATAAATTTAAATTCTTCATTTGGAAATAAAGGGTATCCCATAAGACCACGACCATACATAATCATGACACTAGTTTTTACCTTATGGTAATCAAATCTTTCTACGTCAAAATTATCTAATATTATTTTTAATGACTTATGGGCAAAAAACCATTAAAATAAATTATAGAAATAGTGAAACTGTTACCATTATTAAATTCTGCACCCTTAGGGGCTCTACAAACAAATTCAGAGCTCTTAGGGAGAATGGATTTCCGTACAATGGAAAGGGAAGGGACTACCTTCCGTACATTTTATTTCGAGAAGAATGCACACTGGGCTAACCATACTTTTTGGCAATTCTGCCCTCTGCTCCAGGTAAAACTAGCCCAGTTACATAGACCTGAAAACGGTGCGTTGTTTCGAATATGACATCACCCCGATCATAACCAACCTATTTTAGGATTCCAGCATACACCACATACTCGACATATAACGAGCAATTAGAAAGGTGACGATCATATCTTAATGGGAGCAGCCCAAATATCCAAATGATGGGCCATGTTTTTGCCATTACGGGGCTGGACAGTTAAAGCACTTAGCGGTTCTATAGCAGTGGAGGTGCAAAAAGGTGTAGCGGGAATAAAGCAACGAAATAGCGGGGATATAGAGGAGGTGAAAAAATTCCATTAGATGTGAAAAAATATAATTAAAATTAATTAATTAACGTTCTTACATTGTATGTGTAGAAGAAACTGACATTAGTTAATCGTATATAACCAAATCAGAAAATATCATAATAGATTTCTACATTATATTTGACACTTATGCCTTAAAATTAATTCATTGCACTAACTCTTTTTATTTTAAAAAAAAAAGAGAACCAGTCAAATCAAGCCATGTATGTTAATATTTTTATAGCAGGTGCCAAAAAGTCTTGATTTAGTGGATGGAGCGGGAAATAGCGAGGCTAAAAATGGATCTAATGTTCATCAGCGCTATATTGAAATAAAGTAGCAGTTAAAGAGCACTTCGAGCTATAGCAGGGATTTTGTGGGGGTTTAGCGAGGCTTTAACTGCATAGTTACAGGATGATGAAGCTAAAGATCACGATTACATTCTTTAAGCACATTCTTCACTTTTAATGCCATGTCCAATACATGCAACTGATTTCCATTAATGTACAATCTTTTAGCTCGTACGCCTTGGAGAAGGACATATATAGTGCCAGAGAGTTACTTCCCACACCACCAAATAAATGCACTTTCGTGGAGATCAATATACGCATATCAAAAGTGCAACATCAACCATTCATCCATGCAAAAAATACTATTTAAGTAGTATTGAGTGTTGGGTGTTCTTCATTCTTAATTCATTACTTCTTAAAACATTTTTCAAGTGTGTATATCTTCCAAATACTCTTCGGTCATATCCACGAATTATTAAAACTCATTCATTAAGTCATTCGGATGGTATGTCCGCTTGAGTTTAATAGATCCGAAGAAATCACACTTATTTTATTTGATATCAATTTCTGTGTTCAAACCTGAAAATCTATCGAATAATAGTGTAACACCTTTTAAATTATTATAGATAGTAAGGATCCATTCCGCAGAATTCGATACTAAATACAGTAAGATCATTTTTAAGTAATCTATTTCCTCTATCTTTAAGAAACAAATCTTTTATACTTAACTCGTTTCAGACATTTCAACCTTATCTATTCTTATCTAGAAAACGACCAAGTGAGCCAGGGCACTGGTTTCTCTTGAACATCTCCTTAGTTAAACACCCACATCTGAATCTCTGAAATAGAAAAATTGGGTTGACTCGTCGCCCTATTAGAGCCAAGATTAAAGCATTGCTTATTCGATTCAGTTCAATAATTAATATTCGTTTAAACAAGTTATGAAACTTTTAAATGATCTTTAAAACATATGATTAATCATTTAAAACATTCATAAGAGATTTGTAAAGTCTAAATTCAAATTTCATTACGATTGCAAAAGCGTTGCAACAAGTGACATTTTAGCTTATTCCAATAAAATAACTTTTCTATCATTGTAAAATTCATATAATCAACTTAAATTACTTCCGAAATATTATAAAAGATTTATAATATTTATTACATATTTTTAAGAGAATAAAAATTTTAATTTTAAATAATTACATTTACAAGATTTCGAGCTATAAAACCGCGATGTTTTCCAAATCTTGTTTTGGTCATATTTCAAAATCTACCTAACGATTCTTGATTTTCTTGATTCGTTGGAAACTTATGATTATAGGTATTCAGGAAAATCTTATTTCAAAAAGTATGGATCTGTAACGACCCGGGTTTTCGACGATCTTGGTTATCCGATATACAACACATATCGAACATCCAAGGATCGAAAATAACCGAATAGTTAATGAAAGAAGTTAGAGGGTGAGGAAAGATAATATAGAACTTATAGAATAGAAGAAGAAAAAGAACATCATCATCAGAGTAAACACGAATCTCACAGCGGAACGAATAAAATATAACATAACTTTTGAAATAAAAACAGTTATGTATACAATAGCACTTATCAGAGTACAACACTTACAACAGCAGCGGAAATAATAATAGCTATAGAATCTTGAAGCCTCCTGCTCCAAGCTCTCCAAGTATCTGTAAATTCCTGACTACTTGACTGCCCGTACGAAATTGGGCACCCAAGAGTTTAGGGAAAACAACACAAAATAAACTCCGGGTCAGTCATGGGACTGGTATGAGTAAAACAGTTTAAAACAGCTTGAACATGTAAACGATATCTCATAAGACCATGCCGTATAACGGAACGGGTTTTTCCCATATGAGAATCCAAACATCTTTATATCAAAAACCGTTGATATTATAATAATGTCTATCAACACACAATATAATAATCATCTAGCAGAAACGCTTTCATCTCACGTTCTACATATATAGTATACAATCAAAACCGCAAGTACGTATTGGGTAATGGATTTCCAACTATGACAAGGTATGGAACCACCTTCCGATCAGTGTACTCTAGGAACGATACACTGGAGTTCAACAAGAACATCTTGCAACTCAGCCACACATGACCGACCACTCATTTCGCTTGAGTGTATCGAATGTACATCACCAACGGTTGGGATCAGCAACCATTTCCCGTATATATATATATATATATATATATATATATATATATATATATATGTATGGGTCAGCATTGATAGATTAAAGAAGCAAATGAATATTCTCTAGATAGGTGATTATACACCCTACTTCGGTGCGACCGACTTAGCCATGCTGCCTGCCCGATTTCTGTCATTTCCTGGTTGTTGAGGCCAGAGGTTACGACTACTTTCCATTCATTGATAACACGATCACTTTGAATGCCACATTATCAAATCCATTAATCACTGATTGATTTGCACAAATATTCTGGATGTTATGCTAAGGGAATAAATCCGTTGCAACCATATATATTTATCCCGACCAACCCATTCGATCATTGGAAATATTCTGTCAGACATTTCTTCCATATACGTTCGTTCTGGGACTGAACGAAACCGAAGGCACTATTCAGTACATCCATCTTAGTCCATTGTTATCTAAGATTTATACAACAGCCCTTGCACTTTACTCCGTCTTCAATTTTCTTTGGCATATTCGTAACGCTTATGCCAATACAGAGTGGTTCTTTGGATAAGAATCCAACCGGTCTCTCCATATTAACAACGTTAAAATGGTCAAAACTTTGATAGCCGGTGATTTAACTATCAAATGAAAACATGTCCGTGTACACACAACGATCTTATTTCCAAATGGAATTATCGATCAAATCATCCAACATATAAATATATATATTTATATATATTCATATTTCTTTATTTTCTCTGATTAGAAAAATATACGTTATCAACATTGGAAAACATTTCCAATCCTCATTCACACATCACTACCATTCCACAACTATTAGTCCCTAATTGTAAACTAGTAAGAGAACAATTCTCTAAGTATAAACCCCGAAGGCCGAGACCAACATCAGATCGATACTCAGAAAACTATTCAACTTACTAATCTCTAGTCAGTTTTTAATTTTGTTTAACTCTATTTGATTAACTCTTATTCGATTAATACTAACTGGTTAACTCTAACTGGTTAACTCAAACTGATTAACTCTAACTGATTAACTCAAACTGATTAACTCTAACTGGTTAACTCAAACTGATTAATTCTAACTGATTAACTCCAACTGGTTAACTCTAACTGATTAACTCTAACTGATTTACCCAAACTAATTAACTCTAACTGGTTAACTTGACTTACTTATATACTGGTTAACTCATTTTCATTAACTCTATTTATTTTTCCCAAATAAATATTCCTTTTATCACTTCACTTCTATTCATTAGATCCTCAATATAAATTGGTAAGTGAATAAATTTCTCAGTGTTAATCCCGAAGGCCGAAACCAACATCAGATCAACACTTTGAAATTTACTCAACTCAATCAACGTATAACAAGTTCTAATTACTCAAAAACCCATACCCTATTCTATTTACCCTTTTTAAATCGATTCTATTTATTTTCTAATAAATATTCCTTTTATAAAATCCTTCGATTTTATAAATATTTCATTTTCAATATAACTTTGATAATTTCCTTTTTAACATTCTAGTATTCCTTATGGTGTTTGAAACACCGTATAACTATGATTACTATCAACCAAGCACACATAATCATCACAGATTATATAACACATCACATATCACAATATATGAAACAGAACAGTATTTTATATATTGAGGAACCCATTGGGGTCCCTCCAACCTGTTCCCCTGCATCACAGATGTTAAACCATATAATTAACATCAACTTCATTTCAATATGAAATGTTCTGAAAATCAACGTCAATATATATATATATATATAACGGTTTATATATATACACATAATTTCAACTAACTGACTAGCAGTTCAAACAACCAAATCAACATACAACAGTTAACAGATGATTAACAGTTCTAAAAATACAACATGAAAATATAAACTGTTCAGAGTTGGTGAGTTTTACTCACTTTGGCAGTTCATCGTTAAAGAACAATAAACTGTTGTTTGATCTGAATCAAACAGTTTATTTCGCCATAAATTCATACGAGCCCCAATCCACTTCCAGTCAGCTTCATTGTGAAGCTCTCGTCCATACGGTCCCAACGAAACTTACGGTTTGTCAATCTGATATCGTAAGTAGAAGTTATGATGTTTTAAAGTTAATACAATATTAAATTTATATTAAACTTAAGTTGATTAAAATAATCGGGCCTTAACCTTATTACTCCGGCCCAACCAAAATCAGGTCCGCTTCCCCTTTTGGTAAAATTCCAGCCCAATACCAAGTTGCAAAGCCCATCAAGACCCGCAAGCCAAACCTATTTCCTTATTGTAAGAATTTGGGCTCACTTTAAAATAAAGCCCAAACCTCCATTTTATATTACCAGGCCCGTTCCCACTCACAGCCCACCGAAATGTTTTCATGAGATTCAACCCACGAAATCTTGCGCCTCTACAGTAAACCGAATACCCCACTTCGCTCAAGCATTCCACAGTTCACAACTTTCCGCCAAACAGGATATTTCTTCCTCTTCCTTTCTTACGTCCTACACCCTTCTATTCCAGTATATTCTTCAAACTGAAAGCTTCCAGTATGCTACTTCCTCCTTGATAATACACAACACAGCATATCTTTACACTATATACTTCACCAAATTCATGTTTGAACACCCCTCTCCCAATACACAGTTCGATCCAAACCTTCCACAAATCCAACAAAAACTTCACCAGATAATTTCTAATAACCTTCTTTCCCCACTCGGCCACACATCATCTCTCATCACCCTGGTCAACCGAGACACCCACGCCCATCTCCTGACAATCGCCACCTATAACGCCTGACCCCGGTATGCCACTGCGTAGACAAACTTTGGCCTTTCCCCTTCACCAACGATCACACCCTTACTCAAAAATCCAGCAACGCTCCTGCCATCACGAGTTTGACAGCTCCGACGCCATCAGTCATAGTTCGAGCGAGCCCCTTTGAATCGTGAGCTCAGCTTCCGTTCGTGAAAAGAACGAACCCTTTTCCCATAAAACCCATTTCGTTCAACCATACCAAACTGTCGCCTCACGCCACTACAACCGGCCGGACCGCCACCTATCGATAGTCCTCCTCCACGCCTTCCTTCGATGTTCACAACTCCTCATCCGAATCAACTCGAGGCTTCGATTTCAGTATTTTTATTTGATTTATTTTGATTTTAGGAATATTGGTTTTCACGTTTTGGGGATAAAAGAAACCGGCGGCTCCTTTGTTTGCTTGTGGAAGAACGATAGAAATTAGGTCATTAGAAATGTTAGGGGGTTATTTATAGCTTGGTAGTTGGTACAATTCCTTTGCTGTTAAGAAATGTACACTTATAGAAACACTTAGATGCTAAGTAACAGAAGGGTACAAAGTATATTATATTAATTGTGGACATGTCCGCGACAGGTAGCTTACAGGGTAGGATGTAGACAACACTTGTGTGATGGTTTCTTATGTATGAAGTCTCAGGGGGAGAAAAGAAAGCATAAGTCAGTATTGGTTTTATGTTGGTATGTCCAACTCCGACCACATTGGTCTGTACAACTATGTTCACACGGTGTTCACTTCTTGACTTGCCATGACACGATGGGTATTGAAGTCTTAGGGGGAGAAAAGAAAGCATAGGTCTGCATTACTTTTTATTTTGCTTTCCGGAAGAACAGGTATTTGCTTTATGTGGGAAAACATTTGTTAAATCATTAAATGTGGTAAGGATTAAAAAGGACTTTGTTTATTCATCGACTGCTACAGACAAAAATAAAAACACCGCCGTGATGAGCGAGGTGTCCCGACACTAGAAATATAATAATATCGGTAGATTAACTCATATTGTGAAACCCCAAAATGTTGATTACAGGGTGCAAAATACTCCAAATAAAAAGTTTCTTATTTAATTAATTAAAAATTTCAATACATTTCTAAAAATTAAATTATCACTAAGTCTCAAAAGAACCTCGTCTAAATTCACAACCGATATCTAGTTATATCGAATAAACCGTTACGGTCGATACACGATTTTATAGCGACTATTTTAAAATTTGATGTGGACACAAATCAAAATCTACACGACGAAATCCCGATTTTTCTCTTCCATTAGAAAAATATACTTCACCAGCTCCTAACGTTTCTTGTTTCACAGAAATCCGACTTAAAACGGCTTATGTATATCCAGTTGAAGTTCAAATCGCCAAATCACGAACTGCAGCGCCTTTTCGAGCTCGGTTTTAATTATAATATAATTATACGTTCTAACGTCGTCGATTAAATAATATATTCATTATTTAAATAAGTTAATTATTACACCGTCAAAAATCCGGGTCATTACATTCTTCCCCCCTTAAAATAATTTCATCCTCGAAATTGCTAAGCTAGAAGACGACCCTATCTACTGGGTAAATATATATCGGTTTACCCCTTAACTTCAGTTTCAACTGAACCAATTAATATTGACTAAAATATTAATTTATTCCGACTAACTAAAATTTCCAAAAATTCTGAAATTTTTTCTAACGACTTTAATTTCCGGAAAATTTCGCCATAACCTCCTTTGTACTGGTCGATACATCAAATCACAACTCGCCTCCCTAGGCCTTCTCCAACCCAAAAGAAAATCAAACAGCCAAACGGCTTACCAAATCGGCCCATAAAATCCAAACTCATATATAATATAAACTTGTACCTTTTTGTCGGGCATACCATTATATCCCTACCATTCGTTACCACTCCTGCATATAACAATGCATTACCAACTTGATCTCCAATCAGTTCATTCTCACAACCAAATCATTCGCTTATACCTAAGTCGAATTCTATTCCAACTCGAGTTCCATCCTCGATTTCAAACTCTTAACTTATTAGTCCAAGTTAATTCCAGGTTATTTACTAATCAAATCTAGTTTTGTTTAACTTAGCTCAAGTTAAATTCTACTTTATTTATTCCCATTTACCCATTTTAACTTCATAAGTTAAATTTAAATTCCCAAATTTTAAATTCCTGGGTTCATTTCAAATCAATTTGAAATCATTATACCAATTCAAAACATATGAATTTCTAAACCACTTGTTTTCTCAAAACATTTCAAAAAAAAAATCCTTGGTAGCAATCCGTCACTTGGAAACTCGAAAATGACACTGATGATGTGTACACCATCATCAGAATTATTTTCCAGTAATCAGGGTGAGTTCAATACTATATTTCTTTTAAAAAACCATTTTTAAACACATCCATTTTGAAACCAATTCAAAATCTCCTAGGAACTTAAAATTTCCTTATTTTAATTCCAATTCTGATTTAAATTTCAGATTTAATTCCTCTTATTTCATATACTTCACTTATATGAATCCTGCTTAGTTAATTATAACCATTTCACCTTTATAATCTTATTCGATTATACTAACAACCAATACAACCAATTATACTATGTTAATTTCAAAACATATCATGTTGGTTCATCGTATTCGAGTGTTTAGAAACCCCTATCGATATTGTGGTGCCCCACTATCGACCAGAATTCATAAACCACTCAACCAATAAAGCTCCACAATATAAAACCAATTTTTATATTAAATAACAAATACGTTCACTCATTTATATACACTCAAACTCAATCTAGGGTATTGCTAACCCCATCTATACTGAGTCACGCCACAGAGCCAAGGTACTAACTTAACCTTAAGCTCTGATACTGTAACGACCCGAATTTTGCCCGACCCCAATCGATCGCAAGATCGATTAAAACCGTTCAAAACCCGCGTACGTTAACTTTGGGCATACAACACATCCGAACAAAAACACAGACTTTTATAACATCAATAATAAATGTTACATCAGAGTACAGAATATATCAGAGTACATCAATAAATAATACAGCGGAAGATACATTTACAATAAATTAAATACATTGCAGCAGAACTAATCTCAGCGGAAGGCCATCAGTAACTGGATCCAGCTTCAGTCTTCAATCCAGGATCCTGCTTATCTATATCAGCAAAAAGCTACTCAACTGCCCGTGTGGAAAGAGGGCACCCGAGTTTGCAAAGTGAAACAAACTACAGGTCAGTCGTGGGACTGGTGTGAGAATTCTATACTTAACTTAACTTATCTAATAAGTAAGCTAATCACAGGACCACGCCGCTAACGCGGAACGGGTTTACTCCATTGGATTGCCAGTGCATAATTAAAGTAAATCGTCAAATAACGTAATGCTTTTTAGAAAAATGAAACCATTATAAGACCCAGGTCCCATCACACAATGCAACGCACACCAGAGGATAGGGTTTTACCTTATAATGGTCAAAAGATGCTTGATACGTAAAAACGATATTATTATTAGTGTGTATATAATTTAAAAACAATTTCAATCATAAATATCAATCATAGACGGCATAGTACCCCATCCTACTATGTCGCCATACTAGTTCTACAACCAAAACCGCAAGGTCGTATTGGAAGTTGGATTTCCATCATGAGTCGAGGCTAGGGGCAAGCTCCTCTCCGATTCGAGACACTCTAGCAAATGCCTCAGGATCCCCCGCAGTGAACCCTTGGATGCGGTAGGGCTGGTCCCCGCCTATCGGCAGTGGATTGGTTATGCCTGAACACACGCTTCCCACCTATAATATGACCACTACCGGCCTATAAAAATCCGAGGCGCCTCAAAATCCATCATCCACATAAGTAAAATGTCAGGGCTGGTAGGTCACTGACACCACTCTAGCTAGAAAGAAACGTGTGCACTCCCTACGGTCCATATCCCGTTTTTGACTCATACCGGGGTGTGAGGCTCGCGAAGTCACGATATACACAAAGCTATGCCGTAATAGGCTATGCTTTGATCATTCCACAAGGCCCTGCTTTTCAACAAAAGCCTTGATCAATTTGCATCTTGGCGTGCCACATTATCAGACCCTACCATATTATTGATCATCTACCAATATATATATATATATAACCTCTAAGCTCATACGACTTAGAGAAGGGTGATAAGTAAAGAATAAATTCTTCACCACCAAACAGAAATATATAATCAGTAGCGTTCAACAAATACAGTAGAAAGGAATACAATGTCAGACACGCAATCCATTTACAAGTCCGCTCTGGGTCTGAGCGAAACATCATGTCCGTCGATCTCCCAATGCGTTTGGACGATCATTACCAAATACCTTGCCTTGGAAGGCCAATCCCAATTCAAGATACCAGTCATCATCATCCCAACGATGTGAAAACCTTTGGTCTTCAATCACCGTCTTCGTCTTCGACTCTTGATCGTCGTGATGATTATTCAGAATGGGTTAAACCCGGTCTTTTTGAATAACTTGCGTAATTTGGGATTAAAAACAAATATTGGAAAATCACACATTTCGTCACATCCCAACTCAGAATATTCTTTTAATAAGATATTCGTTTTAGAAGATTCTCATTAATTTTATCAAAGATAAATATTTAAAATAAAATCTATAAATCAATTTCTAAAAATATGGAATTCCACAGAAATCCAATCAATACATAATCGATATAGATTTCTGTATCAGACTAATAATATAAATGGAATAACGGCAAAGCCTCTCAAATTCCATATATAATATCGGTCTTCTTTTACAGAAGCCCATTTTTTTTTGATGCAAAAAGGTAGTGAATCGCTAGATTCACGCCTTCATTCATTCATTAAACATAAAACAAGTACAACGTGTTCAGCATGCGTAGTACAAACTACAAGTTACAAATATTTACATAAATATGTACAACCAAAATACATGCACGCAGGCATGTTTACATAGTGCCCAAAAAATATATATATGAAACAACTACAAAGCAGCATGCGAACCCAGTAAAATGATGCGTGGCATCATCAAGCTCTGCTACCACGAGCCCTATCCATCACTCGAGCGCCGATTGTGTCTACAACTTGATCTCCTCCTTGCCTGACCAAAGAGAAACAAAATTAAGGATGCGAAAAATAACTGAGTTGGGCCGTTTCATTTTGCATTTAAACTTTCGTGAGTTGCGTTCATGCCAGAGGATCCAAACATAAGCAAAGTTCAAAAGGGCAAACATATGGCGCATGTCAGTGTCAGGTAATGTAATAATAGTGCTATGCCAGAAAAGAAATTGATCACTGATGAAGTGAGACCAGTCTAAGCAGATATTAAGGCTAACTAAACACTTCGTCCACACGTAAAAGGCGAAATCACAATCAACAAAAAGATGCTGGTAATCCTCGTCGTCGTCAGTGCAAAAAACACATCCCCCAGTAACATGAACACCTTTTTGCCGTAATCTGTTCACTGTATTGAGCTTGTTGTGCATGGTCATCCATATATGAATCTTGACCTTAGCGGGGACAGCCTTAAAACTCCACATTCTCACGAATCCATCATATTTTCTTCCTGCGAAGTTCATCAACTTATAAAGTGCGCTCACGCGAAAGTTATTTCCACCAATCTTCCATACAAATTCATCCTCCTCATTACTATGAAGATGTACATCTTCTAACAAACGAATCAGACCACATAGCTGAAGCAAAGCATTACCAGCCACAATGCGACAGAAGGACAGGTTCCATTTAAAACTGGCAGAATTCGCATTAAACATTGTACAGACTGAAGCACTTTTGTTGCATGCAATAGCAAACAGATCGGCAAATTCATCACGCAAAGGGATAGGGAGCAACCAACAGTCATACCAGAAAGAGATGCTGCGGCCGTTTTTAACTACAATCTCAGTCCCAATCTTCATCCAGTGAACGTTTGCCATAACACCACGCCAGAATATCGAGCAATGAGAAATGTCTGCATTCCAATCAAAGCTACCACCATAGCAAGTGTTTAAGATCCACTCCTTCCAGAGAGCTTTCTTTTCACTAAGCATAATCCACAGCCATTTACAAAGCAATGCAGAGTTCATGTTTTTCAAGTTGATGACTCCCAAACCTCCTTGATCTTTGGACTTGCACACCTGGTCCCACGACACTAGACAGCAAGCTTTACGCGTGTCCTTCGTACCAGTCCAAAAAAAGTTCCGACGAACAGCGTCAATCTTCTGAACTACCCAACCTGGACACGAATAAAAAGAGAGCCAGTACAAAGGGATAGCCGACAGAACAGAGTTCACCAGCACCAGACGTCCAGCCTTTGATAGACAATTTCCTTTCCACCTCGCTAATCGCCTGTCAACTTTATCAATCACATATTGCCAATCACTCTTCATCAGTCTTTTTGGACGGATGTAGGCTCCAAGGTATTTGAGGGGGAAAGAATCCTCCATGCAGTTGAGCATTTCAGCACATTTCCTGTTCACGTCAACGCTACAGCCCAAAGTGTAAACACTGCTCTTATGAAAATTAATCTTTAAGCCAGATAAACTTTCAAAAGCATAAAGCAAAAATTTTAAAGAGGCAATAAACTTGCAATCAGGGTTGCAAAAAATAATGGTATCATCAGCATATTGTAGTGAATTAATACCCCCAATGATGTGATCTCGCCCAAAGCTTTGAATAATATCATTAGCACTTGCCACCTGAAGGATCCGACAAAAGACATCGGCAGCCAAGTCAAAGAGGAGTGGGGAAAGTGGGTCACCCTGGCGCAGCCCTCGCTTGGATACAATAGTTTTGCCAGCCACTCCATTCACACAAATATTGGATCTGCTTGATGTTAAAATGCAATGAATCCAGTTTAGCCATCTACACGGAAAGCCTCTCGCGCTAAGAAGATCCATGATGAACCTCCAGTCAACTGTGTCAAAGGCCTTAGCGAAGTCCAGCTTCAGGATTGCGCAAGGCACATTATGTCTATCACTATGGGAGATAACTTCCTGGACAAGTACCGCTCCATCAAGAATGAATCTTCCCTTAATAAATGCTGTCTGCGAAACATCAATCAGGTCATCCATCTTCGCTTTCAGTCTGTTTGCGAGAACCTTAGTGATCAATTTGAAGCTACTGTTCAAAAGACTAATAGGTCGAAAATCCGCAGCAGAGACATTTCCTCCTCTCTTAGGGATCAAAACTACATTAGCGTACCCCAACATATCCAGTCTCAAGGAACCAGAATGAAATTCATTGAATATGTTGATAACATCATGTTTAATCACATCCCAATATTTCTTATAAAAAAAATTTGGAAAACCATTAGGGCCAGGGGCTTTATCACCAGGCATTTCGTTTAAAGCCACGACGATTTCCTCTTCCGAGAACTCAGTATCAATGCCACTAAGATCAACAGTACAGCATCTTCCAATCAACATTCACACGATTCTCAATTCGTTCACCAAAGATTCCCTTATAAAATTCGGTGAAAACTTCTTCTATCCTTTGATGATCACAAATTTCAACTCCGTCTTTCCAAATGCTACATATTGTGTTAGTACGCCGTCTACCGTTTGCAACTTTGTGAAAATAACTTGTGTTACTATCACCAAGCTTAAGCCACTGAGTTCTCGACCTCTGTTTCCAAAAAATCTCTTCCTGGTCAATCACCGTTAGAAGCTCCTTTTCTTTAGTTTTTAACAAGGCTTGCTCAGCATCACTTAGATTACGCCCTTCCTCAAGCACATTAAGCTCCATAATCTCAGATTCAAGTCTCTGCTTCTTAACTCTGATGTTCCCAAAGACTTCTCGATTCCATTTAGCTAAAAATTTACGCAGTAGTCTCATTTTCCTACAAAAATTGTTAGCTGCATCCCCAAAGCTGCGAAATTCTACCCACTTCTGGCGCAACATCGCATCAAAATTTGGCTCAATGCACCACATATTCTCGAACTTAAAAAAAGATTTCCTTCTATGATCGATGTTAGTATTTAGAATAACAGGGCAGTGATCAGAAATAAGGGAAGTAAGACCTCTTTGAAGAGTCAGGGGGTGCAAGTCATCAAAAGCAGTATTAATGAAGAAACGATCGAGGCGAACTAAAGTAGGAGGGGTCCTACCGTCAGTCCACGTATATTTTCTATTAGTCATGGGTAGGTCAATAAGGCCATAGTTACCAACAAAGTCACTAAAATCGTTCATGTCGCCCAAGCCAGCGTTTTTCACTACATTACGTTCAGACATAAATCTTGTAACGTTAAAGTCACCGCCAATTACCCAGGGACCATACATGAGCTTATAAAAATCCAAACCCTCAGCCCATAAAGTCATTCTTTCACGTCTTGTATTGGGTCCATAAACATTAGAAAAGAAGTAAAGTACATTTGTAGATTTACATTCAAGGGCCAAATGCAGACAGTAGGTTTGTTTAATTTCTTGCTTAATCAACCAAGAATTACTACTCCAACCAGTACAAATGCCACCCGAGGTTCCCACAGCAGGTATAAAAGCCCATTCATCAATAACACCCCACCCCAGACATTTAAAAATAAATGGATCAGGGTTCTCAAGCTTAGTCTCTTGAAGCATAATGATGTCGGGTTTTACAGACTTGAGATAATTCTTAACCCTAAGACACTTATCAAAAGTTCCTAGGCCTCTAACATTCCAAGTGACAATTATCATGATGAACCATTAGCCATCTCATTTTCTTTGTTCTTGATATCACTTATCACATCATCATTCAACACAAAACCAGATTTACTTGCAATATCATGAAGTTGATCACTAGACAGAGTATTAAGTATAGCAGGAACAAAAATGCTACCTGCCAATGGATGACCCATCCCCCTTGCACTGCGACGTAGCATGACCACTCCATGATTCATTGCACGCTTGCCTTTACCACTTGTAGCCGAGCATTCCCCTGAGCTGGTTGGGGCCAGCGCCAAATCTCCAGCCAAATTTAGATCTTGTGATTCGTTGTCCATGACTTGTTCCTCCACCGCCTCCCTGGCACCTTGCATGTTGCCTCCCTCCCCGAAATCTCGCAAGCCTACTCCATCATTTTCATTGACAGCGATGATCTCCCTGGAGTTTGCACCCACTCCCACAATGTTGCCAACACCATCAACCTCCACTGCCACCCCATCATCAAATCGAACCACATAGTTGTCATTATTCCTCCTTGCGTAAACATCCCCTTCTCCTTCATTAGCCGAATCTCCCACCGAGGCAATAACTTCCTCCACATGCATTTTGGCTCCCCCATCCTTGCTACTCAAAACTTTAAGCCTCCCGTCGCCATCGGTTGCAAACATCCTTTGCTTGAAAAGAGGGACATTGATTTTTGGCGGTGAGTCCTCCTCACATCTTTCAATCTGCACTACATGAGAAAAACCCTCAATTGGAATTGCCACTGAATCCGGCAATGGGGTGCCCACCTCCTTCGTAAATTTGGCTCGTAAACAAGTATAATCCGCATCATGAATTGCGCCATATTGGACCCCCTCCACATCTCCATAATCTTCCAGAGCTGCTTGGAGGACATCAAGTTTACGACATACTAGCGGGGCATTTTTCAAGCGGATCCAAAAGGTTTCCTTCTCCCTCGAGACACTGCCGAAACGCGAGCTCCACCTCCTCAGGTTAATTCTCCCAATGGTAAAATTGAAGTTATATTGGAAGTTTACTGTCAGCAGATGCTGTGGGAACCGAACAACAAAGACATCTCCCATTCGCTTGACGTTCCAGTCCCAGGATGGGGCACGGCGACCATATCTGACCTTCAAAATCTCCTCAATCTGCCGTATAGAGAAAGATCCACTCACAATGGAGATGATTACCATCGATCGAGCCCAATCAAAAGAATTTTGGTAGCGATTAGCAGAAATTTGTTTTCGGGATCTTTCTGCCATTTTTGGGGGTGGAGAACGAATAGATTTGCAATTGAAACCCTTATGCCCTGTTTTATGACATTTAAAACAAATAACTGGATTTCGACATGATCGCGCCCAGTGATCTGTCGATCCACATCTGAAGCAGCCATTTTTTGATTTGATGTTATTGAGATTTTCATTATAGCTGTGGAGAATGCGAGGAGACGGTTTTGACAAAGGCCTTTTATTGTTTAAAAAAATCGGATCTGGATTTCGCTTTACAGCTGGCCTGAGCAGAATATCCTTAAAAGATGGATTAGCATAAACGTTTTTAATGTTATCATCTTGGTCAACGTGTAAAGAAGAGATTTGTGAGGAGAAAGACGATTTGTGTACAGAAGCCCATTTCGATTATTACCAATCGAATTTCCACTAAATTCCAATTTAATATATTAGTTGAAAAACTTGATTTATAGAAAATGTCTTTTTAAATATATAAAATAGATTCATAAGTTCCAAATAATAATTTCAATGTAAATTGGATTAAAGGACAAATGTCGTTAAAACATCGTCCACGATAAATCCACTTCACATCTCACTTTATTTCATATCACCAAATATAATTGCAAATGCTAGTAACCCTTTAAAAACATATTTTAAAATAATCATAAAAATATTCTTTATATAAAAGATTCTAAATGAGATGTATTCTTTATTTTACAAATCTTTATCTTTTACAAATATTCTTTGTTTAACATATAGTTGATTAAAAATATATTACGAAAAATATATGCACTTTATATAAAAAGGATTTCTAATGTAAAAATAGTCTTATTTAAAAGAACACTTGAATCGAAATGCGACTCAAACATTTACCATATAATTTGGATTATATGGATTTCACACACATCATATATATGACAATAACAGTATAATCATCAAGTCATCCATTACATCCAAAGTGTAATTTCCACTGTGTAAGCGTTAAAATTAAATAATAACGCTCATCACAGCCTGTCGATCTAACGATCAACATACAACTAAATATTGGGATTAGTGTATGTAAATTTTCATCCCAACACCCGTGTGGGGTTTTCAACCAACAGTAGTTCATAAAAATAAACAAATAATTGGTTAATGGATTTAACCAATTTCAGTTTTGCTAACAAGTTGATGATAATAATCAAACATGTCATTTATTCCTAATGTCGAATAAAAAATGTATTTTACTAAAATAATTTCCCTCTACATTCCTAATGTATGTATTTGACCGATAATATCATTCTTATTTTAGGATATAAATTCTAATATAGACTGTAAGTAAAAAGTGATTTTTATGTATTTGCCTATAAATTCAACTGTATGATATGCAATTTAAAATGGTTAGTATCATTGCATATAAATTTCATTGTTCATTATGCCAATAAAAATGATTATTCTATTTGCATAAAAGTTTAGTTTCAACCAAAAATGTATATAAGCGATATAGGCATTTTGTTGACAATTCTATTTCAACAAAGTGATTATAAAGTCGTAATTTTATTTTGTCAACAATTCTAGCTTAACAAAATAAAAAGCAGTGATTCATATTCTAAGCTCTTCTATTTTATTGCATATTAACTTGTCAATAAAAATACTACCTTTAATTCTACTATTTTTATTGCATATAGAATGTCAATAAAAATACTACCTTTTTATTTTCACCTTTTTATTGTATATAAAATGACAATAAAAATCTACCTCTTTAATTTTAACACTATTTCATTTTAACTAGTTGAAAATAAACGTGAAATCCTTTATTTCAATTCTAATCTTTATAACTAATTTAAGAATAAAATGGAATCTTTTATTTACATTGGAATCGTAAATAAAAAAGCAACCCGTTAATCTATTCTTTTATTTTCATCTAGAATACAAATAAATTATACCCTTTTTACTCCATGTATTTATTTACATTAAAAATGTAAATAAAGATATCACTATTAAATCCTTGTTTTATTTGCATCAAGAAATGCCAATAAAAATACAACTCTTTACTGAATGTAGAATGACAATAGAAATGTGGTTTTAAAATCTATTCTTAATATTTTAATCACTTTGGAAATAAAAACATAATTTCCAAATTCTAAACTTTTTATTGAAATTTAACTTATTAAATAAAATAACCTTACAATTAAAATGTAATATTAATTTCCTACCACTTTTGTTGTAAACAATTTTACCTTATAAATGCAAGTTTTAATATCTAATCTTTTTAATAAAAGAAAATTACAACAAAATGTAATCCTACATTTCTATTTCTCTAATGTGACAAAAAAAATTATAAACATAATCTTTTTCTAAAATGGTATTTCATGAAAAATGAAATTTTAAATGTCCTATCTTTTATTTGAACAAATTATCAATAAAAATATTAAATCTTTTCATTGTAACAATTTGTCAATAAAAACGTTATCTATTGAATCGCATCTTTTTATTGTAACTCTTTTGACAATAAAAGCAAATCTTTTTATTTAAAATATTACATGAAGATATAGCTTTTTTTTAAAAATAAAATCTTTAATGCCCATTCTTTTATTGTAATGATTTACAATAAAAATAATAACCTCTATTTCAGTTTCTTTTATTTACAAATAAAATGTAAATAAAAATGTGTGTACAAATTTTGTCCTTTTATTTACACATGTAGTGTACATCAAAAATATATAAAACAATTTTGTCTCTTTTCATTTACACATGGAAAGTAAATAAAAATATAATAAACAATTTTGCCTTTTTATTTACACATGGAAAGTAAATAAAAATATAATGAACAATTTTGTTTTGAAAGGTTTGTTTGCATTGTAAATGCAAAACAAAGAAAGCAAGTTTATTTTTACATTATAAAATATAAATAAAAAGGTAAATTTTATTCTCAAGTTATATTTACATTATGAAATGTAAATAAAAAGGTAAATGTTTATTTTCAAGTCATATTTACATTATAAAATGTAAAAAAAAAATTGTTTTCAAGTGATATTTACATTATAAAATATAAATAAATAAAAAGTAAGCTTTACTTTCAAGTTTTATTTGTGTTTTAAGAACACAAATAAAAATATAATTTTTTTTTTCTAACAATCTTTATTCTAACACTTTGTTCGCGTTAAGGGATGCAAACAAAGTATAATTCTCTTTTATTTTAAACATTCTGTTCGCATCGAGGAATGCAAACAAAATATAATCTTTTTATTCTTCTGTAATTTTGTTCGCATCGAGGGATGCAAACAAAATAAAATCTTTTTATTCTTTTGTAATTGAAAATTTGATCAACTCAAATCTAAACAAAGTTATGACATATAAATGGTGACAACCATATTCTTTTATTTTGAATTGACAAGTAAATCAATTCAAATCTAAACAAGGTTATAACATAGAATAAGTGACAATCACATGGATCTATACTGTTCAATACAAACACAGAATCATCCATTACCAATACCAAACAGATCTGAAACGTAATCATAGATATATTACATCGCAATTTTAATAATTTAATTTATTATTAATTTTAAATAAAGAATCTCACATTGATTTTTGTTGAAAATTTGACTGTCTCAGAATCAGTTCTGGTGTGCGCCATCGCGAAGCTCTCGGAAAGACGAGTCCAACGCAACAAACGGTTCGTAAAACGGACCTCGTGTGAAAGAGTTATGGATTTTTAAAGATTGGAAAATTAAAATATTAAAATAATTAAAGTAATAAAATTAAGAAGTTCGGACCTTCTTCTTCACGTGAAACAGCCGACGTCTTAACCCAAAGCCGCTCCTCCAAGGCTTCTGCACGCACCAAATCCGAGCCACCGACCTTCGATCAAATGTCACCACCACGACCGCCTTGCCAAGAGCCACCACCACCCTAAAACTCGTCGAACTCGGCCATCTCTAGGACCCGCAAACCACCAAAAACCGCAGCCCCTTCTCGGCCAAAATTCGCAAAATCCGTGAATCAAAACCCGATCTTAACCGTATAGATTTGTGGCTCTCTGAATTCTCTTCGATTTGGTATATCATACGTCGATTTTCGTTGAACGGATTGAGAGATATTAGCGTTTGAAATTGGGTAATTTCTGGCCTTTGGTTTTAGACATGGCGGCTGGCCAAATTAGGGTTAGGGTTTTCGGATTTAATAATATTTTAATATTAAATCTCTTTTTACGTGGTTTAAAGGTGAAAATCCGGACTTTCTCCGATTTTGGCCTGCTTACTGTCAATCTTAACGTTTTGAGGCCTTCTGAACGCGATGGGCTATGTCCCGGGCTCTAATTCCGATGTCTGTAACGTTTTTTTTCGGTTTTAATTTAAAATTACAATATTAAATAAATAATTTAATTTCTACCGTACATTTAAATATGCCGGGGCCACATACGACCTCAGAAAATTCTAAAAAAAATATTTTTAGCTTTCTTATGACGATACGAATCCAACAAAATTATTTTCGTCGAATTCTGAGACTGTTTGAAAAATGGCTATTTTTAAGGCGTTTAAATTTAGTGAAAATTAGGCTCACATCCCTATTTTCAAACTTAATTAAAGCCACGTCCACCCATACTTTTATTTATAAATCCGGTCCCTAAAATTAGATGCCGCTCAAAATTTTTGATCCCTTCGCCTGCTCCTCATGTCCCCTTCGCCTTTTTCAATTTCTGGCCAAAAAAAAAATGCGCTCATGCATAAAAAAAAATAAAAAAAAATCTAAAATCTGGAAATAATCCCAGGAGCCCACGCAAATCGAAAAAAAAAGTTGCATACATGTATGCAACTATTGCTGATAGTTGCATACATGTATGCAACTTTTTAAATACACATGCAAATAAAATCCGCAAGCCTGCTGAATAATTGCATACAAGTATGCTGTTATTCAGAATAGCTGCATACATGTATGCAGTAATGTGTTGAAGGCCGAAGGTGTGACAATATGTGCATACTTGAATGCATATTTTCTACATAACTGCATGCTCGTATGCACATATGCAAGCATGCGTGCTTTTCATGCGGAAACCGAATACATGCATGAAATCATGCATGTATTTCAGAAAATCTGCATACATGTATGCATATATGCTGCTCTATGATGCGGAATTGAAATAGATGCATACATGCATGCAACTATTTGAAATATGTGCATGTTTTCATGCATTTTACTGCATTTTTCGCTATTTTGTGTATTTTTTGACTTTGACGTGTTTGTTGATTGATTTTCCACCTGATTTTTTTGGCGTGAACATGTTTTATTTAATTATGAATTTACGTGATTTTTTTATATTTTTTTATATGTTTTTGAAAAATAGGGACCTAATTTACAATAAGTTTAGGACCGGATGTGAGCCTAATTTTGAAACTTAATAGGGACCTGTGACAAACGGACCCTTAAATTTAATTGTAAATAGTCAAAACACATTTTCCTTTTCCACGCTCACATATTAATTCGAAAAAATTCTGAAAATTGAAACCTAGCTATAATTTGACATTCCGGTTCCAACAAAAGTGGTTTCGTCGAAAACGGAGGTCGTTTGAAAAATGACTATTTTCAAGGCCAATATATTTAATATTAAAAATACATTTTTAAATAAATAATTCCCGAAACTCAAAATATATAAGTGTTTACTATTTTTCAATGCAGAAACGTCATTCCGAACTCAATGGAAGTGGTTTCGAGTCGAAATTCTTTCATATGTGAAAAGTAGCCTTTCGGGCCATATATATATATATAAATTCTACATCGACCTTTCTAAAAATTGTATTGGCCATAACTTTTGATTTCCGCTATGAAATTTCAATTTTTCAGATTCGTTAGAAAGATATTTTTAAATAGATTCTAATATTTTTGGTTTCACTAAAATCCGTTAAATTTTGCATCCTGTACGGTCAGTCAAAGTTCAAGTTTGACTTTTCAAACTACTGCGTTATTTCTAATTCCATTTATATTTAAATTAAATTTATTCGTTTTAACTTCGATAAAAATAAATTCTAGCCATTATTATTAATAATAAATTATATTATAACCTCAAAATTCATTAAAATTTTCTAAAATAAATTTTTTAAATTGGTTTAGAATTTGCGGGTTGTTACAATCTCCCCCACTTGAGATCTTTACGTCCTCGAAAAGGGAATGAAGCTAAAGTTGTTTATTTAACTAATTTAATTAATTTTCATTAATTGTTTAATAATTTATTAGTTGAATTCATATTCACACAACACAATCATCAATCAATTAGTTGATTAAATTTTCAAAAATATAACTTTTATATATACAAAATCATATTTTCTAAAATCAAATTATATATAATAACAAGTACGCTAATTATGAATTCTTCTTCACTCTGACTCATTCTAGGGCATTGCTAACCCCATCTTTAACGAGTATTCTCATTCTAGGATACTGCTGATCCTATCTCTAATGAGTATTCCTATTGGATATTACTAATCCAACCTCTGATGAGTCTTCTGTTTAATTCTAATGAATTGTACCCCAAAGTTTTGAGCTAACCTGAGCTCTGATACCAGTTGTAACGACCCGAATTTTGCCCGACCCCAATCGTTCGCAAGATCGATTAAAACCGTTCAAAACCCGTGTACGTTAACTTTGGGCATACACTTAACTTAGCTTATCTAATAAGTAAGCTAATCACAGGACCACGCCGCTAACGCGGAACGGGTTTACTCCATTGGATTGCCAGTGCATAATTAAAGTAAATCGTCAAATAACGTAATGCTTTTTAGAAAAATGAAACCATTATAAGACCCAGGTCCCATCACACAATGCAACGCACACCAGAGGATAGGGTTTTACCTTATAATGGTCAAAAGATGCTTGATACGTAAAAACGATATTATTATTAGTGTGTATATAATTTAAAAACAATTTCAATCATAAATATCAATCATAGACGGCATAGTACCCCATCCTACTATGTCGCCATACTAGTTCTACAACCAAAACCGCAAGGTCGTATTGGAAGTTGGATTTCCATCATGAGTCGAGGCTAGGGGCAAGCTCCTCTCCGATTCGAGACACTCTAGCAAATGCCTCAGGATCCCCCGCAGTGAACCCTTGGATGCGGTAGGGCCGGTCCCCGCCTATCGGCAGTGGATTGGTTATGCTTGAACACACGCTTCCCGGTTCCTTTGAACCTATAATATGACCACTATCGGCCTATAAAAATCCGAGGCACCTCAAAATCCATCATCCACATAAGTAAAATGTCAGGGCTGGTAGGTCACTGACACCACTCTAGCTAGAAAGAAACGTGTGCACTCCCTACGGTCCATATCCCGTTTTTGACTCATACCGGGGTGTGAGGCTCGCGAAGTCACGATATACACAAAGCTATGTCGTAATAGGCTATGCTTTGTTCATTCCACAAGGCCCTGCTTTTCAACAAAAGCCTTGATCAATTTGCATCTTGGCGTGCCACATTGTCAGACCCTACCATATTATTGATCATCTACCAATATATATATATATATAACCTCTAAGCTCATACGACTTAGAGAAGGGTGATAAGTAAAGAATAAATTCTTCACCACCAAACAGAAATATATAATCAGTAGCGTTCAACAAATACAGTAGAAAGGAATACAATGTCAGACACGCAATCCATTTACAAGTCCGCTCTGGGTCTGAGCGAAACATCGTGTCCGTCGGTCTCCCAATGCGTTTGGACGATCATTACCAAATACCTTGCCTTGGAAGGCCAATCCCAATTCAAGATACCAGTCATCATCATCCCAATGATGTGAAAACCTTTGGTCTTCAATCACCGTCTTCGTCTTCGACTCTTGATCGTCGTGATGATTATTCAGAATGGGTTAAACCCGGTCTTTCTGAATAACTTGCGTAATTTGGGATTAAAAACAAATATTGGAAAATCACAAATTTCGTCACATCCCAACTCAGAATATTCTTTTAATAAGATATTCATTTTAGACGATTCTCATTAATTTTATCAAAGATAAATATTTAAAATAAAATCTATAAATCAATTTCTAAAAATATGGAATTCCATAGAAATCCAATCAATACATAATCGATATAGATTTCTGTATCAGACTAATAATATAAATGGAATAACGGCAAAGCCTCTCAAATTCCATATATAATATCGGTCTTCTTTTACAGAAGCCTATTTCGATTATTACCAATCGAATTTCCACTAAATTCCAATTTAATATATTAGTTGAAAAACTTGATTTATAGAAAATGTCTTTTTAAATCTATAAAATAGATTCATAAGTTCCAAATAATAATTTCAATGTAAATTGGATTAAAGGACAAATGTCGTTTAAACATCGTCCACGATAAATCCACTTCACATCTCACTTTATTTCATATCACCAAATATAATTGCAAATGCTAGTAACCCTTTAAAAACATATTTTAAAATAATCATAAAAATATTCTTTATATAAAAGATTCTAAATGAGAAGTATTCTTTATTTTACAAATCTTTATCTTTTACAAATATTCTTTGTTTAACATATAGTTGATTAAAAATATATTACGAAAAATATATGCACTTTATATAAAAAGGATTTCTAATGTAAAAATAGTCTTATTTAAAAGAACACTTGAATCGAAATGCGACTCAAACATTTACCATATAATTTGGATTATATGGATTTCACACACATCATATATATGACAATAACAGTATAATCATCAAGTCATCCATTACATCCAAAGTGTAATTTCCACTGTGTAAGCGTTAAAATTAAATAATAACGCTCATCACAGCCTGTCGATCTAACGATCAACATACAACTAAATATTGGGATTAGTGTATGTAAATTTTCATCCCAACACCCGTGTGGGGTTTTCAACCAACAGTAGTTCATAAAAATAAACAAATAATTGGTTAATGGATTTAACCAATTTCAGTTTTGCTAACAAGTTGATGATAATAATCAAACATGTCATTTATTCCTAATGTCGAATAAAAAATGTATTTTACTGAAATAATTTCCCTCTACATTCCTAATGTATGTATTTGACCGATAATATCATTCTTATTTTAGGATATAAATTCTAATATAGACTGCAAGTAAAAAGTGATTTTTATGTATTTGCCTATAAATTCAACTGTATGATATGCAATTTAAAATGGATAGTATCATTGCATATAAATTTCATTGTTCATTATGCCAATAAAAATGATTATTCTATTTGCATAAAAGTTTAGTTTCAACCAAAAATGTATATAAGCGATATAGGCATTTTGTTGACAATTATATTTCAACAAAGTGATTATAAAGTCGTAATTTTATTTTGTCAACAATTCTAGCTTAACAAAATAAAAAGCAGTGATTCATATTCTAAGCTCTTCTATTTTATTGCATATTAACATGTCAATAAAAATACTACCTTTAATTCTACTATTTTTATTGCATATAGAATGTCAATAAAAATACTACCTTTTTATTTTCACCTTTTTATTGTATATAAAATGACAATAAAAATTTACCTCTTTAATTTTAACACTATTTCATTTTAACTAGTTGAAAATAAAGGTGAAATCCTTTATTTCAATTCTAATCTTTATAACTAATTTAAGAATAAAATGGAATCTTTTATTTACATTGGAATCGTAAATAAAAATGCAACCCGTTAATCTATTCTTTTATTTTCATCTAGAATGCAAATAAATTATACCCTTTTTACTCCATGTATTTATTTACATTAAAAATGTAAATAAAGATATCACTATTAAATCCTTGTTTTATTTGCATCAAGAAATGCCAATAAAAATACAACTCTTTACTGAATGTAGAATGACAATAGAAATGAGGTTTTAAAATCTATTCTTTATATTTTAATCACTTTGGAAATAAAAACATAATTTCCAAATTCTAAACTTTTTATTGAAATCTAACTTATTAAATAAAATAACCTTACAATTAAAATGTAATATTAATTTCCTACCACTTTTGTTGTAAACAATTTTACCTTATAAATGCAAGTTTTAATATCTAATCTTTTTAATAAAAGAAAATTACAACAAAATGTAATCCTACATTTCTGTTTCTCTAATGTGACAAAAAAAAATTGTAAACATAATCTTTTTCTAAAATGGTATTTCATGAAAAATGAAATTTTAAATGTCCTATCTTTTATTTGAACAAATTATCAATAAAAATATTAAATCTTTTCATTGTAACAATTTGTCAATAAAAACGTTATCTATTGAATCACATCTTTTTATTGTAACTCTTTTGACAATAAAAGCAAATCTTTTTATTTAAAATATTACATGAAGATATAGCATTTTAAAAAAATAAAATCTTTAATGCCCATTCTTTTATTGTAATGATTTACAATAAAAATAATAACCTCTATTTCAGTTTCTTTTATTTACAAATAAAATGTAAATAAAAATGTGTGTACAAATTTTGTTCTTTTATTTACACATGTAGTGTACATCAAAAATATATAAAACAATTTTGTCTCTTTTCATTTACACATGGAAAGTAAATAAAAATATAATAAACAATTTTGCCTTTTTATTTACACATGGAAAGTAAATAAAAATATAACGAACAATTTTGTTTTGAAAGGTTTGTTTGCATTGTAAATGCAAAACAAAGAAAGCAAGTTTATTTTTACATTATAAAATATAAATAAAAAGGTAAATTTTATTCTCAAGTTATATTTACATTATGAAATGTAAATAAAAAGGTAAATGTTTAGTTTCAAGTCATATTTACATTATAAAATGTAAAAAAAAAGTTTTGTTTTCAAGTGATATTTACATTATAAAATATAAATAAAAAAAAGTAAGTTTTACTTTCAAGTTTTATTTGTGTTTTAAGAACACAAATAAAAATATAATTTTTTTTCTAACAATCTTTATTCTAACACTTTGTTCGCGTTAAGGGATGTAAACAAAGTATAATTCTCTTTTATTTTAAACATTCTGTTCGCATCGAGGAATGTAAACAAAATATAATCTTTTTATTCTTCTGTAATTTTGTTCGCATCGAGGGATGCAAACAAAATAAAATCTTTTTATTCTTTTGTAATTGAAAATTTGATCAACTCAAATCTAAACAAAGTGATGACATATAAATGGTGACAACCATATTCTTTTATTTTGAATTGACAAGTAAATCAATTCAAATCTAAACAAGGTTATAACATAGAATAAGTGACAATCACATGGATCTATACTATTCAATACAAACACAGAATCATCCATTACCAATACCAAACATATATGAAACGTAATCATAGATATATTACATCGCAATTTAAATAATTTAATTTATTATTAATTTTAAATAAAGAATCTCACATTGATTTTTGCTGAAAATTTGACTGTCTCAGAATCAGTTCTGGTCTGCGCCATCGCGAAGCTCTCGGAAAGACGAGTCCAACGCAACAAACGGTTCGTAAAACGGACCTCGTGTGAAAGAGTTATGGATTTTTAAATATTGGAAAATTAAAATATTAAAATAATTAAAGTAATAAAATAAAGAAGTTCGGACCTTCTTCTTCACGTGAAACGACCGACGTCTTAACCCAAAGCCGCTCCTCCAAGGCTTCTGCACGCACCAAATCCGAGCCACCGACCTCCGATCAAATGTCACCACCACGACCGCCTTGCCAAGAGCCACCACCACCCTAAAACTCGTCGAACTCGGCCATCTCTAGGACCCGCAAACCACCAAAAACCGCAGCCCCTTCTCGGTCAAAATTCGCAAAATCCGTGAATCAAAACCCGATCTTGACCGTATAGATTTGTAGCTCTCTGAATTCTCTTCGATTTGGTATATCATACGTCGATTTTCGTTGAACGGATTGAGAGATATTAGCGTTTGAAATTGGGTAATTTCTGTCCTTCGGTTTTAGACATGGCGGCTGGCCAAATTATGGATAGGGTTTTCGGATTTAATAATATTTTAATATTAAATCTCTTTTTACGTGGTTTAAAGGTGAAAATCCGGACTTTCTCCGATTTGGGCCTGCTTACTGTCGATCTTAACATTTTGAGGCCTTCTGAACGCGATGGGCTATGTCCCGGGCTCTAATTCCGATGTCTGTAACGTTTTTTTTCGGTTTTAATCTAAAAATACAATATTAAATAAATAATTTAATTTCTACCGTACATTTAAATACGCCGGGGCCACATACGACCTCAGAAAATTCTAAAAAAAAAATATTTTTAGCTTTCTTATGACGATACGAATCCAACAAAATTATTATTTTTGAATTCTGAGACTGTTTGAAAAATGACTATTTTTAAGGCGTTTAAATTTAACTGTAAATAGTCAAAACACATTTTCCTTTGCCACGCTCACATATTAATTCGACAAAATTCTGAAAATTGAAACCTAGCTATAATTTGACATTCCGGTTCCAACAAAAGTGGTTTCGTCGAAAACGGAGGTCGTTTGAAAAATGACTATTTTCAAGGCCAATATATTTAATATTAAAAATACATTTTTAAATAAATAATTCCCGAAACTCAAAATATATAAGTGTTTACTATTTCTCAATGCAGAAACGTCATTCCGAACTCAATGGAAGTGGTTTCGAGTCAAAATTCCTTCATATGTGAAAAGTAGCCTTTCGGGCCATATATATATAAATTCTACAACGACCTTTCTAAAAATTGAATTGGCCATAACTTTTGATTTCCGCTATGAAATTTCAATTTTTCAGATTCTTTAGAAAGATATTTTTAAATAGATTCTAATATTTTTTGTTTCACTAAAATTCGTTAAATTTTGCATCCTGTACGGTCAGTCAAAGTTCAAGTTTGACTTTTCAAACTACTGCGTTATTTCTAATTCCATTTATATTTAAATTAAATTTATTCGTTTTAACTTCGATAAAAATAAATTCTAGCCATTACTATTAATAATAAATTATATTATAACCTCAAAATTCATTAAAATTTTCTAAAATAAAATTTTTAAATTGGTTCAGAATTTGCGGGTTGTTACAGATACCAACTGTAATGACCCGGGTTTTCGACGATCTTGGTTATCCGATATACAACACATATCGAACATCCAAGGATCGAAAATAACCATATAGTTAATGAAAGAAGTTAGAGGGTGAGGAAAGATAAGATAGAACTTATAGAATAGAAGAAGAACATCATCATCAGAGTAAACACGAATCTCACAGCGGAACGAATAAATTATAACATAACTTTTGAAATAAAAACAGTTATGTATACAATAGCACTTATCAGAGTACAACACTTACAACAACAGCGGAAATAATAATAGCTATAGAATCTTGAAGCCCCCTGCTCCAAGCTCTCCAAGTATCTGTAAATTCCTGACTACTTGACTGCCTATACAAAATTGGGCACCCAAGAGTTTAGGGAAAACAACACAAAATAAACTCCGGATCAGTCATGGGACTGGTATGAGTAAAACAGTTTAAAACAGCTTGAACAAGTAAACGATATCTCATAAGACCACGCCGTATAACGGAATGGGTTTTTCCCTTATGAGAATCCAAACATCTTTATATCAAAAACCGTTGATATTATAATAATGTCTATCAACACACAATATAATAATCATCTAGCAGAAACGCTTTCATCTCACGTTCTACATATATAGTATACAATCAAAACCGCAAGTACGTATTGGGTAATGGATTTCCAACTATGACAAGGTATGGAACCGCCTTCCGATCAGTGTACTCTAGGAACGATACACTGGAGTTCAACAAGAACATCTTGCAACTCAGCCACACATGACCGACCACTCAATTCGCTTGAGTGTATCGAATGTACATCATCAACGGTTGGGATCAGCAACCATTTCCCGTATATATATATATATATATATATATATATATATATGGGTCAGCATTGATAGATTAAAGAAGCAAATGAATATTCTCTAGATAGATGATTATACACCCTGCTTCGGTGCGACCGACTTAGCCATGCTGCCTGCCCGATTTCTGTCATTTCCTGGTTGTTGAGGCCAGAGGTTACGACTACTTTCCATTCATTGATAACACGATCACTTTGAATGCCACATTATCAAATCCATTAATCACTAATTGATTTGCACAAATATTCTGGATGTTATGCTAAGGGAATAAATCCGTTGCAACCATATATATTTATCCCGACCAACCCATTCGATCATTGGAAATATTCTGTCAGACATTTCTTCCATATACGTTCGTTCTGGGACTGAACGAAACCGAAGGCACTATTCAGTACATTCATCTTAGTCCATTGTTATCTAAGATTTATACAACAACCCTTGCACTTTACTCCGTCTTCAATTTTCTTTGGCATATTCGTAACGCTTATGCCAATACAGAGTGGTTCTTTGGATAAGAATCCAACCGGTCTCTCCATATTAACAACGTTAAAATGGTCAAAACTTTGATAGTCGGTGATTTAACTATCAAATGAAAACATGTCCGTGTACACACAACGATCTTATTTCCAAATGGAATTATCGATCAAATCATCCAATATATAAATATATATATATTCATATTTCTTTATTTTCTCTGATTAGAAAAATATACGTTATTAACATTGGAAAACATTTCCAATCCTCATTCACACATCACTACCATTCCACAACTATTAGTCCCTAACTGTAAACTAGTAAGAGAACAATTCTCTAAGTATAAACCCCGAAGGCCGAGACCAACATCAGATCGATACTCAGAAAACTATTCAACTTACTAATCTCTAGTCAGTTTCTAATTTTGTTTAACTCTATTTGATTAACTCTTATTCGATTAACACTAACTGGTTAACTCTAACTGGTTAACTCAAACTGATTAACTCTAACTGATTAACCCAAACTGATTAACTCTAACTGGTTAACTCAAACTGATTAATTCTAACTGATTAACTCCAACTGGTTAACTCTAACTGATTAACTCTAATTGATTTACCCAAACTAATTAACTCCAATTGGTTAACTCTAACTGATTAACTCTAATTGATTTACCCAAACTAATTAACTCTAACTGGTTAACTTGACTTACTTAACTCAACTGGTTAACTCGTTTTCATTAACTCTATTTATTTTTCCCAAATAAATATTCCTTTTATCACTTCACTTCTATTCATTGGATCCTCATTATAAATTGGTAAGTGAATAAATTTCTCAGTGTTAATCCCGAAGGCCGAAACCAACATCAGATCAACACTTTGAAATTTACTCAACTCAATCAACGTATAACAAGTTCTAATTACTCAAAAACCCATACCCTGTTCTATTTACCCTTTTTAAATCGATTCTATTTATTTTCTAATAAATATTCCTTTTATAAAATCCTTCGATTTTATAAATATTTCATTTTCAATATAACTTTGAAAATTTCCTTTTTAACATTCTAGTATTCCTTATGGTGTTTGAAACACCGTATAACCATGATTACTATCAACCAAGCACACATAATCATCACAGATTATATAACACATCACATATCACAATATATGAAACAGAACAATATTTTATATATTGAGGAACCCAGTGGGGTCCCTCCAACCTATTCCCCTGCATCACAGATGTTAAACCATATAATTAACATCAACTTCATTTCAATATGAAATGTTCTGAAAATCAACGTCAATATATATATATATATATATAACGGTTTATATATATACACATAATTTCAACTAACTGACTAGCAGTTCAAACAACCAAATCAACATACAACAGTTAACAGATGATTAACAGTTCTAAAAATACAACATGAAAATATAAACTGTTCAGAGTTGGTGAGTTTTACTCACTTTGGCAGTTCATCGTTAAAGAACAATAAACTGTTGTTTGATCTGAATCAAACAGTTTATTTCGCCATAAATTCATACGAGCCCCAATCCACTTCCAGTCAGCTTCATTGTGAAGCTCTCGTCCATACGGTCCCAACGAAACTTACGGTTCGTCAATCTGATATCGTAAGTAGAAGTTATGACGTTTTAAAGTTAATACAATATTAAATTTATATTAAACTTAAGTTGATTAAAATAATCGGGCCTTAACCTTATTACTCCGGCCCAACCAAAATCAGGTCCGCTTCCCCTTTTGGTAAAATTCCAGCCCAATACCAAGTTGCAAAGCCCATCAAGACCCGCAAGCCAAACCTATTTCCTTTTTGTAAGAATTTGGGCTCACTTTAAAATAAAGCCCAAACCTCCATTTTATATTACCAGGCCCGCTCCCACTCACAGCCCACCGAAATGTTTTCATGAGATTCAACCCACGAAATCTTGCGCCTCTACAGTAAACCGAATACCCCACTTCGCTCAAGCATTCCACCGTTCACAACTTTCCGCCAAACATGATATTTCTTCCTCTTCCTTTCTTACGTCCTACACCCTTCTATTCCAGTATATTCTTCAAACTGAAAGCTTCCAGTATGCTACTTCCTCCCCGATAATACACAACACAGCATATCTTTACACTATATACTTCACCAAATTCATGTTTGAACACCCCTCTCCCAATACACAGTTCGATCCAAACCTTCCACAAATCCAACAAAAACTTCACCAGATAATTTCTAATAACCTTCTTTCCCCACTCGGCCACACATCATCTCTCATCACCCAGGTCAACCGAGACACCCATGCCCATCTCCTGACAATCGCCACCTATAACGCCTGACCCCGGTATACCACTGCGCAGACAAACTTTGGCCTTTCCCCTTCACCAACGATCACACCCTTACACAAAAATCCAGCAACGCTCCTGCCATCACGAGTTCGACAGCTCCGACGCCATCAGTCATAGTTTGAGCAAGCCCCTTTGAATCGCGAGCTCAGCTTCCGTTCGTGAAAAGAACGAACCCTTTTCCCATAAAACCCATTTCGTTCAACCACACCAAACTGTCGCCTCACGCCACTATAACCGGCCGGACCGCCACCTATCGATGGTCCTCCTCCACGCCTTCCTTCGATGTTCACAACTCCTCATCCGAATCAACTCGAGGCTTCGATTTCAGTATTTTTATTTGATTTATTTTGATTTTAAGAATATTGGTTTTCACGTTTTGGGGATAAAAGAAACCGGCGGCTCCTTTGTTTGCTTGTGGAAGAACGATAGAAATTAGGTCATTAGAAATGTTAGGGGGTTATTTATAGCTTGGTAGTTGGTACAATTCCTTTGCTGTTAAGAAATGTACACTTATAGAAACACTTAGATGCTAAGTAACAGAAGGGTACAAAGTATATTATATTAATTATGGACATGTCCGCGACAGGTAGCTTACAGGGTAGGATGTAGACAACACTTGTGTGATGGTTTCTTATGTATGAAGTCTCAGGGGGAGAAAAGAAAGCATAAGTCAGTATTGGTTTTATGTTGGTCTGTCCAACTCCGACCACATTGGTCTGTACAACTATGTTCACACTGTGTTCACTTCTTGACTTGCCATGACACGATGGGTATTGAAGTCTTAGGGGGAGAAAAGAAAGCATAGGTCTGCAGTACTTTTTATTTTGCTTTCCGGAAGAACAGGTATTTGCTTTATGTGGGAAAACATTTGTTAAATCATTAAATGTGGTAAGGATTAAAAAGGACTTTATTTATTCATCGACTGCTACAGACAAAAATAAAAACACCGTCGTGATGAGCGAGGTGTCCCGACTCCAGAAATATAATAATACCGGTAGATTAACTCATATTGTGAAACCCCAAAATGTTGATTACAGGGTGCAAAATACTCCAAATAAAAAGTTTCTTGTTTAATTAATTAAAAATTTCAATAAATTTCTAAAAATTAAATTATCACTAAGTCTCAAAACAACCTCGTCTAAATTCACAACCGATATCTAGTTATATCGAATAAACCGTTACAGTCGATACACGATTTTATAGCGACTATTTTAAAATTTGATGTGGACACAAATCCAAATCTACACGACGAAATCCCGATTTTTCTCTTCCATTAGAAAAATATACTTCACCAGCTCCTAACGTTTCTTGTTTCACAGAAATCCGACTTAAAACGGCTTCTGTATATCCAGTTGAAGTTCAAATCGCCAAATCACGAACTGCAGCGCCTTTTCGAGCTCGGTTTTAATTATAATATAATTATACGTTCTAACGTCGTCGATTAAATAATATATTCATTATTTAAATAATTAAATAAGTTAATTATTACACCGTCAAAAATCCGGGTCATTACAGGATTCATATTTTTCAAGGTACAAAAGATTTACCTTTTAAGGAGTGAAATCGCGAATTACAATTTCGTGACACGCTAAAACTTCTTGAAAATTCATATTCTTTCCAAACTTCATTTATACACTTGGAAATGTTTAGAGTTCATTTCTAAAACATGTCAAATCATTTTTGAGAGGTTTAACCATACGTTTTTCATCATTTCATTCAATGGAAGGAAAGTGATCCCTTTATGCTTATTAACGTGCATTTAACATGCTTGGTAAACATCCATACAATAAAACATATAAGAATCCAAACTTGATGAACATCATCATAGTATTCATAAACAATATTTACCATTCATATAAAAGTTATTTTAACTTCATGTAGCAACTATTAACTTGTGTATAGTTAGGGTTGTTTAAGATTTAGTTTCTCACTTTCATTAGTTACTATTGTTCCTAAAAACGACTATAGCTCCTCTACGATCGCAACAAAGCTTCTCGAACTAGCTTCTTCTTCCCTTGATGGGATAGGTCTCCCTTTTACCTCTTCAATTTCTCATGACCTAGTAAGGGAGTGTGGTGTTTTGGGGTTCGGATCTTCGTAGAGTTGTGGTGACTTCTGAATAGAGATGAGAAGAGATTCCATGATAGTTTCAATGCCTTTGATATTTGCTTGAGTGGGGAGTTATTTTCTTCTTATTTTCTTATGGTTTGGACAGAGTTTAGAAGCCATTAAATAGGTTTGGAAGAGAAAGAGGAAGAAGAAAAGAAATGATGTGGAGAAACGAAGTGAAATGGGTTGGTATTTACAGGAAATCCTTAGGAATAAAATTATAGGTGAAAAATATTGAAACTCCTCCACTTATCTCTCTACATTTCGACCGAAAACCCCTAGGTCTTGTCACATCATGATGTAAGGGGGTGGTGTGTGAAAGTAATGAGTGTGTAAGTGTGTAAGAGTAATGATGTTTAGGGTGTGGTATTATTTTAATGAAACCAATTCTCTTTGTCTTCTTATGCCTACGTTTTCCAATCCCTTCTTTTCTTAGTTAATCTCTTCATTAACATTTTATGGTTATGTTGTCATACATATATGTGTGTGCATATAAATTTTACACCTTTGTACAACTTTAGTTCGTCAATGGTTTGATAGTCCATAACTCGTACATAGATCATTTTTTTTTGTTTCCACCTGAATTATTTATCTAGGTAAAAAAAAAATAACTTCCTTATTATTATTAGATAATAAAAAAATATTACTTAGTCATTGAATTCATTTTTAATAATATTTATCCAATATTTACATAATTCAGAATTTTATTAGTAAAGACGATACCGATTTTTCCTTTATTTTCAGGTCATGTATATTCTTTTATATAACTTGTTAACCATCGATATGTTACCACTATATAACCAATTTAAAAAGATTTCTTATCATTTATATCCTAATTTAAATAATTATAGTAATTATTAAATAGCTAAATTCTTTATTTAGATCCATAAACCAGTTACTAAATATAATATCCTTATCGATGATGTCATCAATACATTAAATTTCCTAAAAATAAAATATAGCATTTTATTTTGTATTCTTATTCAATTATGAAAATAAGTGTATGTATCCAAACCATTTGCGATCCTTATGGTTAGAAATTAGTTCTATTGATAAAACGATTTCGGTCATTTTGTAACTATTCCCTAGGGATATATCCTACTAACTAATTTTCCCAAAATAATTTTATATCATCGTTTCTTACTTTGAACTTCATTATTAGTTGGAATTTATCCATATTTAAATATTTAAAATAATTAAATATCCTTAATTAAGGTGATCAAATTTCGGGTCGTTTCATTCTTTCCCCCTTAAATGAATTTCGTCCTCGAAATCACGCTGAACAAACCCAAGGCAGTTTACCCAAAATATTATGTTACTTAGGACATGTAAATGCAATACTTAATTAGATCTTTACTTCAAGTCACAACTTCTCCTTCCGAACTAATATCAACCCTCCGGTCTTTTAGTGAGGACTCTGATCAGGTTCTTTGACCAGGAAACTTTGCTTTCCTTACATAGTCCTTTACCATGATAGAAAAACTTAAGTGTTCAATCATAAACCCTAATTTACATTCACCGTCAAACATCGAATGATAAATTCTCTTTCAGACTGAGGTAAAGACCTCAATTTTCGTACTGAATACAGGTAAAGATGCGAATAAAACGATCTACGTGCACTTAAGTTTTCATACGATATGTTTCCTGAATGTTAGTATCTTTATCATTTCAGATATTGTGTCGTTTCCCATTTTATAATTCATGTTCATACTTGTATAATACTCTATCACATCCAACGAGTACATACAAACATCGACTTCATTTTCCTAATAAGTAGGTTTAACAAACTGCCTCAAATCATATAAATCGAACTTTTATAACTTCCCAAATGTTTCAATATTGAGTTTGAGGTTTCCAACTATCCAAAATCGTTGAGAATATTGATTAATTTAATCATTAGAAATTTACCCAATTATATGTTGCTCTATTGTGTAATTATGCAAAGATAAACACTTTGCCTATTCAAACTCACCATTTATTCCAATGTTTGATACTAAATATTCTCTATTTTGAAATCAAACATTTCTTTACATATTCTTTTAAAAATAGTCTTTCAAGGTTATTTACTTAGGGAATACGATACCAAATAAAACTTAATGAAGCCACTTGAAGTCCTCTTGATATCAAATGAAAGCTTGAAAATATATCTATATAACTCAAAGGTATAGTCATAAATGATAGGTGGCTCAAAACAAAGTCAAGGTACACTTCATTTCTTATAAAACCCAAAACTACTGATACTGAGCATAAATACATATAAAATGATAACAATGGTCATACTTAATACCAATCTCCAATTTCCGCATATACTAATGGTCGAATAACGATGATAACACCTTCTAAATTCATATTATAGTACAAGTTCCGTATTCGGAATTCAATATAACTCTAATCAGAATATTGATAATATTCTCTTTTTAAAACATGTTAAATCATGGAATTTCTTTCTCTTATAGAATCCTTCTTTGATTATAAATCAAATAATTTAAAACTTAGCTTATAAAGCCATTTCACATCATTTATTAAAACTCATTTGTTAGTAAAAGCCGTGTTTAATAACTTGGTAAATCTTTACGATATAATCTATGTTACATATAAACACTTAGAAATCAATTGTAAAACTTGGTCATTCATTACATCTTCATTTACAGCTTTATAAAACCTAATCTACCAGAGAAATTTAGTAATGCTAAGTAGAACTTACTGAAATGATCCTATGCTTTCAAACATTGGATAATAGTCAAAGTCATCACGGATTTAATTGCTATCAAATGAGAAGTTGCGGCCATGTTTAGTTTACTATCAAAATAAAATTTCTTTGTTAAAACCTACCCTTACTTTGGTGAAAGTTATTCATTGATTCCTTATCTTTGTTTATTTCTTGCAAAGATGAAGTTTTTTCTTTGATTAATTCAATATATAACTGTTTTAAAATTCTTATCCATTGAAAGATAATTTATCTCTGTTATGGCGTATTTTCTTTTATTCCTATTATAAACATCTAATTGTCAAATTATGAAATTCTAATCACAAGATGTTCATCGTTTATAGTTTTGTTGTTTTTTGATTAATAATTATAATAATTACCTTTCAAATATTTATTACATCGAAAATAAATCCTAGGTAAAGTAAACTATTTACCAAATTTCAAAGAGAAATTATTTATTCAAAAATCGTCGAATATTCCATTTCATTCCTACTCTTTTTTAATTTTATTATTAAACAGTATAATTCATATTCAACAATGTATAGGAAAATGATAAGATTACTCATATCTGAATATAGAAGTCAATACCAATAAAATGGTCAAGTATACCTCGAATTTATAAATAATGTCAATGTTCCTAAGTGATTAAGCATGACCAATCAATAAATGATAATAGTTACATAATATCATTACCTAAATTATTCTTTAGTAAACTATACTTAGTTTTGAAAATTTCCTTTATATATAAAATATATGAAATTTTGATAAAACTATTTCACTTAATGTATTTAAAATAGAAATTATTTACATTTTTTAACACATGCTCGCATTATTACTCTCAACTCGTTCTAGGGTATTACTAACCTCATCTCTATTAAGTTACTCATCCTAGGGTATTACTAACCATATCTCTGATGAGTCTTTTACTAGATCCGGCTTAGGTGTTCGCTCAACCTAAGCGAAGATACCAAATGAAATTCATCTAGTATGATTGCCATATGATGACCAAACCTTGTAATCGGTAAATCAGGGCTTTGATACTAAGTGTAACGACCCGCTTCCTCGACCCTCGAAAATCGATACTAATACATGTTAGAGTTTGTGCCCTAGAGGCAATCCATTTGATGTGATTAATAACACTATTGATGTTATTATTTTATTTTGAATAAAAAATTATATTATGTTATATTTACTGCATAATATAGATATTAACATAATAGAAGTCCTTAGAATAATAATACAGAATTATATAGTTAAAGTAAGTGACTTGAACATGAGATTATATAATATAATAATAAGTATTATAATTCTTAAATGTCATTAATCAAGTTTTATTGTTTATATAGGACAGTAATAAAACATTGAGACTAGTATGTTGATTGACTGATGATCATATCCCATTGATTATTAATATATGTGATATTACTGTCAATACATAAATATGTATTCGAGAATAGCGTATTGGGCTGACCCAACATGTGAAAACTATGTGGAATATAATTAACAGTATCATAAGTTATTCTAATAGTGACAGTGATGTATTGGTCCTCAAACCTGAAATCATTATAATTTTATTCGATGATATTTGTGTTTTGATATTATCAAAAGTTACTTTTAACCGAGTAGACGATAAACATGATTATCAGATACATCTCGAATAGAATGAAAATTACGAATACTTTAGATGGAATTAACCCTATAATGTATATATATATATATTAATATCCTTGGGCCTCTTGATTGAGTAAGACTATGAAATGCATGGTCGTGCTCAAATATTGATTTTTTTATATAGTCTACTCATCGATCAAAATAAAAGGTTAAATAATTAAGAGGATGATACATTCCATGCCTCGAGTTTAATCTTGGATATATTGGTTAAAAGGATTAAATTACATTGTAACTCTGGTTACAGAAAAGGTTGTATCGAATCGTTGATATTATTATAACTTGGGTAGCAACGATATATTACTAGATACCACTCACTTTTTATAATTTAAAATATGATTTAAAATTATTGCCAACCTTGTAATAACCTATAGGGTCACACACTTAGAATGTAATAAAGGGGAAGACCATTCTTTGGATAAATAAAATATCAATATGTTGATTTTATTTGACGTTGGAATGGGTACACAAGTTGGTTCCTTGATTTTTGGTTCACGTTTTATTTTAAAGGGGTATTTTCTTTCTTTTAAAATGCATCTGAAAACCTACAGAATAGAGAATTCAGTAAAAACCTAATCGAGCAATCATCATGGCGGCTAGTACCGCTCTCCTTTTTCTTCTTTGATTCGACCGAAGAAGAAGGCGTTCTCATGGATACCTCTAGTGGCGCGGCGTATGTCGTGCTTTCGATTCGATCCTTCTATGCTCCATCAACTCTGAGGTTTGTCTGGTTTTTTCATGGATTCGTCACGGTAGGTATGAAACCCTAATCAATATGAATTTTGATTTACTTTTCTTGCATAGATCCTTGTTTTAAATTGTAAAACCATTAAAATTGGTTACTGGTTAGTTTGATCGAACCCATTAGTGGTATCAAAGCTTAGGGATTATGAGAAATAATAGGTTGAACTATGATTTTCATTCATGGTTAATTTATTGTAAGATTGAAAGCATTACTATTTCAAATGTGAGTTTAATATTGAAAAGATTAATTGGGATTACTGTATAGGTTCAATTTTGAAATATAGTTGTTTCAATTAAATACGAATTAATATCATATATTAATTATGTTTGCTGAATCTTAGACGATTAAACCATGAATATATGGATTTGGTCTCAAGTAGTGTATTGATCTGTTTATTTGACTAAATAGTGCCAAACTTATTATCAAAATGTTTGATTGATATGTATTTATGACCAAACTTTATCATGCATTTTCTTCTCTTATTAAAATTGGTATTACTGATTGACAAATCAGTAAGTTATTTTCAAATTGTATTTGATTTAATGAAATCATTTATATGGAAGTTTGTTAAGACAAAATTTTCTGAATCTGATCTTTAAACTTAGATATAAAATCAAGACTAGTCTATTTGATCATAGAATCTGAGTCAAAATTCATATATAAATTTCTAAGTTTTTGCATATACATTATATTGTTAATGTCTGGAATAAGTTCAGGTCATAACGAATGTATTATGATTTGTTCATTCTATAAAATTTATATGTGATGTAAATTTGGTAGTAAATATACATTAACATATATGTACTTGACATATGTGTAAAGGTGCATTTGGATTATAATCTACTAGTCCCGTAATTATAATGCTAAATATATAAAATGTAATCTAATTTTAAAAGGCTATAGGAAATATGTTTTTCTATATGATTTGCACTATTTGTATAAATAATTGTATCAAGACACAATATTGATTTTAAAATCAGTTTATATTTTGCTGCAACGGATATACAACTAGAAAATATAATTCTCCTATATATATTACAAGGACTGCAAGCTCAAAATGCATTAATTATGACTTGCTATGTTGAATGTTAGAACCACAAGTGATGTATGTTCTAGGTATCATAAATCTTCTTGCAAGATTATTAATGGTTGTTTTAGGTTAGTTACCCAAAACCCTGACATATATATCTATACATGATTTGCTTCAAAATCCTCAAATTATGTAATACCAACTGCTAATACATACACTACAAATATATGTATCAATATGAAGATACCGAGTTGGTTTTAGAATCAAATAACGCATGGCAGCATGAACCATGAAACATTGACGAATGTTTTGATGCAATATTGTATAAAGACATATACTATGTTTTTGAATTATCCTAAACATGTTTATATACCAGTTTGCTAGAGAAAAAAATATAATATATGGTTTCTTAATCCACATGTAGGTTTGTAGTTTAACAAAAACATATATTGATCATTTACTTTAAACTGTTGTATCCAGATGTTTGCATCACTATTATACTCGTACTAGTCTGGTTTGCCGAGCACAGTTGTATGTTGTATATGCCTAGTAGTCTGTCCAGTTGAACCTGATAGTACATACATACATACATATATATACATACATATATATACATATATATAATATGCTAACTGCATGCCATAATAACCTCCTTTTTCTTGGCTATAATTATGTTATATGTATATATTTCAATTGGATGTGCATTATAGAATGCCTTATACAACAAATTAGTGCTACAGTGTAAATCTACACAAGTTTGTATATATTAGCAATTTTATATTAATAGTAAATTTTGAGGCTTGATAATGACACCATGTTATATGAGTTCAACTTTGTTAATTTCTCTGCACATATCAAAAATGTCATGCCTGAAATGTACATATAGATGTATAGGAGTATACATGAATTTTGAAGCATGCCATGGTCATCTTTTATTTGGTTTTGTCTCTGCAAGTATATATTGAATGCATATATTGCATCAATAAATATATACTGCAACCATACCATGCTTTAATATATATATATATATATGTGTGTGTGTGTGTGTGTGTGTGTGTGTGTGTGTGTGTGTTTGTATGTATAACGACCCGCATTCTACGCATCGAAGGATCGTAGAATATTTACTTCTTTCACATACGAAGTCGTATGGTCATGTAACTCGGGAGACGACTATTGGGGTCATTTCCCATATTCATGATTTTTGTCGATTTTTAAATGACCGCTTTGCCCCTAGCTGATCTTGTTTCGGCCATAACTTTTGATTGGAAAGGATTTTTGACCTGAAACCACTTCCATTAGATCCGGATGATGGTTTACCTTTCCGTAGAGTGGTCACATTAGCCAAACGGACTCACCGTTTGGGAGATATGGCTGAAACAAGTTTCAGGATGTGAAAAATAGCTTAATTGGGCTTAACCGGGTGATTAACAGCTAGGCCCAAAGGGGAATTTCGGGATTAAGAGTATAAGAGGGCTGCTAGGGTTTAGAAAACGAATTTTACTTCATTTTCCAGCTGCCTAAGACATTCCTCTCAACCTAGCAATGGCCTTCACTTGCTAAAACACCCCAAATCACCTTCTAATCGCTAATTAAGCCAAATCTACATCAAATCAAAGAGGATTAGCACAAGAATCGAGGTAGAGCTGCTGTGTTGCATTGGTATTCGCGTCCAAACAGTAGAGTTTCGGTTTTAAAGGTTTTATTTGTGGCTAAGGTGAGTGATTTGCATAGTTCCTTACTAATTATGGTTAACTAAGGGTAATTAGTGTTAATTAGCGAATTTAAGCGTGATTAAATTCTGGAAAAATATTTAAAAATTTCGAAATATTGTTTTAGGCCTCTGTTAAAAAATTTGGTTAAGTTTTGCTAATCGCATCATTAGTTTTGCTCAAACATGCTTAAGGGAAAATGTGGGGTTTTGGCTATGTTTGATCTATTTTACCATGTTAAATTGTCGTTTTGGTGTTTGTGGTCACTTCTATTTGTTGCTATGACTGTATGGTATGCTTTGTGATCGATTAGAAGAGTAAGATTGGTCGAAAACGCCGTCGAATGGCGTAAACAGTTGCTGGAAAAGTTGCAGGAAATGCAGATGGGGACCGCATCGGATCCCCTTTACCCGACCCGAACCGCTCATGGACGTTTGCCACGATCCGAACTGCCTGGAAGTTCGTGAACTGATGGCCAAGGAGGATCACAAATCGTAGCACCCTATCCAAACCGAACCGTCCACACCAGAAGCCCCGACCCGATCCGCCAGGAGTTCTCCGACCCGAACTGGTGGACCACGAGAGGACTTGAAGGCCGACCCGATCCGCCAGGGGTGACCAAGACCGATCTGAACCGCCACGAGATGGAGGCCACGGACCGAACTGAAGAGCTTGGACTTGAGGCATGGATCACGAACCGAACTGGGAGTACAATCTGAAGCTAAGAAAAAGGGGAAGCCGAACCGATCCGGGGAGGAAGAGACCAAAAACCCGAGATGCAAAGGTACTCCAAGTAGGAAATTTGTACTCAGGATCCAGTTGGGAACCAAAGAGTTAACTGCATGATTGGTCTTTGCTGCGGGATGTGTTAAGGGGTTGTCGATGTCTATAACTTTGGATCACTATGTGTAGGTGGTACGTGAACGATTTCATAACCAGAATAAGGATGGCCAGAAGAAGAAGAAAGATGTTGAGTGCTTTAGCTGTGGCAAGAAGGGCCACTATGCTAGTAATTGTCGAGCAAAGCCAACAGACAGGAAGTGCTTCAACTGTGGCCAAGTGGGACATCACAAGGACAAGTGTCCGCAACCCCCTAAAGAAAAGCAGATGGTGAAAGCATATGCCCTTAATGCTATTCCTTCTTCGTCGAATGCCCAAACTGCGGCGGAGAAGGGAAAGAATGTCGTTGTTCATGGTATGCTTTCTGTTTATGATGTTCCCGTTAGAGTTTTGTTTGATACCGGAGCTTCCAGTTCTTTCATATCTAGTGACCTGGTAGATAGGTTGGGATTGGAGCCCGAGATTGTCGATAGACCTTTAGTAGTGACGAACCTGATTGGTGGTTCGACTAGCCTTAGCATGATTTGTCGTAATGTGGTCTTATCGAGTCATGGATGCATGTTTGTTTTTGATTGCTTTGTTTTGGGCTTTACTGGATTTGACATTATTTTGGAAGTCGATTGGCTCCAAAGATACGGAGTGGTGGTAGACTGTGAGGGCTTTTTGGTGACAGCTAGAGCGAATGATGGGCGGAGGGTAGTGTTTGGTGGTCTACCTAGTATGGGGTAATGGCTAGTATTCTAAATTCCCTCGACATCCCGCATGATGAGTTGCCAGGTTTGCCCATGGTTGGCCAGTATCCGGACGTCTTCGAGGAAGTGACCGGGCTTCCACCACGCCGAGAGATTGAGTTCCATGTTGATTTAGTGAAAGATGCCAGACCTATAGTGATGCCACTTCTTCGTATGGCACCAAGGGAGCAGCGAGAGCTCGGGGTGCAAGTAAGCGATCTTTTGAAGAAGGGATTTATCAGAAGAAGTGTTTCTGAGTGGGGAGCACCAGTTGTGTTTGCCACCAAGGCAGATGGTTCCCTTCGATTGTGTGTAGACTACCGCGAGCTGAATAAGGTGACGAGGAAGAATAAGTATCCTCTACCGCGGATAGATGATTTGTTTGATCAGTTGAGTGGCGCGAGAGTGTTCTCACAGTTGGATCTCGCGACAGGTTTTCATCAGCTTAGAGTGGAAGCCGAGAGTATAACTAAAACGAGATTTCGGACGCCGTCTGGATTTTATGAGTGGTTGGTCATGCCATTCGGGCTGACCAATGCGCCAGCATATTTTGTGGATCTTATGAATAGGGTATCCAGAGATCAGTTGAATAAGTTTGTTCTTGTGTTCGTGGACGATATACTTGTTTATTCGAGGACAGAGGAAGAACACAAGGAACATTTGAGGATAGTGATGGAGGTGTTGAGAAAACACCAGTTGAAAGCAAAGTTTTCTAAGTGTCACTTCTGGAGGAGGGAAGTGAGATTCTTGGGCCATGTCATTTCAGAGAATGGTATTGCCATGGGTCCTGCGAAGGTGGCTACGGTACAGGATTGGCCTACGCCCAAGAATGCAACGGACATAAGAAGTTTCTTGGGATTAGCTGGATATTATCGCAAGTTTATCCAGGACTTCTCCAAGATAGCAGAACCATTGACTCAGTTGACCAAGAAGAATCAAAACTTCGTCTGGGACGAAAAGTGTGAGGACGCATTTAAGAGTCTAAAGGAAAAGTTGACATGTGCACCAGTGTTAGTCATTCCTAAGGGGAATGAAGAGATGACAGTATATACAGATGCATGTGGTACCGGACTAGGTGCTGTATTGATGCAAGGAGGTAGGGTTGTAGCTTATGCAAGTCGGTAATTGAAACCACATGAGTGAAGATACCCTACCCATGATTTGGAATTAGCAGCGATCGTGTTCGCGTTGAAGATGAGGAGACATTATCTCTTGGGAGAAAGATTCGAGTTGTTTACCGATCATAAATCGTTAAAGTATCTCTTCTCTCAGAAGGATCTAAATCTCCGACAGCAAAGATGGTTAGAATTCTTGGCTTCCTATGATTTCGATATCGCATACACAACAGGAAAGGGCAATGCGGTAGCTGATGCATTGAGTAGAAGACATGCCAATTTAGGGGCTATGTTTCTAGAATGGAAGCAACTGGAGTACATCGCTGGGTATGATTTCAGACCAAACTGCGAATTGGATCCAGAAATTTTAGCAAGTTCGATGATCAGACCCACTTTGATTGAGTGGATTGGTTCCAGTCAGAGGAACGATCCTAACCTATTGGAAATCATCTGAAAGTTAGAGATGGGAATCGACGGAGAGATGAATAAGTATGGGCTTGATCGAGATGGATGGCTTAGAAAGAATGGAAGACTTGTTGTGCCCAATGTCAATGGATTGAGAGATGAAGTGCTTAGAGAATGTCATCACTCAAAACTGACTATACATCCCGGTGGTAACAAGATGTACCGAGACATGAAGCAGACCTACTATTGGGAAGGGATGAAAAGAGACGTTGGGAAGTTTATATCCAAATGCATGAATTGCCAGTTGCTTAAAGCTGAGCAAAAGAAGCCTAGTGGTTTGTTACAACCATTAGAAATTCCAGAATGGAAATGGGAACAAGTCTCAATGGATTTCATTAATGGGTTACCAAGGGCTAGATCGGGCCATGATAGCATTTGGGTGATTGTGGACCGATTGACTAAGAGTGCAAGGTTTATACCCGTCAAGTCAAACCGGACGGCAGCTAAGTTAGCTGAACTATATGTAAAGTGGGTAGTGATATTTCATGGAATACCCAAAGGAATTGTGAGTAACCGAGATCCGTTGTTCACTAGTGGATTTTGGAAAAGCTTACAAGAGGCGTTAGGATCAGAATTACATCTCAGTACTGCGTATCATCCTCAAACCGATGGTCAGACCGAGAGGGTGAATCGAGTATTAGAAGACCTCTTGAGAGCTTGTGTATTGGATTTTGGTGGATCATGGGATGACCATTTGCATCTAGTAGAGTTTGCCTATAATAACAGTTATCAATCTAGTATCGGTATGGCTCCATTTGAAGCTTTGTATGGAAGACCATGCAACTCACCATCATGTTGGTTGGAAACCGGTGAGAAGTTTGTGCTTGGACCAGATGTGATAAAGGAAACTTCAGCTAAGATTAAGGTTATCCAACAGCGAATGAAGGCTGCCCAAGATAGGCAGAAGAGTTATGCTGATAAGAGGAGAAGAGAATTAAAGTTCTCCATTGGCGACTTGGTGTTTGTCAAGATTTCTCCGTTGAAGAGCGTGATACGATTTGGCAGGAGAGGCAAGTTAGCACCAAGATTTGTTGGTCCATTCCCAGTTCTTGAGCAAATTGGGAATTTGGCATATAAAGTTGAATTACCAGAGAAGATGGCAGGAGTTCATAACGTATTTCATGTTTCCCAGTTAAGGAAATTCATGCACGACCCCGATGTGGCTATTTCACCTGATCAGTTGGATGATATCGAGGTTGAACCCGAGGCGGTTGGGAACCACAGACCTATGCGTATTGTTGGGAACGATACGAAGCAACTTCGAAGGAAAGCGGTGAATCTAGTCAAGGTTCAGTGGGGCGAGAATGGGAATGACTATACTTGGGAGACAGAGGAGAGCATTAGGAAAATGTATCCAGAACTCTTCGCTCGGTAAGATTACAGTTTCGATTTAGTCTTTATGCATGCTAGGATAGGTTTGTTTTATTTTTTTTGCATGTTTGATTGTTGTATATGGCTAGTAGGCATGCGGGATCCGTTGTATGTTTTGGGTTAAGGAATTTCGGGGACGAAATTTCCTAGGGGGGAGAATGTAACGACCCGCATTCTACGCATCGAAGGATCGTAGAATATTTCTTTCTTTCACATACGAAGTCATATGGTCATGTAACTTTGGGAGACGACTATTGGGGTCATTTCCCATATTCACGATTTTTGTGAATTTTTAAATGACCGTTTTGCCCCTAGCTGATTTTGTTTCGGCCATAACTTTTGATTGGAAAGGAGTTTTGACCTGAAACCACTTCCATTAGATCCGGATGATGGTTTACCTTTCCGTAGAGTGGTCACATTAGCCAAACGGACTCACCGTTTGGAAGATATGGCTGAAACAAGTTTCAGGATGTGAAAAACAGCTTAATTGGGCTTAACCGGGTGATTAACAGCTAGGCCCAAAGAGGAATTTTGGGATTAAGAGTATTAGAGGGCTGCTAGGGTTTAGAAAACGAATTTTACTTCATTTTCCAGCCGCCTAAGACATTCCTCTCAACCTAGCAATGGCCTCCACTTGCTAAAACACCCCAAATCACCTCCTAATCGCTAATTAAGCAAAATCTACATCAAATCAAAGAGGATTAGTACAAGAATCGAGGTAGAGCTGCTGTGTTGCATTGGTATTCGCGCCCAATCTGTAGAGTTTCGGTTTTAAAGGTTTTATTTGTGGCTAAGGTGAGTGATTTGCATAGTTCCTCATTAATTATGGTTAATTAAGGGTAATTAGTGTTAATTAGCGAATTTAAGCATGATTAAATTCTGGAAAAATATTTAAAAATTTCAAAATATTGTTTTAGGCCTCTGTTAGGAAATTTGGCTAATTTTGTTAAGTTTCTCTATTCGCGTCATTAGTTTTGAGCAAACATGCTTAAGGGAAAATGTGGGGTTTTGGCTATGTTTGATCTATTTTACCATATTAGATTGTCATTTTGGTGTTTGTGGTCACTTCTATTTGTTGCTATGACCGTATGGTATGCTTTGTGATTGATTAGAAGAGTTAGATTGGTCGAAAACGCCATCGAATGGCGTAAACAGTTGCTGGAAAAGTTGCAGGAAATGCAGATGGGGACCGGATCGGATCCCCTTTACCCGACCCGAACCGCTCATGGGCGTTTGCCACGATCCGAACCACCTGGAAGTTCATGAACTGATGGCCAAGGAGGATCTTAAATCGGAGCACCATATCCGAACCGAACCGCTCACACCAGAAGCCCCGACCCGATCCGCTAGGAGTTCTCCGACCCGAACTGGTGGACCACGAGAGGACTTGAAGGCCGACCCGATCCGCCAGGGGTGACCAAGACCGATCCGAACTGCCACGAGATGAAGGCCACGGACCGAACCGAAGAGCTTGGACTTGAGGCATGGATCACGAACCGAATTGGGAGTACAATCTGAAGCGAAGAAAAAGGGGAAGCCGAACCGATCCGGGGAGGAAGAGACCAAAAACCTGAGATGCAGAGGTAGTCCTAGTAGGAAGTTTGTACTCAGGATCCAGTTCGGAACCAACGAGTTAACTTCATGATTGGGCTTTGCTGCGGGACGTGTGCAAAGGGGTTGTCGATGTCTATAACTTTGGATCACTATGTGTAGGGGGTATTTGAGCGGATTCAGGACCACAGTGGTCTAGGTACGACTAATGGGCTATAGACCAATGAAGCAGGTCATTTGTAAAGATTTATTCATGACTCCGTAGGGTAAGCTTGGTGGTAGCAGTAGTCGTACAAGTCGAACTCTGTCACTACTTCGATGGGTCTAGTGGTTAAGAGTGATGGACATCGTATGCTTTACGCACTGAGTGAGAGACGTGAGGATGGTTGCCATGCTTGATTTGTTTGCCATCACTATGACATGCACACCCCACCCCCGTATTCTTTACACCATATGTCAGTGGCACCTTGAGTATTGTACAGTATGTAGTGCTAACTCTTTGGTTGCAGGTCCAGGTTTAGGTATGGTTTAGTATACCTGTTATTGTTCTGTTTTGCTGCTTATCGCTCATAGCAGACTTTTGTCTGACCCAGAGTTTTATGTCTCTTCTTATTACTATGGGTGCTCCTAAACGAGCAGACTAGATATAGGTCAACTGGTGATGCACGAGTAGCTGTACCGGAGACGAGCAGGAGGCTTCCACGTATGATATATATATATATATATTCTCCCTGTGTTGCTGCGGGTCACTACTTTGGGCATTAGTAGTGTACCTTTTTCTTTGCTTTGCTTTAGAGACAGTTGAAAAGTTGTAATAATGATGATGTGAACATAAGCTGTGTTTGGATTTCCGCTGCTATGATGTCTAGTTTTAGTTTCCATCTTATGCACTGTCTCGCCTGTTTTATGTCAAGTATGTTGTTACTATATTTTATTCCATGCGCTGTGAGACATTCTACCGGTTCTTGATTAGTTCATTCTCTTCTTTCCTTTCTTTGGAGATCGTTCCGTGCTAGTCGGGCATGTGTACAGTGCACTTTCGGACGAAATGCCGGATGGTGCGGGGCGGGCCGTCACAGTATGTATGTATATATATATATATATATATATATTTGTTAGCAGTTTATAAAAATATTGAAAGTTGAGACTAGAAACAGTACTTGATATGTTTAAATTTGTTAAAACAGTTACACAATGTAGTGTATAACATCTAAAATATTTATATAGTTGCACATGAATAATCCAAGAACATCCCATTTAGATGTTTATGTTTATACCCAAATATATAAATATATACAGTAATTTCTCTTTTTAAATCCAGTAAGAATATGTTCATAAGCACTGGGTGATATATTTAAAATTTGTATAGTGTATACATATTAAAACCTAGAATTCTATATGATGGTTACTCTAATATGCATAGCGTATGTGTAACATCAGTATGTGTATATACGTTATGTATATGTATGTTTTATTTTTTTTAGCGACACTGTAACGAAACATATCGTAAAAATTTCGAGATATGATTTGCATACCCTATTTTGAAATGGTGAATCTGATGTATGTATGTGATACATAACATTTCAAATTAGATTGTTAGTATGCTAATTATATTTATTTTGATAAATATATACCACTAAAAGGGTACCTCAAATCCACATACTTATGCCTCCTCTTATTTATTGTATCGGAATTAAAATGTTTCAATGATGATACACATAAATATACTGCTGAGTATTTAATTCAACGTGATTACATACATTTAATTGTATTCCTAGTAAGACTAACCATGTGGATTAAAATTGTTTTACCATTGCAGGAGTTGTTGTGCTTGTAAAAATCGTTTCAGCAGGAGGATCAAGTCAAAAAGGGGTAGGGTTCGGCAGTAGCTCATATTACAAGTTTGAATTTGTGTCTTATTAATGGGTCACTATGTGTGTGTGTGTGTATATATATATATATATTGCTAGCATTTGATGTACATATATGTATTTATTACTTCCTGACAGTGTGATTGTAAAATACAGTGTGTGAATTATGTTTAAGATGTATATATATGTAGATGTATATATATAACTGTCTGTAGCAGTATCCCAACGGTTAAGGACATTGCGTTGTGGTAACAGTAGCACGGGTTCGAAATCCTGAATGACATGCTAAGAGCTTACCATGTGCATACGCTCAAATCAGCCACTAATGTGGTGCTCGCGGACCAGGGTAGGTGCACTAGGGATGGTTTTATGACTCTGGTTGGTTTCCCTCCTGAACATATTAAAAAAAATACATATTTCATATAACATGCCATTTTAATGTTTGCTTATTTGCCTGTGTAACAAGAAACTCATTAGTTTATGTTCATATTTTGTTCTATTTATGTTATGGGCCTAAATGCAAGTAAATTTTTAAAGTTTATATTAGTATGGCTTGAACGGTCAAAACATTAATGGATCATTATAAACGAATTTGATTATTCATCTTACGAAATGCTTTAGAATTTGTGCATATTAAAGGCCTGATTTTATATTATATTGGATTACGGGCTCACAATCTTTATTATATATGTGGGCCTTAAAATAGTTTCGATCTGGATATAATATACACTTTGAATGTATTAGTTACATGAAATTGCACATCACATTTATGAATACGATACTCTACATGCAAGAGTCCTGTTAACAAACTTTTGAAATTTTCAAAAGAAATATAGGCATGATTCCAAAATAACGTTAAATTTAAATACATACATATGTTTCATATATTTTAGTTAAATCCAATTAATGTTACTAATGTGAAATACATACATTTTGAGATATATAAATACCTCTAATATGACTTGCCTCTTCGAATTATAAATTCCCTTTAAATTAATAATTTATATTAAGTCATGGTGACATCTTCCAATAAATACACTCATCAATGCTATAATCAATAGACGTGGGTAATGCCAAAGCATTATTGCATTGTTTATTTTAGTTATACGCGATGGAGTAAATGTGATACTCAACTGTATAATTGGATCTGACTTAACTAGGTTGCATAATAAGATTATGGACCTAGAGACAACAAGCATGAAGCATTTAATATTTAAATGAACAAAATTGTTCATCGTGCTGTCCAAGAGTCATATAAGAGATATAATTAACATAAGATGTCTACATAAAAGATTGTGTTTTGGGGGATTAGCCAAAGCTAACTCAAGGCATGATTATATATGGATCTTGGACCACTAATATATATATGTATGTACACATACATATATATATATATAGAGAGAGAGAGAGAGGGATGTTAATTTGAGTGAGAGCTTATTTCAGTTTAAATTATGCATTTATATTAATAAAAAAATTGATTGTTAAAATTTGTATTTATATTATATATATATATTGCAAAATCAGTTATTATTGTTTTATTATTTATTATCTACTGTAGATATGAAATGGTAAACAACTCTGATAATTTATTGCTAAAATTGATCCTTAAGAATGATAAACTGAATTAAATCAAATTTCTTGACTAACATTGAAATTTGAGGATTATCCTCAAACAAAATTAAAACGTAATTGTTTTATAAATATAGAAGATTCAAAAGGGTTGACCGAAGTATAACTTCAACTAAATAATGTATAAATGTTATAACAATCTACTTATTATACATCTCTTGTATTAGATACCAGATATGGGTCACATAAATGTTTGTGAATTTGCAGGAATTGCAAAATAAGTGGAAATCTAACAAAATAAGAAGTGGACTTACAAATGGAAATGAAATAAGTGTTGCTACGTTATCCATTGGAAGTTGCCTCTTGTTATGATCACCGGCTTAATTGAAGAATTAAAATATTATTGTTACGAAAATTCCGTTTAAAATAAGTGTTATTTTGTATCTTCTTTAGACAAGTTTGAATTTCATTTGTAATAAAAGGACAATTGTTGTTCATTTTATTTAAATGAAATATCTTACGGAATTGCACGATTAGTTAACAACTTTATATATAAATCCTGAACTTTAACATGCTTAATTATAACATAAATATTGGGCGGATTAAATCTAATAATCCAACATACCTTGGTATTCTCGATTAGGCCATATAAACAAGAAACGCAAATCAAAACTCCATAATTATGGAATTTTGAGGTCATTTGATTTCGAATTATATAAAGAGTGCAAATATTATTTATTAGGCAAGATGACTTTAGCACCTTTCATTGGACATAGAATGGGATAGTAAGTATTATGTCTCATAGATAATGGTGTATATGGACCAATGAATACATCAGCTAGTGGTAGGCTTGGTTACTTCGTTAAATTTACTAATGATGGAAGTACATATGATTGTGTCTATCATATGAAACACAAATCAGAATCCTTTGAAAAATTCAAAAATGAAGTTCAAGACCAAATTTGAAAGGATATAAAGACTCTTCGAAACGATCAAGAGAATATTTAAGCCGGTAATTTAATGACTACCTAAAAGAGTGAAATTGTCTCATAGCTCACTCCACCTAGAACACCATATTGGAATGGTGTGTTTGAAAGGAGAAGTCGCACCTTATAAGATATGGTACGATCAATGATGAGTCATAAAGAGCTTCCAATAAATTTTGGGGTTATCCCCTTGAAACAATTGCATTCATATTTAGTTGTAATCCTACTTAAACGAATCTGAAAGCACAATATAAGATATAAACTAGGAAATGTCCTAGTGTGTCTTTTATGTAGAATTGGGATGTGAGGCGTTTGTTGAGCGTCTTGCCTCTGACTAGCTCAGACCCAAATCTAATAAGTGTTATTTTGTGGAATATCCAAAAGAAGCAAAAGGATATCATTTCTATAAATCCTCTGAGGATAAAATATTTATTTCTTGAATTGGTACCCTTTTAAAGGAGAACTAGTCTCTAAAATACTAATGGGAATAAAATAGAACTCTAAACGTCCCGAGAATCACAAAATACCATTGAACCTTGTATAAACAAGGAATTGAATGGGAGTGACACAATAATTTTAATGTTATATATTGATAACATATTAATTGTTGCAAATAATGTTAGTTTAAAACAAGAGATAGATACTAATTCTAAGAAAGAGGATGTTTGGACTAAGAAGTTCATTATTGAACTTAATCCATTGTTGATCCAATGATTTTACATCGTGATAACAATGGAGATATAGATCAGGTCTAGAAACCTTGATTTCATTATCGATCCAAACACTTATTTAAGAAATATAATTTCATCTATGAAATTGTTCCCAGAGTAAATAGGCATATTTGCAAAGTACTTATAGATAGTAATGTTGTAGAGTCACTTACTAAAACTCTGTCACAGCAAAAGAATGATAGTCACACCAGTTTCATGGGTATATGATACATGAATGATCAACTCTAGTGCGAGTGGTAGATTATTAGTGCTTGTGCCCTAGAGGCAATCCATTCGATGTGATTAATAACATTGTTGATGTTATTAATTTATTTTGAATAAAAGATTCTATTATGTTATATTTACTGCGTAATATAAACATTAATATAATAGAAGTCCTTAGAATAGTAATACATTATTATACAGTTCAAGTAAGTGACTAGAACATGATATTATATAATATAATAATAAGTATTATAATTCTTAAATGTCCCTAGCCAAGTTTTATTGTTTACACAAGACAACAATAAAACATTGAGACTAGTATGTTGATTGCCTGAAGATCATATCTCATTGATCATTAATATACGTGATAGTAATGTCGATACATAAATACATATTGGAGAATAGTGTATTGGGCTGACCCCACATGAGAAAACTACATGGAATATAATTAACAGCATCATAAATTATTCTCATAGTGACAGTGATGTATTGGTCCTCAGATCTGAAAACATTATAATTTTATTCGAGGATATTTGTGTTTTGATATCATCAAAAGTTACTTTTAATCGAGTAGACGATAAAGGTGATTATCGAATACACCTCAAATCGAATGAAAATTGTGAATAATCTAGATAGAATTTAACCCTACAATATATGTAGTGATATCCATGGGACTTTTGATTGAGTGAGACTATAAAATGCATGGTCGTGCTCAAATATTGATTTGTTTATATAGTCCACTCATCGATCAAGATAAAAGGATTAAATAATTAAGAGGATGGTACGTTCCATGCCTAGAGTTTAATCTTGGATATATTGGTTAAAAGGATTAAATTACATTGTAACACTGGTCACAGAAAAGGTTGTATCGAATCATTGATATTATTATAACTTGGGTAGCTGCGATGTATTACTAGATACCGCTCACTATTTATAATTTTAAATATGATTTAAAATTATTGCCAATGTTGAAATAACTTATATGGTCACATACCTAAAATTTAATAAAGGGGAATACCATTCTTTGGATAAATAAAATATCAATTTGTTGATATTTTATTTGACGTTGGAATGGGTGCACAAGTTGGTTCCTTTATTTGTGGTTCATGTTTAATTTTAAAAGGAGTATTTTTTTAAACAATGAATATATTTCCTACTCATCGGAAAGCCATTTCAAATCCAAATTTGAATTCAGATTTTAGTCGTATAATTTTGAATCCCTATAGATCTATAATATGTATAAAAGGGGACATGTATATACATTAAAATTTGTAGATCGGAGAAAGGAGTTGGAAAAGGAGAGAGAAAACTAATAATATAAATTACCTACACACAGAACCAATCTTGTTCATAAATTTGTACTCTTTATCTCCAATCCTTGTTTGTTTGATTAATATATATATATATATATATATATATATTAGCAATTTAGTAGAGATTGGAGAAATGGAAATGGCAGAGCTTCGCTGCTACCTCCAGAAAATATGAGCAAAAGAGTGGGGGTCTAGGCCTTTATTTATAGGAGCTCAAAAGACCCTGAACTATTAGATTTAATTTCTCAAAAATCCATATGTTTGTATATAAACTTATAACCTAAAAACCATAGTCGTCACAGGATCCCCGACCCCCATGTCGTAGGGGCGGTTGATCGCCAGGTCAACCTTAGGTCGGCTTGCCTCCTATGGGAGACAGGGTGAAAAAAGGCAATATTAATTACCTAATATATATATATATATATATATATATATTCGATTAATTATTTTTTGTCCATTTTCATATTTCCTTAACTCCATTCGTAAAGTTCCAAACGTGAAAGTTGACCAGAATTCCATTAAGAACACAATAATGCAAATTTCATGGTAAAATTTCATTGTTTGCTCAAATTCTGTTTTTTGGAACCTAACTAAATAAGTAATTTAACTAACAACAAATTTTGGGGTATTACACTTATCTCCTTAGAATAAGCATATTCATAATTCCATTCATTTTCATACTTGAAATCATATCCATGCACTTATCTCAATAGAATAATCTTATTCACAAATCATATAGTTTTCATACTTCGAAAACAAATTCATACTTAACACTAAGGATTATGAATAGTCATTAATCATAGGTGGGTCAACACCAATGTCATACATTTTCTATAAAACTCAAAACACTTGGGGTTAAGTACAACAAGAAAGTATAATGATAATATTCGATACCAATCTCCAAATTCCACTTATACTATTCGTTGAATAGTGATGACACCTTCCAAATCAATACAAATAGTACGAGCCCCATATTTGAAATTTAATATAAATCTAATCAGAATATTGTAAATATTCTATATCTAAACATGATAAGTTTTGGAATCTTCAAGTCTTGTAAAATTCTTCAGTGATAACAAATCTAATCATTTTATAACTTACCTTACAAATCAAATTCAAATCATTTATTAATTATTGTTTAGATTTCCAGACTTAATAAAATATATGTTTTAAGTTCTAACATCATTTTAAGCTTCTAATAGGGTTTTACTTCATTTTATAAAACTTAGTTCAAAAACTTAGAAATCGATTATAAAACTTTTTCATTTATTGAATATGGTTTTATTATTTCACAAACTTTATTTGAAAAAACTTTGTTAAACTTAAACACTTAAAAATCTATTTATAAGATATGGTTAAAATTCTAGAATCCGTTATAAAATAATTTATAAAGTCCTTATTAAAATCCAATTATAAACCTTGATTTATTTATAAAACTTTATTCTATATATTTTATATATAATCAATTCAAAAACCTTTCTTTTGTTATAAAAACAAGTTATAACTTCGAAACTGAGAAATTTTGGCTTATGGTGAATTTTCATATTCAAAATCCTGAATTTATGTCTTCTGCCACTAATCAATTAATTAGTATTGATTTATCAATTAACATCATAATATTTTGGATTTAAATTCAGCAATCATCATCCAAATTCAGTTTTAGTGATATTTAGATTAGACAATTCATATGTGTATAGTATTGAAGCGAATAACATTCAAAACACTGAGGAATCCTATTGAATACCTCTAACCTATCTCTCTGCATCACAATTCATATATTAGCACCGTATATGCATATAAATCAAAAATAAAATCTAATTCATAGAAGATGAATGTTTCGCTTAAAGAAGGTAATGTCAATGGTCATTTGCTCCATGGGCTAGAATATATAACCGTCAACCAAGTGAACAAGTAGTAAATCATCCAAACAACCAATAATATAATAAAATATGTAATGAATAGTAAATACTATCATATGGTACAATAGTATTTCAGGAAGTGTGAGTTGAGTTTGTGAGGGCATTATAATTCTTGCTTAATTCTATAGAAAATCCCATGCAACCGCACTAGTAGAGCCACAAGAAAATGTGCAAAATCCAGCTCACGTACGTGGTGTACCCAATTATCCACCAATAACGGCTAATCTCACTAAGGCACGCGAGGTTGTAGGTGTTAGAACTAGCTCGAAGACACGGGATTTTATGGCAGCATGGGAAACGATCGATTCCAAAGGAGAAGTCAAGGGTGTAACAAAGGGGAAGTTGGTGGACCTCGAAGGGAAAAAGTTAAGAAAGGTATGAGATGATGGAATTGTGATATTATTGGTCATTATACCATGGACTACAAAAGGGAGTTGATAAAAGTAAAGTGTTATATTCATAGGGATCTTGGACATAACAAGAGGAAGTGTCCTCAGAGGATTGGTGCAGCACAAAGAGTTGGCACACATGCTTCTCAAGTTCAAACCTCGGATATAGTTCCATCATTAGTAGCAGGTGTGACAAAGTTAGGAAAAATTATGATGGAAGATTTGATTTTCGTTTTATTTTTTCTAATAATCTTTTGATTTTGAGTTTCACGCCCTTTCATTTTTAGTTCTTTCTAGTCGATTATTTTAATGCAAGACTATTAACCCCTAGGAAACAGTTTTCATCTAGCAGGAGGGTTGGCTGCGTGGAGCCATAGCCATGATAAGAGACGACCATGTAGAACATCTGTATTGTAGGCCTAACGGAGCGGTCCTTTATAGATATAATAAATCCCCGATGTATGAATTAAAAGAACTAGTCGACTATTTGCACTTAGGTACTTTTCTAGACCCAGTAGTAATCCATTAACTCCGTATGAGGATCAACATAGTTGCATATGATGAGTCGGGATTTGAGACTAGAAATTTTAGATATAGGGGAATGCTTGTGGCATTTTCGTGTATGGGTTGGTTTTGCGGCCTAGATAAGCTATCCAAATAGTTTCCCATCTCATATTATGACATTGAGAGTAGAATTTGACAGGGATGCTTACGTTTTGGGATTTTTAGGATAGGATTTTTGAGAATAGATTAAGTGAGGTTATGTTGACTACAAGAGGAGGATCGTCGGGCTAGTATAGACAATGGACAAACTATTGAGGTTTCATGCAACCCGAGGGAGTAAACACATTGAGTTTCTTATAATCCCCTTAGTGTATCTCTAAGCGATACCAATTCAGTCCCTGTTATGCTAGATTTTCTGTGCATTGGAAGAGGTTGGAGAGCTACATTCCAGAAGAGGGATTGTTTCTCGAATTCATATTTAAGACAATGCTAAACCTGTAGCATTGCCAGTAAGGCACATAATCCGAGGGAAAGAAGAGAGATGATTTTCATACATATGGATAGAAGCTTTTCTAGATATTGAGGGATGCTTTACTAGGCATGGGTTGATTGGGAGTTCAAGCAGGATAGCTATACGATGAGCCATCTTAGATGTTGAGAGAAGGATAGTTATTTGGCGGTGTGCATAGCAGATGTACCCTACGATTATCCTATTAAGGATCGGTTGAGATGGATTATTTTCTCCTTAGACCTATCTTTTGGTAGATTGAGTTTAGTACCTACAATAGCATCTTTCGCATGCATTTTGAGGAGATCGTTGGACTTCAGCCATAGCGAAAAGATTTTGAGAGAAAAAACCAAGGAACTTTTGGAAAAGATTGGTAAGAGTAATTATTTTTGGATAAGAGGCACCGCTCATCTTTGATACAAAGATGGATAGGTCCTTTGGCTCTGTAGTAATCGTAAGTAAGTGTTTTAAAAGAACCATTATTCTTAGCCTCATGTAGATGGTCTTTTTGGTTATTTAGTAGGGCCAAGATTTTCCCATAGTTATATTTCTTCATTAGCGATTTCCATCATTTGTGAGTAGTGGAAAGGACTAGAGACGAAGCAGCTAGTAGAACACCCAGTGGATTTTAAGAGCAGCTGTCATACTTTTTAAACTAGCATGTGTCTAAGCCTAGTTATTGATTTGATTGGGTAGGGTGGTTGGTGAGATTTTGGTGTAAGCTGGTTAGGGTACATATGGATGATAAGTTGGTCTAATCAAAGGATAGCAAGGAATAAATTCAGTATTTAGTAAAGGAATTAAATACCCTATTGGCACATGGATCCAAGACTAAGTTCTCTAAAAATTATTTTTGGAAGGTTAGGGATTTTCTTGGATTAATGGATTATTACATAAAAGTTTAGCTTTGATGGACATAAAGTGTAAAGCCATTTTAAAGCATTTAAAAGAGACCTGATTAATATTTAATGTCATTTCTGCTTGGTAGCATTAGTAAGAGGACCAGTGAGGATAGTTACCTTGGAATAACCACCATCACTATTTTTATTCAGTTAGCTCACAGAGACTTAACCGATTATGTGGACGGTTTAGAATTTCAGTGGCCATAAAATGCTGGTTTAATTGTCCTCTACAAAAGATTGGAACTTAAGAAGATTAATAAAGTTAGAGTCACTATACCATACAGGCAATTTAGCAACCCCCTAATGCGGATAATTTGCAACGACTTTGGGCCGTTGCTAAATAGTAACGGCCTTTGACCGTTGCAGAACTATTAAATACAGCTTTGGACCATTCTAAATTTTAGAACAGATTTAATTCGTTCTAAAATGCAGTACATAATACACCCCCTATCCATAGTACTTTTTTATTTTCCTCAGTTCATCGAAAAAGAAAAGAAGGAAAAACGCTTGTGCGCCACAGATCTGGCCATCAAATTCGAAGACGCTTGCCTCTTTTGATCAGAAATCGAAGACGCTTAACCAGCCTGTTCATCTCTTGTTCGACCGTAATCAGCCATTACCATCATCAGGTAATCTATTCAAATCATTCTGAGATCTTTAGGTTTCTTTTAATTTGTTATTCAGGCCATAATCGGTTCGGTTCAAATTGCCCTAGATCTATGGATTATTGCTTGATTTCTGCTACATTTTAGGGTTTGTGATTTTTGTTGCTTGATCTCTTGCGGTTTCTATATTAAACTTCTAGGTTATGTTTTGATTAAGCATTTGCAAGGTTGTGCTAGATTACTACTGGCTGCTTATTTATTGTTTGTCTCTTTCATTGTTACTTTTTATGTAAGATAGCAAACTTAAGAGCCTTTTCTACCTTATTAACTGCCAAGCCTTTAGGAACCTGTTAAATGGGTTTTAGGATATACTTTTGCTCTTGGTTATCCTAATACAAAAATGATTGAAGTACACAATGCGTTGTTTGTTGTCAAAAAAAAGTTACCAACAAAAATTAAAACTAGGATTCTGGCATATATGCTTTTGTGTGATGTTTGGAATGATTAACCTATTGTTTTATTAAAACAATATATATATATATAAGACAATCAATCAATTTAAAGAAAACAATAAGTAAAATTATATTGATCAGCAGACCTTCTTTTACATATTATACATAAAACTATATATATAAGACCCTCTTTTACATATTATACCCTATGATATAATCTGATGATTTGATCAATTATCAAAGGATTATCATTCACCAATATATTTTAAAATTAACAATTCAGCCTTGATTTCAGCAGCCGTAGCTTTCAATCATGTTACCTTGGTGAATCCAAAAATATAATGTTACCTTGGTGACTTGACAGACTCTTAAGTATCCAACAACTATAACGTCAGATACCATTCGGTCAAGGTTAATTGTTTTTTCAAGTGGATTGCAATGCTGATCATACATTAACCATCTAGCATCAAATATGCTGGATAATATGGCTCCTTGTTTATACTGGATCAGCGTCAATCACCGAAAGTAATATCTATTTACTAGGTAATCGATCTTTCCTTGTTGGAGATGCTTAGTAGTTGTAACCACAACCCTACAATAAGGCTTTTGTTACTTATATAAGCTTTAACTCAAACTATTTGTTAAATAAGCATATATATAGAACGCTTATCTAATAAGCACGCATCTACATCTGATTCAGCATTTTCAATCAAAAACAGAATAACACCCATCAAATTAATCTGATTATTCAAGCCGAGTTGGATTACGTTGAACATGTTTCTACACAGTATTAGCAGGTATTTGCCTGCAAATTTAGTGTCATATTTGTATTGTGTCAATCGGATTTTCAACCAATACATGTCCTTAGTTTTCCACATATCAATACTGAAAAACACTGAAGAGAAAAATCGTGGAACAACATCAAAGAACAAGCAACTTAAATTCTTATGCCTGGTGTATTCATCTACAAATAAATGAAAAAACAAGCGAAGTAGAGAAATATAACAAAACATTCAGCAAAACTTAAAAATATTTATTATTCTATTTGTCCCCATAAAAACTCTCTCAATCCAAATCACATCCCTCGCTGATACACATCGATAACACTTAGAAAACCGAAACTTATTTCTACTGTCATCATCACCATCATTATTTCCTATGGAAAAAGACTATACTGTTTTATTGGAGTGTTCTCCATCCAGCAAGCGATTCTCTCTTTAGCGCAACTTACATTAAACCCTCAAGGCCATGCCACGGGCCCTCCAAAATGAAACAACGAGAAAGGCAAACTGTCCTCCTCTGTTCTAGGTGCATTACTGGCCTTCATATTTGGAACCACCTTCACAACATTGATCCTATTATTAGGTTCGTTGTACAAAGGTGGGGTCAAGTTATATATAGGGCACTGGCTGGAAATTATAAAGAATATTGCATGAAGGTAAAATGAACTGATTAAGCGCTGATAAGGAACGAACTCGTTGTAGGTGCCCTGATACTTAGCTAGAGAAGGTTAAACAGGCATATGAACACTTTGATTATGCATCAATATTGGTAAGCTTGCTTGGGTTTGTGAATGATTACCAACATTATTCACTTTATGAATGGGTAGGAGGTCTGCTAATTTGCATTCTACATTTGTTTTGGACTTTGCTGCAAAGCCGCCGCTTTTAGGCGAGTGAGGACTGGCATCTTCAGAATCTGGAGTTGAGGAAGATTCCGTCTTTTGACTGCTCAAAGAGCTCAAAGATGACGAACATTTATCTGAACTAAACGAGTTTTTCATTGGAGTGCTGACAAAGATTTTGCTGATAGTTTCACTATTACCATCGCAATGGTCGCAATTACTGTTTATTCTGAAATTAGAATGAACACCAAAGGTGCAAAAATTGCACTTCACCAATTTGGTAAGAGAAGAGGCCACAATCACAATAAAAGTAAAAAAGACAAAAATTTTATAGTGGTTTGACCTTAGGAAAGGTCTACATCCACTTCAATAGCAATTTCTATTACCAATTAAAAGGTTACAAGTTGAGGATCACTCAAGAGTACATTCATATTGCTCATTACACAATAGCATCATTCAAATCTACACAAATTAATGGAGAAGTAGATGAATTCCACAATATGCAAGGAGAATGATGGAGAGTCTTCAATTGCTAAGAGGCTTGATCGCTTGTGGTTGATTTCATGATGGACTTCATGTTTGATCTTCACTTGAAGGTGTTAGGAGAGATGGAAATTAATTAAGAATGCTTAGGAAATAATTGGCCAGCTCTTCGGGGTCATAAAATTCGGTCCCTCCAATGAAGGAATGGGAGGGGTATTTATAGGTGAGATTCGGACCAGGTGGCAGAGTTGTAAATATTCTGAACCTTCTATAGGTCGTCAGGCGAGCTAAAAGGCGCTAAAATCAGTGCTTTACGATTTGAGAATATCCATCTGAGGGCGGAACGGGTTAAATAAGGCGGAGCGATCTAATGTCCTCCTGTTGAATGGCGGTGCGGGATGAAGCAATGCGGAGCGAGCCATAGCTTGGTGGAACGTCCCAAGTTAACACGGAACGGCCAAGACAGCGTCGCATGACTTAGGGTCCTCTTGAACTATGGCAGAACGACCCATCTTCAAGGGCCGATCTAAGGAGGTCTAGCAAGCCAATGACCTTTTGAAAGATAAAGAATTGGACGGTCTAAACCATTGTAAAACACTGGATGCTCGGCGACCTAAAGAGCTTGGCGCGCTAATAGCTTTTACGGGTTAAGGAGTTGGACAGTCTAAAGACATGAATGACCCGAAGCCTGTGAACGACCTGGAAAGCCAGAAAAACCTAAAGAGCTATGAAGCTCCAAAACGAGCCAAAGTGCAGTTAGGTCTAAAGCTTTGCCACCTTTATAATACAGAGGCTTCCGACCTACCAATGTGTTTTAAAAAATGACCTAAACATGTTTATTATTTTAGATCCATATTTTATTGATTAACATTTGCCCCTCGAAGTCTGTATTTATTGAAAATAATACAGGATTCGACTTAGACAACTTTGATACGACCGTGATTTTTCAATTACTCGTTAGGTCGTGCTAAGCCTTGTTAAAGACTATATCATTGGTAACTTTGGGTCGTTTGAACCTTTCAGTCGTTGTTTGGTCTGAGATCGCTGGTGGGCATTGGTCTTGAACTTGTCCCATTAAAGGTATGTCCTTTTATACCTTCATTAGGCCTTCATCTCCTTTTACTTTTCCTTCGAGCTAGAAGAACTCGTTAATGGCGGCTCGCTTCTGAGAATTAATCCAACTTCCAGCCGACGCCTCGAATTCAGAAAGCATCGATCAAGTCTTGTATTCTTCTCGTGATTTTGAGTTCAACAAATTCGATCAACGGTTTAATTGAAGGCGATTCGATTTCTCCTAAGGCCCATTCTCGTGAATACGGAACTTCTTGAAGAGCCATCGTGGATAACTCCCAATCAAAATTAGGTTTAATTTTCACCTTGTTTTTCTTGATTTCAAGGTTCGTTCGAATCTGATTTGAGAAATTTCGGTTGTATGAGATGATTTGAGTTGAATTTGGTGCTCTGTTGTTCATAACCCTTATATGATTCTGAATTTTTCATGGTATTGTTGAAAGAGATAGTATGTTCATGTGATTCAATTGCCCAAAATGTGTTTTGTAACCTTGATTGCTTGTAATTCTTGTGTGGCTCGCATATGATTTTTCTTTGTAAACTTAGGCCATAGCTTGAAATTCCATAAACTATTGTGTTGAATGTTCTTGGATGAATGTTTCAAGCTTTGGATCGTTGTTACAGACTAACACTTAAGTCGCTAGAACGGCCTAAGTGTTAGATCGTATAAGCCTTGATAGGTTCCAAGTTGTTGCTGCAAACTCGAGCCTTAGGTCGTTGAACATTCGAAGAGCTTGGGCCGTTGTTTTGAGTTTGAAGTTTAAGCTCGTTAATACGGTCTTAATATCTTTGAACTCCAGAACGACCCTAGCTTCCGGATCACTGAACGACCTAAGGATTTCGAGTTTGTTGATGATTCTTCACAAGTGTTGGTCAAATTGTCCTGATATACTAACATGTTGTTGATATAAGCTCTTTTCTCCTTTCAGACGATCCATGTTATCAAAGTTCAAATTTTATGTCACTCTTGGCATTTAGAAGTTTTAGGTTGCGGCTTTAGCTCTGAGCTTTGGGTTATTATCCTAATCCAGAGTCTTAGGTCGTTCTTCAACTCCAAAGTTTTTAGGTCGCAAACACGACTCATAATTTTTAGTTGTAAACGACCTAAGGCATTGGCTTGTTATTGCGACCTAAGGTTGAGGATCATAGTTCTTGGTCATTTGAATACTCCAGATCTTTAGATCGTTAAGGTAGTTCAAGGTTTTTAGACTACGTTGCGACCTTAATTTATGCATCCCAGAATGACCTAAAGGCGATCTAAAACTTTAATGCTCGGAACGACCTAAAACTTTAGTTTGCATAGAACGTCCCAAAGCTCTAACTTGCTTGAATTCTTGAACTAGTTGCTTTAAACACCCAGTAATTTATTTATGAATGAGGTTATTCTTGTAGAATGACTACTAGGCAAAAAACGCGTGTTCACGCTGAAGGTACATCGTCTGCTTCAGTTGATACTTCTACGACAATTGTAGCCCCTCAACCTTTTCCAAATCCTGTTCCTCTTAGTAGCCCACTGACAGAAAGACATTCTACCACACTCGACAAGGAACATTTTGAACAGTTATGTAGTCAATTTGGGATCCCTATCGTAGATGCACTCTTGTAAGATAAAGGTGTATTCGCAGATCAACCCCCAGCAGGGTATGTAACCGTGAATCGCTATATGCTAGCCGGCGGTGGTGTTCCTCCCTTTAATCCTTTCATAGAAACAATCCTGAACCATTTAGCCATTTCTCCTTTTCAACTTCACCCGAATGGCAATACCATCTTATTGGGACTTTACATCCTTTTTATGCATGTTAAGGAGCGTGAACCGACTTTCCCAAAGATTTTCTATCTTTGCTCATTTAGGGAAAGGAAAGATACCTTATATATTATGCATGTTGAGGGTGCAAGGAATCGCAAACTTATAACATTTCTACCAGAAAGTGTTTCGGGGTATATAACTCAGTTTTTCTTCGTTCGTTGTCCTGAAATCTTTCGTGGGAATTGGACAAAAGGAGGTAAACACATTCTATGGGAAGTTTTAATTCTCTTTATTTAAATAATAGTCCCTTTTAACTTTTCCTTTTAACTTCAGTTGTCCCAGATCCAATTAAGGATAACAAAACATTTGCCCCACTCAGTGCCCTTTTTGAAACCTTAAAAGCAATCAACGAGGCTAGGAAAAGTAGGAAAGTTTTAGTTACCGAAGCAACTCTCTATCAATATGAATTACTTCATCCTCTGAGGAAGTTTCCCTCTAAAGGAGGGCCTTCAACTCCTAAATCTAATCCCGCCGGCACAAACACGGGTTCTTCTGGTGATGGTAATGAGACTCAAGACCAAATTATTGATCAGAACCCAACTATTGACCCTGCTTTGAAAAAGTGTTCAGAGCCTATTGGTGGTAGAATATTGCCATCGTCAATGACTTCGAATAAGGATGAAACTTTTAACCAACGTGAGGACAAGGGTCTTATGATGGGAACTGACCTAGTTGAGAAAGAAAATATTTCTTCGAATCCTAAATCGGAGACGGAGTCTGAGCATACTAACAACGAAGACAACACTTTAGATTTTGCACATGAAACTGAAAATGTTTGGGAAGGTAGAACACCACTAGAGATCGACCCAAATGACGAGACGATGACTGAGGATCCTCCTATTGAGAATGCAATAGAGGGAGGTTCCACAAGTACATTTGACAATTTAGGTGATCTCAATTCCGCTAAGTATCTTAGTCAAGGTGATGTTGTTTCCCGGCCTCTTGATCCTCAAACCATAGAATCCGGACTAAGGGATGCTGCCATTACTCGGGTAGGAAAATACCTCCCATCTCTAGGAATCTCCCTAGATTCAACTAAAAGAACTAGTCCATAAAATAACAATGCCTTAGAAAATGTGTCTAATGTGCATATGCATATTCTCTTTACTGCTTTTACAATTTGCCCCCAGTACTTTACAATTCAAGTACTGAAACTCTGCTTCTATTTTTTCTAGGTTCAGACATGCACAGGAAACGTTCGTCGGATTTTTGGTCAGATTTCAAAAGGAAAACCAAAGCATTCAATCCAAAGCTTCTATTACAATCTGATCCTCCGCGACTGTCACATTACTCCAAACAGCCCTACCTTCCACCTCCTCCAAAATCTTCTCACAAACCTTCACACGTATCTGAATCGGACTTGACTGATAAGCAAAGGCAGAAGATACGTGAGAAAGGAGATGAGGAAAAGAGAAGGCGTACTTGGCTTAGGGAAGATTCTCCCGATGGAGAGGGCCGCGGGGAGAAGCGTGGAAGAGATGACCAAGGGAAAGATAGTTCACATAAATATCCCTGATTAGAGAAACTTCCCATCAAACCTTCATCAAGACCGTCTTCCGGTCCCCTGGTCATTCTGATGAAATTTATTCAATCATTCACAGGCCTCGCTACAAGCCTGAACCATCAATTGTTCCCTATTCTGAACGATTCCCAGGCTGGAATTTGAAAGGGTTGCTTTTTGATCATGGAATCAACCCATTTGACGCTAATGACATAGCTGATGAAGTAGGTGCTGTAATAAGATAAACACATACCCAACTTGATAATGCAAAGAGTCAACTTGGAACGAAGCTAAAAAATGTCAAGAATAGTGCTAAGAAAAATCTGTGGGGATGGAACAAATTCGGCAATGACCTCCAAAAGCGCCACATGTTGATCTTGCTAAGATTGCAACTTTGGATGATGATAAGGCCAAATGGGAGGGAGTCTTAGATTCTCGTGATGCCTCCATTGCTTCTCTTAATAAAAGAATTGCAAAACTTGAAGGATTGGATTTTGAGAACAAGAAACTCAGAGAAGAATTCGAAGCTGCAAAACAGAAAGAAAAGGAAGCTCTTACTGCTAAAAGCAATGCTGAGGCTACATTATCTGTGGAAAAGGATTTCTCCACACAATATCAAAACGAGGTCACTCAACTTAAAGAAACCATTGATTCCTTGAGAGCCTCCAATCGCACTTTATTAGCCAAGGTTGAATCTCTCGAGGCAGAAAAGAAAATTACTGAAGAAACTCATCAAAAGACTATGGACGAGGCTGACGCCGACGTAATCCAGTTTTACGTTTAAAGTGTTATGAGTCACAGGTTTTTGCACTACTTGGGAGACACCTTCTCAACCACTTTAGCACTTGTTTGGGAACAAGTACTTGAGATCACTGGAAATGATTGTAGCGAGGATGATCTTATTAATGAAATTTTAGATGATAGGTCCAAGAAGGCTCTGGCTGAGGTAAAAGCTCGGTTGGAGAGTAATAGAGCTGGTACTTTTGGAGATAAGGTTCATGGTCAAACCGACATTGAGCCTCCTGTTAATCCCGCAACTATTGAAGCTTCTAGTTCATGGGTCCATGTGAGTACTCCTGTCGCTTTAACAGAGAAAGACGTAAACACTGGTGGGCGCATTGTCACGGAGAATATCACAGAGGGACATGATGGGGATGGTGAAGGTGACGACGAAAACGTAGACAACTGGAGGATTGAGCAGAGAGATGACCAAGAAACCCTTCTAGATGCAGGTAAAATCGAAATTGACTATACCGTGTCATACTTTGAGTTCATTTTTGACTCACCTGGGTCTCTTGTCTCTTATGCACTCCATAATCTAGGTTTACCCTCACCCCTATCTTCTCATGCTATAGGAAAAACAGCTGATTTGCCTCTGATGAGACTTCCCCTTACCTCTGTTATTACTCCCCCTACTCTTAACAGCGCATCCTTACTTGCCATTACAGCTCCCGGATCACAAGATGCTAAAATTGGTGCACTCTCCGATTTAGAAGATGTCGATTACATTCTTAGTGATGATCCTGAAGCCACAGGAACTTATGAAAGCCCGAAGGATGTTACTAAGGGTAAAGGAAAGAAAGCTGCCAAGTCCTTATCATCTAAGAAGTACAAGAAGAAGAAGAATACGGAAGCTATCACTTTATCTTCTCAAGAGAATCCTAGTGATGTGGCAGAGACCCCTCCTCCTTCTCTCAACAAACTAGTTCTCAGATCAGGCGGTAGGAAGAAGTAGTGATGCTTGATACCAGTTTATTTTGCTTCTCGTCTATTCTCATTTGTATGTTGTGTCTGGACCGGTTGTATATGCAGGTGTCGGTCCCCGCTTACTACTTTATGTTACTATATGTCAACTTCCGTACTAGGTTCATGATTCTGTGACTTGACTTGTGGTTCTGCAATCTGGTGTTGTGTTACTGTGATGAAAGTGTGTTCAGCTTGTTGTAATTTAAGATTTTACTTTAGCTTCGTTGTACTCTACTGTTTTGCATTTCACACTTGCTTCTTTTTCGTTGCTGTAACTTGGTTTCTTAGTTGTAGCTATGAATCATTACTGGCTCGGTTATCTTGACCGACTTTGCTAAATTTCCTTAGTTTTGACTGGGGCAATACCCGAGACTTCTTTCTTGCGACTAGCCACTTTTGTGCTTATCACATCATCGAAGTTTCTAAGTTTGCCTTAGCCATTTCAAGATTAAACTCTGTTGGTCAAAATAACCCTTGTATGCACCAAATTTTTCAATGTAAAGTTATGACGAGTTTGTGTATGTTCAAGTAAGCATTATTGATTTTCCTTTAATGTGGTGGTAATGCCCCCACACCAAAATTCGTCACGAACTTTTAAATGTTAAGCATGATACTTGCAATCGATTTTTTTTGGAATCTTCTGACTTACTTATGAGCCAAAGGGTTTCCAGTCTGATCGAACAAGCTCATGCTTTTAGTAAAGAAGAATCTTTGTCACTATGCCCCCACTTGAGAGGTCTTATATTTTTAATATATTCAATTACATTTCTCGCTAGCCTGGCAATCCAAGCCCTTTGGAGATTTGATTTGAACATATGCCCCCGGAGAGGTCTTGGTTCTCGTACCTCCAAAGAGGTGCTTTGTAAATCCGTTATTCGTTGTAGCTGAATGATTTAACCACTCGTAGAATTTGAAGGGCGCCTTCGAAAAGATCTTTGGGTCCGTCATTTACCGAATTTTGGTGGATTCGGCCTATGGTCGGGTGCCCCCGAGGAGGTCTTTTAAATCCCGGGGTTTGTCATAATCGGGCCATGTATAAATGGCACTGACGATCAACCTGGTGCCCCTCGGGGAGGTCTTTGGTTTAATAACCCAGTGTTTGTATCGCAATCCGGCCACGTATCAATGGTGTCGACGATTAACTAGGTGCCCCTCGGGGAGATCTTTGGTTTAAAAGCCCAGTGTTTGTCGCAGTCGGGCCATGTATCAATCTCATGTGTAACATGGTATCCAATTCCTTGTGTCCCTTTTTTGCTATGGTATCCCAAAGGGACGCCATGTATACTAGGGGCCCCTTTGGTAAAACTGACAACCTCATTTGTAACTTGAACACCACATTATTTGATAGTCCAATTCCTGATGTCCCTTTTTTGCTATGTTGTGTTTCACACCTTAACATTTATTGTGGGTGAAACTTAAAACATTGAACAACGGGCATTTGAGCTATCCCAATCGGGATGTGCTGTAATTGTCACCAGGTTTTATTAGGTCTTGGATGCGTTAATGTTCTTTTAGGGTACCTACAATCAAAATCGAATTTAAGCAACTTGTAAACAAGAGTTTGCAAATGTACAATTTAGGCAAGTAAAGTAGTTTATTTCACAGTATGTACAAAACTTGTAACGACGTTGCATGGTATTTACAATGCGTGATGTTTACAACTTGTCAAATGAAAGAACTATTAGACGAAGTAATGTCAAAGATGTATGCTGTTCCAAGCTCTCGGAAGTTGGATGCCATCTGTCGTTTTTAATTCAAACATGCCATCTGAGAATTTTTTGCTTATCATGTACGGCCCTTCCCAGTTGGGTCCAAACACTCCAGTTTCGGTCATGATTCTTTTGGGAACAAGGTCCCCAACTTGGAAGGTTCTTCTTTTAACCTTAGCATTAAAATGACGAGCTATCCTTTCTGATGTGCAGCGACTCTGAGTTCTACTTCTCTTCGTTTTTTCTTCAAGCAAGTCGAGTGCTTTGAGTTGTAATTTCTCATTCTCTTCTTGGTTGAAGTGGATTCTTCTATGAGTTGGAACTTCCAGCTCTACTGGAATCATATTCTCGGATCCAAATGCAAGCGAGAATGGATTATGCCCTATCGCAGTTTTATGAGTGGTACGATATGCCCATAGTGCAAGTGGAAGCTCGTCTACCCAACCGCCTTTTGCTTTTTCAAGTCGCTTCTTAATGGTTGACTTTAAAATTTTGTTGATTGCTTCTACTTGCCCGTTGGCCTGCGGATGAGTAACATGAAAAGCTTTTCTTAATCTTGTACTTCGCACAGAAATCCAAGAATTCAGTTCTCTTGAATTGAGTTCCGTTGTTGGTGATTATTTTCTAAGGCACCGCAAACCTTCAGATGATGTTCTTTAGGATGAAGTTGATCACCTTCTTTGAAGTAATAGCAGCTAGTGGTTCAGCTTCGGCCTACTTAATGAAAAAGTCCACTGCCATGATTGCATATTTCATATTTGACTTAGCTATTGGCAATGCTCCAATCAGATCTATGCCCCCAGATGGCGAATGGCCATGGACTAACCATATGAGTTAATTCTGTAGGAGGTGCTCTTGGAATCTTCGCAAATCTTTGGCATCTGTCACATTTCTTAGCGTAAGTCATTGCATCCAGGTTCACATCGAGCCAAAAGTAACTGTATCACAGAATTTTCTTGGCCAGTGTTTGACCTCCGCATTCTCCTTCATGCAATTCTGCTAAGATTGCTTTGGACTCTTCCTTGGTTACACATCGCAGCAGTGGCATGGAGAATCCTCGCCTATACAACCTTCCGTCCTGGATAAGGTATAATGGAGCTTTACGCAATATCTTCCTTCACTTTTTTTGGCTCCTCTGGAAGTGTCCCATTGAGGATACATTCCTTGATTGGGGTCATCTGACACTGGTTCCTCAATAGCCTCCATAATCTAGTCAACATCTGCTTCTTCAATGGCAGTACCCTTCTTCATTTGGCTTATGCATCATGATTTGATTGTACCCAAAGTATGCATCCATGAAAGATAACAATTCATGCCCTGCCGTTGCATCAACAAGTTGAACGATTCTAGATAATGGGAAGTTGTCTTTAGGACATGCCTTGTTTAGATCCGAATAGTCTATGCATACTCTCCACTACCGTTAGATTTTTTAACAAGAACTGAATTGGAAACCCAATCAGGATATGTAGATTCTCGTATGAAATTATTTTTGAATAATCTAGCTACTTCTTCTTTTAATGTCACATATCTTTCAAGTCCTTGAATTCACCTTTTTTGTTTTACAGGAGTTAAACTGGGGTTAATATTCAGCTTATGCACAATTACGTCCGGTGAAGTTCTACACATATCGGAATGTGTCCATGCAAATACATCTAAATTTGCCTTTAAAAACAAGATCAAATCTTTCTGCAGCTTCAGGCCCAGCTAAGAGACTATCTTTAAGACTTGGTCTGGATCTTTATCGTGCACTGAGATGGAGATTGTGGCTTCAGCTGGTGCTGCTCTTTCCTCCCCCACACTAGCCTTCCTTGGATCGATCTCCTTCTGAGCTCCAATATGTTCGCCAGTGTGAGGGCCCCACCTTAATTGCTATAAAGGGAGAGAAGCAATGCAAAGCGGAGGCTCCACATCCTTTTTCACTTCTTTCTTCCTGGCTTTGATAAGTTCTGCCATATAACATTCTCTCGCTGTCTGTTGGTCGCCTTTAATTACGCTAACTCCGTTTTCGATAGGGAATTTCATTTTTAGGCACCACAGAGCCATTGTTATTCTAAAGGCTGCGAGGGTTGGTCTTCCAAGGAAGGCATTATACAAAGAAGGCTCATCGACTATGACAAAATCCTATTTCATGGCAACATTCCTTTCTCATTCTCCAAGTTCGACAAGCAAATTAATGATGCCAATTAGTTGAGTGGGCTGCCCCGTAAATCCGTGAATCTTATTTTGGCAAGCCTTCACGTCATCCATGGAAAGGTTCATCCTATTGAATGCGTTAATGAAGAGGATATTGATGAAGGCCCCACAGTCAACCAAAACTCTTTTAACTATGGTGTAACGACCCGCATTCTACGTATCGAAGAATCGTAGAATATTTATTTTATTTTCATATGAAGTCGTATGGTCGTGTAACTTTATGGAACGACTATTGGGGTCATTTCCCATGTTCATGATTTTTGCCAAATTTAAAATGACCGTTTTACCCCTGGCAAATCTTGTTTTACCTATAACTTTTTATTGGTAAGGAGTTTTGACCTAAAAACACTTCCATTGGATTCAGATGATGATTTAACTTTCCGTAGAGTGGTCACATTAATTAAAGGACTTACCATTTAGGAGATATGACTAGAATAAGGTTTGGAAGATGAAAAATAGCATAATTGGGATTAACGGGGTGATTAGCAGCTAAGTCCATAACCCATTTCGGGATTTTGGTTATGGGAGGGCTGAAAAGGTTTGGGAAAACATTTCATTTCAGTTTTTTAGCTGCCATTTACCTTCTTCACACCCTATCAATGGCCTCCATCCTCTAAATCTATCCCCAAATCACTTTCTAATCACATATTAGCCAAAGCTACGTCAAATCAAGGCGGATTAGCATACAAATCGAGATAGAGCTACTAGAATACATTGGGAACCATGCCAAATCAGTTAGAGTTTCAAATCTAAAATTTATTTGTGGCTAAGGTGAGTGATTTGCACTTTTATTCACTAATTACGGCTAATTAGGGTTGATTAGTGATAATTAGCAAATTATGGCTCAGAAAAATATGTGGTAATTCTAAAATATTATTTTATGCCTCTGTTAGAAATTTGGATTAATTTGGATTAAGTTTTCTAACCCTATTTCTAGATATAGTTAAATATGATTAAGGGGAAAACATGGGTTTTTCGTATGTTTGATCCATAATAACTCGTTAAATTGTTGTTTTGGTGTTTATGGTCGATTCTATAAATTGCTATTACTGTTTGGTATGCCTTGTGATTGCATAGAAAAATTAGAATGGTCGAAAATGTCGTCGTATGGCGTAAATAGTTCGCTAGAAAAGTTGCAGGAAATTGGTCAGACCCCCCTCCGATCGTGAAGGACTCCACGAGCCGACCCTCACTCGTGCTTCCCTCTACAAACCATGAACCGATACAAGGCTGCGAACCACGACCCGAATCTTGAACCACGAACCACCTCCGCGAGTCGAGCACTTGTACCACGAGCCGAATGGGATTCACGTACTGGTGAACCTCGAGCCGTGTAGCACCACGAATATGGACTCACGAACTGGAACCCATGAGCCAACCTCAAATCACGAGCCAAATGAGGTCACGAGCCGAGCATACTCCAAGTCGCAAGCTGCTGCGTATCGCGAGCTGAGTGGAAACTGAACCACAAACTGAAGAGGACTAAAAACCCGATATGCAAAGGCAGTCCAAATAGGAAGTTAGAACTCAGGATCCAGATGGGAACCAACGTATTAACTTCTAGAGTTAGACTTTGCTGCAGGATGTGTGAAAAGGGGTTATCGATATCTATAGCTTTGGTTCACCACCGAGAGATGGATTAGTGGATATGGATCAGCATAATGGGGTCATTACGACATCCAAGGGCAAGTGATCGTAGCATGGCTATGGATCAGTGCAACGGGGCCATTAGGACTATAAGGGCAAAGTGATTATAGCAAAGGATTAGTGCCTATGGACCAGTGCAATGGTGCCATTAAGACTCCCAAGGGCAAGTGGTCGTAGCAAAGGATCTGATGATCAAAGTGGTGAATATCGTATGCTTTACGCACTGAGTGAAAGATGTGAGGATGATTGCTATGTTTAATGTTTTCTATCACCATGACATGCACACTCCTATTTTACACTTTATGTTAGTGTTAACTTAGAGTATTGTACGTCTTGTTGTGCTAACTCTTTGTTTGCAGGTCCAGGTTCAGGTATGATTATTTATACCTATTATTGTTTTGTTTTGCTGCTATCGCTCATACCAGACTTTTGTCTGACCCAGAGTTTTATGTCTCTTCTTATTACTCTGGTTGCTCCTAAACGAGTAGACTAGAGACAGGTTAGGTGGTATGCACGAGTAGCTGTCCGGAGACGAGTAGGAGGCTTCCACGTACTATTAACATATATTCTTCCAGTGTTGTTGCCAGTCACTGCTTTGGGCGTTAGTAGTGTACCTTTTATATTTGGCTTTAGAGACAATATTTTGAAGTTGTAATAATGATGGTTTGGATCATAAGCTGTATTTTGGATTCCGCTGCTATGATGGTTTAGTTTTCAGCTTATGCACTGTCTCGTCTGTTTTATGTCATGTTATGTTATTATTATACTTTATTCCATGCGCTGTGAGATATACTATAGGTTCTTTGGTGATTCATAGTTTGACCATCCCGTGCTAGTCGGGCATGGGCACAGCGCATTTTGGGGAAATGTCGGCTGGTGCCGGGCAGGCCGTCACCCTTGGTATCAGAGCCTAGGTTGCGTAGTTAACCTAGGGGAAGACATCAGGGAGATATAGTATACGTATATGAGAGAGTGTATTTGTGATATTTTGGTTTTCAAAAGCTATAAATATACATACTATTAGTATATCTGAGGAAGAAGTCGCACTGCACTGGCACCACTAAGGAGATGGTTAATTGTTTTCTCTTTACAGATTAGACAATGAGCCGAAATATGAGGAGTACGGGTACAGGGGCCAATATTCGAAATGCCCCTGATATGAGGACGATGTTTACTACCTTCATGAGAGAAATGCTTAGGGATGTTCAGGGAGCAGTTTCTAATGCTGTTAATGGTGGTGGTGCGGTAGCGCAGGCGCTTAGAGTCGATTTCCCCAAGCTCTGCAAGGATTATACTAGTCTTGGTGGGAGGTCGTTCCACGGAATGGAATCGGCTACGGAGGTTCAAGATTGGCTTGATAGTTGTGAGCGCATCTTCGAGGTTTTGGGGGTCGAGGATGCAATGAGGAGAAAGTTAGCATCGCGTCAACTTCAAGGACGAGCAATGAATTGGTGGAATGTTATTAAAGCAGCTACTCCTAAGGATCAAGTTACATGGAATCAGTTTAAGACTCGCTTCAGTGACAAGTTTATCCCAGCTGCCCAGAAATCAGAATTGTTTAGGAAATTTTTGGAACCTAAGCAGAATGGTAGGGTAGTCTCGGAATATATTGCTGAATTTGATACTTTATCGAAATATGGATTATCTCTTATCGATACTGTCGAGAAGAAGAACGAGAAGTTCATAACTGCCTAGACGAGTACTTGGGGGAAAGACTTATAAACCATATCGATGAGACATTCGAATCTATAGTGGGAAAGGCACTGAGGTCGGAGAGCCTTTACCCCAAGTCAAAGGCCGAGGTTGCTATTACATCTACAGGAAAGCCAAAACCGCAGGCAAGCGGTGGAGGCAAGAATGATTCACAGAATAAGAGGAAACAGAACCAAACTAAGGATGGTCAGAAAAAGAAGGATAAGAAAGATGTCGAGTGCCATAGCTGTAGCAAGAAGGGCCACTATGCAAAAGATTGTCCAGCAAAGCCAGCAGACAGGAAGTGCTTCAGTTGCGGCCAAGTGGGACATCATAAGGATAAATGTCCACAACCTCCTAAAGAGAAGCAGATTGTGAAAGCATATGCTATCAACGTTATTCCTTCTTCGTCGAATGGCCCACCAGCGGCGCAGAAGGGAAAGGGCGTCGTTATTCATGGTATGCTTTCCATTTATGATGTTCTTGTTCGAGTGTTGTTTGATACCGGGGCTTCCCATTCCTTCATATCTAGTGACCTGGTAGATAGGTTGGGATTGGAACCCCAGATTGTCGATAGACCTTTAGTTCTGATGAACCCGATCGATGGTTAGACTAGCTTTAGTAAGATTTGTCGTAATTTGGTCTTATCGAGTCATGGATGTATGTTTGCTTGTGATTGCTTTGTTTTGGGCTTTATTGTGTTTGGCATTATTTTGGGAGTCAATTGGCTCCAAAGGTATGGAGTGGTTGTAGACTGTGAGGGCTCTTCGGTGACCATTAGAGTGGATGATGGGCGGAGGGTACTGTTTGGTTGCCTACCTAGTGATGGGTGATGGGCTAGTTTTCCAAATTCCCTCAACATGTTGCATGATGAGTTGTTAGATGTGCCTATTGCTGGCAAGTATCCGGACATCTTCGGGGAAGTGACCGAACTTCCACCACACCGAGAGATTGAGTTCCATATTGATTTAGTGAAAGATGCCAGACCTATAGTGATGCCACTTCGTCGTATGGCGCCAAGGGAGCAGCGAGAGCTCAAAGTGCAAGTAAGCGATCTTTTGAAGAAGGGATTTATCCAAAGGAGTATTTCCGAGTAGGGAGCACCAGTTGTGTTTGCTATTACGGCAGATGGTTCCCTTCGCATATGTGTGGATTACCGCGAGTTGAACAAGGTGACGAGGAAGAATAAGTATCCTCTTCCGCGGATAGACGATTTGTTTGATCAGTTGAATGGAGAGAGAGTGTTCTTCCAGTTGGACTCGCGACATGATATCATCAACTCCGAGTAGCAGCTGAGAGTATAGCTAAAACAACATTTCGGACGCCGTCTGGATTCTATGAGTGGTTGGTCATGCCATTCGGGTTGACCAACGTACTAGCATATTTTGTGGATCTTATGAGTAGGGTATTCAGGGATCAATTGAATAAGTTTGTTCTTGTGTTTGTGGATGACGTCTTAGTTTATTCGAGGATGGAGGACGAACACAAGGAACATTTGAGGACAGTGATGGAGGTGTTGAGGAAACACCAATTGAAAACGAAATTTTCAAAGTGTCACTTCTGGAGGAGGGAAGTGAGGTTCTTAGGCCATGTTGTCTCAGAGAATGGTATTATTGTGGATTCTGCGAAGGTAGCCAGGGTACAAGACTGCTCTACGCCCAAGAATGCAACAGAAGTAAGAAGTTTCTTGGGATTAGCTAGATATTATCATAAGTTTATCCAAGACTTCTCCAAGATAGTGGCACCGTTAACTCAGTTGACCAAGAAGAATCAAGCCTTCGTCTGGGATGAAAGGTATGAGTATGCATTTAAAAGTCTAAAGGAAAAGTTGACGTGCGCACTTATGTTAGTTATTCCTAAAGGGAACGAAGAAATGACGGTATACACAGATGCCTGTTGTATCGGACTAGGCATCGTACTGATGCAAGGAGTTAGGGTTGTAGCTTATGCAAGTCGGCAACTGAAACTGCATGAGAAAGGGTATTTTACCCATGATTTGGAATTGGCAGCAATCGTTTTCGCGTTAAAGATGTGGAGACATTATCTCTTGGGAGAAAGATTTGAGTTATTTACCGATCATTAGTCATTAAAGTATCCTTTCTCTCAGAAGGATTTAAATCTTCGTCAGCAGAGATGATTAGAGTTCTTGGCTTCATATGATTTCAATATCGCATACACACCCGGGAAAGGCAATGGGTAGCTGATGCATTGAGTAGGAGACATGCCAGTTTGGGGGCTATGTTTCTGGAATGGAAGCAACTGGAGTATATCGCGGGATATGATTTCAGACCTAAGTGTGAACTAGATACATATATGTTAGCAAGTTTGATGATTAGGCCAACCTTGATTGAACGAATCGGTTCCAGCAAGAGGGACGATCCTAACCTATTGGAAGTCATATCCAAGATAGAGATGGGTATCGACGGTGAGGAGATGAACAAGTATGGACTTGATAGAGAAAGATGGCTTCGGAAGAATGGAAGACCAGTTGTACCCAACGTTAATGTATTGAGAGATGAAGTGCTTAGAGAGTGTCATCACTCGAAACTAACTATACATCCCGGTGGTAACAAAATGTATCGAGATACGAAGCGGTCCTACTACTGGGATGGGATGAAGAGAGACGCTGGAAAGTTTGTATCCATGTACATGAATTGTCAGTTAGTTAAAGCCGAGCAAAAGAAGCCTATTCGTTTGTTACAACCACTGGAAATTCCCGAATGGAAATGGGAACAAGTCTCAATGGATTTCATTGATGGTTTACCAAGGACTAGATCGGGTCATGATAGTATTTGGGCGATTGTGGATTGATTGACCAAAAGTGCAAGGTTTATACCGGTCAAGTCGAATAGAATAGCAGCTAAGTTATCGGAACCGTATATGAAGTGGGTCGTGAGATTTCATGGAGTACCTAAAGGCATTGTGAGTTGTTGGAGAATGGAGTTTCAATGACAACAACCTTATTTCAATTATCATTGATTATAAAATATATACTAACATTTTTTCTAGAATATATATATAAATATATACATATGCAGGATTTGTACACAGGAATTAATACTGAAGACTGTACAGCTTAAGAGCTTTAAGAGATTCAGAATTCAGAGTAGATTCAAGACTCATGAGTAATCAAGATTTCAAGAGTTCAAAATTAATATAATTATAGATTTTAGATTTTGTATGACTCTAAATAGCACTCCAGGTTCAAATTCAAACTCAAATTCAAATTCTGAATTTTCAATTCTTTTCTCAATCCTCTCTGTTTTGTTTTTCTATTTTATTCTCAATCCTCTCTATTTTATTTTTATATTTGTTTCTATTATTCTTCTTCTTTATTTTTCAAACTTAAGTTTTTATATATACTTTATTTATATTTGATATAGTTTAAAACCTTATAATTTTATAAATATATTTATATAGTTTCAAAATACGTTTCCATATGTTTTTCTATCATATAATATTGATTTACAACATTAGAATTTTACTCAAGAATTTTTAGAATTAACTTGATATCGAAATACTTGAAAAATGCTTTAAAAATGAAAATTACACATGACTATGTCGACATAGTAAAATATGTATGTCGACATATAACAACTATTTTTCTGATTTTGAAGGGAAGTGTCTTTTCACTATTTGAAACGCTTCAGAACCGTTGCAATCCTTCATACTCTATAAAAAGAGGTTAAAACCAAATTTTTTAACATCTCTTCCTCTCCATCTTCCTCCTCTTTCATCCTACCATTATTCTTAATCATTTTTATGGTTTTTACACTTATACTCTGCCGAGTTCACTTCTGATTTGATCTAACTTCTTCTCTCTACACTCTCTACTCTCTGAATCAAGTGTTATTGAAGAGTTATAGGGATGTTTTGTAATTGCATGGGTTGAATTAACCCATGTTTTTAAGTCAAAGAGTAATCGGTGTATCCTTGTAGCCGTAAAATCAAGGAATAAGAGTCGGTATGCCCTTGTTGAGTCGCGAATCAAGGGATAGAAGTCGGTGTCTCCTTGTTGAGCTGTGAAATCAAGGAGGTTGTATTTGGCTATTTGAAAGTAGTAATAAAACTCTACACAATCCAGCGTTGTGCGGGACTGGACGTAGGAGTGATCCGAACCAGTATAAAATCCGGTGTGTTCTTTCCTTTTCTGCACTTTTATTTCTGTTTATTTTGCATTTGTGTTTGAATTTGTGTCTGCTATTGTGTTTGTGGTGTTTGATTCATCCCATAGTTCTCTCTAGTTTTTAGTTTTGTTTAAATTCTTACAAACACTATTCACCCCTCCCTTCTAGTATTTGCTTTGCTTGAACGATCCATTCCGCAGTCCCTAACAATTGGTATCAGTGCAAGGTCTTTCAAAAAGTTCATAATCTGATTTTTGAAAATTTGGTAAGATGGCAACCAATAATGGTAGCAATAATAGTTCTTTTATAGAGGGTTAATCCACTGTCATACCACCACTGTTTAATGGTAGTAATTATTCATATTAGGCATGTAGAATGAAAATCTATTTACAGTCTGTAGGATTAGACACATGAAATTGTACACAAAATGAATATATTGAACCCACAACTGCATTTGCACAAGGGACAAATGAACAAAAGGCTGATGCACAGAGCAATTCTAAAGCCATGAATATGTTATTTTGTTCATTAGATAGAAATGAGTTTAATAGAGTATCCATATGTAAAATTGCTCATGAAATCTGGAGAATTTTACAAGTTACTCATGTAGGAACTAGTAAAGTTAAACAGACTAAGATAGGCATGCTAGTCAATCAATTTGAATTATTTAAAATGAATGAGAATGAGTCTATTTCAGATATGTATTGCAGATTTCAAGAGATAGTGCATTCACTAACAACACTTGGAAAAACTTATTCCGAGCAGATCAAGTCAAAATAAATATTAAATTCGTTAACTCAAGAATGGGATCAAAAGACTTTGACTATAGAAAAAGCCAATGATGTCAATGAAATGAAGATTGAAGAGCTAGTTGGGAATCTAATGTCATATAAAGTTCAATTACATAAAAGAAAAGAAAATAGATCAACTGAAAAGAAGTCTACTGCACTGAAAGCCACAACAAATGATTCTGACTCGAGCAGTGAAGATGATGAAGAAACAACACTCGTGACAAATCAGTTTAGAAGATTCCTAAAATATAGAAGGAAGGGTTATAATAAAGCAAATTCAAATTTAAATGATGGACGATGCTTTAACTGCAACAAACCAGGGCATGTAAAGAAAATGTGTCTATATCCAGACAAATCTACTCAACAACCAGACAACTCAAATTCATCAAGGAAAAGAAAGAAAGCATATGCAGCAATGTTAGATGATTCAGATTTGTCATCAAGTGATGAAGAACCAAAAACCGGAAATACAAATATATGTTTTACAGCAATTCAGAGTTCAGAAGATCACGAAGAAAAGGATCAAAAAACCGGGTACGCATTTATTACATTTTAATTTATTTGGTTGAATGGTTGCTTTGTTTGTTTGCTTTGGTTTGAATTTAAAATTTAATAAACTATTTGAAATTTGAAATTTGAAATACAAATTTGAAATTCAAAATAATAATATAATATTAAATAATCAATAAATTAATAAAATAAATTGTTTGTATGTTCATTAGGATAAGAAGTATTTCAGGAAATCGTTAAACCTGAAATATAATTCGATAATTTAATTCATAACTTGAAAATCCAATTTTCTTTTGAAATAAGCCTTATATGTCGACATTCAGAAATATACATGTCGACATATCAAACAAATTTGAAATTTAAATTTTGAATTACAAAAGTTTAAACTTTCAAACTTTCCTCCAATCTTTTCACCAACTCCCAAGGTCTGAAAAGGTGTCCTTTCAATCTGAAAAGTTGTGCCTATTCAATTCATATTCATTCAATTCATATCTATTCATTTTCTATATATATATATATATATCCATCCTTTCTACCTTTCATTCACAACTCAAAATAACATTCTTCATATCTATCCTCCTCAAAACTATCATATCAATGGCTTCCTCAAGTTCATCTCAGAAATTGAAGATAACCAAAACCATAAAAGGTTATCTTTACAATGACAAAGAGGCCATTAAAACCTATGGTGACTATTTAGTAAATGCTAAAGTTAATACGGGTGCTTTCGCCATCTTTAGCGATTTTCCATCTTATAATCTCGTTTCTCTCTTCTAACAAAACGAAAACTTGAGTCTAATTGACTCTCGTGACAACAACGAAGTATGTTATCCCAAACTCGTGAAGATGTTCTACGCAAATCTCAACCGCGGATTTTATCAAGGCAACAAAAATCAAATTTGGAGTAGTGTCAAGGGAACTCAAATTGTTCTCGACGCCGATCTTTTAGGAGAAATTCTAAATTGTAGAAGCGAGGGCACGGATTTCTCAACTTTCGCTATCGATGAAACCGATTTGGAAACCTATCACGATATCTTCGAAGATGGTGCTCCAATGGATTTCAAAAATCGTTTCTTTCGTCAAAAAACAAGAATCATCAACCTCCTCCTTCAACACACCATCACTCCTCGTTCCAGAAATTACAACAATCCAACTCTTAAAGTCCAAAAGGCTCTCTTTGCCATTATGGGTAATTACCTTATCAAATGAGCCAATATGATTCTAAATGAATTTAAGCCCATAGATGTATCTTCAAGGGAAAACACTCCCTACTATGGTGTTTATCTCACTCGCATTTTCAAATACTTTGGAATTGAACTTCACGGAGAAGAATTTGTCTCTAGAAAAGTGTTTGACACATCAAACATTCATCGGATGCAAATTCCTATCACTTTCAAACCTTATGAGACATATGAGGCCAAACAAGCTCGATTGCAACAAGAGCAAGACCCAATGGAAGTCGAAGAAGAAGAGACTTCTATGGAAAGCATCGAGTATCCAACCTCAAATCGTAACTTCAAAGACACGATTATTCAAAATCAAACGAAAATCGTCAAAAATCAAAAGAAGCTTAACAAGAAGTTTAACAAGAAGCTTTCCAAAATGACCAAATTCATGGTCAAGATAGGAAGAAAGCTTGGAATTTCATCTTCCTCATCATCATCCGAAAACTAGGCCATCTAGTTTAATCTATCTTTATATATTTCCTTGTATTTGCTTTTGAATCTCGTATTTAAGTGTGTCTTGTTTAGTTGGATGTATTTTCTTTCTATTAAGTAGTGAATGGAGTTTTATTTCTGTTCAAATCATCTTTATGTTTCTAAAAAATAATAAAATATATTATAATATTACAAGAGTTCAAAAGAATTCAAAAATTCAAAATTTTCAAAAAATATACTATAGTATGTCGACATAACAAAACATGTATGTCGACATATAACAAAAAAAATCAATTTTTTTTCAAATTTTAAAATTAAAATAACTACTCATGTCCATTCAAAATCCAACGAATTCCAGACCCTATTTAATTCCATTTCTTCCAGAAAACTTCATTATTTCATTACTCCTTCTTCTTTAATCATTTATATTCAAATCCATGGGAAATCCTATCCATAATCTAAGTGAAAATCTAGAAGAAACTCTCAATACATTCAAAAACATTCTCTCTGTCATTCTACAAAATCAGCGTCATCTTGAATTGAGTCAAATAAAGTGTTCGAATAACAAGAAAAGCACTTTGACGCAATGAGATGGTTAATCTCTTCTCTTTTCAGAGATGAAGAAAACAATCTCGCAAAGGCTCCACCAACCAAAAAAGATGAAGATTGGGAAGTAATTAAGAAGGATCCTATCTTTGGAGAAGATGGTTGAGTTGAAGTTCCAAGAGATGTTTAGTTGTTTGGTACGATTTGATTGATGTGTTTAATTACTCTAAAAACATATGATGTGGTTTGATTTAGACTATATTGATTAGAACTTGTAAATATTAAGACATATGTTGTGGTTAAGTTTGGATTGGTTTGTATATATATTAGACAAACATATGTAATAGTGATACTTGATTTGGTTTGTGTTTAATTATCATGTTAAGTATTATTCTCTTTAGTTTAAATAGATTAGAAATGTTGTACATAGAATTAGTTAATAAAATAAAGGGGAATATTTTTTAAGGATAGTTACTTATGTTTTATTCAGAATATTGTTCAATTTAGAGGGAGTATTTATAATCTTTCTTTTTATAATGCCAAAGGGGGAGAAATTATAAAATATAGGCATAGTTTTATAGAATTCTTATAGACAAAGGGAGTATAAGAGGATCATCATTAAACATGTTTATGCTGGTATGATATTTTATAAAATAAGGTTGTTATCATCAAAAAGGGGAGATTGTTGGAGAATGGAGTTTTGATGATAACAACCTTATTTCAGTTATCATTGATTATAAAATATATACTAACATTTTTTTCTAGAATATATATAGATATACACATATGCAGGATTTGTATACAGGAATTAATACTGAAGACTGTACAGTTTAAGAGATTCAGAATTCAGAGTGGATTCAAGACTCATGAGTAATCAAGATTTCAAGAGTTCAAGATTAATATAATTATAGAGTCTAGATTTTGTAAGGCTCTAAATAGCACTCCAGGTCGAAATCCAAATTCAAACTCAAATTCAAATTCTGATTTTTCAATTCTTTTCTCAATCCTCTCTATTTTGTTTTTATATTTGTTTCTATTATTCTTCTTCTTTGTTTTTCAAACTTAAGTTTTTATATATACATTATTTATATTTTATATAGTTTAAAACCTTATAATTTTATAAATATATTTATATAGTTTAAAAATATGTTTTCATATTTTTTCTATCATATAACATTGATTTACAACATTAGAATTTTACTCAAGAATTTTCAGAATTAAATTTTATATCAAAACACTTAAAAATGCTTTGAAAATGAAAATTACACATGACTATGTCGACATAGCAAAATATGTATGTCGACATATAACAGCTATTTTTCTAATTTTGAAGGGAAGTGTCTTTTCACTATTTGAAACGCTTCAGAACCGTTGCAACCCTTCATACTCTATAAAAAGAGGTTAAAACCGAATTTTTTTTAACATCTCTTCTTCTTTATCTTCATCCTCTTTCATCCTACCATTATTCTTAATCATCTTTATGGTTTTTACACTTATACTCTGCCAAATTCACTTCTGATTTGATCAAACTTCTTCTCTCTAAACTCTCTACTCTCTGAATCAAGTGCTATTGAAGAGTTATAGGGCTGTTTTGTAATTGCTTAGGTTGAATAAACCTTGTTTGTAAGTCAAAGAGTAATCGATGTATCCTTGTAGCCGTGAAATCAAGGAATAGGAGTTGGTGTGCCCTTGTTGAGCCGTGAATCAAGGGGTAGGAGTCGGTATCTCCTTGTTGAGTCGTGAAATCAAGGAGGTTGTATTTGGCTATTTGAAAATAGTAACAAAACTATGCACAATCCAACGTTGTGCGGGACTGGCCATTGAAGTGATCCGAACCAGTATAAAATCCGGTGTGTTCTTTCCTTTTCTGCACTTTTATTTCTGTTTATTTTGCATCTGTGTTTGAATTTGTGTCTGTTATTGTGTTTATGGTGTTTGGTTCATCCTATAGTTCTCTCTAGTTTTTAGTTTTGTTTAAATTCTTACAAACATTATTCACTCCCCCTTCTAGTGTTTGCTTTGCCTGAACGATCCATTCCGCAGTCCCTAACATGAGTGACTAAGATCCATTATTCACTACTGGGTTTTGGAAGAGCTTACAAGAGGCTTTAGGAACATAATTACATCTCAGTACTGCGTACCATCCCCAAACCGACGGTTAAACGGAGAGGGTGAATCATGTATTAGAGGATCTCTTGAGAGCTTGTATATTGGATTTTGGAGGGTCATGGGATGACCATTTGCATCTAGTTGAATTCTCATATAATAATACTTATCAATACATTATTGGTATGGCTCCGTTTGAAGCTTTGTACGGAAGACCGTGCAACTCACCATCATGTTGGTTGGAAACCGGTGAGAAATTTGTGCTTGGGCCAGATGTAATAAGAGAAACTTCAGATAAAATCAAGGTTTACCAATAGCGAATGAAGGCTGCCCAAGATAGGCAGAAGAGTTATGCCGATAAAAGACGAAGAGAATTGAAGTTCTCCATTGGCAACCTGGTACTCATCAAGATCTCTCCATTAAAAAGTGATTCGTTTTGGCAGGAGAGGTAAGCTGGGACCAAGGTTTGTTGGTCCATTTCCAGTTTTCGAGCAAGTGGGGAATTTGGCTTATAAAGCTGGATTACCTGACAAGATGGCAGGAGTTCACGACGTATTTCATGTTTCCCAATTAAGGAAGTTCGTGCACGATTCTGATATGACTATTTCACCAGATCAGTTGGATGGTATCGAGGTAAAATCCAAGGTGGTTAGGAACCGCAGACCAATTCGTATTGTCGGGTACGATACGAAGCAACTTCGGAGGAAGACGGTGAAACTAGTGAAAGTCCGTGGGATGATAATGAGAATTACTGTACTTGGGAAACAGAGGAGAAAACAAGGAAGTCGTATTCAGAACTCTTTGCCTGGTAAAGTTTTAATCGTGATATTGTTATTTCCATGTTAATAAACTACATGCTAGGATTCTACATATCGGAGGATAGGCATGCGGGATCCTTTATATGTTTTATTGGTTAAGGAATTTCGGGGGCGAAATTTCTTAAGGAGGGGAGAGTGTAACGACCCGCATTCTACGTATCGGAGGATCGTAGAATATTTATTTTATTTTTATATGAAGACGTATGGTCATGTAACTTTGTGGAACAACTATTGGGGTCATTTCCCATGTTAACGATTTTTTCTGAATTTTAAATGACCGTTTTACCCCTAGTGAATCTTGTTTTGCCTATAACTTTTGATTGGTAAGGGGTTTTGACCAGAGACCACTTCCATTGGATTTGGATGATGGTTTACCTTTCTGTAGATTGGTCACATTAATCAAACAGACTTACTGTTTGGGACATATGGCTGAAATAAGGTTTGAAAGATGAAAACGGCATAATTGGGCTTAACGGGGTGATTAGCAACTAAGCCCATAACCCATTTCGGGATTAGGGTTATGGGAGGGCTGAAAGGGTTTGGGAAAACATTTCATTTCAGTTTTCTAGCCGCCATTTACTGTAACGACGCGGGTTTTGAACGGTCTTGATCGATCTTGCGATCGATTGGGGACGGGCGTTGGATTAGTAATATCCAATAAGAATACTCATTAGAGATAGGATCAGCAGCATCCTAGAATGAGAATACTCATTAGAGATGGGGTTAGCAATGCCCAAAGTTAACGTACGCGGGTTTTGAACAATCTTGATCGATCTTGCGATCGATTGGGGACGGGCGAAATCCGGGTCGTTACATTTACCTTCCTCTAACCCTAGCAAAGGCTTCCATCCTCTAAATCTATCCCAAATCATTTTCTAATCACATATTAGCCAAATCTACGTCAAATCAAAGAGGATTAGCATAGAAATCAAGATAGAGATGCTAGAATACATTGGGAACCATGCCAAATCAGTTAGAGTTTTAGACCTGAAATTTATTTGTGGCTAAGGTGAGTGATTTGCACTTTCATTCACTAATTACGGCTAATTAGGGGGTGATTAGTGATAATTAACGAAATTATGACTCAGAAAAATATGGAAAAATATGTAGAAATTCTAAAATATTATTTTTGGTGTTTATGGTTGATTCCATATGTTGCTATTACTGTTTGGTACGCCTTTGATTGCATAGAAAAATTAAAATGGTCGAAAACGCAGTCGTATGGCGTAAGTAGTTCGCTGGAAAAATAGCAGGAAATTGGTCATACCCCCCCTAATTGTGAAGGACTCCACGAGCTGACCCTCACTCGTGCTCCCCTCTACAAGCCACGAACCGATACCAGGGATCGAACCACGACACGAAGCTTGAACCACGAACCACCTCCGCGAGACGAGCACTTGTACCACGAGCCGAATGGGATTCATGTACCGGTGAACCTCGAGCCGCTTGTAGCACCACGAACATGGACTCACAAACCGGAGCATGCCCATGGACCACGACCTGAACTGGAACCCACGTGTCGACCTTAGATCACGACCTGAATAAGGTCACAAGCCGAGCATACTCTGAGCCGCAAGCTACCGCGTATCGCGAACTGAATGGAAACTGAACCGCAAACTGAAGGGGACTAAAAACCCGAGATGCAATGAGAACCAACGTATTAACTTCTAGAGTTGGACTTTGCTGCGGGACATGTGCAAAGGGGTTATCAATATCTATAGCTTTGGTTCACCACCGAGAGATGAATTAGTGGCTATGGATAAGCGTAATGGGGTCATTACAACTTCCAAGGGAAAGGTGATCGTAGCATGGTTATGGATCATTGCATTGGGGACGTTAGGACTCCCAAGGGCAAAGTGATCGTAGCAAAGGATTAGTGGCTATGGACCAGCGCAATGGGGCCATTAAGACTCCCAAGGGAAAGTAGTCGTAGCAAAGGATTTGGTGATCAAAGTGGTGGATATCGTATGCTGTACGCACTGAATGAGAGATGTAAGGATAATTGCTATATTTGATATTTGCTATCACCATGACATGCACACTCCTATTTTACACTTTATGTTAGTGTTACCTTAGAAAACTGTACATCTTGTTGTGCTAGCTCTTTGGTTGTAGGTTCAGGTATAGTTATTTATACCTGTTATTATTTTGTTTTGCTGTTATCACTCATACCAGACTTTTGTCTGACCCAGAGTTTTATGTCTCTTCTTACTACTCTGGGTGCTCCTAAATGAGCAGACTAGAGACATGTTAGGTGGTATGCATGAGTAGCTGTCCGAAGACGAGTAGGAGGCTTCCACATACTATTTACATATATTCTCCCTATGTTGTTGTTGGTCACTGCTTTAGGAATTAGTAGCGTACCTTTTCTATTTGGCTTTAGAGACAGTATTTTGAAGTTGTAATAATGATGGTTTGGATCATAAGCTGTATTTTGTATTCCGCTGCTATGATGGTTTAGTTTTCAACTTATGCACTGTCTCTCCTATTTTATGTCATGTTATGTTATTATTATACTTTATTCCATGCGCTATGAGAAATACTACAGGTTCTTTGGTGATTCATAGTTTCAAATCCCTTTCTTTTGACGACCGTCACGTGCTATCCGGGCATGGGCACAGCGCATTTGGGGAAATGTCGGCTGGTGCGGGGCGGGCCATCATATATGACCGGGCCCAAACCGACGGTGATCACCATTGGATCTACTGTTGGTGCTAGTAATCCGTCCGAGTCTCTTTATTTAAACACAATATCATCCCATAGAGTCTTTGGCATCTTCGCCGAAAAAGCTTCGCTCATGATTATGAGTTCCTCCCCTTTAGAAAGGTTTCTCATCTCGTTTGCGTATTTCACAATGTCCCCCCAACTTCTTCTAGCTGGATGAGGCCCTCCTGAAATGGTATTGATGGTTAGCATTGGGTTGACATCAACTGGAGCATTTTCATTCTATCTAGGCGGTCCTACAGATGTCCCCTGTCCTTGAGCGGTTTGAGCATTCTGCGGGTTCTTTGTGTATTGCTGAATCCTGTTCTTCTTTATCAATTCTTCAATAAGGTTCTTTCGATGTCTACACTCATTTGTATTATGGCCCAATTGGTTATGAAACCGGCAGAACCTTCCTGACATTATCGCGGCATCACTGACCTTTGCTGGCTTTAGCGTCGGATACTCTTCACTGTCTTTAGTTGCCATGAAGATGTTCTCTACAGTTTCGTTTAAAGTAGTCAATTCTGATTTTTTAAAGAAACGGAACTTCTTATTGGCACAGTTATCTTTTCCATCATTACCCTTTTTTTGACTACCCGCATTCTTCTGGCTGATTTCTGCATCATCACCTTTCTTTTCGGGTAGTGCGCTGCATTCAGGAACATCCAAGGCATATGCTGGACCTTTATCCACACCTATGTACTCTTATGCTTTATCAAATAGTTCCTCAAGCATACTTGGTTTCTTCTTTTTAATCCACCGTTCAAGTTTGGTATTTTTGTTTATGGCTCCCTTTAAAGCCATCAAAGCCAAACGAGGCTCGTAGTTCCCAACCCCGGGTGCGACAGTATTGAAACGGGTGAGAAAAGCTCTGATGGGCTCTCCTGGCCTTTGCTCAAGTTAGTTCAGCTCCATGACATCCCGCACTTTCATAGCTTGAAGCCTGAGAACTACTCTCTAAATAGCTTGGCCAAGGTAGCAAAATCATCTACAGATTTGGGTGGTAGCTTTGTGAACCAAAGTGAGGCCACCCTTTCAAGATAGGTCGGAAAGTGTAGGCATTTTAATTCATCTGTGGCACGTGCTCCATCCATATGTTGGTCATATTTGAACAAGAAGACGTTGGGATCACTAGTTCCATTATAATCTTGCACCGTCGGAGGTTTGAACTTATTCGAGTATGGAGCATCTTATTCCTCTCCGTAAGTGGGGTTTCGGTAGGAGCGAATCCCCACTCCTTTTCATCATCTTGCTTTCTCGAGCTTTTCTCCATGATTTTGCGCACCATTTCCGATATGCGCTCCTCCTCGTTGAGCTGGTCCACGGGTCGGACGCCACCATCTTTATCGGATGTTTGCCAAAGAAAATGGTCACAGTTCAGATTCCGGGGCCCTGGGCCTCCCGCTTGGGGATGCGCCCCTTTGGTGGTTCCAAGCGCTTGTCGAGAGGTTTCTTTATCGGTATGGTTGCACGTAGGTGGTTTAGCTTCCTTATGTCGAGGATCATTAGGATTTGTAACCTATTGAATAGAATCTCCTCGATTTGGGCTTGAAGAAGAAGAGCCTACATTTTCTGTATGATTGGTTTGAGCAGATTTAGCACGGGCGACATTCATGGTAACTTTTGCCATTGCAGCTTGCATGGCAAACATAGACTCAAGCTTCTTTATTATAGCATCATTTGCAATACCCATTTGGCTTGTTAGACCCGCAACAACTTCATCCAACTCCCTTCTTGTTACAGCCGTGCCGGCCTTTGAACTTTCACCAATTTCGAATTGGTTGGTAAGCGGAGTATTTTCATTGGTGGCGGCGTTGTCAATATCGTCAGTAATTTTACTAGCAATCTTCTTCGATGGTCTACCTATGACTTGACTTCGGACAAGGACTTGAATTTGACAGAAAACTCGTCAGTTAGATTAGATTGTAGTCTTGCAAGATCCTCGGTAGAGATAAGCTTAGACTCTCAATGCAAGGCCTTCAACCTCGTGAGAGAGTATGAGAGAAGGGAAGATCGAATGTAGCCCCATAGTGGGCGCCAAAAGTTTATTTCTAAATTAGAATGAACACCAAAGGTGCAAAAATTGCACTTTACCAATTTGGTAAGAGAAGAGGCCATAATCACAACAAAAGTAAAAATACACAAATTTTATAGTGGTTCGACCTTAGGAAAGGTCTACATCCACTTCAATAGCAATTTACACTACCAATTCAAAGGTTACAAGTTGAGGATCACTCAAGAGTACATTCATATTGCTCATTACACAATAGCATCATTCAAATCTACACAAATTAATGGAGAAGTAGATGAATTCCACATATGCAAGAAGAATGATGGAGAGTCTTCAATCGCTAAGAGGCTTGATCTTTGTGGTTGATTTCATGATGAACTTCATGTTTGATCTTCACTTGAAGGTGTTAGGAGAGATGGAAACCGCTTAGGAATGCTTAGGAAATAATTGGACAGCCTTTCGAGGCTATAAAATTTGGTCCCCTCCAATGTAGGAATGAGGGGGGATTTATAGGTGAGATTCAGACCAGGTGGCAGAGTTGTAAATATCCTGAACCTTCTTCAGGTCGCCAGGCAAGCTAAAAGGCCCTAAAACCAGTGCTTTACGGTCTGAGAATATCCATCTCAGGGCGGAATGGGTTAAACAAGGCGGAGCGATCTAAAGTCCTCCTGTTGGATGGCGGCACGGGCTAAATCAATGCAGAGCGAGCCAAAGCTTAGCGGGACGACCCAAGTTAACACGGAACGGGCCAAGACAGTGCGACATGACTTAGGGTCTTCTTAAACTATGGAAGAACGACCCATCTTCAATAAAAAGGACCGATCTAAGGAGGTCCAGCGAGCCAATGACCTTCTGCGGGCTAAAGAATTGGACGGTCTAAACCATTGTAAAGCTCTGGATGCTCGGCGACCTAAAGAGCTTGGCGGGCTAAGAGCTTCTTCGGGTTAAGGAGTTGGATAGTCTAAAGACATGAACGATCCGAAGCCTGTGAACGACCTGGAAAGCCAGAACGACCTAAAGAGCTATGAAGCTCCAAAACGAGCCAAAGTGCAGTTAGGTCTAAAGCTTTTCCACCTTTATAATACAGAGACTTGTGATCTACCATTGTGTTCTCAAAAACGATCTAAACATGTTCATTATTTTAGATCCATATTTTATGGATTAGCATTTGCCCCTCGAAGTCTGTATTTATTGAAAATAATACAGGCTTCGACTTAGACAACTTAGACACATGTTAGGTTGGGATTTTTCAATTACAACATTAGGTCGCGCTAAGCCCTGTTAAACACTAGATCGTTGGGAACTTTGGGTCGTTTGAACCTTTCAGTCGTTGTTTGGTCTGAGATCGTTGGTGGGCTTTGGTCTTGAACTTGACCCGTTAAAGCTATGTCCTTTTATAGCTTCATTAGGCCTTCATCTCCTTTTACTTTTCCTCCATGCTAGAAGAAATCGTTAATGGCGGCTCACTTCTGAACTAAAACTTAAAAATAAAAGATACAAACAAAATCAGTAGTAAAATCTGTACAACTACAAAGTCGAGTAACATTATAAATTTATCAATGGTCACTGGTTGAACTAACAATAATATTTTTTTGAATTGTAAAATCCAATCATTTTTTTAATATTATATGAGAAGCTTAAATATAAGATATCGTATCATTTCAAGTTAATTTGATCGTTGCCTTACTAGAGTTAGTTAATAGTTGAATATATTTAATTGTCTAATAAAGTCGAATAACTTATAAGTGAAGGATAAATTGAGTAGAAAGGGAATGATATTATATTTTTTGAGGTATTAGATGAGATTAATGATTTTGTAAGATCAAATTTGAAAATTACAAATGTAAATATGATAATAAATTAAAAATGTTGTACAATACTGTCTGTTCAAGCTGTTTAGATTACGTAGAATTCTATCAAAAAATGCCACTTTGTGCCGATAATCTTACGCATTCCGAATTTACTACAGTGTAAATTTTGTGCGATTGACCTATATTCAGATCAGCCTGTGGTTGTAACTGTAAGACATTCAGTCTGTGTCCCATAATTATTGTTTAAGCTATGAACTAAGACAAACAAATATATTCAAAATATCTCTATTTGAAAATGTTTGATGTTTTCTACTGTTCGAATATTGTTTATCCGTTTTTAACTCGTACAAATAATATTTAAACTTAAAGCTTATCTGCCCTTATCATTCAAATCACTTATAGTGTAAAACCATGACACATCCCTGTTTATTTCGGTCAACTTGTTTGCACCTTTATAAATAAACACTAAAATGGTTGAAAACAGTCGTTGTTTAATAAAATGATTCAACTTTATGATGACCGGGGGTAAATCACCTAGACCCAAATGGTCCCTAGACCCAGCCAATCAGAGACCGTGATTTGGGTATTTTAAATTTAATAAATCATGTTGGGGTCATCTAACTTTCAATCAAACTGTGGTAACTTTCAAATTGATCCGCCCCTGGTTGAGTCTTCAAAGATAAATTAATATTAGTTTGAACTTTTAGATGTTTGTTCCTTAGTTGAATATTAATATTCTCTTAATGTAATATCAATATTCTCTTATTGTAAATGCAGAATGGATGAAATAATTTGATCGAAGAACTGCACGATATGTGGAAGGAGTGCGGAAGTTTATTGATTTTGTTGTAGAAAATGGTGGTAATAAGGAAATATATTCTTGTCCTTGTACACGGTGAACAATATGAGAAAAAATAAATTAAATTGGATGAAATTCATTATCATCTGCTTAGATTTGGAATTGTCCAATCATATACAGTTTGGTATTTTCATGGGGAAGAGTCGGCGAGGAAGCAAAAACAACCCGTTAGTGAAGCTATAAGTACCAATGAGTCTGAACTTGTTTGCGAACAAATTAAACAATTGTAAACAACTGTAAAATCTGCTCGGTTTTCCTAAACAACAAGGGTTGTTGTAGAGGGTGTCGAACACTGGGACCAAATTATTTTCACTAATAAATCTAATCAAGTTATTCCAGGATTTTGATTGATTGAAAACACAGAAAATAACAACAATTAAATAAAAAGAGAGATTTATATAATTAAAGAAAGAAAATAGGGAGCGATGACATAAATTAGATTAATATTCATCAATAGCCAAACAGATTAATCAGATCTAATTCATGTTTCTATCACAAACATGAATCAACGATAACTAGGTTTCTAGAAACAAATATGTGAATAACAACAACTATAGCCTATGCAGGAGCTAAGCTCTTAAACAACCATGCTCTATCAGGACAGATTCACTAATTTATTTCTAAAACCCTAAATATTAGATCTAAATCTGACAAACATTAGATCGAACTCGAATATACCCTGTGAAGGAGCATAGCTCTTAAACGACACAGAGTATGAAGGTTCAGATCCAACGCTTGGTTCAGATCTAGATCTACATACATGAAGTTCTAATCTCTTTGGTTATGTGATTCATATTGAATCTAATCCAGTGTCATCACCCCCTAATTAAAGGAGATTAGCTAGACAAAGCTAAAGAAGAAAATAAACAGAATATATACAACATAAATAAAATACAGTAAAAAGTAAAGAGAAAGAGAGAAGAAGAGTTTTATTCCAAGAAGAGAATTACAGAATAAAACTTAGTGTGTTTTTACATGAATAAGATACAAGGTATTTATAGTTGTATTGGCCAAGGCTAAGAGGCTCGTTACACAATGTGGGACAAAATCCCTTTTCTAAAATAACACATAAACCAGTGTGAACGCAACGTGAATGAGAGGCCATGCAATTGAGCTAATGTGAACGCAATGTGAATGGATTTGCAATTGGCATAGCTTGCGGGCATCAAATGACATAAATTCAATTGTTTTGAGCATGAATAGGAACTCCATAACATCTGCGACAAATTATCTTTATGAAGAGGCATTGAATCATTAAAATATGCGGCAGAAAGTGGTTGAACAACAACATTTCTTCAAGCTTTAATCTAACTCTCAAAATCAACACTCTTCATACACCAATTCTTCAAGCTTTTCAACAATTAAGTGCATTAATCCATTCATCATAAATAATCTGAAAATGCAACTATAAATACACAGTATCAATTATTTTAAATATAAAATAAGATAAATAAGCGGATAAAATATACACATTTACGTGTATATCAGAACTCCCTAGGATGGAAGATCTGGTCAATGATGCTGATAGATTTCATTATTTTCAACCTACAAGTTTGTTGCCAGATAATATTGGGGAATCACCTACGCTTGATGTTGATTGGCAAACTAACCAGAGTAAGAAGTATATATATATATAAATATCACTTTTTGATAATGCAAAAGAGCCCTTGTATCCTTTACATCCAAAAGGGATAACAAAATTATATTTTGTCATCAAGCTGAATAGCTTGAAAAACCAGTACGGATTTTTTGACAATGGTCTGACTGCACCCCTTGAATTTATAAAGAAATTACTCCTTTAAGGTGACACAATACCAACAAAGTATCCGGACATGAAGAATATGATTAAACCAGTTGGGATGGACTACAAAACTTATGATGCGTGCATTATGACTGCATTTTATATTGGAAAGATGATGCAGATAGAGTTCTATGTCCAGTTTGCAAAGATCCAAGATATAGGGCAACATTCAACGAAGAGAAAATAGCTGCCAAAGTTCCTCAAAAGACATCGGGACATTTCCTTCTAATTCCTGGGTTGAGGAGATTGTATACTATACCATGGATAGCAGATACTATGACTTGGCATGGTCATGCCAAGTCTAATTCAAATGTAATGTGTCATCCACGTGAAACTTCTCAATGGCGAACTGCAGATTCTTTTGATAAAACGTTTGCCATGGAATAACGAAATGTCACGCTTGGATTAGCAACAGATGGTTTCAATCCAAATGCATCTCTGGGTAGCCGTTATAGTTGTTGGCTAGTAGTTATATTACCATATAATCTTCCTCCATCCATGTTCATGAAAAGATAGTTTTTAATGTTGACATTGTTGATTTCAAGGCCAAAACAACTAGGAAAAGATATTGATGTTTATTTGCAATTGTTGATAGATGAGTTACAACAACTATGGGAAGGAGTCGTTGCATTTGACTCATTTAATAATTCTGAGTTCACAATGAGAGCTAGGTTGCTGTGGGCAATTCATGATCATCTTGCACTTGGGACTTTATTGGGGTGTACAACTCATGGCTATTTTACATGTCCTACATGTGGGGAGGACACTTATTCTTATTTTCTTCCTAAAAGTAAAAAGATGTGTTACATGGGACATCAAAGATTTCTTCCTTTTAAACACAAGTTTCGAGATGATAAAACAAACTTTGATAACACACAAGAATATCGTCGTCTTCCACGGCCATTAACTGGTTATCTAGTTGAAGAGAAGGTAGTCAATATCAAGATGAAAGCTGGTAAAAACAAACAAGAAATCGGTCGAAAACGAAAAAAGAAGATTGATAAAGAAGAAGTTGACAATGTTCCCACATGGTATAGGAAGTCCATCCTCTTTGATTTACCATATTGGAAAGAATATTTGGTCCGACGTAATATTGATGTTAAGCCTACGGAGATGAATGTCACCGAGCATCTCATCAGCACAATCATTAGTTCTAAAGACAAGTCTAAATACGACATCAATGCACGTAAGGATTTGAAAATCCTAGGTACAAAACAAAAATTATGGGTCATAGAAGATCCTGAAACAAATAAAGTAATCATACCAGAGGCATCTTTTGCCTTGAGCAAAGACGAAGGGTTACGATTTTGCGCCATTTTGAAAAACCTAAAAGTGCCTAGCAGGTTTCGTTCCAACTTCAATAACAATGTAAGCATCAATCCTCCTGAACTAACAAATATGAAGTCGCGTGATTACCACGTCATAATGCAACAATTACTTTCGGTGTTGCTTCAGCATTAGTATTCACAACATAAGGATTTTCGTAATGCAGTACATTGTACAAGTCTATTCTTTATCATTTTATGCTCAAAGGTGATCAACAGAGAACATCTTGTAAAAGCGAAGAGTAGTTTGGTGGAAGCAATTTGTATGTTTGAAAAATATTTTCCACCTGCATATTCTGACATTAGCATCCACCTTATGGTTCATTTAGTCGATGAAGCATTGACTTGCGGTCCTGTTAAACATAGGTGGATGTATCCTTTTGAAAGGTAAATTACTAAATTTAGTTTTGTTCATCATCATTCGATTAAAATAGGTATTAATTATTTATAATCAATTTACATTCATAGGTTAATGAAAACATATAAAGGATATGTGCGCAACAAAATATATATTGAAGGATGTATTGCAGGAGGATATATTGTACAGGAAGCTAGTCTTTACTGTATGGAGTATATGCCAAAAGGAGGTGATGGCATGCATAAACATACTCGTGAGGCATTTTAGACAAGGATGATGAGTTTGCTGGTGAGATGTCTCTAGATAATGGTGAAGGCATAATCTTAACCTCGGTGCAGTTTGAAGAAGTTCGTAAATGGGTTCTCAAAAAATATGATGGATTGGATGAATAAGAGAAGTTTGCGAATAACTCCTGAATTTCCACCATTATATATCATCTTATTTAAATATTTTGAAATGTGTTTATTGTAGGAGGTATGTCATTTATGTGAAAAGTACTAAATCTCAACCTCGAAGTGGGGTTTCATTCGTGGAAGCATGTCAAAGTTTTATTGTTTGGATACGTAACGAGGTATATTAAAGCTTATTTGGTATTTCACGCGTATGTAAATGGATCGTACACCGTATTAATCATATTTTCATATATTTTATTTTATTTAGTTGGTGAAAATAAACGACGTTGATTCAACTCTTTGGTGGCTTGTGAATGGGCCGAAGTTCAAGACACGTAGTTATATGAAGTACCAAGTAAATGGATTTACAATTTCCCTGAAAAGTTACGAAGAACGGATGGTAACACAAGATAGCGGTGTATGCATGAGAGAAATTATAAAACTTAGAGCCAGTGGGAAAGACAAAAATTATATAGAAGCAGAAACGACAATGTATTACAGAGTTATTCAGGAGATAATTGAGTTGGATTACATAGATTTTAAACAAACGGTTTTTTATTGTGATTGGGTAAAGGTCAAAGAGAAGGACAATGGTTGCAAGATTGATCCTGTTTGAAATTTGATTACAGTTAACTTTAGAAAATTAAAGACCAAAGATAGGATGAACGATGAGCCATTTATTATTGCGTTAGAAACGAGTCAAGTGTTCTACTCAAAAGATTTAAAAAATAGCGGATGGTTTGTCGTTTTACACACACTTAAACGGTTGACTACAACCGTGGATGACGTTGAGTATCCTACTGCTTATCAATCATCCTTTGAAGATAACCAAAAATTAGAAGACCTTATCAAATGCATATGCTAATATAAGATGTATTTTTTAAGTGAACTGAGTTGAATTTCAAAAGCTGATTAATAGACAGTAGGAGACTCAGTGTCATCCACATTTTTAGTCAACCGGTTTGGTGTATGCAGAACCACAGACCAGCCATAATTTTTAAAATCTTTTGAGTAGAGAACTTGATTCGCTTCTGATGCAAAAATAAATGGCTCATCATTCACGTTGTCTTTATTCTTTAATTTTCCTAAATTAACCATGATCAGGTTTGAAGCGGGATCTATTTTGCAACCATTGATCTTATCTTCAACTTTTACCCAATCACAATAAAAAATTGTTTGTTTGAAATCAGTGTAATCCAACTTAAGTATCTCATGAATGACTCCGTAATACGTTGTTTCTGCTTCCTTATAATTTTTATCTTTACCACTCGCTCTAAATTTTGTAATTGCTCTCATGCATACACCGCTATCCTGTGTTACCATATGGTCTTCGTACATTTTCGTGGAAAATAAAAACCCATTCACTTGGTACTTCGTATAACTAAGCGCCATGAACTTCGGCCCGTGCATTAGCCGCCAAAGAGTTGAGTCTACATCACTGCAATTCAACAACTACATAAAACACAAGAAGAAAATCAAGCATGTTCACGAAGGTGTATTGCAAACTTATAAACACGTGAAATACTTTAGATGATGAAATACCTCATTACATAACCATATAGTAAAAGGTTTAACGACTTCGACAGTTGTACCTCTGCTTCGTTGTTGAAATTTAGCGCTTTTCACGTAGGAGTTGTGCCTTCTATACATAGAAAACACATATCGAAATGAATATATAAATTGAATTAAAAACTGGAAATTCGAAACCTACTTCATGAACTTACTTCTTCCATGGATCCAATCCATCATACTTATTTAGCACCCATCTACGCACTTGTTCGAATTGCACTTGGGTTAATGTTATATCTTTACCATTATCCAAAGGTATCTCACCAGCAAACTCATCATCCTCGTCTAAAAATGCTTCGCGGGTATGTTTATGGTTGCCATAACCTCCGTTTGGGATATATTCCATGCAATAAAGGCTAGCTTCTTGTATGATATACCCTTCTGCAATACACCCTTCAATGTATCTTTTGTTGCGCACATACCCTTTATATGTTTTCATCAAATTATGATTAATCAATTATATATTACACACGATATCCATTTATACCGAATAATAATGTACATAACTGAAATTAGTTATTTACCGTTCAAAAGGATACGTCCAACTATATCTGACAGAGCCACCAACCAATCCTTGATTGGCTAAATGAATCATAACATGGGTACTGATATCAAAAAATGCAGGTGGAAATTTTTTTTAAAGACACACATTGCTTCCACTAACATTTCCTTTGCTTTTATAAGGTGTTCCCTATTGATCACCTTTGAGCGCAAAATGTTAAAGAATAGACTAATACGATGAATAACATTTCGTAGATCCTTATGTTGTGAATAAGTATGTTGAAGCAATACCAGAAGCAGATGTTGCATTATGACGTGGTAATCACGTGACTTCATATTTCTTAGTTCGGTAGGACAGATGCTCACGTTGTTGCGGAAGTTAGAAGAGAATTTGTTAGGTACTTTCAAGTTTTTCAATACAGTGCAAAATCTTATCTTTTCTTCTTTGCTAAAGGTGAAAGTTGCCTTTGGTATGATTATTTTTTTGTTTCGGGATCTATCTTCACCCACAACTTTTATTTTATAGCCGTGGTTTTCATATCCTTGCTTGCATTGATGCCATTTTTTGACTTCTCTTTACGGTCCATAATGGTGCTGATGAGATGCTCTGTGACATTCTTCTCCGTATGCATAACATCAATATTACGTCGAATCATATTTGCTTTCCAATATGGTAAATCAAAAAAGATAGACATCATATACCAAGCAGGAAAATTATCACCTTCTTCAACGGTCGAATTTTTCCCTTTTCGACCAAATTCTTCTTTGTGTTTACCGATTTTCATTTTGACATTCGCTACTCTCTTTTCAACTTCAAAATGATTTAATGGCCTTTTAGGACGACTAAGTTCTTGTTCATTGTTGAAATTTGTCTTGTCGTATCGAAACCTATATCCATTAGGAAGATACATTCGATGTCCAATAAAACATATCTTCTTACTTTCAGAAAAAACAAGTGTTTTCCCCATAAACGGGACATGCAAAGTAACCGTGTGTTGTACATCTCGATAAAGTCCCAAGAGCAGGGTGATCATGGATTTCCCACAACACCCTAGCTCTCATTGTAAACTCGGATTTATTTGATAAATCATATGTAACAACTCCTTCCCATAATTGCTTCAACTCGTCTGCCAACGGCTCTAAATAAACATCAATATCCTTCCTCGGTTGTTTTGGCCTAGAAATCAACAGTGTTAACATTGAGAACTCCTGTTTCATGCACATAGACAAAGGAAGATTATATGGTACTATAATTACTGGCCAACAATTATAAGGGTTAGTAAGAGAAGCATTTGGACAGAAACCATCTGTTGCTATTCCAAGTGTGACATTTCGTGGCTCGACTGCAAATGTTTTGTCAAAAGAATCCACGGCTTTCCATTGAGAAGTGTCTCATGGATGATGCATTACGTTTGGATCAGACTTGGCATGACTATGCCAGGTCATTGCATCTGCTATCCATAGTACATTATACAATCTCTTCAATCTAGAAATTAATGGAAAATGTCTTAATGTCTTTCGAGCTACTTTGGTTCCTTTTCTCTCGTCGTTAAAATATGTCCTATATTTTAGCTCATTGCAATTTGTACAAGAAATTATATTCGCATCATCATTCCAATAAAACATGCAATCATTGATGCATGTGTCATAAGTTTTGTAATTCATTCCAACTTGCTTAATGAACTTCTTCACGTCGTGGTATTTTGTCGGCAGCGTGTTACCCTCGGGGAGTAACTCCTTCATTAGTTCGAGTAGTGCAGTCACACCATTATCTGAGAAGCTGTATTGGGTCTTCAAGCTATTCAGTTTCACAATGGCATACAGCTTCGTTATCCTTTTTGGACATGAAGGATACAGTGGCTCTCTTGCGCTTTCATAAAGTGGTGTATACTTCTTACTTTCATTGGCCTGCCAATTGCCATCATCCGTACAATGCTCTCTAACATTAGCATGACCGAACAACGGATTTTCAGGTTGAAAATCATGAAATCTATTTGCATCATTGACTAGATCTTCCATCACAATATGTTCAGCCTCGCCAGTACTTGTGGCATTACTAATTGGTTGTTGTTTTCCCATCTCCACCCTTTTTTCCCATGAAAATACCACACGCTATATGATTGGATAAAACCCCATCTAACCAAATTAAAATGAATTTCATATAATTTGAACATCTTAATATTTTGGTACCAATTGCAAGGGCATAAATACACTCCTTTCTTACCACCGTTTTTTTCAACAAAACAAATAAACATGTTCACCCCATCAATATAGTATGGAGATCTTTGATTAGATTCACTAATCCACTTTTTGTCTATACTGAATGGCATGTTGCCCGCCTATAAATTCAAAAATTGTTACAACTTAAAAATTGCATCAATTACTGGATCACAAATGGGCCCACCTCCTTCACACATGCTCGTATCTTTCTCCGTTAAAACATCAAAGGAATTTTTAGGCCTTAGCGAGCCTAGTTTGTCTAGCTAGATTCATTACATTTATCTAGGTTCAGTACATTTTCAGGCCTTAGCAAGCTAGTTTCATTACATTTGTCTAAGTCTGGTGCATGAAAAGTAAATAAAACTAGCTAATTCTTGTGTATTGTTCAGCACATGAATTAACTAGTTAACTTAACACTAGTTTTATTTACTGGAATAAGTATGGCAGTTTAACAAACAAAATTCAAGGTACATATTCTACATATCCAGTATGATTAGAAAATACAAGGAAATGGATCAAACAACTTGTGCACTAACCATGGTGTAATATAACCAACTGCGAAAACCTAGCTTTCTTCAACGTTCAACCTTGCTTTTTAACCGCCCTTAGGTGAAAACCAATAAAAAGCTCTTCGGCCTACAATATGTTGAGCATGGATTGAAACAATAGCGCAAAAAGTATCGATTACTAGAAACCGAATCAAACCAAAAGTTTACCAGCAATAGAGACGCACGATTTGCAGACAACGACGAAGAAGCAAATTTGAGCAGACAACTATCAGATTTCTATAATTTTTTGGGAGCAAATTTTCAGAAATGGAAATATGGATATGGGATACAATATTAGACGAGGGAAATAAAAAAAAAGGGAGGGAGAGAACCTGAAAGGATTAAAATTTTGGAAGGATGGGCGTGCTTTTTCGGCCAAAAGTTCTACACAAAAAAGGCACTATTTTAAATGATGGGTGCTTGGTCTGATTTGGCCCTAAGCCGTATCAAATTAACCGATCCGTAGCATTCGAGATGGACGATCAGATTTGGGGTGGTTGGGGTGGTGCGGATCGCAAACTATTATTTGATATGGATCTGAGCATTATCAAATTTGATACGACTATTAGCCGAATTGTATACTCGCATCCTTGTGTGGAAAATTCACTGATATGGTGTAGTGTTGGGTGGAATATCGTGTGTTCATATTTCCGATATTTGTTTGTGTTGTTGTTTATTTTCAATCAAATTCATCTTCAAGTGATTGGGTGAAAATGATCCTATTTTTCGGGTGTTTTGTCAAACTTCCGCTGCGCAAAAAACCCCAACAGTTGGTAGCAAAGCTATGAGGTTGATTTAGAAAGGGTGTTAGGCAATATGGCAGGAGATGAGGAGAATTCAGCAATTATACCAAGGCCATATGTCAAAGGGACATATATGGCAGTAGGATCTCAGTTAGCAATAGAAACATGGAATGGAGATAAAGACTTCGAGAAGTGGCAATGGAGGATGAAAGTTGTTCTGATGAGGAACGATGTTCATCTTGTGGTGTTTGCTCCTGAGGAGTTGACGGATGATATTTCAGACGTGGAATGGAAGGAGATGGAACGATGGGCATTTACTAATTTACAATTAGCAATGGGAGAAAATGTCATTTCAGAGATTAGCAGTGAGACTACTACTAAGGACATTTGGACCAAGCTGGAAAAACTCTATTCAAAGAAGTCATTAACCAACCATCCGATTTTGCTGAAGACGTTGTTCATCATGCAGATGAGAGAGGGTACTTCAGTGAAGGCACATCTAAGCTTCTTCAATGATCTCGTTATGAAGATGAAGACTGTTGATTTGAAAGTGGATGAGGAGCAAATTGCAATAATTCTTTTGTGTTATCTTCTGGAGCGATACATAGATTTTGCTAACAGTCTTATCTATGCCGGAGATACATTAATAGTTGATGATGTGAAGGTAGGTCTTCGATCTGAGGACTTGAGGGATCAGATGAAGGGATTGAGTGAAGGTAGAGGAGGAAGCAGTACGGAATCCTTATTAGTTGGTATGAAGAAAGGGGAGAAGTGGAAGAAAATAAAGTCAAGAGATGGGAAGTGCAACATTTGCAAGAAACCAGGCCATTGGAAGAGAGATTGTCCAGACTTGAAGAAAAGAATTGAAGTTGGAAATCCATCGGTTGCGGTGGAGGAATTTTTGTCTGATGACTTGTTGACAATGGTAGCATCGGATGTATCAGACCATTGGGTGATAGATATGGGGGTGTCTTTTCATATGACACCTAATAAGAATTATTTCAGTTTTTTTACAAGAAAAGGAGAGAAACTGATTCTTATGGGAAATGATGCTAGTTGTAGAGTCATGGGTGAAGGTACTGTGCAGATTCGCATGTATGACGGGGTAATACACACTTTGACAGGTGTCCGTTATGTTCCAGGTCTTCGGAAGTCAATGATACCACTTTGGTGGTTGGCATCCAAAGGATGCGCGGTGACTATTGATAAGGACAGTCTAGGGGTTTCTAAGGGTGCATTTGTAGTGGTGAAGGGATATTTGTTTCATAATTTGTATCCCCTGAGGGTAAGCATTGTACTTGGAGAGTCAAGGGTTGGAGTCTATAGTTCTCATGGAACAGATGTCAAAGCTAGGCATATGAGAAGGGACTTTGAGTTTCTGCATAGGCAGAATATGATCAAAGGGGAAAGCTTCAACAAGGTGGGATTTTGCCAAGAGTATGTGCTTGATAAGTGAAAGAAGGGATCGTCTGAAGTTGGTCAGAGATCAAAGGAGAAAGCAGTGGAAATGCATAAGTCCTTGTAGACTGCTAAGTTCAGGCATTGCTCGAGCTGGAATCGCTTATCGAAATGTTAGGTGCCACGCGGTGGCACAGTGTGGGGAGAGAGTTGAGATGGTTCATGGAGAAGTTTGTTTACATGGTGAAGATTGATAAGTCTTACATGAAGGGGGTACTTTGAAAACTTTGTTGGCAGGCGGTGGCGTCGCCGGAGTTTGTTGACAAAGTGCAATGGATGATGGCCATGACAAAGTGCAATGGAGGTGGCATTGCCGGAGTTTGGAACCACTATAAATCTCTTATGCTCTTTCTTTTATTGCTTGATCCGTGATTGTTTTGCTGATGACTATTTGTGTTTGTTTTGCCTCACCATCAATTTGCTCCTATTTGTTTTTCCGCAGCATTGGGTTTTATTCCAAAGGCGTTTTTGGGAAACATTTCCCCAGCAAAGAAAAGTCATAATGTAAGCAAGAAGTTTGATTTTCTTCTTGTTCATAATTATCGGACATTCTTATCCTAGATTTATGATATTGTAGTATTAAAAATTCATATTTTCTTATAGTACCCTGGATTAACTATATTGCAATATCCAATTTTATATTCTTATTATAATATCTGTTAGTTCACACATGCCGCTATTTTCCAGTTCTACCTCGCCGATTGAGAAATGAATTTGCCCTCCATTATCACATACCGAAAACGCATATATTAAAAAGTAGAATCCACATATATGACGCTACTGAACATCTCATTTTAGAGTATTATTATTTTAGTTCTTCAACATAAAAAGAATTAAAAAACAATCCTGTATTTTTTTTAGTTAGAAATTGTACATTCTTGGAAATTAATAAGTTTATTTCTGCCTTTTTCTTATTTATTTTGAAAACATAGATGTTCGTTATAGAAAATTTAACGCTGAGAAAGTCTAAAACATTAATTTTTTAACACCAACCAACCCTTTATTCAATTTCCTGAGCGAAACTGCCAATTGCTTTAATAGTATCTTATTTTTCTCATAACATGTTAGCTTGTTTTATTTGATGGAAAAATTGAGTGATTTACCCATCCTTCTGTATAATAATAAAAAGAACAGTACCAAAAATCCTTGTAGAAAGCTCTGCAGGTATACCTAAAATGAGGATAAATCATCCTTGCAGAAAGCTCTATATTGAGGAGTAGAGACCAGAGTCATATTAATAAAGAAGGAATCACTTCTAAATGGGAAAGATCTAGTAGTTATTGAGTAATTATAAAATAAAATAGAAGGCCCCGACCTATAGGTATGTTCGCTCCTATTTTCAAACATCTAAAAAAATTATTTTCTATCAACTTATATTCTAGCAATCTTATCAATAATGTTTATCCTTTTTCAAGAATAATGTGAATTACATTAACATATATTTTTATCTTCATCATTTACTCAATTTTTTTGACGTAGAGTTGGATGCAAAAGAGATTTATTTAAAAAAAATGTGTGAGTCGTTTAGGAGATACAAAAGGGAACTGAGGACATGGTACTATGATAAATTTGATAATGATGAAGATATGACGAAAAACTATCATCCAAAAGTTAGCCTAGAAGATTAGGACGGATTCTTAAAAAACGAAGCAAAACCCGGTGCACGCAAAAGAAGAGATCTAGGAAAAAAACAGATCATTGTACAATTATAGTCATTACAGTGGTCATACAAGTTATATCATAGTAGAACATAGAATGGTACATTCTTGTCGCTATTTTATGTTATTGTACGTATTGGATAGCTTTTTTTATTGATGCTTCACAGTTACTGTAGATTGAAAAACATGATTTCAATTTTCATGATATTCAATCTTACTTATATTTCAATATATATAATATTCAATCTTTTAAAAAAAATACCTGTTTGGTTGCAAGCAAGTGAAAATCCAGAATAAATTACATGTCGTCAAGTATAGGAGAAAACTCATACAAAAAAGAATGACACCATATCATATTCGACTCCTTCGTACTTTGTAAGCTAAAAAATAAGTTGTTTTAGTTTGGTAACTTATCAATGCATGTAATATCTTAAGTATTTTCATATTTTAGGGTAAAATTGCAAAAGAGAAGGAAATAATCAATGATAACGAGGAAGAAGATTTGACGGTGGATGAAGACATTTTATCACAAGTGTTTGGCAAGGATGAAAAGGGCTGAACTCGAAGTGTTGGAACTATGATATCAAAGTCATAAGTTAAAGCTTCTACTATTCCATGTAAACAATTCAGAAGGAGTAAAGTAGGCTCAGATAATTTGACAGAAAGGATAGATAAGGTGGAGGGGAAATTAGAGAATGTGGAAGGAACATTGAAGTCATTTATCGGCATGTTAAAAGGATTTGTGAGTCAAGAAAACCAGATACCATACCTTGCTTCTAACGAAGGAGGAAGCGGTGGGACACATCAGGAAGGTGTTGGAAGAACGTCAAACAACGACGATGTTGCTAATCCTTTGATTTCGAATGTTTCGACAAATCAAAAATGTAAAGTGTTAATTAAATTTTGATCGAGATGTTGTTGCAATAGGTTTAATATACAAAAAAATTATCTGATTGGCCCCATCAGGTATAGAGATTCGATGGCACCCATCATATATGGGAGACCGGTACCTCCAACACATGAGAATGTGATTGTGGACAATATATTGTTACCACATGAGATCACAGCCGAACAAAATCATCCTCTTGCTACGACATTTGGTGATGTTGGAGTCGAGGGTTATGTGTGTCATCCAAAGAGTTCAATTTGATATCTTTAGATGGAGGAGTAGGTAAGAGCTATTACAGTCTTTAGATGTATTTTCATATTTTCAGATTCATGCTGTAATGGCCCACAAATCCGTACTATCTGAGTTGACTACATACATCACACGTTCAACCCAAATATCACAGAAATACGAATCATTTTTTTTAGAAGAAAAAGGTAGAAGAAGAACATAAATAACAGCACAGAATCTCACATCGCAGCGGAACAAAATATAATATATCATAACTTTTGAAATACAAAATTTTAACTGTATAACATACACTTATCAGAGTACAACACAACGGAATAAAAATACTATATATCTAACGCTGAAGCCTCCTGCTCCAAGCTCCTTTAGATAGATCTGTAAAATCCTGAACTACTTGACTGCCCGTACAAAATTGGGCACCCAAGAGTTTAGGTAAAACAAAACAAAATAAACTCCGGGTCAGTCATGGGACTGGTATGAGTAAACAATTTAAAACAGTTTGAGAAAATAAACGATATCTCATAAGACCACGCCGTATAACACGGAACGGGTTTTTCTCTTATGAGAATCTAAAACACTTGATTCAACTTTCAAAATCTTTTTGAAAGAAACGATAAATCTTTATATCAAAACTTTTTTGGTATTATAATAGTGTCTAAATCAAATAAATAGAAATCTAGTGGAACGCTTTCATCTCACGCTCCACATACATAATATACAATCAAAACCGCGAGCACTTATTGGGTAATGCATTTCCAACTATGAAAAGGTATGGAACCACCTTCCGATAGTGTATCTCTAGAGGAGAATACACTGGGTTCAACAAGAACATCTTGTAACCCGGCCACACATGACCGACCACTCATTTCTCTTGAGTGTATCGAATGTATATCACCAACGGTTGGGATCAGCAACCGTTTCCCAAATGGGACAACATTGAATAGAATAAGGAATTAAATGAATTTCTCTAGATAGGTGATAATACACCCTAATGGAAGCTACCCACATAGCCATGTTGCCTGCCCGATTTTTGTCATTTCCCGGTTGTTGAGGCCTGAGGCTACGATTACTTGCAATTCATTTAACACAATCACTATGAAAGCCACATTGTCAGATCCGTTAATCATTAATTGATTTGTATAAATATATTCTGGATATTATGCCAAGAGAATAAATTCTCCACCACCATATATATTTATACAGGCTAACATATGCAATCATTGGAAATACTCTGTCAGACATTCATCCATATGCGTTAGTTCTGGGATTGAACGAAACCAAAGGCACCATTTCTATTAATAGAAAAAGTCCTTGCACTTTACTCCATCTTCAATTATCTTCATATAATCTGATCCACAACGCTGCTGCCAATACGGAGTGGTTCACGGATAATAACCCAACCGGTCTCTCCATATTGACAATGATATTGGCAAACACTTTGATAGTCGGTTATTTAACTATCGAAGAAAAAAAACATCCATTCATAACATCAAACAATCACTGGGCCCTTAATTAATATTTCATCAATTAAATCACTACTCCATTTCCTTATCAATATTTGTAACCAAATATTTTCAACCATCATCTTGGCATTTTTCGCTATTTGGGAAACATTTCCATATCTCGTCTTCTTTTATTTTCTATACGTAGAAATATCTTCTATTTATAATTGGAAAACATTCCGATTACTTATCTCTTTCCCGCCCGTTCATTTCTACACTCAGGAAATATTTATTTATTATATTTCCAAAATTCCACTTCCTTGGGTTAAAACGAATGTTGTGTAAAACATCGTTACAACAACCCAAAACACTGCATTCAACTAACTCTTATTCAAACATTTCTCTTCGAGACTGGATCTTGCTATATATCGGTAAAAAATGAAATCAATCAAGTTGGGGTATAACTATCTCTAAGACCTTGACTGAAAACATCCTTAACTTCAAAACGGACAAGACCACTTACCTCGAATAATCAACATCATACAAACCAATTATTCATTTTTGAAACGTATATACATTTCTCTTTCTATTTTTACCAGATTTAATTATAGATTTCCTTTTTGTTTATAATATTCTCTTTTAAGTTTGTTTCCTCATCGAATTCCATATATATTGATTTCTAGTTATCATTTTTTCTTAAAAATATTCTATCTCTTTAAATTTCAGGAAAATTTCGCCATAACCTCCTTTGTACCGGTCAATAGTTCAAACTTCAACTCACCTCTCTAGGCTCTTTCCATTCAAAAAGAAAATCAAAAAGCCAAGTGGCTTTCCCATTCGGCGCATAAAATCTCATAGGGAATTTAAATGTTTACCTTTTTGTCGGGTACTTGAATTATAATCTTCATATACTTCATTTCATACCTGTCTAACTCGTATACGTCCATTCCCAATTTATTCCAACTCAATTCGCTAATTTATTCTTTAATTAGCTATTTTTCCCATTTTACTTTTTATTTGAACATAACACGTTCCAATAAAATTTTAACTTGTTTATTAACCAATCAAATTCTATATTCAACTTAAGTTTCATACTCGATTTCGAATATAAATCTACAAATCACACTCACTTATTCAACGCCCAATTTCGATTCAAAACTCGATTAACTGATTATTCTCCAAATTAGTTAATTCTATTCCATAATTAAAAATATGATTTTTGAAACTTCAAAAATCAGTTCACTTACACCACTTGAGTTCATGTTATTTTATATATCAAGTCTGGATTTTTCTAATGGACTTTCGGATTTTATTTACTTAAAATCCTTTTTATTTATTTATTTAAATAAACCGTTATGGTTTTATAGTGGTTATGGCGCTGCTTTTTGAAAATTTGATTTTGACATAACACAAAATATATAAGACGAAATCCAGATTTTTCTCTTCCATTATAAAACTATTATCAAATCGGTCCCGACGATTCTAGTTTCAAAGAATTCCGACTTCAATTGAGTTATGTATACTCAATTGGAGTTCGAAACATCAATTTACGAACTACCGCGCAGCGGCGAGTTCGTTTTAATTGTATTTAAATATAAACGTTAAACTTCGTTTAATTTATAAATTTCAACTCTATTCTTATATATTTTAATATATAAAAAAAATCAGTTTTCAAATCCAACTTAATATTTTCGATTATCTCTACTTGTCAATTTTTCATTACTCGGTTATAAATTTATTTATAACTCGATCTGCTATATAAATTTCCAATTCCATTAGGAATAAATTACTTTATAGAATCCGATGAAATCGAATTCCCAATATAATTTCTTAGACTTATCTCAATTCATTTTTATAACTTGAATTTCGAAATAAAACCTGTCATTCCTTTTTCGAAACGATTTCCCATTTCACTTTTAAATTCATATTTGAATTTAAATTCCCAAAATTATCAAATGATAATTTATTTCACTAAATTTATAACACTGTTTACAAATTCAACTTCCTTGCTTCATATATTAAAACAAGTTTTCCATTTCAAATTCCATTCGAAATCCAATTCCTTTTATATTCTGAATTCCAAAATAAAACCCCTGTTTCCTTTTCGAAGTGATTTCAAGTTCTATTTTTAAATCCATAATTGAATTTAAATATTCAAATTATCTAATGATAATTTTTCCACTTCATTTATAAACATCGTTTATAAATTCATTTCAATTCCTTGATTATCCAATGAAAATCATTCTATTTTATTTATAAACACTGTTTATAAATTTACTTCAAACTCCTGTATTATTTAATTTATAAACATCATTTATAAATTCATTATTTCAATTTTCTGTATTATTTAATTTATAAACATCGTTTATAAATTCAATCCTTGTTTTATTTATTTAAAATAAGTTAACATCTTTATAGGCCATTCGGAAATTCAAATTCTATTTTTGAAAAATAGAATTTCCATTTAAAATCCGAAATATACTTTTCATGATATTTTTATATATCAAAATTTTAGGCCAGTGATGTTCAATCAATCAAAAACACACAATTCTCAACCACAGATTTTCTAACACATCATCTATGGTTATATATATGAAAACAAACAAATAATAATATTTTTGAGGAATCCAGTTGGATCCCTCCAACCTGTTTTCCTGCATCCACAGACGTTAGCTAACATAAATAACACCCATCCTGCTTCGAGGCAGGATATCGTGGTACAGAAGGTCATCCACTATCATAGCGTGGGGCGTATAGGGTCATCCGCTAATGATACTGCGGGCATCCGCTAATGGTACTGCGGGAATCCAATCGCCAATTTATATAATAACCACAAACACCAATCCTAAATAACTAATATATACGATAGCCATAAAAATATTTCGTGTGCAAACAACCAACAAATAATTATTTTAACTAACAAAAATAATTCTAAATAAATGTGAGTGAGATTTACTCACCGTGATTTTCATTTGTTGAAACAACGATTAATTTCTGATTAAATTAAATAGGTGTTTAATTTAATAGAAAACTCCAGTTAACCCCAGTGGCTCCAAGTTCAACTCGAATGCGTTCCCATATCCATACAAGTCCAATGCTAATGATTTCATCAAATCTAATGTTGTATGAATTTTATACAGCGTTATATGATTTATGTAAATTAAGTGGTACTAACCAATTCAATTTAAAATTAAATTACCTAATTCCTTCTCCTACAGTTTACAAATTCGAACCCTAGCACTGCAAAGACTTGCTTTTGGAATGCTGGTCATCTTCATAAGGATAAAGCTCCTTTTTTCTGCCTCTACCGGTTGCATCAATTATGATAACACATGTTCAACCTTGTTATCCTGAGAACATTTATTAAAAATGATCATTCATTTCAAACAACACTCCAGTCCATCATTATTGTAATGATAAGTAGAACATACTCCGTGTGACAAGTAAAACGTCACAATAATGAAATTCTAGATCGCGAACCTGAAAAGGACCTCCGGCTAAAATTGGATATCAAGAACACAGACAACGAGCAGGTCATCGCATCAGCGAGACCCACAACTCTGACCTTCTACTGCTTCGAACAAGACTTGGAACACCCTCAATACCTAAAATCCAAATCACACATCACCAAACAGAGTTCGATTTCTTCTCCCTTATTGCGACTTCCACTGAGGTTCACGCACCACTAACCAACGCTCCATCCCTGATTCCAAAGCCGACATCCCCAAAACAACTGGCCACGACAATCTCCATTTAATCACATCGCACCAAATTGAAGTGCCAGCTAATCCCTAATTGACGCCATCCCAGATCGATTGTCAGACATCGCACACTCTCTGCAACAACTACGAACCAAAACTCCTTGCAAACATCGGAACCTACGCAACCTATTGATAGCAACGTACCTCTCCTTCCACCGTGTTATTGGGAATCGTGACTATCATTACCCCATCTCGCGTTTCCTGGTTCGAACTCAAAACGATTCGCACCCCTCAATAAATTGGTAATTGAATGGAATCAAGGCCATAAGAGATTCAAGAACGATGTGCGATCTGGATTTTTAAGAGATGCCATTTTTGTTTTCCGTTTGCTGAAGGTTTTCGGTTTGATTTTGATTGAAGGGATGGGGAAATTGCGACCGTATAGGGATCATCCATTTTCAGTTTCAAAACTTAAAAGCTTTTGATTTTTCTGTCTGTGAAGAATGAAATGGCAATGGGAAGGTGAGCGCAATTTATAGACGATAAAGACTTAAGCACTAAGTAAATTTTGTCAACGCAAAGTACTGACATGGTAGGTTAACAGTATACTCCCCCTTAGCTTAAGGAGGAAGGAACGTATTAAAAATATTTTTTTATTTAATTAAAACCGGTACCCTTTAATTTTAAATTATCATGTTGACTCAACTCCTATTTGAGTCCAACAACAAGCCTTCCTAGGGTTAAACCACCACTCTGAACCCAATGGGATAGGTTTCAAAGCCTGATTCGATCATCTGGAGAAGATATTAATTTAAATCGATATAAATTATATTCAAAACAATTAATTACTCGATAATATATTATTATTATTATCGATTCTATTTAAATTGAATTTCTATAAATTATCTGAATTGTTTTCAACTTAGTTTTAACTTCAAATTCAATTATACGTCGATTTCGTATTTTGATAATTTAATATATTCGATATTAAATCGAAATCGATTTTCAAATCGACACTAAATATAAAAAATCATTTATATTACCATTTAAATATTTAAAACCATATTAAATAATTTAAAATAAATCGGCAGAAATCTGGGTCGTTACACATGCATTATGATTGGGTTCTTCATTATCATGTGACTACAAAAACTTATGTGCGCGGTATGTGGTTACGATCTGGACATTTACTTCACAATTTGCGCATAAATTTAAAAGTCAACAGGCGCATAAATTTAAAGAACAGATGAATTTAAATCCAAAGTAGTAAAGATACTGTTTTGAATATTATGTGCACTGTTTTGTTGCATGGAATGTTTTGTAATTTCAAGCATGTTGAGACTGAGGATGTTATTTGTAACGACCCAGAAAATTTCGACAACTAAATATGGAATTTAACAGTTAATAATTAATTTTATATTGATACTTGGATTAGAAACTGGAATTCGAACATATGTTTTTCGTGTATGAATTAAATTCAGGATGGTTGGTTGGATAATTGAATTGGATTTGAAATGAACTGATAAATTTAAAAGGTTGAACTTAAAAATATACGTTAAACAAATTGGAAATTTTATTTGTTGAAATATATGGAAATTGGCTTGGATATGGACGTGTTTGTGTATATAAAAGAAATTGAAATTTAACGTTTCAAATTTAGAATGAAACGGAGTTGTGGTTGAATAAACAGAATAAAATCGACGAACCGATAAATAGTTAAAAATAAAATAACGTCACAAACCGATGGAGTCAGAAGACAATTGAACTAATTTTATTGGATTTAGAACGCGAAGGCGAAATGTTACGTATAATTTTTGTTGTGTTTTCAGATATATTGATGATACAAATTTTGAGCGTTCGATGACCGTTCGAGGTAGAATTTAATTATATTTAATAGTACTTAATTTATTTGCGTTACAACCTTCCTTAGATAATACACGCCGACCTACGCTCTGAAATCGTGGCTACCCTAATCCTATTTGAGTTTATGTCGTTTTTATCTCTGCTATTTTCTTCTATAAAAATCAAGTCCCTTCTCCAAATTTCATCAGGAAATAATTGCTTACCCTTTTCCATTCGAGCATTTTCTTTTAAAGGACAAACTTAGCAAATACTTTGGTCAAAAATATGCTAAGTTTTTTAAGGCAAAAGTCCACATTTTAGTGCAAATGTGGAATTTAGGGGGCCCACTGTCATTTCCCATTTTGCACTAAAATATGGACTTTTGGCTAAAAAACAAACTTTTCATAACTTTAGCCAATTTTTTTGCTAAGTTTGGCCTTCTCCCTATTTTCCACTTTCGATTTTATGGCCGAAGCCCTGAACATTTTTTTCCCTAAAAATCAAAAATCAGTTTTCCCTGTCGCGTCAAATCTGCTTCACCTCCTCCTCAGATTAAAAATCGAAGCCTTTTCATTTTACTGGCCAAACGATTTGTCCCTTTTCCCCCAAATTCATCTTCTCTTTCTTGCGTGTGGCTACTGCCAGGCACCCGTCCTCTGCTCCATGGCCAACGACACCAACTTTTACTCCCACAAGTCGCTCCATCCAAGACCGACCAACTCGAGCTGCCTCGACGTTGAAGAATAGCCAACCACCCCAGAATCGCCATTTTTATTTCGTCAACACCGCAAGCCGGCCAAATCGAACATCAAAGCCAATGTTCCCAGTATTGAAGCCATCGCTGGATTTGAAACCCTATCATCCTCCGTCGCCTCTGCTACGATCCGAGCACCTCCATCCATCAATAAGTTTTCGGTGAGTTATCTCACTCACGATTAATTTTAATTCAAGTAATTTAACCTTTGTATAAAACTGCAATGAATTGATTTGATTACGTGACTGTTGCTTTGATTTCTGGCATGATATTCATGAGTTCCTCCTTTGTTTTTCATATCATTGATGACTATTGAAATGTTGATTTCCATGACCGTGAAACCCCATTTGATTTTTGGAAATCCTGGATAAATTTGAAATCTCTTAACAAATAAAACTTTGATTCTATAACTAAAAAAAATGTGATCAATTTTTTTATTACTGGAATTACTGAGAATGATTTGTTTCCATGAATGATTTGTGAATTTATGGAAACAATTCACACTGTTAAGTGTAGTATCATATTAGTGGGCATCTCTGCAAGTTTTGGTCTAAATTGTCAGCATGTTGAACGATATGATACTTTTTCATCTACATGGTACTTACATGTCCAGAAGAGACTTTCAATAAGGATATTAAGACAAACAAAACTATTTGATGTTGTACTAACATATGTAGGTGGGTGATTTGGTGCAAAAATGATGAGTATAGTAAAGAATAAAGGGTGTCATGGATAAGGATGGATGTACACATCCCAAGTAAAGGTCATTGAGACATTTTCCACTGTTACTTTCTAAACATTTAAAAGATTATAGTTTAGAAAAAAATGATTTAGTTACATTGCAAGGGTATCAAGTTGAAATTAAAAATTAGTTACATGTGTTTGATCTGTGGTGGTCTTGTTAGTTGTCACCGTAAGGACGAGCATTTGGCTTATTGGTGTTTTTTATTTATGAGTGAACTCTGAACTTTATTTTTTACTAGTTCAGCCACATTGTTAAGGATTATTAAAAAGGCATGGTGTAAACAGTATTTGTCAATGTGTGTTTACAGTGATCTTTAAAGCTGATATCCCTTCTCTGATCGTCAATAGAATTTACACAGTAACATGTGTCTCTGTCGATGGCCATGTATACAAAACTGATATGAAAAGTCTGCTAATTGCATTGCACAGATATTTTCTAGCATGTTTCATGTAACACCCCGTATTTTCTGTGAACGTATAAGTAACAAATTAAAGTATACTTAATTTTTAGGAGAAGAATTAAGGAAAACGGGTTGCGCCATTGCGTTCGTCTCGAAATTCTGCTTGAGATAGAGTCCGAGTTTGCGTAAAACGGATACCGTATGAAGAAGATATGGACGAACGAAGTTAGGCAGAAAAACCGGAAACAGACCAGAATACACTGGCGCACTTGTGAAGTGCGCCAGTACAAAAATACACTGACGCACCTGCCAAGTGCGCCCATACCGATCCAGCACAGAATTCTGGAGTGTTCAGTGATGACGTGTATTCTTCTGAGTGGTTGGATGACCTGTCTTCGAGCTGGGTGGTTCTGATGACTTCTGGACTGATCTGAAGGCTCTAAATTACCCTATTTAAACACCCCTAAACCTAGCTTTCTCTCCACACCAAAACATTGCAATGTTATGCTGCCTCCACCTTAATTAAAATAAATTAATGGCGTCTCTGCTCTGTTGAAATCTAAGCTAAGACTTGTGCTTCTTCTTCTTCTTCGAATTCTGATTTAGATTAAAATAGAACAATTACAACTCTTCTTCTAAAATCCAACCAAGGCAAGTACAGTTATTTTCCGATATGAATTTTAATCATGATCTTGACATAATTATAAAACTGAATCTGAGATTATGCCCTTTTTCTATTTATCAGATCTGTTCCTCTGTTTTATTATTCTGTTTGTTCTGTATTTCTTCCTCCTTTCTTTCTTTTTGTTTGATAGCCAGGCTACCACGAGCCTGAGCTAGATCTCATAAGAGATGAACGCATAAACACTAAATTTGGAAAGAATATTGAATGAGGCATATTTGGGCATAATTGATTTGTAACTAATTTGAGGATACAATGCATGTTGTAATTCTGGACATAAATTTGAGGCATATTGTATAAGACGATCTATGACTTGGAAGGAGAGGATTATTATGACTTAGAACATAAAGAACATAGGTTGAACTTAGAACATAAATCTGAGATATATAATTGGGCATGTTATATTTAAAACATAAGGTGTATTTAACATATGACTTGGGATTTGTGGCGTAAAGTTTAACTGTGAACATGTAATTGATTTGGATGCATAGTACAAGTTGTAATTCAAGATCTAGATCTGGACATACTATATATATATATATATATATTATAGTCTGAAATTTGGAAAAAAGAGAATTAATTTGCATTTAACTTAGGTGTAAAGATCCATATTAAGATTGGATAATTATTAAGTGTGAGTACACCTAAGTAAGGGTTTTTTTTGGATATGTGACATGCATTGTAATCAATGGCTATATTTGGCATAATTTATATGTAAGGTTTTTGGAGAATATTCTGAACTATGCAAGTTTAACTAAAAATTGGGACATATGTTATATGGTGGATTATGACCATAATTTGGGCATATAATTTTAGGCTTACCTTATGAATTAGGCAAGATATGTGAATAGGACTTTAAGGAATGTTTAAATCGGCTAAAACTGTTTTCTGCTTATTATGTTAAATTTTGCCTAATCTGCTAAACCTGTTACCTATTTAATCTGTTGAATTGCCTAAACTGTTACATATGTTGAATCGCCTAATCTGCTAATTTTTCCTAATCTGCCAAATCTGTTGAGTTGCCTAATCTGCTAAATCTGTTGAATTGCTTAATTTGTTGAAAAGCTGAATGATTGTAATTTGTGTAAAACATGTTAATTTGTTTAATCTGCTGCGACTTGAAAAGAAGTCAAATCTGTTAAATGGACATAATTAGTCTAATATTTTCTGTAATGGAATAAAGTGGCTATGACACGAGGTTAGACTCCGTTTGCGGTAGAAGCCTGCCCGGACCAACTGGCTTAACCAGCGACCGCAAACTGTCAGTCTAATGTGAGAGGTCGTAGGCATAACTAAAATATGCTTAGACACGAGGTTAGGTCTGGCTTGTGGCAGAAGTCTGCCTGGAACCGCCCGGCATATCCAGCGGCCATAAGCTATTGACCTAATGTGAGAGGTCTGTGCATTAATATTTAATTAATGCAAATCTGAGATAAATATGATGTCTAAAACGTGTTGGGTGGATAGGGTTAAACCAACTGGACTGATGAATTTAACAAACCCGTTTCGTGAATCTGTAGGCCCAATACAAAGTTAGACAATCTGTAAGTCTGTTAAATCTGTACATCTGATCCATTAGTCTGAAAACTTGTTAACTTGATTGTCTGATCTGTGAATTAGTAAATCTGAACTCTGTATGTCTGAAATTTGTAAACAAGTTAATCTGAAATCAGAAATCTGTTAGTCTGGGGACACAAGGTTAGGATGGGTAATTACTTGTGTCATCTGTTGTGTGGGACCCATATTAGTCAGTAACCCTTTCTGGTATCAAAACTATGACCCAACAGTAGGTAAGGTCCGGGCACGCTTACTGAACTAATTATAAGCGGTTCATTCTGATAATGGCGAGGGGGTGTTGATGGTGCGTTACAACCGGGTCATGTGCGTGCATGGATCCTAGTCTGCGTTTGACGATGTAAGACGTCGTGACATCTATAAATAGGTCTGTGTCATTCAAAGGTTGCCACTTTAGGGAATGATACACCCTTTTGTGGGGCTGGCACAGGGTATTTATGTATTAGGGAGCCGATCGCGTGGGGTAGGATTTAGGGTACACTTAGTTTTGTCTATTCTGTGGGGTACCGTCTGTTTCTGTTGGGTGGTAACACCTGTCTGTTTCTGCATGGTACCGTTTGTTGGGGTGGTAAAGGCCCATTTACTAGTGTACACCTAATTCTAACATTCTGTTTCCGTAGGGATTATTCTGTTTCCGTTTCTGTCTCTGTTCGGGTGGTAAAGGCCCATTACTAGCATTCTGTTTCTGTACTTTCTGTTCGGGTGGTAAAGGCCCATTATTAGCATTATGTTTCTGTACCTTCTGTTCGGGTGGTAAAGGCCCATTACTAGCATTCTGTTTCTGTACTTTCTGTTCGGGTGGTAAAGGCCCATTATTAGCATTATGTTTCTGTACCTTCTGTTCGGGTGGTAAAGGCCCATTACTAGCATTCTGTTTCTGTACTTTCTGTTCGGGTGGTAAAGGCCCATTATTAACATTATGTTTCTGTACCTTCTATTAGGGTGGTAAAGGCCCATTATTCTGTTTATGTTTCTGTTTCTGTTTAGACATTAGGGTAACACCTAATCCTGTTATACTAGTATTAGTGCAGAGAAGTCAAAAGTAATATCATCTTGTTTCTTCTGTTTAACCTAAGTATATCTGTTATTCCTGTTTCCTGTTATCTCTTATCCAGTTTTATTTGCATGTCGTTACATTATTATCTGTTCATAACTGAAAGTCACTGGACTTGCCAGACTTTATGTCTGACCCTTGTTGTTTCGCCTCTTTTCTTCCGTTCCCCCCCCCCCCAAGGTTTTCATGGAGGGAATACTCTAGCTTTATCCAGATCTTTCTTCCTGCTTGGAGTGCTTGAAGTGCTTAAAGTATGGCTTGTCTTTTTCTGGCATCTTCGGTGGGGATTATGATTTTAAAGTTTTGTACTCTGATGGCTTTTGAACAAGGATGATATATATGTACTTGAGTTTTTGGTAAAGTTGTAACCAAACTGATTTCTGTCCGCTGCAATAAAGTTATAAAGTTTTTCAAGTATTATTTTTATATCTGTCTTGTAATATTCCGTTCTGTTTACTAAAATGCTCCATCAAAGGTAAGGCATTCCCTTTGTGAGTGACCTTAACGGACGTGGGGTGTTACACTTGGTATCAGAGCTGAAGGTTACTAGATTAGATATAACTTTTTGAAAACTATTTTCAAAAAGGTTTTAAAAGGAAGTATTGTCAAAAGTAAAGTTTATTTTGAAAAACATAATCCCCAAAAACCAGATATCTTTCTTCCGATTCTTTGTTTCGAATCCCTTCCTCTTTCCCTTTTTAATCTCTTCTTCCGCGTATATATGCTTTTTTCTAAGATACGTAAGAACTTCCATACGGTAGGTGGAAAATCGCTTCATGGGACTGAGACGGTTATCAAAACTAGAAGGAAGGGGAGGACTTGTTGGTACCTTTGAGGTAGGAAAATTTCTGAGAAGGTTTAACTTCCTTATCTGATTAGTAAGAAGAACTCTTTCTGATTCTAGCATTTTGATTCTGTAGTTAAGTCTCTGCACTATAATACTAGTCTTGTTTCTGATCCCGCTATAGTCTCAAACCCCATAAGGGTTACGACTCATCTGTTTGTGATAGGTTGGGTTTTGAGGGCATTTGTGTTAGGCGTTAAGATGACTGTGACGCATACATTTCAGTTTTTTTTTGGATATGGTTAGGCTTTCTCAAGCTTAGTTTCCTAAAAAATCATTTGATAATCTGATCTGTACCAGTAGTCTGTAAGTATCTGGATATTTCTGAAAAGGTTAGGGGCTTTTACTCGAAGCGTGAAGTAGATTTCCAGTTTGGCATTGTTTAATGGGAGTAATTCACTGGGTGTCAATCTGATGTTGATTTCGGTCTTCGGGGTTGATACTTAGGGAATTATTTTCTTAACCGATGTCTAATAGGAATAGAGCTCTTGTTTTAATCGTACTTGCTTCTATCACTCAGCTGTATCCTATCGATCGAGTCTTCGACCTTTAGGTAGAAACTAATGGGTGTAAACATGTGTTTGAGACATGCTATGTTTGATGGTTGCAAGTGGATGCAAGTGGTTGCTAATGGTTGCTCGTGGATGCATATACACACTAGGCACTAGATCGGCTCAAAAACACTCTCATACTGCATATGGATGTGTGCGCATTTTTCAATTTTTGTGGATGCAAAATGATTGACTCATCACATGGATGTTGCATTTGGATGATTGGTTATGCACACATATAGAAATGATGTGTATCAAATAGGATTTCTTGCATACATAATTGGACTCATGGCACCAACATGGTTCACATTGAGGAGGTCAACTGAATCAGTAGACCGCCTGAACTTTGCATTAGATAAGAGACATATACACAAACTTTTGCATATGTTCATACAATATTAGAAGTTTTCTATGGAAAATGGATGCTTGTGGATGATGGTTGAGTAGATGGATGATTGGATGGTAGGACACATTCTTCTTAACTTGAAGATTTCGGGGACGAAATCCTTTAAGGAGGAGAGAATGTAACACCCCGTATTTTCTATGAACGTATAAGTAACAAATTAAAGTATACTTAATTTTTAGGAGAAGAATTAAGGGAAATGGGTTGCGCCATTGTGTTCATCTCGAAATTCTGCTTAAGATAGAGTCCGAGTTTGCGTAAAACGGTTACCGTATGAAGAAGATATGGACGAACGAAGTTAGGCAGAAAAACCGGAAACAGGCCAAAATACACTGGTGCACTTGTGAAGTGCGCCAGTACAAAAATACACTGGTGCACCTGCCAAGTGCGCCCATACGATCCAGTAAAGAATTCTGGAGTGTTCTGTGATGACGAGTCTTCTTCTGAGTGGTTGGATGACCTGTCTTCGAGCTGGGTGGTTCTGATGACTTCTGGACTGATCTGAAGGCTCTAAATTACCCTATTCTCCTATTTAAACACCCCTAAACCTAGCTTTCTCTCCACACCAAACCATTGCAATGTTATGCTGCCTCCACCTTAATTAAAATAAATTAATGGCGTCTCTGCTCTGCTGAAACCTAAGCTAAGACTTGTGCTTCTTCTTCTTCTTCCAATTCTGATTTAGATTAAAATAGAACAACTGCAACTCTTCTTCTAGAATCCAACCAAGGCAAGTACAGTTATTTTCCGATATGAATTTTAATCATGATCTTGACATAATTATAAAACTGAATCTGAGATTATGCCATTTTTCTATTTATCAGATCTGTTCCTCTGTTTTATTATTCTGTTTGTTCTGTATTTCTTCCTCCTTTCTTTCTTTTTGTTTGATAGCCAGGCTACCACGAGCCTGAGCCAGATCTCATAAGATATGAACGCATAAACACTAAATTTGGAAAGAATATTGAATGAGGCATATTTGGGCACAATTGATTTGTAACTAATTTGAGGATACAACGCATGTTGTAATTCTGGACATAAATTTGAGGCATATTGTATAAGACGATCTATGACTTGGAAGGAGAGGATTATTGTGACTGAGAACATAAAGAACATAGGTTGAACTTAGAAAATAAATCTGAGATATATAATTGGGCATGTTGTATTTAAAACATAAGGTGTATTTAACATATGACTTGGGATTTGTGGCGTAAAGTTTAACTGTGAACATGTAATTGATTTGGATGCATAGTACAAGTTGTAATTCAAGATCTAGATCTGGACATACTATATATATATATTATAGTCTGAAATTTGGAAAAAGGAGAAATAATTTGCATTTAACTTAGGTGTAAAGATCCATATTAAGATTGGATAATTATTAAGTGTGAGTACACCTAAGTAAGGTTTTTTTTTTTGGATATGTGACATGCATTGTAATCAGTGGCTATATTTGGCATAATTTATATGTAAGGTTTTTGGAGAATATTCTGAACTATGCAAGTTTAACTAAAAATTGGGACATATGTTATATGGTGGATTATGACCATAATTTGGGCATATAAGTTTAGGTTTACCTTATGAATTAGGCAAGATATGTGAATAGGACTTTAAGGAATGTTTAAATCGGCTAAAACTGTTATCTGCTTATTATGTTAAATTTTGCCTAATCTGCTAAACCTGTTACCTATTTAATCTGTTGAATTGCCTAAACTGTTACATATGTTGAATCGCCTAATCTGCTAATTTTGCCTAATCTGCCAAATCTGTTGAGTTGCCTAATCTACTAAATCTGTTGAATTGCTTAATTTCGTGAAAAGCTGAATGATTGTAATTTGTGTAAAACATGTTAATTTGTTTAATCTGCTGCGACTTGAAAAGAAGTCAAATCTGTTAAATGGACATAATTAGTCTAATATTTTCTGTAATGGAATAAAGTGGCTATGACACGAGGTTAGACTCCGTTTGCGGTAGAAGCCTGCCCGGAACCAACCGGCTTAACCAGCGACCGCAAACTGTCAGTCTAATGTGAGAGGTCGTAGGCATAACTAAAATATGCTTAGACACGAGGTTAGGTCTGGCTTGTGGCAAAAGTCTGCCCGAAACCGCCCGGCATATCCAGCGGCCACAAGCTACCGACCTAATGTGAGAGGTCTGTGCATTAATATTTAATTAATGCAAATCTGAGATAAATATGATGTCTAAAACGTGTTGGGTGGATAGGGTTAAACCAACTGGACTGATGAATTTAACAAACCTGTTTCGTGAATCTGTAGGCCCAATACTAAGTTAGACAATCTGTAAGTCTGTTAAATATGTACATCTGATCCGTTAGTTTGAAAACTTGTTAACTTGATTGTCTGATCTGTGAACTAGTAATTCTGAACTCTGTATGTCTGAAACTTGTAAACAAGTTAATCTGAAATCTGAAATCTGTTAGTCTGGGGACACAAGGTTAGGATGGGTAATTACTTGTGTCATCTGTTGTGTGGGACCCATATTAGTCAATAACCCTTTCTGGTATCAAAACTATGACCCAACAGTAGGTAGGGTCCGGGCACGCTTACTGAACTAATTATAAGCGGTTCATTCTGATAATGGCGAGGGGTGTTGATGGTGCGTTCCAACCGGGTCATGTGCGTGCATGGATCCCGGTCTGCGTCTGAGGATGTAAGACGCCGTGACATCTATAAATAGGTCTGTGTCATTCAAAGGTTGCCACTTTAGGGAATGATACACCCTTTTGTGGGGCTGGCACAGGGTATTTATGTACTAGGGAGCCGATCGCGTGGGGTAGGATTTAGGGTACACTTTGTTTTGTTTGTTCTGTGGGGGTACCGTATGTTTCTGTTGGGTGGTAACACCTGTCTGTTTCTGCGTGGTACCGTCTGTTGGGGTGGTAAAGGCCCATTTACTAGTGTACACCTAATTCTAACATTCTGTTTCCGTAGGGATTATTCTGTTTCCGTTTCTGTCTCTGTTCGGGTGGTAAAGGCCCATTACTAGCATTCTGTTTCTGTACTTTCTGTTCGGGTGGTAAAGGCCCATTATTAGCATTATGTTTATGTACCTTCTGTTCGGGTGGTAAAGGCCCATTACTAGCATTCTGTTTCTGTATTTTCTGTTCGGGTGGTAAAGGCCCATTATTAGCATTATGTTTCTGTACCTTCTGTTCGGGTGGTAAAGGCCCATTACTAGCATTCTGTTTCTGTACTTTCTGTTAGGGTGGTAAAGGCCCATTATTAGCATTATGTTTCTGTACCTTCTGTTAGGGTGGTAAAGGCACATTATTCTGTTTCTGTTTAGACATTAGGGTAACACCTAATCCTGTTATACTAGTATTAGTGCAGAGAAGTGAAAAGTAATATCATCTTGTTTCTTCTGTTTAACCTAAGTGTATCTGTTATTCCTGTTTCTTGTTATCTCTCATCCAGTTTTATTTGCATGCCATGACATTATTATCTGTTCATAACTGAAAGTAACTGGATTTGCCAGACTTTATGTCTGACCCTTGTTGTTTCGCCTCTTTTCTTCCGTTCCCCCCCCCCCCCAGGTTTTCAAGGAGGGAATACTCTAGCTTGATCCAGATCTTTCTTCCTGCTTGGAGTGCTTGAAGTGCTTAAAGTATGGCTTGTCTTTTTCTGGCATCTTCGGTGGGGATTATGATTTTAAAGTTTTGTACTCTGATGGCTTTTGAACAAGGCTGATATATATGTACTTGAGTTTTTGGTAAAGTTGTAACCAAACTGATTTCTGTCCACTGCAATAAAGTTATAAAGTTTTTCAAGTATTATTTTTATATCTATCTTGTAATATTCTGTTCTGTTTACTAAAATGCTCCATCAAAGTTAAGGCATTCCCTTTGTGAGTGACCTTAACGGACGTGGGGTGTTACATTTCACGAAACCAGTACAATATTACTTTGAGCTAGAACAAACAATGCCATTTCATTTGATTCATGGTTTCAATACTGCATTTGTTTACTAAATCTTTAATGAAGCATACATGTAATATTGCATTTGTTTACCAAATCTTTAATGAAGCATACATGTAATACTGCATTTGTTTACCAAATCTTATATAAGATGATACTGCATGTTTGACTTGGCACTGTGAATTTAAGCATGCTTGTAACACTGCATTTATTTTGCGGAAATTTATGACACTACATTTATTTTGCCACAATGACATATTGGGTCTCTTTCTCAATGTGTCCAAATTTTCGTTCGGACAAACTATTGCTGCTAGCTTACTGTTTACACAAGGATATGGTAAATTTAGCCCTCTTTCTTTTCAGTCCAATTCGAGTTGCTCTGTTGGTTTTTGGCTTACCGACACGAACCTTAATTGGAATTTAAATTTTTTGGTGTACTCATTTTCACATATATTTTTGTGGTGGAAACTGTCATTGGCATGAAATTGTTATTGCCATAAATATATTAGTATAGAGGAAATCTGAAATAAATATGGCCTGATGCTCAAATATTATGACATGATTTATTTACTCATACCCTATTAGGAACGGGATTTGCATGTATATACACCTTAGGCACCTACAAATTTGCAGTTGTGTTTTGACTCGAATCCATTGGCTGATAAAGATGATTTTTTTTTGTTTGTTCACCAATTTCCAGTACACATTACCAAGCATTAAAAATTATGTCGATACTACATATATTTTCAAAATCAAAGTTTATGGTATGGATTACTATAACTGTAGGAAGTCGCTAACTGGTTAGCATGGCTTGGTCATGAACTGGTAAGTATAAATTAATGAAAGGTGAAATTACTCTTCATGTAAACCAGATAAGGTTTGAAGTATACAATATATGTTATTTTGTTAAATGGAGAATTAATTTGTTAAATTTTTGATTGTTCTTGAATAATGGTAGTGCTAAGAAGTATGTTTATTTTTAATAAATGGAACTTGAGCAGTATGTTTATTTTTAGTAAATGGAACTTGAGCAGTATGTTTATTTTTAGTAAATGGAACTTGAGCAGTATGTTTATTTTTAGTAAATGGAACTTGAGCAGTATGTTTATTTTTAGTAAATGAAAGTTGAGCAGTATGGGAACTTGAGCCAGATGACTAAATATTGCTTCCTTATATGTTGTATTACTCCACTGTCATAACTAACCTGAGGCTAAGTTGAGTTTTGTGCAAGTGTTTAACATTGCAGTGACGTTAGCTTTTAGACTTGAATCTTATGCCATTTCGTAACCACAGTTCCATTGTTTATGTTTACTGAATTGATGCTTGACCCATAGAATCTTAAATTTGTTACTGGTGTGCATATCATTTGAGTCATGGTTTCACTTGGAATATGTATTAGTATGGCATGACCTGAGATATTCGTATAGGTACACAACACTAAACCTGGGGCATGTTGTAAGTTCTTTTACCATAATGTATATTAGATGCTCCATGGATCATGTTATAACATATGATCTTTGTCCAATTTGTAAAGCAAGCAATTGATTTGTTAAAGCTACGAATACATATTTGTTGAAATCTTAGTTTGTGTAGGCCACCAAGTATTTTACATAAGTCCCACATTCGAAGTTAGGGTTAACTATTAAAATTTCAATCTTTACCGAAGTTGTTTTACTTGAACTATGATTAATCCTGACTCGAGTGTTTTATGTTTGCATGAACCGCTTGGGTCAGACCCTGAGCATTACAGATGTAAGATCACAGTTCAGGATTCGAAGATTGGTGAAGTTGGGGATTCCAAGAGACGACGCACTCTGAAGTTTAAACAGTAAAGATTTTCATTTGTATTTAAATTATTTTTAAATTCCGCTATATAGAAAATCTTGTATAAAAACTCTGATTGTATATAAAAGGTATTTTGTTGCTCAATACTGTGTTATTCTTTATTCTATGTTGATTCTATGTTTAAACTCTGTAAGCTAAATAACGATCCATCGATTTGGATGTTTTAAATTGGTTTAATTACTGGTTTAAAGCGGCCAAAAAAGCGGGACATTACAAGTGGTATCAGAGCTTTGGTTTATTCAAAGCATAGCTTATCGGGTTTAAAACAAGAAGAAACAACACTAGAAAAAGCGGATTTTGAAAATAAAAAGTTTCTAATTTTGGAAGAGAAATTATTTTGGAAATATTGTATATTTGGAAATTAGTATTTTGGAAATGATACAACTGAAACAAAAATATATTTTGAGATTTAAAATTGTTCGGAATCCCTAGTCTTCGAATCTAGAGAGCTGTTCTTCGATAAGGATCCCTTATGTTTGAAATTGGAATCCATCATCGAACGGTATTTAAGGAGAATAAGTGTAAGAGAATCGACGACTTAATTTATGTATTTTAGAAATCAAAACCAAATGAAATTTGTTGGAATAAGAATTTAGATGGGAATTTTAATGAGAAAGAGGAAATTTGGAGTCGATTCAAAGATGAAACGATGAATTTTATATCAATATTCGGAATATAAATTAATGAAATAAAAATCGAAAAGGGTATAATTGGAATTCAATTGTGTCGAATTGTATTACTAATTTATTTTAAGTTATTCAGAACTTAGCAAGATAGTTTATAATAGGTTTCGAACCAATAATGTATAATCAAATGGATTTGATAATGAGTTATAAACGTGTTAGTTAATTAACAATAAGTGAATTGGGAACATGAGATATGTATTTAAATGAAATCAAAACAAATTTGATATGACGGGTCCAGTTGTCTATAAAGGAAATAATGTTTACTTTTAAAAAGTAAATAACGTTTGAAAGCAAATGATGTTCCAAATGAAAATGGAGATGGAGGAAATATAGTGGTCCAGTACAGGGAAATTATTCTAAAGTTCAGAATATCAATCAAATGTGATTTTCCGAAGTTTGGAATATGGTATCGAATAACAGATTATTTGAAAGGAAGTTATTTATAGGAGACAATTATGTCGAATTTTAGGTAATTACCATTTAATTTCCATTTTAATTAAAATTTAATATATTATTAATTATTTATATATTCAGATTAAAGAATAACGTACATTTTAAAAGTTAAATACTTCGAAGTTGTGAATTATTGTTATAATCAACGATAATTGTAAAAGAAATAAATTCTTAAATCAGAATTTTCAAGAATAAATGTTTTGGTTGGTGTTTGAAGTGGTGAATTTTATCTGTTTCAAAGTTAATAATGTTGTTCAGTTAAGGTCTGAGAGGTAAATATACCCTAACTTGATTGACTTCATTGTTGATTGAGAAATGGTTAAGGTTCGATAGCCAAAGTAGTTAAATGGAGTTAGAAATGAGTGTTAGCAGTTAAGTGAAAATAGCGGTGTGTATTACTAATTAATATCTGTTTAGTTCAAATAACGAGTTTAGAAATATTTTCCCTTGAGAATAAAGATTTGTGAATATATGGAAATGTTTTCCAATAATAATGGAAGATTTTCTAGAATTATAGAAAATTAATATGAATTGTTTTTCAAGGATCATGAGAGGTTAACGGGTTTTGACAAATCATAATGGTGAGAACTGAAGAACAAAGAGCTGCACATCGGAAATGAAGGGCGGCAGAACGTAAGAGAAATGGAATTGTAATTTGGATTCGAGAATTTCGTAAGCGATGATTCGATAAGAAATTAGAAATAGAGTTAAGGAAATTAGAAACTGACTGGAAATTAGTTGAGTTAAATGACTTTCTGAGTGTTGATCTGATGATGGTTTCGACCTTCGGGGTCAATACTTAGGGAGTTGTTCGCTTCCTAATTTACGGTCGAAGGATGTGAATATAAAGGAGTGATAATGCGTGAAAGAGAAATTTGCGATAAGAAGAAAAATTATGGAAATTTGGAAGTATAAAAATTTGAATTAAAGGATGGAGTGAATAATTGGAAAAACTGAGTAATTGAAAAATTGGAAGAAAATTGGTTTGGAACCAATCGGTTCGTAAATATGAGTTTGAAAGGATACTAAGTATCTAAATAGATTATGAGATGAAAACTAGAATTTTGAAATTTAAATGGTAATGTGAAGATATTCGATTTTGGATAGTGGATATAGAAGTTCTGAAACTAATATGGGATATTATATAAGAATAAAGTGAATTTGGAACTACTGGATGGAAAGGTAATGGAATTATATGAAGGAGATACTTGAAAAGATGATTTGGAAAATCCTAAGTATAATTTATGAGGAGTATGAAATGAAGTACTGTATGTATATAGTATTATATGTTCTCAAAGTAAAATAAGGAAAGTACCTTCCTTCTCCTTTAAATCTTGAGCTTAGTTAAGATGTGCTGCTGGTGGTGATAGGTTGTCCGAACATAAAACTCGAGTTGTTTAAAAGGACACGACCGTGTAGCGTAATTCGCAAGGCTGTAGATGGCCTACGGCGGACGGATGTTTCTTGGGGGAACCAAGCATAACCATTGTATCTGCTGCGATCTACAATCGTGATAAGGGCGTAATCCGCAAAGCTGTGAAAGCTTACGGGTATAGATGTTTCCTGAGGGAATCAGGCGTAACCATTGCGTACATGCGGTCCCTACGGCATATCTACAAGTGAAAGAGATGTAACCACTAGAGTTACTAAAGATAGAATGGAGCCATGTAATGTATGGAATATCTTAGTGATGGTGAGCCACCTGGTTGATGCAGCACTGTCTTCGTGACTTAATTGGTCTTCGTGGCCTGATTTATCTTTGTGACTTGGTTTGTCCTCGTGACTTGAAGTATCTCCATAGTTCCATGATTTTTTTTGTGATCCAGAGATATAGCAGTCAACGCTCAGTAACCTCTTATTTTCTTTTGATTCGTAAATATTTTCTTTTGATCTGTCCATGATGAAATTCGCAGGGAAGTGACTTCCTACAGATATGGATGTTTTCTGGGGGATCCAGACGAAACCATTGTGTATCTGCGATTCATGAACAATCAACATATCAATATCACGTTGGTACTTTCCATATCTATTTTTAAAAGAGAATTTTTGAAATATTTTTCACTAGGAACTGAAGCAAGGATATTTAGTACTTGGAGATTTTAGTCGTGCACCTAGCCAACGTATGTCTAACATCAGTGAGAACTGCAATAGACTTGTCAAACTCCGAGTTATCAAATAAAAAAAACTAGATTAAAATTAAGAAAGAGAATTTTGGAATAATAATACCAATATTTTCTATATAGAAATACAAAAGGCTTAAGATTTTGAAAATTTTCAAGTCAATAATTTGTGACTTGAAAGGAAAGTAATAATTACACTCTTCAATGAGTGTAGGGAAGATTAAATGGATTGAATATATGGTGACGTAGTTGAACTTGTGAAACAATGAATAAGTTGGTGTTGATAGAAGAGATTATAAAGAAATTTGGGATTATTTGCAAGATTTGAAATTTAATAATTTTGAAAGGTAATGTGATTTCCCGAATTAACTGAATATGATGGAAAATAATGAGGATTGATAGTTTAAATATCGATATTTAAATTAGTTATGGAAGAAAAAATCACGCACAAATTTGAAATTTGAAGTATACGTTGGTATAACTCTAACTATCTCTCCTTTTCGTGGATGAAAAGTTTTAAGGGGGAGAGGTTGTAACGACCCAGAAAATTTCGACAACTAAATATGGAATTTAATTGTTAATAATTAATTATATATTGATACATGGATTAGAAATTGGAAATCGAACATTTGTTTTTCGTGTATGAATTAAATTCAGAATGGTTGGTTGGATAATTGAATTGGATTTGAAATCGACTGATAAATTTAAAAGGTTGAATTTAAAAATATACGTTAAACAAATTAGAAATTTTATTTGTTGAAATATATGGAAATTGGCTTGGATATGGACGTATTTGTGTATATAAAAGAAACTGAAATTTAACGTTTCAAATTTAGAATGAAACGGAGTTGTGGTTGAACAAACCGAATAAAATCGACGAACCGATAAATAATTAAAAATAAAATAACGTCATAAACCGATGGAGTCAGAAGACAACTGAACTAATTTTATTGGATTTAGAACACGAAGGCGAAATGTTACGTATAATTTTTTTATGTTTTGAGATATGTTGACGATACAAATTTTGAGCGTTCGATGACCGTTCAAGGTAGAATTTAATTATATATAATAATACTTAATTTATTTGCGTTACAACCTTCCTCAGATAATACACGCCGACCTATGCTCTGAAATCGCGGCTACCCTAATCCTATTTGAGTTTACGTCGTTTTTATCTCTGCTATTTTCTTCTATAAAAATCAAGTCCTTTCTCCAAATTTCATCAGGAAATAATTGCTTACCCTTTTCCATTTTATGGCCGAAGCCTTAAACATTTTTTTCCTTAAAAATCAAAAACAAGTTTTCCCCTTCGCCTCAAATTCATTTCATCTCCTCCTCAAATTAAAAATCGAAGCCTCTTAATTTTAATGGCCGAACGATTTGTCCCTTTTCCCCCAAATTCATCTTTTCCTCCTTGCGTGTGGCCACTAGCAGGTGTCCGTCCTCTGCTCCATGGCTAACGACACCAGCTTTTACTCCCGCAAGTCGCTCCATCCAAGACCGACCAACTCGAGATGCCTCGACGTTGGAGAATAGCAAACCACCCCAGAATCGCCATTTTTCTTCCTACAATACCGCAAGCCGGCCAAATCGAACATCAAAGCCAATATTCCCAGTATTGAAGCCATCGCTAGATTTGAAACCCTATCAACCTCCGTCGCCTCTGCTATGATCCGAGCGCCTCCATCCATCAACAAGTTTTCGGTGAGTTATCTCACTCACGATTAATTTTAATTCAAGTAATTTAACCTTCGTATAAAAGTACAATGATTTGATTTGATTACGTGACTGTTGCTTTGATTTCTGGCATGATATTCGTCAGTTCCTCCTTTGTTTTTCGTAGCATTGATGACTATTGAAATGTTGATTTCCATGACCGTGAAACCCCGTTTGATTTTTGGAAATTCTGGACAAATTTAAAATCTCTTACCAAATAAAACTTTGATTCTATAACTAAAAAAAAATGTGATCAATTTTGTTAGTACTGGAATTACTGAGAATGATTTGTGAATTTATGGAAACAAATCACACAGTTAAGTGTAGTATCATATTAGTGGGCATCTCTGCAAGTTTTGGTCTAAATTGTCAACATGCTGAATGATATGATACATTTTCATCTTTATGGTACTTACATGTCCAGAAGAGACTTTCAATAAGGATATTAAGACAAACAAAACAATTTGATGTTGTAATAGACATATGTAGGTGGGTGAATTGGTGCAAAAATGACGAGTATAGTAAGGAATGAAGGGTGTCATGGATAAGGATGGATGTACACATCCCAAGTAAAGGTCATTGAGACATTTTCCACTGTTACTTTCTGAACATTCAAAAGATTATAGTTTAGAAAAAACAATTTAGTTACATTGCAAGGGAATCAAGTTGAAATTAAAAATCAGTTACATGTGTTTGATCTATGGTGATCTTGTTAGTAGTCACCGTAAGGACGAGCATTTGGCTTACTGGTGTTTTTTATTTATGAGTGAACTCTAAACTTTATTTTTTACTGGTTCATCCACATTGTTATGGATTATTAAAAAGGCATGGTGTAAACAGTATTTGTCAATGTGTGTTTATAGTGATCCTTAAAGCTAATATTCCTTCTCAGATCGTCAATATAATTTACACAGTAACATGTGTCTCTGTCAATGGCCATGTATACAAAACTGATATGAAAATTCTGCTAATTGCATTGTTCAAATATTTTCTAGCATGTTTCACGAAACCAGTACAATATTACTCTGAGCTAGAACGAACAAAGCCATTTCATTTTATTCATGGTTTCAATACTGCATTTGTTTACAAAATCTTTAATGAAGCATACATGTAATATTGCATTCCTTTACCAAATTTTTTATGAAGCATTCATGTAATAATGCATTTGTTTATCAAATCTTATATAAGATGATATTGCACATTTGACTTGGCACTGTGAATTTAAGCATGCTTGTAATACTGCATTTATTTTGTGGAAATTTATGAAACTACATTTATTTTGCCACAATAACATATTGGGTCTCTTTCTCAATGTGTCCAAATTTTCGTCCGGACAAACTATTGTTGTTAGCTTACTGTTTACACAAGGATATGGTAAATTTAGCCCTCTTTCTTTTCAGTCCAGTTCGAGTCGCTCTGTTGGTTTTTGGCTTACCCACATGAGCCTGAATTGGAATTTAAATTTTTTGGTGTACTCATTTTCACATATATGAGTGGTGGATATTGTCATTGGAATGAAATTGTTACTTGCCATAAATATATTTGTATAGAGGAAATCTGAAATAAATATGGCCTGATGCTCAAATATTATGACATGATTTGTTTACTCATACCCTATTGGGAACAGGATTTGCATGTATATACACCTTAGGCACCTACAAATTTGCAGTTGGGTTTTGATTCGAATCCATTGGTTGATAAAGATGATATTTTTTTTGTTTGTTCACTAATTTCGAGTCCACATTACCAAGCATTAAAAATTATGTCGGTACTACATATATTTTCAAAATCAATGTTTATGGTATGGATTACTATAACTGTAGGAAGTCGCTAACTGATTAGCATGGCTTCGTCATGAACTGGTAAGTATAAATTAATGAAAGGTGAAATTACTCTTCATGTAAAGCAGATAAGGTTTGAAGTATACACTATATGTTATTTTGTTAAATGGAGAATTGATTTGTGAAATTTTTGGTTGTTCTCGAATAATGGTAGTGCTAAGAAGCATGTTTATTTTTAGTAAATGGAACGTGAGCAGTATGTTTATTTTTAGCAAATGGAACTTGAACAGTATGGGAACTTGAGCCAGATGATTAAATATTGTTTCCTTATATCTTGTATTACTCCACTGTCATGACTAACCTAAGACTAAGTTAAGTTTTGTGCAAGTGTTTAACATTGCAGTGACGTTAGCTTTTAGACTTGAATCTTATGCCATTTTGTAACCGCGGTTCCATTGTTTATGTTTACTGAATTGATGCTTGACCCATGCAATCTTAAATTTGTTATTGCTGTGCATATCATTTGAGTCATGGTTTCACTTGGAATATGTATTAGTATGGCATGACCTGAGATATTCGTATAGGTGCACAACACTAAACCTGGGGTCATGTTGTGAGTTCTTTTACCATAATGTATATTAGATGCTCCCTGGATAATGCTACAACATATGATCTTTGTCCACTTTGTAAAGCAAGCAATTGATTTGTTAAAGCTACGAATACATATTTGTTGAAATCTTAGTTTGTGCAGGCTACCATGTATTTTACATAAGTCCCACATTCGAAGTTAGGGTTAACTATTAAAATTTCAGTTTTTACCGAAGTTGTTTTACTTGAACTATGATTAATCCTAACTCGAGTATTTTATGTTTGCATGAACCGCTCGGGTTAGACCCTGAGTGTTTCAGATGTAAGATCACAGTTTAGAATTCAAAGATTGGCGAAGCTGGGGATTCCAAAAGATGGCGCGCTCTGAAGTTTAAACAGTAAAGATTTTTATTTGTATTTAATTTAATTTTAAATTCCGCTGTATAGAAAATCTTGTATAAAAACTCTGATTATATATAAAAGGTATTTTGTTGCTCAATACTGTGTTATTCTTTATTCTGTTTTGATTCTATGTTTAAACTCCGTAAGATAAATAACGATCCGTCGATTTGGACATTTTAAATTGGTTTAATTACTGGTTTAAAGCGGTCAAAAAGGTGGGACGTTACATTATTCAATTTCATTGAATCTTAAATAGAACATGGACTGTATTTTATTCTTCCCTTCCCGGAATTACTTTTTTTGTGATTGTTGTTTGGATAAGCTAAGAGAAGTTCAAAAAAAAAAGGGTTAATTCTCTAGCATAAATCAACCATTAGAAGTATGAAGCAAGTTATAATGCTGAAGTACACAATAGTACTTTTTTCCACTTCTAAAATATAGGTACAAGAATAAAAATGAATAAAGATGAAATTTAACTCAATGAGCTACCTATTTTATGCAAGAGCACAATAAAAGTTAATAGGCTTTGTTGTTGTTGTGTGCGTATGTGTGTGTTTTTATATATTTCCTTAATCAAGTGTTGTCAATTTTCCAGGGTGTACTAAAGGCTCAAATTATTCGACCAATAATGAAGGCTCAAATAGTATGTTTTAAACTCAATTAAAAACTGAGTATTCGAACTTAAACAATAGTACAATTTATTAATTTTAAATGTATATTAACATATGCAACTGTATAACAAAGTTAAAGAAACATTCATTGAGTACCATAAGCATTGATAGAATATATATTATTTATTATTTTCAAAAAAAAGGATTGATAGACTATCATTTCATCTAATTATATATGGATAATAAACTGAGAACACATCCACGAAACGATTTCTAAAATCTATATCAAACATGAGTACTTGTATTTTCATCAAAGTACATAATATCTAGAATCTAACCTAGGTGAACACATCAAATTAATAAAATCTTTAATTTGTTATAATCATTACAATAATATTTAAATAGCAACAACTGACGTTAGGTAACATTATCGTATTTCTTGCATAAATAAAACAGATTCAAAATGGAAAAAATAAAATAAGACTGAAATTTGCATGCCTTTCATCGTGTATGAAAGTTTTGATCAAATGGATTCCAGTATAGAATGTGAACTTGTATAACAGAGGAGTTCATGTGATAAAAAGGAGCACAATTTATGGAATACTCTAATTTTATGAATAAAAAAATATATACAAGCGAGTCCCACTCTTTTCAACAAGCAAAAATAGTGTACTGTCTCAAAAAACCCCATTGAGGATGGAATTTCAACCATTTCTCCTATCGTCTCTAAATGTGATTTTGTTGTGTAGTAAACTTTTCGTACTTCGGGAATCATGGTTCCAATAGAAGAAAAGAATAAAAAAAACATGAAGTATGATCTACTAATGAATGGAGCTTTCATGCAGTTTTATTTTTGTTTTATTTTACTATGGCTTTGAACTTATTTTTTTTAAATATACTAAGAATCTGTTTTGATTGACTAAATTATGAGGTAGTGGTAAATTCAAACTTCTTTTTATCCAAATTATAAGATAATTACTCCATACAAATAATGCTTCGATGTGCATCCCCATAAAATCCTTCAGTATTGAACATCTGATTTACCTATTTCTAGGAACAGTTAATCTGCGACTTTAAGGGTAACATAAGTCAACCTGGCTGCATAATTCTTATGGATTCTCAAGGCTGGCTCAATTGATTCATCCATATTTATCATTTATTTTGAAGAAAAGGAGATAATGCATATAAGGAGAAGACATCATCAATTTTTAATTTTCATTGGACCAAATGAAACTTCCCTGTTGATATTTTACAGTTTCCTCAGGTATGTTGGTTTCTATTAATCACGCAAAAAATATACCTCCAAAACTGAAACCATACTTTAATTTTTGGACTGTACATGTTAAGAACAAACATGATCGAACGAATTCTGATTCTAACTCAGACTGGCTATAAAATGTTTACTTAAAATATACTGCAACTAATACACATAATTAAAAGCTCCAAGAAAAATAAAAGGAGGTATTGCTTTTGTGAAAACCGAGCCATGTGGATATACAAACCATGTTTGCCTAGTAGTTTTCTGGACAGAATAAGCACTCATCTGAATTGTTATATGATAAGGAAAAATTCTTGGAAAATGGAGACAGATGGGAGACTGAAATTGCAGAAAATCTTAGATCCGAGAATTATTTTTTCATATGATTGAGACCTGGGAATTGTATTACAAAATCATCAGTGTATGTTACTTGTGGGCGCTTCTAACTCATATAACAATTGCATATATAAAGTCCATCTAATACAAAAAAAAAATCCGCAGGTTTACACAATGTTAAGAAGAAGATGCTTCCCAACTTATGACTGCTCTAGCTTATGCCTTTGTTGCGTGCTTTTGTTCTTGTGAAAACGTTATCCGTAATAGTTAATTGTGCGGTACTATTTTCTTTTTTAGGGTGAAACAGTAATGAAAAAGTATAGTATGTATATGAACAATTAATGCTGTATTATTATTGTGGTGAGGTTGAAATATTATCAATGTTGTAAGAACATTTAAGTTTGTAATATATATTATTGAAGTTTAAAAGTTTTTCGTTAAATTTGGTCATTTATGTTGAATATATTGGAAATATTCAATTTATTGATATTTCTTTTGTGGTATTATGTCAAATCTATAAATGTTTGTATTAAATAAGAAGTACCAAAGAAGAGAGAAAATGCATATATTTTTTTCTGAAATATTATTAATTAGCAACGGCTAAAAGCCATTGCTAAATTTATAATAGCTTTAGGCTGAAGCCGTCGTAAAGATAAAAATTGCAATGGGCAAAGGGTGTTGCAAAATATATGTTTTGCAACGGCCATAAGCCGTTGCAAAAAATTTTCCACCTCAGATTTTGCAATGGCTTAAAGCCGTTGCAAAATGACGTTTCTGGTGTAGTGAGTATTCAATGATTTTTTTGTTTTATTTGTACTGTGTAAAATAAGGAAGTAGTTGACGTTAAATTCTTGGTTTTTGATAAAAAAATTCTCGAAATAGAAGCATTGGAATGTGTAAATACTTTGAGTTGTGTTTTTGGAAGATCTCTAACTACAGTTAAATCTATGTATAGGAATTAAGACCTTAAAAAATTTAACTCGTAAGTGTATCCTGAAATGTGAAAGGATATGGGGATGAATTTCATCATTAATTATGTTTAATGATCAAGAGATTGGTGTTCATCAACGTTATATCATTGTGGCATGAGATGACGATCCTAGAAATTTTGTTCGAAGAAAATAACTTGTAGGGACAAGTTGATACCTAATTATAAATATGGGGTTGATATAATACATCCTTACATGACCATCGGGTTGAAGTAAGCAATAAGTATGGCTAGTAAATAAAGAAATGTTTGCATCTTTAGACAAAAAAGATATAAATATTTCAAATAGATTAATGACAGGGTAAATAATTGTGTTTTAAGAAAAAATTTTGAAGAACTTTTTTTTTTGAATTTGTTCAAGGAGAAACCTACCGGTGTCATAAACCCTCTTATACATAGGTTCATTTGAATATGCACATAGCAAATCTTTTTAGCATGCCATTCCGGCTTCCAGAGGAACAATTTATTAAGGAAGAAGCAAATTTGTAGATTCATTTTGAGTCTAAACTTCGCATATATATGTATATATATGTTTTCTAAAAATAGAAATTTTAAAGTCTAGTATGCTTTGATATGATATTCGTATTTTTTGGAATTTCGTGAAAATAGTTACATATATCTCGAAAAGGAATTATTGTAGCCACACGAATAATAATTTTTCTCACTAAATTTTCCAAATAAGGTATTAAAGGATAAAATGAAAATTTGGAAAAAAAATAGGGAATTCAAAGTAAAGTACGTTCTTATGAGGTTGACAAATAAGTGGAACAGATAGAGGAATACAAGATAGTAAAAGTAAAGATAGAAGACTATAGAAGGAAAAATTGCTTAACTTTCTTGAAAGATTTCTTTCTAAAGTATTTTGAATGGGTATGACAGCAAAGCTCTCTAGTGGATTTGGTTAGAGTGACTCGGCAATTATAAAAAAAACCATTCAGGATGGTAGTTTAGAGAAAAAGTACGAGTTACCTGTGCATTAGGACCTTTTTCCAATTCTAAAATAAGATCTTTCATCTCATAGGAATAACTTTCAGATGTAGCAACTTAGGTATCTTAGAAGCATTCAAGTTCCTTGCTCACATTCTTTAAACATTCTATCGTTAGCCTTTTCCTTTGATTTGGATCTTTCTTCTAAGTATCCTTAGGAAGGGTCAATCTTAAGATTAAGACTATGAATGGTAGGATTGATTGTAAACATTACTAGAACATGTTATGGATGATGTACGCAAGTGGTTGAAAGTGTTTACCAGTGGATGCAAAAGACGCATAACACATACTAGGCACTATTAGAGATCAACTAACTAGGACACCAATCATATGTGTAACAACCCTAAATTTAAGATACATTAAAATAATTAATTAATTCAATAATGAATAAATTTGTTAAATTTTAAGAATCTAGCTACGAAAGTTGTACCATTGTGTCCATGGCATTTCTCTAAGAAATTTACATATATAATTTGTAAAAATCAGAGCTAATATGAAGAAATTATAAAATAAATAAGTTATAAATATAATTTTGAAATTATTAATGAAAAGAAGAAGCAAAAAAGCTTTTTTTTACAAATGATAAATTTGGCTACGGAGTTTTTTACATTGTGTCCGTGGCGATTTTATGGATCATTTTAACTTGTCGAAATCTGCGTTCATATGAAAGAGTTGTCAAAGAACAAGATTGTAGAGTGTGTGTGTGTGTGTGTGTGTACATACACAAAGGTACAAGTTGACCCCCAGATCAACCCGGGCATGGGTTAGGTTAACCCATGTAACAACCCATTTGGAATAGGCCTAAATCCCAACCTAGAAAAGGCCCATCAGAACTTAAAGCCATTCTGAGCAAATCGTTGGTTTCAATAAGAATAAATAACAAAGCTGGACTAAAATGAAATCAGAATCTCACAGCGGATGGTAAAAAATATAATAACCAAAATAAATGTACAACTTCATTAAAACAATAGTAATGTTGATTACTTCACATATTTGAATTTCATAATAACGGTACATCAATAATATCCCATGAATACAATCACCGCTAGACATACTAATAATAATAGACTAGAGTAAAATCTTCGTCGCCGAGCTCCTGACTTCATGATATCCTCAGTTAAGCATCTCCACCTACTAACATGGGTCATTAAGAGGATTGGGGTCAAAACAACATGTTCTGGTGAATGAAAATCATTTAAGTTTAAAGGAAATCTATTTCCTATACTTGGCAGTATAAATTCATCAAGTTATATCTAGGAGAATTCAACACACAATTAAATATGACATACACATGCATTAAATAGGATGACTATCCTACGGTAACTTATGGACATCATGTATATGTAAGGACATATTCCTACGATCACTTAATACCCTATGAGGTGGACTATCATTCGGCCACTTAAGTCCATTTTATTCATTTATTTATTGGCGGATCCCTACGATCAGTTAATACCCTATGGAGGACCCTAGTCACTTAAGACCTCGTTTAACGTTATCAAGTATTCTCTTAATTATAATGCGAGAAATAGTAATCTACCACTTAATACCGGATGAGGGTAGACACTCATCACCATTTATGACCCCATTGGCGGAACCCTGCGTTACTATTTAACTGGCATTACAGGTGAACTCCTAGTCAATTAATACTTCCCTTAGACGGGCGGTCCCTCTTACACGCCCTTTAGGAATCTTATTAGCATATCCCTAGGTATTCCCTCGCATAGCCCTTAGATAAGAAGCAGATAATTTCCGGATAACTACCCTACTCATACGTCAATTTTTTTATTTAAGACCATTTAATACCACACATGTTTATTAGAGAAAGGCGGACCCAATGACTGCTTAATACCAAATAAGGGCGGGTGCCACGACTTCAACCCACCACCAGGGAATGAACCTTAGGAATGGACCATAACCATTTAATACCCAAATAAGGTGGATCGACCACTTAATACCTTCTTGAGAAGGTCCTACTTTACACAATTATTTATTACACTAGACGTCTCACATTAACCCGACTTATTGTAGCTGGTGGATATGTCGGGCAGTTTTGGGCATACTTCTACTGTAAGTAGGGGTTAACCTCGCGTCACATATATTAATATGAATGGCCTATGGCACTCGACATCTCGTATTAACCCGGCTTCTTGTAGATGTTGGATTTGTCTGTCGGTTCCGGGTAGGCTTCTACTACAAGTAGGGGTTAACCTCGGGTCACGTGTCATTAATATTATTAAAAGCCATTAAAACGAACACAACATACAAATTTCCTATAGGGACATTTTAGATTCGAATTCTTATTTAAACACATTAATACATATTTATGATATGTTAATTACAACATTATATAAATATACATACATACATATATATATATAAGAGCGTAACTTGTAGCGCGTGTAAAGGAATCGTTCTAAACGTAAAAATGACAATCCTAACCAAAAATCAAGGTCTACAAGTTATATTTCCGAAGCTCTCTCAACATAACTCATAATATTCATTCCATATCTGAAGTAATAATAGGAAATAACACAACACAAACAAAATAACTTGCAACCTAGGTTCTTAGGATTATTTCAATAATAAAAGAAAAGGACAAGGCATAATAAAATAATATATATGAAATTTCCTTCTAATACTGCTTTACTTTCATATGATACATTTACACAAAAAATAAGATTTTGGTAATATGCGTCTTATTACGTTTAAACCACCCATTTTATAAAATCAAAGATTTAAACATATATAAATTACAATACCCAAATCCACACTTTTTAATTAACTAAATTATCAATAAATTAAAAAAAGTAAATTAGGTTAAATGATAAAATCACATAATGTAACACTCCATATTTTTAAATAATAAAAATAATTATTAACGAATATTTACATTTTGAAATTGTCAAAATTGGCTTTGAAACGTGTACCATTGCATTTATGGCAATTTTCTGAATAACTCACATATATAATATGACCCAATTGGTGTTCGTACAGGAAAGTTTTGAGCATTTGAAATCTAGTATAAATATACATCAATACATACGCGCAATAAGTTAGGTATTTGAATTTAAAATTTAAACATGCGTCAAAAGTAGAAAGAATAAGTGAAAACAGTTATAAAATATAACATAAAGAGTAACCTTTAATGCAACAGAAATCACACAGAAAATGGCCTAGTACACGGTTTTAAAACCGTGTATGGGTCGACCCAAATTTGAGCTGGGTCGATCCGTGGGTCGACCCACTCAAAGGCAGTGTCGACCCACAAGTCGACCCAACAGAAGAACGAGTCGGCCCATTCAAGCCAAACATGATGTATTTTTATTCTTTTGATGGCTCGAATTTAATCTTCATGGATCAGACGGACGTGGTTTTTCTGGGCAGCTATAAGTAAACGTACAGGGCTAGCCGTCATACTAATATTTTTCTGAGTAGGCGTGGAAGCCCTGCCATTTCATTTCTTTTACAAACTCTTCAGAAATGCAAAAATATTACCCTAGGGATTTCTGATTCAAGATTTAGAGAAGAAGATCGTAGATTTAGGCTATAAGTGCCCAGATTTCCCCGTTCATATGAGGTAAATCCCATGAATCTGAAACTAAATTTTTTCTTCATTATATTAGAATCAGATTTGTAAATCCGTGGCAATTACAGCGGTAGATTCAATTAGGAAGACAACGGATGATAAATCTAAATCAGATTCAGGAATTGGAGAGTGTTCAGGTGAGTGGATTTAAATTATATTTTCCTATAATTGTATATTATATCGTTTAATTCCTGAAAATCTTATAAAATTAGAATTGTTAAATTATGGTAATTTATTCCCTATGCAATTCGATTTTTTTTTAATTTTTACTTTTCTTATATGAATACGAAGATAAATTGAATTGAGTTTGAAAGTTTGGTAGTTTTTACGTTGAATTTAGATTTTTTGATGATTTTCAAAAAACAAAAACCTAATTTATAATGTTTTTAGGCAGGGATGTGTTGTGTATTTGAAACTTAACAGAGACCTTATGTAACACCCCGCATTTTTAAGTATAATTAAAAATAAAATAAAATATATGAAAATATGCTTATGATAGGTAAATAATGGTGATGCATAAGAAGAATTAATTAATATATGAAAGAGAAGAAAAATTAGTTCGATAACGGTGTGTGTAACGGAAAAGATAGTAAAATGAGGATAATTAATTTAAGAATCAGGAATTAGGTAAAATGGACATCACCATTGCATTCCTCTCGAAATTTTACATGAAATAGAGTCCGAGTTTTCGAAAATCGGAGTCCGGATGAAGAAGTTATGGCCTGTAGAAGATTCAGAAGGTTTCGGTCAGCACAGAATTGGGCAGGTCGACCTGGGGGCCAGGTCGACCAGGGGGTCGACCAGGGGGTCGACCTGGGAGTCGACCTCCCCCATTGGGGTCGACTATAGTGTCGACCCGCCCTGCAGGTCGACCTGGTCAGCCTGTTTCGGTCCAGAACACGTTTTTGAAGCCCTGGGATGATTTTTGATGGTCCGGATTGGTTTTAGGGTTAATCTGATGGCTGAAATGAGTTCCTACACCTATAAATACACCCTAAGACCTAGCCTCCTCTACACACAATTCTATTCTTCTTCTTCTCTGCCTCTGTTCTAAATAAAAATAAAAATGGCGTCGCTACTCTGCTGGAATCAAAACTAGAAGGTAATCAACATCAACCTAAGCAACTCAATTCAAATTTGAGATTAAAGCTTCTGCAACAATTCTGCAACAACTAAAGTTCTTTCTTTAATCCAATCAAGGCAAGTGCAGTTATTTTCCGATATAAACGTTAATTCTGATTGTGACAAGAACTATAAATCTGAATCTGAGGTTATATCTGTTCTGTTCTGTTTGGATCTATCTTATTTTGTATCTTTTTCCTCTTTCTGTTCTATAGCCAGGCTACCACGAGCCTGAGCCAATCTCATAAGAGATTAACCTACGCTAAAATATTTGGGACAGTAAAATGAATGATGCATAAATTGGGCATGACCAATAGGTGATTGATTTGAGGAAAGAACATGGACTGTAGCTAGAACAAAATATGAGACATATGACTGGACATGTTATATTTATAACATAAATGGGTATTGAACATATGATTTGTGATAAAAAGAATATGACTTAGGTATAAAGATTTACATGAGAGTAGGGCATCTATTAATGTAAATAAACACCTAAGTAAGGGATCTTTGGGATATATGACATGCATAGTAATAGATGGCTAAATTTGGTATATAATCATATTGTGAATCATGACAATTATTTATGCATGTGAACTTAGGAAAGATTTATAATTAGGCAAGATATGTTTGTGAAACTTTAAGAAATGATTAAATCTGTTACATTTGCCTAATTTGCTAGTTTGGTTACATTACCTAATCTGCTAGTTCTGTTATATTGCTTAATCTGCTAGTTCTGGTCTACTGCCTAGTCCGCTAGATCTGTTCATCTGCCAAATCTGTCATCTGCTAAGTCTGTTGAAAATGCTAAATCTGCTAGTTTGCTTAATCTGATAAATCCGTTAAGTCGCCTAATCTGAAGAATCTGTTATCTGCTATATCTGTTGAGTTGGTATAATTTGTCCGCTATTGACATAATCTGAATTAGCTATGAATAATTGATATGTATATTAGGCGTGGGTATAAATGGTAAATCATTAATTAATTGGCCGCAAAGATAAACATGGCTAACTCGAGGTTATAATGAGTTTGCAGCGTAATTCTGCCCGGAACCGCCCGGCATATTCCAGTGGTCGCAAACAATAGGTTCTAATGTGAGAAGCTAGTCATAACGTGCTTGAAACCCGAGGTTAGACTCAATTTGCGACAGAAACCTGCCCGGAACCAACCGGCCTAACTAGTAGCCGCAAACTGTCAGTCTAATGTGAGAGGTTTGGGCATTCATATTTAATTAATGAAAATCTGAGATAATTATGATGTCTAAAACGTGTTGGGTAAGGTTAAACCAATTGGACCAATGAATCTGATAAACCCGTTTCGTGAATCCGTAGGCCCAATACAAAGTTAGATAATCTGTAACCAGTTAATCTGTAAGTCTGTTAATCTGTAACAAGATAATCTGTAAGCCTGTTAATCCGAACATCTGATCCGTTAGTTTGAAAACCTGTTAACTTGATTGTCTGATCTGTGAACTAGTTAATCTAAATTTTGTATGTCTGAAACTTGTAGAAATCTGTTAGTCTGGGGACACAAGGCTAGGAGGGGAATCACTTGTGTCATCTGTTGTTTGGGACCCATATTAGTCAGTCACCCTTTCTGGTATCAAAACTTTGACCCAACAGTAGGTAGGGTCCGGGCACGCTTACTGAACTAATTATAAGCGGTTCATTCTGATAATGGCGAGGGGTGTTGATGGTGCATTCCAACCGGGTCATGTGCGTGCATGGATCCCGGTCTGCCTCTGAGGATGTAAGACGCCGTGACATCTGTAAATAGGTCTGTGCCAATTGGTTGTCACTTTAGGGAGTGATACACCCTACTGTGGGGCCGACACAGGATATTTATGTATTAGGGAGCCAATCGCTTGGGGTAGGGTTTTAGGGTACACTTAGTTCTGTCTGTTTCTGCTTGGTACCGTCTATTTCTGTTGGGTGGTAACACCTGTCTGTTTCTGCGTGGTACCGTCTGTTCGGGTGGTAAAGGCCCATTACTAGTGTACACCTAATTCTACATTCTGTTTCTGTAGGGATTAATCTGTTTCTGCTTCTGTCTGTTTCTGATCGGGTAGTAAATGCCCATTATTAGCATTCTGTTTCTGTTAAATTATTCTGTACCCGTTTCTGTTTCAGTTTATACATTAGGGTGACACCTAATTCTGTTATACTAGTATTAGTGCAGAGAAGTGTAAAGCAATAGTTTATATCATTCCGTTCTTCTGTTATATCTGCTACACCTGTTACAGTTATCTCTCATCCAGTTTTATGTTCATGTCATATTATTATTATCTGTACATATGCTGAAAGTCACTGGACTTGCCAGACTTTTTGTCTGACCCTTGTTGTTTCGCCTCCTTTCTTCCATTTCCCCCCCAGGTTATCAAGGAGGGAATACTTTAGCTTGATTCGGATTTCTCTCTGCTTGAAGTGCTTAAAGTATGGCTTGGCTCTGTATAGCTTCCGTTTTATGGGGATTATGATTTTAAACCATGCATTTTGAAGGCTTTTGTACAAGACTGATATTTTGTACTTGAATTCTGAGATTTGAAAGGATGTAACCATATTGATTTCTGTTTCCGCTGTAATAAAGTTAAAATTTTTCAAGTACTGTTTTATCTGTCTTGTAAGTTTCTGTTCTGTTTACTAAAATGCTCCACCAAAGTTAAGGCATTCCCTTTGTGAGTGACCTTAACAGAGGTGGGGTGTTACACTTGGTATCAGAGCTGAAGGTTACCAGATTAGGTAAAGTTTTTGGAAAACTATTTTCAAAAAGGTTTTGAAAGGAAGTATTTTCAAAAATAAAAGCTTATTTTGAAAAACATGATCCCCAAGAGCCATATATCTTTCCTTCAGTCCTTTTTGTATTGAATCTTTCCTTTTGTTTTTTTTTTCCGTTTCAGCATGTCTGAAGCATCTGAGATACCAGAGGGTGTTCATATACCCGGTTGGTTTCGTCAATATCTTGAGGCTAGGACCGCCGCCGCAGGTCCAGCAAATGATCCCCCTCCTCCTTCGCCCCCTCCTCGTGCAATTGCTTTCTCAAAGATCTGTAGAGATTTTAGGGCCATGGGTGGAAAGGATTTCAAGGGAACTGAATCATTCGTCGAAGCGAGGAACTGGCTCAAAGAAACTGAGGATCTATTCGTTATCTTCGAGGTGGACGATAGGCAGAAGGTACAGTTGGCGGTATGGCTGCTCAAAGACGAAGCTTCCTACTGGTGGGAAGTCACTAACGCCGAGAGGCCGGTTGAGACATGGATGGATTTCAGAACAAGGTTTGATACAAAATTTCTCTCGCAAGCTGAACGGAGTTTACAACTGGAAAAGTTCTTATCTCTTAAGCAAGGAAGTATGACGGTCAAGGAATACGTCAACCAGTTCAACCAACTAGCTAGGTTTGGATTGGATTTAGTCAACACTCAGCATAAAAAGGCTCTCCGCTTTGTTAAAGGATTGAACGAGCCACTGCACAGCCTAGCCATGACCAACGTACCCATGGGAGCGACTTACGAGAAATTGGTGGACATGGCGCTACTGCACGAGGAAGACAAGGGCCCAAAAGAGGCAAAGAAGGAAGAACCACAGAATAAGAAAGCAGGGCCCAAAAAGGGAACACAAAAGAAGGATGAGAAGTCTGAAGATAAGAAGGGGAAAAAGTGCTTTACTTGTGGGAGCTCGACTCATCTGAACAAGGATTGCAGAAAAAGGAAGGGCACTTGCTTCAACTGTGGAGAGATGGGACACTTCACTAGAGACTGCCCAAAGAGACGAGGACAAGGAGGGCAGGCGAACACTCTCGAGGCTAGTGGCTAGGATAGAAATAGGAAAATTTCTATAGTAGGTTTAGTTTCTTTATCTGATTATGGAGTTAAGACTTTTTCTGATTCTGGTATTTTGATTTTGTAATCGATACTCTGCACTTTAATACTAGTATTATTTCTGAATTCCGCTGTAGACTCAGACCCATAAGGGTTATGGCTCATCTGTTTGAGATTGGGGTTTGAGGGATATCTGTGTTAGGCGTCAAGTATGGCGCATACATTCTGAGTTTTCGTGGGGTATGATTTTATCATGCTTAGCTTCCTAAGAATCATTAGGGAACCTGATCTGTACCAGTAGTCTGTAAATATCTGAATACTTCTGATAAGATTTCCAGTTTTGACATTGTCTAAAGAAGGTAATCCTCTGGGTGTCAATTTGATGTTGGTTTCGGTCTTTGGGGCCGATACTTAGGACCCATGCCTAATGGGAACCAAGTTTTTGTTCTATCTGTACTCGCTTCCATCATTCGACTGTATCCTATCGATCGAATCTTCAAACTTTAGGTAGAAACTCATGGGTGTAAACATGTGTTTGAGACATGTTATGGTTGATGGTTGCAAGTGGATGCAAGTGGTTGCCCGTGGATGCATAAACACACACTAGGCACTAGATCGGCTCGAAAACACTCTCATACTGCATATGGATGTGTGAGCATTTTCAATTTTTGTGGATGCAAAATGATTGACTCAGCACATGGATGTTGCATATGACTGAATGGTTGTGCACTCATATAGAAATGATATGTATCGAGTAGGAAAATTGCATACATGTTGAACTCATGGCACTGGCATAATTCGCATTAAGGAGGTCAACTGAATCAGTGGACCGCCTGATCTTTGCATTAGACAAGGAACATATACACACACTTCTTGCATATGTTCATACAACATTAGAAATCTCTTAAGGACAATGAATGCCTGTGATTGATGATTGAGTAGATGGATGATTGGATGGTAGGACACATTCTTCTTAACTTGAAGATTTCGGGGACGAAATCCTTTAAGGAGGGGAGAATGTAACACCCCGCATTTTTAAGTATAATTAAAAATGAAATAAAATATATGAAAATATGCTTATGATAGGTAAATAATGGTGATGCATAAGAAGAATTAATTAATATATGAAAGAGAAGAAAAATTAGTTCGATAATGGTGTGTGTAACGGAAAAGATAGTAAAATGAGGATAATTAATTTAAGAATCAGGAATTAGGTAAAATGGACATCACCATTGCGTTCCTCTCGAAATTTTACATGAAATAGAGTCCGAGTTTTCGAAAATCGGAGTCCGGATGAAGAAGTTATGGCCTGTAGAAGATTCAGAAGGTTTCGGTCAGCACAGAACTGGGCAGGTCAACCTGGGGGTCGACCTGGGGGCCAGGTCGACCAGGGGGTCGACCTGGGAGTTGACCTCCCCCATGGGGGTCGACTATAGTGTCGACCCCCCTACAGGTCGACCTGGTCAGCCTGTTTCGGTCCAGAACACGTTTTTGAAGCCCTGGGATGATTTTTGATGGTCCGGATTGGTTTTAGGGTTAATCTGATGGCTGAAATGAGTTCCTACACCTATAAATACACCCTAAGACCTAGCCTCCTCTACACACAATTCTATTCTTCTTCTTCTCTGCCTCTGTTCTAAATAAAAATAAAAATGGCGTCGCTACTCTGCTGGAATCAAAACTAGAGGCTAATTAACATCAACCTAAGCAACTCAATTCAAATTTGAGATTAAAGCTTCTGCAACAATTCTGCAACAACTAAAGTTCTTTCTTTAATACAATCAAGGCAAGTGCAGTTATTTTCCGATATAAACGTTAATTCTGATTGTGACATAAATTATAAATCTGAATCTGAGGTTATATATGTTCTGTTCTGTTTGGATCTATCTTATTTTGTATCTTTTTCCTCTTTCTGTTCTATAGCCAGGCTACCACGAGCTTGATCCAATCTCATAAGAGATTAACCTACGCTAAAATATTTGGGATAGTAAAATGAATGATGCATAAATTGGGCATGACCAATAGGTGATTGATTTGAGGAAAGAACATGGACTGTAGCTAGAACAAAATATGAGACATATGACTGGACATGTTATATTTATAACATAAATGGGTATTGAACATATGATTTGTGATAAAAAGAATATGGCTTAGGTATAAAGATTTACATGAGAGTAGGGCATCTATTAATGTAAATAAACACCTAAGTAAGGGATCTTTGGGATATATGACATGCATAGTAATAGATGACTATATTTGGTATATAATCATATTGTGAATCATGACAATTATTTATGCATGTGAACTTAGGCAAGATTTATAATTAGGCAAGATATGTTTGTGAAACTTTAAGAAATGATTAAATCTGTTATATTTGCCTAATTTGCTAGTTTTGTTACATTGCCTAATCTGCTAGTTCTGTTATATTGCTTAATCTGCTAGTTCTGCTCTACTGCCTAGTCTGCTAGATCTGTTCATCTGCCAAATCTGTCATCTGCTAAGTCTGTTGAAAATGCTAAATCTGCTAGGTTGCTTAATATGATAAATCCGTTAAGTCGCCTAATTTGAAGAATCTGTTATCTGCTATATCTGTTGAGTTGGTATAATTTGTCCGCTATTGACATAATCTGAATTAGCTATGAATAATTGATATGTATATTAGGCGTGGGTATAAATGGTAAATCATTAATTAATTGGCCGCAAAGATAAACATGGCTAACTCGAGGTTAGAATGAGTTTGCGGCGTAATTCTGCCCGAAACCGCCCAGCATATTCCAGTGGTCGCAAACATTAGGTTCTAATGTGAGAAGCTAGTCATAACGTGCTTGAAACCCGAGGTTAGACTCAGTTTGCGACAGAAACCTGCCCGGAACCAACCGGCCTAACCAGTAGCCGCAAACTGTCAGTCTAATGTGAGAGGTTTGGGCATTCATATTTAATTAATGAAAATCTGAGATAATTATGATGTCTAAAACGTGTTGGGTAAGGTTAAACCAATTGGACCAATGAATCTGATAAACCCGTTTCGTGAATCCGTAGGCCCAATACAAAGTTAGATAATTTGTAACCAGTTAATTTGTAAGTCTGTTAATCTGTAACCAGATAATCTGTAAGCATGTTAATCCGAACATCTGATCCGTTAGTCTGAAAACCTGTTAACTTGGTTGTCTGATCTGTGAACTAGTTAATCTAAATTTTGTATGTCTGAAACTTGTAGAAATCTGTTAGTCTGGGGACACAAGGTTAGGAGGGGAATCACTTGTGTCATCTGTTGTTTGGGACCCATATTAGTCAGTAACCCTTTCTGGTATCAAAACATTGACCCAACAGTAGGTAGGGTCCGGGCACACTTACTGAACTAATTATAAGCGGTTCATTCTGATAATGGCGAGGGGTGTTGATGGTGCGTTCCAACCGGGTCATGTGCGTGCATGGATCCCGGTCTGCCTCTGAGGATGTAAGACGTCGTGACATCTGTAAATAGGTCTGTGCCAATTGGTTGTCACTTTAGGGAGTGATACACCCTACTGTGGGGCCGACACAGGATATTTATGTATTAGGGAGCCGATCGCTTGGGGTAGGCTTTTAGGGTACACTTAGTTCTGTCTGTTTCTGCTTGGTACCGTCTGTTTCTGTTGGGTGGTAACACCTGTCTGTTTCTGCATGGTACCGTCTGTTCGGGTGGTAAAGGCCCATTACTAGTGTACACCTAATTCTACATTCTGTTTCTGTAGGGATTAATCTGTTTCTACTTCTGTCTGTTTCTGATCGGGTAGTAAAGGCCCATTATTAGCATTCTGTTTCTGTTAAATTATTCTGTACCCGTTTCTGTTTCAGTTTAGACATTAGGGTGACACCTAATTCTGTTATACTAGTATTAGTGCAGAGAAGTGTAAAGCAATAGTTTATATCATTCTGTTCTTCTGTTATATCTGCTACACCTGTTACAGTTATCTCTCATCCAGTTTTATGTTCATGTCATATTATTATTATCTGTACATATGCTGAAAGTCACTGGACTTGCCAGACTTTTTGTCTGACCCTTGTTGTTTCGCCTCCTTTCTTCCGTTTCCCCCCCAGGTTATCCAAGGAGGGAATACTTTAGCTTGATCCGGATTACTCTCTGCTTGAAGTGCTTAAAGTATGGCTTGGCTTTGTATAGCTTCCGTTTTATGGGGATTATGATTTTAAACCATGCATTTTGAAGGCTTTTGTACAAGACTGATATTTTGTACTTGAATTCTGAGATTTGAAAGGATGTAACCATATTGATTTCTGTTTCCGCTGTAATAAAGTTAAAAAAATTTCAAGTACTGTTTTATCTGTCTTGTAAGTTTCTGTTCTGTTTACTAAAATGCTCCACCAAAGTTAAGGCATTCCCTTTGTGAGTGACCTTAACAGAGGTGGGGTGTTACACCTTAATCAAACGGTCCCTTTTAAATATGCAAATTTCCAAATAGTAGATATAATATAAATTGTTTAAACCTAAAGAAATATTAATCAAATTTGAAGCTAAGATTAAATTAAACTAAATTTAATAAACAAAATATTAATTTTAAAATTAAAATAGAATAATTTGAAAACACACTGCTCTCTTGACTAAATCCACACTAGATATGATTTATTATGACTGATAACACTAATTAAATATCTACTTATCAAATTTGCCTGCTTTTGTCCTGTTACCAATGTACCTAATCCAACTGTTATTTAATTGAAAATTCATGTACGATTCATATATCATCAAATATCGTATCATGGTCTGGAATAGCATAAATCAAACCGGCTTCTTCCTTTATCTGCACCTAAACTGTTTGCCGAATAATTTTGGTTGGAGGCAACAACTTTTTCAACATGTTTTTGAAGAAAACACAAATAATAACAAATTTGTTTAAAATGTTATAAAATAGGGAGCGTGGAGTATATTTATGAGTTCAGCACATCTTCGACCCTTTCACAATGTAACTTCTTTTGATATCTCTATGTGACTGTTTATTAACAATGTTAAGTCGATGACGGATAAACAAATTTACACATTCCAATAAAATAATAAGTATTCAGTTCAATGCAAATACGCAAAATGTAAAAATCTACACATGTGGCAATATATTATTCATAATTACCCCTTGACATTGTGAAATGCAATGTATAAGGCTAGACATTTAACTTTACATTGTCTAATAAATAAGTTGTCACATCCTACTACACGGGTTAGTCACACCACCAAAAGATTGAAACTTTAATAACACTACTATATATGTCGTCTACTTAACTTTAAAAATACACATGCATACTACACAACCTATTCATACCACTATTGAAGATTGAAAATTGAATAACATTGTTAAATATATAAATGTCATATGTTTAATATTGAAAATACATGTGCATATTACGTAAATTTCGTACTAATTAAATAATTGTTTAACTATTGAGACACATAAAACGTTTAACCTATGATATTTAATCCACAATATTGAACCTATTAGACGTCCTCTATCATCGTAGCATAATTAAGAATAATCTTTTTAAAAAAATTTGAATAGTTAAATGGTAGTACATATTAGTACTTAAATGCTGGACAAATTTTAGATTTTTGACCGTCCACATAAAGTCGAAATGCTTAATCCCTAAATCAGCAGCACTAGTCATTGAGTGAATACTCTTAAAAAAAAGAACGTTCTTTATCCACCTAGCGTTCAAGTTTGCAAATATTTTGTTTTTCACATATATTGTTGTTTCCAACAACCGTTTGATTTCGGCAAAATGTTCCTTCTACAACCCAAGCCCATTAAGCATTCTATTTTTTCCCACGGAGCAGAAACCTGAACTAAGTGGTAACTAAAGTTTTTAAGATGATGGTCTTTGCATCGTGGGGACGGAGACAGAGGAATGCTGGAAGCCTAAACAAATGAAGTATTTTGCAATAAATATATTTACCTCTGGGTTATTATTTTATTTTGTTGAATTTATCGAAGAGAAAATCCGCACAGCAAACTATTAGATTGCAAGGGAGGACTTTTGAGTGTTGAAGATAAAAGGTCGTCCTATCCTTTTTTCTTTCTCTTTCTACTTTAATTATTATTATATGTATGTATCTCTGTTTGTTCTTTAATTAAATACGATATATCATCGCCAATTAGTATGCTTTACTTGTATGTATGTATATTTTGTTTTTTAAGATAATATGTAATATGCAGCCAATCATATCTATCTATTTCTCTTTCTTTCCTTCTCCTAAAGAACCTCCACTCCTTTTGAACTCATCAATCAACCCTTTTTTTCAATCATTACTCATTTGCCATCATATTCTAGAACTAGTAAAATCCTCAGTTTGCTACTTCGAAAATCAGCTTAATTTTAGATCTTGAGTTGTTAGTTTTACTGAAAGATTGGATCTTTTTTGCTGCTAAAACTTGAGTTTTGCCAAGTGGGTTTTAGCTTTTTGTCACAGTTTTATTTCTCGGAGTTGTATAGAACTGTTTATGATAAGTTATATCTCTTGATTTTGTGTTATTGTACTATGTTGGTGGTTGGTTTCTAATACCTTTGGTTAAAGTAATGACACAAAGGTCTAGTTTCCTCTGTAATAAAAGCAATTTCTTGCTTAACATATCCGAAAATTTCCCTATTAAAGAGTGGAAGGATCACTTGTATGCACACTACTTTGGATTAAAACGAATCAAGGAGGCATGGTGGAGAAAACTACTGTTTTTATGGGTAGTTGGTTGGCTTCTAGGCTCGCTGTGGATTTTTTGGTTCATGAATTCTCAAGCAATTGAGAAGAGGAGAGAGACTCTTGCTAGTATGTGCGATGAACGTGCTAGAATGCTTCAAGATCAATTTAATGTTAGCATGAATCATCTTCAAGCTTTGGCTATTCTAGTATCCACATTTCATCACGCCAAAAATCCTTCAGCCATCGATCAGGTAATGATCAGGTCTACTAAATATTAAATGATTTATGAACAAAGATTTCATTTCATCAAGTGTAATGCTTTGCCGGCCTCCTAACCGGAATCATCAATGTTTATCTAAAAATATATTGCTTGCAAAATATAGTCCATCTAGTAAAACATCAAGATAAGAATGAGAAGATGCAACATTTGAATTTCAGTAGTGATATCTCTTCTTTAAAACAAAGAACTTCGATAGTGATAATGGTTGTCTTTGTTAATTACCCTGATGTAATGGCTCTATTCCTATACTTGTATGACACAATATGGAAAATTTCACCCAAGGTTTTTTAAAAGTTAGCAGTGTTAGAATGTCAGATTGTTGTCATTCTAGGGAGTTAATTATGTTGAGGATAACTACCTACAATGATAATTCAAACGAGAAATAAGTAGGACGATGAAGTTGCTTGCTTAAATAGAAATATAGGATGGTGAATGACACTTGTATAGAGGGAACAGCAGAAGTATTATCATACATCTACACAGTAGCCATTTTGAGCAGTTTACTATTTTGAAGTTGATGTTAGATAATTTATGTGAAAACTTATTGTCAAAATATTCTAAAAAGATTATATGGAAACTAATGAATGTGCAGACAACATTTGCAAGATATGCAGAAAGAACTGCATTCGAAAGACCATTGACAAGTGGAGTAGCATATGCTGTGAAAGTTTTAAATTCAGAAAGGGAAGAATTTGAGAGGCAACAAGGATGGAAAATAAAGAAGATGGATTCCCAAGACCAACCTCCGGTTCGTGAGGATGAGTCAGCTCCGGAAATTCAGGAGACTTCACCTCTTGAAGAAGAGTATGCTCCTGTCATTTTTGCTCAAGATGCCTATAAACATGTAGTATCTTTTGACATGCTTTCTGGAAAAGTGAGTTTCTTGATCATGATATTCTTTGTCTTATATTCTGTAGGAATAAGAACAAATAAATGAACAGGGCCTCTTTGCTATGTTATCTTTGTTTTTGTTTTTGACTTAATTATACCTATAGTAATCGATCCAAAAATCTTTGGCTGCACATCTGATTTTTTTTCCCCCCGATATTATTACTAGTCATTGGCATGCTACCTTCGTCTTCGGCATGCAAAATAATAATTCATCGGAAGCGTAAATTTTGAATTCAGTGTCATGAGCTCAAGCATACAAATAATGGCAAATCATATGGTTTTTGAACTCTAATTTAAAACATTATGCAATCCTTTATCACTTAACCTAGTAACTTTACCCATTTACTAAGATTTTATTTTTGTAGTTTTACTTGTGCTAAAATAATTATAATCACACAGGAAGATCGCGAGAATATCCTACGAGCTAGGGCCACAGGAAAAGGAGTTCTCACGGCCCCCTTCAAGCTTTTAAAGTCAAAGAGACTTGGTGTTATTCTCACTTATGCTACTTATAAATCAGAACTTCCTTCTAATGCAACTCCAACCGAACGTATCCAGGCTGCCATTGGGTAAGAAGTAAATTAAAGTTCACTAGTGATCCTTTTGTTTTATTTCCTGAAAATTATCTCCGGTCTTCGGATTTATTTGTCCATGTGTACATAATTTTTCGTGGGATTTATTAAAAGATAAACCTGTCCCAAATTCAAGGGGTATACCATTTGACAAACCATTCGGATGAGGAATGAGACAAACAATCGACGCTTTAATTGGGCACACTAAATCTTTGTCCTAATACTCCAAAATGCGAGACAGAGGCAGGCATTTACCTAGGAGTTTAGCAGTTCAACCTAGTTTTACCTGATTAAAATAAACCGATGAATACACCGAAAACCTCATATGACATTACTTGATCATGATTACAAAGCTTCATCAGTCAATAAGTAAAACATAACTACTCAAATGTTACTGGGTTCAAGTAAAACTACAACATATATACAGTGAATGTGTTTCTAACTTTCAGACTTCATGCAGAGGGCCGAAACAATTGAAATTTTACATTGAATGGGTTGTATTTGAACTTAAATTCAGAGTTTATTATTTACAAAAAAAAAAGGCGTTGGAGAAACACTAATCTGATAGGTTGTTACTGTTTTGTAGGTACTTAGGTGGAATCTTTGATATAGAGGCACTAGTTGATAAGCTACTTCATCAACTTGCATGCAAACAATCAATTATGGTGAATGTGTATGATACTACAGATCCTTATAATCCAATTAGCATGTATGGAACAAATGTGACAAGTAATGGTATCTATCACAATAGCACCCTTAATTTTGGGGATCCATTGAGGAAGCATGAGATGCATTGTAGGTATGTTGTCTATTTTATGAATATATGCATTAATCGAGTTTTTTTTATGCAATTTGACTTTCCTGGTTATTTTCATTATATATGCGTCGAGGGAATGTTGAATAGCATTGTGTGGTCTTATTTGGCCTTCACCCAAATTCTTCAAAGATACAAATTAAGGCTTTCTTTTCTTAGTCAAGTTGGTAACCACATATTTATATTCATGGCAATTCCTGAATTAAGTAGATTCACCTTTATTTCAAACATAAAATACAAAATGTGATAAATGGCCTTGCAATACAAGTTGTTTATATTGATCTAAGCATGTGTATGAAGGAGACTTACATTCTCGAACAGCGGAAGTTTTCGCTAATAATTCTGTTCTGCTTATTCAGATTGCAGTTATATGTAAACTTTGCTTGTTATTTTACTCTGTATTGTTTAAACAGGCGATTATGGAATTCTCAACTTTAATTTATCCATGTCATGTTCATTCTGTTCTTGATATTGTTTGCTTCTGATGTAATGATACTTTGAGCTTCTCAATATCAACAAAACAAAGTTTGATTTTTATTGATGTGTAAATAAACATTATAGTTTTGTTTAAGTTCCAATGTTCGTTGCAATTTGTTAATATATCTCAACAGACTTACACAAAGACCACCTTTGCCATGGCTAGCAATAACAACATCAATTGGAACTCTTGTGATTGCATTACTAATTGGATACATATTTCATGCTACTGTCAATCGTATTGCAAAAGTTGAAGATGATTATCGTCAAATGACCGAACTAAAGAAACGAGCCGAAGAAGCAGATGTTGCAAAGTCACAGGTCCCTGTTCCAATTTATACAAAAATTCTGGAAAATTTCAGTTTTAGACTTCCAAAAACAATTTGTTTCAAGTTTATAAGCTTCCTTTCAAACTTAATATGAGAATAGTCCTCTTTTTCCATATCGTTCTTTTGTACATACGCACTTTGAAAAGGCACATGTACAAATTTGTATTGTACATGCACACTTTCAAGTTTCAAAGCGAGCAAGTATATTAAAAAGAATTTGTGCATGCACATTTTCGAAGTGCGCATGTACGAAAATGCTGAATAGTGAAAAAAGGCATTTTTTGTTTTTTCATTATAAGTATGAAATGAAGTCTTAACTTGAAATAAGCTCTCTTTTTTTTGGTGGCCTAAAACTAAAATTTGTCCAGAAATATATTATATCATCTGGCCTGTCCATGTTTTGAGCTGAGTTTCATCTTGGTGCAGTTTCTAGCAACCGTTTCTCATGAGATTAGAACTCCCATGAATGGTGTCTTGGGTAAGAATGCTTCAATCCAACATCCATATTTCCTATCATCCTGTTTATTTTTGCATTGTATCATAGTTCTTTTTTTTCCATGGGATTCTAACATAATTTTTTTATGGTGATATCTATTATCGTGCAGGTATGTTACAAATGCTTATGGATACAACTCTTGATATCACACAACAAGATTATGTGAAAACTGCTCAAGCTAGCGGAAAGGCCCTTGTTTCTCTAATAAACGAAGTGCTTGATCAAGCAAAAATTGAGTCTGGAAAGCTTGAGCTTGAGGCAGTGCCTTTCGAACTGAGAACAATTCTAGACGATGTGCTGTCACTTTTCTATGTTAAATCTCAGGAGAAAGGAATTGAGGTAGTGTAATTTTATTCATCGCATCACAGTATATAACAATATAAATTTCTATAGCTTAATCTTTGTCCATACGTGTTTCTTTATGCAGTTAGCGGTGTACGTCTCCGATCAAGTTCCAGAAGTTTTAATCGGCGATCCAGGAAGGATAAGGCAGATTGTCACAAATCTCATGGGAAATTCAATCAAAGTAGGCGCAGTTAACTTTATTTTGAAAGGTTTTGAGTACTTTATAACATATTTACGTTATTTTCTAGTTCACCGAAAAAGGTCACATCTTCGTTACCGTCCATCTTGTTGAAGAAGCGATGACTAACTCGTTAGAGGTTGACTCCGGATCCAGATCATCAAATTCACTGAGCGGTATGCCCGTTGTAGATAAACGGCGTAGCTGGGAAAACTTTAAAGCAACTTTTCAAGAAACCACGGCCTATAAAAATGATTCAGACCTCATTAATCTTATGATATCTGTAGAAGACACAGGCGTTGGCATTCCTCGAGAAGCTCAATCTCGAGTTTTCACTCCATTTATGCAAGTAGGCCCCTCAGTTTATAGGATTCATGGAGGCACAGGAATTGGACTAAGCATTAGCAAGTGTTTGGTTGGGCTTATGAATGGAGAAATAGGATTTGTAAGTGAACCACATGTTGGTTCTACCTTCAGTTTTACCGTTGTTCTTTCTAAGGCAAATAATAATTCTAGCGATTTCAAATCATCCGAATTTCAAAGTATGAAAGCTTTGGTTATAGATCATAGATTGCCTCGTGCAAAAGTTACTCAGTATCATCTTCAGAGGCTTGGAATTCAGTCCATATCATTGATCAGTGTAAAACAAGTTCTTCAAATTAGCAATGAATCGTTTGTTCCAAATATAGTTCTTGTTGATAAGGAAACTTATATCGAAGAAATAGATCTTTGGCCTATGTTTATGTGTTCTTTAAAAAAATTCAACTCCTCAAATTCCCTTAAAGTATTCTTACTTGCAAATCCATCTACTTCTACCACTAAGAATTATCCAGTGAACTGTATGCAATTTATCTCTAGTGTAGTCACAAAACCTTTAAGAGAAAGTATGTTGCAAGTTACGTTACAAAGAGCTATGGGTAGCGAAGATAAAGATATACTAAGAAATGGTGGGCAATCTAGTTTGGCGTTAAAAAGCTTGCTTCTTGGTAGAAAAATATTGGTCGTTGATGACAATATTGTAAATCTTAGAGTAGCAGCTGGTGCTTTAAAGAAGTACGGAGCTGAAGTAACTTGCGCAAATAGCGGGAAAAAAGCAATTGATTTGCTCAAGCCACCACATGAGTTTGATGCTTGTTTTATGGACATTCAAATGCCTGAAATGGATGGGTATGAACTGTATAGCTTTTGGTTTATTTACATTTTTTTGTTTTCAGGAATTGAACATAGTTTCTGAATTTTTTTGTCTGATCTAATTCTTTTGTTATCAGTTTTGAAGCTACGAGAAGGATTCGTGGAATGGAGAAAAATGTATATGAGAGCATAACACATGGAGAATCAAAGCTAGGAACATATAAAAATGTACTGCATTGGCACATTCCTATATTAGCCATGACTGCAGATGTAATCCAAGCAACACACGAGCAGTGTTTAAAATGTGGAATGGACGGCTACGTGTCAAAGCCATTTGAAGCAGAACAACTTTATCAGGAAGTAGCTCGGTTTTTTAAGTCAAGCACAAAAAGAACAAGATAATCGTTGAATTCTTCATGATGCTGAAGGATAATGGAACTGAAGTTTTTCATTTACTTTGCGTTTAGGCATCAGACTGACATTGTGGTTTTTCTGCCAAGTAAGTTATTTTTTTTTCTTCCTGATTACTGCTTTGTGATGTCTCAGTTCTCAAGGCTGTAATAAGATGTATGCTATGTATTTTCATCAAGATATCTCTTTGAAAAAGAAAAACTTGACCAAACCTAAGATCAATGATTACAAAATCGACATCGTGATCAAGGTCAAAAGTGTACCTATGGCCTTTTTGGGTCTGTGAGGCGAGACGTAAGTCTCGAAACGTTGAGGCGTGCGTAAGGTTTCGATAGAAGAGAAATGCAAGACATATAATGGAATTTGAAATAATATTAAATGTCAAATATTAATCTAGTGTGTTGCTAAAAGCACTCAAAAAAAATGCTTTCTAACGCCATTACTAAAAAATACCATAAAATTTTAAGCTACACGCTTCCCAATTCCAACCATTTTAAATGCTACCAAATTTATTATTTTCAAAAAAAAAAAAAATCACACGGCGAACAATCACCGTTCTCTGCGGCGATCAACCACCGAATAACAGTAGTTCGGTGGTTAATAACGGTGAAAAACAATGTTGTCGGCGGTTGTTCGCTGTGCAAACCAATTTTGCATGGTGGTTGATTGTCGTATGAAATTGGTTTGGTATTTGGAAGTATATAAAATTTATTGAATTAATTATTTTTATCCATACTATTAGAAAGCACTTTAGTGTGTGCTTTTTAGCCACGCTTAATCTATATTAATCTATAAAATAATATTAAATGTCAGAAATCATCACAACCGCGAAAATATACATACATATATACATATCTATAAGGACTTGTGTCGAGGTAACGACACGAGTTCAAAACCCGGAATGACATGCTAAAGGTTTACCATGTTCATACGCTAAGATCAACCATTTGTGTGCTACCCGGACTGGGCTAAGTGCATTAAGGGGGGGGGGGGGGTTACGATTAGGTTTTCCCTGAACAAATTAAAAAAAACATACATACGCACACACACTATATATATGTATGTATGTGTGTGTGTGTGTGTATATATATATATATATATATATATATATATATATATATATATGGGGAAGGATCGACAACACCATTATAGCTTTATGATTTCTACCACACATTTTCATTTTTCTCTTTTCCCACTAACTTATTTAAATATAAATGTGGGCCATATTGAGAGGGAAATGGGGTGCTACAAAATAGAGGTGTCATGTAACCTCATATATATATATATATATATATATATATATATATATAGAGAGAGAGAGAGAGAGAGAGAGAGAGAGCGCGTGTGTGTCAGGAGCACCTCAAATAGTGCAGCACCCCTTTAGCCCCCTGATTTCCATCACACATTTCTGTTTCTCTCTCCTCCCACTAATTCTCTCCCCCGATTAATTTATTTTACAATAAATATGTGCCTCAAATTGAGGTGCTGATGGGAGGCTAAAAAATGGGATTCCCCTGGAGCGAGCCTCATATATATACACACACACACATACACGCACGCATGCACAAACGTATCAATTCCATGAACGGGAATCAAACTCGATTCCAGTAAGGAAATTGATCATTTAAAAAAAGAAGCATTTTTTTTTCACTGCTGGAAGATGACTGCAAGAATATCTAGTGGAAAATAAAAATCTATGGGTATTGAATTAGAGCAGCCCAATTTTTTTTTTTTGCTTCTAAGACTTAATTCTCGGTGCGTTTCTTTCTCGAGGTGCGGTTTTATTTACGTTTTTTGCCTGAGGCGTATGCTTTTGGAGCTAAACCTTTCTTGAACTGCACCATGATGCGTTATCGTCTACACCTCGCCTCGCGTACATTTTTTAAAACATTGGTCATGATTACCAATGGTCATCGGCCTGCATTAGCTATGTTACAAAACTAAATGATGCTGGTAGGCATATATTTGAAATAAACAATGATTGGACCAAATATTGTATAAATGTAAATCATGTTGCAGTATAACACAATCATTCTAAAGTGAAAACAATAGAATGAAAAACAAAATGTCCAAGACCGTAATTACTCATCGGTAGGGAATACATTGTTACTAAACCGAAGTACCATGAGTTTGAAGTGTTTAATGAACTACTTGCACCTGGATTTATCCCAATTGCTTTCATCTGAGTTTGAAGTGTTTAATGATGTCATGAGTGCCTTTCAACTACCTAGCAAAAATATCATTGACGTCAAAGTATGTGTTTCTTTATCCACCATATATATCACCATTCACAATAGGAGTATAGGACTAAATTCATCCAACTTATAATTAGTTGTCTCACCCTTTGTCAATTTCAAGTTAACCAATTTTCTCATATGTTGAATTCTATGCATAAACTCTTTTTGTATTCTTCCACAAAATGTGTGAGTTGATATTTCATCGACCACAGGATGAAATGTCAAACTAATCTGAACATCGTCAAATAATTTGACTATCTTTTTGTATCCATATTTTTCATCGTCAAGCTTGTTTAGTTTGTATGCCAAGCTGTTAGAGCTTTCAGTCCATCCAATTTTTCTGTCCAATTTATCCATGCTTGTTTTCATTTGTACTTCCAATTTCCATCAATAAAAATTTGTGCCTAACGCTTTATTACCACCTTTAGCTTTTTATCCCAAGACTGTTGCACTCAAATCCATGAAAAAATTGTTCATGCTTTTACCTTTACTATTCAATGATAAATCTTTATACAAATAGACGAATCAACTTTAAATGACTTTTTATCATTTTATATGAAAATTGAAATCATATGCATTATCTTCTTCTGAGATTAATTCTTTTCCATTATTTTACACACCAACTTAATAACAGAATTTGGATTGGTATCCAAAACTAAACTTAAATGAGTATGTAAGCTATATATTCTCTAGGACATATTAAAACTATATAATCTGAATTCTTGAACGTGTGCTTCAAAAAATATGCGCTCTACCTATGCTGGAAGTACTGGATTTAAAAGTTGTAATTGGTCTGAAGTCTGTCCGTCAATTTGAAGCAAACCATCTGTTGGATGAAAGTTCAGAATAAATAAACAAACATAATTAAATAAATAAGGTTCGTCCTCCTCCAATAAACCAATTTCAATACATAAATATTTGTAACTGTAATTCAACCTTCTTCGCTATATTCCCTTCTTGTTCCACTCTGGAACAACAAATATTATAAAATAAAATAAAATTTTGAGGGTTTAGGGCATATGACTATCTCTTAGATTATAACTATGTAATAATATGACCTTATAATGCGTTATCATCATTTTAAAGCATCATTGCACTCAGAAAACAAATCTAAATAACAATTAATTAATTAATGGTCGAGCGAGTAGTACTGGCATCCTGAACCTTCACTTGTCCATTGCTAATATTAACACATGAATTATTATCAATTTTTCTGACTGTAACAAATTGATAATTATCCATCACTTCTAGTAGTAATTGATTGATGATTATGATTTGAAACCCTGTTTGTATTTTCTAACATTCCACTTGTTACTTATTGCAGGAAATTTAGTTGATCAAAATGTCTCATTAGAATTTTCTCCTATCAGGACCATGATCTATATAAATATTGGTCCTTGCTGGGTCTTTCAGTGACTTGATCGGATTAGCCTGAAGCTCTTTTCAACATCTGCAGATAATGTTGCTGTCATTTCAGAAATTGTAAAATAGTAGAAGTTTGAAGTAGGGGAGAAAAAAAAAACCTAAAAAATAAATAAATAAAAGTCCTTCCTTTCACCTTTGTATTTCACAAGGAGTATGTACAGTGATGCATGGTTGTTCTTATGTTTCCATTCGTTTGTTTTAATATTTGGTGATACCAGTAGCAGCACCCTTGGGGATGCTTTAATGTACAAAAGCTATACGTGAATAGAGTAGTAGTGTGTATATGCAATGAATTATTTTTTATTCTTTTATTTTTTTTGTAATTTGATGTTTGATTAGTGACTAGTGGGAGAACTGGTATTTGTTAGATTATGGAATTATGGTATCTATGTATTTTATACCACAGATTAAATGATTATTCCTTTATATGAAGTGAGTATTCCTGGGGCTTCCCTGAAACCAAAGTTGATATAAAATAGGTCACTGTTCAAAATCAATTGCAAAGAGGGTTTGTATAATTAGTTTACTGTAGCAATCTTATTTTCGTGTTTTTTGTTGGTGTCTGGGTTGTGTGTGTGTGGTTTTTTTTTTTTTTTTTTTTTTTTTTTTTCTTCATAAAATTGTGTGTCAAAATAAGATGACTGAAAAAGAAAAGCACATAAATGTCTGCATTTGTTGAGAAATTGTGCAGATATATGGGTAAATATTAGTTTACTAATTGCAGATATATCCGTAGATATTCATTGAAAAATCAATATTTGCAGTAAATTAAAAACTACATAAATGTTTGCAATTATTCAATAAAATTGTAAATTTGCAGTTTTCTTGGAAGCGAACTGTTTTGTTTCCAATCGTTTTACATTAATTTTTCATGGTTTTTTAAAATAAATATAATGTTGAATATAATTTCGAATAAAATACGAATTTTTGAAACATTCATCAAAAATTGTATAAAATTATGCAGTTATTGGATATAGTTGTTTGTATGTTAGTAATATATTGAATAATTGCATATATTTCTTCTAGAGTAATTTTTTTTTCCCGTTTTTGATGCATGTTTTTATATTATAATAAGTTTTGAAGTTTGTAAGTTTTTTTTTTTTTTTTTTTTTTTTTTGATGATTTTCCAGAAAGATGGATCTAATTTATATATGATTTTTTGACAAAGATGTTCTGTTTATTCTGAAACTTAATAGGAATTTTAGCTAAGGTGTTCTTTATATGAATCTCGTTGATTAATATTAGGGTAGTGAGTATTTTATGTGAAATATTAAATGAACTTTGCTGCTTTGACATTGTTATACTGTTTGAAATGTTGAATTTAGAGTCACTGTACAGTTAAAGCGCTTAGCGGTTCCATAGCGGTGGAGGTGCAAAAAGTTGTAGCGGAGATATAGCGGATGTGCTAAAAAGTTCAGTAGATATAAAACAAAATGTTTGAAGTTAATTAATTATCATTCTCACTTCATTTATGCAGAAAAACTAATATTAATTAATCTTATATAGCAAAATTGAAGAATATTATGGTTTTGCATATTAGATTTGATGGCTATGATAGACTCTATCTTAAATTAGGCACTTGTGCCTTTAAATTAGCTCTTTAATGTAACATTTTCGATTTATTTTAAAAGAGAACTTGACAAATCAACTTTTGTGCATTGATATTGCTAAAGCGGATGCAAAATAGCTTTGATTTAGCAGGTGCAGCGAAAAATAGCGGGGTTTAAAGCGGATCAGCGCTAAAGTAAAATAACGCAGCGGTCGAATAATGCTACGAACTATAGTGAGGATATTGCGGGGTTTTAACGAAGCTTTAACTGCCAGATTTTAGCCATGTAAAAATATGCGGCAATTAAATGGAAAAACATACATATTAATCAAGGATTTACAATAACTAATAGAAAATTTGTCTACTAGCAGGAAACCAATAGAGATCCTAAGTCAAACAACCAATAATCAAATTCTGTACAAAATATAGAGTAAATGGTCTTTAACGATATTCATATTAATCTCACATTACTGGTATGCAACAACTTTTTCCTTTTGCTTTTAACCCTGATCATGTATTTTCATTTACAAGATTATATTACTAAAAAAAGTTTTTTTTTGAAGTAAGCCGTTTTTGTAATAATTTCGTCGTTGATGTTGTTTTTTAAACTTATTACGAAATAAACTAGTTTTAGTCCAGTCATCAATTTTATAACCGACTTCGTCAGGATGTGACTATGAGTTGCCTTCATTTTTCTTTTAAATTCGTGGAGCGCAACTCATAGTTGCATCCCATTTTTTTTACAGGCGCAACTCATAGTTCCACTTATACCTACCGCTGCTTTGTAAGCAACACCAGCGTCATCTCTCCCTCACATTTACTTTATCAACCATTCATCATTTTTGCTTCTTCGTTTTTGAACCAAAAACACCCCAATCATCAGTTTTATATTTTTCATCAAATAAACTCAATTTAATTTAATTTTAACATCATTATACGTGTAAAACAAAGTTATAACAATTTTTGAAAGATAATTTGATTAAAACCCAATTTTTTTTTGAATTCTTTATGTTTTTGTGTTGATTTGTATCTGTATATTACAAATTGCGCTAATCGAATATATTTGGATAACTGAGAAATCGATGATGATGCTTTGATAAAAATTTATGGATAATGAGAAAGTGCAAATGAATTTGTTTCTAATACTTAGTCAGATCCAGTTTCTCAGCGTGTTGTTCCTAAAACTCAGTTCAATCCACTTTCCTAGGATATTGTTACTATTATCTTTTTTAGAGAATCAGGTTCGTTGAGATTCATCAGACCATAATTGTTAGGCATGATGGGCTGGGACAATCGTCCCCTGCGGAGTTATCTGTGCAATGTTTTAATAGGAAAAATGCAGGACATCGTTCGTCGTTATTATGGATGTGCACGATGTTGAAGTCAAAAGTTCAACATGAGCGGCCTTTCTTGCTGTGAATTCCGGAATGGATATATCTTGAGTTGTGTTGTAGGGTGTTCAGTATGTCCGACAGATGCAAGCCGAAAGCCATCGTTCGGAAAGGGAAAATTGAAAGCTATGTGTGTAACATCCAACAAATTTAGATCATTTAATTATTGAATTAATTGAATTTAATCCTTGAATTTAAAATGGTTTGAAAATAAATTTTAGGATATTATTAATAAACGATTTCAAATTCATTTCTAATAAACAGCAATTTATAACTAGATGAATGATGATTTATTACAATGGAAACAATTATTAAATTTTGTGGAATTATTAACTTTGAAGTATTATTTATAAAAGGAAAGATAGTTGTCAATCGTGAAATAATAATCGTAATAATATTGAAATGGTTGGCGTTAGAATTTAAATTTAAACTTTAATTCCGTACATGAAAATACATATGTTTGTTTAATTTAAGTAAATTTAAATTAAACATTAATAATGGAAGTTTTAACGATTTTAACAATGTACGATTTAAATGGTGCAGTTACTCGAAATATTATGTAAAATTTTGTAGTCAAATTTAATTACGAAAATTTGATATTAGGAATACGTGCAATGTAATATAGCAATGAAGGAATTTTCGTAGTAATGTACAAAAGTTCGTTTCGTTTGTAATATAGAGAAAATTTTAAATAAATTAGACAGTTACCAATAAATTGAATTTAATATAGCAATTGAAACGGTAAACATTAGGATTTGGAAACGTAGGACCTCGTTTAAATACATATTTAAAGCCTACCGTTTCTTCAAAATTTGTGCTATTCCTTGTTGTGAATCTGGCTACGTTCGGTCATTTTAAATAAATAAATAAAAGGAAATTGCATCATTTTGGTTTATCTACCCTTTTGACCGCTTCTTTCTCCCCTTCTTTATTTAACTCTTGTCATTCTTCTCCTCACTGCTCACGCATCGCTCCTCCCTTCCTTCTATTCAACGCAAACCATTCCTCTTAATATATATATATATATATATATATATATATATATAAAGAAAAAGAAAAGGAAAGTAAATGTTTGAAGTGGTAAATCATTGTCCGGTTCTTTTGGTATTTGGGGAGACACATTCAAATGGCTACACACGTTATCCGTTCAAGTTTCCATTCAAACTGTCATTCTTTTCATCTATAAAGACTCAAAACCTATTTACTTCTTTCCCCAAAAATCTCATTCTTTTCCAAATCAAGGAAAATGGAAACCGACATCAATTCCTACCCAAACCTAATAATGACTGCCACAAAGAAAAAACCAATTCCTCAAATATAATTCGAACCACCCCCATCTACCGCAAACCGCCTCCTCCGCCAGCAACCGTCCGTCGGTCCTTCGCGTCACTGTTCGGCCTTCTTAAATATGTCCCCGCCGGCATCGAACTGTTGCGCCTCATAGTCTCGCGCAACCACCGTGACCAAAGCCGCTGCGCCACGCCTGGCTCAACACCGCTTGCCGTCCGTTATCTGCTGCGTTGTCTGCTGTTGTAGGTGAGTATTTTGCTCATGATCGATTATTGTTTCAAGTAGTTTAATTTCGTTTTAAACTAGAGCATAATAGTAGGAATTCTATCGATTAATCTTGCATTGCGAAAATCCTGCTTTTGTTTTGGACGGTTATACGGTTTATGTGTTGACTGCGATCCATTTGTGCAGTTTTGTGGTTATGCTTTGAACTTATATATATATATATATATATATATATTTGGAAGCTTGTCTAGTTGTATTTGTGCTTGGCCACTTATTTGTGTATGCTGGGTTCATAATCCGTGGGCACAAGCATGTTTTATTATCAATAAGTGAATATATCATGTAAATGTTACCTGTAAGTTAGATCTGAAATATTCTAATGCATGCAAACCTTTGGGTCACTATATATATATATATATATATATATATATATGTATGTATGTTCCCATCTTTTACCGTTATCTCGAGAATCTATGTAAATCCCAAGTGTGTTCATTATGTCATTAAAAGGGAACTGAATGGAAAAGATGTTCATATAATATACAAGTATTGGAATATCTTATTGAATGTGAAAAGAAGGCATAAGCCTCCTCTGTTTTCAGGCCCTGTAATTCGAAATGTACTCCCATTTAATCACCTTTCACTTTATTTAGAAACATGGTTGCCATTTAAGGTTACCTTATGTCCAATATTGTACTGCTTCAATTTAAATATTGTTTCCTTTTTATGCATGAACCTACCGAGCCGCTCATTATATACTACTGAGAATCATGCCCCTTTGAAACTTTATAGTGCCACCTGTGAAGTACAACCTATGTAGGCACCCTTGATTATGTATGGTTCAATTGCAATGGAAATTACATATATGAATACTGTTTTAGCACTTGCGTTCAGGGTCTATGTGATGTAGGGCTGTTTTAAGTGGATTTTATACAATGTTGCATTCAAAATAGAAGGCTAACTTTTTTATTTTTATTTTTTAAAAAAAAAAAAGAAATAGTGTGTTTACCTGGGATTTATAGTTATGAGTGTACTTGGAAAATTTTGATTTTGCGTGTATAAAAATGGCTCGTGTATACAGTTAGAAGTATTCAGTGTGTAACGAAAATGCTTGTCTAATATATTATGAAGTTGCACACTGTATTTTCTGTATATTTAGATGTGAAATTACTTATATGTTCACACTTCAAAACCCATCCTGAACACCTTACTTGGACCATGAACGGACTACTTATATCCAGGATCTTGTAACTTCAAGACTAGACCGGATTTTACTATTATATTCGGTTTCTATTGAAATTATCTTACTTGAATAAGTAATCCTGATCCGAGTGTTTGTTGTGTTTTTTTTTTTTGCAATACGCTCGGGTCAGATAGAGTATTCCAGATTTAAGGATATTCAGCTTGCAAACTGGAGAGGAACGTGAAGACGCATACGCGCGCGCAAGACGACAAAACCGTAACTTTATTTAAAATTCATGTATGTTTTTATATTTTACTGTTGTACCGAATATTTTGTATAAACTCTGACATTTGTTATAAAAATGTTTTTCCGCAGTTAAAGTGATTCTGTGTGATGTTCTGTTAAACCCTGTAAGCTAATAATGAACTGTCATTTTGAACGTTTTAAGTTGGTTTAATTATCGATTTGGAGCAGTCAAAAATGGCAGGGCATTACAAGTGGATCAGAGCTTTGGTTTGACAAAGCTTAGCTTATCGGGTTTAAAAACTCATTAGAGATAGAGTAGCAATACTCTAGAATGAGTGGAATTATCACAAGAATCACTGTTGAGAGAGCGTATTTTGAAAATATGAATTATTTTGAAATTAAATAAATAGTTTTGAAAAGAAAAATTATTTTGAAATATAATTTATGATAAGAGTTTTGAGTATTTTATTCGACGTCGAGATTGGACTGTCAAGTATGTACGGATTTTGAATATACGCCTAGCTAACGTATAAACAAAGTCCAATATATACGAGACTGATATAGAATCACATTCTAGTCGCTTGGAAATAATTCTGGGGATGATCGCGACATCACTAGTATTCATTTTCGAGTTTCGAAAATGGGATGACTGTATGGTTCCGATTTAACGTCGGGAAATACTTGAAACCGATTAGATGAGCATGATTGGATAAAATTTAATAAAACGTTTCGATAAATTAATATGAACTGAAATAGATAAGCGAAATTTAAATAAGCGACATATTAAATATTTTGTAAAGTATAAATTGAAATTGCAAATGAATTGCGATGAAATTGGGAATAGTTTGTATAAAGATTCAAATAGAAATGAATGTTTAAAAATATAATTTTGCCGTTTCACTTGTTTTGTTTGTTGGCCTTGACCTGATGTTATCGTTCGCCTATCGTTCGAACCATTCGTGCTTAAATTTTTGAATCTGTCCAAATCTTATCCTGATCCTTTGAATTGCTTTAACAAAATCTATAGACAAGTTGAAATTTGAAAATTGGTTTAAAACAAAGAACATGGAATGAATGAAAAATTAAAACTTCAAATGAAAATTTAAAATGAGAAATTTGGGTTGTTATCTAACTTGAACACTTAGTTCAAACTAAAAGGTTTCCAATTGAACTTTTAGTTAAATTTGAGTTTGATTACGACATTGAAATAGATGTTAGCTAAGTTTGGGAAATTTAGTTCGGATTGGAATATTTCCTAAAAATAGTATTTATTTTATATCTATTATATATTATTGTTTTATGTGAAATAAAGTATAACTTTTATCTATCTTATTTAATCATTCTCTACCAAAATCTATTTTGATTTTCGAACTATTCTGCAAACTATTTTATTTTAAAATATATTTAATTTATTCAAACCTATTTAATTTACTTAAACTATTTTATATCATAACTTATCTAATTTATTCAAATTCTATTTTTCTAAAGACTTATTTATTCGAACCTATTTTATTTCAAGCTTACTATTCTAAAACTAATTTGAGATAAATTATTTATTCCCGATCCGAGCAATTTAGTCCGAAGTAATTGAGTATACGAATCAATTGTGAAATCAAAACTAAACTGGTATTGAAATGGAATTTTGTGAAATCTTATATAATGGAATTAATATAAGAATGATATGTTGAACCGTGATTTGGAAAGAAAATCTTATGAAAATTGATATTTATGTAATTGCGATATATGCGAAACGTGAAATGAAGTATTATATATATAGTATGTATGTTTGAAATGAAGATTTGGAAATATCATTTCTAAATGAAACTTACTTCATGGAATTGAGAAATCTTACAGATAACTATGTAAGTACATTGAACTCGAAATTGCAACTTGATAAAACGGAATTCGTACGAGTTATGTTGAAATTTACCTGTTGAGTTATATGGAAAATGATTAATGAGAGATATTTGAAAATATCCAGAACGAATGTTATTCGAACATGAAACAAAATCCAAACGGTTAATTCTAAAATGTTAGAATTTGAAAATTGATATTCTTATATTTATATAAGTGTGGAAATGAAATAGTTTTGAAAGCTATGACTATTAAAAATTTTGAATTCGGCAAAGATTCGAAATTGAACAATTTGATTCTTATATAAAATTGGAAGTTATATAAGTATGTGGTGAATTTTATATTACTGATTTGAACGAATCCTGATTGGAAAGGAAGAAAAACCTTTGTAAATAGAATTTTATATAAGCACGATATATGCGATGTACGAAATGATAAATACTATATGTAATATTATCTGTTTTGAAGTCGAAGATATGGAAAGTACTTTCTACCGAAAATCATGGTCCTAGTTGATAGGGTTGCGTTGGAACTCCGCACGGGGTGTCCATCAGAAATCGTGAACCTACTCGGTAGGGGCTGCGTTGGAACTCCACCTGATGGGAGTGTCCATCGAAAATCGGGGTCCTACTCGGTAGGAACGCGTACTGGAATCCCACTCGGTGGGGTCACTTTGATTTATTTATATTCACTTGATGTTTTATAGCGTAATTTGAGAGGCGATATACCTACAGTTACAAGTGATTCCACTGGGATAGTGGCGTTGAGACGACCCGAACTTCCCCGTGAAGGAAAGCATGGATAGAATTGAGGACAAGACGAATCAGAACGCAAACAGAAGAACATTTCATTGTTTATTACAACAATTTCATCAGAATACAAGAATATACAGAGTACGAATAAATATTATATAACAGAAAAATATCAGAGATTACAATAAATTACATAGTAGCGGAAAAACAATATAAAACACAACTGAAAGTAATACACGGATACAGAGCTTTCCGAGCATCGTTCCAGCTGTAAATCAGGATCCTGTGAATATAAATCTGCAAAACCAAAACTACTAGCTGCCCGTGTCGAAAATAGGGGCACCCAGAGTTTAGGTTAAAACAATAAACTCCAGGTCAGTCATGTGACTGGTGTGAGAACTAAAACAGTTATTTAAAACTTTACTTTAAAAGAGAGTAATTCAAGGGACCACACCATATAACACAGAACGGGTTTCCTCCCAAGCATACCAGTGCATATAACAAAACAACGCAATGCTTTTTGGAAAAATGAAGCTATTATAAGACCCAGGTCCCATCACACAATGCAACGCAAGCCGGAGGATAGGGTTTTCCCTTATAATAGCCAAATAATGCTTGATACGTTTAAAAACCAATCATTTGATACTATTATAAGTGTATAGTGTCAAAACAATTTCAATCATAAATATCAATCATAGATGGCATGGGAACCATATATCATGTCGCCATACTAGGCTCTACAAATAAAACCGCAATATCACGTATTGGAAATTGGATTTCCGTCATGAGTCGAGGCAAGGGGCAAGCTCCTCTCCGTTCGAGACACTCTAGCAAATGTCTCAGGACCCCACTATGATCCTTGGAATCGGTTGGGCCGGTCCTCACCTAACTTTGGAGGATTAGTTATTCCTGAACACACGTTTCCCGGTCCTATAGGACCTATAACCGAGGCGCCTCGCATTCCAACAACCACACCGGTGAAAAGTATATAAATGTCAGCCAGTTTAAGCACTGACGCCACCACTAGCTAGAAAGAAACGCCGTGTTCTCCCAACGGTCCGTATCCCGTTTTTGACTCATACCGAGGTGTGAGGCTCGCGAATTAACGCTATACACAAAGATTCACCACACAGGTCGTGCTTTGATCATCAACCACAAGATTTTGCTTTTCAACAGAAGCCTTGATCATTTGCCACTTAGGCGTGCCACACAGGAAATTCACTCCATGTGACTGATGTCCATCGATATACAACCTCTGAGCTCGTACGTCTCAGAGAAGGGCGTTAAGCAAGAGAATAAATTCCCCGCCGCCAAACAGATGTATATTTAATAGAGATCAATCAACACAGAATAAAATCCAATGTCAGACACACAGTCCATTTACAAGTTCGTTCTGGGTCCGAACGAAACCGGAGGCACTTTCCTCGCATATCCATCGATCTCCAAGTACGTCTGGACGATCACCAACTGATTCCCTCATCTTGGGTGTACAACCCAATCAAGATCATCAGTAATCACCCAAACGATGTGAAGACTTCCGGTCTTCAACCACCGTCTTCATCTTCGACTTATTGTCGAATCGGTTATTCAGAATGGGTATAAACCCGGCGTTTCCGAATAATCCGCGCATATAATAAACACGTGTTACACAAACACAACATACGCCTCATTCCAATTCAGAATATTCTTTTTATTCAAATTTTCACATTCTTAGGGAAAGGTTCCCATTAATTTTATCAAAGATAAATTCTTCTAAATTTATTCTTTAATCCTCCTTTGGATATCATTTCAAACCATATTATGGTTTTCAATACTAGTCGGGATTAGCGAACCACACCGAAGTAATTATTTATTTTATTTCCCAATCCCAACCTATTCATCCCATGGAGAAAACTGGTAATACTCCATATCTAACACCACGGTGTTATCGGTAAAGTTAATTACCATTTCACGTTCAAATCTAATTAAAGATTTAACTATCGCTTTGGAGCAAAACTGGTGGTACTCCGTTCTCGATCACTTTTCAGATTTGATAATTTAAATTATCAATTCACATTTCAATCTATTTAAAGATTCATTAAAACTCCACTTAGTTTTAATCTTCCCACAAATCAATATCTTGTCTTTAACTGGGTTAAAGAACCAATGTCATCTAAAACATGATTCACGATATACCCATAATCACATTCTATTGTTAATCGGGTTAAAGAACAGGTGTTATTCAAAACACCGCTCACGATAAACCCAAAAACCAATTTAAATTCAACTCCAATTAAATATCATTTAATTGGTACACTTCATTAAATCTAAATAGAAAGATTTAATCTTTTTCTCAACTGGGCTTAAGAACAGTGTTAATAAAGACACCATTCACGACAAACCCAAATCACGTTTGATATTAAATACAAGGCTCTGAATAGAAAATATATTGGCTTATATTCAATATCAAATTCTACGACCAACAAATATCGTATTGGAAATAACGATATAGATATATCTTTCAAATTCCCACAACCATATCTGTATAATCACGAAATCCAACATCGAAATATTCCAAAGATAATTTCGATTCAAATCCATTCCAATTCACATATTGGAAATTATGATTATTTTCAAAACCACTTTCAAATTCGATTTATTTATTTCAAAAATAAATTGATTTTAATTCTAGTTCAAAACTAGTTCATTTCGATAAAAATCTATTTTATCCTTTCAAATGTGGAATTTTTCATCCCAGTTCTTCACAAATCATTTCTTATGATTTTACACAAATTATTATTATTTTTAATAATTTTATCAAGGCCCGTACAGTCGATTTCCATCAACGGCCATCGAACTGCACTTACATCGACCTTTTCCAAATTTGATTTGGACATAATTCCAAATCCAACCGTTAGATTTCAAATTTCTAATATTCATTAGAAAGCTCTTTTCGATACGAACCCAACGGTTCCGGTTTCAGGAGAATCCGACGGTCGGATCTCCCGCAACGTCAATTTGAAGTCAATGGTCGAAATTCGCGAACTGCCGCGGCGCGGCGCGTTCTATTCAGGCCATTATATATATAATATATATATATATATATATTATATTTCGTCGATTCCCTTTTAAAACGTATTTTATAAATCGTTTTAAATTCGTTTTTGAAACGATTTCAACTTCATGTTCAATTTTAAATCAAAATTGAATATTCCACATCATCGATATACAAATGATAATATTTTCAAAACGTTATATTTTGAACTCACTTCCTTTTCTATATTCATTATAAAAACGAATATAATCGATATAAATATCGCTCACGTCAAAATGGCGCGTCTCTAATCAACACGGCTTTATATATTTCAATAACTTCGTTATTCTATTCAACAAATGAATATTTATTCTATTCAACACATGAATATATATTTCTTTCAACACATGAATATTCTCAACACATGAGCACTGTCAACACATGACTATTTTTGTTATTTAATATATTTTATAAAATTATGGTATCTATCGTTTGATTTTTAAATCAGACTCCAACCGTAAAGTAGTAAGAGAATGACTCCCTAAGTATTAACCCCGAAGGCCGAAACCAATATCAGATCAATACCCAGGAAACCACTCATCTTATCTTCTTTCCAGTTAGTTTCTAACTTTAAATATGATAAAGATGTAAATTTTATTGTTAAAATATTTTTTTATTTCCCAATTGGAATGAGGCCCAATCAATTACCATATAATGTTAATTATATGGATTCCACACAACACATGTATATAATAGCACTGACAAATAATCAACCATCATCCAAAGTGCACTACACTGTATAAGCATCAAATATATATATCTAACGCTTATAGCAGCTTGTCAATCAATCGATCGACATATAACTAATTATTGGGATTAGTGTATGCCGTATTTTATCCCAATACCCGTGTGGGGTTTCAAATCAACAAACACAGATTTTTATTCATTCACATACCCGTTAAAAATTATATTTTTAACGATAAAATATTTTTAACTGTATAAATATTTTATTTCATCTCACAACACACAATAAATTTTCACCATAACAAACAAACAAACATACAAGCCATCCATGGTCTGTGGACGACGGGTGTCGGGTGCTGGTAAGCACCGTCTGCATCCTAGTATATATTTTTAACTAGAAAAGAAAATTTAAAGTGAGAAGTTCTCACCCAAGCTAAACCAAACGCCACGACTCTTCATATGTAGAAATCTTCGTCGTGCTCGCCTTTTGTCAATTTCATTGTCTGCAGCCACTACATATATAAAAATCACATTTTTATATTCTCTAGTGTATAAAAATCATATTTTTATAATGACACTTCATATATGTGAAAATCGAATTTTTATCGCTACTTCATATATAAAGATTCTATTTTTATTAACAAAAATCATAGCTTTCAACCGCTATGTTATTATATATTTTATAAGAACAATTTTAAAACAATGCCATATTTTTATTTTTCAAAACCATGCAAATTTCATTTTAAAAGCAAGGAAAATTTCATTTTAAAAGCAATGCAAATTCCATTTGAAAAATCAGACCTTTATCATATCGTTATATATATATATATGAAAATCACCTTTTTATATGTTCACTTTTATTATAAAAATCCTACCTTTCATGTATATAAAAATTCTACCTTTGTTTATATAAAAATCTCAACTTTGATTATATAAAAATCTCAGCTTTGTTTTTCTTTCCCACACTATGTTAATTTCTACTTAAAACACTGTATATTTCAATGTTTTCATATATAAAAATAACACTTTGAACCAATGTTTTATATTTAAAAATCTAGAAATAAATTATTGCTAATTTATATAAAATCTACCCTTTTATACATTGTCATATAAATTAAAAACTGATTTTAAAAAAAAAAACAATGTCGTATTTAAATAAAAATAATTACCTTTCTTCCTCGCAAAAACTGGACAATTTCAAACCGTCGTGAGAGGGGGGCTTCGCAGCAGCCTCGGAGTCGGAGGGGGAAGGTGCGGGGGTGAGGCTTGCCATGGTTGCGGCGGAATGGGTGGTCGACTTTTAGGGGGTGGCGGCGCTCGATTTCTAGGGCTGGAGGATTGGGGGTTTTGTGTTCGGATGGGGGGGGGGGGGTTTAAATCGAAGGAGGAGATGACACGAGGGGGAGGAGGAGTGGGGCGGCGCGTTGATGGGTGGCGGCGGTCGTCGGTGGGAGGCGCACGACTGGAGCTGAACGAGGTCAACGACGCTTTTGTTTTTTTTTCATTAATTTAAAAGTGAACGGGGAGAGAAAATTGTGAACGGGGGATATATATTATATAATTATTTTATTTTATTTTATTACCCAAAAAGCAACCTTTTATTTCGGACCCCAAATCGAACCCATTGACTGTCGTCCCTAGATAATCACCCCCATTCCCGACACAATGGGATATGTACCGTAGGCTGATTTGATCGTTTCAATCAGTTTTCGTCAAAATCAACATATAACTCTATATATTGAATTTGAACACACATTTCAATTTACCGGGGCCACATACTAACTCGAAAAATTCCCGAAAAATATTTTCTAGCTTCGCGACGATACGGTCTTAACAAAACTAATTTCATTAAATTCTGAGACCGTTTGAAAATGGCCATTTTCCAGTCGATTAAAATCAACTGAAACTGGTCAAACGCGTTTTCCTTTGCCTCGCTCACATATTGATTCGAAAAATTATGAAATTTGAAACCTAGCAATAAATTGACATCGCAGATCCAAAAGAAGTGGTTTCGTCGAAAACCGAAGTCGTTTGCAAAATTTCCATTTTCAAAGGCCTTTATATATATATTAAAAAATATATAAATTCCACAGCGACTATTCTGAATTTTCAACTGGACGTAACTTTTGATTCCCGCTATGAAATTTTGATTTTTCGGATTCGTTGGAAAGATATCCTCAAATAGATTCCAATATTTTTGGTTTCGCTAAAATCCGATTTATTTTGAATCCTGTACATTCATTTGAACTTTGAAATCGAATTATCGAACTACCGCGCCATTTTCAATTCCTTTTATAATTTAAAATAAATATTTATATTCTAACGACGATATATATATATACGTTCGAATTCTATTCAAAATAAATTTCTCGTCGATATTATTTGAAATATTTCATTTTAAATATTCAAAATTCGCTAAAATTGCCAAAATAAAAATTTTAAATAGGCTCGCATTTCCGGGTTGTTACAATCTCCCCCACTTAAAACTTTTCGTCCCCGAAAAGGAACGAAGCTGAAAGTTGTTTTAGAAATCAACTCAACTTCCATTGTTTTCTTTATGACTTAATATTCTTCAACTTCCATTGTTTTCTTTACGACGTAAAGCTGGATATGGCCAAGGCTTACGACCGCATGTCTTGGTTCTTCATCATCAAGGTTCTGAGGGCTTTCGGCTTTCCGGAACCCCTTATCGATGTTGTTTGGAGGCTTATCTCCAACTGTTGGTTTTTCGTTCTCATCAATGGTTCAGCTACCGGTTATTTCAGGTCCGGGAGAGGTCTTAGACAAGGAGACCCCCTCTCCCCTTCTCTGTTCGTCATCGCTGCTGAGGCTTTTGTTCGCGGTCTGCACTCTTTAACGATAGCTAACCATATTCAGAGGTTCGGGATACCCAGGGGCTGTCCTCTTATCTCTTCCCTGTCTTTCGCAGACGACATCATCTTTTTTACTAATGGTAGTCGTCGATCTATTCGCAACCTGATGTATCTTATTCGGCAGTATGAGAGATGCTCGGGGCAACTCGTTAACTCATCTAAAAGCTGCTTTGTGCCTGCGAAAGACTTGTCTTTGGTTAGATCGTCCTGGATCGAGACATCTACCGGTTTCAACGCGGTCTCGCTTCCGCTCCCTTACCTAGGTATTGTATTATACCGAGGCAGGAAGCTCAACGCCATCTTTGACCCCCTAACTGACAAAGTCAGGGGCAAGATCATTCGTTGGAATGCAACCCTCCTCTCTCAGGCTGGCAGACTGGTTCTCATTAAGTCTGTTCTTGACTCTATGGGATCTCATATCTTTGCTGCTATGACTCCCACTGCTTTCTTCTTTCGTTCTTACCGATCCATGTTTTCTTCCTTTTTTTGGGGAACCAAGGATAATGTTTCTCGTCACCACTGGATTTCTTGGAGCTCCATTTGTCGTCCCAAAAGTGAGGGAGGCCTAGGCCTCCGTAACCCTAACGACATCTGTTCAGCTTTTGCTTGCAAGCTTTGGGCGAGGTTTGGAGCGAACGACTCCCTTTGGGCGACGTTCCTCCACGCAAAGTATCATAGGCTGTCTGGAACGAATTACACTGGTACCCTGTCCTACGCTAGTGAGACGTGGAAACGAATGCAATCCGTGAAGGCCTTAACGGATGCTCATGGTAGTGGTACCGTTTGGGACGGCAATCCCTTCTCGCTTAAGGCAGTGTGGAATTCGGTGAGGTCACCGGGTCCATGTCTTCATCTTTTCTCTTTCGTTTGGAATGTCCGCATCCCTACGAAGGTCTCTCTGTTTATGTGGAAAACCTTGCATGATGGGTTACCAACAGATGAGAACCTCCAGAGAATCGGCATCCCTTTCGTGTCCCGTTGCAGGTGCTGCAGTTCTGGATGCTCGGAATCCTCTTCTCATTTGTTGTTCTCTGGGTCTTGTGCTAGATCTGTCTGGAACTACTTCGGGAATCTTATGGGTTTTCGAGGTATTGCCACCTCGCTTGAAGGTTTACTGAGACTCTGGTGGACCGGTATCTTAGGTAAATCTGTTCGCTCGATCCTGCTTCGTCTAATTCCTTGTCTTGTCTGCTGGCACATCTGGTGCTCGCGGAATAAGGCAGTATTTGACGGAGTGGCTATGGATCCTCCTACCATTGTTCGGAGAGTAAGAAACGATGTTTTTCTTGCGTTTCGAGGTAGGCCTTTCAGAGGCGTCGTTGGCTACAGGTCGAGGAGTTTGGCTGTTACCTTCGATATATCGTCGGTATTGCCCACTCCTAGAGTAGGTATTGGTTGATTTTGCTTATATGTTTGCTGCTCTACTGTCACTTTCTCACACTGCCCCCCCAATCGATCTTATGCTGCTTGCTAGTTCTGCAGGGCCTGGATCATAGGTTTTTGGTTTTGGTATGTCTGGAGCTGGTTCGTGCTTTCGACGATGTTGGAGCAGGGAATTTGCTAGGAGTAGGTGGCCTTGGACTGTCGTCTGACCATGATGAGCGTACATGTAGTTGATATATGATGTGAAGCTTATTAGAGTGCAGATCTGGAGAGTCCTTTTCGTTTCTTGAGATATTTGGTTCACATGTATTCTTTATATTTCTTGGAGAAACTATTGTACTGTGTAGGAGTGGATATACTTCACTATCGGGTGGTGGCCATGCCGGAACTCGATTTTGAAGTACGATGGGCAGTGGTTTATCCGGAGCTCATCTATCTAACTTTCTATACATACATATGGTTATAGTCCGAGCCGTTTTTATATTTTTCGTTACCTGCCAGGCATGTTGGCAGTTTTGGTCGATTATATATATATATATATATATATATCAAATAAAAAAACTTTTCAGTTTCTAAGAACCTTTCAAATTTCTCAAAAATTTGGCTAACACCCTAAATTTCCGAAAAAATTCGCCATAACCTCCTCTGCACCGGGGACTTCGGGATATTTCATATAGCCTCCCATGGCCTGCTTCAATCTAAAAGAAAAAGGAAAAGCCAAGCGGCTAGCTAATCGGCTCATGAAATCATCATCACCCAAACAAAACAGTAAATTATGGTAAACATGTACCTATTTGTCGGGCAAACAATTTTATTCTTCTTCTATAGCCTCCTTGCAATGACCTGTTCAATGTAAGTACATGCATATGCATACAAATGTGATAAATTTTCAATATAGTTCACCTTTTGATTCAATTTGGCTAAAGGTTCAACATTTAATTAATCAAACAACACAACCATCAATCAATTAGTTGATTAGAATTTCAAACACATAACTTTGACATATATACAGAAAATCATATTTTTGATGCCAAATCACAACAATAAATCTTTCTATATTTTGGTTCTCACACCAGTCTAATGGAAATATATAGAAATCCCACTTTCGAAAAACGAACATAAATACTAATGATGTGGCCACATCACCAGAATTATCCCCGGGTGTCTAGAATGTGATTCTATATCTATCCAGTATATTAAAACTTCGAATATACGTTCATGACGCGTATATGCAAAATCTTTATATATTGGATTGTCCAAATCAATTTAAATAAATATTCAAATACGTATAATTGATTTAAATTTTCAAAACAAAAGTTGTTTTCATTTTTATTTGAAAAATATACTCTTCACACTCGTTTTAGGATACTACCGATCGTATCTCTAACGAGTCATTCTAATTGGATATTACTAATCCAATATCTGATGAATTATTTAGTATGGTTCTAATGTGTCTTGTTCTCGAGCTCTGTAAACCAAAGCTCTGATACCAAAATGAGACGACCCGAACTTCCCCGTGAAGGAAAGCACAGATAGAATTGAGAACAAGGCACATCGGAACTCAACAGAAGAACATTTCATTGTTTATTACAACAATTCCATCAGAATACAAGAATATACAGAATACGAATAAATATTATTTAACAGAAAAATATCACAGATTACAATAAATTACATAGCAGCGAAAAAACAATATAAAACACAACTGAAAGTAATACACGGATACAAAGCTTTCCGAGCATCGTTCCAGTTGTAAATCAGGATCCTGTGAATATAAATCTGCAAAACCAAAACTACTAGCTGCCCGTGTCGAAAATAGGGGCACCCAGAGTTTAGGTTAAAACAATAAACTCCAGGTCAGTCATGTGACTGGCGTGAGAACTAAAACAGTTATTTAAAACTTTACTTTAAAAGAGAATAATTCAAGGGACCACGCCGTATAACACGGAACAGGTTTCCTCCCAAGAATACCAGTGCATATAACAAAACAACGCAATGCTTTTTGGAAAAATGAAGCTATTATAAGACCCAAGTCCCATCACACAATGCAACGCAAGCCGGAGGATAGGGTTTTCCCTTATAATAGCCAAATAATGCTTGATACGTTTAAAAACTAATCATTTGATACTATTATATGTGTATAGTGTCAAAACAATTTCAATCATAAATATCAATCATAGACGGCATGGGTACCATATATCATGTCGCCATACTAGGCTCTACAAATAAAACCGCAATATCACGTATTGGAAATTGGATTTCCGTCATGAGTCGAGGCAAGGGGCAAGCTCCTCTCCGTTCGAGACACTCTAGCAAATGTCTCAGGACCCTACTATGATCCTTGGAATCGGTTGGGTCGGTCCTCACCTAACTTTGGAGGATTAGTTATTCCTGAACACACGTTTCCCGGTCCTATAGGACCTATAACCGAGGCGCCTCGCATTCCAACAACCACACCGGTGAAAAGTATATAAATGTCAACCAGTTTAAGCACTGACACCACCACTAGCTAGAAAGAAACGTCGTGTTCTCCCAACGGTCCGTATCCCGTTTTTGACTCATACCGAGGTGTAAGGCTCGCGAATTAACGCTATACACAAAGCTGCGCCACACAGGCCGTGCTTTGATCATCAACCAAAAGACTTTGCTTTTCAACAGAATCCTTGATCATTTGCCACTTAGGCGTGCCACACAGGAAATTCACTCCATGCGACTGATGTCCATCGATATACAACCTCTGAGCTCGTACGTCTCAGAGAAAGGCGTTAAGCAAGAGAATAAATTCCCCGCCGCCAAACAGATGTATATTTAATAGAGATCAATCAACACAGAATAAAATCCAATATCAGACACACAGTCCATTTACAAGTTTGTTCTGGGTCTGAACGAAACCGGAGGCACTTTCCTCGCATATCCATCGATTTCCTAGTACGTCTGGACGATCACCAACCGATTCCCTCATCTTGGGTGTACAGCCCAATCAAGATCATCAGTAATCACCCAAACGATGTGAAGACTTCCGGTCTTCAACCACCGTCTTCATCTTCGACTTATCGTCGAATCGGTTATTCTGAATAGGTATAAACCCGGCCTTTCCGAATAACCCGCGCATATAATAAACACGTGTTACACAAACACAACATACGCCTCATTCCAATTCAGAATATTCTTTTTATTCAAATTTTCACATTCTTAGGGAAAGGTTCCCATTAATTTTATCAAAGATAAATTCTTCTAAATTTATTCTTTAATCCTCCTTTGGATATCATTTCAAACCATATTATGGTTTTCCAAACTAGTCGGGATTAGCGAACCACACCGAAGTAATTATTTATTTTATTTCCCAATCCCAACCTATTCATCCCATGGAGAAAACTGGTAATACTCCATATCTAACCCCACGGTGTTATCGGTAAAGTTAATTACCATTTCACTTTCAAATCTAATTAAAGATTTAACTATTGCTTTGGAGCAAAACTGGTGGTACTCCATTCTCGATCACTTTTCAGATTTGATAATTTAAATTATCAATTCACATTTCAATCTATTTAAAGATTCATTAAAACTCCACTTAGTTTTAATCTTCCCACAAATCAATATCTTGTCTTTAACTGGGTTAAAGAACCAATGTCATCTAAAACACGATTCACGATAAACCCAAAATCACATTCTATTGTTAATCGGGTTAAAGAACAGGTGTTATTCAAAACACCGCTCACGATAAACCCAAAAACCAATTTAAATTCAACTCCAATTAAATATCATTTAATTTGTACACTTCATTAAATCTAAATAGAAAGATTTAATCTTTTTCTCAACTGGACTTAAGAACAGTGTTAATGAAGACACCATTCACGACAAACCCAAATCACGTTTGATATTAAATACAAGGCTCTGAATAGAAAATATATCGGCTTATATTCAATATCAAATTCTACAACCATCAAATATCGTATTGGAAATAACGATATAAATATATCTTTCAAATTCCCATAACCATATCTGTATAATCACGAAATCCAACATCGAAATATTCCAAAGATAATTTCGATTCAAATCCATTCCAATTCACATATTGGAAATTCTGATTATTTTCAAAACCACTTTCAAATTCGATTTATTTATTTCAAAAATAAATTGATTTTAATTCTAGTTCAAAACTAGTTCATTTCGATAAAAATCTATTTTTATCCTTTCAAATGTGGAATTTTTCATCCCAGTTCTTCACAAATCATTTCTTATGATTTTACATAAATTATTATTATTTTTAATAATTTTATCAAGGCCCGTACAGTCGATTTCCATCAACGGCCATCGAACTGCACTTACAGCGACCTTTTCCAAATTTGATTTGGACATAATTCCAAATCCAACCATTAGATTTCAAATTTCTAATATTCATTAGAAAGCTCTTTTTGATACGAACCCAGCGGTTCTGGTTTCAGGAGAATCCGACGGTCGGATCTCCCGCAACGTCAATTTGAAGTCAATGGTCGAAATTCGCGAACTGCCGCGGCGCGGCGCGTTCTATTCAGGCCATTATATATATAATATATATATATATATTATATTTCGTCGATTCCCTTTTAAAACGTATTTTATAAATCGTTTTAAATTCGTTTTTGAAACGATTTCAACTTCATGTTCAATTTTAAATCAAAATTGAATATTCCACATCATCGATATACAAATGATAATATTTTCAAAACGTTATATTTTGAACTCACTTCCTTTTCTATATTCATTATAAAAACGAATATAATCGATATAAATATCGCTCACGTCAAAATGGCGCGTCTCTAATCAACACGGCTTTATATATTTCAATAACTTCGTTATTCTATTCAACAAATGAATATTTATTCTATTCAACACATGAATATATATTTCTTTCAACACATGAATATTCTCAACACATGAGCACTGTCAACACATGACTATTTTTGTTATTTAATATATTTTATAAAATTATGGTATCTATCGTTTGATTTTTAAATCAGACTCCAACCGTAAAGTAGTAAGAGAATGACTCCCTAAGTATTAACCCCGAAGGCCGAAACCAATATCAGATCAATACCCAGGAAACCACTCATCTTATCTTCTTTCCAGTTAGTTTCTAACTTTAAATATGATAAAGATGTAAATTTTATTGTTAAAATATTTTTTTATTTCCCAATTGGAATGAGGCCCAATCAATTACCATATAATGTTAATTATATGGATTCCACACAACACATGTATATAATAGCACTGACAAATAATCAACCATCATCCAAAGTGCACTACACTGTATAAGCATCAAATATAGATATCTAACGCTTATAGCAGCTTGTCAATCAATCGATCGACATACAACTAATTATTGGGATTAATGTATGCCGTATTTTATCCCAATACCCGTGTGGGGTTTCAAATCAACAAACACGGATTTTTATACATTCACATACCCGTTAAAAATTATATTTTTAACGATAAAATATTTTTAACTGTATAAATATTTTATTTCACCTCACAATACACAATAAATTTTCACCATAACAAACAATCAAACATACAAACCATCCATGGTCTGTGGACGATGGGTGTAGGGTGCTGCTAAGCACCGTCTGCATCCTAGTATATATTTTTAACTAGAAAAGAAAATTTAAAGTGAGAAGTTCTCACCCAAGCTAAACCAAACGCCACGACTCTTCATATGTAGAAATCTTCGTCGTGCTCGCCTTTTGTCAATTTCATTGTCCGCATCCACTACATATATAAAAATCACATTTTTATATTCTCTAGTGTATAAAAAACATATTTTTATAATGACACTTCATATATGTGAAAATCGATTTTTTATCGCTAATTCATATATAAAGATTCTATTTTTATTAACAAAAATCATAGCATTCAACCGCTATGTTATTATATATTTTATAAGAACAATTTTAAAACAATGCCATATTTTTATTTTTCAAAACCACGCAAATTTCATTTTAAAAGCAAGGAAAAGCAATGCAAATTCCATTTGAAAAACAGACCTTTATCATATCGTTATATATATATGAAAATCACCTTTTTATATGTTCACTTTTATTATAAAAATCCTACCTTTCATGTATATAAAAATTCTACCTTTTTTTATATAAAAATCTCAACTTTGATTATATAAAAATCTCGACTTTGTTTTTCTTTCCCACACTATGTTAATTTCTACTTAAAACACTGTATATTTCAATGTTTTCATATATAAAAATAACACTTTAAACCAATGTTTTATATTTAAAAATCTAGAAATAAATTATTGCTAATTTATATAAAATCTACCCTTTTATACATTGTCATATAAATTAAAAACTGATTTTAAAATAAAAACAATGTCGTATTTAAATAAAAATAATTACCTTTCTTCCTTGCAAAAACTGGACAATTTCAAACCGTCGTGAGAGGGGGGCTTCGCAACAGCCTCGGAGTCGGAGGGGGAAGGTGCGGGGGTGCGGCTTGCCATGGCTGCGGCGGAATGGGTGGTCGACTTTTAGGGGGTGGCGGCGCTCGATTTCTAGGGCTGGAGGATTGGGGGTTTTGTGTTCGGATGGGGGGGTTTAAATCGAAGGAGGAGATGACACGAGGGGGAGGAGGAGTGGGGGCGGCGCGTTGATGGGTGGCGGTGGTCGTCAGTGGGAGGCGCGCGACTGGAGCTGAACGAGGTCGACGACGCTTTTTTTTTTCTTTAATTTAAAAGTGAACGGGGAGAGAGAATTGTGAAGGGGGATATATATTATATAATTACTTTATTTTATTTTATTACCCAAAAAGCATCTTTTTATTTCGGACCCCAAATCGAACCCACCGACTGTCGTCCCTAGCTAATTACCCCCATTCCGAACACAATGGGATATGTACCATAGGCTGATTTGATCGTTTCGATCAATTTTCGTCAAAATCAACATATAACTCTATATATTGAATTTGAACGCACATTTCAATTTACCGGGGCCACATACTAACTCGAAAAATTCCTGAAAAATATTTTCTAGCTTCGTATCGATGATACGGTCTTAACAAAACAAATTTCGCCAAATTCTGAGACCGTTTGAAAAATGGCCATTTTCCAGTCGATTAAAATCAACTGAAACTGGTCAAACGCGTTTTCCTTTGCCCCGCTCACATATTGATTCGAAAAATTATGAAATTTGAAACCTAGAAATAATTTGACATCGCGGATCCAACAAAAGTGGTTTCGTCGAAAACCGAGGTCGTTTGCAAAATTTCCATTTTCAAAGGCATTTATATATATTAAAATATATATAAATTCCACAGCGACTATTCTGAATTTTCAACTGGACGTAACTTTTGATTCCCGCTATGAAATTTTCATTTTTTGGATTCACTGGAAAGATATCCTCAAATAGATCCCAATATTTTTGGTTTCGCTAAAATCCGATTTATTTTGAATCCTGTACATTCATTTGAACTTTGAAATCGAATTATCGAACTACCGTGCCATTTTCAATTCCTTTTATAATTTAAAATAAATATTTATATTCTAACGATGATCTATATAAATATATATGTTCGAATTCTATTCAAAATAAATTTCTCGTCGATATTATTTAAAATAATTCATTTTAAATATTCAAAATTCGCTAAAATTGCCAAAATAAAAATTTTAAATTGGATCGCATTTCCGGGTTGTTATAAGCGTAACCGCTGCGTAACTGCGATCTATAACCATAACGAAATTCGAGGGGCGAGATGCCTACAGTTACAAGCGATCCTACTGGGATAGTGGCGTAACCGCCGCGTAACTGCGATCTATGGCAACAACCATGGCGAAATTCGATGGGTATGATACCTACGGGCACAAGCGATTCTACTGGGATAGTAGCGTAACCGCCGCGTGTTCGCGATCCATGGGGGAATGTATTTTCCATATCTATTTTAAATGTTTGAAGTATTTTCATTGGAAGTTGGAACAAGTATATTGAGCGCTTGGAGATTTTTAATCGTGCGTCTGATCAACGAATGTCTAAAACTTTTAAGAACGAAAATAAACTTGTTAAGCCTTCGAGTTATAAAGTATTTTGACGTTAACTAACAAATTAATGACACAAAAATTTAACATTGTATCACCTCAACATAGTAAAATAAGAAAGAGATTTTAAATGTTTTGCAAGTTCACAGCTTTTAAATAAATCAAAATACTAGTTTCCGTCTCCAGAAAGGAAAAGAACAAATGGAATGAATATGTAGTTAAACATAAATCATTCTATTCGCATAACAATTTTGATTTAATTTGAATATAAAATGTTGATTCTAAATAGAATTGTTTGCTCGATTTTCGACGATGAATTTCTAAAAAGAATTTTGATATGAATCTGAAATTCTCTATCATAACTTATCAGTATGCAAGGATATGTTTCTTGTCAAGAAGTCGAATTTGAAGTTCGCACTAGAGTGATTGATTATCTATACTAATTGGAAGCATAATTTTGTATTTAAACAAGCAATTGAGGTTGATATGCGAATGAATTATATATCGTTAAATTACTAGTTCTTTACTACGTTCCTTTTCGAGGACGAAAAGTTCTGAGTGAGGGAGAATGTAACATCCCGCAAATTTAGATCGTTTAATTATTGAATTAATTGAATTTAATCCTTGAATTTAAAATGGTTTGAAAATAAATTTTAGGATATTATTAATAAACGATTTCAAATTTGTTTCTAATAAACAGCAATTTATGACTAGTGAATGATGGTTTATTACAATGGAAACAATCATTAAATTTTGCGGAATTATTAACTTTGAAGTATTATTTTTAAAAGGAAAGATAGTTGTCAATCGTGAAATAATAATCGTAATAATATCGAAATGGTTGGCATTAGAATTTAAATTCAAACTTTAATTCCGTACATGAAAATACATATGTTTGTTTAATTTAAGTAAATTTAAATTAAACATTAATAATGGAAGTTTCAACGATTTTAATAATGTACGATTTAAATGGTGCAGTTACTCGAAATATTATGTAAAATTTTTCATTCAAATTTAATTATGAAAATTTGATATTAGGAATACGCGCAATTTAATATAGCAATGAAGGAATTTTCGTAGTAATGTACAAAAGTTCGTTTCATTTGTAATATAGAGAAAATTTTAAATAAATTAGACCGTTACCAATAAATTGAATTTAATATAGCAATTGAAACGGTAAACATTAGGATTTGGAAATGCGGGACCTCGTTTAAATACATATTTAAAGTCTACTGTTTCTTCAAAATTTGTGTTATTCCTTCTTGTGAATCTGGCTATGTTCGGTCATTTTAATATAAATAAAAGGAAATTGCATCATTTTGGTTTATCTACCCTTTTGACCGCTTCTTTCTCCCCTTCTTTATTTAACTCTTGCTATTCTTCTCCTCAGATCTGCTCACACTTCGCTCCTCCCTTCCGTCTATTCAACGCAAACCATTCCTCTTAATATATATATATATATATATATAAAGAAAAAGAAAAGGAAAGTAAATGTTTGAATTGGTAAATCATTGTCCGGTTCTTTTGGTATTTGGGGAGACACATTCAAATGGCTACACATGTTATCCGTTCAAGTTTCCATTCAAACTGCCCTTATTTTCATCTATAAAGACTCAGAACCTATTTACTTCTTTCCCCAAAAATCTCGTTTTTTTCAAATCAAGGAAAATGGCAACCGACATCAATTCGTATCCAAACCTAATAATGGCTGCCACAAAGAAAAAAACCATTTCCTCAAATATAATTCGAACCACACCCTTCTACCGCAAACCGCCTCCTCCGCCAGCAACCGTCCGTCGGTCCTTCGCATCACTGTTTGGCCTTCTTAAATATGTCCCCACCGGCGTCGAACTGCTGCGCCTCATAGTCACGCGCAACCACCGTGACTAAAGCTGCTGCGCCACGTCTGGCTCAACACCGCTTGCTGTCCGTTATCTGCTGCGTTGTCTGCAGTTGTAGGTGAGTATTTTGCTCATGATCGATTATCGTTTCAAGTAGTTTAAATTCGTTTTAAACTAGAGTATAATAGTAGGAATTCTATCGATTAATCTTACATTGCGAAAGTCCGTCTTTTGTTTTGGACAGTTATATGGTTTATGCATTGACTGCGATCCATTTGTACAATTTGTGGTTATGCTTTGAACTGATATATATGTATTTGAAAGCTTGTCTAGTTGTGTTTTTGCTTGGCCACTTATTTTTGTATGCTGGGTTCATAATCCGTGGGCACAAGCATGTTTTATTATCAATAAGTGAATATATCATGTAAATGTTACCTGTAAGTTAGATTCGAAATATTCTAATGCATGCAAACCTTTGGGTCACTATATATATATATGTGTGTGTGTGTGTGTGTGTTCCCATCTTTTACCGTTATCTCGAGAACCTATGTAGATCCCAAGTGTGTTCATTATGTCATTAAAAGGGCACTGAATGGAAAAGCTGTTCATATAATATACAAGTATTGGAATTTCTAATTGAATGTGAAAAGAAGGCATAAGCCTCCTCTGTTTTCAGACCCTGTAATTCGAAATGTACTCCCATTTAATCACCTTTCACTTTATTTAGAAACATGGTTGCCATTTAAGGTTACCTTATGTCCAATATTGTACTGCTTCAATTTAAATATTGTTGCCTTTTTATGCATGAACCTACTGAGCCGCTCATTATATACTGCTGAGAATCATGCCTCTTTGAAACTTTATAGTGCCACCTGTGAAGCACAACCTACGTAGGCACCCTTGATTATGTATGGTTCAATTGCAATGGAAATCACAAATATGAATATTGTTTTAGCACTTGCGTTCAGGGTCTATGCGATGTAGGGCTGTTTTAGGTGGATTTTATACAATGTTGCGTTCAAAATAGAAGACTGGCTTAAAAAATAAGAAGCAGTGTGTTTACCTGGGATTTATAGTTATGAGTGTACTTGGAAAATTTTGGTTTTGCGAGTATAAAAATGGCTCGTGTATACAGTTAGAAGTATTCAGTGTGTAATGAAAATGCTTGTCTAATATATTATGAAGTTGCACACTCTATTTTCTGTATATTTAGATGTGAAATTGCCTGTATGTTCACGCTTCGAAACCCATCCTGAACACCTTACTTGGACCGTGAACGGACTACTTATATCCAGGATCTTGTAAATTCAAGACTAGACTAGATTTTACTATTATATTCAGTTTCTATTGAAATTATCTTACTTGAATAAGTAATCCTGATCCGAGTGTTTGTTGTGTTTTTTTTTGCAATACGCTCGAGTCAGATACGAGTATTCCAGATTTAAGGATATTCAGCTTGCAAACTGGAGAGGAACGTGAAGACGCATACACGCGCGCAAGACGCCAAAACCGTAACTTTATTTAAAATTCATGTATACTTTTATATTTTTCCACTATTCCGAATATTTTGTATAAACTCTGATATTTGTTATAAAAATGTTTTTCCGCTGTTAAATATTGTATAAAAATCTGTTTGTGATTCTGTGTGATGTTCTATTAAACCCTATAAGCTAATAATGAACTATCGTTTTGAACGTTCTAAGTTGGTTTAATTATCGATTTGGAGCGGTCAAAAATGGCAGGGCGTTACAATGTTGTTACAGTCCATTAACCCAATTAAAAGAATGATACGATGAAATACCAATGAAATTGCTGTCTGATTATCGTGTATAAAAATGATTTGATATTGAGTAATCTTAATAGTTGATGTGCTTTTTGTTTGTTGTATTGCTTGGTCGTTCTATGACTTAATTTACCACATTGGGAATCCTTCCACTTGTTTGAAGACGTCAGCAAATTCCTTAACAACTGGAACGCTTCTTAGCTCTTCCTCCAATTCTAAAATATTCATCCACGAAGATATCTGCGGAACTGCTTTTTCCACCAAAAACACAATCCTATCGTTGCTATGGGGATGCTTAAACAGTACTTATCTGCTTCAACACAATACTCTAGCATCATAACAACTCAACCAATTGTGACGGCAAGGAATTTCGCTCGGTCCGAACCAGTCGCTAAACCGATCCAGGCCGTTCGAAACGCCCTATCGTTTGAGAACACGACAAAACAGAACGCATATAAAAGAACATTTCATTGTATATCACATCAATGCATCAGATTACAAGAATATACAGAGTATAAATGAATATTACACCGAAATATCAGAGATTTAAATTACATTTAAATCCATAGCAGCGGAAAATAATACTATACACAACTAGAATTAGATATACGGATACAAAGCTTTCCGGATATCGTTCCAGCTGTAAACCAGGATCCTGTGAATATAAATCTGCAAAACCAAAACTACTAGCTGCCCGTGTCGAAAATAAGGGCACCCAGAGTTTAGGTTAAAACAATAAACTCCAGGTCAGTCATGTGACTGGTGTGAGAACTAAAACAGTTATTAATCTTTATTTTTAAAGTTAGGTAAATCAAGGGACCACGCCGTATAACACGGAACGGGTTTCCTCCCAAGAACACCAGTGCATAAAACAAACAGCGCAATGCTAAATAAAGAAAAATGAAGCTGTTATAAGACCCAGGTCCCATCACACAATGCAACGCAGCCGAGGATAGGGTTTTCCCTTATAATAGCCAAACATTCTTAGTACGTTTAAAACAAATCATTTGATACTATTATAAGTGCATAGTGTATAAAACAACTTCAAATCATAAGTATCAATCATAGGCGGCATGAGCGCCCCATCCCACTATGTCGCCATACTAGGCTCTACAAATAAAACCGCAAATGTCACGTATTTGGAAATTGGATTTCCGTCTATGGACCGAGGCAAAAGATAGTCCTCACCGTCTTCGAGACAATCTAGCCCATGTCTCAGGTCCCAGACTCAGGTGGGCCTTGGATCGTCAGGGCCGGTCCACCGATGTGGATTATTATGCCTGAACAATACGTCTCTCCGCCCTATGGGGCGTAAATGAGCCAACAAATGACTCCATCGGACCCGGATCGTCCGATCAAACCGAGGCGCCTCGCAACAGCAACAACAACATAAGTCAAACTCGTCAGGGCATGTAAAACCACTGACGCCACTTCTAGCTAGAAAGAAACGCAAGTCCTCCCTGAGGTCCGTCTCCCGTTTTTGGTTCATACCGGGTGTGAAACTCGCGAATCAAACGTTACACAAAGCTACGCCACAAAGGCCTTGCTTTGATCATCACCACAAGACTTTGCTTTTCAACAGAAGCCTCGATCAATTTCCACTTAGGCATGCCACACAGGCAATTCACTCCATGCGTTTGATATCCATCAACATATAACCCCTGAGCTCGTACGTCTCAGAGAAGGGCGTTAAGCAAGAGAATAAATTCTCCGCCGCCAAACAGATATATATTTAATAGAGATCAATCACACGGACTAAAATCCAATGTCAGACACACAGTCCATTTACAAGTCCGTTCTGGGTCTGAACGAAACCGGAGGCACCTAGTACCCCGCATATCCATCGATCTCCAAGTACGTCTGGACGATCACTAACTGTTTCCATCTTCTTGGGTGTACAGCCCAATCAAGATCATCAGTAATTACCCAAACGACGTGAAGACCTCCGGTCTTCGACCATCGTCTTCATCTTCGACTTATCGTCGTATCAGTTATTCAGAATGGGATAAACCCGGTCTTTCCGAATAACTCGCGTATATTTTGAATAAGTGTTACACAAACACAACATACGCCTCATTCCAATTCATCAGTCACTAACCGTAAATTAATCAAGAGAATAATTTCCCAAATATTAACCCCGAAGGCCGAAACCAGCATCAGATCAATATCCAGAAAACCATTCTGCTTGGCTAACCGACAGTTAGTTTCTAAATTTCACGTTCATAGGGAAAGGTTCCCATTAATTTTATCCAAGATAAATTCCTTGAATTTATTCTTTATTCTATTCTTTTGAATTTCGATTCAACTAGCCGGGATTAATGAAATTTACCGAAGTAATCATTTGTTTTAATTTCCCAATCCCAACCTATTTATCCCATGAAGTAAAACTGGTAATACTTCATATCTAACACCACAGTGTTATTGGTAAATTCAATTACCATTTCACGTTCAAATCTAATTAAAGATTTAACTATCGCCTGGAGCAAAACTGGTGATACTCCATTCTCGATTATTTCAATCTAATTAAAGATTCATTAAAACTCCACTTAGTTTTAATCGTTAACTAGGTTAAAGAACCAGTGTTATTTAAAACACGGTTCACGATAAACCCAAAATCACATTCCATTAATTATCGGGTTAAAGAACAAGTGTTATTTAAAACACTGTTCACGATAAACCCAAAAATCATTCCATTAATTATCGGGTTAAAGAACAAGTGTTATTTAAAACACTGTTCACGATAAACCCAAAAATCAATACCAATTCAATTCCAATTAAATATCATTTAATTGGTACACTTCATTAAATGTAAATAAAAAGATTTAATCTTTTCTCAACTGGGTTCAAGAACAGTGTTAGTGAAGACACCATTCACGACAAACCCAAATCACATTTGATATTCAATATAAGGCTCTGAATAGAAAATATATCGGCTTATATTCAATATCAAATTCTACGATTAACAAATGTCGTATTGGAAATAACGATATAAATATATATCTTTCAAATTTCCATAACAACATCTGTATAATCACGAATTCCAACATCGAAGTATTCCGAAGACAATTTCGATTCAAATCCACTCCAATGCAATCATTGGAAATTCTGGTTATTTTTAAAACCCTTTTCAAATTCAATTTATTTATTTAAAAATAAATAGAATTATATTTCTAGTTCAAAACTAGTTCATTTCGATAAAAATCTATTTTTATCTTTTCAAATATGGAGTTTTTCATCCCAAATCTTCACAAATCATTTCTTATGATTTTACACAAATTATTACTATTTTTAATAATTTTATCAAGGCCCGTACAGTCGATTTCCATCAATGGCCATCGAACTGCACTTACAGCGACCTTTTTCAAATTTGATTTGGACGTAACTCCAAATCCAACCGTTAGATTTCAAATTTCTAATATTCCTTAGAAAGCTCTTTTCGATACGAACCCAACGGTTCCGGTTTTAGGAGAATCCGACGGTCGGATCTCCCGTAACGTCCGTTTGAAATAAATGGTCGAAATTCACGAACTGCCGCGGCGCGGCGCGTTCTATTCAGGCCATTATATATATAGTATATATATATTATATATATTTCGTCGATTTCTATTTAAAACGAATTATATAAATGGTTTTAAAATTCGTTTCAAAAGCAATTTCAACTTCCATTTCAATTCAAATCAAAATTGAATTCTTCTTTATAAATTCGTTTTAAAATTCATTTTTATTCAATTCAAATTTCAATTCAATTTGAATTCCTTTCAATTCGCTTTCAATTCAATTTGAATTCGTTTTCAATTCATTTCGAAATCGTTTTCAATTCATTTCGATATAAATATCGTCGACGTCAATCTAATCAACACGGCTTCATAAATTTCTATTTCAAAATAGCTGTTATTATCAAAATATTTCGTTCAACACATGACCAATCTCAATGGATGAGTACTGTCAACACATGAACCTTTATTTTATATTGATAAAGATGTAAATTTTATTACTATAAAATATTTCGTTCAATACATGACCAATCTCAATGAATGAGTACTGTCAACACATGAACCTTTATTTTATATTGATAAAGATGTAAATTTTATTACTAAAATATTTCGTTCAACACATGACCAATCTCAATGAATGAGTACTGTCAACACATGAACCTTTATTTTATATTGATAAAGATGTAAATTTTATTACTAAAATATTTCGTTCAACACATGACCAATATCAATGAATGAGTACTGTCAACACATGAACCTTTATTTTATATTATTCTTTATTTTTCAAATTGGAATGAGGCCCAATCAATTACCATATAAAGTTAATTATATGGATTTTCATACAACACATGTATATGATAGCATGGAAAAATAATCAACCATCAACCAAAGTGCACTACACTGTATAAGCATCAAATATAGATATCTAACGCTTAAAACAGCCTGTCAATCAACCGATCGACATATTTAATAAATCAGGACGAGTGAACCTCAAATTTCATCCCAACACCCGTGTGGGGTTTCAAACAATCAAACACATATTTTATTTGTGCTGTTGGGCGATGTGTAAAATTTATCGTCCCAATCAATGTCCTTCAAATAGGTGTACATAAACAAACCGTCCGGTTTGTAAATGAATATTTTATTTTATTCACTTTCACTATATTCATATTCACGTTAAAAATTATATTTTTAACGATAAAACATTTTATTCCAACATATGAATTTCTATTATTCATTTACAAAATAAAATGATATTTTTATTTTCTAACATATTTTAGAAAATTTCGGCGGCATAACGGCACGATACTAGAAACGGGACGAGGCCTAGCCTTATCCCCGGTCTAGTGAAGGCCCACGCCATTCACACATCAATCAAAATCACCAAACAACCAAATTCAAATCAAATCATATAACTAATCTATGCAACCAAACAAACAAGTCCATGGTCTGTGGACGATTGTGTCGGGTGCTACTAAGCACCGTCTGCATCCTAGTATATATATATAATTAGAAAAGAAATTGAAAGGTGAGAAATTCTCACAAATAGCTATCCTAGCTCCACGGCTCTTCATTTGCAGAAGTCTTCGTCGTTTCGCCTTTTTGTCACCTTCGTTGCCCATGGTCACTATATACATTTTACTTCGCTATTCAATATATAAAAATCACATTTTTCTTCGCTATTCAATATATAAAAATCACATTTTACTTCGCTATTCAATATATAAAAATCACATTTTTCTTCGCTATTCAATATATAAAAATCACATTTTTACTTCGATGTTCAACATATAAAAATCGAATTTTTACTATGCTATCATATAGATAAAATTCCATTTCAAAAATATAGATTTCGCATTTTCAAATATAAAGATTTCGCCTTTATAAAAATCTCATATTTATTTTGCTACCTATATAAAGATGATATTTTTAATATTCCTATCATGTAAAAATTATATTTTTAATTCTCTACATAAACAAAAATCATATTTTTATATCATCTATATCGTAAAGACTATATTTTTAATACTTTAAAAATATAAAAATCATATTTTTATTACGCTATTTAAATAAAAATCTCCCTTTTATAGTGATAAAACCCTCGCCTTTCTAGTTTTCAAAAATCAAACCTTTCTTCAAGAAAAACTGCTGTAATATATTTTTATATTTGATCTTTAAAGTAAATCAAATTAAATTTAAACTAAAATAAATAATAAAACTCACTATCTGTCGCGTTTTCGCTGAGAAGGGGCTATGGGCATTGCTGACAAGGCGAGGTGGCTGAGGAAGGGGGTGGAGCTGTCGTCGAGGTGCTGGAGCTGGAGGGGTCCTTCCTGGTAGCGGCGCCCTGACTGGAGGCGGGCCCTGGGGTGTCGTCGATCACGTTTTGGGGGAAGGCATCGGGGATAACAGGGGGGGTTGTGGGGCTCACGGTGCTGGCGAAGGGGAGGGAAAGGAGCAGCAGGCGAAGGAAGGAGGGGGCGGTTCCTCGCTGGAGGTGGCACTGGTAGGGGCTCGCGCCGGAGGCTAGGCGGCGGCTTCCGCCTTCCTCGATCTTTCTCTTTTTTTTTGTTTCTTTTCGGATCGATCTGAATGAGAGAGGGAGGGGGGGGGGGCCAGAGCGGGTTAACGGGGAGAGGTTTTTTTTTTTAATTAATTTTCAAAAAGCTGACTTTTACCTACGACCTCGAAACGAGGCCCACCGCCTGTCGTCCATAGCATTTTACCCCCATTCCGAACACAATGGGATATGTATCGTAAGCTCATTTGATCGTTACAATCAGTTTCCGTTGAATTTACATTTAAATCACTATATTGAATTTTAAACGTACATTTCCAATTACCGGGGTCACATACTAACTAGAAAAATTCCAGAAAAATATTTTCTCGCTTCATATTGACGATACGGTCCTAACAAAACTAGTTTCGTCGAATTCTGAGACCGTTTGAAAAATGGCCAATTTCCAGTCGATTAAAATCAACTGAAACCGGTCAAACGCGTTTTCCTTTGCCACGCTCACATATTGATTCGAAAAATTATGAAATTTGAAACCTAGCAATAACTTTACATCACGGACCCAACAAAACTGGTTTCATCGAAATCCGAGGTCGTTTGCAAAATGTCCATTTTTAAGGGCCTGAATTCCATAGCAACTATTCAGAATTTTCAACTGGACAAATCTTTTGATTCCCGCTATGAAATTTCGATTTTTTGGATTCGTTGGAAAGATATTATCAATTAGATTCTATCATTTTTGGTTTCACTAAAATCCGGATTGTTTTGCACCAGGTACATTCATTTGAAGTTTGAAATCGAATTATCGAACTACCGCGCCATTTTCAATTCTATTTATAATTATAAATAAATATTTATATTCTAATGACGACGTATATAATATAAACGTTCGAATTATATTCAAAACAAATTTCTCGTCGATATTATTTAAAATAGTTCATTTTAAATAATCAAAATTCGCTAAAATTGCCAAAATAAAAATTTCAAACTGGCCCTCATTTTACGGGTTGTTACAATCTCCTCCACTTAAAACTTTTCGTCCCCGAAAAGGAACAAAGTCGAAAGTGGTTTGATTATTCAGCTCTACGCTCGATCTGGCTTCCATTCTCCAACTTTTCAGTTTCTGAGAATTTTCAAAATTTCAAAAATTTGGCTAACACCCTAAATTTTCGAAAAATTTCGCCATAACCTCCCCTGCACCGGGAGCATCGGGCAATTTCAAATAGCTTCCCCGGTCCTTCAGATCTCAAAAAGAAAAAGAAAAAGCCAAGCGGCTAGCCAATAGGCTCATAAAATCATCATCACCCAAACAAAACAGTAAATTATGTAGTAAACATGTACCTATTTGTCGAGCAAACAAATTTTATTCTCTGCTCTAGCCTCCTTGCTATGACCTGTTCAATGTAAGTATATGTATATGCAAACAAATGCGACCAATTTTCAATACAATTCAATATTTGATCAAATTAGGCATAATGGTTCAAAATTATCAAACAATGAACAAACAACACAAACATCAATCAATTAGTGAATTAGAGTCTCAAATTCATAATTTTGATACATATACAAAAATCATGTTTTTGATGCCAAATCACAACAATAGGCCCTATCTAATTTTTTGGTTCTCACGCCAGTCAATAGGAAATATATAGAAATCTCACTTTCGTCACTCGAATATAAACACTGATGATGAGGCCTCATCATCTGAATCATCTCCGGGCGACTAGAGTGTGATTCTATATCTATCCAGTATATTGAAATTTCGAATACACGCGGATCAGACGTATACGCAAAATCTATATATACTGGATTGTCCACATCAATATAAATAGATAATCAAATACGAATAATTGATTTAAATCTTCAAAACCAAAATTGTTTTCATTTTAAAAATTTACTCTTCACACTCGTTCTAGGATACTACTGACCCCATCTCTAACGAGTCATTCTCGTTGGATATTACTAATCCAATATCTGATGAATTCTTTCGTATGGTTCTAATGTGCCTTGTTCTCGAGCTCTGTAAACCAAAGCTCTGATACCAACTGTGACGGCAACGCGAAATCCGATAGGCTTTGCAACCATCCCTTCATCCTCCATTCCAGCAGGTAAAACCCACCGCGGCTCACAGTGGTCCCCCAGTAACTTGTTTTACGGCGACCCTCTCGAGTCTCCCGGCCACTGCCTAACCAACCCCCACCACAAGGGACATGTGGGGGTAAGAGTCTCCCGTTCGCCACCAAACCGCGAAGCGAGAACCCCCCATCACGACTGCAACAAGAACTGGTGATACTCCATTCTCGATTATTTCAATCTAATTAAAGATTCATTAAAACTCCACTTAGTTTTAATCGTTAACTAGGTTAAAGAACCAGTGTCATTTAAAACACGGTTCACGATAAACCCAAAATCACATTCCATTAATTATCGGGTTAAAGAACAAGTGTTATTTAAAACACTGTTCACGATAAACCCAAAAATCATTCCATTAATTATCGGGTTAAAGAACAAGTGTTATTTAAAACACTGTTCATGATAAACCCAAAAATCAATACCAATTCAATTCCAATTAAATATCATTTAATTGGTACACTTCATTAAATCTAAATAAAAAGATTTAATCTTTTCTCAACTGGGTTCAAGAACAGTGTTAGTGAAGACACCATTCACGACAAACCCAAATCACATTTGATATTCAATATAAGGCTCTGAATAGAAAATATATCGGCTTATATTCAATATCAAATTCTACGATTAACAAATGTCGTATTGGAAATAACGATATAAATATATATCTTTCAAATTTCCATAACAACATCTGTATAATCACGAATTCCAACATCGAAGTATTCCGAAGACAATTTCGATTCAAATCCACTCCAATGCAATCATTGGAAATTCTGGTTATTTTTAAAACCCTTTTCAAATTCAATTTATTTATTTAAAAATAAATAGAATTATATTTCTAGTTCAAAACTAGTTCATTTCGATAAAAATCTATTTTTATCTTTTCAAATATGGAGTTTTTCATCCCAAATCTTCACAAATCATTTCTTATGATTTTACACAAATTATTACTATTTTTAATAATTTTATCAAGGCCCGTACAGTCAATTTCCATCAATGGCCATCGAACTGCACTTACAGCGACCTTTTTCAAATTTGATTTGGACGTAACTCCAAATCCAACCGTTAGATTTCAAATTTCTAATATTCGTTAGAAAGCTCTTTTCGATACGAACCCAACGGTTCTGGTTTTAGGAGAATCCGACGGTCGGATCTCCCGTAACGTCCGTTTGAAATAAATGGTCGAAATTCACGTACTGCCGCGGCGCGGCGCGTTCTATTCAGGCCATTATATATATAGTATATATATATTATATATATTTCGTCGATTTCTATTTAAAACGAATTATATAAATGGTTTTAAAATTCGTTTCAAAAGCAATTTCAACTTCCATTTCAATTCAAATCAAAATTGAATTCTTCTTTATAAATTCGTTTTAAAATTCATTTTTATTCAATTCAAATTTCAATTCAATTTGAATTCCTTTCAATTCGCTTTCAATTCAATTTGAATTCGTTTTCAATTCATTTCGAAATCGTTTTCAATTCATTTCGATATAAATATCGTTCACGTCAAAATGGCGTCAATCTAATCAACACGGCTTCATAAATTTCTATTTCAAAATAGCTGTTATTATCAAAATATTTCGTTCAACACATGACCAATCTCAATGGATGAGTACTGTCAACACATGAACCTTTATTTTATATTGATAAAGATGTAAATTTTATTACTATAAAATATTTCGTTCAACACATGACCAATCTCAATGAATGAGTACTGTCAACACATGAACCTTTATTTTATATTGATAAAGATGTAAATTTTATTACTAAAATATTTCGTTCAACACATGACCAATCTCAATGAATGAGTACTGTCAACACATGAACCTTTATTTTATATTGATAAAGATGTAAATTTTATTACTAAAATATTTCGTTCAACACATGACCAATCTCAATGAATGAGTACTGTCAACACATGAACCTTTATTTTATATTATTCTTTATTTTTCAAATTGGAATGAGGCCCAATCAATTACCATATAAAGTTAATTATATGGATTTTCATACAACACATGTATATGATAGCATGGAAAAATAATCAACCATCAACCAAAGTGCACTACACTGTATAAGCATCAAATATAGATATCTAACGCTTAAAACAGCCTGTCAATCAACCGATCGACATATTTAATAAATCAGGACGAGTGAACCTCAAATTTCATCCCAACACCCGTGTGGGGTTTCAAACAATCAAACACATATTTTATTTGTGCTGTTGGGCGATGTGTAAAATTTATCGTCCCAATCAATGTCCTTCAAATAGGTGTACATAAACAAACCGTCCGGTTTGTAAATGAATATTTTATTTTATTCACTTTCACTATATTCATATTCACGTTAAAAATTATATTTTTAACGATAAAACATTTTATTCCAACATATGAATTTCTATTATTCATTTACAAAATAAAATGATATTTTTATTTTCTAACATATTTTAGAAAATTTCGGCGGCATAACGGCACGATACTAGAAACGGGACGAGGCCTAGCCTTATCCCCGGTCTAGTGAAGGCCCACGCCATTCACACATCAATCAAAATCACCAAACAACCAAATTCAAATCAAATCATATAACTAATCTATGCAACCAAACAAACAAGTCCATGGTCTGTGGACGATTGTGTCGGGTGCTACTAAGCACCGTCTGCATCCTAGTATATATATAATTAGAAAAGAAATTGAAAGGTGAGAAATTCTCACAAATAGCTATCCTAGCTCCACGGCTCTTCATTTGCAGAAGTCTTCGTCGTTTCGCCTTTTTGTCACCTTCGTTGCCCATGGTCACTATATATATAAAAATCACATTTTACTTCGCTATTCAATATATAAAAATCACATTTTTCTTCGCTATTCAATATATAAAAATCACATTTTACTTCGCTATTCAATATATAAAAATCACATTTTTCTTCGCTATTCAATATATAAAAATCACATTTTACTTCGCTATTCAATATATAAAAATCACATTTTTCTTCGCTATTCAATATATAAAAATCACATTTTACTTCGCTATTCAATATATAAAAATCACATTTTTCTTCGCTATTCAATATATAAAAATCACATTTTTACTTCGATGTTCAACATATAAAAATCGAATTTTTACTATGCTATCATATAGATAAAATTCCATTTCAAAAATATAGATTTCGCATTTTCAAATATAAAGATTTCGCCTTTATAAAAATCTCATTTTTATTTTGCTACCTATATAAAGATGATATTTTTAATATTCCTATCATGTAAAAATTATATTTTTAATTCTCTACATAAACAAAAATCATATTTTTATATCATCTATATCGTAAAGACTATATTTTTAATACTTTAAAAATATAAAAATCATATTTTTATTACGCTATTTAAATAAAAATCTCCCTTTTATAGTGATAAAACCCTCGCCTTTCTAGTTTTCAAAAATCAAACCTTTCTTCAAGAAAAACTGCTGTAATATATTTTTATATTTGATCTTTAAAGTAAATCAAATTAAATTTAAACTAAAATAAATAATAAAACTCACTATCTGTCGCGTTTTCGCTGAGAAGGGGCTATGGGCATTGCTGACAAGGTGAGGTGGCTGAGGAAGGGGGTGGAGCTGTCGTCGAGGTGCTGGAGCTGGAGGGGTCCTTCCTGGTAGCGGCGCCCTGACTGGAGGCGGGCCCTGGGGTGTCGTCGATCACGTTTTGGGGGAAGGCATCGGGGATAACAGGGGGGGTTGTGGGGCTCACGGTGCTGGCGAAGGGGAGGGAAAGGAGCAGCAGGCGAAGGAAGGAGGGGGCGGTTCCTCGCTGGAGGTGGCGCTGGTAGGGGCTCGCGCCGGAGGCTAGGCGGCGGCTTCCGCCTTCCTCGATCTTTCTCTTTTTTTTTTGTTTCTTTTCGGATCGATCTGAATGAGAGAGAGGGGGGGGGCCAGAGCGGGTTAACGGGGAGAGGTTTTTTTTTTTTTTTAATTAATTTTCAAAAAGCTGACTTTTACCTACGACCTCGAAACGAGGCCCACCGCCTGTCGTCCATAGCATTTTACCCCCATTCCGAACACAATGGGATATGTATCGTAAGCTCATTTGATCGTTACAATCAGTTTCCGTTGAATTTACATTTAAATCACTATATTGAATTTTAAACGTACATTTCCAATTACCGGGGTCACATACTAACTAGAAAAATTCCAGAAAAATATTTTCTCGCTTCATATTGACGATACGGTCCTAACAAAACTAGTTTCATCGAATTCTGAGACCGTTTGAAAAATGGCCAATTTCCAGTCGATTAAAATCAACTGAAACCGGTCAAACGCGTTTTCCTTTGCCACGCTCACATATTGATTCGAAAAATTATGAAATTTGAAACCTAGCAATAACTTTACATCACGGACCCAACAAAACTGGTTTCGTCGAAATCCGAGGTCGTTTGCAAAATGTCCATTTTTAAGGGCCTGAATTCCATAGCGACTATTCAGAATTTTCAACTGGACAAATCTTTTGATTCCCGCTATGAAATTTCGATTTTTCGAATTCGTTGGAAAGATATTATCAATTAGATTCTATCATTTTTGGTTTCACTAAAATCCGGATTGTTTTGCACCCGGTACATTCATTTGAAGTTTGAAATCGAATTATCGAACTACCGCGCCATTTTCAATTCTATTTATAATTATAAATAAATATTTATATTCTAACGACGACGTATATAATATAAACGTTCGAATTATATTCAAAACAAATTTCTCGTCGATATTATTTAAAATAGTTCATTTTAAATAATCAAAATTCGCTAAAATTGCCAAAATAAAAATTTCAAACTGGCCCGCATTTTACGGGTTGTTACACCAATCCACACCCAAAATAATTCTGAAACCCTCGAAATCAAACACATATAAGTTACAAACAAATGTATAGCCTAGCAACCAAAATTCTAGATTACCACTTCTCAACCCCCGAGTTGCGTACCCTCCAATAGGATTAAGCACCCTAATGGAAGTATCAATATGTGATGGTTCTAAAGACAATCTATCTACTATACATCTAGAGATAAATTAATGTGATGCACCATGTATGCTATGAAACAAAAGCGTACCTTCCAACATTGTCTTCTGTTGGAAACTAGGATGCCTACAAGACATTGTGGATCTTAAGGCTATTTAGATACTAGAAATGGTGAAATGTGTACTTAGTGCTAACTTATGAGTTTAACACTATATCTATTAAATTTGCAAACAAAAAGAAATAAGTTATAAAATTAAATGCAGTAAAGTAAATAACACCAGGGGTTTTATAATGTTTCGGATTAACCAACACTACATACACTCCTGCACTCCACCGTGCAAAATTTCACTACAACTATCTGTTTTCCATGGGTGGCAAGATCACCTTTACAATCTTGATTTCACATGCCACAAGATACACCTTCTTCTTATCACCAACAATAAACTATGGAAAGTTGTCGTATCTTCAGTGCAGATTCGGTACAATGATTCTATAGACCTCCAATGACAATATATCTTTGAATTCTTTGAAGAAATAAGTGAAATTAGAGAGAAAATGATGTTAATTCAAGTACAACTCTCTGATATTGTGTGTTTGGAAAATCGTTGAAGAATTGGAGTGAAAGAGAGTGGATTTTCAAAGATAATTGAAAAATATTTAATGGATTTATATTGCAAATGCATGGAGGAGTAGGAGAAAATTAGGAAAACTGATGTTAAAATTCGCTTTTGGAGGCCTTTATATAGTGGATGAAGAGAAGTGTCTTTTGATGAAGAGGTGGAGGGAAATGTCTCTTCATTTAAACCTTGAAAATCTGAAAACGGTTAGTATGTCGACATGGGTATTGCAAAAATGAACAACACCAAAAAGCGTTGCAAATTTTCAATTATTCAAATTTTCTTATATTTGTGGATTTTGGCGATTCGGTTGAGTTCAATGGTTGATGAGCTTCAAGTATAGTTGCCATGAGATCTTCAATAAGTTATTCTAAGGTTCAACCCACTCCTCATCACTTCAAATGCCTCTGTTCTTCAGCATTCTTTTCTAATACGCTTTGATCTTCAACTGTTCTGTCCTTTATTATTCTTCCATTGCTCTGGTTAGTCTTCTTCTATAATTCTTCTTTTGTACTCTTGTTTATCTCTAAAAATGTCTGCATAATATATCTAATGTAAATGCATAACTCGAAGATATGTTAATAGGAATGTTTATGTGGTTGTTGTCATGTAAATCAATACCTACAATATTAACAATCTCTCTCTTTTTTATGATGACAACTATATAAATATTTAAGAGATAAAATATGATTTTATATTTGAACCCCCCTAACTCTATGCCCTCCTTCTATCATTTTGTCTAGTATATTTATATATTTTCTCCCCATTTGTCATCAACAAAAAGGGCAAAAAGAATCGCTTAGCTCACTGTTAGGCAATATGTAAAGTTTGTATATAAAGACAAATGTATATAAATAAAACACAAGAGGGGAAACCAAATAAATTCAGTATATGAAATAAACTTTATAAAATAACTAGATGAGTTTTTGAGTTACCGACTTTGCTGATGCCAATAACAAATCATTTTCATATTTATCCAAGGTTCAATAGATTTCTTGTCATTTTCTATGAGCATCCGCTATTTGGTACCTGAAAAATTATAAAATATGCACACTGGTACCCTTTTTATTATGGGGTCCATGGGGTTAAGTTTTGGGATGCCAAACCCATAAAGAGTTTGAATGCCCTTTCAAAATATAATCATTAGATGAATGAACCTTATTTATAAAATTATCAATATATTTTTCGTTTTCAATATTATCCAACCTTTTTGAAACCAATAAGTTAATGAACCTATCTGGAGGATTAACTTTAATTTCCTAGGTTTTGGTTTAAACTTGGTAGCCTTAACAAACTTAGTACTTTGAGTACTATTTTTCTTGGATTTAGCCTTGGGGTGTATCCAAGTCAATGTTTATTCCTAGCGTGTTTGGATTCATATAATAATTTTTCTAGATTATCCTTCCCTTTGTTAAATTTATCAATTTTCATTTTGCCAAAATCCTTACTACGGTTAAGAATAACATTGTCCAAAGATGTTATTTTGTCATTGAGACAGTGATCTAAGGCTCGATTGAAAGATTTTCCTGATTATAAGAATTAATTTTCTCTTTTTATTTTTTTCAAAACTTCAGTATCAGATCCTTTTTATCATTATACCCATTAAGTCTCTCAATTTCATCTTCTAAACATTGTTTTTCTTTAGTTAACCTTTCATTAGATTTTTTAATCTATCTATTTCTACCAAACTATTATTGTACTCTTTCTTAAGTATTTTATATCCCTGATGCATATCGTTCAAAATATTAGTAAGTTCTTTATTGAAATTCCATACTTGGCCACCCATTATCATAAAGCACATTTTGGCATTTTCTGAATCACTATCACTTGATGATGTATTCGAATCATCCTATGTTGCACACAATGCTGTTTCCTTTTCGTATTGAAAGTATTTGAAAAGTGCTTTGGTTTCTTCAAGTTGTGGCAATATCTTTTCAAATGACCAGGTTTATCACATACAAAACATTTAACAACATTTCCATTTTTGGAATTATTTTAGTTTTCGAAGTTTGTTTGTCATCTAATACTTCATGAATTTATTGATCATTTTGGTAATAAACTCGATATCATCATCAACATCATCATTTGGTTCATCATTGTCGATCATAGCATTAAGTGCTAGAAATTTCGTGCAATTCTTCGATTTTCTTTTCTAACCTGCAACTTTACTTCATAGGCCATTAGATTACCAGTTAATTATTCTATTTCCATAATACTAATATCATTAGCTTTTTCGATTGCTAGAGTCTTCTGATTTCATTCACTAGAAAGTGAATTCAAGATCTTTCTAACTTGGTCTTCTTTGGTAATTTTCTTTCCTAATGATATTAAGACATGTACTATATCTTGAAATATAGAATACATATTAGAAATAGACTTATTTGGTTTCATTTAAAAGAGTTGAACTGGTTAGTTAGCACAAAAATATCTTTGTCTGTTTTACTACTGGTGCCTTCATGTTCGACTTGTAGTGTTCTTCAAATTTCATATGAAAAATTACAAATTAACACTCGATTAAATTCATTTCTATATAAGGAGAAAAATATAATTTTATGGTCATAGAATTATTAAGTGCTTGCGTCTTTTGGTTTAGTGTCCATTTTGAATATTCAGTTTGAGGCTTTGTGTATTATATTTGGGTAATGTTCCATATATCTAAACCGTTTAGATTTCAAATAAAATTTCATACAAGCCCAATAAACATAATTGCTGCAATCAAATAGAGGAGGTCTAGTGGTAAATTATCCTTCTATAAAAGTGTTGAAAAATGTGTTACTAGTGTCATTAGCCATTTATACTTTTCAAAAATCAAGTTATAAATTTTTGAAAACCAATGCGCTGATGCCAATTGTTGGAGACTGATATGTTTACAACAAATTGTTGGATCTTAAGGCTACTCAGACCTAGAAATGGCATAATGTGTACGAACTACTTACTTACGAATTTAACACTATATCTATTCAATTTGTAAACCAATAGAAATAAGTAACAAAATAAGATGCAGTAAAGTAAATAACACCATGATCTGATTCGTATTAGCCAGTCCTACGTTCAGTCCTGCACTCCACCGTGCAAAATTTCACTATAACTGCTTGCTTTTTCGCGGGTGGCAAGAATGCTTTTACAATATTGATTTCACGGACCACAAGATACACCTTCTTCTTATCATCAATAACAAACTGCGGCAAGTTGTCGTATCTTCAACACAGATTCTTGCAGATTCGGTACAATAATCCTACAGACCTCCAATGGCAATTTATCTTTGAATTCTTTGAGGAAATAGGATGAAATCGGAGAGAGAATGATATGAATTCAAGTACAAATCTCTAATATTGTGTGGCTTGCAAATCCTTTAAGAATTGGAGTGAAAGAGAGTGGATTTGCAAAGACAATTGGAAAATGTTAAATGGATTTGTATTTCAAATGTATGGAGAAGGAGTAGGAGAAAATGAGAAAAGTTGATGTTAAAATTCGTTTTCAGAGGCCTTTATATAATGGTTGAAGAGAAGTGTCTTTTAGTGAAGAGGTGGAGAGAAATGTCTCTTTATTTTAAATTTGAAAATCTGAAAACAGCTAGTATGTCGGCTTGTAAGGTACCCTATTGTTGTAATATGCGATACTATATGGTAGATTGAAGTGGTCGAAGATAGCTTCGCATAGGAGAAAATCGTTCGCAAATCGGAGTTCGCACGAGGAAGATATGAGCTGATATGAGTAAGCTGTTCTATGTACAGTGCGACAGACGTCTGTCGTATGGGACAACAAACGTCTGTCACTACACGGGGATTTTCCCGAAAGTTTCCACAGACGTCTGTCATCCCCACGACAGACGTCTGAGAGGGGGACAGACGTTTGTCATGGATGCGACAGACGTCTGAGCTGAGAGCTGGAGCCCAAATAATTCCCTGGGAGGGACAGACGTCTGTCACCTCCCACGACAGACGTCCGAATATTGACTTGGGCTATTTCGGGCTGAAAACCTTGTAAGTTGATTTGTGAAGATACGGGGGCAATTTGGGTAATTGGCCTATCCCTATATAAGCTATTTTCTGAGGTGTTAGTGGGAGGAGCTTGAAGACTTGATTTGGGATCAAGGGTTATTCTCAAGGGAGAATTAGGGTTTATAACCTAATTCAAATTCTTCAATTCTATTCTCCTCAAACTCTTTTCTATATTGAAATATAGTGATTATTGGATCAATCTCTTGTATTCCTTTCATCGTGGTAATAAAATACTCCCTCCAAAGTGGATGTACACTAACAAGATGTTAGTGGAACCACTATAAATCCTTGTGTGATTTATTTTTGCTACTTTGTCATTAGATTCTTACTTGTGATTGAGATTTGGATTGATTCGAGATTGGTTGATGTTGTTTTGTGACTAGAGTTATTGCTTTGGTTGTTTTTGCAAGTCTAACAACGATCTAGTCTTCCGCTAGCGCTTTGTGATTTGGATATCGGATTCGAGTGGTCTTGAATCGGATTAATCACAACGGTTACAACAGTTGGTATCAGAGCTGTTTTGGTGCTTGTTAGGTGTTTGTGAAAATGCCGGAGACGGATAGTAGCTCGGTAAGTCCTTCAACCGGAAGTCCGAATAGTGTGGCACCTTATGTATAGGGTTCGTATGCGGCGTCGGGTTCTCAACTGGTTATTGACAAGTGGAATGGTGATAATGCCTTTGAGAAGTGACAATGGAAAATGAAAGCAGTTCTTAGGCGGAATCGGGTGCACCGAGTAGTATTTGATACTTACTTATTGCCAAGTGATATCTCAGATGTTGAGAGAGAGGAGATGGAGGAATGGTCTTGCACTGCTCTTCAACTTGCTATGGAGGAGAATGTGATCTCCGAAATTAGTGGTGAGACTACCGCTATAGGTATTTGGGACAAGTTGGAAGAACTTTATATAAAGAAGTCGCTCACTAACCGTTTGATCTTGTTGCGAACGTTTTTCACCTTCAAGATGAAGGAGGGTAATTCGCTTAAGGCACATTTGAATGCCTTTGAGGACTTTCTCATGAAGATGAAGGTCGTTGATTTGAAGAGGAAGAGCAAAAGGCGATGATATTATTTTGTTCGTTGTCGGACCGTTATACGGGTTTCTCAAATAGTTTGATCTATGGTCGGGATGCCTTGACTCTAGATGATGTCAAGACGGGTCTTCTTAGTGAGGAGTTGAGAGATCAAATGAAGGAGATAAGTGAGGGTAGTAGTGGAGCTAGTAGTAGTCACGGGTTGTTTGTGGAGAAAGAAAAGAATGTGAAGAAAGGAAACCGGGGGCGTTCTAAATCAAGAAAACCCGGTGGAAGAGGTAAATCGAAAGAGAGAAATGGGAAGTGCTTTATTTGTAAGAAACCGGGACATTGGAAAAATGAATGTCCGGACAAAGATAAGAAGGAAGTAGCGTCTTCACCCGTGGCGGTGGAGAGTGGGGATGGTGAGGTAGATGAGAATGTGTTGACGACGGTAGCAACGGGTGTTTCGAGTAATGAATGGGTACTCGATTCGGGTGCGGCGTATCATATGACGCCAAATAGAGATTGTTTTTCGTCCTTTGAGGTCAAAGAGGGAAATGCAATTGCTATGGGAAATGGTGATATTTGCAAGTCAATGGGTAGTGGCTCCGTGCAAATAAGGATGTTTGATGGAGTTGTTCGCACGCTCACCAATGTTCACTATGTTCCGGGACTTAGGAAGTCGCTTATATCTTTGGGGCAATTGGATTCTCTAGGATGCAAGATCACTATCGAGAAGGATTGCTTGAGGGTTTCGAAGGGAGCGCTTATGGTTATGAAGGGTGCTAGGACTCATGGTATATATTTGCTTCAAGGTGTGACCATAGGAGGTGAGACTTGTGTGGGTGTTGATAGTTCTCGTGACTTGGATGCGACACGGTTGTGGCATTTGAGATTGGGTCATGACTCGGAGAGGAGTTTGGATATTCTTCGGAAGAGGGAGATGATTGAGGGTGAGAGCTTCAACAAACTAGAGTTTTGCGAGGAATGTGTCAAGGGGAAGCAAACAAGGGTATCATTCGATGAAGGCAAGCATGACTCAAAGGAGGTTCTTGAGTATGCTCATTCGGATGTTTGGGGACCGGCACCGGTTGCTTCTTTGGGAGGAGCAAGGTAATATATCTCTTTCATTAATGATTTGTCTCGCAAGGTATGGGTGTATGTAATGGGGGCCAAGTCGGAGGCATTTGCTAAGTTCAAAGTGTGGAAGGCTTTTGTTGAGAATGAGAGTGGTAAGACTTTGAAGGTGTTAAGGACCGACAATGGCGGCGAATATGTCTCACGTGAATTCTTGGAGTATTGTAAGCATCACGGAATCCAGAGACATTTTACTACACCGGGAGATCCGCAATCTAATGGAGTAGCGGAGAGAATGAACCGAACTCTACTTGAGAAAGCTCGATGCTTGAGATTGACATCGGGTTTGTCTAAGGGATTTTGGGCCAAAGCTTTGTCAACCGCGGTGCATATTGTGAATCGAATTTCGTGCTCGGCCATTGGTAACAAAATTCCGGAGGAAGTGTGGAAAGGGAAGAGTGTTGACTTGAGATATCTTCGTGTGTTTGGTAGCCCGGTTTATGTGCATGATCCGGGGAATGATAAGCTTGGAACTAGAGCATTCAAAGGGGTCTTGCTTGGTTTCACGGATGGCGTGAAAGGCTATTGGATTTGGAATCCGGAAACGAAGAAGGTTGTTAATTCTCGTCATGTCACTTTTGATGAGTCGGCTTTATTCAAGGTGAATGAGAGCTCATCGAATGTTCCGGATTTGGTTCATGGTGAATCAAAGGAGAAGGAAGTCATTCCCACATTCCATCTAAGTGGTAGTAGAGTTGAAGAAGCTCGTGGGGTTGAAGCGGTTGATGAAACATCACATAGTCCATATGGTTCCTCTAGTGATGATGTTGGTGATGTACATGATTCTACAGAAGTTTCGACTCAAGGTGCAGCCGAAAGGGGTTTGGGTGATAATATTGCTACTCGGGTTGGTCGACGTGCAATAAGGCCTCCCGAAAGATATGGTGATTGGAACTACCTTAGCTTTAGTGATCATTTGGACTATGCTCTCAATGTAGTCCAAGATGAGCCGATGGACCTTGATGACGTCATGGTGTCGAGAGAGAGCTCGAAGTGGATTTGCGCCATGGAGGAAGAGATGCAATCTCTTATGAAGAACCGAACTTGGGAGTTGGTTCCACTTCCTCAAGGAAACCGTGCTATAGGGTGCAAATGGATTTACAAGGTGAAGGATGATGGAAGGTACAAAGCAAGGTTAGTGGCAAAGGGGTTCTCACAAAGGAAAGGAAAGGAGTATGATGAAATTTTTGTACCGGTGGTTCGTCATACATCTATCCGAGTTTTACTAGCGATAGTTGCTATCCATGACTTGGAGTTGGAGCAACTTGATGTGAAAACCGCCTTCTTGCATGGAGACTTGGATGAAGACATCTACTTGGAGCAACCGGAAGGGTTTGTTGTAGATGGTAAGTCTAATATGGTTTGCAAGTTGAAGAAGTCACTATATGGGTTGAAGCAATCACCTAGACAATGGTACAAGAGATTTGATCATTTCATGCTTGAAAGCGGCTTCCATCGAAGCATCAAGGATGCTTGCGTATATTTCAAGAGGTTGGGAAATGATTGTTGGGTGTATTTACTCTTGTATGTGGATGATATGCTCATTGCTTCCAAGGATCAAAATGAAATCAACAAGTTGAAGATGCTTTTGAAATCAGAATTCGAGATGAAGGATCTTGGAGAAGCAAGAAAAATCTTGGGCATGGAAATTGAAAGGGACCGAAAGCATTTTGAGTTAAGATTGACTCAAAAGGAATACATTAAGAAAGTGCTTTGCCGGTTTAGCATGGAGGATGCAAAGGCGTTAAATACACCTTTACCTTTGCATATGAAGCTTTCAGAGAAGGGATCACCTATCGGGGATAAAGACAAGGCTTATATGGAAAAGGTTCCATATGCAAGTGCAGTTGGTAGTTTGATGTACGCAATGGTGTGTACAAGGCCCGATATTGCAAATGCCGTCGGGGTGGTTAGTCGGTATATGGCTAATCCGGGGAAATCGCATTAGGAAGCCGTGAAGGCTATTATGAGATACTTGAAAGGCACAACATCTCATGGACTTGTCTTTGGCAGTAGTGATGATAGGAGTTGCAAGTTGGTTGGTTATTGTGACTCGGACTACGCCGGTGATAGGGATCGGAGGAAATCAACTTCCGGGTATATCTTCACACTTGGCGGGACAGCCATTAGTTGGAGATCGCGATTGCAAACCGCAGTTGCTTTATCCACTATGGAGGCGGAGTTGATTGCCCCTGTGGAAGCGACCAAGGAGGCACTCTACTTGAAGCGATTGTTGTGTGACCTGGGTTTCGAACATGAGAGTGTTGATGTTCGATGTGATAGCCAAAGTGCTATCCATTTGGCGGAGAATTTGGCATTTAGCTCACGGACCAAGCATATTGAGGTGAGGGAGTCATTTCTTGTAGCCATGGTGAGGGTAAGCTAGAATACCTTCGGAAAGTGCACACAAAGGATAATGCGGCGGATATGTTTACAAAGGCATTGCCGTATGGGAAGTTCGAGTATTGCTCGAACTTAATTCGTTTATTGAGTTGCTAGGTGCCACGGGGTGGCACGAGGTAGAGAGAGTGATTTTGTGTTTGATGGAAAGGAATAGCGGTGAGAGATTAGAAATCTATCTTCATGGTAAGTGCTCGTTACACTCCCGAGTACATTGTCTTTTGGTGAGACGGTTTTTGGTTTGAATGTTTTCAACACTACATTGACGGGTGGGGGCTTTGCCTGAACTCGTTGGTGTAGTGCAATGGGCGGTGGCCATGCCGGAGCTCATTGGGAAAACATTCAAGTTGCTTGGTCGAAGGTAGAAGGAAGTGCATGGTGCATTGGAGTTTGGAGTTGAGATGGTTATAGTATCGAGGTGGAGTGTTGTAATATGCGATACTATATGATAGATTGAAGTGGTCGAAGATAGCTTCGCATAGGAAAAAATCGTTCGCAAATCGGAGTTCGCACGAGGAAGATATAAGCTGAAATGAGTAAGCTGTTCTATGTACAGTGCGACAGACGTCTGTCGTATGGGACGACAGACGTCTGTCACTACACGGGGATTTTCCCGAAAGTTTCCATAGACGTCTGTCATCCCCACGACCGACGTCTGAGAGGGGGACAGACGTCTGTCATGGATGCGACAGACGTCTGAGTTGAGAGCTGGAGCCCAAATAATTCCCTGGGAGGGACAGACATCTGTCACCTCCCACGACAGACGTCTGAATATTGAATTGGGCTATTTCGGGCTGAAAACCTTGTAAGTTGATTTGTGAAGATACGGGGGCAATTTGGGTAATTGGCCTATCCCTATATAAGCTATTTTCTGAGGTGTTAGTGGGAGGAGCTTGAAGACTTGATTTGGGATCAAGGGTTATTCTCAAGGGAGAATTAGGGTTTATAACCTAATTCAAATTCTTCAATTCTATTCTCCTCAAACTCTTTTCTATATTGAAATATAGTGATTATTAGATCAATCTCTTGTATTCCTTTCATCGTGGTAATAAAATACTCTCTCCAAAGTGGATGTACACTAACAAGATGTTAGTGGAACCACTATAAATCCTTGTGTGATTTATTTTTGCTACTTTGTCATTAGTTTCTTGCTTGTGATTGAGATTTGGATTGATTCATGATTGGTTGATGCTGTTTTGTGACAAGAGTTATTGCTTTGGTTTATTTTTGCGAGTCTAACAACGTTCTAGTCTTCCGCTGGCGCTTTGTAATTTGCATATCGGATTCGAGTGGTCTTGAATCGGATTAATCACAACGGTTACAACACCTATGTCGACATGGGTGTTGCAAAAATGAACAACAACATTGATAAGTTTTGCAAATTTTCAAGTATTCAAATTTCCTTATGTTTGTGAATTTTGGTGATTCGGTTGAGGTCAATGATTGATGAGCTTCAAGTATAATTGTCATGGGATCTTCGCCAAGATATTCTAAGGTTCAACCAACTCCTCATCATTTCAAATGCCACATTTCATCATCATTCTTTTTTAATCGGATTTGGTCTTCAATTGTTCTCAAGTTATGATTATTTTTTCTTTGTTATTCTTCCATTGCTCTGATTAACCTTCTTCTATAGTTCTTTTTTTGTACTCTTGTTTATCACTATAAATGTTTCCATAATATATCTGATGTAACTGCACAACTAGAAGATATGTTAATAGTAATGTTTATATGGTTGTTGTCATCAAAATCAATACTTAGGGTATTAACATCTTCCCTTTCTCCGCATTATTAGGTCTAGAAGACAAAGGTTCCATAGCCATGACTTTATCCCTGGATCCTTCCGTACATCTGTCCTTATAGTGTCATAACTGGTTCTAATTAAAGCATCTGGCGTTCGGCCTCTCGACAGTGGTCTTAGCTTCCGCTGCCTTGTACTCTGTCGGATAGTGAACCTTCTTGTGACACTTAAAGCAATCAATTTCTGCCTTATTCCTCTTGGGCTTTCCTTCTTTTTGAGCTTTCCCTCCCTTAGATAATTTCCTTTTATTTTCCTTATAGCCTTGGTTTCCACCTTTTGTATGCATCTCTTCGTTGTGAATGTCCATCTCCACCACAACATCACTGGTGCCTTGCAAATGTGGCATCTTTTTTTTTGCAATCTCAGACCTTATCCTCTAGATGAACTCTCATTCCTCAAGATGTTAGTATCAATTGTCCCTCGGACATTATGAGATAGTTCATCGAACCCCGCGGCATAGTAAACCATTGTCATATCTTCTTATATCAAACCAACAAACCTTCTCAATATCATAAATTAGGCATCGCCCGACACAAACGTTACCCCAAGTCTCCATCAGAAGTCTTCCCAAGTGATTACTCCTTCCAGTGTCGTAGTCGTAACAGTGAACCACCAATGCAAAGCATTACCCTACAGCTATCTCAAAGCCAATCTTCTCTTCTGCTCATCAGTCAAGCCTAAGTCTCTGAAGATTCTTTCACAATGCAACAACCAAGTTTCAATAGCAGTAGCATCCTCTGTCCTAAGAAACGGTCTTCCTCCCAGGCTAGTGTAGTCCCTGCTCAACTTAACGTTGTTGTTTCCAACTTCCGCTTCGGGATTGACTCCCTGGGGACTAGTAGTGGCTCTAGATTGCAACATCTGGGCAAAAGTCTGAAACAAGTTCACTATATATTGGTGGTGTATTTGCAGCTTCTTGCTTCTCATTGGCCCTTCAGCCCTGTCCTCCCGTTTTGGATGGAACACTTCCATTGGTAGTAGTGCTTCCTCCACCAATATTCAGCCTCACACTCCTCTCCATATCTGAATTATTTTGTAGATAAACTTTAGTAAGATACCGAAAGGTATCCCTAAGACTGTGGTGTATGCTTACTTATATAATACAAATACAAATACTTTATAATTTCATTATCCCAACCTTTGGGATATTTCTCTGATCTTTGAGCTTTAAATTGAAAATCCTTGCAAAGAAAACGTTCTTTTAAATTTGCATAAACCTATGCTCTGATACCAAATTTGTAACGTCCTATTCTCCATGACCAAAGCTCAACCCTATAGATGTTGTAGTCATCTCTAATGTCAGCTTTCGGTGATATAAAACCGGATGTTAATTGTAACATCCCGGATTTTTAGTGATTTAATAATTAATTAATTTAACTATTTTAATATAATGGTTTGGCAATTTAATTGTTTTGAATTCAAATATTTTGAATATTTAATTAATATAAATATCGGAACAATAAATTTACTTTCCGAATGATCGGAAATAGTTACATTGGCAATATCGTGTGAATTTGGTTATTTAATAGATTTAATTCAATCTAGAATTGAATTATTATAACGAATATATTATTCAAACGATAGTTGGATGTATTAATTATAATATAAATTATAATCGAGCTCGTAACGTCGCGGCAGTTCGTAATATTGAATTTTGAACTTCAATTGAGTGTACAGGATCCGTTATAAGTCGGATTTCTTTGAAATAAGAAACGTTCGAATCAGTTGAGCTATATTTTTCTAATGGAAGAGAAAATTGGAGATTTCACTTTATAGATTGTACGTTATGTCCAAGTCAAATTTTCAAATAGTCGCTATGAAATCGTTTATAAACCATAACGGCTTATTTAATTTAATTAAATATTGGTTTCAAATTTGGATAAGATCTTTGAGACGTAGTTATAATTTAATTTTTAGAATTTTACTGTAATTTTTAATTTGGAAAATACGCAACTTTTTATTTAACGTATTTTACACCCTATATCAGTATTTTTGAATTTTGCAGGATAAGTTAACTTGTCTATATTATTGTATTTTTAGGAGAGTGGCACATCGCTTGACACGATAATATTTTTATTTTTGTCGATTGTGGTCCTTAGATGATAAAATTTCTGTAGTACGGTACTCGGTTGGCATAGTTGGTTATTTCAACACTACAACTGCTCCGTTTAGTATTAGACCCACAGCCTTCAGAAGAGCCCGACGAACTACTTTGTCCTTTTCTATGAAACCCTTCTCTAAATCGAACTATTGTACTCCTTAAAGCATCTTGTCTTGCAACTAATGGATTTGAAATTGATAGATATCCAGAAACAACAACTTTTAAGAGTACATATGCTACAATAGCATAACATAAGCAATGTCCTATATGCCAGTAATTCACACCCAAAATAGATAAGAAAAATTATTGATATTCTCGCAATAAACAAGGCGATAACACGACTTTTCACAATGTTAAATCCAAACAGATAAGCTCCAATATTCCAATCAAGCACAATAACAGCAATTGAGGTACACTACCCTATAGCCTACACAAAGCTAAAAACCGTGAGCCTGCTGTTTTGAATATTAAAGCATCCTTTTCCAGAGCAATGTGAAATGAAAACTGACATTACAAAGCCAGCTACCTAATACAAGACTAGAAGAAATGCAGACTCTATGTGGACTATGAGATAAAATAAACATGCACACTGACATTGTTTACACTATGCGAAGCTGAGACAAACACATGCATAGTAAGGAGAAAAACGACATCCTACTAGCTGATGGAAAACGACTTGGTGACTTACTCCTGCTCGATTTGATTCATGCAAACATCACGCCTGGAAACAAGAAAGGAAAAGAAAATAGTCAAAAGATTAGAGAAGTGCACGGTACTTAATGAAACAGGTACCATACTCGTAGACAAAAAGAAAAATATTGGACAACCTTCATTTACAAGCTACTGGGATACTTTGTACTGAAGAAAATCCAGGCCTATTCTATATTCTGCATACATATGTATGCAGACCTCACCACGCATGTGCTTTCAAAATCCAACACTGTTTAAAGAAGTGAAAAATCAACGCACACACGTCCTCTCTTCAAAGATTCATGCTTAAATTTCAAAGAAGAACGGATAACCTAAACTATATGAAGCACGGCCTATGGAACAAATCAATGTACATTAAAATAACACCGTTCTTATCTTCTTCTTTTCTTCCGTATATAAATGAACGCAAGCCTCTTCAGCCCGAGCCCTTGAGATGGCAAATAAAAATAACAATGGCCACTTTCTTTCTTTTTCTTTTGCTCAGCAAGTGCATTTTGCATTTTGGCTATCATCTATAAAAGAAGTAGATACTTATATTTCTTCTTCCTGGCACGTCCTTCCTGGCTATAAGAAACAAAATAAAATTTATCCTACACTTCTCTTATCCCGTCTTAGAGTGATGCATGCAAAGAAGTTTCCATTGTATGGTTAATATCTACAGCTGCATCTCGGGTTCTTTCGAAAGTTGGAACTTTGGTATGATCAGTTTTCTAGGCTTTCCAGTTCGATCATTTTGAAGTGAAAGCCTCGGGTTGGTGGTTGACCTTACATGGAGAGTGAGGTGCCAATTTGGAGAATGGTGAGCGTAGTCGGCAAGTCGTGTTCATGTTGAGATGTTGGATGGCGACGGAGGGGAAGAAGAGGGTGTACGCATGTCAGGTGTGTGGAGAGAAGCGGATACGTTGTTGCTGTTTTGGAGTTGTAGAAGATATGGGGAGAGCATGGCCTGAAAAAGCTTAGAAATAGCTTTCAATTTTACTGAAGTGGAATTTTTCGTTTGGGAAAGAAGGAAGGAAGCGGATCTGGGTATATTGGAGGGGAGGGCATTGGTAATATCGTGCACATGCGTGGGCTTTTAATGTGGATATATAGGCTGAGAATAAATAATGGAGAAGCCCAGGTTCTTTAATAAGGAAAAAAAAGTGTAGAAAAGAAAACTGTTCAAAAGTGGGATTCTTACAGGTATTTTATGGAGATGGGAAGATGGAGTATACAGGTGAAGGCGGGTGTAGTTTTTGCATGGGCCGAGATATTTAAGGTAAAGCCCAATAGATTAATAAATTAAGTTTACATTTAATTTAAATAGTGGACAACTTGTAATGTTAATATCGGGTACATACGTTATCAGAATTCCAAAAATTTGGATTTGTTAGGATCGTATGAGCTACACAATTGAACTAGTCTGGAGAGATTTGTAGATCGTTTCAATTTATGGTGGAGTTAAATGTCTGATATGATCAACCGAACGTTAATCGTTATTTAACGGTTAACGACCAAGGTTAGTAAACACACTAACTCTATCCAGTTTTATAATTTTATAAACGTTATTTAATTGATAAAAATGATTGAATGTTGTGCGTGATGGTTGTTTAGATGATTTTCTAATTAATTGGTTGAAATTTATAGACACCGTAATACATGTAAATCGTTACTTGAATATTGATTCTATTTATTACAATATTTCATATTGATATGAAATTAGTGTTATTTATGTGTTTAACATCTGTGGATGCAGGGAAACAGGTTAGAGGGAACCAACTGGATTCCTCAACAATTATATTGTTGTTTTTCATATATTACATTATATGATGTGATAAATAATCTATGGTTAATTATTGTGTGTTTGAATAACATTGATATGAAGTAACTGTATTAAAATACCATAAAATATATTCGAATATATTGGGAAAAGAATTCGAGTTTAAAAAAATGGAAAAATCTATTTTTAAATAGAAATTGAATTTCGAATGGATTAAAATATAATAACTTGTTTGATTATATTAAAGCAAGAAGTTGGGTTTATAAATGATGTTTAGAAATGAGATGAAATAATTATTATAAAACAAAATTGAAATGTATATTCAAGAATGAATATTAGAAAGTGAAATGGAAATCGTTTTCAAAAGACAACAATGAAATATATTTTGATGTTCGAAATGTGGATTTGTAGGTATAATTCGACGATGTCGAATGTTATTAAATAATTTATTTTTAGAAATTTTATATACTGTATAAAACTTAAGAATTTGACAAGGTATTTGGGTGGAAACTAATAATTTATAATTAAACATGTAGTCGAGATTAAGTTATAAACTTGATATTTATTTAATAAGAAGTAGACTTATAAACGGAGTTTATGAAGTGAAATGGGAATATGAATTTATAAAATAACTGGGTAAATAGGAATTGAACTCAAATGGCAATTATAAATAAAAATAAAGATGTGTCGGATATAACGAGTCTGTATTTCTATAAAGGAATAATAGTCACGTTTTAAAGTAAATAATGGTAAAAGCAAACGTTTTGCAAATTTGAATGGTTATAAAGGAAATTAGAAACTGACTGGAGATTAGTTAAGTTGACTGGCTTTCTGGGTATTGATCTGATGTTGGTTTCGACCTTCGGGGTTGATACTTAGCGAGTTATTCTCTTACAAATGTCCGGTTAGGGACTAATGGATGTGGAAGGTTAGTGATGTGTGAATAAGATATGGAAATGTTTCCAAGGTTAATAACGAATATTTTCGAAATATGAGAAATAAGGAGTGGTGAATATATGGAAGCGTTTTCCCAGAAATTGTGAAAATATTTGGTAAAGATATTTAAGGGAAACTATAAAATGAAATGATTATTGGTAAATCTATTTAAAGAGGGTCAGTGTTGATTATTGATTGACCGGTAAGATTTCCATTTGGAAATATGACCGTTGTGTGTATGGATGTTTTACTTTGATAGTTAAATCACCGGCTATGAATTTTTTTGACCATTTACGTTGTAAATACGGAGAGACCGGGATTAGATTTATTATTTGAAAACCACTCCGTATAGGCATTAGCGTTGCGAATCAAATATTATGAAGATAATTAAAGACGGAGTTTAAGCAGGGGCTGTTCTGGCGATCCTAGGTAGAAATTGCCTAAGAAGGATTTACAGAATAGTGTCTTCTATTTATCCAGTCCTAGGACAACTTGTATGGACGAATGTCTGACAGAGTATATCGAATAGATCACGTAAGTTGATCTCTTCAAACGTATTCACGTTTGGTTGTGGAGGAATTCATTTCTCTTAGCTTTGTACCCGCAGTATTTTTGGAAAAATCAATTTGTGATTTGGCGGGTATTACAATGTGGCATTCAAAGTGAATGGTGGCCAGATGTTCCAAAAGATACGTTATGACCTCAAGCCTCATCAACCGGGAGATGACAAAAATCAGGCAGGCAACATGGCTAAGTGGGTCGCACCTAATTAGGGTATATTGTCACCATTTAGAGAATATTCATATTTGTTACTTCTTTTCATTTCTGTATCTTCCGGGAACGGTTATGTTGCTAGCAACTGTAAGGTGACAATATACTCAGAACATTCAAGCGAAATGAATGGTCGGTCATGTGTGGGCCGAATTGCAAGATGTTCTAGTTGAACTCTAGTGTATCCCCTCTAGAGTACACTGATCAAAACGCGGTTCCATACCTTGTCATAGTCAGAAACCAATCTCCAATAAGAGCCCACGGTTTTTGATTGTATATTATATATGTGGAGCATGAGATGCAAATGTTCTGCAAAATTGCTATTTACTTGTATTTAGACACTATTATAAAATCTGAATAATATTGTTTAAAAGAAAATGTTTTGGGTAATCGTAAGGTAAAAGCAATCCGTATCTATGTGTGGATCAGTCTTACGATTATCCTTTCTTTTGAATTTTTTTTTGAAAAGTTAAACCAAATGATTGAAGTTTACTCACACCAGTCCGATGACTGACCTAGAGTTTATCTTGTTTTGTTTCTACCCTGAACTCTTGGGTGCCCAAATCTGTATGGGAAGTCAAGTAGTCAGGATTTCACAGATATTTGAAGGAGCTTGAAGCAGGAGGCTTCAATACTATGTAGTTCATTTCCACTGTGATATGTATGTGATGTACTCTGATGACATATGTAAGTACAAACCCAGTTTTATATTCCAAAACTTGTTATATATTATATTTTATTCGTTCCGCTGTGAGGTTCGTGTTTTACTCTAATTATGTTTAGTTGTGTTCTTCTTCTTCCACTACTACAAAAGTGGGCATATTCGACACTATTCTTCTGTGGCCGTAGATCAAAAAAGCGTTGCCGTAGGCCCTTTTTTCAAATAGGCAACACCAGGGGGGCGTGGCATCCGCGGCCGTTGCATTAGCCATCTAATGCAACGCTTTTGTCCATCTACGGCCACGGAAAGAAAGCGTTGCCTTAAGTAGAACTTTTGCCCTATTGCAACAGCATATCCATGTAATGCAACAACATACAGCGTTGCCTTAAGTAGAAGCCAGACCCTAGCTTCCATCTCATGATAGTGGGTCCGCATTGACTTTCCACGTCAGCTGTCAACGTGGCATATGCCACGTCAGCTCGCCACGTCAGCTGCACATGTGTCACATGCCACATCAGCTATCCACGTGGCGCCACGTAAGTTGTGGGGCCCACGTGCCATACCATTGTGGAATTAATAATGTTAAACTTAATGCAACACCACAACATAGTCTAATGCAACACCACAGCACAGTCTAACGCAACACCACAAAAATCAAATGCGACACCAGGAAAAAATCAACTGCAGCTGTAATACAACCCTGTAATTACAGATTCTGCAGTACATATATTCAATCCAAAACATTGTACCACATTCATACATATATAACAAAATATTCATACAACAATTCCTCCCAAAACATTCATCACCACAGTCAGACCAACCAATTATATATACCAACTCACAAGTATCATCACCAACACATTCCACAAGTACTGCCATCACCAAAACATACCACAAGTACTGTCATCACGAACACATACCACAAGTGCCGTCATTTAAAAGAACAATCCGAATATATCACAAGTGCTAACACATACCATCCAAATACTTCAGTCAGTTGCCGGGGTTGAAGGAGTACAATTGTCAGCATCTTCATCACTTGTTGTGGTGACACAAAGGTCTCCGACATCTAAATTTAGATCTGGATTGGCTTCACCTAGCTTTTTTAACACCCACGACACGTTCTCTTTAACTTTTCTATTCACCTTTTCCTCCAAGTCCGCCTCCAGCTCTTGCCTTATTTTTTTTGTCAACTCTTGGACATAGCTGTCCAAAGAACCAGGATTTGGAGACTTTTCAGCCAATTTGCCTCGCCTTCCTACAAGCCAGTTACGCGTGTGCCTCTTCCCACCAGAAACCAGTGCATCTGCCTCAGCAATGTTTCCAGCATCCACCATTGCTTGCACCTTCGCCTAAAAAATGAAAACCAGGCAAGCATATAGATAAATAGGCAGCTGGCAGGAATGAATTTATTAACAGAACTGGTTCTCTTTCAAACTAACTATATATGTGTTCGATTTAATATGCAGCTCCAACAAACGTACAATGTGCCAATTATACTGACACAAGTATTGCTATTTCAGTATCTAATTATATATGTACTCACGTATTTGGCCTTCAGTTCATCCGTGTTAGTCTTGTAACTTCGACCCGGTTCTCGTTTATAAGTTTCTAGATAAACCAAGGCAGCGGATGGGGAGGCTTTTTCTGGGTCCTTCTTTCTCTGTCAAGTATTAGGATTACCAATAATTCAATGATATAACAAATTATAATTATCATGTGGTCAATTCAACTCAATCACAATAAAAAATAACTTAAGTTCAGAAAAACACATACTATCTTTTCTTTGGCTACTGCATGAGTTTTGGGACCCATGGTATGTGTCTCATTCAACGAATTACGACGCGCGGAATTAGAATCAGCTAGGGCCTGGAAATCCAAAAAAAAATAGCACTAAACAAGGATAATGTGAACTACTAAAGATTAGCATTAAACAAGATAATGTGAACTAATAAACATTATACAAATGTGAATATCATTAAAGCCGTACCTGAACTGCTTCATCCCCCCAGTAGTCCAAGAGCATTTTAAAATCCTCCAACGGAATTGTACTGGGCCTATTTGCAAGCCTTTCCTCATCAGTTGAGTATTTTTTATAATACCTTGTTTTGATGCGAGACTTGTACTGCCTCCAAGAGTCGTTAAGCGTGTTCAAGACCCACTTGTGTCCTTCTTCCGGTATGACATACCTAGCCTACAATATAGCAATCACAAAATTCAGGAAACAAACTAATTAAGTAAAACCAAACATTTAGGAAGTCAGTTGAACTGTATATGGTTAAGGAAATTAGATTGTACCAGAGCATAATCCAACATTTGTCGCTTTAATTGATCAGGAACCACATGCCAATTGATGTAAGTAAGAGACACATTATCCTTTGCTAGTGTACCAAGAAAATTGCACGTACCGACTAACATTCGAGGCACAACCGTAGGGCAGTTTGGCGTTCTTCAATACAGAGAAAAATATTTCTTTTTCCTTGTTTGTCATATCAAATATTGCAGCTCTAATTTCAACATGCTTTCCATCACCACATTCAACAGGATGAAGGGCCTTCCTTATGCCCAATTCCTGTAAATCCAAACGAGCGTTTAGGTGATCCTTCGACATGCGACCTATATTAAGTAAAGTACCTAATATTTTGTCGCATATGTTCTTCTCTATGTGCATGGCATCCAGGTTATGTCGAAGGGGATTATGATTGGTGAGTCAGCATGTTGTTCGTTAACCACTTGGTTGTTTTGATGCTGACGACGCAAACGACTATGCCGTCGCATCGCCCTTTCTTCACGTCGTTCTTCTTCTCGCCGTTGTCTTCGGAGTTCTTCTTGCTCTAGTTCATACTCAAGCAAATCATCGTAGTGCCTTTCTTGCATCTCTATATAAAAATCAATAGGAGTTTCTGGTGATGATGGGTTTGACAGTCCTTGATCACCCATGCCCAGGGTAACTTCGAAGTCATACGATGTAGGAAGAGATATAGGCATTATTTAACTACAAACAGAAATAGACATTTGAATATTCATATTGGATTTCTTTTATCCTCTAAATTTTGTTAACACCTTTGGAAATAGGCATTATTTACCAATACATCAATGGTTTGGCAAACATAAAAATACAGAACTTGCACAATTTCAACACATGCAAACATATAAATATAACACTTCAAGTATAAAAACCCTAATTTAAGGTAATCGGTATACCCAAATCACCCAGAGACTTTGAACGCAGATCAAAATAAGTTAGAGATGAAATCAACTAAATAAAACCTAAATGATGAAGCCCTAACTACCTGTAATTGTCCTAAACGATCCAAATTGGAGGTGCAAAGTTCATAAAATAGGAGCAATCGAAGGTTTATAGTTTTTAACCTGAGGAAGAGTAGCAATCGGAGGTGTTCTTGGATGGATTTCATGGAGAGAGAAACGGACAAAAGGAGGAGTACCGGAGAAATTTGTTTTGGGGTGAAGTATTTCGTGAATGGGGAAACTATCGCGCCAAATTTTCACTAAGCTGTAGCAAGGATCAGCTTGAACCGTTGGATTAATCAACATCTACGGTTATTTATTTGTTTAAACTGATAACGCGGATCGCTGACCTGGCATGTATTTATGTAATGCAACACTTTGAACTGGTGTTGCAAGGATCGGCAAGAACCGTTGGATTAATCAACATCTACGGTTATTTATTTGTTTAAACTGATAACGCGGATCGCTGACCTGGCATGTATTTATGTAATGCAACAGTTTGAACTGGTGTTGCAAGTCACAGCACAAGAATTTCAACCGCAACACTGTGTTCACATCTAATGCAACAACAAATGAATGTTGTTGCAGAAGATCAAAGAATGCATAGCTTTCGCCACACTTTTCATGCAACGCACACAAATTAGTGTCGAATATGCCCACTTTTGTAGTAGTGTTCTATTCTAACTTTCTTTCTTTTTCTCACCTTCTAACTTCTTTCTATTAATGATCAGGTATTTCCAATGCTCGAATGATCAACATCGTGGTCATGTTGATTTTCGGGGTCGGAAATTCGCCTGTTCGTTACAGTGGTGTTCGTTACAGTGGTATCAGAGCTGAAGGTTAAATGATTACTTTGGCTCTGGGGCGTGACTCGGTAGAGATGGGTTAGTAATATCCTAGATTGAGTTGATTGTACATATACGAGAGAGCGTATTTTTAGATTTATTAAAAACGATTTTATATTGTGGAGATTTATTGGTTGAGTGGCTTGTGAATTCTGGTAGGCAGTGGGGCACCACATGTCGATAGGGGTTTCTAAACACTCGAATACGATGAACTGACACAGTATGCTTTGAAAGAGGATAAATGAAATAATTTTACCCAAATTATATTTTGATATTAAAAAATTATATATATTGGAATTATTATATATATTGAATGCGTTGGTTGTTAGTATAATCGAATAAGATTATAATTGAGATGGTTATAAATAACCAACTAAAATTCGTATAAGAGTGATTTATAAATTCAAATGAATTAAAACCCGGTTTTAAACCAAAATTGAGATTAAAACTCTGGAAAATTTGGAAAAGTATTTCTAGATGGTTTTTGGATTAAATATATGGAAATATTAAGATCCTGGGTGAATTTATAATTATTTTCCGAGTTTTGAAAAGAATATTTTGAAGTGATTTCTAAATAGAATTATTTAAAAATAAGTTTGAACTATTATAGTATTAAACTCACTTCGATCACTGTTAAATAATTATGGTGATGACTGCAGCATCATCAATGTTCATTTTCGAGTTTTAAGTGATTAATTACTACCAAAGATTTTATTTTTGAATTGTTTTGAGGAAATAAGTTGTCCAAAAATTCAAATGTTTTGAATTGTCATTATATATATAAATATATATGATTTCGAACTAATTTGAAATAAAACCCAGGAACTTGAATTATGAAATTTTAAATTTTAACTTTTGAAGTTAAATAAATTGAAATGACGAAAGTGAATAAATAAATTGTATTTAACTAAAACTAAGTTAAAAAATTGAACTAGATTAACGATAATTTGGAATGGAACTGAATTATTGAATAAGAATTTGAAATTGAGATTGGGACTGGAATTTGTAATAGAAATCCGACTTGGGTATAAGTGAATGATTGGAATTGAAGATAATTTGATTGAAGATCAATTGGGAATATATGGATATTTGCTAAAGTGATAGCAAATGGAAGAGATGATGTTGAATGCCCGACAAAAAGGTATGAGTTTATATTTTAATTGGATATGAGATTTATGACCCTATTTGGCAAGTTGTTTGGCTGTTTGATTTTCTTTTGAATTGGAAAAGGCCTAGAGAGCCGAGTTGTTGTACTGATTGAGCCGTGCAAAGGACATGCCGACGACATTTTTCGAAAATTTAGGTGTTAGAAATTTTCAGGATTTTTGAATATTTCCGTAAGGAATAAATTAATATTTTAATTGAAATTAATTGGTTCAGTTGAAACTGAAGTTAAGAAGTAAAACAAATAATTTTTATTCTGTTTAATAGGGAGTGTAGCATCTTTACTACTTAGCAATTTCGAGGACGAAATTATTTTAAGGGGGAAGGAATGTAACGTCCCGGATTTTTAGCGATTTAATAATTAATTTATTTAATTATTTTAATATAATGGTTTGGTAATTTAATTGGTTTGAATTCAAATATTTTGAATATTTAATTAATATAAATATCGGAATTCCGAATGATCGGAAATAGTTATATTGGCAATATTGTGTGAATTTGATAATTTAATAGATTTAATTCAATCTAGAATTGAATTATTATAATGAATATATCATTCTAACGATAGTTGGACGTATTAATTATAATGTAAATTATAATCGAGCTCGTAACGTCGCGGCAGTTCGTAATATTGAAATTTGAACTTCAACTGAGTGTACAGGATTTGTTATAAGTCGGATTTCTTCGAAATAAGAAACGTTCGAACCTGTTGAGCTATATTTTTATAATGGAAGAGAAAAATGGAGATTTTGCTTTATAGATTGTATGTTATGTCCAAATCAAATTGTCAAATAGTCGTTATGGAATCGTTTATAAACCATAACGGTTTATTTAATATAATTAAATATTGGTTTCGAATTTGGACAAGATCATTGAGACGTAGTTATAATTTAATTTTTAGAATTTTACTATAATTTTTAATTTGGAAAATAAGCAACTTTTTATTTAACGTATTTTACACCCTATATCAGTATTTTGGAATTTCGCAGGATAAGTTAACTTGTCTATATTATTGCACTTTTGGGATCGTGGCACATCGCTTGACACGATAGTATTTTTATTTTTGTCGATTGTGGTCCTTAAATAAAAAAATTCTGTATTATGGTACCTTATTGGCATAGTTGGTTAATATTAGACCCGCAGCCTTCAGAAGAGCCTAACGAACTGCTTTGTCCTTTTCTATGAAACCCTTCTCTAAATCGAACTACTGTACTACTTAAAGAATCCTATCTTCAAACTAATGGATTTGAAGTTTATAGATATCCAGAAGCAGTAGCTCTTAAGAGTACACATGCTACAATAACATAACATAAGCAATGTCGTATATGCCAGTAATTCACTCCCAAAATAGATAAGAAAAATTCTTGATATTCCCGCAATAAACAAGGTGATAACATGACTTTTTAGAATGTTAAATCCAAACAGATAAGCTCCAATGTTCCAATCAAGCACAATAACAACAATTGAGGTACACTACCCTATAGCCTACATAAAGCTACAAACCGCGAGCCTGCTGTTTTGAATATTAAAGCGTCCTTTTCCAGAGCAATGCGAAATGAAAACTTATATTACAAAGCCAGCTACCTAATACTAGACTAGAAGAAACGCAAACCCTATGTGGACTATGAGATAAAATAAACATGCACACTGACATTGTTTACACTGTGCGAAGCTAAGACAAACACAAGCATAGCAAGGAGAAAAATGACAGCCTACTAGCTGATGGAAAACAACTTGGTGACCTACTCCTGCTCGATTTGTTTCACGCAAACATCACGCCTGGAAATAAGAAAGGAAAAGAAATTAGTCAAAAGATTAGAGAAGTGCACAGTACTTAATGAAACAGGTACCATACTCGCAGACAAGAAAAGATAAATGTTGGACAAACTTTATTTACAAGCTATTAGGATACTTTGTACTGAAGAAAACCCAGGCCTAATCTATACTCTGCATACATATGTATGCATACCTCACTACGCATGTTCTTTCAAAATCCAACATTGTTTCAAGAAGTGAAAACTCAACGCATACATGTCTTCTCTTCAGAGCTTCATGCTTAAGTTTCAAAGAAGAATGGCTAACCTATACTGTATGAAGCAAGGCCTATGGAAGAAATCACTATACATTGAAATAACACCATTCTTATCTTCTTCTTTTCTTCCATATATAAATGAATGCAAGCCTCTTCAACCCAAGCCCTTGAGATGGCAAATAAAAATAACAATGGCCTCTTTCTTTCCTTTTCTTTTACTCAGCAAGTGCATTTTGTGTTTTGGCTATCATCTATAAAAGAAGTAGACACTTCTATTTCTTCTTCCTGGCATGTCCTTCCTTGCTATAAGAAACAAAATAAAATTTATTCTTCACTTCTCATATCCCGTCTCAGTGTGATGCCTGCAAAGAAGCTTCCATCGCATGGTTAATATCTACAGCGGCAGCTCGGGTTCTTTCGAAAGTTGGAACTTTGGTATGATCAGTTTTCTAGACTTTCCACTTCGATCATTTTGAAATTCCAGCCTCGGGTTGGTGGTTGATCTTACATGGAGAGTGAGGCGCCAATTTGGAGAATGGTGAGCGTTGTCGGCAAGTCGTGTTCATGTTGAGATGTTGGATGGCGACGGAGGGGAAGAAGAGGATGTACGCATGTCGGGTGTGGGGAGAGAAGCGGATACGTGGTGGTTGTTTTGGAGTTGGAGAAGATATGGGGAGAACGTGGCCTGAAAAAGCTTAGAAATAGCTTTCGATTTTACTAGAGTGGAATTTTTCGTTTGGGAAAGAAAGAAGGAAGCGAATCTGGGTATATTGGAGGGGAGGGAATTGGTAATATCGGGCACAGGCGTGGGCTTTTAATATGGATATATGGGTCGAGAATAAATAATGGAGAATCCCAGGTTTTTTGATAAGAAAAAAAAGTGTAGAAAAGAAAACTGTTCGAAAGTGGGATTCTTGCGGGTATTTTCCGGAGATGGGAAGATGGAGTATACAGGTGTAACACCCTGAATTTCAGTTAATATTAACATTCAAAAATTAAAGAATAACTAATCCCAGATGTGGGAATTAGGGGAAACGGGTTGCGACATTGCGTTCGTCTCGGAAAAATACGCGAAATAGAGTCCGAGTTTGCGTGATTTGGGGTCCGTATGACCAAGTTATGGCCCAACGAAGTTTTCAGAAAATTCTAAGTTCAAAACAGATTTAAATTTCAGATCCAAAATTAGAAATTCAACACACAGGGGAAGGCGGGAAAATTCCCGCGCAGGCCAGGTCGACAGGGGTGTTGACTGCCCAGTCGACACCACCCCAACCCATGTCGACTGCCCAGTCGACACGGGTGTCGACCTGGGTACTCGACCAGGTTGGCCTGGGTGCAGCCTGAAGGAGTTTGGGCTGTGTTTGGGGGCTTGTGACGAGATCTGACGGCTCTAACCTAAATTAGGGTTAATCTAAGGGCCTAAACTACATCCTAAATCTATAAATACACCCTAAGACTACCCTAATCCATACTAAAAATAGATACAACGTCGTCATGCCGTCAAAATGCAAGTAGAAGGAGCCTCCATCAAATTTTAGAAGAAGATAGCTTCTCAAATCAACTTCTAATCAACTATAGCTACTTAATCTTCTTCATAGGAGTGCTAATCAACAAGTTGTGAGTTTCTATGCCTTTAGCAAGTAATTGCTAAACTAATTATGATAGGATGTAATGAGGTTATGGTTATGAATGTGGATCAATGCAAGTTATGTTATCATATGCTATGTGCTCATGATGTTAGTTATGCAAGTTTTATGCTATATGTCCATGATGCTAGTTATGCAAGTTTTATGCTATATGTTCATGATGCTAGTTATGCAAATCACTATGATAAACATTGATCCATTATGACACCATGTTATGCAAGTTTGGTGTTTGATTATATGCAAGTTCATATATGACATGTTATGCAAGTTTGGTGTTTGATTATATGCAAGTTCATATATGACATGTTATGCAAGTTTGGTGTTTGATTATATGCAAGTTCATATATGACATGTTATGCAAGTTTGGTGTTTGATTATATGCAAGTTCATATATGACATGTTATGCAAGTTTGGTGTTTGATTATATGCAAGTAACATATGCAAGTTTACACCTTTGTATGATATGCATACATATGCAAGTTTACCCCTTTGTATGTCATGCATATATATGCATGTTTACCCCTTTTTATGATATGAGTAACATATGCAAGTTCATCCCTTTTTAGACCTATGACATGTATGCAAGTTTATCCCTTTATGATAGGTCTATGACATGAACATCTATGCAAGTTACCCTCTTTATGACATATGTGATTCATGCAAGTTTGGGTTGGTTATTTATGCTAGTTGGGTTTGATGCTATGGTCATATATGCAAGTTGACACCTTTAAAACCCATGTTGAGGCTAATGTTATGCTAAGTTGAACCCATTGTATTTGTGATGAATCTTCCCTTTTAAGTATGTCATGTTAGCGTATTACGTGGGGAACGATGGGGTTAATATTCATGTTAACAAAATTGTGGTGAAATTGGTATGATGTTGCATACCATAAGTGGATGGACATAATTGAGTCAATTATGTACATCATTAAATTGGAATTAATTAGGGAAAATTAATTCAAAATATGGGGGTGATTAATTAGGTGTAATTAATCGACTAAGACACGAGGTTGGACCCTTTTGTAGCGTAAGACTGCCCGGACCCGACCGGCAAATCCAGCGGCTACAAATGATTGGCCCAATGTGAGAGGTCTTAGGCATAAACTAAATACGTGACAAGTGTAAAGACACGAGGTTAGACTCTGTTATGGCGTAAGGCTGCCCGGACCCGACCGGAAAATCCAGCTACCATAAAAGACAGTCTAATGTGAGAGGTCTTTACAAAGGTTACAGTCTTAATCAATTAAGAAACATTTAACCAGATAAGCATGTAGTGGGGCATGAGGGGTTAAGTGGGTGCCTTGGGTGGCATGTGGAAATCTAGTGGGTTGCCTTGGGTGGCAATAGAAAATACGATTAGAATACTTAACCAAGTGGAAACATGTAATTAAACATGATTAAAGGGTTAAGTGGGATGCACTAGAAAAGGGACAAGCTTAGGTGGGTAGCTTGTGGGGGGCCATTTCAACCAGTAACCCATATGTATATTTGTGGGCTCGACCCATGTCGAGGACGGGACACGCGTACTGGGCTTGACTATAAGAGGCCAAAACGGGTTAGCGGTGGCAACGCAAGTCCAACGGGTTTCATATGCGTGTATGGACCCGGGCTGGTAGGTAAGACGTTGTTGCATCGTGTAGGTATAAGCCGTGCACCGTTGATAGTATCGGGTTGCCACTTTGGGGAGTGATACACCCCACTGTGGGGCCAGCGCGGGTATCTACGTTAGGGAGCCGATCGCTTGGGGAGTAGTGGGTACACCTAGTGGAGATAGGGGCAAACGACACCTATGTGGTCAGCTAGGGGTACACGAAACTACTAGTTAAATTTTCTAAGTCCTTGGGTGGGATCAACCTTTAAGTTAGGAATGACTGGTGTGGTGCAGTGTAGTAATTATCCTTGGGTGGGTAGATGCGTCTTTACCGTTATCTTCGTTCTTCCTATGTCTAGTTGGCTGCTTAGTGTAGTCATTTATCCCCAGTCGTTACCGTACCAAGTTTATATCATACCCTAATTACTTTAATGATTGTATTGTTAAAGTTATAGGACTCGCTCAGACTTATGTCTGACCCCGTTGTTTTTATCTTTTTCCCAACCCTCAGGTTCTCAGAGTGGGCCTAGCACTAGTGGGCTTTGATCAGATTCCTTTATCTATCTTTTGGAGCTTGGACCATTGATGTAAAGCTCAGCTTATCTTTTCTATTATGGCTATTAGTTATGTAGTGGGATTATGTACCTATGTTTTTATCAGGATGGATATTTAGTACTTGACTCTTGTTTTATGGTTCTGTTATTGTAACCAAACATGTTTACCTTCTGCTGCAATGAAATGATGTTTTAGTTAACAAGTATTATTTATATCTGTCTTGTTGTAATTTTTCTGTTCTATATTCACTTAAAATACTCCACCGAAGTTAAGGCATTCCCTTAGTGAGTGACCTAAGCGGGTGTGGGGTGTTACACGTGGTATCAGAGCCAGGTTACCAGAACAGATAATTTTTTTAGAAAAACTATTTTTCTAAAAACATTTTTGGAAGAAGTATTTTCAAAAACATGTCTTTTAAGAGAAAAGTTTTTGAAAGAAAAGCATAATCCCCGATAGCCATATCTTTATCTTTCGAATTCTCCGTTTTGAATCTTTCCTTTTTCGTTTCAGCATGGCTGAAGATCTTAACTTTCCGGAGGGTGTAGCGATACCAGTATGGTATAGGAGGTTGATGGAGGCTAGGGCCGCCGCTACGGGTCCAGCAGATGTTCCTCCACCACCAGTTGCACCCGATCTTCCTCCCCCTCCTCCTCCTCGAGCGAATACTTTTGCTAAGACTTGCAAGGAATTTAAGGCTATGGGAGGGAAACCTTTTCAAGGATCAGAAACTTTTGTGGAAGCTAGGGATTGGCTTAAGGAAACGGAAGAGTTGATAGACATCTTTGAGATGGAAGAAGGAAAGAAAGTCAAGTTAGCTTCTTGGTTAATGAAGGGAGAGGCCTCGTTCTGGTGGGAGGTCACTAATGGAGAGCGCCTTGTTGACTCTTGGGCGGATTTCAGATAAAGGTTTGTGGCAAAGTTTCTCTCAAGGGCGGAAGAAAATCTGTATATGGAAAGGTTCTTGACACTAAAGCAAGGAAACCTATCAGTGAAGGAATATGTCAACAAGTTTAATCAGTTGGCAAGGTTTGGCATAGACATGGTGAATACACCGGAAAAGAAGGCTTTGAGGTTCGTTAAAGGCTTGAATGAACCGATGCATGGATTGGCTATGACTCACATCCCTATGGGGGCCACCTTTGAGAAGCTAGTAGACATGGCACTTATGCATGAGGAAGAGAAGGGTCCCAATGCTAATAAGGCACCCGAGAAGAAAGAAGATCAGAAGAGACCTCAACAGCAACAACAAAATAAGGGTGGGAAAGGCAACGGTGGCAAGGGAAAGAAGAAGTGCTTCAATTGCGGGACACCAGGCCACCTAAGCAAAGATTGTCGGAAGAAGAAGAAGACTGGTTGCTTCCACTGTGGCGAAGCAGGGCATCTAGTGAAGGACTGCCCTAAGAAGGGGCAGAGGACGGGATCTACCTCAGGAGGACAGGTGCAAGCTCTTATGGCACCAGGTCAGGCAAGGGGGCAAGTTCAGGCTCTTGCGGTTCCACCGATTCAAGAAAGAGGTAGAACTATTTCCGTTGAAAGTCTGGTTTTTCTGTTTGATCATCCTGTCCGTACTTTATTCTACTCTGGCGCATCGCATTCGTTTATCTCATCATCATTAGTTGAGTCACTGCACTTAGACACCAGTCTAGTAGATGATCCCTTGGTTGTTTCAAACCCAATTGGGGGCTCCACTTATTTGTCCATGATATGTTTGGGTTTGAAGATTTCTATACTTAGCGTTGAGTTTAGATGCGATGCTTTTGTTTTGGGCTTCACGGGCTATGGGTTGATTTTGGGCATGGACTGGTTATCCAGTAATGGTGTCATTCTTGATTGTGAAAGGAGAGTGGTTAGGCTCATGACCCGCTTGGGTAACACTCTCGAGATCTCTTGTAATCCCATGAATTCTGTTATGCTAAGTTATCTTGAATCGCTTGACGCTTCGGTCGAGAGTTTGCGATCTGTTAGAGTGGTCAGGGAATACTCGGATGTGTTTGAGGAGGTGAAGGGTTTACCTCCGAAGCGGGAGATCGACTTCCGAATATATCTGGTGGACAATGCTAAGCCAGTATCTTTGCCAGTGCGCCACATGGCTCCTCGTGAGAGGAGGGAACTCCATAAGCAAGTAGGGGAGTTGCTTGAGAAGGGGTTCATAAGACGAAGTATATCGGAGTGGGGTGCTCCAGTGGTTTTTTCCACGAAGGCGGATGGGCCCCTCAGACTTTGTGTAGACTATAGAGAACTCAACAAGCTTACAAAGAAGAATAGACACCCATTGCCGAGGATTGATGATCTCTTTGATCAGTTGGTTGGCGCCTCAGTGTTTTCGCAGTTGGACTTAGCCACGGGGTTTCATCAGTTGAGAGTGGCTGAGGATAGCATAGACAAGACTGCCTTTAGGACTCCGGATGGTTTTTATGAGTGGCTGGTGATGCCATTTGGTTTGATGAACGCCCCCGCATACTTTGTTGATTTGATGAGTAGGGTGTTCAGGGAGTACCTTAATAAGTTCGTAGTGGTCTTTGTGGATGACATCTTGGTCTTTTCTAAGAGTGAAGAAGAGCATGCCCTACATCTTAGGGAAGTGTTGGAGACTCTTCGAGCGCATAGCCTTAAGGCTAAATTCTCTAAATGTCACTTTTGGAGGAAGGAAGTGCAGTTCTTAGGGCACGTGGTCTCTAAGGAAGGGATAGCTGTGGATCCCGCGAAGGTAGTGTCCATCCAAGATTGGAAGGTTCCGAAGAATGATACCGAGGTGAGGAGTTTCTTGGGGTTGGCTGGCTACTATAGGAAGTTTATCAAGGACTTCGCGAAGATATCAGCCCCATTAACTCGCTTGACAAAGAAGAATCTAGTCTTCACATGGGACGTAGATTGTGATGATGCGTTCCAACGATTAAAGAGAGCTTTAACCACAGCTCCAGTCTTAGTGTTGCCAGATGGGAGTAAGCCATTTGTTGTCTATACCGATGCTTGTGGGACAGGACTAGGCGCAGGCTTAATGCAAGAGGGAAGGGTGATAGCCTATGGGGGAAGGCAGTTGAGAGCGCATGAGAAAAATTACCCTACACATGATCTAGAGTTGGCCGCTATTGTTTTTGCGCTTAAGACTTGGCGCCATTATCTTCTTGGCGAGAGGTTCGAATTGTTCACTGACCACAAATCATTGAAGTACTTGTTTTCTCAGAAGGATTTGAACTTAAGACAGCAAAGGTGGATGGAGTTCTTAGCATCCTATGATTTTGAGATAGCGTATACCCCTGGCAAGGGTAACGTGGTGGCAGACGCCTTAAGCAGAAAAAGGTTGTCTTTGAGTCCATTGTTCGTTGAACGACGAAGCTTGGAATTTATCTCGATGTTTGACTTCAGACCTTCCGTTGACTTTATATCCGGTTTGCTAGCATCCTTAGAGGTCAGACCTACTCTTTTGGGACGAATTGGTGAGGCACAGCGGGACGACCCACAGTTGGTTGAGTTAGTAGAGAAGCTCATAAGGGGGGAGTCGTCCAGCCATTTGAGTAGGTACACCCTAGATGATAAGGGGTGGTTGCGTAGAGACGGTAGACTTTGTGTACCGCAAGATGAGGGTTTGAAGAAGGCTATTCTTGATGATGCAAATCGTTCGAAGATGACCATTCATCCCGGTGGGGACAAGATGTACCAAGACATGAAGCGAGTTTTCTTTTGGGCCGGTATGAAGAAAGATGTGGCCGAGTATGTCGCTAGATGCTTGGTGTGCCTACAAGTGAAAGCGGAGCAAAAGAAACCCGGTGGGTTGCTTCACCCGTTGGAGGTTCCGCAATGGAAGTGGGATAGCGTCTCGATGGATTTTATTGATGGGTTACCGAGATCGAGGAAGGGTAATACGGGAATTTGGGTTGTGGTAGACAGACTTACTAAGAGCGCCCATTTTATACCCGTGAAGAGTAAGAGGACTGCTCCATGGCTAGCTTCAGTTTACCGTCGAGAGATAGTTCGGTTGCATGGTGTACCTTCTAGCATAGTGAGTGATCGAGATCCCATCTTCACTAGCGAGTTTTGGAAGAGTTTGCAAGAGGCGGTAGGGACTCAGTTGTGTTTGAGCACCGCATACCATCCTCAGACGGACGACCAGACCGAGAGGGTGAACCGTATTCTAGAAGACCTTTTGAGTCTATGTATCTTAGATTTTGGAGGTACATGGGAAGAGCATCTTCCATTGGTGGAGTTCGCGTATAATAACAGCTTTCAGTCTAGTATTGGTATGGCTCCATTCGAAGCTCTTTATGGAAGGCCTTGTAGGTCACCTACATGTTGGTGGGAATCTACGGATAAGATCTTGCTTGGGCCCGATATGGTTAGAGAGACTTCGGAAAAGATTGATTTGATTCGAAGAAGGATGAAAGCGGCGCAAGACAGACAGAAATCTTATGCGGATAAGAGGAGAACAGATCTTGAGTTTGATGTTGGGGACATGGTCTTTGTCAAAGTATCTCCATTACGGAATGTTGTTCGCTTTGGGTCCGTTGGAAAGTTAGCACCAAGGTTTGTAGGACCGTTTCCTATTAAGGAAAGGATTGGACAGATGGCATATAGAGTGGATTTGCCCGAGGGACTTAGTGGTGTACATGACGTATTCCATGTGTCACATTTGAGGAAGTGCCTACATGAGACCGCGGAGGTGGTAGAGCCGAGCTTGCTTAGAGAAGTGGAGGTAGAGCGTGATGCGACGATTCGACGAGCTCCTACTCGCATCCTTGGGTCAGAGACTAGGAAGTTGAGAAACAGAGAGGTTCAACTAGTCAAAGTGGAATGGGGAGATGATGAGAGCAACGCTACTTGGGAGACAGAAGCGAAGATGCGTTCACTGTACCCATTCCTTTTTGAGGGTATGTCTCTTAATTTCTCCTTTATCGTTTGTCTAGTTCTTATCTTATCTTTAGTATGTCCTCTCATTAGTACCTTTGACCTTTAGATAGGGTGAACCTATGGTTGAAACATGTGTTTGAGACATGTTATGATTGATGGATGCGTGTGGATGCAAGTGTTTGCTAGTGGTTGCTCGTGGATGCATATACACACACTTTAGACACTAGATCGGCTCAGTCACTTCATATTGCATATAACTGTGTGTAGGTAGCTATATTAATGGATGTATAATGGTTGTGTTATCATATGGATGATGCATTTTGGTGTATGGTTGTGCACACATGTAGAAATAGTACGTGTCGATAGGGTTCTTTCGTATACATATTGGATGCATGGCACTATCATGGTTTGCATTAAGGAGGTCAACTGAATCAGTAGACCGCCTGATTTTGCATTAGACAGGGAACATATACACACACTTTTTGCATATGTTCATACATCATTAGAAACTTTAAGGATAATGGATGCCAGTGTTTGATGGTTTAGTAGATGGTTGTTTGGTAGGATACGTTCTTCTGGACTTAGAGATTTCGGGGACGAAATCCTTTAAGTAGGGGAGAATGTAACACCCTGAATTTCAGTTAATATTAACATTCACAAATTAAAGAATAACTAATCCCAGATGTGGGAATTAGGGGAAACGGGTTGCGCCATTGCGTTCGTCTCGGAAAAATACGCGAAATAGAGTCCGAGTTTGCGTGATTTGGGGTCCGTATGACCAAGTTATGGCCCAACGAAGTTTACAGAAAATTCTAAGTTCAAAACAGATTTAAATTTCAGATCCAAAATTCGAAATTCAACACACAGGGGAAGGCGGGGAAATTCCCGCGCAGGCCAGGTCGACAGGGGTGTCGACTGCCCAGTCGACACCACCCCAACCCATGTCGACTGCCCAGTCGACACGGGTGTCGACCTGGGTACTCGACCAGGTTGGCCTGGGTGCAGCCTGAAGGAGTTTGGGCTGTGTTTGGGGGCTTGTGACGAGATCTGACGGCTCTAACCTAAATTAGGGTTAATCTAAGGGCCTAAACTACATCCTAAATCTATAAATACACCCTAAGACTACCCTAATTCATACTAAAAATAGATACAACGTCGTCATGCCGTCAAAATGCAAGTAGAAGGAGCCTCCATCAAATTTTAGAAGAAGATAGCTTCTCAAATCAACTTCTGATCAACTCTAGCAACTTAATCTTCTTCATAGGAGTGCTAATCAACAAGTTGTGAGTTTCTATGCCTTTAGCAAGCAATTGCTAAACTAATTATGATAGGATGTAATGAGGTTATGGTTATGAATGTGGATCAATGCAAGTTATGTTATCATATGCTATGTGCTCATGATGTTAGTTATGCAAGTTTTATGCTATATGTCCATGATGCTAGTTATGCAAGTTTTATGCTATATGTTCATGATGCTAGTTATGCAAATCACTATGATAAACATTGATCCATTATGACACCATGTTATGCAAGTTTGGTGTTTGATTATATGCAAGTTCATATATGACATGTTATGCAAGTTTGGTGTTTGATTATATGCAAGTTCATATATGACATGTTATGCAAGTATGGTGTTTGATTATATGCAAGTTCATATATGACATGTTATGCAAGTTTGGTGTTTGATTATATGCAAGTTCATATATGACATGTTATGCAAGTTTGGTGTTTGATTATATGCAAGTAACATGAGCAAGTTTACACCTTTGTATGATATGCATACATATGCAAGTTTACCCCTTTGTATGTCATGCATATATATGCATGTTTACCCCTTTTTATGATATGAGTAACATATGCAAGTTCATCCCTTTTTAGACCTATGACATGTATGCAAGTTTATCCCTTTATGATAGGTCTAGGACATGAACATCTATGCAAGTTACCCTCTTTATGACATATGTGATTCATGCAAGTTTGGGTTGGTTATTTATGCTAGTTGGGTTTGATGCTATGGTCATATATGCAAGTTGACACCTTTAAACCCCATGTTGAGGCTAATGTTATGCTAAGTTGAACCCATTGTATTTGTGATGAATCTTTCCTTTTAAGTATGTCATGTTAGCGTATTACGTGGGGAACGATGGGGTTAATATTCATGTTAACAAAATTGTGGTGAAATTGGTATGATGTTGCATACCATAAGTGGATGGACATAATTGAGTCAATTATGTACATCATTAAATTGGAATTAATTAGGGAAAATTAATTCAAAATATGGGGGTGATTAATTAGGTGTAATTAATCGACTAAGACACGAGGTTGGACCCTTTTGTATCATAAGACTGCCCGGACCCGACCGGCAAATCCAGCGGCTACAAATGATTGGCCCAATGTGAGAGGTCTTAGGCATAAACTAAATACGTGACAAGTGTAAAGACACGAGGTTAGACTCTGTTATGGCGTAAGGCTTCCCGGACCCGACCGGCAAATCCAGCTGCCATAAAAGACAGTCTAATGTGAGAGGTCTTTACAAAGGTTACGGTCTTAATCAATTAGGAAACACTTAACCAGATAAGCATGTAGTGGGGCATGAGGGGTTAAGTGGGTGCCTTGGGTGGCATGTGGAAATCTAGTGGGTTGCCTTGGGTGGCAATAGAAAATACGATTAGAATACTTAACCAAGTGGAAACATGTAATTAAACATGATTAAAGGGTTAAGTGGGATGCACTAGAAAAGGGACAAGCTTAGGTGGGTAGCTTGTGGGGGCCCATTTCAACCAGTAACCCATATGTATCTTTGTGGGCTCGACCCATGTCGAGGACGGGACACGCGTACTGGGCTTGACTATAAGAGGCCAAAACGGGTTAGCGGTGGCAACGCAAGTCCAACGGGTTTCATATGCGTGTATGGACCCGGGCTGGTAGGTAAGACGTTGTTGCATCGTGTAGGTATAAGTCGTGCACCATTGATAGTATCGGGTTGCCACTTTGGGGAGTGATACACCCCACTGTGGGGCCAGCATGGGTATCTACGTTAGGGAGCCGATCGCTTGGGGAGTAGTGGGTACACCTAGTGGAGATAGGGGCAGACGGCACCTATGTGGTCAGCTAGGGGTACACGAAACTACTAGTTAAATTTTCTAAGTCCTTGGGTGGGATCAACCTTTAAGTTAGGAATGACTGGTGTGGTGCAGTGTAGTAATTATCCTTGGGTGGGTAGATGCGTCTTTACCGTTATCTTCGTTCTTCCTATGTCTAGTTGGCTGCTTAGTGTAGTCATTTATCCCCAGTCGTTACCGTACCAAGTTTATATCATACCCTAATTACTTTAATGATTGTATTGTTAAAGTTATAGGACTCGCTCAGACTTATGTCTGACCCCGTTGTTTTTATCTTTTTCCCAACCCTCAGGTTCTCAGAGTGGGCCTAGCACTAGTGGGCTTTGATCAGATTCCTTTATCTATCCATTGGAGCTTGGACCGTTGATGTAAAGCTCAACTTATCTTTTCTATTATGGCTATTAGTTATGTAGTGGGATTATGTACCTATGTTTTTATCAGGATGGATATTTAGTACTTGACTCTTGTTTTATGGTTCTGTTATTGTAACCAAACATGTTTACCTTCTGCTGCAATGAAATGATGTTTTAGTTAACAAGTATTATTTATATCTGTCTTGTTGTAATTTTTCTGTTCTATATTCACTTAAAATACTCCACCGAAGTTAAGGCATTCCCTTAGTGAGTGACCTAAGCGGGTGTGGGGTGTTACAACAGGTGAAAGCGGGTGTAGGTTTTGCATGGGCCGAGATATTTAAGGTAAAGCCCAATAGAATAATAAATTAAGTTTACTTTTAACTTGAATAGTGCACAACTTGTAATGTTAATATCGGGTACATACGTTATCAGAATTCCAAAATTTTGGATCCGTTAGGATCGTATGGACGTAGGCTACACAATGGAACTAGTCTGGAGAGATTTGGAGATCGTTTCAGTTTATGGTGGAATTAAACTTTATTTAATATTGATAAAAATGATTAAATGTTGTGTGTGATGGTTGTTTAGATGATTTGCTAATTAATTGGTTGAAATTTATAGATACCGTAATATATATAAATTGTTAGTTGAATATTGATTCTATTTATTATAATATTTTATATTGATATGAAATTAGTGTTATTTATGTGTTTAACATCTGTGGATGCAAGGAAACAGGTTGGAGGGATCCAACTGGATTCCTCAACATTTATATTTTTGTTTTTCATATATTGCATTATATGAAGTGACAAATAATCTATGGTTAATTATTGTGTTTGGGATGTTTGTATAACACTTATCTGAAGTAATTGGTATTTAAATACCGTAAAATATATTCACGTATATTGGGAAAAGAATTCGAGTTTTAAAAAAAGGAAAAAATCTATTTTTAAATAGAAATTGAATTTCAACTGGATTAGAATATAATAACTTGTTTTATTATATCAAAACAAGAAATTGGGTTTATAAACGATATTTAGAAATGAGATGAAATAATTATTATAAAATAAAATTAAAATGTATATTCAATAATGAATATTAGAAAGTGAAATGGAAATCGTTTTGAAAAGAAAACAATGAAATATATTTTGATGTTAGAAATGTGGATTGTAAATATAATCCGACGATGTCGAATGTTATTAAATAATTCATTTTAGAAATTTTATATATTATGTAAAATTCAGTAATTTTTAAAGATATTTGGGTGGAAACTAATAATTTATAATAAAACATGTAGTCGAGATTTAGTTATAAACTTGATATTTATTTAATAAGAAGTAGATATATAAACGGAGTTTATGAAATGAAATGGGAATATGAATTTATAAAATAACTAGGTAAATAGGAATTGACCTGAAATGGCACTTATAAATAAAAATAAAGATGTATTGAATATAATGAGTCTGGATTTCTGTAAAGGAATAATGGTCACGTTTTGAAGTAAATAATGGTAAAACAAAACGTTTTGCAAATTTGAATGATTATAAAGGAAATTAGAAACTGGCCGGAGATAAGTTAAGTTGAATGGCTTTCTGGGTATTGATCTGATGTTGGTTTCGTCCTTCGGGGTTGATACTTAGGGAGTTGTTCTCTTACTAGTTTACGGTTAGGGACTAATGGATGTGGAAGGTTAGTGATGCGTGAATAAGATATGGAAATGTTTCCAAGGTTAATAACGAATATTTTCAAAATATGAGAAATAAGGAGTGGTGAATATATGGAAACGTTTTCCCAGAAATCATGAAAATATTTGGAAAAATATTTATGGGAAGTTAGAAAATGAAATGATTATTAGTAAATCTATTTAAAGGGGGTTAGTGTTGATTGATGATTAACCGGTAAGATTTCCATTTGGAAATATGACTATTGTATGTATGGATGTTTTCCTTTGATAGTTAAATCACGGCTATCAAAGTTTTTGACCATTTCTGTTGTACTTACGGAGAGATCGGGATCAGATTTATTATTTGAAAACCACTCTATATAGGCATTAGCGTTGTGAATCAAATATTACAAAGATAATTGAAGACGGAGTTTATACAAGGGTTGTTCTAGCGATCCTAGGTAGAAATTTCCTAAGATGGATTTACAGAAGAGTGTCTTCGGTTTGTCCAGTCCTAGGACAACTTGTATGGTCGAATGTCTGGCAGAGTGTATCTAATAGATCGCGTAAGTTGATCTTTTCAAATGTTTCACGTTTGGTGGCGGAGGAATTCGTTTCTCTTAGCTTTATACCCGTGGTATTTTTGGAAAAATCAAGTTGTGATTTGGCGGGTATGACGATGTGGCATTCAAAGTGAATGGTGGCCAGATGTTCCGAAAGATACGTTATGACCTCAAGCCTCATCAACTGGGAAATGACAAAAATCGGGCAGGCAGCCTGGCTAAGTGGGTCGCACCCAATTAGGGTATAATGTCACCATCTAGAGAATATTCATATTTGTTACTTCTTTTCATTTCTGTATCTTGTGGGAACGGTTATGTTGCTAGCAACTGTAAGGTGACAATATACTCGGAACATTCAAGCGAAATGAATGGTCGGTCATGTGTGGGCCGAACTGCAACATGTTTTTGTTGAACTCCAGTGTATCCCCTCTAGAGTACACTGATCGGAAGGTGGTTCTGTACCTTGTCATAGTCAGAATCCAATCTCCAATAAGAGCCCGCGGTTTTTGATTGTATATTATGTATATGTGGAGCGTGAGATGCAAACGTTCAACTAGATTGCTATTTACTTGTATTTAGACACTATTATAATATCAGAATAATATTATTTTAAAAAAATGTTTTGGGTAATCATAAGGTAAAATCCATTCGTATTTATGTGTGGATCGGTCTTACGATTATCCTTTCTTTTGAATTTTTTTTTGAAAAGTTAAATCAAATGGTTGAAGTTTACTCATACCAGTCCCATGACTAACCTAAAGTTTATCGTGTTTTGTTTTTACCCTGAACTCTTGGGTGCCTAAATTTGTACGGACAGTCAAGTAGTTGGGATTTTATAGATACTTGAAGGAGCTTGGAGCAGGAGGCTTCAATACTAGATATATATAGAGAGAAAGAGAGTTCATTTCCACTGTGATATGTATGTGATGTACTCTGATGGTATATGTAAGTACAAACCCAGTTTTGTATTCCAAAATTTGTTATATATTATATTTTATTCGTTCCACTGTGAGGTTCCTGTTTTACTCTAATTCTATTTAGTTATGTTCTTCTTCTATTCTAAATTTCTCTCTTTCTATTTCTCACACTCTAACTTCTTTCTATTAATGATCGGGTATTTCTGATGCTTGAATGATCGACATCGTGGTTGTGTTGATTTCCAGGGTCGGAAATTCACCTATTCATTACATTAATAAACCGTAACATCGTAAGACATAAGAGTATGAAAAACTTCACATTACATTCATTGGTAATTATTTCATTCATACATTCCTTTTGTATAGCCCGTTTAGAGAAAGTATAAGTTATTACAAGATATATTCCGCGAGCAACATATGACGATGGCCCCTCGATTGACCAGAGTCTAAATATTTAAGCAATTATAACTTTGCCGATACATACAAAAGTCAAAACAAAATAGCGGAACATCAAAATAGATATAACCTTCTGATTGCTCCGGAAGCTTATTCTTAGGAGAACCTAAAAGACAATAACCCTCAGCTTACTCAAATGAGCACCCGTGAGTTAAAGGGGAAAGTAAAAATTTCAGGTCAATCAAATATGGGTACAAATAATAATCATTTCTACTCGACCCAAAGATAGCTAGCGGGACCATGCTGCAAAGCGGAATAGGTTCCCGCCTTGCTAGTATCAAGTTACCAATGGAACCCTTCCGGAACCAACCCTATGCTCTTGCACTTCAATGGTTAGTGCGTAAACCAGAATAACACAAGTGACAACAAGAATGTGTAATATGCAACATGCAATGGATTCCCCGTCCCCGTTATTGATGATTACTCATCTTAACTATTTCTAAGTGTTTAACCATCATTTATGTTAATTAATGATTACCCATTATTTTCATTCCTTATTTTGGTTCCCTTCCATGTGTCGCAAGGTAACCCCCCGCTAACATTCAAAACCGAATCACCGCCAAACTGCACGAAGCAATGCAATTTCTGTAGGTTGAATTGGTAACCATAATCCCTTTCTTACTGGTATCAGCACTGCGCAACTCAAGGTAACCTTTGCTAGGCAACAAAACCCTTCCGATCCCCCTTCCATGCTTCGTAGGGTAACCCCTCATTAACAGTGAAATCGGAAGCTTATTTCACATAAATGGTAACTCCACTTTATTATACCTATTGGTACCCCCAATGTTCATACAAATGCATATCTTGTGTCCATGGTTATGTACCAAATAACTTATGCAACTCTCAGTGGCGTCCTACCATGTTTAACAATCAGTTGTCTTCGAAAGGTAACACCTTCCGGCTATTTCCAAAAGGTAATCCCTCCTGGTTTCATAAGAAAACGGTCATTTACTCCAAAGGTAACCCCTCCGGCATCGCACATTTTTTCTCGAAAGGTACTCTTTTTGGATCCATGCAATCAATCAAGACATGTCTTCAATCATCTCCAAAAAGTAACCACTTCCGGCTTTATAATAGTTAGGCGTCCTTTCCTGTTCCCTCGAAAGGTGTAAAGTTCCTTATTCAAAACAACCTTTTCTTATAAAAGACACTCCCTCGTCCTTGCCGAAAGAATGAAGGCGAAAGCCTCTGGTGGAGTACTTACTTTCGAAACATATAAGTGACAAAGCTAAGACCCATCCGGAAGGTAAGATGTAGAGGCCTGAATACTTCATATACCATACTTGTGATATTATAAGTATCCAGCGCTATCGAAAGTTTTCTTTCGAAAGCATTAAAACGTTATTTACGATAAGGAAATGACAGTGACAATAAGTATGGGTAAAGTTGACTTATTTCCATTTAAAGTAACAATTTATGCCCACTACACCATATTTATTGAATTTTTATTGGCTTATAAAATGAAATACTACCGTATACGGTCTTTTTACAATACTAGCCATGTATAAAATATTTATACAGATATATTAAGCATTTAATTAATACGAAAGCTTTTCTTAAGCAATTAGAAAATTCATAAGTAATTCATGCATGCATGAAAAATTATGAAATTCGAAACTCATCTCCAAAATCATGTAACAAACACCATACAGAAATTTCATAGCATTCGGAGATCTATAAGTTTTACCCTTAAACCTATCCAACTTCATGTGTAATTAACCATATGAATGTGTTAAACAAATCTATTGGTTAACCGCTTATTAGCATCTGTTTTATCATGAAAACGCATTATGAATTCATGCAACACTTTCGGATATAACCTAATAACCGAAACACAAAGGCAAGAGCATTTTTCACCTTGATTAAGAGAGGTTATGAGATTTTTTGATGTTGTTTCCAAGCTAAAAATCTTAGCTTTAATTCTTCTTCTTCTTTTCAGGCTTTAATGGCTGACCACCTTATATTCTTTTAGATTTTAGAAAATGAATGAAAAGTGAAACAAAATGGTAGGATATGTGATATATAAAGGTCAAAATTTTACCACTTTGCCCCTCTCATATACCCTTCCTAGGCATTCTTTAGTTATTTTGTTTCTAAGACCAACTTACTAGTTAACTTATTAAGAACAAATCTTATTTTTCATATATCCTCCATTATTCCCATTTAATTTAACCAATTAAATCCATGAATAATGTTAAATAATTTAGGGATATTACAGTAATGTCGTTTTTCTCTTACTCTGCATTTTCTCCACACTTTCTTTTATGTGTCATCAGCTCATTCTCGACGATGTGGGTTGTGCGAGCCAAAGGGCAAAAACCATCTATATTAAGTCTTTCTGTTTTTTCAGTCATGTTGGTGGTTCGACCGACGAAGGCGACCGTGGATGAGTTTGTACTGATGATATGAACAACTTTTACATTAGGATTTTTGGCTATAAGCAGTCGGATTAAGAGGAGTAATGCAGACCATTGAATGTAGAATTCTCATGGCGGCTAGGGCGGAACAACGTGCTTCTTCGACCCTCGAAAATCGACATTAATACATCCACATAATTCACGTGCCGTAAAATCAAGTGCCGGAGAAGCGAATTATTTGTGGTAAGAAAGAAAATAGGTAGAAAATATAAAGAACAAAATCTTGCATAGCGGAAAAATGTATATATATTTCATTATAAAAATGTTACGTCGAATCTTTAATCTTTTACTTATCAGATTGAAGTTATATCAGCCCAGACAATTATAGAACATGTTCTTACAAGTGCTGAAGAAAATTTAGTAAAGGTGACTATCTTAATATTCTTCAGTTCCTAGCTCTACCCAATCGATCCATACAATACCTGAGCTACTAGGCTGTCTGGAAAAAAGTGACATCCAGAGTTTAAAGGAAAGAAAGTAAACTCCAGGTCAGTCATGGGACTGGTGTGAGAAACTTAAACTCTCCTTTTGAAAATAAAGTATCTCATAAGACCACGACCACACTTAACATGGCACAGGTTTTTACCTTATGGTAACCAAATCTTTACTATGCCAAATTGTCTGATATTATTTTTAATGATATGCAGGACAAAATCTATTAAAGTAAATTATAGAAATAGTGAAATTGCTATATTGATTAAATTCCACACCCCAAATTTTATTTGAGGCTATAAAATAGAATTCGCAAGCTCTTTGAGAGAATGGATTTTCATACAATGGCAAGGTAAGGGACTACCTTCCGTACAATGCATTTCTAGAGGAATGCACCCAAAGCTTAATCCTCCGCTTTAGGTAAAAGCGACCCAGCTACGAAGACTCGAAGGTGGTGCACTATTCCGAAAACGATATCACTGCGGCGGTAGCCATCCTATTCGAGATGTCTTTTAGAATACAACATATGCTTAACATATAATGAGTAATTTATAAAAGTGATGATCATATCCTAATGGGCGCGACCCACATAGCCTTCACGCAGACCCTTTTTATACCATTACCAGGTGATTAGGCTAAAAGCCAATGATTACCTTATACCAAGCACACTCTTCACTTTGAATGCCACGATGCCCAGTTCGTTACACACAAATGATTTCCACTAATGTACAACATCTAAGATTGTGTCTCAGAGAATGGTGTATATAGTGCAGGAGAGTTACTTCACACACTACCAAACATATGCACATTCGTGGAGATCAATATACACATATCAAAAGTGCAATGTCAGACATTCATCCATACAAGTAATTTTGGGTATGAATAAATCAAAGGCACAATTTTTCATTGAATCATGTGATCTTACTCAAATTACCCCTTGCATCGAAGATTTGAATGCAGAATCGTTGTCGATTAGTAATGTGGGAAAATTCCCCTGAGGGTCAGTGACAGCAACCCTTCATTTAATATTCATCATTCTTGTTCATTCATCATTGCTCATCCATCATTCTTGCCTTCGAAACGTCAATTGATTTGAAGTGGCTTTAAGATAGGAATCCCCTAAATCTGATCCCGGTCTCTTTAGATCAACCATCGTAAAATTATTGTTTAAGCAGTATTGGTGTTTTGGGTGTTCTTGTTTCTTAATTCATTCCTTTATGAAACATCTTTTAAGGATGAATATCTTTCAAACACTCTTCTAGTGTATACATGGAATCATTAAACCTTATTTATTAAGTCATTTGGACGGTAAGTCTGTTTTAGTATAATATATCCGAATAAATTGTACTTATTTTACTTGATATCAATTTCTGTGTTCAATCCCGACTATTCTTCGAATAAGATGTAAGCACCTTTTAAATTCTTATGGATAGTAAGGATTTCCTCCTCGGAATTCGATACTGAATACAACAAGGTCATCTATAAGAAATCGATTCTTTTATCTTGAGAAAATTGATCATTTATACTTAACTTGTTTCCGACATTTCAACCTTATATATCCACGTCCAAGAAAGGGAAAAGTGAGTCAGGGTACTGGTTGCTCCTAAACATCTCGTTAGTTAAACACCCACATCCGGATCTTAGAATTAGAAAATTCGGGTTTACTCATCGGCTTATTAAAGCCAAGGTTAACTCATTGCTTATTATAGCTTTTGATTTAATTAAATCATTAAGATTCCTTTAAAATAAGTTATAAAACTTTCTTTAAAATATGTGTTTAATCATTTGAAAACATTCATGAGAGGTTTTGATGAGATTCATAGAGTTTAAATTCAAATTTCAATGTTAGTGGAAAATTGTTGCAAAAAAGTGGCATCTTAGCTTAATTCATTAAAAAGGCTGTTCTATCATTGCAAAATTCATATATTCAACTTAAATTACTTTTAAAACATTTTAAATGATTTATAATATTTATTCATATTTTTAAGAGATTAAAAATCTCAATTTTGAACAATTTCATTTACATGATTTTGAACTATAAAACTGCGATGTTTTCAAATCTTGTTTTAGTCATATTTCAAAATCTACCTAGCGGAATCTTTTTTTTTTGGGATTCGTTGGGAATCTATGGTTGTAAGGATTCAGAAAATTCTTCTTTCCAAGAATTTGGATCCATATTTTTCAATATACAAAAAATTCACTTTTTAAAGAGTGAAATCGCGAGTTGCCATTTCACGACACTCTAAAATTTCTTGAAATTTCATATTCTTTCCAAACTTTATATGTTCACATAGAAGAGTTTAATTCATTTTTAAAACATTTCAAATCATTTTGAAGAGGTTTAATAATCCATTTTCCACCATTTCATTCAATAAAAGGAAAGTGATTTCTTTTATGTTAATCGACGTGTATTTAACGTGACTTGCTAAACATCTATACAATCATATAAGCTAACAAACATGGCAAACATTCATCATAGCATGCTTAAGAAACATTTGACATAGGCATAACAATCACTTACATTCCATTTACATATGACAATTACGATAATTTATAAGTTTAGTTTCTCACCTCCATTAATTACTAGAATTCCTAAAATTGACTATAGCTCTATTACGATCGCACCGAGGCCACTTGAACTAGCTTCTTCTCCCATTGATGGGCTCGACCTCCCACTTACTTCTTCCGTGCTCACGTCCTAGGGTGGATGATGGTGTAGCCGTGGGTTGTGGGGATGACAAAAATAGGTTTGCACTTGATTTTGAAGTGGATCGATAAGGTATATGTATATATTTTACTTCATTTTGTCATAACTTTGCTAACTTTTTCTAAAGTTTAGAAGCCATTTATGAAGATCAATTTAGAGCTTGAAAAAACAGGGAGGAGAAGAATTAAGGTGTAAAGAAATAAGAGGGAGAGGTGGGTATTTATAGGAAAACCTAGAATAAAATATAATAAATCAAGCTACAACATGCCACATCACTTCCATGCCTCTTTATCCTCTCCTCCACACGTCAGTCTCCCTCCTCCATGTCTTTCCATGTCATTTTGTTCTCTTTGTCATACTCTTTTGTCCATTAGATTTGAAATATTGACTTAGAGGTGAAGTATGCTATATAAAAAGCTTATATAGGAATATATACATGCAAAATGTCTTAGAATTCTTTTATTCACTTTGATTTGATTAATGGTGACGTATATATGTGTGTAAGAGTGACATGATGTATGTTAATTTATTAAAAGTAAACCCTTTTTGTTTTCTTATGCTTACTTATCTCTTATTTTATTTAATCCCTTCATTAACCTTATATATTTATGTTATTATATGTATATACACATTTATATGTATACATATGTGTCTCACCAAAGAGTTTACAACATTGCATGATTTGCATTCGTCAAATCGTTGAGAATTTGAAACCCGTTTATCGGTCATATTTTTAGTTTTCACTTGAACTATTTATTCGAGTAAACGAAATTCAAAAATAACTTTCTTATTATATTTAAATAATAAAAACATAATTATCTAGTCATTACAAACCATAAATAAATAACATCTATCCATTATTTACAAAATTCGGGATTTTACCGATAAAGTGAAATCAACTTTTCTTATATTTTCAGGCTAAGTATATTTCTTTATATAACTTATTTCTAATTTATTTGTTATTATTGTAAACTTATCAAAAAATATTTCTTATCATTTAAACCCTTGTTTGAATAATTATAATAATTATTAAATTGTTAAATTCTACATTTAAATTGATAAATCAATTATTGGATAAAATACCCTTATTGATGATATCATCAATATATTTAATTTCAAAAAAAAAAATATAACATTTTATTTTATATTCTCCTTCAATTATGAAAATAAGTGAATGTATCCAGAATCGCTCACGATCCTTATGGTTAGAAATCAGTTTTATTGATAAAATGATTTCGGTCATTTTATAACTATTTTCTAGGGAAATATTTCTATACTAATTCCCAAAATGAGTTCATTATCACTGTTCCTTTCCTTAAACTTCATTATTATAGTTGGAATTAATCCAAATTTAGATATTTAAAATAATTTAAATATCCCTAATTAAGACGATCAAACTTCAGATTGTTTCATAGAGTTAGAGTTTGAGAATAAAATAATATTATTTTTGATGTACATGCCTATATTTATAGCGAATGGTCCAAATGTGCCAAATTGACACGGACTGCAGTTGACACGTGCTGACATACGCTGGATATAAAAAAGGCCTTATGAACCCAATCGAATATGTCTTAAGGCCTGATCTCATCGTTTGTGCCACCTAACTCTTTTTCCAAACATTTAATTTTCATTATTGAAATCGACACACATTTAGATCTCACACGATCAAACGGTACATCCAATCGCTACAAAAATCTTCTATGTGCCTCACCTCACTACTACAATTCCAATATTGTAAATTTCATCATAATCCGATATTATGTCATAGAACGAGAATTTTCGCTTATCGAGACCATTTTGCCCTCGAAACGTCCGATCTCGAAATATGGCAATTCTTCTACTTTTCATTCACATAATGAACCATCTGAACTCAACAGAAGTAGTCTCACACCCTAGTTCAATCATATGTAAAAAGTCATCTTTAGAGACGACCATCAATTAATTAACGATTAATATTTAAATAAATAAATATTCAACCGTTAAACTATTCGTTATATTAAGCTTTTCAAATTACAAGATATTATAGGTATAATGTAAAGGTTTGAACATCATATTTGTTTCACATTTCGACTTAAATCTTTATGAAAACCAACAAAATAATCTGATCTAAATCATTCAAGACAAACTAAGTAGAAGGTTAAATGTTACTCACCTTATAAAAGCTTGCTTAGGTATCTTCCTTAACCTGTATTTACCTTGTCTTCTCTTTGCATTTGTGTACTATGCCACCATCATTATTGTATCTTTCGAGCTTTTATTTATATTTAGTTGAATGGAAGGATGAATGAAAGAGAGCCATGTTTATTTTCATGCAATTATCTATGCATTTGCTCACATACTTCACTTTATTAATTAATTTCCATTTTCCCCTTCTTTACTTGACTCTTTTTGTCCCATTAATCAATCAACTAAATTATCAATAACTTATAGATAGTTACGAAAAGATTTCGCTTTTAAATAAAGGGGATGACAAATTTTAGTGAGACTCCACCCATAAAGACAATATTGTTAGGAAAATACGACTAATGAAACTAAATAAAACGATGATAATTTGTTGAAAACCACTTTGAATTGGTTTCGATCAAATAGTGGAAAAAATTGTAGAAGACCATCAAAATAATGATGGCGACTATGCAACTTTTTAAACAAAAACGGTATTTTTCTATGTACCAAATTGCGGTTTTACGAAAATTAAAAAAAATCTTGGTTCTTTCAGAAATGAAGTCCATTTAACAATTCCTAATGAAAAACTTTGTCGTTAACTTTTTTGTTCTAGTTGTCTTTTTATCTAAATTCTTGTTTTAGAAATTGAAGTTATTATAAAAAAAATACCAAACTATCCGTGGCTAAAACCTCCCACTCAATTTATTTATTTACTTATTTTACAATCTTCATGGTACGATAATACATCGAGATTGTAAACCGAGTCTAATTGAGTCAAATGGATGTGTACTTATTTATTTTCTATTGCGGAACATGAAACGAACAATGTATGTATGATAGAAAACAACCGCAAATTTTCGAATAATATGTTTTTGTCGTGGTTGTTATGTGCTACATGAGAAATACAATGTAGTCGAACGTCAGGATGGCCATGAAAAATAAAAATAATAGAGATAGGACGTTTGAGGTGCAAGAAGCTGACAAAGAAGTCAATAAATGAATTCGTTAAAGTGGCGCTTTCCTTACCCTCTAGATTCCTCGACTTTTCTCCATCTCACCTCCAACTTCCCCTTTTCCCTTTAAAAAAACCTCATCGTCTTCCTCAAAATTAGATCTCCATTCTCCAACCAAAAAACAGGATCAGAATCAGCAGAAGAAGAAGAAGAAGAGAAAGATGTCGGACTGGGGGCCAGTGTTTGTAGCAGTAGTTCTGTTCCTCCTCCTATCGCCTGGCCTGCTCTTCCAGTTGCCTGCCAAAGGCAGCTTAGTCGAGTTCGGCAACTTCCAGACCAGCGGGGCTGCCATATTCGTACACTCTATCATTTATTTCGCTCTCATCGCTATCTTTCTGTTAGCCGTTGATGTTCATGTTTATATTGGCTGATTCCTATTTGATGTATATATCTTCTCCTTCTCTATCGTAATGAGATCCTTTTATCAAAGTCTATGTTGGGGATGCAAAACGATTAGACTGTTGATTTGTGGCTTTCGTCACTTGTTTGCAAGATGCGTTTTGTTATTATGGCAGTTTTTGCGTTGTTGGATCGCTGGTGAGATAATTAGGTAAGAGGAATCGATTTTCTTTTGGCGCACCCATCGAACCCGATTCGTATTTGTAGCAATTGGGGATGTTGGGTATCCAGGATTAGCGGCAAATTAAATATTGAAAATATAAAATATTGATTAACAATCAATATTTAATGAAAATACATTTTCAATATGGATTGTTAAATTGTTTTAATGAGATCATAAAATATAGGCTTTGGGAATTAATTCGGAGGAAAATTGGATTAACTAATCATTTAAAAAGTGGTTAAAATGGAATCTTGTGGAAAGCCGTGTTGGGTTGAAATAAGCTTAATCATGCGTCTTGTGTAAAATGTGAGGAGTAAATGTATTTTGGTGTTAATCTGGAGATTTGGGAACGAATTGGGTTTAAATACTCAATGCTGTGCAAATATAGTTGGAAAATGTTTAAAATAAAGTTTTAAAAACTTTATTATGTGTGAAATTGTTAATAAATAGCAATTTATGTAATTTCTAAGAGTTTACTGTATAAAACTGCAATAACCAAATAAATGGTGAATTTGAGAAAAAACGTGAATCTTGAATAAAACTTGTGCAAAAATAAATATTAACACATAAATATGGTTGAAAAGCATTTATATGTGCATTAGAATAAACATTGTGTGTTTGAAAATTTATTTATGTTACAAGTATGCTTCGAACATTTTAAACTTTAGAAATGTTCATTTTGTTCAAATAATGGTAAAATGTTCATTTTTGCACAAATTGTAAATTTGAGTGTGAATAAGTTAAAAAAAAATAAAAGTTGTTAAAATGTGCTAAAACATACTTTTGTATTTTTTTTATTAAATCGGTTTAGCGAAATTTTGTAAGTTTTAAGTTGAAAATGTGTAATTAGAAGTAGAAACCACTAAAACTTGTGTTAATAAAGCCTTAAATTTTTTAATTCCCTCCCGAAGCCCAAATTTTCTTTAATTACCAAATTAAAGCCTAGTTGGCCCACTAAGAAATGGTTAGGAAAGGAGAATTATGGGAGAAAGGTACATATCCTTCTTCCTACGGAAAACTCTCTTCTCAGATTATATGGCATGACAGTAAGAGAAACCATGGCTTCTTCATGCTAAATTCAAATCTTAGTCTCCTAAAACAAAATTAATGTAAAATTGAAGCTTAAAATTAGTGTCTTAACAGGTAATCCATTCAAAGATCATGATTTTATCTTAACCTTGTTTAGTTTACAAAATTATTTACTGTAAGTTTGTAAAACTTGTTGCATGGCTCTGTAATTTGTTCTATAGGTGTTGTGGCTGAGAAAGAAGTTTAAAATACAATTTTTGATCCAATTTCAAGCTTATTCCAATTTAATTTCGCTGTAAAACCAAGGTAAGGGCTCCCTTACACTTTCTAACTTGAATTTTGTGTGTTTATTGATGATTTGAGATAGTAATCTAGCTAAAATCGTTATTGTGTTTTGATTTTTGTGAAAACAGTGCAAACATGACCTAAGTCTTTGTTTATGCTGTCATATCTTCTGCAATACTTGACTGATTTTGATAATTCTTGTTTCACTTAAGAGTTCGTGTTACCTAGTTTATGCATATCAAATTTCTAATGACTTTGATGTCGTTTGCACCTCCATATGTTGTATCAAAGATCGAACCCGAGTGGGTTTTCAAATTCGGTAACGTTTCCATGTCTGTGTCGACGCAATATGAACCTGTGTCGAAACAGGCCTGGAGAAACGCCGAGGTAAAAATTCCCTATGTTGGTGCTTGCTACACCATCTTTGATGCATCCTTGAGGGCATTTAGACATGGTTTTGATGAATTCTTGAAATAATGTTGTGCGATGTTTTAAGGCTAGTCATGTTAATAGATAAGCCAACATAATCATCAAATTGTATATCGAATCTGTGAAGCTTTTTGGTTTTCATAGTGAATATTCATGTGCAGTTTTCATGAGTGTTTTTGTGATCACATACACATGTTTTGCAAACTAGTTTTAAAGAGGTATTATATATATGTATATATATATATATGTATATATATATATATATATGTGTGTGTGTGTGTGTGTGTGTGTGTATTAGCATTGAGACAAATATTGTTTTATGTTTTGGTTTTAAACAAATTCATCTTAAGGCAATAGTATAAACAGTATTTTTGAAATGTGTAGATTTTCAAAGAAAGGACTCAAACGTTTTCTTAATCTCTTTTCTCAAAACCAATTATTTTCTGCACGTAAAATCACATATTTTTGCGCTCTTCGAGAAGGTGTGATTGTGATTAAATGATATCATAAACTTCGTGGTATGGGATACTAAGTGTAACGCTCCACCTTTTTGACCGCTTTAAGTCGGTATTTAAACCAACTCAAAACGTTCAAAAAGATAGATTGTTATTTAGTTTATCAAGTTTAAACAGAATAAACACAGAAGCACATACACAATATTTGCAACGGAAGAAATTTTTATACAAATAATATCAGAGTTGTACAAAATATTTATACGGCGGAAGATTTTATAAGTACATTACATGAATTTTTAAATAAATAAAAGCTTTACAGTTTTGTCGAGCGTGCGCCATATACGTCTTTACATGCCACTCCACTTCGTTGCGAACTGAAATTTTCTAAGCTTGGAACACTTAGGATCTGACCCGAGTGCCCCATGCAAAATACACAAAACACCCGAGTCAGGATTAAACTTATTTCAAGTTAGCACACTTCAACTAAATCACACAAATATAATCAGTTTAATCCTAACAAACATTTAAATGGTTTGAGCATAATGGACCGTGAAATTGCCTATACATAGCTTGGTAAAGCAGAGCATTATGGGCACATAAAGCAGCATACATGTACTAAGTTTCGAAGGATCCAGGTGTATATGAGAAATGTGACAACAAATAATGTGCAGGACACGCAGCGGCTATGCGTATGAAATTTGGTTTCAATGATTCAAGGCATCTAACAACATATTCCTGTTTAATAAGTGCCAAAGCGTAGGTTACAAAAGCCAAGCATCATGAGTCCAACAACATATACGTGATCATAAGGACGGTGTGTACGAGGACGTAGTTCTAGGCTACAAATATACAGTTCTAGGCGTTTAAATCAGTTATGGGCTAGAAGTAAATACAAATACATGCAATGCAATGCATGCTGAGCCAAAGTGGAGCAACAGTAAATACAAATACATGCAATGCACCAGCAAGATTAAATTATGAGTGTGGAACAAATTGTGCTCAAGCTTAGGTGTATACATTAAACAGTTAGCATATGAGCCCATAGGGATTCGAATACAAGGTTTAGTGGCTTCCATGGTAATTTTTTTTTCCCAATTACAAATTTCGAAAGTTCCAAAACCTAACTGATGTTCATATTACCACTAACCACCGTCATATACCCTATTAATCGTGTCATTAAAATAAAGCAACAGCATGGACATTTTCCTCTTATTTACACTATTCACGCATGGACACAAAAGGAAAGGAGAACATAACTTTCATTCATTCATGTGTGCAGTCCAACACATTTTTTTCCAATTTCATTTTTTTTTTGTACGAATGATCAGTATCCAGGAAAAACCACTCACTGCATCCAACGATTCATGTAAACCGGAGCGGAAATATGATGTGTGAATCTATTGTTCATCTTTTTTTTCTTCGGAACTATGAAATAGCCAAGAGCTATACAATCAAAACTGAGATGTGGTTGTTTAATTTATGTAAACATTGAATAATTACAAATTTGCAGTGACATTGTTGTTAATTTAAATTAAGCTAATCCTTATCAACTCGTGGGATGGTCATGCAAGAAGACTAAATTTAAGAAAAATTATTAGTGTATGGAATACGCATTGATTGGCAACCAACCAAAAGTTATTTCCAAACTAAAATGAGCTATAAATGGACAGTATACTAAATGGACGGTAATAGTAAAACAGGTGATAAGAAACAAAAATTCATTCAATTTACAACAACTGTAATGAGTTATAAAGGCATGGCGATGACAATTTATAAATGTCATACTACTCTTCTTAAATTTCACAATTGAAATTACCATAACATGTAGTATTGTCATATAGGCGAGTACAGGGAAAGACAAATTACAGGAATAAAACTAGAATCAGAGAGCAAAATGATACATCATCTTAGCCTAAACCAAGAATGACAGGAGGCATCATCTAAAAGGAACATTTCAGCAAAACATACAAGATATGAAACTTAAATATGTGTCAAGGCAAAAGGGTTCAAGCTGCAAAGAAAAATGCGTATGGACAGTGCATTAATATTATTGTACACTACCTACTGAAAAGCTTTAATGGTCCAAAATCGAATTTTTTGCTGCCCTAGTTTTATCGTATGCATCTTGCATGAAGTACTAGCGAAGTTCCGGTCTCAAACAAGAAGGTGATTACATGTTACAAATTTACATTTGGTTTTTTCCATATTTATGGTGTCTGCGTGAAGACCGTACATGCAGACACGGCAACAAAGCGGAGACATGCATAGTTATGCAACTGACAGGTTAAGCCCAAGACCACAAGAACAGTTGCAAACATTAAATAGAATAGACATATCCAACCCAAGCAGTTAACCAAACAACATACAAACGATTATATTTCCTGAGTTACGAAGTAGCGAATTTGAAATAAGTATAATCGTAAGAGAAACTTACGATTTACACGACGATGGACGGTGAAGACTCCATGACCGTTATGAATGGTGCGGCAACGAGGTGTAGGCGGTCGAAGCCCAACAGCATGCAGTGGCCTTGGAAAACAATGGGTGGTAAATGATGGAACGGTGGAACGGTTTAAGGAGGAAGCGCTGGCGTAAATCAGGTATTGGTGACGGTCTTCGATTTGGGTACGGTGATGGACCGCGCCTTGATCTATGATGATGGCGAGCGAAAGAGGAGGTGCGGCGCCTTAGCTAACGAACAGAAGACGGAGCAGGCTGCCGAGGAACCGATTTGGGATAAAGGCATGATTTTGGATTATTTTTTTTTTTTTTTTTTTTAGAGAGTCACGGATGGTATGAATGGAAGAAGAAGAGAAGGGAAAGAACATGGCGGCATTGCTTCGTTTCAGATTTGGAACTAAGAAGTGAAGGGAGAAGGTGAGAACGTGCCTATTAAAAGATGAGTACGGGGTAGTCACGAGCATTAAAAACGGATCTGAACAATGGCAATTCAAACGCACATTCATTTAAATTTTTAATGTATACATTAAGCTGATTTCAATGGATATTTAATTTAATTTAATTTTTTCCATGAATGTATTTAATATTAAAAGGAAAGCATTTATGTTATATTAAACATTTTATACTATATATAATATGCAAGGAATAGAAAAAGAATGTAGAGAAAAGGGTAGGGAAATCAAATGATTCAATTTTCCTTTTATTTGACCGAACGTAGCACAAGAAGGAACAACACAAATTTTGAAGAAATGGTAGACTTTAAATATGTATTTAAACGAGGTCCCACGTTTCCAAATCCAAATGTTTACTGTTTCATACGCTTGTTTATTTAATTAATTTTATCTTCCTCTTCCTAATGTATTTAATGTGTATTTAATGTTTACCATTTCATACGCTTGTTTATTTAATTTATTGGTAACAGTCTAACTTATTTAAAATTTTCTCTATATTACAAACGAAATGAACTTTTGTACATTACTAGGAAAATTCCTTCATTGCTATATTAAATTGCACGTATTCCTAATATCAAAATTTTGTAATTAAATTTGACTGCAAAATTTTACTTAATATTTCGAGTAACTGCACCATTTAAATCGTACATTATTAAAATCGTTGAAACTTCCATTATTAATGTTTAATTTAAATTTACTTAAATTAAACAAACATATATATTTTCATGTACAGAATTAGAGTTTGAATTTAAATTTTAACGCCAACCATTTCAATATTATTACGGTTATTATTTCACGATTAACAACTATCTTTCCTTTTATAAATAATACTTCAAAGTTAATAATTCCACAAAATTTAATAATTGTTTCCATTGTAATAAATCATCATTCATCTAATCATAAATTGCTGTTTATTAGAAATAAATTTGAAATCGTTTATTAATAACATCCTAAAATTTATTTTCAAACCATTTTAAATTCAAGGATTAAATTCAATTAATTAAATTCAATTAATTCAATAATTAAACGATCTAAATTTGCGGGACGTTACATTCTCCCTCACTCAGAACTTTTCGTCCTCGAAAAGGAACGTAGTAAAGAACTAGTAATTTAACGATATATAATTCATTCGCTTATCAACCTCAATTGTTTGTTTAAGTACAGAATTATGCTTCCAATTAGTTAAACATAAATCATTCCATTAGTTCTTTTCCCTTTCTGGAGACGAAAATTAGTATTTTAATTTATTTCAAAGCTGTGAACTTACAAAACATTCAAAATCTCTTTCTTATTTTACTATGTTGAGGTGAGACAAATGTTAAATTTTTATATCATTAATTTGTTAGTTAACGTCAAAATACTTTATAACTCGAAGGCTTAACAAGTTTATTTTCGTTCTTAAAAGTGTTAGACATACGCTGATTAGACGCAAGACTAAAAATCTCCAAGTGCTCAATATACTTGTTTCAACTTCCAGTGAAAATACTTAAAAACATTAAAATAGATAAAAGAAGTACCATCCAATAAACCTACCGATGAAACTTATTCATGAATCGTCGATACACAATGGTTACGTCTGGGTCCCCCAGGAAGCATCCGTACCCGTAGGAAATCTCTTCCCTGCGAATTTCGTCACGAACAATCAACAGGACGACTCAATAAAAATAGAATTGAATAACCTGAGATCATCATGGAACGCAGCCCCCAAGGTCGCTCTATCACTTGGTCGAGAGGACAAAGTGTCGTAGCCATAGGTGGCTAGACAATCACTGCCTTACGTATTTCGCCATAACACCTCAAAACAATCGCATGGATCGCAGTTTACATCTAGTAACACTGGTTGTTACATCTCTATCACTCGCAAAACTTAGGCAATCACTGCCCTACGAATTATGCCATGTGGACCGCAGATACACAATGGTTACGCCTGGATCCCCCAGGAAGCATCCGTGCCCGTAGGCTTTCGCAGCCCTGCGGATTTCGCCATCGTAAAACGACCATAGATCGCGGCAGACACAATGGTTACGCTTGGTTCTCCCAGGAAGCATCCGTCGCCGTAGGCCTTCGCGGCCGTGCAAATTTCGCTATGCAGCCGAGTTCAAAGGAAACACTCATGAGTATTACGTCCGGACAACCACAATCAAAGAAATATCAACAAGAGTTCCTAGCGAATAGGAGCTCGATTTTCATTAGAAGGTACTTCCTGTATCTTTGGTTTTGAAAACATAAGATACTATATATAATATTCATTTCAGTTCTCATATATCGTACTTATATAAAATTTCATTTACAAAAGTTTTTTCTTCCTTTCCAATTGGGATTCGTTCAAATCAGTAATATCAAATTCACTGCATACTTATATAACTTCCAATTTTATATAAGAATCAAATTGTTCAATTTCGAATCTTTTCCAAGTTCAAATATTTTAATAGGTCATAGCTTTCAAAACTATTTCATTTCTACACTTATATAAATATAAGATTATCAATTTCCAAATTATAACATTTTAGAATTAACCATTTGGATTTTGTTTCATGTTCAAATAACATTCGTTCTTGATGTTTTCAAATATAACTCAACAGGTAAATTTCAACATAACTCATACGAATTCCGTTTTATCAAGTCGCAATTTCGAGTTCGATGTACTTACATAGTTATCTGTAAGATTTCTCAATTCCATGAAGTAAGTTTCATTTATAAATAATATTTCCATATCTTCATTCCAAACATACATACTATATATATAATACCTCATTTCACGTTTCGCATATATCCCACTTACATAAATATCAATTTTCATATGATTTCCTATCCAAATAACGTTTCAACATATCATTCTTATATTAGTTCCATTATATAAGATTTCATAAAATTCCGTTTCAATACCAATTTAGTTTTGATTTCACAATTGATTCGAATATTCAATTTCATTTCAAATCTAGTTCATATTCACAAATTAATCAAATTTCAAAATTCACATTTGAATTAGGTTACGCATCACAAAATATCATTATTCAGTTGAATTTTTACATACAATTACTTCGGACTAAATTGCTCGGATCAGGAATAAATAATTTATCTCAAAATAGTTTTAAAATAGTAAGCTTGAAATAAAATAGGTACGAATAAATAAGTCTTTAGAAAAATAAAATTTGAATAAATTAAATAAGTTATGATATAAAATAGTTTAAGTAAATTAAATAGGTTTGACAAAATAGGTTTGAATAAATTACATGTATTTTAATACAAAATAGTCTGCAGAATAGTTCGAAAATCAAAATAGATTTGGTAGAGAATAATTTAATAAGATATATAAAAGTTATACTCTAGTTCAGATAAAACATATAATAGTTATAAAATAAATATTAATTTTAGGAAATATTCCAATCCGAACTAGATTTCCCGAACTTTACAAAATTTAGCTAACATTGATTTCAATGTCGAAATCAAACTCAAATTTAACTAAAAGTTCAATTGGAAACCTTTCAGTTTGAACTAAGTGTTCAAGTTATGTCACAACCCAAATTCTCATTTTAAATTTTCATTTGAAGTTTGATTTTTTTCATTCATTCCATGTTCTTTGTTTTAAACCAATTTTCAAATTTCAACTTGTCCATAGATTTTGTTAAAGCAATTCAAAGAATCGGGATAAGATTTAGACAGTTTCGAAAATTTAAGCACGAATGGTTCGAACGATAGGCGAACGATAACGGCAGGTCAAGGCCAACAAACAAAACAAGTGAAACGACAAAATTATATTTTTAAACATTCATTTCTATTTGAATCTTTATTCAAATTATTCCCAATTTCATCGCAATTCATTTGCAATTTCAATGTATACTTTACAAAATATTTAATATGTCGCTTATTTAAATTTCGCTTCTATTTCAGTTTATATTAATTTATCTAAACGTTTTATTAAATTTTATCCAAACATGCTTATCTAATCGGTTTCATATATTTCTCGACGTTTAAATCAGAACCATACAGTCATCCCATTTTCGAAACTCGAAAATGAATACTAGTGATGTCTCGATCATCCCTAGATTTATTTCCAAGCGACTAGAATGTGATTCTATACCAGTCTCGTATATATTGGACTTTGTATATACGTTAGCTAGGCGTATATTCAAAATCCGTATATACTTGACAGCCCAACTTCGACGTCGATAAAATACACAAAAACTCTAGTCAAAGATTATATTTCAAAATAATTACGCTTTTCAAAATATTTATTAAATTTCAAAATAATTTGTAATTTCAAAATACGCTCTTTCTACAGTGATTCTGGTGATAATTCTGCTCATTCTAGAGTATTGCTGCTCTATCTCTAATGAGCTTTCAAACTTGATAAGCTAAGCTTTGTATGAACCAGAGCTCTGATACCAACTGTAACGCCCCCACTTTTTGACCGCTTTAAGTCGGTATTTAAACCAACTCAAAACGTTCAAAAAGACAGATTGTCATTTAGCTTATCAAGTTTAAACAGAATAAACACAGAATCACAGACACAATATTTGCAGCGGAAGAAATTTTTATACAAATAATATCAGAGTTGTACAAAATATTTATACAGCGGAAGATTTTATAAGTACATTACATGAATTTTTAAATAAATAAAAGCTTTACGGTTTTGTCTAGCGCACGCCATATGCGTCTTTACATGCAACTCCACTTCGTTGCGAGCTGAAATTTTCTAAGCCTGGAACACTTAGGATCTGACCCGAGTGCCCCATGCAAAATACACAAAACACCCGAGTCAGGATTAAACTTATTTCAAGTTAGCACACTTCGACTAAATCACACAAATATAATCAGTTTAATCCTAACAAACATTTAAATGGTTCGAGCATAATGGACCGTGAAATTGCCTAAACATAGCTTGGTAAAGCAGAGCATTATGGGCACATAAGGCGGTATACATGTACTAAGTTCCGAAGGATCCAGGTGTATATGAGAAATGTGACAGCAAATAATGTGCAGGACACGCATCGCCTATGTATATGAAATTTGGTTTCAATGATTCAAGGCATCTAACAACATATTCCTGTTTAATAAGTGCCAAAGCATAGGTTACAAAAGCCAAGCATCATGAGTCCAACAACATATACGTGATCATAAGGACGGTGTGTACGAGGACATAGTTCTAGGCTACAAATATACAGTTCTAGGCGTTTAAACCAGTTATGGGCTAGAAGTAAATACAAATACATGCAATGCAATGCATGCTGAGCCAAAGTAGAGCAACAGTAAATACAAATACATGCAATGCACCGGCAAGATTAAATTATGAGTGTGGAACAAATTGTGCTCAAGCTTAGGTGTATACATTACACAGTTAGCATATGAGCCCATAGGGATTTGAATACAAGGTTTAGTGGCTTTCATGGTAAAATTTTTTTTCCCAATTACAAATTTCGAAAGTTCCAAAACCTAACTGATGTTCATATTACCACTAACCACCGTCATATACCCTATTAATCGTGTCATTAAAATAAAGCAACATCATGGACATTTTCCTCTTATTTACACTATTCACGCATGGACACAAAAGGAAAGGAGAACATAACTTTCATTCATTCATGTGTGCAGCCCAACACATTTTTTTTCAATTTCATTTTTTTGTATGAATGATCAGTATCCAGGAAAAACCACTCACTGCATTCAACGATTCATGTAAACCAGAGCGGAAATATGATGCGTGAATCTATTGTTCATCTTTTTTTTTTGGGAACTATGAACTAGCCAAGAGCTATAAAATCAAAACTGAGATGTGGTTGTTTAATTTATGTAAACATTGAATAGTTACAAATTTGCAGTGACACTGTTGTTAATTTAAATTAAGTTAATCCTTATCAACTCGTGGGATGGTCATGCAAGAAGACTAAATTTAAGAAAATTGTTAGTGTATGGAATACGCATTGATTGGCAACCAACCAAAAGTTATTTCCAAACTAAAATGAGCTATAAATGGACAGTATACTAAATGGACGGTAATAATAAGACATGTGATAAGAAACAAAAATTCATTCAATTTACAACCACTATAATGAGTTATAAAGGCATGCGATGACAGTTTATAAATGTCATACTACTCTTCTCAAATTTCACAATTGAAATTACCATAACATGTAATATAGTTATATAGGCAAGTACAGGCAAAGGCAAATTACAGGAATAAAACTAGAATCAGAGAGCAAAATGATACATCATCTTAGCCTAAACCAAGAACGACAGGAGACATCATCTAAAAGGAACATTTCAACAAAACATACAGGATATGAAACTTAAATATGTGTCAAGACAAAAGGGTTCAAGCTGCAAAGAAAAATGCGTATGGACAGTGCATTAATGTTATTGTACACTACCAACTGAAAAGCTTTAATGGTCCAAAATCGAACTTTTTGCTGCCCTAGTTTTACCGTATGTATCTTGCATGAAGTACTAGCGAAGTTCCGGTCTCAAACAAGAAAGTGATTACATGTTACAAATTTACATTTGGTTTTTTCCATATTTATGATGTCTGCGTGAAGACCATACATGCAGACACGGCAACAAAGGGGAGACATGCATAGTTATGCAACTGACAGGTTAAGCCCAAGACCACAAGAACAGTAGCAAACATTAAATAGAATAGACATATCCAACCCAAGCAGTTAACCAAACAACATACAAACGATTGTAATTTCTGAGTTACGAAGTAGCGAATTTGAAATAAGTATAATCATAAGAGAAACTTACGATTTACACGATGATGGACGGTGAAGACTCCATGACCGTTATGAATGGTGCAACAGCGAGGTGTAGGCGGTCGAAGCCCAATAGCGTGCGGTGGCCTGAGAAAACAATGGGTGGTAAACGGTGGAACGGTTTAAGGAGGAAGCGCTGGCGTAAATCAGGTGTTGGTGACGGTCTTCAATTTGGGTACGGTGATGGACCGCGCCTTGATCTACGGTGATGGCGAGCGAAAGAGGAGGTGCAGCGCCTTAGCTAATGAACAGAAGACGGAGCAGGCTGCCGAGGATCCGATTTGGGATAAAGGCATGATTTTGGATTTTTTTTAGAGAGTCACAGATGGTATGAATGGAAGAAGAAGAGAAGGGAAAGAACATGGCGGCATTGCTTCGTTTCAGATTTGGAACTAAGAAGTGAAGAGAGAAGGTGAGAACGTGCCTATTAAAAGATGAGTACGGGGTAGTCACGAGCATTAAAAACGGATCTGAACAATGCCAATTCAAATGCACATTCATTTAAATTTTTAATGTATACATTAAGCTGATTTCAATGGATATTTAATTTAATTTAATTTTTTCCTTGAATGTATTTAATATTAAAAGCAAAACATTTATGTTATATTAAACATTTTATACTATATATAATATGCAAGGAATAGAAAAAGAATGTAGAGAAAAGGGTAGGTAAATCAAATGATTCTATTTTCCTTTTATTTGACCGAATGTAGCCAGATTCACAAGAAGGAACAACACAAATTTTGAAGAAATGGTAGACTTTAAATATGTATTTAAACGAGGTCCCACGTTTCCAAATCCAAATGCTTACCGTTTCATACGCTTGTTTATTTAATTAATTTTATCTTCTTCTTCCTAATGTATTTAATGTGTATTTAATGTTTACCGTTTCATACGCTTGTTTATTTAATTTATTGGTAACAATCTAACTTATTTAAAATTTTCTCTATATTACAAATGAAACGAACTTTTGTACATTATTAGGAAAATTCCTTCATTGCTATATTAAATTGCACGTATTCCTAATATCAAATTTTCATAATTAAATTTGACTGCAAAATTTTACATAATATTTCGCGTAACTGCACCATTTAAATCATACATTATTAAAATCGTTGAAACTTCCATTATTAGTGTTTAATTTAAATTTACTTAAATTGAACAAACATATGTATTTTTATGTACAGAATTAAAGTTTGAATTTAAATTTTAACGCCAACCACTTCAATATTATTACGGTTATTATTTCACGATTGACAACTATCTTTCCTTTTATAAATAATACTTCAAAGTTAATAATTCCACAAAATTTAATAATTGTTTCCATTGTAATAAATCATCATTCATCTAATCATAAATTGCTGTTTATTAGAAATAAATTTGAAATCGTTTATTAATAATATCCCAAAATTTATTTTCAAACCATTTTAAATTCAAGGATTAAATTCAATTAATTCAATAATTAAACGATCTAAATTTGCGGGACGTTACACGAAGGTATATGATATCGTTTAATTCTAGACTCGTCAATCGAAGTTTTTGTTGTTTTCAGTGTGAAATAGACTTTCTCACAATGAATCGATTAGTGAAACGTGTGGTATAAGACGTATTTTTTCCATTATTAGGATTACTGTTTAGGAGTCTGTAATACATCTTAGTTGTTTGTGTATGCCAATAATCGCTTCAGGGTGGAGCTAGACTGGGGGGAGTCTTATATGACCGGGGGATGGGGGGAGGAGATCAAGATACACTTGACTGGGGTCGTAGTAAAGTTATACTCAAATGAGACAGGTTGTAATGAAGCCATACTTGACAGAGACATGTTGTAGTAAAGATAATCAACTGTGACGAGTTGTACTGAGGCTATGCTCGACCAAGACGGGTCGTAGTAAGATTACACTTGACCGAGACAGGTCGTGATGAAGTGAACTTGACCGAGACGGGTTGTAATGAAATATACTAGACCGAGACGGGTCATAGTAATAAATGTTAAATACGTATATAGTATTTTTCAAGGTACTTTACATTTGCGAAGCACGTGCAATAATTTCTGATGTTTTAGACCCATTTGGAGTTTTTTTTATTTTGGAATTTGTGATGCTTTTGATCCAATTTTGGTATTATCATGGTGAACTTCAATTATAGTCTTATAGCTTGTTTGAGAATTTGGGATTTTTGATCACTTTTATGGAATTAAACTCTTATGGGTTTACTATACAGTAATTAGAGCATTTTGATAATACTTAACACTACAACAAATTGACCATATTACAACGGTGGAAAACCGTTGGAAACTACTTTTTACAACGGTGGGGGTTACCGTCGTATATTAAGAAGTTGTAATAGACTAAAATCTTTTACAACTGTTTTGCACCGTTGTGGCACTGTTGTGATATGTATATTTTACAACTGTTTTTCACCGTTGTAATAAACTCTATTACAACTGTTATGCACCGTTGTTGTTATAATTTTTACAACTGTTTATAACCGTTGTGTTATATTTTATTACAACTATTATTTTATTGTTGTAATATGTCCACAAATTATATACGTATTACTAGTAAAAGAATTCATTTCAAAACATATTATCTGTAAAACTGAAGATATCTAACAAACTTAAAACATGAACCATAACAATATATTAGTTTTTTCAAGATTTCATCATTTTTTTTACATAATACGCTGACAAAACGCAATAGATACATACCAACAAAACAATCTAAAGTATACTCACACTTCCTCTTTCTTAAGTATCATATAATCTTTCATTTCAAACAGATTCCCCAAACAATTTCTTCCGCTACGCTCTAGATTTTGTCATTTCAAGAATCTGGAAAGTAAATTAAATCCGATCAATTTAACATAATGAATATCACTGTAATGACTGTAGATGAACGATTCATCACTCTTGATGTAGATCCCAGTGAATCGGTGGAGAACGTGAAAGCGTTGCTTGAAGTTGATACTAGTGTATCACTGCATCAGCAAAAGCTGCAATTTAATGGGAATGAGATGAAGAACTCAGATCAGTTGGGTTCTAATGGTGTAGTGAATGGAGATATGAGTATGATGCTCCTTGCTGTTGCTTTTGGGCCACCACCAACTGAAATAAGATTTAATCCTGATGGTTTGGCTGTGAATCCTGCATATCCATATAGCTTTTATAATAAACGTGGTAGTATTTAGTCGTAGTATTGATCTCGAGCCAGACCAAGTGTGATCAATCTCATGAAGATCTTATTGTGCCCATATCGAAATTCAAATGCCCCATGACACATGCCCATCCTAAACAATCATCGGCTACCAAAAAGAATTGTCGAGAGTCTTAATTTTGTTATGGGCTCTGCTGAAAAGCAATACTTAGTTGGCATACAGGTTTTCTCGCAGCAACTAAGACTACTACACAACAATGTATGACTACTCTAAATTGACATCGCAAACTCTCTCCGTTCTTGCTCCGTAATTATGTTTGTAGGTAGTGCCAAATTGACAATAACTACCAAAAAGACTATGATACATATCCGAAATGAATCTCAAATAATACCTCAGCTATTTCAGAACGATCCTGCACTAGCACAAGCAATCCTTGGCGATAACCTCGATGATCTCCAGAAACTTTTGCGAGAACGCCATGAACAAAAAGTGCAATTACGACGGAAACAAGAGGAAGAGCTAGCTTTGATGTATGCAGATCCTTTTGATGTGGAAGCACAAATTAAAATTGAAGCACCTAGACAGAAAGGAATTGATGAAAATTTGGAAGCTACAAGCTGAAAATTGGGCGAGACATTTAAGTTCTGCTTCAACTTCATCCATGGCTGATGGGGTAGCTGTAAACTGATTTGGGGCTTTCTTGGGATTTACTAAACAATTTTTGCAAAGTAGAGTAATAATTTTTTAGATCTGGGTAATTGGAATGGGCCAATGAACAAGGGCACCACACTTTATTATTTAATGCAGGAGATGGGGAATTGGAACATTCAGAAGAACGGGGAAATAAAAAAAATAACTGGTTGTGGAGGGAAATACAGTAGCATGAAGCCAAATTTCCCAGAAAAGAAGCAACAAAAGTTTTAGTCCAGAGGGAAAATTTTAATTTGAGCTTAGTTTTCAATTTAGGGATAAAACATTCGGTAAGAGTTAAATTTTTGCTACTAAATATGAAAAATACTAGTACATACAAAATAAAATATGTTACCAAAAAAAACCTCAAATGAATATAGAAGTAATAATTTACAACATAACTTTTACATTTCACAAATTTTGAAGTTTTAACATTCATGTGTTTTCTTAAATTTGAAGATTGTATTTAGTTTAAATTTATCTAAAGTTAATTTTATTTTTTTGGTTTTATGAAAGTTTTATAATTTTGTATATAAATTTTATGAATATTCCAAAACTTATTTTAACAAATTTCAGAATTCCTAAAACAATAAAATATAATAAATAATTATAATTATAATTAGCAAATAATAAATAAGAAATTAGATTTAACAAGAGAAAATCAGTTACAAATTACAACCGGTGGAAAGGAACAGTTGTAATAGACGTTTATTACAACTTATGAAATAAAAAAGTTGTTGAAAATTAATTTATTATAAGTTTCTAAATAAAACAGATGTAAAAAACATCTATTACAACTATCATTTTCTAACAGTTGTAAAATTATAGTTGTGAAAGAATATTTTTGTTGTAGTGTAATTTGGTGTATGTGTTTTGGTTCCCTTTGCGACTTAAAAGATGATGCATGTGTTTAGCTCAAAGCCAACGCTTGTTGACTGCAGTAAATTTTCTTACATTGATCATGTGTCTCGCGACTCAAAATTTTAATTACCCCAATTTGAAATTTGGATAATTTGTATCGATGGAAGTATTCGAGTTTATGATCCTGTTGTTCGCGAGTGATCTGAGTAAATATATGAGTTTGTCTTTTGTGAAATCTGTTGTTCTGAGTTATTATATTTCTTTCTAGTAGAAAGGAATTATCATTCTACTATGACTTGAGTTTTTTATGATTATGTAATTCCTTTTCATACGAGAAGGAATATCGATAATCTCGTTCATGTTAGACCGACTCGTGTATTTATTGCTTGAGTCAGGCTAGAGTTGTTTTATGTTGTTGTTACAGTTGATTATTGGTTAGCTGATACATTAAGCTATTCTTTTAGAGCTATTATCTTAGTTGTGTATTCATACATTTGTGTCATTTATATATTTATTCAGTTGAGACTTGTTATGTGTATATGGTTCATATGTAACCATTCGAGTTTGTAGCACATGTATATGTTTTACTTTTCTGTTGTACATATATGTATTCTGTTTTATGATCGGTTGTCTATGATATGTTGTGACTTGTTCTCAGTACGATCCTTAGCCATTGTAGTTTTATATTAAATGTATTGAGTACGTCGATCCACTCTAGGTAAGAAAAGACATTTTTATACACCTCATCAGCGTATTTGATACTCGTTTAATATAAGATTATGGGTGACTGCTTCTACCCATCCCTATTCTCCGCTCTAATAGATAGTATTACTCTGCAATGCTCTTTATTAGGGTAGACTTTGGGGTAAGAAGTCATGGTATCCATACCCACCCGGTTGATGTGAGTAGTTATTTTCCTTTTACAGCTTAAGTCAAACTAAAGCTCGACCTAGTTACTATTAGAGTTAGGTACAATTCTATCAAAATTTGTGGTCGACTAGGGCCCGTCCCATTTGTTAATTTTCCTTCGTATCCTAATGCAAGTTTGTATATTATTTGTTTACCATTTTATTTGTTTATATGTAAACGATTTTGCGTGCTTTTGTTGTGAGTTTGATAACATCACCAACCAATTTATATTTGAACATTATTTATATGCAAATTTTACTAAAATTGCACTTTTAAAATGCGGTTAAGTTAGGTATATGTGTATTAACCATTCTACTTTAAAAATCCAATGGATTGAGCATGAAAACACATATTTATGTATGTGTGCGTAAATGTGTGTATGTGTATGACCAAAAGCACCCCCAAATAGTGCAATATCCATGTTACCCTTCTGGTTTTCTCTACATATTCTCGTTTCTCTCTCTTCCCACTAACTTATTTAATTACAAATGAGTGGTTTAAAATGAGGTGTTACCAAATAGAGGTGCACTGGAGCGTGCCTCACACACACACACACATATATACACACACACACATATTCGTTAAATGTGCTTGTTATTGCACTATTTTATTTTTGTAGAATTAAATAAGTATTTGCAAAATCAAAAATTAAATTAGAATTTTATTTGAATAAATATTTTATTTCAGTTTTAACTAGTACACTTTATTTTCTTTCACTATATTTACAATTATCAGTTTGCAATCAATATACAATTTTCAGTACACAACTATTGCACTACACGCTCATATACAAAATTTTAATTGTTCATCCACATTCACTCGAACTTGTCTATTGATCATGGTTGATATTTTTTAGCTTCAACTTATATTTAGTTATTTGTTATGTCTGTCAAATAAACAACGCAGAAAAATTATTGAAAAATAAAATAATTAAATTGTAAAAAATAATTAAATTTGGATATTAATATCGGCTTATTTATGGATTTGTTTTTCTTTATGTATAGAAATAGTCAAACATATGCACATATGACTCAAGATATGCATAGTGTAACCGTGTGAATATCACAAGGCCGAGCCCAATTTCAATCTTACAAACAATTTGCAAAGATCTAGCTCATATGCTCATCTTGTTGCAAGTGTGCACTAGGTCAAATCCAAGCAATTCTAGACTCGACTCAAGTGCACCACACAATATAGAATGGTGCAGCCAAATATTGAAGTACAAAGCATGAAATAATTCATACATACTTATATATGCATGTATGTACATTGAAAAAGGCACATATATACAAGTATCACACCCTGCTCATTCAAGGTACTAAGGGCAGTTCATCAAAATAAAGCAAGAAAGCATTAATCAAATCAGTTGGGGGGTGCACAGAAGGATACAGTTCAATGCACTTGCATAGAAGCATTTGCGCAAAGAAACCCATCACAGTGAAGGTAAATATGCAAGTATATGTAAGTACATAGATGCACAACCAAAAGTTCTTGCAAGGAAGCAGAAGTATGTATCAACACCAAGTTCAACCAAAAAAGTGCACAAAAGCAGTAGCATATGCAATACAAGTACTACGTTTAGAACTACATAAACAAGCACACTAATCACAAGTGAGCATAACAGTATCAAGCAAAGAACCAAAAAGAGATGTGCACTGGTATACGAAACAAGCATATTGGCAGTTTTTAACTTATACGCCTAAACAACTCAATAGTTGCACACATGAAAGAGAAACCACAGATGTACAATGTAAGTGATACGCTACGCAACGATACACAGGTACAAATAGAAGGAATCCATATTAATGCATAGCCAAAAAGGAGAATCCAACTACCAATAAGATTCAGGGACTGAAATATGGTCACAGGAGAGAAATTAGTGTTGTGCGTGAATGAACAATAGCAGCACCACTACTTTATTACTTTTTGCTTTATTTTCTATTTTTATGGCTCCAATTTCTGTTTTATGGCAAATTATTGGTGCCAAAAGTAGATATAGGTGTAGGAAACGCTGGAAAGTTGTAAAGAGATTGTGTAACACCCCACACCCGCTACGGTCACTCACTAAGGGAATGCCATAACATCGGTGGAGTATTTTAAGTGAATATAGAACAGAAAAATTACAACAAGACAGATATAAGTAATACTTGAGAATTTAAAACATCATTTCATTTCAACGGAAAGTAAAACATGTTTGGTTACACCAAAACCATAAATAAGAGTCAAGTACATAATATCCATCCTGATAAAAATAAAAGTACATAATCCCACTACATAACCTAATAGCCATAATAGAAAAGATAAACCGAGCTTTACATCCATGGTCCAAGCTCCAAAAGATAGATAAAGCAGTCTGATCAAAGCCCACTAGTGCTAAGCCCACTCTGAAAACCTGAGGGTTGGGAAAAAAAGATAAAGAAACAACAGGGTCAGACATAAGTCTGAGTGAGTCCTATAACCCTAACAATACAATCATTAAAGTAATTAGGGTATGATATAAACAAGGTACGGTACCTCTGGGGATAATGACTACACTAAGTAGCCAACTAAACACAGGATGTACTAAGATAACCGGAAAGACGCATTTATCCACCCAAGGATAATTACTAGATTGCACCACCCCAGATCTACCCACCCAAGGGTAATTCCTACACTGCACCACACCAGTCATTCCTAATTTTAAAGGTTGATCCCACTAAGTGTACTTAGTAAATCTTAATGGTAGTTTCGTGTACCCTTAGCTGACTATATGGGTGCCGCCTGCCCCTATCTCCGCTAGGTGTACCCACTACCCCCCATTTGATCGGCTCCCTAACGTAGATATCCGTGCTGGTCCCACAGTGGGGTGTATCATTCCCCAAAGTGGCAACCTGATAACAACACTGATGCACGGTTTATACCTACACGATGCAACAACGTCTTAGCTACCAGCCCGGGCCCACACACGCATATGAAACCCGTTGGACTTGCGTTGCCACCGCTAACCCGTTTTGGCCTCTTATAGTCAAGCCCAATATGCGTGTCCCGTCCTCGACTTGAGTCGAGCCCACAAAGATACGTTTGGGATATTGGTTGAAATGGGCCCCCACAAGCTACTACTTAAGCTTGTTATTTTATCTAGTGTATCCCACTTAACCCCTTTTATAATCATGCCCACCTACATGTTAAGGTTTGGTTAAGTCATTAATCATATTTTAATTGCCATTCAAGGCACCCACTAGATTTCCACATGCCACCCAAGGCACTTACTTAATTCCCACATGCCACCCAAGGCACTTACTTAACCCTTTAATCATGTTTAATTACATGTTCCACTTTGGTTAAGTATTCTAATCGTATTTTCTATTGCCACCCAAGGCAACCCACTAGTTTCCTCATGCTACCCAAGGCACCCCCACTAGTTACTACATGCCACCCAAGGCACCCACTTAACCCCTCATGCCCCACTACATGCTAATTTGGTTAAGTGTTTCTTAATTAATTAAGACCGTGATCCTCATAAAGACCTCTCACATTAGACTATCTTTTATGACCGCTGGTTAAGCCGGTTGGGTCCGGGCAGCCTTATGTCATAACCGAGTCTAACCTCGTGTCTTTACATTAATCACGTATTTAGTTTGTGGCTAAGACCTCTCACATTGGGCTAACATTTGTAGCAACTGGTTAAGCCGGTTGGGTCCGGGCAATTTTACGCTACAACTGAGTGCAACCTCGTGTCTTAGTCGATTAATTACACCTAATTAATCACCCCCATAATTTGTATTAATTATCCCTAATTAATTAATCATGTTTTCAAGAATATGGGTAGACCTAACTCAATAGGTAAATTCCCAATTCCATAGTATGGGTAGACCTAACTCAATAGGTAAATTCCCAATTTCATAATATGGGTAGACCTAACTCAATAGGTAAATTCCCAATTTCATAATATGGGTAGACCTAACTCAATAGGTAAATTCCCAATTATGTCCATTTAATTTGTGGTATGCTTAATCATACCCATTTCACATCATTTTATTAACATGCATATTAACCCCATCGTTCCCCACGTAATTCGTTCTCATAACATGACATAACAAAGGGAAGATTCATCACAAATGTCATGGGTTTGACCAACATAGCATATAACTTTATCATGGGTTCAAAAGGTGTCAACTTGCATACATGAGCATACATTAAACCCAACTAGCATTTAACCCAAACTTGCATGAATCACATATGTCATAAAGATGGTAACTTGCTTAAATGTTCATGTCATAGACCTATCATAAAGGTGTCAACTTGCATACATGTCATAGGTCTAAAAGGGATGAACTTGCACATGTACTTATGTCATACATAGAGACAAACTTGCATATGAACTTGCATATGAACTTGCATCATAACTTGCATATGAACTTGCATAATAACTTGCATATGAACTTGCATAACATGCCATACTTTAGAGGCAACTTGCATATATCATGCATATCATAAAAAGAGACTAACTTGCATAAAACCAAATACTTAGTATGCATACAACCAAATGCTTAGCATGCACAAAACCAAATACTTAGCATGCATAAAACCAAATACTTAGTATGCATAAAACCAAATACATAACTTGCATAACATGTTACATATAGACTTGCATATAATCTCCCATATAGCTTGCATAACATGTTACATATGAATCAATGTTCAACATAGTGTTTTGCATCATAAAACATAGCATTAAACTTGCATATAGCACACAACATACACTATACTAAACTTGCATAAACACATTGATTCCACAAACATAGCCATATCTTATCATATCCTATCATAATCAATTTAACAATTGATTGCTAAGTCTATAGAAACTCACCACTACACTCCCATAAGCAAACCCTTGCCAAAAATCCCCAAAAAACTCTAGCCTTGAACATAAAGCTTGCAACTTGATGATGAATGCAAGCTAATGATCACTCATACAACTCAAAGATGCTTGTATGGACATGAAAGCCTTCATAGAAATAGGATTTAAAGAGGATGGAGGCTAGGGATTTGAGTGGAGGCCATGATCATAGAAAATTTTGGCATAGTTTAGTTAGAGTATAGGATTATGATCATTTAGGGCTAGCTTAGGGTCTTATTTATATGATTAGGCAAGTGTTTTAGGCCATTAGATTAACCCTAAATTAGATTAGGACCATCAGATCTCGGAAGCTTCCAGAAACCAGCCCCAAAACACAGCCTAAACCCTAAAATGGTGCACCAGGCCAGCCAGAAAGCTGTGCAGGTTTCTGGCTCGACACGGGCGCACTTCCCATGTGCGCCAGTTGTGACGGCCCGCCTCGCACCGGCCTGCATTTCCTTCAGAAGTGCGCTGTACACATGCCTGACTAGCACAAGACGGTCGTCATAAGAAAGAAAAGAAGGAAATGAACTAATCAAAGAACCTGTAGAATGCCTCACAGCGCATGGAATAAAATATAATAATAATGTACTTGACATAAAACAGGCGAGACGGTGCATAAGCTGATAACTAAAACCAACATCAATCTCAAAGCAGCGGAAATCCAAATACGGCTTATTACAATTTTCCAAATTTACTGTCTCTAAACAAAAGAAAGCTGAAATAGAAGATACACCAACAATGCCCAAGCAGTGATCTTCAACAACACAGGGAGAATACTAAATATATATATATCACGTGGAAGCCTCCTGCTCGTCTCCGGATCATCTACCCGTGCATCACCAGCTAACCTGTCTCTAGTCTGCTCGTGTGAGCACCCAGAGTAATAAGAGGAGACATAAAACTCTGGGTCAGACATAAAGCCTGGTATGAGCGATAAGCATCTAAACAGAATAATAACAGGTATACTAAACCATACCTGAACCTGGACCTGCAACCAAAGAGTTAGTACCACATACCGTACAATACTCCAAGGTGCCAAAATAAATAGTGTAAGAATACGGGGGTGGGGTGTGCATGTCAAAATGAGAGCAAGCAAATCATCCATAGCAACCATCCTCACATCTCTCACTCAATGCGTAAAGCGTACGACATCTACCACTTTGGAACACTAGACAAACTGAGGCAACGACGAATCCCGACTTGTAGAAACCCTGCTGTGACCAAGCCAAACACTTGGAGTCATGACCAAACATTTCAATGACCCACTTCATTGGTCATAGCCCTTGGTTCTACCAATACCATAATGGCCCTGAATCCGCCTTCGTACCTCCTACCATAGTGGTCCAAAGCTATAGGTGTCGATAACTCCTTAGCACGCGTCCCGCAGCAAAGCCCAATCATGAAGTGAACTCGTTGATCCCCATCTGAATCTTAAGCTCTAACTCCTCATTTGGACTTCCTTTGCATCTCGGGTTTGGTCGAATTGGAGTGGGTCTTCAGAAGAGTCGTCGCGCAGTAACAGTCCTGGGATCCGGTTCGGTTCGGTAGGCATTACCTCGTCGGTTCGGTAGTCATTGTCTCGTTGGTTCGGTAGTCGTTGCCCTCGTCGGTTCGGTTCGGGTACATCACTCCGGGTCGGGTCGGTGTCCTCCTCCGGGTCGGGTCGGGTTGCTATTCTCCTCCCAGCTCATGCTCCTTCTCCGATCAGCTCCCTCGTTCCCATCTACTCCGATCCGATCCGATCACTTCGCTTTACTTCAGTCCGATCCGCTCCGCTCCCTAGCTTACTCCGATCCGATCCCCTTGTCCACTCCAACTCTAAGTAAACAGCCTTCCTCTTTGCCAAGTCTTTTATGTGCCAAACTCCGGTTCGGGTCGGGTTTCTTGCCCAGTTCACATATCCGATCCGAGCCCCTACCCCGATCCGATCCGGTTCGGAACATGCACTTTTCTGCAACTTTTCCAGCAACTTGTTTACGCCGTTCGACGACGTTTTTGACAAATCTAACTATTCTAATCAATCACAATTCATGTCATATAGTCATAACAACATGTAAGAACAACCACAAACACCTAACAACAATTCAAATGAACCAAAATGGATCAAAAGTGGCTAAAACCTCACATTTTCCTATAATCCTTCTTAATCATGTTTAAGCATACAATTAGCAAAACACATCGAAATTAACCCAAATTTCTAACAGAGCTTTAAAACATTATTTTAGAATTTTAAGATTTTTTCCAGAATTTATTTACGTATAAATTCGCTAATCTTCACTAATTACCCTTAATTACTGCAATTAGTGTCAAAATGATGCTATCACTCACCTTGGCCACAAATGAAATTCTCAGAACTGAAACTCCTCTGGTTTGGGGCGAATACTGATGTCTAACAGCAGCTCTAACCTTGCTTTGGTGCTTTTTCTCCTTAATTTGGTGTTGCTAAGCCTAATCTTCAATTAGAGAGTGATTTGGGGTGTTTTAGATGTAGGAAGCCATTGTTAGAGTGTCTAAGGATGAAAGTGGCGGCTGAGAACTGAAATGAAAGTGATAACCTAACCCTAATCAGTCCTCCTATACCTCTAAACCCGAAATTCCCCTTGGGCCTAGCTGCTAATCACCCGGTTAAGCCCAATTAAGCTGTATTTCACCATCTGAAACTTGTTTCAGCCATATCTCCCAAACGGTGAGTCCGTTTGGCTAATGTGACCACTCTACGGAAAGAGAAACCATCATTCGAAGCCAATGGAAGTGGTTTCAGGTCAAAATTCATTTCCAGTCAAAAGTTATGGCCAAAACAGTGCCAACTAGGGGTAAAATGGTCATTTAAAAATCGGGAAAAATCATGAACATGGGAAATGACCCCAATAGTCGTCTCCCAAAGTTACATGACCATACGACTTCGTATGTGAAAGAAATAAATATTCTACGATCCTATGATGCGCAGAACGCGGGTCGTTACACTCTCCCCCCCTTAAGAAATTTCGTCCCCGAAATTCCTTAACCCAAAACATACACAGGATCCCGCATGCCTAACACCCACATACAACAATCAAACATGAAAAGCAAGCAAACAAGTCTATCCTAGCATGCGGAAAACTAAATCGCTAATAAAATCTTACCAGACAAAGAGTTCTGGATACTTCTTCCTTATGTCCTCTTCTGTTTCCCAAGTACAATCATTCTCGTCTTCGCTCCACTGTACCTTGACTAGCTTCACCGACTTCCTTCGAAGTTGGTTCATGTCGTATTCGACAATACGGGCCGGCTTGCGGTTTCCAACCGCCTCGGGTTCTACTTCGAAGTCCTCCAACTGATCAGGTGAGATAGTCATATCTGAGTCGTGAACGAACTTCCTTAGTTGGGAAACATGAAATACGTTGTGAACTCCCGCCATCTTCTCTGGTAAGTCAATTCTATATGCCAAATTCCCGACTAGTTCAAGAACAGGGAATGGACCAACAAATCTTGGTGCTAATTTACCTCTCCTGCCAAATCGTATTACGCTCTTCAACGGAGAAATCTTGACAAACACCAAGTCACCAACGGAGAATTTTAAGTCTCTTCTTCTCTTATCAGCATAACTCTTCTGCCTATCTTGGGCTGCCTTCATTCGTTGCTGAATGATCTTGATTTTATCTGAAGTTTCCCTCACCACATCTGGTCCAAGCATAAACTTCTCGCCAGTTTCTATCCAACATGATGGTGAGTTGCACGGTCTTCCATACAAAGCTTCAAATGGAGCCATACCGATACTGTATTGGTAGCTATTATTATATGCAAACTCTACTAGATGCAAATGGTCATCCCATGATCCACCAAAATCCAATATACATGCTCTCAAGAGATCTTCCAAAATACGATTCACCCTTTCCGTCTGACCGTCGGTCTGAGGATGATATGCGGTACTGAGATGTAACTCTGACCCTAGCGCCTCTTGCAAGCTCCTCCAAAACCCACTAGTGAACAACGGGTCTCGGTCGCTCACAATGCTTTTAGGTACTCCATGAAATCTCACTACCCACTTCATATACAATTCTGCTAACTTAGCTGCCGTTCTAGTCGATTTGACTGGTATAAACCTTGCACTTTTAGTCAGTCGATCTACAATTACCCAAATGCTGTCATATCCCGATCTAGTCCTTGGTAACCCATCGATGAAATCCATCGAGACTTGCTCCCATTTCCATTCGGGAATTTCTAAGGGCTGTAACAACCCACTAGGCTTCTTTTGCTCGGCTTTAACTAGCTGGCAATTCATGCACTTGGATATAAATTTCCCAACGTCTCTTTTCATCCCTTCCCAGTAGTAGGTCTGCTTCATATCTCGATACATCTTATTACCACCGGGGTGTATAGTCAGCCTTGAGTGATGACATTCTCTAAGCACTTCATCCCTCAATCCATTGACATTGGGTACAACAAGCTTTCCATTCTTTCTAAGCCATCTATCTCGATCAAGCCCATACTTGTTCATCTCCTCATCGATTCCCATCTCTAACTTGGAGATGATTTCCAATAGGTTAGGATCGTCCCTCTGACTAGAGCCGATCCGCTCAATCAAAGTGGGTCTGATCGTCAAACTCGCTAACATTTCTGGATCCAATTCGCACTTTGGTCTGAAATCAAACCCCGCGATAAACTCCAGTTGCTTCCATTCAAGGAACATAGCCCCTAAGCTGGCATGTCTTCTACTCAATGCATCAGCCACCGCATTGCCCTTTCCCGGTGTGTATGCGATGTCAAAATCATAGGAAGCTAAGAACTCTAACCATCTCTGCTGACGGAGATTTAAATCCTTCCGGGAGAATAGATACTTTAACGACTTATGATCTGTAAATAGCTCAAATCTTTCTCCCAAGAGATAGTGTCTCCACATCTTTAACGCGAACACGATCGCTGCCAATTCTAAATCATGGGTAGGGTATCTTCTCTCGTGCGGTTTCAATTGTCGACTTGCATAAGCTACAACCCTACCGTCTTGCATCAATACAGCACCCAGCCCGGTACCACAGGCATCCGTGTATACCGTCATCTCTTCATCCCCCTTAGGAATGACTAACACTGGTGCGCTTGTCAACTTGTCCTTTAGGCTTTTAAATGCATTCTCGCACCTCTCATCCCAGACAAAAGCTTGATTCTTCTTGGTCAACTGGGTCAATGGTGCTGCTATCTTGGAGAAACCTTGGATAAACTTGCGATAATATCCCGCTAATCCCAAGAAACTTCTTACATCTGTTGCATTCTTGGGCGTAGGCCAATCTTGTACCGTAGCCACCTTTGCTGGGTCCACGGCAATACCACTCTCTGATACAACATGGCCCAAGAACCTCACTTCCCTCTTCCAGAAGTGACACTTAGAAAACTTTGCTTTCAATTGGTGTTTTCTCAACACCTCCATCGCTACTCTTAAATGTTCCTTGTGTTCCTCCTCTGTCCTCGAATAGACCAAAATATCATCAACGAACACAAGGACAGACTTATTCAGCTGATCTCTGAATACCCTATTTATAAGGTCCACAAAATATGCCGGGGCATTAGTCAGCCCAAATGGCATAACCAACCATTCATAAAACCCAGACGGAGTTCGAAATGCCGTTTTAGCTATACTCTCAGCTTCCACTCTAAGCTGATGAAAACCTGTCGCGAGATCCAACTGAGAAAATACTCTCGCGCCACTCAACTGATCAAACAAATCATCTATCCGCGGTAGAGGATACTTGTTCTTCCTCGTCACTTTATTCAACTCGCGGTAGTCTACACACAAACGAAGGGAACCATCCGCCTTGGTAGCAAACACAACTGGTGCTCCCCATTCAGAAACACTCCTTCTGATAAATCCCTTCTTCAAAAGATCGCTGACTTGCACCTCGAGCTCTCGCTGCTCCCTTGGTGCCATACGACGAAGTGGCATCACTATAGGTCTGGCATCTTTTATCAAATCAATACGAAACTCAATCTCTCGGTGTGGTGGAAGTCCGGTCACTTCTTCGAAAACATCCGGATACTGGCCAACCACGGGCAAACCTGACAACTCACTATGCGGAATGTCGAGGGAGTTTAGAAAACTAGCCAATACCCCCTTACTGGGTAGACCACCAAACACTATCCTCCGTCCATCATCCGCTCTAGCTGTCACCAAAAAGCCCTCACAGTCTACCACCACCCCGTATCTTTGGAGCCAATCTACTCCCAAAATAATGCCAAACCCAGTAAAGCCCAAAACAAAGCAATCACAAACAAACATGCATCCATGACTCGATAGAACCACATTACGACAAATCATGCTAAGGCTAGTTGAACCACCAATCGGGTTCGTCACTACTAAAGGTCTATCGACAATCTCGGGTTCCAATCCCAACCTATCTACCAGGTCACTAGATATGAAAGAACTGGAAGCTCCGGTATCAAACAAAACTCTAACAGGAACATCATAAACAGAAAGCATACCTTGAATGACGACATTCTTTCCCTTCTCCGCCGCAGTTGGGGCATTCGACGAAGAAGGAATAGCATTAAGAGCATATGCTTTCACCATTTGCTTTTCCTTAGGGGGCTGGGGACACTTGTCCTTGTGATGTCCCAATTGGCCACAGTTGAAGCACTTCCTATCTGCTGGCTTGGCCCGACAATTACTAGCATAATGGCCCTTCTTACCACAGCTGAAGCACTCCACATCTTGCTTATTCTTTTTCTTCTGGCCATCCTTAGCCTGATTCTGCTTTCTCTTATTCTGGGAACCACCTTTGCCTCCACCACTAGCTTGTGGCTTTGGCTCCTCTGCGGATGCAACCTCAGTCTTTGGCTTAGGGTAGAGACTTTCTGATCTTAACGCTTTCCCCACAATCGATTCAAACGTCTCATCGATGTGGTTAATAAGTTTTTCCCCCAAGTACTGATCCAATCCAGTTATGAATTTCTCATTCTTTTTCTCGGCAGTATCTATAAGAGATAACCCATATTTTGACAAGGTGTCAAATTCAGCAATATACTCCGAGACAGCCCTGCCATTCTGCTTGAGCTCCAAGAATTTCTTAAATAACATTGACTTCTGAGCAGCTGGAATGAACTTCTCACTAAAGCGGGCCTTAAACTGCTCCCAAGTAATCTGATCTTCGGGAGTAGCTGCCTTTATAGCATTCCACCAATTCATTGCCCGCCCTTGCAGCTGACGGGACGCTAACTTTCTCTTCATCGCATCCTCGATACCCAAATCCTCGAAGATACGTTCGCAACTATCCACCCAATCCTGAACATCTGTAGCCGACTCCGTTCCATGGAACGGCTTCCCTCCAAGGCTAGTATAATCCTTATTCAGCTTGGCGAAGTCGACTCTTGGCGCCTGCACCATTGGACCACCACCATTTCCACCATTGGGAGCTGCCCTCTGAACATCTCTAAGCATCTCTCTCATGAGGTCAGTAAACATCGTCCTCATGTCAGCAGCATTCCCATTATTGGCCCCTCTACCGGTACCTCTAACATATCGGCTCATCGTCAATCTGAAAAGGAAAATGATTAACGATTCCATAGTGGTGCCAGTGCAGTACAACCTCATTCTTATACTACTAATAGTATATATATAGCTTTTGAAAACCAAAATAATTACAAATACGCTCTCTCGTATACGTATACTATCTCTCCCTGATAACTTCCCTAGGTTAACTACGCAACCTAGAGCTCTGATACCAAGTGTGACGGCCCGCCTCGCACCGGCCTGCATTTCCTTCAGAAGTGCGCTGTACACATGCCTGACTAGCACAAGACGGTCGTCATAAGAAAGAAAAGAAGGAAATGAACTAATCAAAGAACCTGTAGAATGCCTCACAGCGCATGGAATAAAATATAATAATAATGTACTTGACATAAAACAGGCGAGACAGTGCATAAGCTGATAACTAAAACCAACATCAATCTCAAAGCAGCGGAAATCCAAATACGGCTTATTACAATTTTCCAAATTTACTGTCTCTAAACAAAAGAAAGCTGAAATAGAAGATACACCAACAATGCCCAAGCAATGATCTTCAACAACACAGGGAGAATACTAAATATATATATATCACGTGGAAGCCTCCTGCTCGTCTCCGGATCATCTACCCGTGCATCACCAGCTAACCTGTCTCTAGTCTGCTCGTGTGAGCACCCAGAGTAATAAGAGGAGACATAAAACTCTGGGTCAGACATAAAGCCTGGTATGAGCGATAAGCATCTAAACAGAATAATAACAGGTATACTAAACCATACCTGAACCTGGACCTGCAACCAAAGAGTTAGTACCACATACCGTACAATACTCCAAGGTGCCAAAATAAATAGTGTAAGAATACGGGGGTGGGGTGTGCATGTCAAAATGAGAGCAAGCAAATCATCCATAGCAACCATCCTCACATCTCTCACTCAATGCGTAAAGCGTACGACATCTACCACTTTGGAACACTAGACAAACTGAGGCAACGACGAATCCCGACTTGTAGAAACCCTGCTGTGACCAAGCCAAACACTTGGAGTCATGACCAAACATTTCAATGACCCACTTCATTGGTCATAGCCCTTGGTTCTACCAATACCATAATGGCCCTGAATCCGCCTTCGTACCTCCTACCATAGTGGTCCAAAGCTATAGGTGTCGATAACTCCTTAGCACGCGTCCCGCAGCAAAGCCCAATCATGAAGTGAACTCGTTGATCCCCATCTGAATCTTAAGCTCTAACTCCTCATTTGGACTTCCTTTGCATCTCGGGTTTGGTCGAATTGGAGTGGGTCTTCAGAAGAGTCGTCGCGCAGTAACAGTCCTGGGATCCGGTTCGGTTCGGTAGGCATTACCTCGTCGGTTCGGTAGTCATTGTCTCGTTGGTTCGGTAGTCGTTGCCCTCGTCGGTTCGGTTCGGGTACATCACTCCGGGTCGGGTCGGTGTCCTCCTCCGGGTCGGGTCGGGTTGCTATTCTCCTCCCAGCTCATGCTCCTTCTCCGATCAGCTCCCTCGTTCCCATCTACTCCGATCCGATCCGATCACTTCGCTTTACTTCAGTCCGATCCGCTCCGCTCCCTAGCTTACTCCGATCCGATCCCCTTGTCCACTCCAACTCTAAGTAAACAGCCTTCCTCTTTGCCAAGTCTTTTATGTGCCAAACTCCGGTTCGGGTCGGGTTTCTTGCCCAGTTCACATATCCGATCCGAGCCCCTACCCCGATCCGATCCGGTTCGGAACATGCACTTTTCTGCAACTTTTCCAGCAACTTGTTTACGCCGTTCGACGACGTTTTTGACAAATCTAACTATTCTAATCAATCACAATTCATGTCATATAGTCATAACAACATGTAAGAACAACCACAAACACCTAACAACAATTCAAATGAACCAAAATGGATCAAAAGTGGCTAAAACCTCACATTTTCCTATAATCCTTCTTAATCATGTTTAAGCATACAATTAGCAAAACACATCGAAATTAACCCAAATTTCTAACAGAGCTTTAAAACATTATTTTAGAATTTTAAGAATTTTTCCAGAATTTATTTACGTATAAATTCGCTAATCTTCACTAATTACCCTTAATTACTGCAATTAGTGTCAAAATGATGCTATCACTCACCTTGGCCACAAATGAAATTCTCAGAACTGAAACTCCTCTGGTTTGGGGCGAATACTGATGTCTAACAGCAGCTCTAACCTTGCTTTGGTGCTTTTTCTCCTTAATTTGGTGTTGCTAAGCCTAATCTTCAATTAGAGAGTGATTTGGGGTGTTTTAGATGTAGGAAGCCATTGTTAGAGTGTCTAAGGATGAAAGTGGCGGCTGAGAACTGAAATGAAAGTGATAACCTAACCCTAATCAGTCCTCCTATACCTCTAAACGCGAAATTCCCCTTGGGCCTAGCTGCTAATCACCCGGTTAAGCCCAATTAAGCTGTATTTCACCATCTGAAACTTGTTTCAGCCATATCTCCCAAACGGTGAGTCCGTTTGGCTAATGTGACCACTCTACGGAAAGAGAAACCATCATTCGAAGCCAATGGAAGTGGTTTCAGGTCAAAATTCATTTCCAGTCAAAAGTTATGGCCAAAACAGTGCCAACTAGGGGTAAAATGGTCATTTAAAAATCGGGAAAAATCATGAACATGGGAAATGACCCCAATAGTCGTCTCCCAAAGTTACATGACCATACGACTTCGTATGTGAAAGAAATAAATATTCTACGATCCTATGATGCGCAGAACGCGGGTCGTTACACCAGTGTAAAAATGTGTTGGCGCACTTCACAAGTGTGCCAGTGCATTTTTGTGTTGGCGCACTTCACAAGTGTGCCAGTGCATTCTGGCTTGTTTTTCGGTTTTTCTGCCTAACTTCGTTCGTCCATATCTTCTTCATACGGACTCCGATTTTCGAAAACTCAGACTCTATTTCGCGTATTTTTCCGAGACGAACGCAATGGTCCAACCCGTTTCCCCTAATTCCCACATCTGGGATTAGTTATTCTTTAATTTGTGAATTTTAGCATTAACCGAAATTCGGGGTGTTACATTCTCCCCTCCTTAAAGGATTTCGTCCCCGAAATCTCTAAGCTAAGGAGAATGCATATCCTACCATCCAAACAACCATCTACTCAATCCATCAAACACGGGCATCCATTGTCCTTAAAACAATTTCTAATGATGTATGAGCATATGCAAAAAGTGTGTGTATATGTTCCCTATCTAATGTATGAACATATGCAAACCATGATAGTGCCATGCATCCATTATTTATGCGAGAGAACCCTATCGACACATACAATATCTACATGAGTGCACAATCATTCACCAAAATGCATCATCCATATGATAACACAATCATTATACATCCACAAATATAGCTACCTACACACAATTATATGCAATATGCAATATGAAGTGACTGAGCCGATCTAGTGCCTAGAGTGTGTGCATATGCATCCACGAGCAACCACTAGCAAACACTTGCATCCACATGCATCCATCAACCATAACATGTCTCAAACACATGTTTCAACCATAGGTTTACCCTATCTAAAGGTCAAAAGTACTAACGAGAGGTCATACTAAAGATAAGATAAGTACTAGACAAACGATAAAGGAGAAGTTAAAAGACATACCCTCAAAAAGGAATGGGTATAACGAACGCATCTTCGCTTCTGTCTCCCAAGTAGCATTGCTCTCACCTTCTCCCCTTTTCACTTTGACTAGTCGAACCTCTCTGTTTTTCAACTTCCTAATCTCTGACCCAAGGATGCGGGTAGGAGCTCGTCGAATAATCACATCACGCTCTACCTTTACTTCTTTAAGCAAGCTCGGCTCTACCACCTCTGCGGTCTCATGTAGGCACTTCCTCAAATGTGACACATGGAATACATCATGTACACCACTAAGTCTCTCGGGAAATTCCACTCTATATGCCATCTGTTCAATCCTTTCCTTAACAGGAAACGGTCCTACAAACCTCAGTGCTAACTTCCCCACGGATCCAAAGCGAACAACATTCCGTAACGGAGATACTTTGACAAAGACCATGTCCCCAACATCAAACTCAAGCTCTGTTCTCCTCTTGTCCGCATAAGATTTCTGTCTGCCTTGCGCCGCTTTCATCCTTCTTCGAATCAAATCAATCTTTTCCGAAGTCTTCCTAACCATATCGGGCCCAAGCAAGATCTTATCCGCAGATTCCCACCAACATGTAGGTGATCGACAAGGCCTTCCATAAAAAGCTTCGAAAGGAGCCATGCCAATACTAGACTGAAAGCTTGTTATTATATGCGAACTCCACCAATGGAAGATGCTCTTCCCATGTACCTCCAAAATCTAAGATACAAAGCCTCAAAAGGTCTTCTAGGACACGATTCACCCTCTCAGTCTGGCCGTCCATCTGATATGCGGTGCTCAGACATAATTGAGTCCCCACTGCTTCTTGCAAACTTTTCCAGAACTCGCTAGTGAAGATAGGATCTCGATCACTCACTATGCTAGAGGGTACCCCATGCAATCGAACTATCTCTCGAAGATATACTGAAGCTAGCCATGGAGCAGTCCTCTTGCTCTTCACAGGTATGAAATGGGCGCTTTTAGTAAGTCTGTCTACCACAACCCAAATTCCCGTATTACCCTTTCTTGATCTGGGTAACCCGTCAATAAAATCCATCGAGACGCTATCCCACTTCCATTGCGGAACTTCCAATGGGTGAAGCAACCCACCTGGTTTCTTTTGCTCCGCTTTCACCTGTTGGCAGACCAAGCATCGAGCGACATACTCGGCCACATCTTTCTTCATACCGGCCCAGAAGAAAACCCGCTTCATGTCTTGGTACATCTTGTCCCCACCGGGATGAATGGTCATCCTAGAACGGTGTGCATCATCAAGAATAGCCTTCCTCAAACCCTCGTCTTGCGGTACACAAAGTCTACCGTCTCTACGCAAGCACCCCCTATCGTCTAGGGTGTACCTACTCAAATGGCTGGAAGACTCCCCCCTTATGAGCTTCTCTACCAACTCAACCAACCGTGGGTCGTCCCTCTGTGCTTCTCCAATTCGCCCCAAAAGAGTAGGTCTGACCTCCAAGGATGCTAGCAAACCGGGTATATTGTCAATGGAAGGTCTGAAATCAAACATCGAGATAAACTCTAAGCTCCGTCGTTCAACGAACAATGAACTCAAGGACAACCTTTTTCTACTTAAGGCATTCGTCACCACGTTACCCTTGCCATGGGTATACGCTATCTCAAACTCATAGGATGCTAAGAATCCCATCCAAAATCATCACAACTGTCCATCTCTCACGCAGACCACCCTAGTCGAACTCGACATCCCCCAAATGCAAGCCCCAAAGGCCTAAACCAATATCAGACAAACACCCAAGGGATACCTCCTTCGAATTCAGACGACCTACGTGAGATGATACTAGTAAAAACGGCTAAATAATTAAGCCCTTATCCAACTCTGGATGTCCTCGCCAGTCTTGCTCCAAAACCACCGTTTATCCCATAACTGGCTTTGCTCAACTTATTAAGCACATACGAAAACTTATTTCGCTCCTAGAAAAGACCAAGATGTCATCCACAAGGACCATCACGAACTTATTTAGGTACTCCCTGAACACCCTACTCATCAAATTAACAAAGTATGCGGGGCGTTCGTCAAACCAAAGGGCATCACCAGCCACTCATAGAAACCATCCGGAGCCCTAAAGGCAGTCTTCTCTATGCTATCCTCAGCCACTCTCAACTGACGAAACCCCGTGGCTAAGTCCAACTGCGAAAATACTGAGGCGCCAACTAACTGATCAAAGAGATCATCAATCCTCGGCAATGGGTGTCTATTCTTCTTTGTGAGTTTATTTAGTTCTCCTTAGCCTACACAAAGTCTGAGGGACCCATCCGCCTTCGTGGCAAAAACTACTGGAGCACCCCACTCCGACATACTTCGTCTTATGAACCCCTTCTCAAGCAAATCGCCTACTTGCTTATGGAGTTCCCTCCTCTCACGAGGAGCCATGTGGCACACTGGCCAAGATACTGGTTTGGCATTGTCTACCAGATATATCCGGAAGTCGATCTCCCGCTTCGGAGGTAAGCCCTTCACCTCCTCAAACACATCCGAGTATTCCCGGACAACTCTAACAGATTGCAAACTCTCGACCGACGTGTCAAGCGATTCTAGATAACTTAGCATAACAGATTCCATGGGATTACAAGAGATCTTGAGAGTGTTACCCAAGCGGGTCATGAGCCTAACAATTCTCCCTTCAAAGTCAAGAACGGCACCCCTACTGGATAACCAGTCCATGCCCAAAACTAACTCATAGCCCGTGAAGCCCAAAAAGCATCACATCTAAACTTAACGCTAAGTATAGCAACTTTCAAACCCAAACACATCATGGAGCCCCAACTGGGTTTGAAACAACTAAGGGATCATCTACTAAACTGGTGTCTAAGTGCAGTGACTCAACTAACAATGATGAGATAAACGAACTCGATGCGTCAGAATCTAATAAAGTTCGAATCGGATAATAAAGAAATCCAAATTCCAACCTAGACGGTCCTATCCCTATCTGGTACCCTAGCCGTGAGGGAATACAACTACCCTCCAGAAGATTCCATACCTTGCCCTTGCTTCTTTGGACAATCCTAATAAGGTGTCCTATTCCTCCCAAAAGGATAACTACTAGCCTTCTTCTTCCCATTCTCCACTCGTAACCTCCCATCAATGAGGTTTCGTCCTTCATTAACCAAACAACTATTTGAGCCTTCCTCCTATCGTCTATCCAATAGGTACCTACCAGTCCTCCTCCTTCTTGAACCAACTTCTAATCTGACTAACGTCTAAGTCCCTTGAAGTGGTTTTCCATTCTTATCTATCTTAGAAAGATCATCTATACGCGGAGGGGAAACTCAAAACGAGAGAGGAAGAGATTCAAAACGGAGAATTCGAAAGATATAGATATGGCTATTGGGGATTATGCTTTTCTTTCAAAAACTTTTCTCTTAAAAGACATGTTTTTGAGAATACTCCTTTCAAAAATATTCTTAGAAAATAGTTTTTCTAAAAATTTATCTGTTCTGGTAACCTTAAGCTCTGATACCACGTGTAACACCCCACACCCGCGACGGTCACTCACTAAGGGAATGCCATAACATCGGTGGAGTATTTTAAGTGAATATAGAACAGAAAAATTACAACAAGACAGATATAAGTAATACTTGAGAATTTAAAACATCATTTCATTTCAGCGGAAAGTAAAACATGTTTGGTTACACCAAAACCATAAATAAGAGTCAAGTACATAATATCCATCCTGATAAAAATAAAAGTACATAATCCCACTACATAACCTAATAGCCATAATAGAAAAGATAAACCGAGCTTTACATCCATGGTCCAAGCTCCAAAAGATAGATAAAGCAGTCTGATCAAAGCCCACTAGTGCTAAGCCCACTCTGAAAACCTGAGGGTTGGGAAAAAAAGATAAAGAAACAACGGGGTCAGACATAAGTCTGAGTGAGTCCTATAACCCTAACAATACAATCATTAAAGTAATTAGGGTATGATATAAACAAGGTACGGTACCTCTGGGGATAATGACTACACTAAGTAGCCAACTAAACACAGGATGTACTAAGATAACCGAAAAGACGCATTTATCCACCCAAGGATAATTACTAGATTGCACCACCCCAGATCTACCCACCCAAGGGTAATTCCTACACTGCACTACACCAGTCATTCCTAATTTTAAAGGTTGATCCCACTAAGTGTACTTAGTAAATCTTAATGGTAGTTTCGTGTACCCTTAGCTGACTATATGGGTGCCGCCTGCCCCTATCTCCGCTAGGTGTACCCACTACCCCCCATTTGATCGGCTCCCTAACGTAGATATCCGTGCTGGTCCCACAGTGGGGTGTATCATTCCCCAAAGTGGCAACCTGATAACAACACTGATGCACGGTTTATACCTACACGATGCAACAACGTCTTAGCTACCAGCCCGGGCCCACACACGCATATGAAACCCGTTGGACTTGCGTTGCCACCGCTAACCCGTTTTGGCCTCTTATAGTCAAGCCCAATATGCGTGTCCCGTCCTCGACTTGAGTCGAGCCCACAAAGATACGTTTGGGATATTGGTTGAAATGGGCCCCCACAAGCTACTACTTAAGCTTGTTATTTTATCTAGTGTATCCCACTTAACCCCTTTTATAATCATGCCCACCTACATGTTAAGGTTTGGTTAAGTCATTAATCATATTTTAATTGCCATTCAAGGCACCCACTAGATTTCCACATGCCACCCAAGGCACTTACTTAATTCCCACATGCCACCCAAGGCACTTACTTAACCCTTTAATCATGTTTAATTACATGTTCCACTTTGGTTAAGTATTCTAATCGTATTTTCTATTGCCACCCAAGGCAACCCACTAGTTTCCTCATGCCACCCAAGGCACCCCCACTAGTTACTACATGCCACCCAAGGCACCCACTTAACCCCTCATGCCCCACTACATGCTAATTTGGTTAAGTGTTTCTTAATTAATTAAGACCGTGATCCTCATAAAGACCTCTCACATTAGACTATCTTTTATGACCGCTGGTTAAGCCGGTTGGGTCCGGGCAGCCTTATGTCATAACCAAGTCTAACCTCGTGTCTTTACATTAATCACGTATTTAGTTTGTGGCTAAGACCTCTCACATTGGGCTAACATTTGTAGCAACTGGTTAAGCCGGTTGGGTCCGGGCAGTTTTACGCTACAACTGAGTCCAACCTCGTGTCTTAGTCGATTAATTACACCTAATTAATCACCCCCATAATTTGTATTAATTATCCCTAATTAATTAATCATGTTTTCAAGAATATGGGTAGACCTAACTCAATACGTAAATTCCCAATTCCATAGTATGGGTAGACCTAACTCAATAGGTAAATTCCCAATTTCATAATATGGGTAGACCTAACTCAATAGGTAAATTCCCAATTTCATAATATGGGTAGACCTAACTCAATAGGTAAATTCCCAATTATGTCCATTTAATTTGTGGTATGCTTAATCATACCCATTTCACATCATTTTATTAGCATGCATATTAACCCCATCGTTCCCCACGTAATTCGTTCTCATAACATGACATAACAAAGGGAAGATTCATCACAAATGTCATGGGTTTGACCAACATAGCATATAACTTTATCATGGGTTCAAAAGGTGTCAACTTGCATACATGAGCATACATTAAACCCAACTAGCATTTAACCCAAACTTGCATGAATCACATATGTCATAAAGATGGTAACTTGCTTAAATGTTCATGTCATAGACCTATCATAAAGGTGTCAACTTGCATACATGTCATAGGTCTAAAAGGGATGAACTTGCACATGTACTTATGTCATACATAGAGGCAAACTTGCATATGAACTTGCATATGAACTTGCATCATAACTTGCATATGAACTTGCATAATAACTTGCATATGAACTTGCATAACATGCCATACTTTAGAGGCAACTTGCATATATCATGCATATCATAAAAAGAGACTAACTTGCATAAAATCAAATACTTAGTATGCATACAACCAAATGCTTAGCATGCACAAAACCAAATACTTAGCATGCATAAAACCAAATACTTAGTATGCATAAAACCAAATACATAACTTGCATAACATGTTACATATAGACTTGCATATAATCTCCCATATAGCTTGCATAACATGTTACATATGAATCAATGTTCAACATAGTGTTTTGCATCATAAAACATAGCATTAAACTTGCATATAGCACACAACATACACTATACTAAACTTGCATAAACACATTGATTCCACAAACATAGCCATATCTTATCATATCCTATCATAATCAATTTAACAATTGATTGCTAAGTCTATAGAAACTCACCACTACACTCCCATAAGCAAACCCTTGCCAAAAATCCCCCAAAAACTCTAGCCTTGAACATAAAGCTTGCAACTTGATGATGAATGCAAGCTAATGATCACTCATACAACTCAAAGATGCTTGTATGGACATGAAAGCCTTCATAGAAATAGGATTTAAAGAGGATGGAGGCTAGGGATTTGAGTGGAGGCCATGATCATAGAAAATTTTGGCATAGTTTAGTTAGAGTATAGGATTATGATCATTTAGGGCTAGCTTAGGGTCTTATTTATAGGATTAGGCAAGTGTTTTAGGCCATTAGATTAACCCTAAATTAGATTAGGACCATCAGATCTCGGAAGCTTCCAGAAACCAGCCCCAAAACACAGCCTAAACCCTAAAATGGTGCACCAGGCCAGCCAGAAAGCTGTGCAGGTTTCTGGCTCGACACGGGCGCACTTCCCAAGTGCGCCAGTGTAAAAATGTGTTGGCGCACTTCACAAGTGCGCCAGTGCATTTTTGTGTTGGCGCACTTCACAAGTGCGCCAGTGCATTCTGGCTTGTTTTTCGGTTTTTCTGCCTAACTTCGTTCGTCCATATCTTCTTCATACGGACTCCGATTTTCGAAAACTCAGACTCTATTTCGCGTATTTTTCCGAGACGAACGCAATGGTGCAACCCGTTTCCCCTAATTCCCACATCTGGGATTAGTTATTCTTTAATTTGTGAATTTTAGAATTAACCGAAATTCGGGGTGTTACAGATTGCCTATAAGTATGTACGTTGAATAGTGAAATGACATGGAAGAAACTAGTTGTTAACCTTCTCTCTTTCTTATCTTCTCTTTCGTGCGAATATTTCTTCTTTTTTCTTTTCTCCTTCATTTCCAGATCTGATCTCTACTCATATCAATTTGATGCTTTCATTACTAATCTCCATCTCCTTACCTAAACATCCAAAATACCATGACTCGCCTCGAAGACGCGGTTAATCAGCTAAACACCTACACCGAAACCATTACTTCCATTCAATCCACACAAACCAACCATGGCACTTTACTCGAATCCCAGAATGTCGATATCATAGACATCAAATCATCCATCTAAAACCTCACTAAATCAATGGCCAACCTCAACAACAAATTCGACACCCTCTCCCCACCATCACCAAATAACAAAACAGCCACATCACATACTCCACCAAGCAGGCAACCCCCACTATTATCCACTCCAAACTAAACACAAAGCCCGAAAATTTCTCTCATAAATTTCGAAGATGCTAATCCTCATGATTGGATTTTCTAGGCGGATCGATACTTCACGTATTACTCAACACCCGAAGATCAACGAGTGGAGCTTTCTAGCTTTCACATGCAAGGTCAGGCCCTTACATGGTTTCAGTGGATGCATCGAAATAAGCAGTTATCGTCATAGCCAGCATTGTCCAAGGCAGTTGAGCAAAGATTCAGTCCACCTACATTCTTAAACTCTCAGGCCACCCTCTTCAAGCTCAAGCAGCTCTCCACTGTGGATAACTATCAAGCGACCTTTGAAACACCATGCAATCGTATCATTACCTTAAACCCAGACTCAATCCTCCAATGTTTCATATTTGTCCTCAAAGCACACATCCAAAACGAACTATTTCTCCTCAAGCCGACTACACTCTCCGATGGAATCGAGTCTGCTAAACTTATTGAACGCAAACTCACACACCGACCCAAATACCCTTTCCCAAAACCAATCAATACTTCAGTAAACAATCAACACAAAATATTTCCCAGGCATTTCCACAAACACCTCTCACGCACTCCTCCAAACTGACAATTCCTATAAAGCAAATGTCTCAAGCCGAAATGAACGCTCGTAAACAGCAAGGGTTGTGTTTCAATTGTGAGGAGAAGTACCAGTTTGGTCACTGTTGCAAACCAACTCATATTTTAATGATACTTCCTAACGTGAACCCCGGTGACACAGACAACAAAATTGATGGCGATCCCGAACCACCTCCCTTTGATACACAAATTACAATAGACACATCCCAAGAAATTCCTCAAGAAATATCGTTTCACGCTTTAACTGCGTCGTCGCACCCAAGATCGATACGCCTTCCAGCCCTCGTCAATGGAAATCGGATCTCAATACTAGTGGATTCAGGGTCCACACATAACTATTTGCACCCGAAAACATCAAGATTCTTGGGTCTACTAATGGATAATTCGAGTGCCTTTACTGTCACGGTGAGCAATGGAGAAAAGCTACGAAGTCTGGGATGTTGTAAATCGGTCAATGTTTAGATCTAAGGAAATAATTTTTCAATTGATTTTCACTTGCTCGATATTGTTGGCTCCAATGCAGCTTTAGGGATCCAATGGATGGAATTGTTAGGCCCCATCACAATGGACTATAAGCAGTTAACGATGAGCTTTCAGTTTAATGGCAGGCCCATTTGCTTAACCGGGCTCGACCCAAATCACGAGCCATATCCAATTTGGTTGACCAACTGAAACGTTCGAAGGTAACGTCTTCAATTTCTCAATTCCTTTACCTCCATATTAGCCCAATAACCAGCCCATATGATACCCACTCACGAACCCTCACTGCAAAAATTATTAAATTTTTACTCCAAAATTTTTGATCCACCAACAGACCTACCACCGAACCGTCAATTAAACACCACATCAACCTCTTACCCAATTATAACCCAATAAACATTAAACCATATCGATACCTATATTTTCAAATAATGAAATCGAACGACAAATTCAAGACATGCTCAATTCCAACCTACTCCGACCATCCACTAGCCCATTTTCTTCACCCGTTCTCTTGGTAAGAAAGAAAGATGGCTCATTGAGGTTTTGTCTTGACTATCTCAAAGATCGATTCCCCATTCCAACGGTCGACGAATTATTGGATGAACTCCATGGCGTAATATTTTTTTCTGAACTTGATCTTCAAAGCGGTTACTTCCAAATTTGTGTCCGTCCACCCGATATCCCAAAACTGCTTTCCACACTCATGAAGGACATTACGAATTTTTATTAATGCCATTTGGCTTAACAAATGCGCCATCCACATTCCAAGCAACAATGAACAATATATTTCGGCCACACTTCCAAAAATTTATTCTCGTTTTCTTTGATGACATCCTTATTTACAGTTAGTTCTTCATGGGATGACCATTTGCAACACTTCACCACAACCCTTCAAATCCTCGACCAACACCACTTCTTTGCCAATTTGAAAAATTGCAGCTTCAATTTAACAGAATTGGAATACCTTGGCCACGTCATTTTGGCAAAAGGGGTGCACGTCGATCCAAACAAAACTAATGCAATGGTTAAATGGACGATACCAATTCAATTACTTTTGTATGTGGGTTTTTTGGCCTCACGGGCTATTATAGGCGGTTTATTCGAAACTATGCCACAATAGCAAGTCCAATATCAGATTTACTAAAACAAAGTACATTTGTCTGGAACCAAAAATCCCAAACCACACTTGACCAACTCAAAATCGTTGTGACCCAAACCCCAATATTATCTCTCCCGAATTGCAACCAAAATTTCACCTTCAATCGGAGTCATCCTCGCCCAAAAAAACTGTCCAATCGCCTTCTTCAGCCTTAAACTACCTTGCCACTTTCAAAAAGCTTCCACATATTCATGAGAGATGTATACAATTACTTCTACCATAAAAAAATAGTGACATTATTTGCTAGGTCGCCCTTTCAAAAATTTTACAGATCACCGGAGTCTCAAGGAGATGCAAACGTAGACGATTCAAACACCGGAGCAGCAGAAGTAGCTTACAAAACTCCTCGGATTCGACTTCACCATCCATTATCGGCCTGGCAAACAAAACGCGATGGCAGATGGTCTATCCCGATTCACTAACGAAGCAACATGACCGCAATTTCAGGCCCAACGGGATGGAGGACCATCCAACTCTGGAAAGAACAAGAGCAAGGGAAGGCCTCGGAGAAGAATGATAGGAATGTTCGGTTCTGTAGAGAACCCAAGTACGATAATTATACCGACTCGTGAGGAACTCTTCCTTTCCCTAAGCTCCGAGGAGGGAGAAACTCAAAAGGAAAAGGATTCTAGGTTACACTATATGTTTCATGATGTGACAGGTCATGCCACAAACGACTGGAGGCACTTACATGACCTCATCGAAGGGCGGATCAGACGTGGAGAGATAGGCCTGTAAATGGATGCGGATAGTGCTGTATTCGTATCCGAAAATAAAAATCTGTATCTGAATCCGTATCTATATCCGCAAATACCTATTAGATAATATCTATATCCGTATCCGCAAATATTTTCAGATATTCGAAAATATCTGTATCTGGCTTAGCGAATACGGATATTTTCGAAAATCCGAAAAAATCCGCATCCGAACTTAAAAATACATCCGGAACTTAATACAGTACAATGCAATTTTCATTTGGCTTTGAACAATAGCTGAAAAAATTGAAATAACACAGAAAATATATCAACTTCAAGAAACTAATCTAGCTATCATCAGCATCGCTGCCATTAGTACTAGTATCAATATAAAAATCCGCATCGATTCCATCTGTTATCCTTCCTTTGTCAAACAAAAAAATAAAAACATTAAACAAAAAACTCTTAGCAGTAAAAAATTTGGTATACGAAACGTTGGAAGCAGAAAACCTGTACTCAAACCAACCTTGCCAAAACGAAATTTCCCTCTTCGTACTTTTGGCTCTTGAGATGTGCTGCTTCCTAAACATATACAGTATCATTATTACTTGCAAAACTTATATTCAAGTAGATGGTTTTAGATAACAACAATAATGCACTTTCGTTTAAACAAGTCCCAAATTGGCCAAGTTGTAGAAATTTAAAGAACAATACCCCCCTAAACCACTATAATAATCAACTTAAAAGGGTTATACTCATGATTATCCAGCAATTTTTAACCTTTATGGCATAATCAACAAAAAGCAAAAGCTTTCAAATAGGGTTAGTGACAAAATATAACATTTACCATGAAAACTGATAAAAGGAAAATAAAATTGCTTACTTTGGAGATGATATTTTCAGCAAGAGACAAATGGATCAAACAGAACCAGAACTTGTAGATCGATGGCGGACGGAAGTACGGCAGGACGTGGATCGTGGGCTTCGACAAGGCGGTCGTGGAAAGACGTCAATCGCATTTCAAGCTTTAAATAAAAAGTTGTAAATTGCGGCTGATTTATTTAGGAGAGAACGAAAGGGTTTCTCGTGAAAACTAAATTATAAGGGCTAGGAAAGAACGTTAGATTTTCATCCAACAGCTATAAGATTTTGTAACTTTGTACAAGGGTTAGAGTATAAACTTTATAATGCAATAACACAATAACGCAATGAGGGTTTTGCGTTTTATTTCCATTTGTTTATAAAATAATAAATTACTATAACCTAAATATAAAAATACAAAAACATATAATTTCATAGCTGACGGATATTTTTCGAATTCGGATATTGCCATATCCGTATCCAGTAAGCATTTCGGATATCGAATATCCGTATTCGCTTTCAGGATATCAGATATTTTTCGTATTTTCATGAGCGGATACGGATGGATTTCGGATAATTCGGGTATTCATTGACAGCCCTATGGAGAGATTCCCGAATATGTTAAGCAACCGACAGCGCCTACACTGGCACTACCACCACTTAACCCTAGAAATGGGAATGATCCAGGACCAAGCAACCGCAGGATCATCATTAGCTAATCTGGATTAGATCGCCATGGATTTGCTTTCTTCAGAATAATATATGTATTTGTTTGTTTTAGAATTTTCGGATGGCTATGTTGACTCACATATTCATGGGGATTAGCATTTAATCCTCTGACATACTTTGTTTTCGACAATAAAACCATCTAACGAATAAATGGCTAAGTTGAATTACATACGTACGGGATTAGTATTTAGTCACTAGGCGTGCTCCGGATTCAACGATAAACCAATCAGGCTTTGTTTTGGTTATGTGCTGATTTCTAGTATTAAATGGGTTTTCAAGCATGGATATGTTTGGCAAACATAAGTATCTCGTTAGGTTATGGCAAGATCCTCAATCATAAATCTGGGTATGGCTTATACTCGTCTCTGAATCCTAGGTATGGATTATGCCTAGGGATGGACTACCTTGTTAGGTTGTGGAAAGTTTAGTTCTATCGCGATATGAGTACGGTTTATGACTCAGATTGGATTCCTAGGTATGGATTATACTCAAGAAAATCAGATTGTCTTGTAAGGATTTGGCAAGAGACCTCAATAAAACTCGAGTATGGCTTACGCTTTATTTGAACCTCCAGGTACGGTTTATGCCTGAAGGGTTGGGTTATCTAGCCAGGATTTAGCAGGATGATTCAGTCGTCACTCGAGTATGGTTTATATTAAAAACAGATACCTAAGCATGGTTTATGCTTGAAAAGGCTAAATGGTAACTGTCAAGATTTGACGCAACTGTTTATCCGGTTTCTTTGCAGATATGGTTTATACTAGCACATGGATAGGCCCGGTGAGGCCATGGTTTTCTTGAATTTCTTTATAATACGATCCGAAAAGGTCGTCGGATTTCTAGGTTTTCTAGTCTTTTGGTTTTTCTATAATATAGTCCGGCGCGATCATGAATTTTCGGTTTTTCTGTTAATATTATCTGGCATGATCGTGGCGTTTGGACTTCTGTATATTGGATTTCTCTTCTTAACTCTCATGGATTTCTATGGTTTATGGATTATTCGAAACACACCTTCCTTTCTAAAGAAAGATATATTCTAGAGGGAAAAGTGCTGATGTGCCATTTACTAAGGCCGACGCACTCAGATATTTATCATGTGAAGTGCTAAGGATTTGAGTATAATCTCTCGCTAAATCAATTCACTTGGATGAAGTGCTACAGCATTTAGAAACTTGGATATGACATTATTAAATCTTTGGTTCGACTGATATCACAGGTTGACTTAGGTCGGTTCAACCAAAATTCACACTACCAGGCTTCAGGTCGAAGCCTACTTTGGATCGGCATGCCCCAGGTTAGCATGGTTCTCCAGGATCTTCCAGATATTTTTTGGGTCGAAGCTCCCCAGATCGGTCAAACCGAGTCGACCCGTACCCACCCAAGACCTGAAGATATATTCAAAGGCAACAAACTAAGTCAACTCTGGCCTACTCTATACCCTTAATATCTTGATCGGATATGCTACATGATATAAGGAAGATTGTTTCTCACGTGAAGGCTAGGCCTAGACTCCTACCCTGATTTTCTACATTGCATGACACGTGGCTGAATCGACACAAGATGGTCGCCACATGGCATGCCGGCCCGAGTCAGATATGCTCCTATAATTACCTGTTTTCAAAGTTGAAGAAAGGAATGTTTTTCTCTTTACTTCCCACGTAAGGATATTGCAGCAGAGGTGATCGAACACCATTACTCTGAAACAAAAGGATTACGTGTATAAATCACTTCTTTCTCTACTTTCTTACATAAAAAACAAATATCACATGTAATCGACAATATAAACAAAGACTATAAGTGGATGTAGGATTTGATTAATCGAACCACTATAAAAAATATTGTGTGTTCCCTGTTTTCATTATTATTCTTGCATTCTGTAATTGTGACTGTGAGAATATTATATGATTTGTGTGGGGATCATGCACTTTGGGGGTTGATTGTCAAGAGTGCTACCTTTTGATGTCAGCGATTATTTTTATTCTAACCACAAATAGTGCTGGATGATAGGTTTTATTATTATGTTAGGCACTAGTGAAGAGAAACCTGTCCTTTAAGCGGTGTGGTCCTACTAGATACCTTTTGGAATCGGGTGGTTAAACTATTATTCATATCAATCTATTGACTGACCAGAAGTTTTTGTTTTTACCTTAAACTCAGAAGTACTCATTTGAGTAAGCAGAGAGAAAGGATCTTTCAGGTTTCCCTTTTGCAAATAAGCTTCCAAAGGTGCGAAGGAGGTAGTAGTTATTCTAAGGGTTCATTTCCTATGTTTGCAATATCATTTTTGGATGTACATGCATTGATATTAATGCTTATATATATTTAACTCTGGTCACCCAAGTGGGCATCCTCATATGTCGATCTTAGAGATTTTATTTTGTCATAATTATATGTGATCTGAACGAGGTTTTAGCAAAAGGGGATGTAGTGAATTATTATTATCAATGAATGTGTTTTAAAATCTTTCATATACCTATGTTCTCTGATGTTATGATTTATTAACTATCTGTTATCTACTGTCGGAAGTTAATACATTAGATAACTATAGCATATGTAGCACTTAGCATTGGACCTTAGAAAATGTTGTGTTACAACTTGGTATCAGAGCATAGGTTTATGCAACTTGAAAATAATTTCCTTAAAAAATATTTTCAAACTAAAACCAAAAGATTGATAAAGTAACAGGGTATGTGATATTAATATTATTACATACTTTTATTTGTATTATATAATTTCATATACCCTATAGTCCTAAGGTCATCCTTCAGTATCTTACAAAGGTTTATTTATAGATAAGAAGTGGACAATGAAAAGAAGTAGTGCAAGGTTGAATCTGGGTAGTCGAAGCACCACAACTAATGGGAATGCCCGACCTGAAGGAAATCATGAATATTGGACAAGTGAGATAGAAGGTATTGCAACCCCACTTGTTAACCTGGGGAATATGTAACATATAATTTCTCAGTTGGTACAAGTTGGAGCCGCAGCAGGCATTGTAGGAGCTAATGCTGCTGCTGCTGGAAGAAAAAATTCCGTGGCACAAATTGGAAACAACTATGCCAAGCTGATTACGGATTATGCTAACCCGGGAGTGAAGCCATTATTTAAAAATGAGGATGTTGTGGATGTAGAGAACTAGCTTCTATGCAGTGAAAGGATCTTCTCTAACTTCAAATTGATTGAATCCGAGAAGAGAAGACTTGCTTCTAAGTAGCTGTAAGGGAATGCTTTACATTGGCGGAATGGTATCACCATTGGAATGACAATAGAGGAAATCATTTGGGATGATTTTAAGGCCCAACTTAGGGATAGCTATTTATGGAGGGAGCCAAGAAATTGCTATTTCGGAAGTTTAGCAAGCCAGTGCAAGGCAGTATGACAGTTACAAAGTATGCCAATAGGTTCGATGAACTATTTAGGTATGCTCATGGTACATTAGATACTATGATCAGAAATAATTACAAGTTCATCAGTAGACTGAAGCCGAAAATTGTGAGGGCTACGATGCCATAATTGAGGGATCCAACCAATATCGTGGTGCAGATGGCTATAAGGAATGCATAATTTATTAATATATGCATTAATGAGAAGCCAACAAACAACCAGAGCTTCCAAGGAAAGAAGAGAAAGTTCTTGAAGGCGAAGAAAGCTCAAAAGAAAGGAAATTTAAATAAGAATATGGCTGAACTTGTCTACTTCAAGTGCGACAAGAAGGGTCACTATGCAATAGAATGCAGGTCTGGAGAGGCCAAGAAAGATGATGGGAAGCAAACAAGATGATACAACTGAAACCAGTTGTACAACTACAAGAATAAGTGTCTAAAAGAAGTTAATGGGAAGGTACTTGCTTTGTAACCTCCACCATCTACGCCCACGAAAAAAGGAAAATACACATTGGAAGGTAAGCTTGTTATTTGTAGCTTTCCTATTAGAGTGTTATTTGATATCGGTGCATCACACTCATTTATCCTAAAATGTTTGGTAGATAAGTTACCACTCGGACCATCATACCTTATTACTTCCTTTAAGATAGATAATCTTATGGAGTGTATACAACTCTGTAAATGAGATGCGATAATCTCGAATTTCAGATAATAGGTTACACTTTTTCTTGTGATTTATATGTATTTGATTCTAAAGGGTTTGGAATCATTTTGAGAATGAATTAGTTAGCTCGTTACAATGCTAGGATACTCTGCTAAGATAGTGTAACATCACTAAAACACCCTATTTTACTGGTCAGATTATATATTCAGTGGAGAATACAAGTCCATAAGTTTTTTTTGGGTGCAATGGAATTAGAATAAAAGTAAGACGAGCTCTTATTTTTGAGGAGTTCACCGATACTTTTGGACCTGTTTTGGGTTTACCACCAAAAAGAGGCATCGAGTTTAAATTAGACTAGTTCTTAGAGTTGAACTCGTAAGCAGACAACCTAGAAGGATGACACCTACAGAGATGAATGGAACTTAGGGTGCAACTATTTGAGATCAGAAGGAAAAGTTTCATTATTCTAAGAAGTTTTCCATAGGGCGTGGTTGTAGTGTTTATGAAGAAGCCAGATGGATCATTAAGGATGTGTATCAATTACTACAAGCTCAACGAGGAGATAGTAAAGAATAGGCATCCTTTGCTGAGAATAGACAGTTTGTATAATCAGCTGACATGAGACAAGGTATTTTCTCAACTGGACTCGGTACAGCTTTTCACCAATCGAGATTAGCAAAAGAGAGTATCTTTTGGTCATGCCATTTGGGTTAACTAATGTGCCTTCTTTCTTCAATGAACCGAGTTTTCCGAGAGGATTTAGATAGGTTCGTGCTAGTCTTCATAGAAGATATTTTGGTGTATTCCGAGGATGATAAATATCATGAGACTCACTTACGAATAGCACTCGAGACTCTAAGAAAGCTTCAATTGAAGGCTAAGTTCTCTAAGTGCCACTTTTGGGAGAAAGAAGTGAATATTCTTGGTCATATGGCTTCAGGGAAAGGATAGTCCATGGATCCAGCTGAGATTGAGATTATCAATAGTTGGAAGGGGCCCAATGAATGTCATCGAGATTAGAAGTTTTCTTGGATTGGATGAGTATTACCAAAGGTTCATCAAATATTTCTCGCGGTTTGCGACACCTCTTTCTGCTGACTGGGACGAATGTGAAGTTTATTTGGTTGAGTAATTGCGATGAAGCACTTCAGGAACTAAAGCACTTGTGGACTAATGCACTTGTTTAGTAGTGCCAAATGGAAATCTAGATTTAGTAGTATATTGATACTTACCGGATTGGGAATTGTCTTATGTGGAAAGATAGAGTTATCACATATGCTTCTAGACAGCTTAGGCCACATGAGATAAGATATCTGACTCATGATCTTGAGTTAAGTATTAATTTTGATGACAACAACCATATAAACATTACTACTAACATATCTTTGAGTTGTGCAGTTACATCAAATATATTATGAAGTCATTTATAGAGACAAACAGGAGTACAAAAGAAGTATTATAAAAGAAGGTTAATCGGAGCAATGGAAAAGTAACAAATGAAGGATAACCAGAACAATTAAAAACCAAAGCCTATTAGAGAAAATACTAAAGAAAAGAGGTGTCTGAAGTGATGAGGAGTTGGTTGAACCTTAGAATATCTTGTTAAAGATCCCATGACAATTACACTTGAAGATAATCAGCCATTGACCTCAACCGAATCACAAAAATCCACAAATATAAGGTAATTTGAAATGCCGAAGATTAGAAACACATATAAGTGTTGCAAAACACATATACGTTGGCAAATATGTATTGGTATGTCCACACATAACAGTTTTTCACATTTTCAACTTTAAGATGATAAGTTATTTCTCTCCATCCCTATACCAAAAAACACATCTCTTCAACTACTATTTAAATGCTTTTGGAAATGAATTTTAACATCAACTTTTCACATTTTCTCCTACTCTTCTATACATTTGCCCTTCAAATCTATTGAATACTATTCAATTACCCTTGCAAATCCACTCTCTTTCAATCCAATTCTTCATTGATTTGCAATACACAAAATACCAGAGAGTTGTACTTAAATTCACATCATTCCCTCTGTGATTCCATCCTATTTCCTCAAAGAATTCAAAGACATATTGCCATTGGAGGTTTGTAGGATCATTGTACCAAATCTACAAGAATATGTGTTGAAGATATGACTACATGCCATTGTTTGTTGTTGTTGAAAAGGAGAAGGTGTATCTTGTAGCCCATGAAATCAAGATTGTAAAGGTGCTCTTGCCAGCCGTGGAAAGCAAGCGATAATAGTGAAATTCTACACAGTGAAGTGCAGGACTAGATGTAGGATTTGTTAATCCGAACCAGTATAAAAATCTTGGTGTTATTTACTTTACTGAATTTTGTTTTATTACTTATTTCATTCTGTTTCAATTTGAATAGATATAGTGTTAAATTCATAAGTACTCTTCACTCCTCTGGTGTCTGAATAGCCTTAAGATCCATTAACATTGCATTATAGACAACCCAGTCCCCAACAATTGGTATTAGAGCACTAGTTTTCAAAAATTAATTAACTGTTTTTTGAAAAGCATAAATGGATAATGACACTAGTAACACCTTTATTAACAATTTTATAGAAGAGCAATCTACCACTAGACTTCCTCTATTTGATGGCAGCAATTATGCTTATTGGGCTTGTAGGATGAAATTTTATTTGCAGTCTAATGGTTTAGATATTTGGAACATTACTCAAATAAAATACACAGAGCCTCAAATTGAATGTTCAAAATGGGCAGTAGGCCAAAAGACACAAGCCCTTAACAATTCTAAGGCCATGAACACTTTATTTTTTTTCTTTAGATATAAATGAATTTTATCGAATGTCTATTTGTAATTATGCATACGAATTTGGAGAATACTGCAAGTCACACATGAAGGCACCAATAAAGTAAAATAGACAAAGATGTCTATGCTAACTCTTCAGTTTCAACTCTTTCAAATGAAACCATATGAGTCTAATTTTGGTATGTATTATAGATTTCAACATATATTACATGCCTTAATATCATTAGGAAAGAAAATTACTAAAGAAGACCAAGTCAGAAGGATCTTGAATTCACTTCCTAGTGAATGGGATCAAAGACTCTAGCATTCAAAGAAGCAATGATATTATTACTATGTCAGTAGAAAAATTAATTGGTAATCTAATGTCCTATGAAGTAAAGTTGTAGATTAGAAAAGAGAATCGGGGAAATGAGAATAAATCACTGGCACTTAATGCTATGATCAACAATGATAAACAAGATGATGAAACTATTGATGATATCGAGTTTATTACCAAGAAGATCAAGAAATTCCTGAAGTATTAGATAACGAGGGAACTTCAAAAAACTAACAATAATAATTCCAGAAATGGAAATATTGTCTAATGTTTCGAATATGATAAACCTGGTCATTGAAAAGAGACTGTCCCAACTTAAAGAAATCAAAGCACATTTTATATACTTTCAATAAGGAGAGGAAACATACATTCAACGCAACATGGGATGATTCAGATACATCATCAAGTGGTAATGATTCATAAACTGCCAACATGGGCTTTATGGAAATGGATGACTAGGTATGGAATTTTAATAAAGAAATTACTAATGTTTTAAATGGTGTGCATCAGGGATATGAAATACTCAGGAAAAAGTACAACAACAATTTGGAAGAAATAGATAGATTTAAAATATCTAATGAAAAGTTAAGTAAAGAAAAATAATGTTTAAAAGATGAAACTGAAAATTTTATTGGTCATAAAAATGGAAAGGATTTAACACTTGGAAGTTTTGAAAAACTGATGAATGGAAATAAGTCCTAAAAATCAAAAAAAATCTTTCAATGAAGTCACAGATCACTGATCGGAATGACAAAGTAACATCTTTAGGAAATGTTATCCTTAATCATAGTAAGGATTTTGATAAAATGAAACTGATATTGATAAATTTAACAAAGGGATGGATAATTTAGAAAAATTATTATCAACATCTAAACATACTAGGAATAAAAATGGACATGGATATACCTCTTAGGCTAAATCAAAGAAAAATAGTACTCAATGTACTAAGTTTGTTAAAGCTACCAAGTTTAAACCTAAACCTAGGAAATTAAAATTAAATCCTCCAAATAGATTCATTAACTTTGGGTTCCAAAAAGGTTTGATAATACTGAAAAAGAAAAGTATCTTGATGATTTTATTGATAAAGTTTATTTATCAAATAATTATATTTTGAAAGGGCATTCAAGGTCTTGATGGGTTTGGCATCCCAAAACTTAACCCCATGGACCCTAAAGTAAAAAGGGTATCAGTGTGCATATTTTATACCTTTTCAGGTACCAAATAGCGGATGTTTAAAGCATATGACAAGGAATCTATTGAACTTGGATAAATATGAAAAAGGATTGTTAATTTGCATCGGCAAAGCCGGTAACTCTAAAACTCATCTATTTATTTAATAAACTTTATTTCATGTTTTTATTTGGTTTCCCCTCTTGTGTTATATTTATATGCATATACGCACTCTGCATATTTGTAGTAGTAAATTAAACAATTCTTTTTACCTTTTTTGTTGATGACAAAAGGGGAGAAAATGTATAATTATACTAGGTAAAATGATAGGAGGAGTGCACAGAGTTAGGGGGCATCAAAAATAAAAGTATTATATTTTATCTATCAAATATTTATATGGTTGTCATCATTAAAAAAGGGGGAAACCTTAAAACCCTAGGTATTGATTTTGATGATAACAACCATATAAACATTACTACTAACATATCTTCGAGTTGTACAGTTACATTAGATATATTATGAAGTCATTTATAGAGATATACAAGAGTACAAAATAAATACTACGAAAGAAGGTTAATCAAAGCAATGGAAGAATAACAAAGGAAGGATGATTAGAACAATTGAACACCAAAGCCTACTAGAGAAGAATGCTGAAGAACAAAGGTGTTTGAAGTGATGAGGAGTTGGTTGAACCTTAGAAAATCTTATTAAAGATCCCATGGCAATTATACTTGAAGATAAGCAACCATTGACCTTAACTGAATCACAAAAATCTACAAATATAAGGTAATTTGAAATGCTGAAGATTTGAAACAAAAATATGTCGACATATATGTATTGGTATGTCGACATATTTTACACATTTTCAATATTTAAATGATTAGTCATTTCCCTCAGTCCATTCACAAAATACATATCTCTTCAATTACTATTTAGAGGCTTCTGGAAACGAATTTGAACAACTTTTCACATTTTCTCCTACTCCTCCATATAGTTGTACTTCAAATTCATTGAATATTATTCAATTACCCTTGCAAATCCACTCTCTTTCACTCCAATTCTTTATTTATTTACAAGCCACACAATATCAGAGAGTTGTACTTGAATTCACATCATTCCCTCTTTGATTTCATTCTATTTCCTTAAAGAATTCAAAGATATATTGCCATTGGAGGTCTATAGGATCATCGTACCAAATCTGCAAGATTCTGTATTGAAGATATGACTACTTGCCATTGTTTGTTGTTATTGATAACGAGAATGTATATCTTATAGCCTGTGAAATCAATATTGTAAAGGTGTCCTTGCCACCTGTGGGAAGCAAGTGATTACAGTGAAACTTTGCACGGTGAAGTGCAGGACTGGATATATGATTGGTTAATCCGAACCAGTATAAAAATCCTGTTATTATTTACTTTACTGCATTTTATTTCATTATTTATTTTATTCTGTTTTCAATTTGAATAGATATAGGGTTAAATTCATAAGTACTCTTCGCTCATTTAGTGTCTGAATCACCATAAGATCCATTAACACTGCATTGTCGACAACCTAGTCCCCAACAAGGCGTTATTGTCTTCGCTTTGAAGATTTAGAGGCATTACCTACTGGGAAAGAGATTCTAGGTGTTCATAAAGCATAAGTCTTTGAGGTACTTGTTCTCACACAAGGTATTGAATACGGGTCAACAAAGATGGCTTGATTTTTTGGCAATTTATGATTTGGAAATCGATTACACACTCCAAAAAAGAACAAGGCTATCGACATCCTTAGTAGGAAACATCTGAATGTGTTTCTGGCTATGCTGGAAGAATAGAAGAATTTAGAAACTTTGATTATGTATGATGTGTGGATCGGGTCGACAACGAGTTCAAGTAGATCAAGCGCAATTATGTTGTCGTGTTTAGAAGTTGGCCAGTTTTGGTTAAAAGAATATCTTCTAAGCAGGAAGAGGATCTTGTATTGACTGAACCGGAGTAGAAGTCAATGACTTAAAAGATTTCAATCTTGACCGTAATGGATAGTTGAGAAAGAAAGGTTATGTGTCCCAGATGTTGACGATCTCAAAAAGTATGTTCATAGAGAATGCCATCGCTCTAAGTTCAAGATGGGTATCAAAGTGTATCAGGACATGAAGAGGAGTTTCTTTTGGGAAGGCATGAGGAGAGATGTTAGCTTATAGTGAAGCAGTGTATGAACTGTCAACAAGTAAAAGCCTAGTATCATAAGCCTAGCGGTTTACTTCAATAGTTCAATATTCTAGTTTGGAATTAAGACTCTATATCCATGGATTTCATTAATGGACTGTCGAGACCTAGGAAAGAGAACATGAGTACATAGGTCATTATGGATAGATTGACCAAGAGTGCTCTCTTTATTAATGTTAAGTCAGCAAGGATGGCACATGTGTGGGCAGAATTGTTCATGAAGAATGTAGTCAGACTTTACACGATTCATAGTAGCATCGTAAGTGATAGATATCCATTTTTACTAGTGAGTACTGAAAGAGTATACATAATGCTTTGGAAGCCAAGCCCAGGATGAGTACCACTTATCACCCACAGACAGTTGGGCAAACCGAAGGAGTCAATATGGTACTTAGAGATTTGTTGAGTTCTCCTATAATAAAATGTTAAGCGAAGACCAATGTGGCTTTTGGGAAAATGATATGTAAAATGTTATGATAAAATCTGTCAGGCTTGAACTAGGTAGCATTTAGATGTTAGATCAACATTTTACATATCATTTAGATGTCAGATCAACATCAAAGGAGATTGGATCTTATCATCTAGCATCACAATGTTAAGCCAAGCCCAAGGTGGCTCATGGGAAAACCATTTACATTTGATTGAGTTCTCCTATAATAAAATCTATCAGGCTTGAACTAGGTAGCATTTAGATGTTAGACCAACATTTTACATATCATTTAGATGTCAGATCAACATCAAAGGAGATTGGATCTTATCATCTAGCATCATAATCGAGCAATTTCTTTGTTTTCCCGATTTGGTCATCATCATATTGTGTTGAATTCTACGTTTTGGTGAGTAATAGAGATCTCTTGTATTGCTATTATGGATTATATGTGTAAATTAGGTTAATAAAATACCCTATATGTTAATTCTACCATAAAGTAGGATCATATATGTTCATGTCAAATCTTGACATCCTAAGATAACCTAATTTGACATTTATCAAGAAATTTGTTAAATTTAACGTGATTAGTCCCAAATTATGGGGTATATATATGTATATATATACCTATTATGACATGATTCATGTACGTTCATGTTCATATGATTGTATATGCTTGAAATTGCATAAATTACTATTTGTATACTTGAAATTATATGCTAAGCATGATATGATCGTTTAGAAATTCTTGAATATTACTTAAAATCGAAGATCGGATAAAATATAAGGTTTGTGTGATTGAAATCAAATGAAATTTGACGAAGAAGCTTTAGGGGACGCCGGGAGGCAACACAGAAATTTTGGGTAGAAAATAATCGAAGTACATGGACCAACACCACTCCATGACCTATGGAGTTGCACTGGTCCATCAAATTAACTCAGATGGAGATGATTTTTGGTGTGTGGCCTTAAAGAGGCTTCATGCAAGTTTTAGCCAAATTGAATAGGTCGAAGGTATGGAACATGAAGGAATGGTGATGGATCAACATGAATGAGTTGCGCAGGTCGAAATAGCTTGAAACTTTGCACATGGGTTCCAGGGAGGAGCTAGTTGGATCAGGTCTATAACTTATTTAAAATTTAGCTAAATATATGGACCGACATCAGTCCATAAGGGATGGACAGGTACCGGTCCATTAAATTGTAGAGATGGGGCCAGGGGTCCTAGAGGTGGATATCATCGATCTTCATAAGTGTGGTAGAGGTCTTGGTTCGACGACAACATCTATAAGTGGAAGTTATCATCTAAAAGATGTTGATTCCTCGATTGTGAACTCAAACGAGATAGGTCGAAGGTGATTATGACAGGCAGCTCAGAACTGAATTAGGCTGCATGAAAATGGACTTGCTCGAGCGAGACTCGACATAAAGATGATGTTGTGGATGACTCATATGATTGGAAGTGCCAAGCAATGGTTGATAGTTCAGAGGATTCAAGCAGACTTGAAGCAGGGGTATTATGGGAAGCTCATTAGGAATGGCAGCGGTGGTCATGGACCTTGGATCGCTCAGGAAGTGATCTAGTTGTCTGAGAAATGGAAAAAGTACATTGGGCATATGGTAGTATGACTAGAACTAAAGTCCTCCATTAGACCTTGACGGATGGCATAGGCCAGTCGAATGAATATCAACGTATTCAAGCCTTTAGACAATGGTAGCTAGGATATTGTTTGATGGATGTTATGTGAGCTTTGGGTGTTCTCTTTCATTCTTTGGGTAGGTAATTACCATAAGATGCTGAAGAAAATCAGGGATTGGGAATCCTATTCTAACTAGTATCTATGACTATTTTTTATGTTCCCATTTGAATAGCATATTTTATTGGGTTATTATGTGCTAACTCTTTGGTTGCAAGGACTTGTCAGGTAAGATTTGGAATGTCTAGTATCATATTTTCCGATATAACTATTGATAGTTATTTATTGCTCATACCAGACTTTATTTGACTTAAGGTATTATGTCTCCTCTTATTACCTTAGGATGCTCATCGATGAAGTTGTTGCATTGACCGAGTAGCAGGATCGAGGACGACTGACGAGGATGTCGATCGATGAAGAGCTGGAGGCTGACATATCATTCTTGTATTATATAGCTATTTGATTGTTTTCATTGTTTGACAGATATATTTGGAGAGGGATGTAGTAAGGCTTGATGTCTCCTGATATTTGAAATGTATTGTACATGATTTATGAGATTTTAGGGATATAGGGTTTTCTGCTTTATACTTCACTCCTATATCCTATTACATATTTTATTATTATATATTATCTATGTGTTGTGAGATATACTATAGATTCTGCTTCGATTTATCTTCCTTGATGATTGCCCCATATCAACTTAGCACGACATATAGCGCGTTTTTCTTATAGTTTGGTGCAGGAGGTGTTGACCAACTTTTTGGAAAAAGCTGTCGCGGTTCAACGGATCGAAGCCCAATGTCAAGAAGCTCACTCTTCAGCATCGATCTATCAACCGATGAAACGACCTGTACCTCAGAAAGTCCAAAAAATATTTGGTCCGAGCCAGTTTCCTTCGAATAGCAGCATGTCATCCCCCGACATATCGCTCTCCCGAACTGACCGAGTCAAGTACTTCCTTGAAGTTCGGATCGATCAGATATCTCCGGATCTATGTGGATGTATTCAGCTGAGTCATTCAATACTTAGCCCAATTCTCAAGGCATTAAAAGAGGTTAACCACTTCCGGACAAAGCTCTACTTTGGATACACCTCATCTCGAGTGCCACGTAAACCATAATTTTCGAGGATACTACTAATCAACAGTAGATCGGGTTCCACCGCTGCAACTACTTCAAATAATTGAGCTCCACGTGTCCAAGCTCCACGAAAGAAGCAAGCCACGTCACAGCCCGCAAAGCCCACATCTTCACCTATAAATACCTCCAAGCTCAAAATGGAAGGGGGTCTTCTTTCGGACGCTCTTTTCTCCACTTAAGGCTTTAGATTCCAATTCCCCTTGAAAGCTTTCCTCACAGTTAACTCTAAAAATAGCCAATGCTCCTTCTTTCTTCAAATATCAAAAGTTTTGTACGTGTAATCAAAAGCAAATCAATGCATATAAAGTTGACATAGGCACCATCTTTGCCGAACTACTATAAAAAGTCTTGTGTGTCCCCTGTTTTCTTTACTTTACTACATTCTATGATTGTTATTTGTGTGCTTCTTACATAATTGGGGGTTAGCTATCACTAATGAAGGAGACCCTCAAGGTCCTTCCCACCAAAGAAGGAGGTCCATCCAACAGTAATGACTAGAGTAAAGGAAGAGGAAAGGCCTCAAAAAAGAATGAACGCAACGTACGACCTCAGAGAGAGAACAAGTACGATCAGTATACCGAGCTTCATTCTTCTCTGCTCGACATCTACCTTGACGTGTGACGGTCTCTGCCTTTCCCAAACCTCCTCGAAGAGAACCGACCCAAAAAGAACTCAACTCTGGAAAGCACTGCATGTTTCACAACATAGCCGGTCACAACACCAATGAATGCAGGCACTTGCGCAATCACATCGAGAATAGGGTCAGACGGGGGGACTGCTCGAATATGTCAAGAAAACTGCACAAGCCATGCCATCACAATCTTCTGCCCAAGCTCCTCAGGCCAGTCCTCGAGTCCTAGAAACGGAAAGGACACTGAGCTCAGCACCTGCGGCATCATCATTAATTAATTAGATTTCTCATTTTCAATGTATTTTTATTTCTTTTAACAAAATGGACATGTTGATGTACACATGTACGGGGTTAGGATTTAGCTCCTAGGCATGCTCTGGAATCAATTGTCGTCCTCTTAGAATTTATTCCCATTTTCTTGTAATAGCTCTTTAGCAACAATGAACTTTATTTTGCAAATATGGATTATGCTTGAATGATTTAAGCCGAGCGTGACTGACGCTCGCCAACCCGAATGTGGTCAGTGCAAGGCCATCGTCCGTGACACACGGTCAAAGCCTGCCACCATCTCTAAACCTACTCCTCGAGCCGAGTATGGTCAAATTTCTTTAAGATAAGTATGGACTATACTCGCCCCTTCTCTAAGCCGAGTGCTCTTTCCACTCGCCATGAATTTATGAAATCACTTATACATCACCTCGTATGTCCGGTTATATCAGCCAAGTACATACAAAGTTATATACGCCGAGCACAATTAACACTTGCCATAAGCTGAGTATGGATAATACTCGCCATCTCTGTAAGCCGAGTATGGATGATACTCGTCATCTCTATAAGCCAAGTATGGATGATACTCGTCGTCTCCATAAGTCGAGTATGGACAATAGTCGCCACCTGTCTAAGCCAAGTGTGATTAATGCTCACCCATATCTTCAAGTCGAGTATGGTTAATACTTGTCCAATAATGTTCACATCCATCTCAATACTGAGAACAATTTACATTGTCTTTATAGGTATTGGAAGTTGCTACTATTTTTATAACCTTCTCGGCAGTCTTTGGTGGTTGTCGGTTTTCTGGCCTCAATACGATTTATACTGATCGTCGGTTTTCTGGCCTTAATACAACCATCAGGACCGTCGAATTTCTGGCCTTAATATGGTTCGGTGCAACCATCTCTACCCGCACATTGAGCTTCAATAATACATTCAGAACACACCTCCTTTACCAAGAAATATGCATTTTGAGGGGGAAAATGTTGACCAAATTTTTGGCAAAAGCTGTCGCGGTTCAACGGATCGAAGCCCAATGTCAAAAAGCTCAGTCTTCAGCATCGGTCTATTGACCGATAGAACGACTTGTACTTCATAAAGTCCATAAAAGATTTGGCCCCAGCCAGTTTCCTTCGAGCAGCGACATCTCCTGCCCCGACATCATTGCTTTCTTAGACCGACCGAGTCAAGCACTTCATTAAAGTTCAGATCTCCCAGATATCTCCGGATCTATGTGGAAATATTCAGCTGAGTCATTTAATACTTGACCCGATTCTCAAGGCATTAAAAGAGGTTAACCACTTCCAGAAAAAGCTCTACTTCTCATCTCGAGTTCCACACAAGCCACAATTTTCGAGAATACTATTAATAAACAATAGACCGGGTTCCACCGCTGCAACAACTTCAAATAATTGAGCTCCACGTGTCCAAGCTCCGCAAAAGAGGCAAGCCACATCACAACCCGCTCATCCCACTTCTTCACCTATAAATACCTCCAAGCTCAAAATTGAAGGGGACCTTCTTTCGGATGCTCTTTTCTTCACTTAAGGCTTTCGATTCCAATTCCCCTTAAAAGTTTTCCTCACGGCTAACTCCAAAAATAGCCAATTCTCCTTCTTTTTTCAAATAGAAAATGTGTTGTACTTGTAATCAAAAGAAAATTAATACATATAAAGCGGACGTAGGCACCATCTTTGCCGAACCACTATAAAAAGTCTTGCTTGTCCCTTGTTTTCTTTAGTTTACCGCATTCTGTAATTGTTCTTCGTGCCCTCTCCACACGATTGGGGGTTGATTGTAACTAGTGACCAACTTTTGACGTCAATATGAGGTATAGGGTGATTGTCATAGTGTCAGTCTTGTGTTGTATGAGGCCCTAGGCCGAGCAGGTTCAGTTGGATGATAGATTGGAAAAAGTGAAAAAGAAATGAAGGACAACTAAAACAAAAAAATTCAAAGATAGGAATCGAAGTGGGTTCAATTTGTTGATAGACTGAAAAAATTGGAAGAGAGATGAAACACTAGTTAAACGTAAACCTTCAAAGGCAGGAATCGAAGTAGGTTTAATATTATGACAGACTGAAAAAAGTGAAAGGGGAATGAAGCACAAGTTAAACACAAACCTTCAAAGGTAGGAATCGAAGTGGAGACCTCTATCCTAGCACTTAGGACCCAACCACTTCACCAGAATCACGTTTAGTAATTTTCCAATGTAGCATATTACATATGTATAGAAATAATGTTTTGACTCCCCTTAGGAATTTGAGGCACTAGGCAGCCTATCCTCGAGGCCGGGCCTGAGCCTACAGCACCTGCTTCGAATGTCTCACTTCAACACCTCTTAATGGGAGGAAGTCCTTAATCCTAATCCGAAGCATAAGCCTTTAGTTCCTATTTCACATGCTTCATTAGAGCACCTTCTAGAGGGGGGAATGCTTGATTCATTTAAGGTATAATCCTGTGGTGTCAACTCTGCATGCCTCACTATAGTCTGACCTAATGGGAGAAAGTCACTAGTGCACATATTAGGCATAATTCTTTAGTGTCTCTTTGCATGCCTCATTAGAACACCTCTTAATGAGAGAAAGTCCTTGACCCATTTAAGCATAAGCATGTAGCATTTGCTTCACATGCCTCACTGTGGCACCTCTAACAAGAAGGAAGTCCTTGGTCCGCATATAAGGCATAAACCTTTAGTGAGTACTTTGCATGCCTCACATAGCGCCTTCAAAGAGGGAGAAATTCTTTGATATATCCAAAGCATTAAGCATCAGTGTCGCCTTTGCACAGGAGCACCTCCTAAATAAGGAACCCATTTTCTCAGCATTATCAAACAAAAATTTCTAGTCATCCATTACCGTTTTTATATAAATATTTCTGGTCATCTACCACCATCGCTAGATAAAAAACTATGGTCACTATCATCGTTGTCGGGTAAAGATTTTGGTCATCTATCACCATTGTCAGTTATATATTTTTGATCATCTATCAGCATTGCTAGATTAATATTTCTAGTCTTCTATCATCACTTCCAGATAAGAAATTCTGGTCTTTTATTCTAATTCCTGGATATGGATTTCCATTCTTTGATTACTGGTTCCAAATTGTTTTCTGAGCTGTATCATTTCTAAAATGAATTTCAAGTTTGTTATTCTAATTCTTGAATATGGTTTTTTGATCTTTTATTATTATTTCCCAATTATTTTATGGCATTTTATTATTTCAAAAATGAATTTATGGACTTCTACTCTGATTGTCAAATATGGATTTTTCGTTTAATTATTATTTCCAAATGGTTTTCTAAACTTCTATTATTTTTGAAATAAATTTTTGGTTGTCTATTCTACTAGTCAGACATGGATTTTTGGTCTTCTATTATTATCTTCAAATGGTTTCTAGGATTCTTCTATTTCCAAATGGTTTTCTAGGCTTTTATTATGTTTGAAATGAATTTTCGGTCTTCTATTCTAATTGTCAGATTTGAATTTCCAATCTTCTATTATTATTTCCAAATGGTTTTCTGGGCTTCTACTATTTCACAGATGAATTTAAAATCTTCTATTTTTATAACCAAATATGAATTTTTGGTCATATATTCTTATAGGGATTTCTTTCCTTCCATTCTTATTGCCAGATATCGATTTCTTATCTTTCACTCTTATATGGATTTCCGACATTTTATTCTTAGGGAAGAGGAACGGAGTGATCTCTCTACATAAAAAACATTTACCCATAAGGTATACATTTTCGATCTTCTATTCTTACATGGATTTATGGCCATTTGTTCTTATTACCAGGTATGAATTTTCTATTTTCTATTTTTATATGGAATTCTGGCCATCTACTCTTATTACTACATATTGATTTCTAGTCTTCTATTCTTATATGGATTTCTGGCCTTACACTATATATGGATATCTAGTCTTCTATTCTTATATGGATTTCTGGCCTTCTACTCTTATTATCATATATGATTATTAGTCTTCTATAATTATTGTCTAACAGTCTCCTTGTTCTTGACGACTATTATTTCCAGATGGCTTTCACTAAAACTCTTAATACTCGGTAGACTTTTTAGTACTCTGCTGCACTTCTTGAATAGGATTTCCAAACTTATTCCATTATAATTTCTATATGATAGAAATCTAATCTTCTATTTGTATTTTAGGGAAAGGACTTCTAGAATTCTATTATCACTGGCAAATGGCTTTTTAGTCCCTTTATTATGAAAATGGGCTTCTTGACTTTCTCTTATTATTACATACTCTGAATTATTTTTACGATTCCCCATGGCACCATGATCATTGCCAGAGGAATTGTTAAGCAGTCATACCATTTAATAACGTCATACTCCAAGTGATTTAGACTGCAAGACTAAGTTTGGTTTTACCCTAAAGAGTGAAAGCTTTTTGTAACGATCTGGGATTTTCGACCTAGAAAATCAACATAAAACCCATGTTAATTATTCAGGTATCAAACATTCCAGATCATTAATAGAAAGAAGTTAGAGGGTGAGAATAGATAAGATAGAAAATTAGAATAGAATAAGGAGAAGATCACCACAGAACAGAATAAGAGTGATACGAATCTCACAGCGGAATGAATAAAATATAATATATAACATAACTTTGCAATAAAACAATATACATATACACAATAACATTATCAGAGTACAACACTTACACACAGCGGAAATAACAATAGCCATATAATCCTGAAGCCTCCTGCTTCAAGCTCCTCCAAGTATATCTGTAAAGACATGAACTACTTGACTGCCCGTACAAATTTGGGCACCCAAGAGTTTAAGGAAAACAAAACAAAATAAACTCTGGGTCAGTCATGGGACTTGCATGTGTAAACTCCAATCATTTGGTTTAACTTTTCAAGATCCTTTTCAAAAGAAAAGATAATCGTAAGACCGATCCATACATAAATACAGATGGTTTTCACCTTATGATAACCCAAAAAAGTTTTGGAAATCAATACTTCTCTGATATTATAATAATGTCTAATCACAAGTAATTAACAATCTAGCAGAACGCTTGCATCTCACGTTCCACATATATAGTATACAAAGAAAACCGCAGGCGCTTATTGGAGATTGGATTCCGACTATGACGAGGTATGGGACCACCAGCCGATAGTGTATCTCTAGAGGCGAATACACTGGGTTCAACAAGAACGTCTTGCAACCCGGCCCACACATGACAGACCACTCATTTCACTTGAGTGTATCGAATGTATATCACTAACGGTTGGGAGTTACCCACTCATTCCCGAAAAGGGACAACATGGAAAATAGATAAAAGAATGAAATGGATTTTCTCTAGATAGGTAATATACACCCTAATGGGAGCGACCCACATAGCCATGTTGCCTGCCCGATTTCTGTCATTTCCCGGTTGATGAGGCTTGAGGTCATTACGTATCTTTTGGAACACCTGACCACCATTTACTTTGAATGCCACATCATTATACCCTCCAAATCACAAATTGATTTCCCCAAAAATACCATGGGTATAAAGCTAAGAGAAATGAATTCCTCAGCCACCAAACGTAAGTACGTTTGAAGAGATCAGCTTACGTAATCCGTTAGATATACTCTGTCAGACATTCGTCCATTCACGTTGTCCTGAGACTGGACAAACCAGAGGCACTATTCTATAAACGATAGCCCTTGCATAACCCCGTCTTCAACTATCTTCATCATATTTGATCGCAACGCTAATGTCCATACGGTTTCAGATAATGAATTTGATCCTAGTCTCACCTGATTGACGGCGGAAAAATGTCAAAAACTTCGATAGTCGGTGATTTAACTATCAAAGAAAAATAGGTGCACAACCAACGATCTTATTTCCAGATAGAAATTCAATCAATCAATTATCAATCAACACTGATCTCCTTTAATTTAATTTATCATTAATTTATTCATTTCCCATTTCTATATATTTGTAAATTCTTATTTTCTAAATTTAGAAAATGTACTTTATTAATCCATTGAAAACATCTCCATATTTACTCCCATCTCTTGTTTTCTATATTAGAAAACATTTCTGGTTCTTTTATTTGGAAAACATTTCCAAAACTCCTTTATTTGATTTAAACAGATGTTTAAATAAAACATCACTAAGCCAATTCAAACCATTACACTCATTAACTAAATTCACGTAACCAACCTTCACTACCGAACCTTACCCATCCCTTAGTTAAAAACGAAGTCAATCAAGTCGGGTTATAATTACCTCTTAACCTTAACTGAACAACATTTCTAACCTCGAAATAGACAAAGTTCACCCTTTTAAATCTTTTAACCAACCTCCTTACGTAACTCAGATTCTATTTACGAATCCACTTCTTTTACCAAAATCATTTGATTATAACGATGGTGTTATAATCCCATACTTCCGAAATAAAATAACTTAAAAATAACTCTTCCTTATTAATTTGGATAAATAAACAAATAACTAATTTATTAATGAATAAATAAATCTTGGTTTTAAAACGGAAAGTAATTGGTACTTTTCCTAATTCGATATAATCGAATTTCAACTTACAATTCTCTCTTGAAAAATCTCTATTCGATAACTCCCCTTTCGAATAACTATATTCGATTATCTCTCTTCGAATAACTATATTCGATAATCTCTCTTTTGAATAAACTATATTCGATAACTCTTCCTTTCGGATAGCTTATATTCGATTAATTCTCTTCTTCGAATAACTTATATTCGATAATCTCTCTATAATAACTTATATTTGATAATCTCTCTCGAATAACTTATATTTGATAATCAAATTTCAATTTCCAACCGAATACTAATTTACTTGTAAAACCCAGATTTATTCAATATATAATTTCTTCGAATAAATCATTTTTAAAACATTGGCTTAGTTGAATTCTAACTACAAATCTTTACGGATTTTATTTAATCCCTTTTTACATTTCGAGTATCGAAATGGATTTCATCATTCCCTTTTCAAAACAACTCCAAATTTCCCATTTTATTTACCGTTGAATTTGAAATCTCAATTATCCACTGATAATTATATTTTAGTTCATTTAAAAGCATTGTTTATAAATCACAACACTTGTTTCCCTTATTTAACAAGTTATTTATTTTTAACCATTTGAAATCCCATCTCTGTTTAACTTCTATTTCAGAAACCCAATTTCCTTTACAAATGTTTTTATTTCTAAAATATTTACTTAATTCCATTTTTCACATTGAATGTGAATAATATCCCTTTTATACAATCCTTTTAGTTTGACTTCGTATTTTAAAACAATATCCCAATTCCAACTTCTATTTATAGATTTATTTATATGAAATCTTCTTTTTATTTCTAACACTTAAATCTTATTTAAAATTCCCTTTTATAAATGTTGAGTTCACATTCTATTTAAAATATCAGTGTTAAAAACCGATCTCTACTCCTTTATAGAAGTTCAGACTTATATATTCCATTTATCAAAAGATAAATATTCTTTTTAATTTATAAACATCGTTTATAAATTTATTTGCTCAATTTATCTGTTGAAACAGATTTCTATTTAAAAATCTACTTTGAAACCATCTCCTCGTTGTTCTTTTATATCTTCTCAGTTCTCTTTTATACTTCTATTTATTTCCCCAAATAATTTCTTTTATAATTCAATTTGATTTCCGAAATATTTCCTTTCAATTCTATTTGTTTTCCTAAATATTATATTTACTCCATAAAGTTCTTTATTTACTTATTATTACTTTCATTTAGTATTTTAACCAAATCGGTCTTTCAAACTTCCATATAACTGTTGTTAACTTCATACAGAAGTCTTTTATTTAATTTTCAAATATATCCTTTTAATAAGTCCCTTTTATTTTATAAAATTCCAAAATCCCATATTCACTTCATACATTTCTTTTTATACAATAATTTGATTTTATACAAATATTTTTATTTCAATATACACTTTGAAAATTTCCTTTTTATATAAAATCCTTTGATTTTATATAAATATTTTATTTCAAATTATAGTTTGAAAGTTCCCTTTTCACACTCCAGTATTTCCTTTGGTATTTAAAAGTACCAAATAACAATGATCAAACACACATAGATTATAAATCACATCATATATCACAATATATGAAAAACAGTAAAATAAATGTTGAGGAACCCAGTTGGGTCCCTCCGACCTGTTTCCCTGCAACCACAGATGTTAATCAACATAAATAACATGAATATGAAGTATTCTAATAAACAGAATTAATATTCGATTAACGATTTATATATATCGTTATCTAAATTTCAATCAATTAAGTAGCAGTTCAACCAAACAGCCAACACACAGCAAAATAACCATCATTTACCATCATTTATCAATTCTAAAAATATGTTTTAAAAATATATAAACTGATCAGAGTTAGTGAGTTTACTCACCTTGTTCGGTTTATCGTTAAATAACGATATACGTTCATTGATTTGATTCAGGCGTTTAATTTCACCATAAATCCAAATGAGCTCTAATTCACTCCCCGTCAGTTCCATGATGTAGCCGTCGTCCATACGGTCTCGACGAATTAGACCGTTCGCAAAACTGATAACGTATGAAATAGTTATCGAATTTACAAGTTTTAAACTATTTAAACATCATTAATTAAATAGTTTAAATAGTAAATCAGCCTTACAAATATCCAAATCCACGTCATCCTTTATTCATCGTCTCCTTCTCATTCCCAGCACCGATCCGTGCTCCTTTTCAATGGCCATTTCCCATTTTAAATCTCCTCGTCGCTCCATCAACAATTCACGAACAACCAAACTACAACAACCGTTAAACTCCTCATTCATTTCTCTATGTCCTCATACCCATTACACATAACTCGCACAAATCCTCCAAATTGCATCAGTGAGGGTTCTCGAGCATCTCACAGTAGTCGTGTGACATAAAATGTAATGACCCACAAATCCGTAACATCAGAGTTGACTATATACATCATACGTCCAACCCAAATATCACGAAAATACGAAACATTTTTTTTAGAAGAAAGAGGTAGAAGAAGAACAGAAATAACAACACAGAATCTCACATCGCAGCGGAACAAAATATAATATATCACATCTTTGAAATACAAAATCTTAACTGTATATCATACACTTATCAGAGTACAACACTTACAACATAACGGAACAACTATAACTGGATAACGCTGAAGCCTCCTGCTCCAAGCTCCTTTAGATATATCTGAAAAATCCTGAACTACTTGACTGCCTGTACAAATTTAGGCACCCAAGAGTTTAGGTAGAACAAAACAAATAAACTTCGGGTCAGTCATGGGACTGGTATGAGTAAACAGTTTAAAACAGTTTCAGAAAACTAAATGATATCTCATAAGACCACGCCGTATAACACGGAACGGGTTTTTCCCTTATGAAAATCCAAACACTTGACTTATCTTTATATCAAAACTCTTTTGATATTATAATAATGTCTAAATCAAGTAGATAACAATCTAGTGGAAACGCTTGCATCTCACGTTCCACATATATAATATACAATCAAAACCGCAAGCACGTATTGGGTAATGGATTTCCAACTATGACAAGGTATGGAACCACCTTCCGCTGGTATATCTCTAGAGGAGAATACACCGAGTTCAACAAGAACATCTTGCAACTCAGCCACACATGACCGACCACTCATTTCGCTTGAGTGTATCGAATGTATATCACCAACGATTGGGATCAGCAACCGTTTCCCGAATGGGACAACATCGACAATAGATTTTTAGAAGTAAATGAAACTCTAGATCAGGTGATTATACACCCTAATAGGTGCGACCTACATAGCCATGTTGCTTGCCCGATTTCTGTCATTTACAGGATGTTGAGGCTAGAAGCTACGCTTTATCATCACACCAGATTCACTTCGAATGTCACATCGTCAGATCCATCGAAAATCACTAATTGACGTCTACAACAGTACATTACGTGTCAGCTAAAAGAAGTTTCCTCCTCCGCTTCCACTCTTGGTACAGTTGAAGAAATCAATGTACGTGACCTTTCTGGAAATACTCTGTCAGACATTCATCCATACAAGTCACCCAGGAACAGGATGAACTGAAGGCACTATTTCTATTTATAGAAAAAGTCCTTGCACCCTACTCCGTCTTCGATTATCTTTATATAATCTGATTCGCACGCTACTACCGATATGGAGTGGTTCTTCGGATAATAATCCAACTGGTCTCTCCATATTGACAACGATGGTCAAAACTTCGATAGTCTGTGATTTAACTATCGAATAAAAATAAGTGTTTCGATAGTCGATGATTTAACTATCGAATAAAACAAGTGTTCATCCAAACATCCAACAATCACTGAACCTTTAATTAATATTCCATTAATTAAATCTCTTTTCTATTTCTTTATCAATATTTGTTAATCAAATATTTCAATAACCATATTGCCCTTTTACGTTCTTTGGAAAACATTTCCATATATCGCCTTCTTTTTATTTTCTAAACTTTAGAAAATATATGTTATTTATAATTGGAAAATATTCCAATTACTTATCTCTTTTCCAATCTCGTTTATTCCTATACTTAGGAAATATTTAACATCTATTTCCAAGCTTACATTTCATTTGGGTTAAAACGGATGTTGTGTAAAACATCGTTACGACAACCCAAATACTACATTCAACTGAATCTTATTCAACATTGATCTTCGAGCCTGAAATCTTACTATTCATTTGTTAATAATGAAATCAATCAAGTTGGGGTATAACTACCTCTCAGACCTTGACTGAATAACATTTATAACGTCAAAACAGATATGACTACTTACTCGAACAATCAATAACATACAACTACTTCTTTACCTTTAAACACGTATACACTTTTTCTTTCTATTCTTACTAGATTTTATTCTTATACTTCCTTTTTGATTATACTATTCTATTTCTAAGTTCGTTTTCTTATCGACTTCTATATATATCGATACGTTGATTTCTAACTATCAAATTATCTTAAAAATATTCTATCTCCTTAAATTCCCAGAAAAATTCGCCATAACCTCCTTTGTACCGGGAGCATCGGGAAATTTCAAATAGCTTTCTCGGTCCTTCTCATCTCAAAAAGAAAAAGAAAAAGCCAAGCGGCTAGCCGATACGGCGCATAAAATCTCATATATGAATTAAATACGTACCTTTTTGTCGGGCATTCTATTTATTTCACTTCTATACTTTATTCCATACCTGTCTCCTGTATGTCTATACCTGTCCAATCTATTTTAACTATACCAATCGTTTTAACTCAATTTGTTAAATAAGCTTGTTGCTTAACTCTTCAGTCTATTTCACCTTCATATTTGAACATGACATGTTCAAATATATTTTAACTGCATATTAACAAATTCTAATTATACTCATACTCTCGTTTCCTTATCGACTTCTCATTCAAATTCCAATTCAATTCTATTTGAATTCTCTTTATTTAAAACTTCATTTGAATTCTATTTTCAAATTCTATAGTTTAAAGTCCATTTGAATTCTATATTCAAATTCTATAGTTAAAGTCGATTTGAATTCTATATTCAAATTCTATATTCAAAGTCTATTTGAATTCTATATTCAAATTCTATATTCAAAGTCTATTTGAATTCTATATTCAAATTCTATTTTCAAAGTCTATTTGAATTCTATATTCAAATTCTATATTCAAAGTCTATTTGAATTCTATATTCAAATTCTATTTTCAAAGTCTATTTGAATTCTATATTCAAATTCTATAGTTAAAGTCCATTTGAATTCTATATTCAAATTCTATAGTTAAAGTCCATTTGAATTCTATATTCAAATTCTATTTGAATTCTCTGCATTATTTATAAACAACGTTTATAACTTCAATTCAAATCCCACCTTTTAATTTATAAACAACGTTTAAAAATTCAATTCAAATCCCATATTTCATTTATAAACAAGGTTTATAAATTCGATTCAAATTCCATATTTTCATTTATAAACAACGTTTATAAATTCGATTCAAAACCCACCTTTCATTTATAAACAACGTTTAAAAATTCAATTCAAATCCCATATTTCATTTATAAACAAGGTTTATAAATTCGATTCAAATTCCATATTTTCATTTATAAACAACGTTTATAAATTCGATTCAAAACCCACCTTTCATTTATAAACAAAGTTTATAAATTCGATCACTTGTTTTATATACCTTCAAAACAAGTTAATATTCTCTATAGTTCATTTAAAATTCAAATTCTATTTATAAAAATAGAATTCCCTTTTTAAATATCAAATACCCTTTTCGATATTTTTATAAATCAATATTCAAGCCCCAGGGAAATTTTAAACAATCGAATCAACCAATTTTCAATCATTTGATTTTTAACACATCATATAGGAATATATATGAAATCAAACAAACAACAAACAGATAATATATTTTTGAGGAATCCAGTTGGATTCCTCCAACCTGTTTTCCTGCATCCACAGATGTTAGCACATAAATAATACCTATCCTGCTTCGAGGCAGGATATCGCGGTATAGAAGGTCATCCACTAATCATAGCGTGGGGCGTATAGGGTAATCATCCGCTATGAAACTGCGGGCATCCGCTAATGAAACTGCGGGAATCCAACCAAATCAATCACCCAATATATATATAATAGCCCTAAATAACTAATATATATTTTAAAACAATCAGACAGCATTCAAACAAGAACCGACAATTTATTTTTAACTATATAAAAATAAATCCTAAATAAATGGTGAGTGAGGTTTTACTCACCGGTTTTATTTTACTTGTTGAATATCCATTCTGATTCCATACAGTCTCGTCTAGCATTGACTTGAATTGTTTCAACTTAATTCATCTCGAATGAATTACGCCTATGATCATATGATTTTTATAAATCAATTAAAAGATTATTTGTGTAAATTAATTTAACATAAATTAATTTAATTATCCTATGAATTTAAATTCGGTGAAATATATACCTTTCGGTTCTGTAGATTACTCGACCGACTACGAAGCGACTTCAAAAAGAACCAACTTCACTCGGCCTGAAATAATGCTCCATTCTCTAAGGCATTCCGTCGAACACATTATTGTCATCAACACTTCAATGCCACAAAACCCTTCAGTCACCACTTACTACTGTCGACCTCTCAGCGTTCAGCTACAGAGCTCCCTCAGACATCCCGCAACTCCACCACCATCCCCTTCAAAACCGATCTCCTAAAAATCCTACCACAGCAAACCTACGACAACACCCTAACGCAACTCCAGATGGCCACCAGAACATCGCACTGTCTACTGAGACGCAGGCATGAGCATCGAATCTAGTTCGAATCACAGATACGCGACTTCTAGCTCCTCAACATCAGTTCGAATCGAACTTCAGAACTCCCTCCGAGTTTGCCAGACTCCATCGCGATTTCCAATTTGATTTCCTAGCGTCGACGCTGTCGACGAACATGGTGAACCCTACGTTGTTGCGACTTCCATTTTGACCCCCAAATCGATCTTTAGAACCCCCGAACCTCGTAACCTAGCTCGCGATGATTTATTCAAGCAATTTCAGCTTGCATCGCAGAGGCTTGAAAGAAAAGAATAAGGCAACAGCCATTTTTATTTTGAGATCTCGATTTTCTTGCCAATGAATTAAAGGAGGAAATCACTGTTATATTTAGAGAAGGGGGACGGCTTTAATTTGAACAACAAGGCTTTTCTTCTGTGTGGAGATAAAGAACTTGCTGTGTTTAGTTTATGTCCACAAAAGAAAGAAATTACTTTTTGTTTTTATTATATTTTTAATTTAATTAAACTGGTAACCTTAAATCAAAAATGCATCTTGATTCCGAACTCCTTTCTGAACCCAACAACTGACAATTCTAGGGTAATACCCCTATTTCGGACACACTAGGATAGGTCACGAAGTCTGATTCGATCGTCTGTGAAAGATATTTATTTAAATCAATATGAATTAAATTCGAAACAATTTATTCCCTTGAAAATAAATTAATATTATTATCGTTATAAATTTAAATAAATTTCCAATTAATCATTTGAACTGTTTTCAATTCAAATCAAAATTTTGAATTCAACCTAAATCCATTTTCGTATTCTGTTATTTTTAATATTTTCAATATTAAATTGAAATTGATTTTTAAATCGATAACTCAAATATAAAATTCCACTTATTTTATCCACCCAATATTTAAATTAAATATAAATTATTCAAAAATTACCCCATAAGGATCCGGGTCATTACAATCTTCCCCACTTAAAATAATTTCGTCCTCGAAATTGCTAAGGTAGAAAAAGTGCTACAAACCCATTAACTTTTCAGAACTTATTTATGTTGATACTCAACATTTCAAACTTCCTTACGTAACTCTCTTTCGAATAAATCCATATTGGATAACTCCTCCCTTCGAATAACTATATTCGATAATCTCTATTTCGAATAACTAGATTCGAAAACCCTTCTTCGAATAAACTATATTCGATTTACTCTATTCAATTTTACTCTTATCAATTAACTCTATTGGGTTTTACTCTTATCGATTAACTCCATCGAATAACTTAATTCGATAACTCCTTTGAATAACCAATATTCTATAACTCACTTCGATTAAACTAATCGATAACTCATTTCGATTAAACTATAATCGATAACTCATTTCGATTAACAAATAATCGATAACTCCTTTGATTTACTAATAATCGATAACTCCTTCGATTAACAAATAATCGATAATTCCTTTCGAATAAAACTATATTCGATACCTCCTTTAATTCTATCTCAATAACTCGTATTTGATTTTACTCCATTCGCTTGACGCTAGATCGCAGCGATCACAATGGTTACGCCTGATTCCCCCAGGAAACATCCGACCGCCCTAGGCTATCTGCAGCCCTGCAAATTACGCTAGCAGTCGTACGAAATGGCAACTTATCCTGAGTAACATTGTTTGACTAATTCTATCTCAATACTATATTTGATCAACTTTAATTGAATAACTAACATTCAATTAAATCCTAATTCGATTGACTATGTTCAATTTACTCTATCTGGTTAACTCTTTACTTGAATAACAAATATTCGATAAATTCTAATTGAATAACTAATATTCAATTTACTCTATGGATTAACCCTAACTGATTAACTCTAACTGGTTAATTCTTACTTTAATCGATTTATCCTAACTCTAATCGATTATTTCTAACTCTAATCGACTTTTCCTATTCGAATAACTCCTATTGGATAACGTTTATTCATTTATAAAGGTTTACTTTTAGTAACGGTTCTTCACTTTATAAATGTTCTCGTTACTAACGTTACTTCACTTATACAAGTGTTGTATACCCCTTCTATTTAAAACTATCGGTGTTAAAAACCAATATCTCTTCTCTATATAAGTTCGGACTTATATATTCCATCTATCGAATGATAAACATTTAATTTAATTTATAAACTGTTATTAATAAATTAATCTTTTCTATTTATCTGTTAAAAACAGATTTCCATTTTCTATTCACCTTCTAAATATCCCTTTGATTAAATTCTATTTATTTAACAAATAAATAAGTATTTCCATTTAATCTATTTGTAAATGTTTTACAAATATTCGCTTCTAAATTCTATTTGTAAATGTTTTTACAAATATTTCTCCTTCTATTTGTTTGCACATAACTTCCTTTGTACTTGTTTTACAAATATGTTTCCTTTTTAACTCTTTTGGTTTTTCCTTTATTCAAACCCAATTCATATTTCATTCACATGATTTTACTCAATTTATTCGTTTCGATCCATTTAACTTACTTAAGTTAAATTTAATTTCAATCGTTCAAATTCCCATTAACTAGTTGCTAATTAACCATTTTGCCTATTTCACCCTTTTCATTTGAATATAACTTGTTCAAATATATGTCAACCTAATTATAGACTAATCTAATTATATTTTCAACTCGAGTTATATATTCGATTTCGAATATAAATTTTCAATCTCTTTTACTTATCCAAAAACCCAATTTTGATTCAAAATTTCCTTTAACTAATTATTCTCCAATTTAGTTAATTCTATTTAACCATTTAAAATATGATTTTCGTCTTAAAAATAATTTCACTTACTTCACTGAGGTTCATATTTATTTTATATCTCCAGTCTGTATTTTTCTAGTGCCAACTCAGATTTTATTTCCTAAAAATCTTTTTATTTATTTAATTAAACCGTTATGGTTTTCTAATGGTTCTGGCGCTGCTTTTCTAAAAATTTGATTTTGACATAACTCAAAATCTATATGACGAAATCCAGATTTTTCTCTTTCATTAGAAAACTATTGTTCAACCGGTCCCGACGATTCTTGTTTCAAAGAATTCCGACTTCAATTGAGTTTTGTATACTAAATTGAAGTTCGAATCGCCAATTTACGAACTGCCGCGCTATGGCGAGCTCGTTTTAATTATATTTATAAATATAAACGTTCTAACTTCGTTTATAATAAATTCAACTTCATTCTGATATATATATCAAATCCATTTTTCCATTTCAACATAATATTCCCGATCTATTTCACTTCTAATATTCGAATCATATATATTTACAATATTCAAATTCCATTTGAATCTCTTTATTCAAACTCTATATTTGAATTTCCTTCTATTCAATTTCTATTTGAATTTTTCTTCTATTCAAATTCTATTGAATTCCTTATCTTCAAATTCCATTTGAATTTCTTATTTTCAATTTCTATTTGAATTCCTTTATTCAAAATCCATCTGAAATCCTTTGTTCAATTTAAATTCTATTTTAACTCCTTTATTCAATTTCTATTTGAAATCCTTTGAATTTAAATTCTATTTTAACTCCTTTGAATTTAAATTTTATTTAATTTCACTTTGAATTCAAATTCTATTTAATTTCACTTTGAATTCAAATTCTATTTCAAACTTTATATTTTCTTTAATTCTAATATTCAACCTCCACTTTATATTCTCTTTGAAATTCTATTTAACCAAATTCCATTTGAAATCCTAATATTCAAATCTCTATTTGACTTTTCTTTATTCAAATCCATTTGAATTCCTTTGAATTCAAATTCCATTTCAATTTTTCTTATACAATTTCTATTTGAATTTTCTTTATTCAAACTCATTTGAATTCCTTTGAATTCAAATTCTATTTCACTTCTATTTGAATTATATATATATTCAAATTCCTTTTATTTTACTTCTATTTGAAATCTATATTCCAATTCCCTTTTCAAAATTCCTTTGAAGTCATATAAATATATACGTATATTTATATCTATCTAAAATTCAAAACATTTGAATTTTAAAACAACTTGTTTCTTTTCAAACAAATTTCCATCTAAACTTTTCTAAGGCAGCAATTCATCACTTAGAAACTCGGAAATGAACACCGATGAGGTTGCGATCATCATCAGAATTATTTCCCAGCTACTGAATGAGTTCAGTGCTTTATTTCTTTCAAAATCCATTTAGAAAAATATTTTCCCAACTCCCAGGATTTTAAATTCTGAATTCTGTTTGGAATTCAATTTCAATTCATCTTATTTGTATATTTGATTTCATATACAAATTTCATTGGTTATGTATATAACTATTTCTGTTTTATAATCTAATTCGATTATAATCCTAACAATCAACTTAACTATTTGAAAACAATATCGTGTCCAATCTTCTGTTCAAGTGTTTATAAACTCCTATCGACATCGTGGCGTCCCACGATTCGACCAAAATTTATAATCCACTCAACAGACTAGTCAACACAATATAAAATAGTTTTTATATCAAATAACAAATACGCTCTCTCGTATATATATACACTAAACCCATTCTAGGATACTACTGATCCTATCTCTAATGAGCACATTCCAACAAGCCTAGGTATTCGCTCAACCTAAGCTCTGATACCAAGTGTAATGACCCGCAAATCCGTAACATCAGAGTTGACTATATACATCATACGTCCAACCCAAATATCACGAAAATACGAAACATTTTTTTTTAGAAGAAAGAGGTAGAAGAAGAACAGAAATAACAACACAGAATCTCACATCGCAGCGGAACAAAATATAATATATCACATCTTTGAAATACAAAATCTTAACTGTATATCATACACTTATCAGAGTACAACACTTACAACATAACGGAACAACTATAACTGGATAACGCTGAAGCCTCCTGCTCCAAGCTCCTTTAGATATATCTGAAAAATCCTGAACTACTTGACTGCCCGTACAAATTTAGGCACCCAAGAGTTTAGGTAGAACAAAACAAATAAACTCCGGGTCAGTCATGGGACTGGTATGAGTAAACAGTTTAAAACAGTTTCAGAAAACTAAATGATATCTCATAAGACCACGCCGTATAACACGGAACGGGTTTTTCCCTTATGAAAATCCAAACACTTGACTTATCTTTATATCAAAACTCTTTTGATATTATAATAATGTCTAAATCAAGTAGATAACAATCTAGTGGAAACGCTTGCATCTCACGTTCCACATATATAATATACAATCAAAACCGCAAGCACGTATTGGGTAATGGATTTCCAACTATGACAAGGTATGGAACCACCTTCCGCTGGTATATCTCTAGAGGAGAATACACCGAGTTCAACAAGAACATCTTGCAACTCAGCCACACATGACCGATTACTCATTTCGCTTGAGTGTATCGAATGTATATCACCAACGATTGGGATCAGCAACCGTTTCCCGAATGGGACAGCATCGACAATAGATTTTTAGAAGTAAATGAAACTCTAGATCAGGTGATTATACACCCTAATAGGTGCGACCTACATAGCCATGCTGCTTGCCCGATTTCTGTCATTTACAGGATGTTGAGGCTAGAAGCTACGCTTTATCATCACACCAGATTCACTTCGAATGTCACATCGTCAGATCCATCGAAAATCACTAATTGACGTCTACAACAGTACATTACGTGTCAGCTAAAAGAAGTTTCCTCCTCCGCTTCCACTCTTGGTACAGTTGAAGAAATCAATGTACGTGACCTTTCTGGAAATACTCTGTCAGACATTCATCCATACAAGTCACCCAGGAACAGGATGAACTGAAGGCACTATTTCTATTTATAGAAAAAGTCCTTGCACCCTACTCCGTCTTTGATTATCTTTATATAATCTGATTCGCACGCTACTGCCGATATGGAGTGGTTCTTCGGATAATAATCCAACCGGTCTCTCCATATTGACAACGATGGTCAAAACTTCGATAGTCTGTGATTTAACTATCGAATAAAAACAAGTGTTTCGATAGTCGATGATTTACCTATCGAATAAAACAAGTGTTCATCCAAACATCCAACAATCACTGAACCTTTAATTAATATTCCATTAATTAAATCTCTTTTCTATTTCTTTATCAATATTTGTTAATCAAATATTTCAATAACCATATTGCCCTTTTACGTTCTTTGGAAAACATTTCCATATATCGCCTTCTTTTTATTTTCTAAACTTTAGAAAATATATGTTATTTATAATTGGAAAATATTCCAATTACTTATCTCTTTTCCAATCTCGTTTATTCCTATACTTAGGAAATATTTAACATCTATTTCCAAGCTTACATTTCATTTGGGTTAAAACGGATGTTGTGTAAAACATCGTTACGACAACCCAAATACTACATTCAACTGAATCTTATTCAACATTGATCTTCGAGCCTGAAATCTTACTATTCATTTGTTAATAATGAAATCAATCAAGTTGGGGTATAACTACCTCTCAGACCTTGACTGAATAACATTTATAACGTCAAAACAGATATGACTACTTACTCGAACAATCAATAACATACAACTACTTCTTTACCTTTAAACACGTATACACTTTTTCTTTCTATTCTTACTAGATTTTATTCTTATACTTCCATTTTGATTATACTATTCTATTTCTAAGTTCGTTTTCTTATCGACTTCTATATATATCGATACGTTGATTTCTAACTATCAAATTATCTTAAAAATATTCTATCTCCTTAAATTCTCGGAAAAATTCGCCATAACCTCCTTTGTACCGGGAGCATCGGGAAATTTCAAATATCTTTCCCGGTCCTTCTCATCTCAAAAAGAAAAAGAAAAAGCCAAGCGGCTAGCCGATACGGCGCATAAAATCTCATATATGAATTAAATACGTACCTTTTTGTCGGGCATTCTATTTATTTCACTTCTATACTTTATTCCATACCTGTCTCCTGTATGTTTATACCTGTCCAATCTATTTTAACTATACCAATCGTTTTAACTCAATTTGTTAAATAAGCTTGTTGCTTAACTCTTCAGTCTATTTCACCTTCATATTTGAACATGACATGTTCAAATATATTTTAATTGCATATTAACAAATTCTAATTATACTCATACTCTCGTTTCCTTATCGACTTCTCATTCAAATTCCAATTCAATTCTATTTGAATTCTCTTTATTTAAAACTTCATTTGAATTCTATTTTCAAATTCTATAGTTTAAAGTCCATTTGAATTCTATATTCAAATTCTATAGTTAAAGTCCATTTGAATTCTATATTCAAATTCTATATTCAAAGTCTATTTGAATTCTATATTCAAATTCTATATTCAAATTCTATTTTCAAAGTCTATTTGAATTCTATATTCAAATTCTATATTCAAAGTCTATTTGAATTCTATATTCAAATTCTATTTTCAAAGTCTATTTGAATTCTATATTCAAATTCTATAGTTAAAGTCCATTTGAATTCTATATTCAAATTCTATAGTTAAAGTCCATTTGAATTCTATATTCAAATTCTATTTGAATTCTCTGCATTATTTATAAACAACGTTTATAACTTCAATTCAAATCCCACCTTTTCATTTATAAACAACGTTTAAAAATTCAATTCAAATCCCATATTTCATTTATAAACAAGGTTTATAAATTCGATTCAAATTCCATATTTTCATTTATAAACAACGTTTATAAATTCGATTCAAAACCCACCTTTCATTTATAAACAACGTTTAAAAATTCAATTCAAATCCCATATTTCATTTATAAACAAGGTTTATAAATTCGATTCAAATTCCATATTTTCATTTATAAACAACGTTTATAAATTCGATTCAAAACCCACCTTTCATTTATAAACAAAGTTTATAAATTCGATCACTTGTTTTATATACCTTCAAAACAAGTTAATATTCTCTATAGTTCATTTAAAATTCAAATTCTATTTATAAAAATAGAATTCCCTTTTTAAATATCAAATACCCTTTTCGATATTTTTATAAATCAATATTCAAGCCCCAGGGAAATTTTAAACAATCGAATCAACCAATTTTCAATCATTTGATTTTTAACACATCATATAGGAATATATATGAAATCAAACAAACAACAAACAAATAATATATTTTTGAGGAATCCAGTTGGATTCCTCCAACCTGTTTTCCTGCATCCACAGATGTTAGCACATAAATAATACCTATCCTGCTTCGAGGCAGGATATCGCGGTATAGAAGGTCATCCACTAATCATAGCGTGGGGCGTATAGGGTAATCATCCGCTATGAAACTGCGGGCATCCGCTAATGAAACTGCGGGAATCCAACCAAATCAATCACCCAATATATATATAATAGCCCTAAATAACTAATATATATTTTAAAACAATCAGACAACATTCAAACAAGCACCGACAATTTATTTTTAACTATATAAAAATAAATCCTAAATAAATGGTGAGTGAGGTTTTACTCACCGGTTATATTTTACTTGTTGAATATCCATTCTGATTCCATACAGTCTCATCTAGCATTGACTTGAATTGTTTCAACTTAATTCATCTCGAATGAATTACGCCTATGATCATATGATTTTTATAAATCAATTAAAAGATTATTTGTGTAAATTAATTTAACATAAATTAATTTAATTATCCTATGAATTTAAATTCGGTGAAATATATACCTTTCGGTTCTGTAGATTACTCGACCGACTACGAAGCGACTTCAAAAAGAACCAACTTCACTCGGCCTGAAATAATGCTCCATTCTCTAAGGCATTCCGTCGAACACATTATTGTCATCAACACTTCAATGCCACAAAACCCTTCAGTCACCACTTACTACTGTCGACCTCTCAGCGTTCAGCTACAGAGCTCCCTCAGACATCCCGCAACTCCACCACCATCCCCTTCAAAACCGATCTCCTAAAAATCCTACCACAGCAAACCTACGACAACACCCTAACGCAACTCCAGATGGCCACCAGAACATCGCACTGTCTACTGAGACGCAGGCATGAGCATCGAATCTAGTTCGAATCACAGATACGCGACTTCTAGCTCCTCAACATCAGTTCGAATCGAACTTCAGAACTCCCTCCGAGTTTGCCAGACTCCATCGCGATTTCCAATTTGATTTCCTAGCGTCGACGCTGTCGACGAACATGGTGAACCCTACGTTGTTGCGACTTCCATTTTGACCCCCAAATCGATCTTTAGAACTCCCGAACCTCGTAACCTAGCTCGCGATGATTTATTCAAGCAATTTCAGCTTGCATCGCAGAGGCTTGAAAGAAAAGAATAAGGCAACAGCCATTTTTATTTTGAGATCTCGATTTTCTTGCCAATGAATTAAAGGAGGAAATCACTGTTATATTTAGAGAAGGGGGACGGCTTTAATTTGAACAACAAGGCTTTTCTTCCGTGTGGAGATAAAGAACTTGCTGTGTTTAGTTTATGTCCACAAAAGAAAGAAATTACTTTTTGTTTTTATTATATTTTTAATTTAATTAAACTGGTAACCTTAAATCAAAAATGCATCTTGATTCCGAACTCCTTTCTGAACCCAACAACTGACAATTCTAGGGTAATACCCCTATTTCGGACACACTAGGATAGGTCACGAAGTCTGATTCGATCGTCTGTGAAAGATATTTATTTAAATCAATATGAATTAAATTCGAAACAATTTATTCCCTTGAAAATAAATTAATATTATTATCGTTATAAATTTAAATAAATTTCCAATTAATCATTTGAACTGTTTTCAATTCAAATCAAAATTTTGAATTCAACCTAAATCCATTTTCGTATTCTGTTATTTTTAATATTTTCAATATTAAATTGAAATTGATTTTTAAATCGATAACTCAAATATAAAATTCCACTTATTTTATCCACCCAATATTTAAATTAAATATAAATTATTCAAAAATTACCCCATAAGGATCCGGGTCATTACATAAAAACTCCACAGAACCCCACCAGAAATTGTCTCGAGTAGCTAAACATTGTACTGACCCCAAATTCGAACTTTATTTCATGAATAAATACACACGAAACTATGAACCTTAGCTCGCTGTAGGTTTCCTAGCATCCGAAACCTACTGTCGCACCATCCCAAACTCAAAAGGGAAAGAGTACAAGCTTTAAGAAATACACAGGAATTGATTTCAGATTTTATAGATTTTTATAAATTTGTTTATGATTTTTAAAAGTGGCGATGGGTTTTTGCTGAAGAACAAAAATGAAAAAGTGACAGCGGAAATTTCTTTGACCACCGAAGAAAATAATAATAGGGTTAGGGTAATGTAGTCTATTTATAGGATAGGATATATAAATTTTTAATCGATTATTTTATTCCATTTTAAGCAAACGCTATATGTTTTTATTGCTAAAATTTCCTATAATCACACATAATATCCAAAAATCACGAAAATGGACATACAACTAGAGTTTGACATTACGAACCCAAGAAACTGGTTTTGTCGAATTCCGACTCCGTTTGCTCACACAGCGTATTTTTAAAGTCAAATTATCAACTGTTTTTCACATTAAAATCCCGTACGGCCACACACTGACCCCAAAAATCACGGAACTGGAAATCCAATAATAATTTAATATTACGGATCCAACAAAATTAGTTTCGTTGAAAACGGAGTTCGTTTGCAAAACTGGCTATTTTTAAAGCTCTAAATAAACCCTTTTAAATATTAATTATATTTAAAAACAATTAAATTAAATATTTATAAATAAATATTATCGTATATATTCACATTAGAAAATCATACAGCTCCATATTGGGATTCATAACTCGATATCCCAAAGTTCCCAGTTATATCGACATTCAATTTATATTTAAATCCTTTTATAATATAAATAAATCGATATAAATTATAAAGGAATTCCATAGCGAATTTTCTAAAATTTGATTTGGACATAAATCAAAATCTACACAATGAAATCCCGATTTTTCTCTTCCATTAAAAAAATATACTTCACCAACTCCGAACGTTTCTTGTTTCACAGAAATCCGATTTAAAACGGACCCTGTATATTCAAATGAAGTTCAAATTGCCAAATAGCGAACTGCCGCGTCGTTTCAAGCTCGATTATAATTATATTATAATTCATACGTTCAAACTGTCATTATCTAATATATTCGTTATTATAAATTAAATTCCAAAATGAATTAAATCAGTTAAATGATTCAATTTTCACATATTGCCATTTCAGCTAATTTTGTTTGTTTCAGAATTAAATATAATATTTAATGATTATATTAATTAAATATTCACCATTATTTAACTTAAACCATTTAAATCTATAAATTACTATTTAAATAATTAAATAAATTAATTATTATATCATTGAAAATACGGGTCGTTACATTTTTCTTATATAACGGTAGGGGAAATGTTATCTACAACAGGTCAAGAAGTCTGTGATAAAGCTAAATAATTAGTGTTGACAACAAGAATCGATTGTGTTGAGTTCATAGTCCCATGCCAACAGTAGAGGGTGTCAATTTTTACCTAAGTGCCAACTCTGAAATAGCAAAAGCATTTACTGTATCATCCTTTAATAAAAAGAACCATATTGCTTTTTTGTAAAATCCATTGATACCACTTTCAAAAGATGTTAAACTTCAATGGTAACACCGACTTGCAATAGAGAAATTCATCTGCATTGACCACAACTGGTGTCATTTATAATCCATGACGAGTTTCATGGATTGATATTGCTTCTCATCAAAGAAGATAGAGTATCGAGCATGATCAATATCACAAGCCATTGATGGTGTAGTCATATCGATGTTCATGTAGTCGCCTACCAAAGCAGAGCTAGTGTTGCCAACAATTAATAAGAATAAAGGTGTCGAGCATCAATAATAAGCGGAGTATCGACTTACATCCAAAATTTTGCCTCCTCTCAATAATAAAAGCTTACATCCACATCGACATACTGCTACTTCATGTCTCAATCTACGTTCCATTCCATTTATATTAACCTTTACTATTGTCGCAACATATGAATGTACACCATCTATATCGTGTATTGTTGGCATCACTATGTACTTATAAAAAGAAAGTGCTACTTATATCAACATTGACTTTCATGATACAATCGTCTTTCGTGTGTTAACCTTCAATGTAAAGAAAATAGGGGTTATTGGAGTCATGCCTCGTTTATATCACCACTTGATGATCATCCCATGGTGTTGTCACCCTTCATATGAGATACGTTGTTGCTTAATAAAATTCAATATGAGCATCGATGATGACTATCGAAATCGCAACTTGCGGAGATGGTAATGAAAGATTGACAGACGAAGTTAAGGTGGACGGAAGTTTAAAAAAAAACTTATTCCAAGTTGCTCGCGCCTATAAATACAAACACAAAGGCTCACAGGGAGGGGAAATCAATTTCTTTCTCTCAGTTCTTACATTTTGAATTTCTTGAAACATCGAATTAGGCGTGGGTATGATTTGATTGCAATTTACCTTGTCGACATAAATATAAGTCTTAGACTTAGACATTGATTATGCATCTTGAATATATATACATACATATTTGACATGGACATGGATGCGCATATCGCATATCCTCTAGGACTTTAAACTTAGTCGAGTTCAATTTCAAAAAAAAATTGACTTTAAGACCGATTGACTTACATATGGATAAATTTATTTATTTTCTTATTGCATATGAATATAAGACCATTGATTGTGAGAGCGTCTTATTCAATTCATTAACATGCTTAATATATTATTGTACACATAACTCACCACTTTCTTTCTTGGTATTTTCTTTAGTTATATATTGTGAGCTTTTTGTTCAAAGGATATTTGAATATGCCTACATGTATCTACTTGACACCCATTGTATCATGCTTAAGAGTTCCATGTTGTCTCTTAAATCTAAAACACTGTTAGCTTGTGATCATTATGGTTCTACCTTAAATTAATATCATCCTATACTTAACCAAAAATGAAGGGTATGATCTTGGCTTTCAAATATTCAAGGATCAATATTGACACAGTTATCTTATCTAATCAATTTAAATCAAGGGTTCACTCATCAAATTTGATATCAAGGGTTGTTGGAGAATGGAGTTTTGATGAAAACAACCTTAATACAATATAAATTGATTATATATACTAACACTTTTACCTAGAATATATATGTATACATATGCAGGATTTATATACAAGAATTAATACCGAAGATTGTACAGTTTAAGAGCTACTGAAGATTCAGATTTTAGAAATGATTCGACTCATGAGTAATCTAGATTTCAAGAGTTCAAGATAAATATAGTAATAAAGTCTAGTTTATGTAAGACTTTGAATAGCACCCCAGGTTCAAATTCAAATTCGGTTTACTAATTTCTATTTTCAAATTCTATCTTCAATCTCTATTTTCTCTAGTTTACTCTCTTTACTTTACTTTTGATTTTAAACTCAATTTTATAGTTTATGTTTTACATATTGTATATACTTTGTATTTATGTAGTTTTTAAACCTTATAATTTTATAAATATGTTCATGTATCTTATAATTATGTTTTCATATGATTTCCCACTTTATATTACTTATTTATAACAAAATGTTTTAATACGAGAATTTCTAGAATTATATATATATATCAAAACACTCGAAAAATGCTCAAAAACCAGTTTTGAACTAGGTTATGTCGACATACATATTGCCAATGTCGACATTGTTAGCCTACTTTGTGAACTAGGCTACACAAAGAGCAAATAGTGGGAAAGCCATCAACTGGTCCGGATCGGAGGGAAACAGCGCAGGAAAGAAGCAGGAGTCAAAGATGCAGACATCACATCGGTTCGGTTCGGAGAAGCATTTCAGCGACATCAAAATAGAACAAGCACCCTCATCGGATCGGATGAGCAAGCACCCTCATCGGATCGGATTGGAGGCGGCCGATCCGAACCCATTTTCTCTGAACCTGTGACCGTTGCTACACACGTCTCTTGAAGACTCGGGCCAAGCATGACCATTTCCTCCCACGATCTCCTACTAAATCGATGCGCTATCACCATCTGGAGGCCTCTGAACCCGACTCTTATGGGATGGGTGCCACGCAGTTCCGAACCGAAGCCACTTCGAAGAGATTTTTCACCTATAAATACACCATCAAGAGGCATTTGAAAGGATCTTTTGGCAAATTATCAGTTCTAACTTCCTCCATAGCCGAATTTCATAACTGCATTCAAATCAAATCATCTCTTAAAGTCTATTTCTGAGAGATTTGAGTGAGTTTATGCGTTGTAATTGTGAAGCTGAGTGAGAATCATTGCTGTACTTGCATTTAAATCATCAATTAAAAGAATAGAAAATGGACGTAGGCTCTTTAACGCCGAACCACTATAAATCATGCGTTCTTCGTTGCTTTTAGGTTTTATTTCATTAAAATCATAGCCAATTTGAGTGTTAGAACCAATTTTTGGTCTAACATTTTGCTGCTTTCACCGAGAAACCTTCGAATTCTCAGCCTTTTGGAATTATCATTCCACTATTTGGACTTTCAAGTTCAAAGAAGTTAATCCCTTGTCTCTGACATCTTTCGGTACTTGTTGACTAACCGTTGAAGAATCGAGGGTCATGGCTAAGACCAAAGGAAAAGAAGTGCAAGGCGCTAGGGGAAACGATGCTAGAGAAGATCAGCAAGCCATCGTGTTAACAAGGTCACACGCTCAAAGCTCTGGAGCAGACCGCTCCGATCAGGAGGATCTGAACCAGATGGGAGGCGCCGATCCGAACCGGGTGGAAGGCACCGATCCGATCCGGACTACTGAGGTCGAGGGCACTCACTCTCCCCATCCGAACCACCCCGACAAGGCTACTGTGAACCGATCCTATCCAAACCAGAATGAAGCTGGAACTTCTACTCGAGCTCCCTCCAACGCTCCGATTCCAGCCACGATGACTAATGTTCAGCCTGATCCATCTGTACCCATTACCCAGGGAAACTTTTCACGTTTTCTTGACATGCTACAGAGCACTAAAGAAACATTGGAAGCCCAAAGGCGTGACAACCTTCGCATGCAGGAAAACATGATCACTATGGGTAGAGAGCTACAGGAGCTTCGGAGGCAGAAGACTCCTTCCCCAACACGCTGCCTTGTTATAGATGATTCGTTTTCTTCGGACGAGGAACGCCCCCGCGAGAGAAGGCCGCTTGAACAACCTTAGAACCTCGATCAATTGACCTTTGGATCTTTAGGATCCCAAGAAGACGCTGCTCATGTATTGGGCCCTGATGACCCGAGCCTGCAACAGCCTATGTTGCTACCCATGCGCGGATCCCACATTTTACCCAGGGATCCTAATATTACCAACCCCACACAGCAACAGCTTCTCCAACCTCTACCTCCTGAGATCGACCGGGAGCATAGAGAGCAACGTAGAGCAGCTACCGCCAGAAACAGGAGGTTATCCCCTGACCAGGAACCCAGGGGTAATCCGAACATCAGATCTAGAGAGCCTGTGCAGACATTAACAAACGCCGATGTATGGGCAATGGTGCACCAGATTATGTCCGAAAGCCGGTGGTATACTAATGAAGATTGGGGCATTGAACGAAGTCATACCCCCTTCACAGATGACATACTGAATTTCCAGTTCCCCCGGCGATTCAACTTGCCTCAGATGGATCGATATTCAGGAAGAACAGACCCAGGGCAGCATCTGATGAGATATGCATGGTTCATGAATGCGGCAGTAGCTCCAGATGCCGTAAAATGCAAAGCTTTTCCAATCTATCTTGAAGACGTAGCATTAATGTGGTTCACCCGGCTCCCTCCTCGGTCGGTATCAAATTTCACAGAATTGAGTGAGCGCTTCATGAATCAGTTTCGACTCCATGCCCAAAAGTCCAAGGCCGTCATATAATTGTCATGGATTAAACGGGCCCCAGGAGAATCTTTGAATTCATATTTGGATCGCTTCAACCTGGCCGTCACCGAAATTAGTGATCCTCATGAGCCCACTATCCTGATGGCCTTGATAGAAGGGGTAGATCCTAACACAGAGTTCGGGGATTACTTGGCTGGAAAACCACCTCCTACTAGAGAATTGTTTTATGAAAAGGCTAATATCTGCTTAAGGCGGGAAGAAGCTAAGGAAAATCGAAAGAGAAAGTCCGAAGGGGCCTCGAAGGAAGGTGTCCAGAGTAACGTTGCTGTGAAACAATCTGGTGACAGTTCAGGGAAGGTGGAAGTAAATGTTGGCAACCAGGGTGGGGGTAATAGCAACAGAAATGGGAACGACAATAGAAGGAACAGAAACCGCAGGAATAGCTCTAATAAAAGACCTAGATTCCAGACTTTTGAAAATTACACGCTGTTAAATGATACGTTGGAGAACATTTATTTAGATACATATAGCATATTGCAGTACAAAAAACCACCACCCAGAGATTCTACTAAGAAAGAGATTGCAACATGAAAGTTTTGCTTGTTTCATGGTACCCACGGTCATTCCACCAATGAATGCCGTCATTTGAGAGATATAGTCGAAAAATTGCTGCGAGAGGGGAAGTTGGATGAGTACAAGGTCGCCCCAAGGGACAGGGGCAAGGGGAACAAGCCCCGAACCAAAACCAGCCTGCTTCAAAACCCACAGCTCAGCAGAAAGGTAAGGGGATTGTCATTAATACTATTATAGGCAGACCTCACTTAGTTGGTCGTAGTTTTAAAGCAATGGACCAGTACGTCAACGCCGCCAAGCATTTTGAGGTAGGAGAATGCAATAGCCTCAAAGACGTTACTCCAGTAAAACAACAAAAGACGATGTCAGACGATGTTGTATTCCGTAATAGAGATGATTCCGGAGTTCAATCTCCAACCGACGATCCACTAGTGATTACCACAACAATTGGCTCTACTTTAGTCCATAAAGTGTTAGTGGACAACGGGAGCTCGGTCAATATCCTCTTCAAGAAATCTTTCTAACAAATGAGACTCGAAGCAAAAGATTTAAAGCCATGTGAAGGATGGATATGTGGCTTTAATGGAGCATCTATAGCTCCAATGGGTTTTGTGGAACTACCAATCACACTAGGGCAGGGAGATCGCCAGAGAGTAAGGATCCTGCCATTTGTAGTTTTGGATGTGGAGTCCCCTTACAATGCCTTCCTAGGCCGACCGGCCCTTGTCGAATTTAGGGCATGTATTGCACCTTGGTTCTTGCTGCTTAAATTCCCAACTGACTCAGGAGTTGGGGTGATGAGGGGCGACCAAGCTACGGGACGAGCTTGTTACATGACAGAGTTAAAGATGTTAATGAAGGGGTTGAACATAGATTCTAAGGATGATTCCACCCCTCCAAAGGAGGCCACAACATAGCAATTAAGGGGTCCTGCCCCAAGAGAGTCGCCCTCAGACGTGCTCGAGGATATAGATCCCAGAGAGGATAGAGAACCCGGGGACAGGAAGGCAACTCCCAATGAAATAACAATAGATATACCTATTGATGAAACAGATCCAACAAAAGTACTAAAGATTGGCTCGCAACTGGATCCAGTTAGAGCGAGGGAATTGGCTGATTTCTTAAACGCAAATCTGGATGTGTTTTCCTGGACTCACGCTGACATGCATGGGATTTTGCCTACCATCATGAGCCACTCTTTGTGTATTAATCCAAAGCACCCAGCAGTCAAGCAGAAGAGACAGATGTTAGGCCCAGAGCCGTCAGCAGCTTTAAAAGAAGAAGTAGAGAAATTAAAAGATAATGGATTCATTATGGATTCGAAATATCCCAACTGGATATCAAATCCTATCCTGGCCAAAAAGTCAAACGGGAAGTGGAGAACGTGTATTGACTTTTCTGATTTGAACAAGGCTTGCCCGAAGGATAGCTTTCCTCTCTCCAGAATTGATCAACTAGTAGATTCGACGGCCAGGCATGAGCTTTTATCCTTTATAGACGCCTATTCCGGGTACAATCAAATTCCCATGCACATACCAGATTAAGAGCATACAAGCTTTATCACAGACTTGGGTTTATATTGTTACGTGGTAATGCCATTTGGGTTAAAGAATGCAGGAGCCACATATCAGCGCCTAGTCAACCGCATGTTTTACAATCAAATCGGGAAAACCATGGAAGTTTATATGGATGATATGCTCATGAAATCCAAGCAATCTCCTAATCATACGAAGGACTTAGCAGAGATGTTCGGCATACTACGAAGGTATGGGATGAAGTTGAATCCATTGAAGTGTTCTTTTGGTGGCATCAGGCAAGTTCCTCGGCTTTATCGTGAGTTCCAGAGGAATTGAAATCAATCTGGACCAAATAGCAGCAATTCGGAATATAGAGGAGCCGCGAAAGATCAGGGATGTTCAAAGCTTAGCTGGGAAGGTTGCAGCACTGGGCATGTTCATCTCCAAAGCAACGGACAAGTGTGTACCTTTCTTCGATCTCATAAAACGGGGAAAGCGAAATTTTGAGTGGATTCCTGACTATGTGGAGGCGTTCCAGAATCTATTAGACTTCTTAGAAAAGCCTCCAATATTATCAAAGCCTGTGGAACATGAGGATTTGTTCGTCTACTTGGCGGTATCATCGCACGCCGTCAGCGCAACATTAGTACATGAAGAGGATAAAGTCCAGAAATCTGTGTATTACGTAAGCAAAAAAACTAGCTGCTGCAGAACGTAACTATCCGAAGATAGAGAAGCTTGCTTATAGCCTCCTGATTGCTTCCCGCAAATTTCGCCATTATTTTCAGGCACACTCGATATTTGTATATACCGACCAACCTTTGAGACAAGTGTTGCAGAAACCCGAAGCACCGGGGCGGTTACTTAAATGGAATATCGAGCTGAGTCAATTTGATTTGAACTTTCAGCCATGAAGATCAATAAGGGGGCAGGCATTGGCTGACTTTATAGCTGAATTTACAATTCCTCAAGAGGAAATGGTGGGTGACAAGGTAGTTGCTTTGGATCGAGAGTTAGAGCTCAGTCCATGAAAATTATATACGGACGGGGCTAAGAATGATAGAAAGTCCGGCGCCGGAGTTGTTTTGATAACTCCTGAAGGACGATCTATCTACTATGCATTACGGTTAGAGTTCGCTACAACTAACAATGATTCTGAGTATGAAGCCCTGATTTCCAGGCTGAAACTCGTCAAAGATTTGGGAGTGAAGACGCTAGATACATATTGCGATTCCAAGATAGTTGTATGTCAAGTTCGAGAAGAATTTGCTGCTAAAGGACCTCGACTCATCACTTATCTCAAAAAGGTAAAGGAGTTATTGGAAGGTTTGGAGCATTATAGCATAACACACATTCCAAGAGCGGAAAATCAGAAAATAGACCGACTGGCGAAGCTAGCAAGTTCTGATAAACCTAAAGAAACCAAAATGGTTCCGATAGAGGTATTGGAATCACCGAGTTTCGACCTAATGGAAGTAGAGCTATCCTTGGAAGTTGAACCAGAGAGAGAATCCTGGATGACATCGATTAAGAATTTTCTCAAGAATGGAACCCCCCCCGTTAAAAAAGAGCGAAAGACGAGTTGTGAGACGCAAGGCTGCAAGATACGTTTTACAGGACGATGTCCTTTATCGTTAAGGGTTTTCAATGCCCCTATTACGGTGTATCGATCACGAAGACATTAAATATGTAGTACAAGAAGTGCATGAAGGTGAGTGTGGAGATCACACCGGGGGCCAAACCCTAGCAAAGAAAGTATTACGGTATGGATATTTCTGGCCTACCATGAATAAAGACGCGGCTGATTATTCACGACGCTGCGATAGATGTCAAAGATATGCCAAAGTTCCCAAAGCGCCTCCGACTCAGCTCAAGTCGATCGTAAGTCCATGGCCGTTTGCCATGTGGGGAATTGACATTATTGGAGTGCTACCTATTGCCAGAGGAGGAGCTAAGTGCGCGATCATTGTCGTGGACTACTTCACAAAATGGGTGGAAGATGAACCACTAACAACCATCACGGCGAGGAAGGTGATCAGTTTTATGGTCAAAAACATTATTTGTCAATTTGGGATACCGAAGACCATCATAACTGATAATGGGACGCAATTTGACAGCATCAAGTTCAGAAACTTCTGCCAGAAATATAAGATTGATAAACGATACACTGCAGTAGCTCACCCGCAGTCAAATGGCCAGGTCGAAGCCATAAACAAGGTCATTAAATCAATTCTAAAGAAGAGGTTGGAGCAGGCAAAAGCTAGATGGGTAGACGAGTTGCCATTAGCTTTATGGGCTTACAGGACAACCTTTAAGACGGCGACTGGCCATACTCCCTATTCACTTTCCTTTGGGTTAGAAGCAGTGATCCTGGTAGAATTGGAAGTCCTTTCTCATCGAGTTGCGTATTATGACCCGATGACAAATGAAGCACTCCTCCTAGAATCTCTTGATATGATTGAAGAAAAAAGAGATGAAGCCGACTTGCATGCCTCGAGACATCGACATCAAGTAGCATGTTATTATGACCGGAAAGTTCGCCTCAAAACCTTTGAACCAGGAGACCTAGTACTGAAACGAGTCTTCCCGCCTTCGAACCAATTGGGTCCAAAATGGGAAGGGCCATACACCATCCAACGGAAGCTTGATATAGGAGCATTCAAGCTAACGACCGTGGACGGTGAGAAGGTTCCCAGAGCCTGGAACGCTCGGCACTTACGATGATATCTGAGCTGAATATGAAATGTCATCCCTTTTTGTTTTTATAAGCTATGTAAAATGGTACGACTTGCCTTAAAAAGTCTGTTTATGTGAACAAAGGATTATGAAGTGGATGTAGGCTATGACTTAGATGAACCACTATAAAAATATCGTGTGTCATTTACTTTTCTACATTATTTATGTCTTCAACAATTATTCTATTATGACCGCGAAACATGAAATGTTAAATTAAATTTGGAAAGTTGGAGATGACCCATGTGCAGGAGCAAATAAAATGACTGTTTGTACGATAAAACACAGAAGAATGGGAAGACGACATTCTTAACTCTAACTCTCAAGAATCGAGAGAGAGTATAAAGGACGAGAAGACGATGTCCCCTGAGGCGTGAAGATGCACCCAGATGAGAGACCGCCTCAACGATACTCTAACCTGGTTATGAGACAGGAGAGTATAAAGATGCTAGAAAGAATAGGCATCAATGACAAAAGGAACATGGCCCCGTCAGAGAATCGGGGGCAATTGGATTTTTTAATTTAATCAATCTTGAATAATTCTTGCTTAGTTATCCAAGGTTAACTGGGGGCATATATGTGCATGCATATTCCCCTCAATAATTACTTCATTATATAACTCTAATATGACATACTTTTGTATTTTCACTTAAGTGCTGAACTAACGACTATCAGATATTGCTGGAAATAACCTATTTTTATTTACAAACATGTGAGTTTGTACAAGGAAAACAAGCAAAAAAAAAAGGATGCGAGGGCCACACTCGCTGCAATAATTTCGGACCAATTAAGTATCAAAATAAAACAAAGCACTTCATCACTTGGGCTTTGGAGCGGACTTGGATTTTTTGGCAGCCTTCTGAGCATTCTTTGCCTCTTTTTCAGCATCAGTCATAATGCGCTTTGGCTTTTTCTTCTCTGCAATCGAAGTGCTAGAATCGGTTGATTTTTCCTAGGAGTCGGAACACTGGAATCAAGAGAAGACTATTTAGCAAACTCTTCTGTAATAGACCTAGTTGAAAGCTTAACGACTAACCTTGATCTAGGATCCACCACTGCAAGGGGCTTAAGGCTTTCAGGGTTCAGGTCTTCGACTTTTAGCTGCATACGTTTGTCTTGTTTGGCTTTAATTTCAGCCAAAGTGATGTCATCAGCGCTTTTTGAATCCCCGATTATAGCCACATCAGGGTCTTCCTCATGGCCCTCGCTACCACCATCGTCTTTCAAGGCATCTATCATCTCGTCATCATGAGAAGCGTCGGCCTTAGACAGTTCAGCTCCCCTTCCTGACTCTACAGTGGTTGCCTTATCCTGTTCTCCTTGAGCCTTTTCCATGGATTTTACCCCGGTGGTGGTTCCCTGAGGCACACCAGTCTTCTCGGTCAGTTCAACACCTACAGAATGAGAAGCAACAGTTATCAACTCAGGAGAAAATAAAGGATCCTCCATTGATTTCCCAATTATGTGGTGAAAAGTGTAGACGGCCTTGACGAATTGAGGTGAAAAGGTAGAAATACCTTCCGATGATTTCTCAGCTGGAGTGACTGCCGTCTCTGACGCTGACTCGAGTATAGGAGATAAAAGAGATGCCTGAGGGATCCCCGGGTTCTCGGGATCATATCCCTCGACTTCAGAAGTTTCAGCGGTAGTAGAAGAAGAACCAACCTCAGGGATATTCTTTTGTTGGACATCCGCTTCTCCTCCTCCATAGAAGCGGCGATAAGGCGACGCCCCTCGGCCAGACGTGCCGGCTCATCATCTCTCAGATATTTTTCCATAAGTTTATCTTTGTCAATGAAGTCTACCTTGAGTTCCTCTTTCTCCCATTCGATAATTTGACTCCATACGTGAACCAAGGTAGTTGGATAATCTTCAATCCAAGAGATGTTTCGGCGACGAATTATGTGCGCGAAGAATTCAATCAGTAATTCGCCAAAACCGTGCACTTCTTCCTGAGCCTCTGATAGCTGTTTACGGGTCTCTTCAGCAGACTTAATAACATTTTCCACATTTCCCTCCGCTTGGGCAGCCCTATTCTCGGCTTCCATTAACTTGGATTCCACGTCAGCGTTTCGTTTCTCCAATTCAGCATTTTTTCTCGCTAACTCAGCTTTTTCTCGCTCAAGAGTATTGTAAGCTAGCTGCATTTTGACATTGTCCGACCTAGCATCTTCCGCTTGTTTCTTCAACTCCAAACGCTCTTGACTATGAGATTCCAGCAAGCCATGATAACGCTTTTGTAACTCCTCGAATTGCTGTTTGAAGTTGTTAGCATCTTGTTGAGCGATGACAAGTTGAGCCTGTGTGTCCTCAAGGTCCTTCTCCAAATTTTTCAAGGCCTTTTCGTCGGCATCTGCAGTCTTTTTCGTCGAATTAACATCTGTAATTAAAGTCCGAATGATTCTGGAGAGATTACGTGAATACTTGAACATCTCCGAATATTTCTTCTCGACTGCGTCAATCTTCGCTTTTGCCTCATCTGCCCACTTTGAGGAAATAGGCTCGAGAGCAGGTAAGAAAGTCAGATTTTCAAAATAATTGTCCGGGAACTGCTTCTCCAGATATGCCCGCTTAACTTTAGACTCAGCATCCAGTGGTGGAGGCTTGCAGTATGTTAGCTCAGTGTCCCTGTGTTTAGTGGGCACGATGGCTGTATCCCCCTTTTCAGGTCGCTTATCAGAAACCTTATGTTTGTCTCGTGAGTCGGTACGTTTTGGTGGACCTTTTTCCCGACTATGTTTGTCTTGAGGAGAAGTTCAGTGTTTGGGCTGCGATGTGTCTTCTCCTCGACGACTCTGATAGCTTTTATATCGGTTTGGATCCGACCGGACGGGGGAGCGAGAGCGCGAGGTGTGTGACCGATAAGAATCATGAGGCCTTCTGTCCTCTCTACCCCGGCTTTCACGGCGATCATGCTCGACATTGGAAGGGGGTCTAGTCATGCTGCGACGTATTTTCCTGACATCGTAGTAGGGGCGAGACATTGTACCTGCGCAACAATGTAAGTGGAATTCAGAATCAGTGTTCACATGAGAAGTAAGTGCTGTGAAGTGTGGTGCTATTGTGTTGGGTGCATCCTAAGTGGTGTTCCCCCCGATAAACCTGAGTCTGAAGCCAGGACAGCGCGAGTGGGCTCTTTGGCCTTCACGGGAGTAGTCTCCTCTGAAGAAGTGAAAATTAAAGGATTTGTGCCAAAGTCCTCTAAAGTATATATGGTTTCAGGTAGGGGGAGATCTCCTAAACCCTGAAATGTGGAATCGTCGATAGTAGGGACATCTCCTTGGGAAGCATCTACTGGCAGCTCTTTAGGGGGCATTGACTTCTCAGGAGAAATAGCATCATCAGGGACAGCATACCCTTCTCTGTGCTTTTCAGCTATGTTGGCTAACTCGTCGTCCCGAGTTGAAGATGGAGAAGGTGAAGTCCGAAGAGGTATTGCTGGACTTTTCAAGCCCTTGTCCGTTTCAGGAATAATGTCCACTGGGGGATGTATACATATGGACCCGACCCATGACCTATGCTACGGGTAATGGATAATAACCCATGATGATGGAGGTACTCATCCTTAAGAACTTCGTCGATGGTTAGAAATTTTTGATCGCCATTAAGAAGCCAATGCATCCGATCAAAGTACAACTGGTCCGATATTTGTTTTGGGTTATCAACTGCAAAAAAAAGAGAAAGCAGGTTAATGTGTTGGCATGAACATTCAAAATTGAGATCTAGAAAATCGATGCTTTACATGATTTGGTCCATCTCCTGGCGCACCCCGGCTGTTGCCTGATATGAAACCATTCGAGCTTAGAATCACCGGGCTTGCTGCTAAATGGAGCTGAAATAATTTTCCTTTTTGGGACTGATTCAAAATAGGAGAAGAAAGGAGTCTCTTGAGTCCAATGCTTGAAATTATAAAAAAAGTGGACGTCATCGAAAGTAGGATCTGTACCTAAAATCTCTCTGTATGCTATATATAAGGTATATAAGTAAGCATAAGAGTTGGGATGTAACTGCATGGGGGCAATCCGCATCTGTCTCAGAAAATCGACAACAAAAGGCGGAAATGGTGGAATAGCCCCAACCATACACATCAATCGGGTAATTGCCATAAATCCTTCCGGAGGATTGTGGGGACGATCAGCTTTCGATGGCACCAGGGTATCCCTTTTCAGTATCCCGTGCTTTAAACATATGCGAACAAGTCTGTCGTCATCGATCGTTGATTCAACAGAGTCTTTGGGTAACTCTAGTATAATGGCAGATTCAAATCATCAGGAGCTCTATTATCTCCTATCCTTCCTTCCTCTTTATCACCCAGAGAAACTTCACTATCGAAAGGTGTTTCGTTGTTATGCGCTCCTACTTCATAATCTGGGCCCTCATCGTCCTATTCAGGGTCTGAGGAAGAAGATATGTCATCAAGGGTAAATTTCTCAGAAGTTTCCGCAACTTCCATCTTATTTGCTAACCTAGATGAACGTCTCTCGGCCATGATCACTAGACTATTGAAGAAACAGTAACAAGGATTAGAGTAAAGTTGCCCGTGTCCCCCGTGTGTGTGTGTGTGAACTAAAGTGTGTGCTACATGTAATAAAGATGCAAAGTAAACACATGAGAGCGTGATATAAAGATTCAAAAGAGTAATAATGTTTCAGAATAGTTCTTGATGTTTGTTATGTTCATAAGGAATTATCCTAACTGTTCATCAAGTTAAAGGTTATGCCAAGCACTGATCAAGCTAGTTGGAAAAATTCTTGCACATTGAGTTGGATTGTTTCGGTTCGGTTCGGATATGTGTATTGGGTTCAGATCGGGGGACAAAGTCATGTTTCGGTCTGAAGCAGACGTTCACACCCAGTGAGTAAAACCGGATCGGTTCGGATGTAGGCTTTCGGAGCGGATCGGATCATCTTGAACAACCCTTCTTCTCCCTGTCTCTTATTCCGATCCGACCCGATCAGGTAGGCTTTGTTTTCCCTTTTTTGCTTTTTTTCTGCTCCTACCCGATCCGGTCTTGTAAACATCTTTCCCTTCCCTTCACTCCAACGTTTCTCCACCCGAACCGATCCCAGTTCATCTCCTCTTCTTCATCTTCCTCATTTTTCATTTCACTTAATCATTACCGAACCCAGCTCCATTTCACAAACCCCAATTAAGACCAAGCACTTACGTGCTCAACTATCCAGTAAGATCCTAATCCCCTCTCCCAACGCCTCGAGGTGGTGACAGAACCACCAACGACGACGGCGAGGAGAGAGAAGGCCACGGCGTCAGAGTTAAACGAACGCCATGTTTGAATCGCCCAATTTCACCACAAATTTTAACTGAAATCAGTTATTACAAGGATAATCAAAGCTTCTAACCTACCAAGTTATTTAATTTAAAGAAGAACGAGATAGTTTCAGAGTTTTTGAAGTTTTAGGGTTTCGGTGCAAAATCTGTTGTGCGAGAGCAATAAAAGAAGGAGAAGAAGAAGAAGACGGGAGGAGAACTTACATAAGTTTATGGTGACCACTTGTATTCCCAATCAATTTTACCTTGTTCGGACTGGGATTCAGGCCCACAAAGGCATTCTGGCCTGTTAGTCCACTATTAAGCAATATAAAAGAGAAATTCGCTCGGGTCGGAATCCGAACCGAAACGGATTAGACACCTTGACTTGGCACGCAGGTTGAATTCAAGGAAAAGTAAAGGAAAAGCTTACCTGGAGGAATCATTGAACATTAAAAAGAGCTCTCAAAGTTGTCTGAAAATGAATAAAGTAATTCATATAGTTTATGGATATATATAAGCAACAAAAGGCACGACTTTATGAAGCGGTACAACTCTACAAGTGAACGAAAGCGGTCGTTCAATGGGTTTAATTCAAAGATTGTTTTGTGAACTACTTCGAAGCACACTTTATCTTAAATAAGAGTGTACTTCGAGGGGGAAAAATGTTTGCCTACTTTGTGAACTAGGCTACACAAAGAGCAAATAGTGGGAAAGCCATCAACCGGTCCGGATCGGAGGGGAATAGCACAGGAAAGAAGCAGGAGTCAAAGACGCAGACATCACATCGGTTCGGTTCGGAGAAGCATTTCAGCGACATCAAAAGAGAACAAGCACCCTCATTGGATCGGATGAGCAAGCACCCTCATTGGATCGGATCGGAGGTGGCCGATCCGAACCCATTTTCTCTGAACCTGTGACTGTTGCTACACATGTCTCCTGAAGACTCGGGCCAAGCATGACCATTTCCTCCCACGATCTCCGACTAAATCGATGCGCTGTCACCATCTGGAGGCCTCTGAACCCGACTCTTATGGAATGGGTGTCATGTAGTTCCGAACCAGAGCCACTTCGAAGAGATTTTTCACCTATAAATACACCATCAAGAGGCATTTGAAAGGATCTTATGGCAAATTCTCAGTTCTAACTTCCTCCATAGCCGATTTCATAACTACATTCAGATCAAAATCATCTCTTAAAGACTATTTTTGAGAGATTTGAGTGAGTTTATGCATTGTAATTGTGAAGCTGAGTGAGAATCATTGCTGTATTTGCATTCAAATCATCAATTAAAAGAATAGAAAGTGGACGTAGGCTCTTTAATGCCGAACCACTATAAATCGTGTGTTTTTCGTTGCTTTTTGGTTCTATTTCATTAAAATCATAGCCAATTTGGGTGTTAGAACCAATTTTTGGTCTAACAATATATAACCGTCATTTTTTTAAAATTGAAAGGAAGTGTCTTTTCACTATTTGTAACGTTTCAGAAGCGTTGCAACTTTTCAATCTTAAATTTAGGGGCTGATTTCGAATTTTTGCATAATTCTTCTTCTCCATCTTCATCTCCTTTCTTTACACCATTGTATTTTCTCATTTTTATGATTTTTACACTTATACTCTGCCGAATTCAATTCTGTTTACATAAAACTTCATCTCTTCTCGTTCTCTACTCATTACTCTCTGAATCGAAGTGCTATTGAAGATTTATAGGGCTATTGTAATTATTTGGGAAGTGTTTGGGTAATCGGTGCTTTCCTTGTAGTTGTGAAATAAAGGAATGGAATCGGTGTTTCCTTGTTGCCATGAAATCAAGGAACATGAGTGGTGTTAACCTTGTACCCGTGAAATCAAGGGGTGTAATTGGATATTGATATAGTAATAGGACTGGACGTAGGAGCAATTCCAAATCAGTATAAAATCCGGTGTGTTCTTTCCTTTTCTGCATTTTATTTCTATTTATTTTTGTGTTTGTGATTGATTCTGTGATTGTTTCTGTGGTGTGTGATTCATGTAGTAGATCATACAAGTTTTAGATTTTGCTTAATTTCTCGAAAACACTATTAACCCCCCTCTAGTGTTAGTTTTGCCTTAACGATCCATTCCGCAATCCCTAACAACCAATATCGGAGCAAGGTCTTTCGAAAAGTTCATAATATGATTTTTGAAAATAGTTATAACGGCAACCAACACTGGTAGCAATAATAGTTCTTTGGCAAAGGTTCCGTCCACTGTTAGACCACCACTGTTTAATGGTAGTAATTATTCATATTGGGCATGTAGAATGAAAATATATTTATAATTAGTAGGATTAGACACATGGAATAGTACACAAAATAAGTTTGTTGAACCCACAACTGCTTTGCATAATGGACAACTAAGCAAAAGGCTGCTGCAAAAAGCAATAGAGTATCAGTATGTAAAACTACTTATGAAATTTGGAGAACTTTTGTAACACCCCATAATTTTGAATATTAAAATTAACAAATTTAAGAATACTTAATTGTTAAAGTGAGAATTAAGGGAACTGGGTTATGCCATTGCGTTCGCATCGAAATTATGCTTCGAATAGAGTCCAAGTTTTCGAAAATCGGACTTCGTATGAAGAAGTTATTGCCCTCAGAACTTTCATAAATTTATATAAAACAATTCAGAAAATTAAATACCAAGGCAGGTCGACCAAGGGGTCGACCTCCCTATATACAGGTCGACCTGGGGGTCGACCTACCCCCCCCTCCGCAGGCAGATCAAAAATGTGACGAAATTTGTCACATGGCCACCATGCTACTCCTAGGATAGTTTTCTTCCTAAAGCTTAGGATTTAACAAGTCAGAATTCCAATTCAAAAGACGAACAAATCATTTTCTTCTCTAACCTATCTTTGTGAGTACTATTTCTTTCACAATATAATTAATAAATTAATTACGATGGGTTGTAATTGGATTATGAGAACATGTCTGTTGAATCACGTGATGTTGTTTAACTTTGTTATCTTATGTTGGTAGAACTATTTCATATTTAACTTGATTCATTTTATATGTGAATTTTATGCAAGTTTGCTATGTTAAATCATATGTTAATTCATATGTGAATTTTATGCAAGTTTGGGATGTTAAATCATATGTGAATTTTATGAAAATTTGGGATGTTAAATCATATGTGAATTTTATGCAAGTTTGGGATGTTAAATCATATGTTAATATATATGCGAATCTTATGCAAGTTTGGGATGTTAAATCATATGTTAATTCATATGTGAATATTATGCAAGTTTGGGATGTTAAATCATATGTTAAATCATATGTGAATTTTATGAAAGTTTGGGATGTTAAATCATATGTTAGTTCATATGTGAATTTTATGAAAGTTGGGGATGTTAAATCATATGTTAATATATATGTGAATCTCATGCAAGTTTGGGATGTTAAATCATATGTTAATTCATATGTGAATCTTATGCAAGTTTGGATGTTAAATCATATGCTAATTCGTATGTGAATTCAATGCAAGTTTGGGACGTTAAATTGTATGTTAGTTTGAATATGAATCTTATGCAAGTCTATATGTGAGTTGTACACAAGTTTATATGTGAATCAAGTATATACATATGCTAGTTTATATGCAAAAACATGTGGTAAATTCATATGCAAGTTGTAGAAATCCATATGCAAGTTTAGGTGAAAAACTATATTCACTTTTTGGGTGAAAATTATATTCACATATGCAAGTTAAGTGAGACCCCTAATTTATATATGCAAGTTCACAATTTCATGTTTAGATCTATATTTAGATCCATGGTAGTTTATGCAAATATATGACTCCATATGACCATTGTCTATGGAAATTATTGCCTATGCGAATTTATGTTATAATTCCTATTTGCAAATTAGATCTATTTTTATGTGCTATGAATGTTGTGATGTTTCTTTTCTTTTTATGAGTTAGACTATTTGCAGGTCTAACATATTTCATATTAAACGTGCGAATGACGTGGGGGCAATGGGAAAATATTAAATGTTAATACTGTGAATTGGCATAAAAATGGCTTAAAAGCATATAATAAATTTGAGACATTAATTGGCCTAATTTATATGCATAGAAATTATGGTCATAATTTTGGTGACAATTACGGACAAAGATTAAATTGGAAGTTATTGACAATTTGAAATGGAGATATTAATTCAAAATGGGGTCGAATAATAATATGTAATAATAAATGCCTAAGACACGAGGTTAGACTCGTTTGTGGTGTAAGACTGCCCGAACCCGCCCGGAAAATCCAGCAACCACAAATGGTAGTCTAATGTGAAGGTCTAAGGCATAAATTAAATGCGTAATAAATGCCTAAGACACGAGGTTAGACTCGTTTGTGGTATAAGACTGCCCGGACCCGCCCGGCACATCCAGCAACCACAAACGGCAGTCTAATGTAAGAGGTCGTAGGCATAATTAAAAGATGCTTAGACACGAGGTTAAGTCTGGCTTGTGGTGGAAGTCTGCCCAGAACCGCCCCACATATCCAGCGGCCACAAGCAATCGACATAATGTGAGAGGTCTATGCATTAATAATTAATTAATGCTGATCAAAGACGAATATGAATGACAAACAGAAGTTTGATTGAGTGGAGTAATTCTCTAAGTACCAATTTGATGTTGATTTCGGTCTTCGGAGTTGATACTTAGGGTGTTATTCTCTTAACCAAAGTAGTTGTGAACTAAGACGTACTTAATCATAAATTAAGTAAAACATGTTATATGATGTGTATATATGCATACATAACATGATAAGTGGATAGGTTTAAGACCAGCTTAACCAATAATCTGATAAGTGGATAAGGTTAAGACCAGCTTAACCAATAATCTGATAAGTAGGTAGGGTTAAGACCAACTTAACCAATAATATATATTAATTTGATAAGTGGGTAGGGTTAAGTCTAGCTTAACCAATAATATATATTAATCTGATAACTGGATTGGGTTAAGGCAAACTTAACCAATAATACATTTTGATCTGATAAGTGTATGGGGTTAGGACCAACTTAGCCAATAATATATAAGTGGATAGGGTTAAGACCAGCTTAACCAAATATATGTATATATTGATCTGATAAGTGGATAGGGTTAAGACAAGCTTAACCAATAACACATGTTGATTTGATAAGTGGGTAATATGGGTGACATGTGGGATATAATCATTAACACTTAACCAAGATAAACATGTGGTGGGACATGGGGGTTAAGTGGATGACATGGGGACATGTGAAATATGATTAGAGACACTTAACCAAATTGAAACATGTAAGAAGACATGAATAAGAGGTGTTAAGTGGAAAATTCTAATGGGGACCAAGAATAGGTGGAAAACTTGTGTCAAGCATGGGGGACCCATTTCAAACCAGTAACCCATTAAGTATCTTTGTGAGCTCGAGTTAGATCAAGGACGGGACACGCTTACTGGGTTTGATCGTAATAGGTCAAAACGGGTTAACGGTGGCAACGCAAGTCCAACGTGGTCATGTGTGTGCTAGGGGCCGGGTTGGTAGGTAAGACGTTGTTGCATCGTGTAGATATAAGACGTGCATCTTTAGTGGTATCGAGTTGCCACTTTGGGGAGTGATACACCCCACTGTGGGACCAGCACGGGTATCTACGAGTTAGGGGGCCGATCGAATGGGGAAGGTAGTGGGTACGACTAGCGGAGATAGGGGCAGGCGGCACCTATGACAGCAGCTAGGAGTACAAGAAACTACCATATTATGAATAATTGTTGTAACTAGACTGGGGATGGTAGTGGGCACAACTAGTGGAAGTAGGCGCAGGCGGCACCTACGATAGCAGCTAGGAGTACACGAAACTACTACTATTGTAATTATGATTAGTAAGAGGGATCAACTTCCAGTATGGGACTAGTAATGGTGTGGTGTAATTAGCATTGATGCAGTATAGTAATTATCCTATAGTGATTAGGAGTGAGATTAACGCCAGAATATTCCTCTTGTTTGTTTTGTCTTGCCCACTTTCTTCACAGTCATTCCTTGTTTTACCAGTTTATGCCTTATCCTAATTACTTTAATAATTAAATTGTTAAAGTTATGGTACTCGCCAGACTTCATGTCTGACCCCCTTTGTTTTCGCCTCTTTTCTTCCTTCCCACCCCCTCCCCAGGTTCCCAGGGTGGGACTAGTACTAGTGGAGCTTGATCTGGATCTCCCTCTCTCTTTTGGAAGTGCTTGGATTGCTGAAAGTAAAGTTCAGCTCATCTATTTTATGGCTACTTATGTTGGGGTTATGCTTTTTACTTTGTGTACTTAGAAAACAATTTGTCAAGATGGTTACTAAGTGTACTTGGTTTTTCTGTTGGTTTATGTTGTTGTTGTAATCAAACTATTTCTCCGTTGCAATAAAAGTTGTTTTGAATTTTTCAAGTACCAATATATGTATCTGTCTTGTTATATTCTGTTCTATTCACCAATAATACTCCATGAAAGTTAATGCATTCCCTTTGAGAGTGGCATTAATGGACGTGGGGGTGTTACACGTGGTATCAGAGCTGAAGGTTAATAGAACAGATAAGATATTTTGAAAAATTATTTTTCAAAAGCATTTTATAAAGAAATACTTTCAAAAATATGTTTTAAGGAGAGTATTTTCAATAGAAAAGTTTGTTTTAAAAACATAACCCCTAAGAGCTATATATCTTTCCTTCGATTCTCCGTTTTGAATCTATTCCTCTTTCCTTTTTTTGAATTTCTTCCTCCACATATGGACGCTTTTTCTAAGATATGTAAGAACTTCCGTATGATGGGTAGAAAACCGCTTCATGGGACTGGGACGTTTGTCAAAGCTAGAAGGAAGCGGAGGACTTGTTGGTACCTTTAATAAGGACGATGGGAGGAAGGTTAAATTAGCCACTTGGTTAATGAAGGACGGAACCTCATTTTGGTAGGAGGTCATGAATGGAGAATGTGTAGGAGAGACATGGATAGTACACATGATAAGAAAGCAGATCCAAAGAAAGGCAGTAAGGATAACAAGGGGCCAAGAGAAAAGGAAGGGCCACACTTGTGAAATACCTGACTACTTAAATAAAGACGTTAGAAAGAAGAAGAAGACTAGTTGTTATTGTTACGGAGAAACAGGACATTTTATTAGGATCGTCCAAAGAAGCAAAAGGCAAAGGTAAGGGCAAAGTACAGGATCTTCTGGAGGGCAGATGCGTTCCCTCATGGATGGCATACCTGATAGAGGTACCAATATCTTAGTTGGAAGTTTGGATTTTTCTTTTTGATCATCCTGTTCGAACCTTGTTTGAATTCTGGCACTTCACACTCATTTGTATCGGTTTTTTCAGTTGAAAACACTGCACCTAAATACTAGTCTAGTTATGGATCCCATAGTAGTCTCAAATCCCATTGGTGGTTCGGCTCATCTTTCGATGAATTGTCGGGATTTGAGAGTGTCTATCTTGGGAGTTGGGTTTGAATGCAACGCCTTCGTTCTTAGCTTCTTGGGCTATGTCTTGATTCTAGGCATGGATTGGTTAGCCGGATATGGTGCCATCCTGGACTGTGAAATAAGGGTAGTTAGATTGTTGACTCGTTATGAAGAGACCCTTGATATTTCTTGTGACCTTAGAGGTCCTGTGATGCTTAGCTACCTAGAATCTCTTGACGCGTCCAACGGTGATTTGGAGTTTGTTCGTGTGGTTCGTGAATATGGTGACGTCTTCGACGAAGTTCGGGGTTTACCCCCGAGGCACAAGATAGACTTTCGTATATACCTAATAGATAATGCAAAGCCAGTTGCATTACCAGTACGCCACATGACTCCGAGAGAGGGAGAGGAGAACTCAGTAAGCAAGCGAGAGAGTTTCTTGAAGGGGTTCATAAGAAGGAGCATTTTAGAATGGGGATAGCTGCGGATCCCGCAAAGGTGGTGACAAACAATCGAAGATTGGAAGATTCCTAAGAATGCAATAGAAGTAAGAAGCTTTTTAGGACTGGCGGGCTATTATAGAAAGTTCATTAAAGACTTCGCGAAGATATCAGCTCCACTTACTCGGTTAACGAAGAAGAACTTGACTTTTGCTTGGGATGTTGACTGTGACGATGCTTTCCAATGTTTGAAGAGGGTTTTGATGACAGCTCCAGTTTTAGTTTTGCCAGATGGAAGTAAGTCATTCACAGTTATACCGGTGCTTGTGGGACAGGGCTTGGAGCAGTTTTCGGTGCAAGAGGAAAAGGTGATATGCAAAAGGCGGCAAGTACAAGTATCGCTTATCATCCACAGATGGATGGACGGACAGAGAAGGGTGAATAGAATCCTTGAAGATCTTTTGAGGTTATGTATCCTAGATTTTGGAGGGACATGAGAAGAGGCAACGAGCTTAGTGATGTTCATGACATGTTTCACGTATCACATTTGCGGAAGTGTTACAAGATACCGCGGAAGCATTGGAGCCCAGCATGCTTAGAGAAGTGGAAGTAAAGTGAGATGCCACGATTAGACGAGCTCCTACATGCATCCTTGGGACGAAGGTATTAGAGCTACGCAACAGAGAGGTCAAGTTGGTCAAAGTGGAATAGGGAGATGATCAAGGAGACACGACTTGAGAAACGAAAGACGAGATTTTTAACTTCTCCTTTTTATACCGCCTTGTTGATACTTGTCCTATCATTTAGTATGTCTTTGCGATGATATCTTCGATCTTTAGTTGGGAAAAAACTCTATGGTTGTAAACATGTGTTTGAGATGTGTTATGTTTGGTGGATGCAAATGGATGCAAGTGGTTACTAGTAGTTGCTCGTGGATGCATGTACATACACATTAGGCACTAGATTGGCTCAGTCACTTTCATATTGCATATAATATGTGTGCATATTTAATTAATGGATGTATAACGGTTGTGTTATCATATGGATACTGCATTTTGATGAATGGTTGTGCACACATGTAGAAATAATATGTATCGTTAGGATTCTTTCGCATACATAATGGACGCATGACACTATCATGATTTGCATTAAGGAGGTCAACTGAATCAGTAGACCGCCTGATTTTGCATTGGATAAGGAACATATACACACACATTTTGCATATGTTCATACAGCATTAGAAACCTTGTAAGGACAATGGATGCTTGTGTTTGATGGTTGAGTAGATGGATGATTGGATGGTAGGATATACATTCTCCTTAACTTGGAGATTTCGGGGGCGAAATCCTTTAAGGAGGGGAGAATGTAACACCCCATAATTTTAAATATTAAAATTAACAAATTTAAGAATACTTAATTGTTAAAGTGAGAATTAAGGGAAACGGGTTACGCCATTGCGTTCGTCTCGAAATTCTGCTTGGAATAGAGTACAAGTTTTCGAAAATCGGACTTCGTATGAAGAAGTTATGGCCCTCGGAACTTTCAGAAGTTTATATAAAACAATTCAGAAAATTAAATACCAAGGCAGGTCGACCTGGGGGTCGACCTACCCTAGGCCATGTCAACCAGGGGGTCGACCTCCCTATATACAGGTCGACCTGGGGGTCGACCTACCCCCCCTCCCGGGCAGATATGAAATTTAACGATTTCTGACTCTGTGCTGAGTCATTAGGGCTGATATGGCAGTTCTAGATAACTCTATCTAGTCATGGATGGTTGGATTTGTTCCTATGATAATCTAATGGCTTAGGTTGATTCAAACTTCTATAGAAGAGTGCCTAGACTCAAACCTTAAATCAAAACAAAATTTGTCTTACGGCCACCATGCTACTCCTAGGATAGTCTCCTTCCTAAAGCTTAGGATTTAACAAGTCAGAATTCCAATTCAAAAGATGAACAATTCATTCTCTTCTCTAACCTATCTTTGTGAGTACTAATTCTTTCACAATATAATTAATAAATTAATTATGATGGGTTGTAATTTGATTATGAGAACATGTCTGTTGAATCACGTGATGTTGTTTAACTTTGTTATCTTATGTTGGTAGATCTATTTTGCAAGTTTGGGATGTTAAATCATATGTTAATTCATATGTGAATTTTATGCAAGTTTGGGATGTTAAATCATATGTGAATTTTATGAAAGTTTGGGATGTTAAATCATATGTGAATTCATATGTGAATTTTATGCAAGTTTGGGATGTTAAATCATATGTGAATTTTATGAAAGTTTGGGATGTTAAATCATATGTGAATTCATATGTGAATTTTATGCGAGTTTGGGATGTTAAATCATATGTTAATATATATGTCAATCTTATGCAAGTTTGGGATGTTAAATCATATATGAATTTTATGCAAGTTTGGGATGTTAAATCATATGTGAATTTTTATGAAAGTTTAGGATGTTAAATCATATGTTAATTCATATGTGAATTTTATGCAAGTTTGGGATGTTAAATCATATGTTAATATATATGTGAATCTTATGCAAGTTTGGGATGTTAAATCATATGTTAATTCATATGTGAATCTTATGCAAGTTTGGATGTTAAATCATATGCTAATTCATATGTGAATTCTATGCAAGTTTGGGATGTTAAATTGTATGTTAGTTTGAATATGAATCTTATGCAAATCTATATGTGAATTGTACACAAGTTTATATGTGAATCAAGTATATACATATGCTAGTTTATATGCAAAAACATGTGGTAAATTCATATGCAAGTTGTAGAAATCCATATGCAAGTTTAAGTGAAAAACTATATTCACATTTTTGGGTGAAAATTATATTCATATATGCAAGTTAAGTGAGACCCCTAGTTTATATATGCAAGTTCACAATTTCATGTTTAGATCTATATTTAGATCCATGGTAGTTTAGGAAAATATATGATTCTATATGACCATTGTCTATGCAAATTATTGGCTATGCGAATTTATGTTATAATTCCTATTTGCAAGTTAGATCTATTTTTATGTGCTATGCAAGTTGTAGTGTTTCTTTTCTTTTTATGAGTTAGACTATTTGCGGGTCTAACATATTTCATATTAAACGTGCGAATGACGCGGAGGGAATGGGAAAATATTAAATATTAATATTGTGAATTGGTATAAAAATGGCTTATAAGCATATAATAAATTTGAGACATTAATTAGCATAACTTATATGCATAGAAATTATGGACATAATTTAGGTGACAATTATGGACATAGATTAATTTGGAAGTTATTGACAATTTGAAATGGAGATATTAATTCAAATTGGGGTCGAATAACAATATGTAATAATAAATGCCTAAGACACGAGGTTAGACTCGTTTGTGGTGTAAGACTGCCCGGACCCGCCCAGCAAATCCAGCAACCACAAAAGGTAGTCTAATGTGAGAGGTCAAAGGCATAAATTAAATGCGTAATAAACGCCTAAGACACGAGGTTAGATTCGTTTGTTATATAAGACTACCTGGACCCGCCCGGCACATCCAGCAACCACAAACGGCAGTCTAATGTGAGGGGTCGTAAGCATAATTAAAAGATGCTTAGACACGAGGTTAAGTCTGGCTTGTGGTGGAAGTCTTCCCAGAACCGCCCGGTATATCCAATGGCCACAAGCGATTGACTTAATGTGGGAGGTATGTGCATTAATAATTAATTAATGCTAATCAAAGACGAATATGAATGACAAACAGAAGTTTGGTTGAGTGGAGTAATTCTCTGAGTATCAATCGGATGTTAATTTCGGTCTTCGGGGCTGATACTTAGGGAGTTGTTCTCTTAACCAAAGTATTTGTGAACTAAGATGTACTCAATCATAAATTAAGCAAAACATGTTATATGATATATATATATATATATATGATACATAACATGGTAAGTGGATAGCGTTAAGACCAGCTTAACCAATAATCTGATAAGTGGATAAGGTTAAGACCAGCTTAACCAATAATCTGATAAGTGGATAAGGTTATGACCAGCTTAACCAATAATCTGATAAGTACTAGGGTTAAGACCAACTTAACCAATAATATATATTAATTTGATAAGTGGGTAGGGTTAAGTCTAGCTTAACCAATAATTATATTAATCTGATAAGTGGATAGGGTTAAGGCAAACTTAACCAATAATACATATTGATCTGATAAGTGGATGGGGTTAAGACCAACTTAGCCAATAATATATAAGTGGATAGAGCTAAGACCATCTTAACCAAATATATATATATATATATATATATATATATATATATTGATCTGATAAGCGGATAGGGTTAAGACAAGCTTAACCAATAACACATGTTGATTTGATAAGTGGGTAAGATGGGTGACATGTGGGATATAATCATTAACACTTAACCATGATAAACACGTGGTGGGACATGGGGTTAAGTGGATGACATGGGAGACATGTGAAATACGATCAGAGTCACTTAACCAAATTGAAACATGTAAGAAGGCATGAATAAGAGGGGTTAAGTGGAAAATTCTAGTGGGGACCAAGCATAAGTGGAAAGCTTGTGTCAAGCATGGGGGACCCATTTCAAACCAGTAAACCATTAAGTATCTTTGTGAGCTCGAGTTAGATCGAGGACGGGACACGCTTACTGGGTTTGATCGTAAGAGGTCAAAATGGGTTAATGGTGGCAACGCAAGTCCAACGGGGTCATGTGCGTGCGTGGGCCCGGGCTGGTAGGTAAGACGCTGCATCGTGTAGATATAAGTCGTGCATCTTTAGTGGTATCAGGTTGCCACTTTGGGGAGTGATACACCCCACTGTGGGACCAGCACGGGTATCTACGAGTTAGGGAGTCGATCGAATGGGGAAGGTAGTGGGCACGACTAGCGGAGATAGGGGCAGGCGACACCTATGACAGCAGCTAGGAGTACAAGAAACTAACATATTATGAATAAATGTTGTAACTAGACTAGGGAGGGTTGTGGGTACAACTAGTGGAGGTAGGAGCAGGCAGCACCTACGATAGCAGCTAGGAGTACACGAAACTACTATTATTATAATTATGATTAGCAAGAGGGATCAACTTCCAGTATGGGACTAGTAATGGTGCGGTGTAATTAGCATTGGTGTAGTATAGTAATTATCCTATAGTGATTAGGAGCGAGATTAATGCCAGAATATTCCTCTTGTTTGTTTTATGTCTTGTCCACTTGCTTCACAGTCATTCCTTGTTTTACCAGTTTATGCCTTATCCTAATTACTTTAATAATTATATTGTTAAAGTTACGGTACTGGCCAGACTTCATGTCTGACCCCCTTTGTTTTCGCCTCTTAACTTCCTTCCCCCCCCAAGGTTCTCAGGATGGGACTAGTACTAGTGGAGCTTGATCTGGTTCTTCCTCTCTCTTTTGGAAGTGCTTGATTGCTGAAAGTAAAGTTCAGCTTATCTCTTTTATGGCTACTTATGTTGGGGTAATGCTTTTTACTTTATGTACTCAGAAAACAATTTGTCAAGATGGTTACTAAGTGTACTTGGTTTTTCTGTTGATTTATGTTGTTGTTGTAATCAAACTATTTCTCCACTGCAATAAAAGTTGTTTTGAATTTTTCAAGTACCAATATATGTATCTGTCTTGTTATATTTGTTCTATTCACCAATAATACTCCATAAAAGTTAATGCATTCCATTTGAGAGTGACATTAATGGACATGGGGTGTTACAACTTTACAAGTTACTCATGAAGGAACTAGTAAAGTTAAACAAACTAAGGTATCAATTTTTGTTAATCAGTTTGAGTTATTCAAAATGAGCGATAATGAGTCTATCTCTGATATGTATTGTAGTTTCAAGAGATAGTGCATTCGTTAATAGCACTAGGAAATCCTTATTTTGAAGAAGATCAAGTTAGAAAAATATTGAGTTCATTGACTCCAGAATGGTATCAGAAAACTTTGGCAATTGAAGAAGCCAATAATGTCAGTGAAATGAAGATTTATGATTTAATCGGAAACCTGATGTCTTTTGAAGTCCAATTACAGAAGAAAAAAGAAAACAGGTCAACTAAAAATAAATCCATTGCATTTAAAGCAACAACAGATGATTCTGACTCGAGCAGTGAAGATGATAAAGAAACAGCCCTAATGACAAGACATTCTAAAAGATTTCTGAAATATAGAAAGAAAAATTATTTCCAAAATAATAACCATGGAAACTCAAGAAGAAATGATGATCGATGTTATAATTACAACCAACCAGGCCATATAAGGAGAATGTGTCTATATCCAGATAAATTGACTTAACAAACAGACAATAGCAATTCATCAAGGAAGAGAAAGAAAGCATACGCAGCAACCCAGCAACGTTAGATGATTCAGATTCATCATCAAGTGATGAAGAACCGGAACTGAAAATTCAAACTTTAAACTTCAAACTTTAAAATTCAAACTTGAAATTTGAAATTCAAATTTAAAATTTGAATTTTGAAATTCAAAATTATCATATAATAATAAATAGTAAAATATTTTTTTGGATGTGTGTTAGGATTAGAACTATTACAAGAAATCGTTAAACCTAAATATATATCAATAATTTAAATCACATTTCATAAAAATCAAATTTCCTTTGAAAATAGGTACATATGTCTATGTTTCTACATATTTGACCAGTAATTTAAAATTTAAAATTTTAATTTCAAAGGTTTAAGCTTTCAAACTTCCCTCCAACTTTTCACCAACTCCCAAGGTCTTAAAAGGTGTCATTGACTTCTGAAATTTGTGCCTATTTAATTCGTATCCATTCAATTTCTGTGTATACACCTATTCTCTCTACCTTTTATTCACAATTCAAAACAATATTCTTCATATCTATTCTCTTCAAAACTATCAATTCAATGGCTTCCTCAAGTTCATCTCAGAAATTGAAGTTAATCAAAACTATCAAAGGTTATCTTCATAATGACAAAGAAGCTATCGAAACCTATGTTAACCATGTAGCAAACGCTAAAGTTAATACAGGTGTTTTCGTCGTCATTAGCGGCTTTCCTTCTTATGATCTTATCTCTCTCTTTCAACACATTGAATTCTTGAGTCTAATTGACTCACGGGATAATGACGAAGTGTGTTATTCTAAGCTTGTCCAGATGTTCTATGCGAACGTTAATCGCGGATTTTACGAAGGCAATGAAGACCAAATTTGGAGTAGCGTCAAAGGCACGCAAATTGTTTTCGATTCCGAAGTCTTGGACAATATCTTAAACTGTAGAAGAATAGGCTTGAATTTTTTGGATTTCGTTATCGATGAAACTGATTTAGAGACCTATCATGACATGTTCGAAAGTGATGATCAAATGGATTTCAAAAATCGCTTTTTCCATCCAAAAACAAGAATCGTCAACCTTCTCCTCCAACATACCATCACTCCTCGTTTTGGAAACTTTAATAGTCCAACTCTCAAAGTCCAAAAAGTCCTTTTGCTATTATGGATGACTATAACATCAATTGGGCTGACATGATCTTAAAAGAAATCAAGCCTATAGAAATGTCATCAAGAAGAAACACTCTCTAATATGGTGTTTATCTCACTCGCATTTTAAAGTAGTTTGGAGTTGATCTTCACAAAGAAGAATTTGTGCCAGGAAAAGTGTTTGACTCATCAAACATACATCTCATGCAAATTCCTCTCACTTTCCAACCATATGAGATACTCGAAGCCAAACAAGCTCGAATGCAACTAAAACAAGCACCTATGGAAATCGAATAAGAAGAAGAAACTTCTTTAGAAAGTGTTGAGGGTCCAACCAACACTAGACTCATTTCCAAAGAGGTGATTGTTCAAAATCATGTGAAGATTGTCAACAATCAAAAGAAGCTTAAAAAAACTTTTCCAAAATGACCAAGTTCATGGTCAAGACAGGAAGAAAGCTTGGAATCTCACCTTCCTCATCATCATCCGCTGAAAACAAGTCTATGTTGATTAATTATCTTCATGTATTCGCTTGTATTTGCTTATATTCGCTTTCGAATCTCGTATTTAGTGTGTCTTAATTAGTTGGATGTATTTTCTTTCTTTAAAGTAATGAATGGAGTTTTATTTATGTCAAAATCATCTTTAAGTTACCGTAAAAACTTTAGAATTAATTATACTATAGTATATGATCAAAAGATTCGTTTGAATCAAAAATGGTTCAAACACCAAAGGTGTGATTTCACACTTCACCAAATGGTATGCAAAATGAAAATGGGGCCACAAATGCAACCGTAAGTAAAAAGTGTGAAAAAGTAAGTAAAAGACAAGGGGTTTTATAGTGGTTCCATCTAGGATAGATCTATGTCCACTTTTGAAGTTTTCTTCATTACCATGGAGAAAATTACATATAGCGTCATCTCATTTATATCATTTGCTCATTCTCTTTACAATAATTCTCCATTTTCGCTCTCTTTTAGCTTTAGATCTCACTTGAATTTGTAGAGGAATGGATTAGATCTCGCATATTGTGAAATTATCTTGTAGATCTTCACTCACTTTGGCGCGTAAATGCTTTTCCTTGATTTCGTGATGAAATTTGTGTTAGATCCGGGCTTTTAGAGAAGATTAATGGCAGCTGGAGAGCACTAGAATTGAGTTAGAGCCATTTTGGATGGATAATGGATGTGATTTGATCTTCATGTTATTGGAGGAAGATGGGGCAATCTTAGGAAGCCATTAATGGAGTTTGAGAAGCTTTGGAATAGTGGAGAAATGATTTGGGCAGCCCTTCGGGGTCTAAGAATCGGCCCCTTGAAGAGTGGTGAAATGGGGTATTTATAAGAGAAGTTTGGACCAGTGGCAATTCTGTAATTATGGTGTAAATGGTATGCGTCGAGCGTACACATATTAATGAAACTGCCACTGGACAGTTGGAGCCAACTGTATACAGTTGTCACGCCCGACCCAAATATTACGACTTTGCTACTGGACCCTTCGCTGCCCAACCCAAAAACACACTCCACTGACCGACCCACTTTCAATTTTCTTTAGGACCGGCCAATTCTATTACATTACCAACCCAAATAATTATTTCCCATTGCACTTCGTTTAAGACCAACCACATACATTCCTTTTCTTGTATCACGCCATGTGTCCATTTGTATATTTTCTTTCATACAGTATTACAATTTGGCACAAAGCAATACATGACTTATATGTTTGCACGTAAGTGTTTCACGCCAAAAGAAACATCAGGCATGTAACCTTTAGATAAAGTGGTTTCGATCCGTATATTAAATAGATGCCAAGTTTATTTTCATTTCTGTCGCTGCTCCTATTTTAAACCAATCCACATTGAATGTCTGACTGATCCAAACTTACTTCTTTGACCGACCGAGATGCTTAGCACAGTGTCGACCCTTGATGAAGATACCCGCGATCAATATTTGATTATACGGAACTGTATTGCTTCATACAGCTGGCATGTGATTACTTAGCTGGCACTACTTCAGGTGGTAGTAGTATGTAAGCATTTCTATTCATTTGAATACCAACGCTTCACATTATATAATGTCTGTTCGACCCTAATGCCTTGGTCTGCTCGACCCTAGGGTCCAGAAGGTGTTTGACCCACATAACATGTTTGGATATCTGGTGCATATCAAAACATTGAAGCTGCATAGTTCTTCTAGTGACACTACAAACATATAGTTTTCCATGCTATAAGCTATTCGTAATATTCCATGCAGCCTTTTCACGTCCATATATGCATTGTTAGTCAATCATTGAGCCTTGCTCGATCACTAACCACTAAATGATGTTCGACCCAAAGGTACTCTTTATACTGATCCTCTTTAAGGTATGAAATGTTACACTCTACGTTCACATTTGTTTGCTACTGGGTCGTTTTCATTGGAATCACGTTGTGCTTGTATACTTGAAGGATTTATATAACTTGCATTATAGACAACTCAATTTATATAAATTGGCGTGTGGGCTCACATTATGGTTATAAGTTGTTATCACTGGTTTGTACTTGGATCTGCCAGTTTACTCGACAACATTTCATATTTTAATGTTATTGATCCGCCTCATTATAGCAATGCAAATCGTGCTCGACTCTTGTCCAAGTGCTGCTTATGGTGACAGACTCGAACTGATGAAAGTGCACTGCTCGACCGCCTAGTGTTCGACCCATGGTGTTCGAGCCGCGGTGATCGACTGTGATGTTCGAGCCACGATGTTCGACCGTGATGTTTGAGCGATCAGACTAACGGGTGTTCGACCCGTGATGTTCGAGTGATCAGACTAATGGTGATCGAGTCTTGAACTACGTTATATTAACGGGGTTACATTTGCCCCTCGAAGCTTGTATTTTTTGCTTGCGAGAAATGCGAGCTTCGAAATGAACATTTCTATTGCTTCATTTTGCATTGTGATCCAGTTATAGATTTTTTTTTGCTATGGCAGATCATACGTTTAATTCATACGCTCCATACTACCTGTTTCGTAGTTAAAGCAAGCATTTGCATGATTTTGGACTTATACTCACTAATGACTGTCCATATCGATAGTGGATTAGTTAATCATTATAAATGACTTATTACAAATTTTATTTTTGAATTGAATAAAATGTTCGCACAGGATTTGTTTTACTTAACGGTTTATAACTCATCAGATATTGTCTGCACAAATACGATATTCATCAGATATTGTCTGTACAAATACGATATTCTAATTTGAATTCCATTACCGCTTAAATCGACTAATCGATTTAGATCGACTGTAGATTTCAAACGTTGTCGTTTTTACCACTTACATGATGGTATACGATATTTCACATTTGAAAAATATGTATCTATGATTAATTTTCTAATTCCTCTTTGAGAAGCTTTGATACTCGTCCCCCTTGTTTAAAGAGTCATTATTAGTCTTTTCCATGGGAAGTACTTTGGATTTCATGCCCTTCTTTGGCTAAAATTCAACACTTGTCGTATCTGAGAAGGCCAGACATTACGCAAGTGATTGGTTGAATCCGAATTTCGTCTACAACCCAACTTGGTTAATTCAACCATTGGAGATTTTCGTCACTCAATTATACTGATTAATCCAAGCTTCGGTAGGTTCAAAAGGAGTGCCCCGAGAGAGGATTTTGGTTAGAACCCCAATGTTTGTCGTAATCGGATCAAGTACTTCCTAATGCTGATGATCAATTGGGTGCCTCCGGAGAGGACTTGGTTAGAACCCTAATGCTTGTCGTTCGGATCAGGTACTAACTGATGCTGAGGATCAATTGGGTGCCCCCGGAGAGGTCTTTGATTTGTGTTGGTCCTTCCAGCTTGTTTGTCGATCCTTCCGGCCTGATATTGGTACTTCCAACATCAGCTTTGTCGGTCCTTCCGACATGATGTTGGTCCTTCCAGCGTGTTTGTCGGTCCTTCCGGCTTGATGTTGGTACTTCCAACATCAAATTTTGTCGATCCTTCCGACATGGTGCTTTTCCTTCCAATGTGCTTGTTGGTCCTTCCGGCCTGATGTCGGTATTTCCAACATCAGGTTTTGTCGGTCCTTCCGACATGGTGTTGGTCCTTCCAGCTCAAGGTTGGCATCAATTCCTTTGTCGGACGCTCGACTTGGCGGGCTATCTCAGATTAGGGACTGAAGCTTTGAAACTTTCACTTAGGATGATGCCTCTTCGACGAAAGTCTCAACATTCTTGTTTATTTGTCGTAGCGCTTGTTCATTGTTTGAATCATTGCGACTTTTCCCATTTACTTTTCAAGGTGGTGTTTTTTTTTGTTTTTTTCATTTGTGCATGTTGATATTTACAACATTTGGCACTTGAATTAATGTCGTTGGGGTCGCGGTGTTATAGGGACAAGCGCTCGACAGATGGCCAGCAATATGTAATCATCTTTTAAATAAGTTTTGATTTGACACATAATTTTGCAAGCTAGAAATTCATTCAAACAGATATGCTCTTAGTCGTAGAGCTAATGTTCAGTGCATCACTTACATATTATTACAGACTGTTTACAAGAAGTTTTAAATATAACAGAAAATAAAACATGAACTAAAGAAGGAAAAAGAGCATGAAGTAAAGCAATAGCGATGTTGATCGCTTATTATGAGCCATTAAAGTTGTAGCATAATCAACGGTTATCAGTTGATGATCAGCCATGGACCGATTTGAGAAAGAGCTTCATTGCTTGTTGCCCTCTGGCCTTGGGGAATCGAAACAATGTTTGAGGATTGTGAGTTTTCACATATTGTTGCAGACGATTTTTCCTAATCGGCTCTTCGATCAGTGATTTTAGATTCCTACACTCATTGTTGTTGTGGTCTGGCTGATTATGGAATCGGCGGAACTTTCCAAAGTTTGCTTGTTTTCCACTTACTTTCTGAGGTTTTGGTATTGGATAATCTTCGGTGTCTTTAGTCGCAGCAAAGATGTTTTCTGGAGTGTCATTTAAAGGCTTTAGCTCTGATGGGTTGAGAAAGCGAGGCTTTTTGCCATCTTGATTGTCTTTCCCGTCACTTCCACTTTTCTGACCTCCGGGATTTTTCGGATTGTACTAGGTAGCGGCGTTTTTGGGAGCTTCAAGAGGTTGGTTAGCACCAATAATCTGAAGAGGCACAGGATTGTTGTCGATTCTCATGTACTCCTCTGCTTTTTTATAGAATTTGTCAAGCGTGTTTGGTTCTTTCATGTTAATCCGTTTACCAAATTCTCTCTTCTCATCTATGGTGCCAATTAGAGACATTAAGATCATTTGGGGATCTGGATTTCCTACCTCGGCCAAGGCGTTGTGGAATCACTTGAGGAAAGTTGTAACAGATTCTCCCAGATTTTGCTTCATTGATGTTAGAGAAATAACGTCTTTAGCCTTGGTAGCTTGCAGCCTGAACTCCTCCTTGAATTTTAGAATCAAATTATCGAATCGGTCGAAGGATTTGGATGGCAGCCTTGTGAACCATAACGATGTGACGCCTTCTAGTTAGAGAGGGAAGAATAGGCATTTGATCTCGTTTGTTTCTTTGGTCGTATTCATGTACCACTCGTAAATATACAGGAAGTGATTTGGATCAGAAGTCCCATTGTATGGAGGCAGAGTAGGATGAGTAAACTTCTTAGGGAACTCAGCTTTGCGGATCCTCTTCGTGAATGGATTTCTATCGAGGGAGAAGTCCCTATCCCTTTCACTATCTTTGTGAGGCATGTTAACTTTCATGATTTTCTTTACTATATCCGCAATATATTCCTTCGAGTTTGTCATTCCGGTGAGCGGACTTCGATCTCTTTTCTGGACGCTCGTCGTGGCGAGCGATTGCTTTTAGAAGATCTAGGTCTTTTACTTCCATTATGGGAAGGTGCCCCTGCATCGGGACTTGCAACTCGTTGGGTATTTTGATCGGAATGGTTTTTAGCTTTCAGTTTTGAGTCCTCGATATTAGCATTGCTTTTGTCAATAAATCCTTCCATACTATCACTATGATGAAGATCAGAGGCTATGAATTTGCATTCTCTTCATGGTTGACATGGATCTTCGGAGGAGGAGCGGGATTTGCTTAAGAGTTTAGGAGAGAACTCATTTTATCCATTAAAGCTTGATTAGCATCCAGTAGATTTTTATTAGCATCGATTAAAGCTTTGTTGGAATTTTTCATTCGCTGACTAAAGTTAGCGACGACGACATCTAATTCAGCTTTAGTCACTCCAGCCTTGGATATAGAATTTTCTCCAGCTTCAAAACAATTAGTGAGTGGAGTAGTCTCGTTGTTAGCAAAATTGTCATTTTCTTCAATTGCTTTACTAATGGTCTTCTTAGATTTGGCCATGATTTCGGATAAGGCTTTGAATTTGGAAGAGAGTTCGTTGATTGACCTAGATCTTAGACTTGTAGAATCTATGGTAGAACTAGGCTTAGAACTTCAATGGTACGCTCTTAAGATTGAGAGAAGTGCGAACGCGTCCCCACGGTGGGCACCAAATGTTTGAATTAAAAATAGTTCAAACACTAAAGGTGTGAAATCACACTTCACCAAACGACTTGCAAAATGAAAATGGGGCCACAAATGAAAATGTAAGTAAAAAGTGGGAAAAATTAAGTAAAAGACAAGGGGTTTTATGGTGGTACGATCTAGGATAGATCTACGTCCGCTTTTGAAGTGTTCTTCATTATCATGGAAAAATAACATGTAGCGTCATCTCATACATCTCATTTATATCATTTGCTCATTTTGTTTACAATGATTCTCCATTTTCGTTCTCTTTTAGCTTTAGATCTCACTTGAATTCGTAGAGGAATGGATTGGATTCGCATATTTTGAAATTTATCTTGTAGATCTTCACTCAATTTGGTGCGTAGATGCTTTTCCTTGATTCTGTGATGAAGTTTGTGTTAGATCTAGGCTTTTAGAGAAGATTAATAGCGGTTAGAGAGCACTAGAATTGAGTAAGAGCCATTTTGGATAGATAATGGATGTGGTTTGATCTTCATGTTGTTGGAGGAAGATGGGGCAAACTTAGGAAGCCATCAGTGGAGTTTGAGAAGCTTTGGAATGGTGGAGAAATGATTTGGGCAGCCCTTCGGGGTCTAAGAACTGGTCCCTTGAAGTGTGGTGAAATGGGGTATTTATAGGAGAAATTTGGACTAGGTGGCAATTCTGTAATTATGGTATAAATGGTATGAGTCGAGCGTACACATATTTACGAAACTGCCACCGGACAGTTGGATCCAACTGTGTACAGCTGTCACGCCCGACCCAAATATTACGACTTTTCCATTGGACCCTTAGCTTCCCGACCCATAAACACACTCCACTGAACAGCCCACTTTCAATTTTCATTAGGACCGACCGGTTCTATTACATGACCGACCCAAATAATTATTTCCTATTGCTCTTCGTTTAAACCAACCATGTACGTTCCTCTTTTTGTATCATGCCATGTGTCCATTTGTATATTTTCTTTCATACAGTATTACAATCTGGCATAAAGCAATACATGACTTCTATGTTTGCACGTAAATGTTTCACGCCAAAAGAAACTGGGGAACGTAACCTTAAATAAAATGGTTTCGATCCGTATATTAAATAGATGTCAACCTATTTATTTTCATTTCTGTCACTGCTCCTATTTTAAACCAATTCACATTGAATGTTTGACCGATCCAAACTTACTTCTTTGACCGACCCAGATGCTTAGCACAGTGTCGACCCTTGATGAAGCTACCCGCGACCGGGAAATCATATATTTGATTATACGGAACTGTATTGCTTCATACAGCTGGCATGTTATTACTTAACTGGCACTACTTCATGTGGTAGTACTACGTAAGCATTGCCATTCATTTGAATACCAACGCTTCACATTATTTAATGTCTATTCGACCCTAGTGCCTTGGTCTGCTCGACCCTAATGCCTTGGCCTGCTTGACCCTAGGCTCCAGAAGGTGTTCGACCCACACAACATGTCTGGATATCCAGTGCATATCAAAACATTGAAGCCGCATAGTTCTTCCAATGACGCTGCAAACATATAGCTTGCCATGCTATAAGCCATTCATAATATTCCATGCAGCCTTTTCATGTCCATATATGCATCGTTAGTCAATCATTGAGCCTTGCTTGATCACTAAGCACTAAATGACGTTCGACCCAGAGGTACTTTTCATACCGATCCTCTTTAAGGTATGAAATGTTACACTCCATGTTCACAGTTGTTTGCTACTGGGTCATTTTCATTGGAATCACGTTGTGCTTGTATACTTGAAGGATTTATATGACTTGCATTATAGCCAACTCAATTTGTATAAATTGGCGTGTGGGCTCACACTGTGGTTAACAAGATGTTGTCACTGGTTTGTACTTGGATCAGCCATTTTACTAGACAACATTTCATATTTTAGTGTTATTAATCCGCCTCATATAGCAATGCAGACCGTGCTCGACTCTCGTCCAGTTGCTACTAATGGTGACCGACTCAAACTGATGAAGGTGCACTGCTCGACCGCCCAGTGTTCGACCTATGGTGTTCGACCCGTGATGTTCGAGCCGCGGTGATCGACTGTTATGTTCGAGCCACTGTGTTTGACCGTGATGTTCGAGCGATCAGACTAACGGGTGTTCGACCTGTGATGTTCGAGCGATCAGACTAACGGTGTAACACCCCACCTCCGCTAGGGTCACTCACAAAAGGGAATGCACTAGTTTTAGCAGAGTATTATCTAGGTAAACATAAACAGAGATATCACAAGGCAGAACATAAATAAAGCAGCGGTAGAAACTAAAAACCAAATTTCATTACTTTCAAGAAAAGAGTCAAAACCTCATATATCCAAAGTACAAATTATCCCATTACATCAAGTTCTAAATAAAGAAGCATAAACTTAAGATAACAAAAGTAAATTATTCCCCAAAGATAGCAGAAGTGCAGCCAGAGCATAGCTCAAGACCAAACCGTACATGTGCTGACAGAAAGCAAGCTAAATCCAAGCTAAGAGCTAGCGTTTCCTCCCTGAGAACCGGGAGGGGGGAACCGAAAGAAAAAGGGGTGAAAGAAAAAGGGTCAGTCATAAAGACTGGTAAGCCCTAGTGTCTTTCAGCATAAAAACTAGTAAAAGTAACATGACATGTGAAAACTGGAATTAAACATAAGGATGATAACAGGATTGGTATGATAACTAAGATAACAAGATAAGTCAAGTCTAGCATCGCATATTCAAGATTTGCTGCATCAACTGTACTAGTATTCTAACCCATGTCAAGCATTAACCATGAAATGATCCCTTGGCCCAATATCATGAAATGACCCATTACGGGGTCCTACAGTACGATCTACTAATCGATCGGCTCCCTACAAGTTCTAGCTCGTCATGTGTCTGTGTCATACGGCCCAATCATGAAATGCAGTCACCTGTGCTAGGTCCACCATAGGGTGTATCAAGCCCTAGGGTGCCAACCATCGACACGAATCAAGCACGCACAGTGTAAACCTACTGGTGCCCAATGCCTGCTTTTTCAACTCCGACAACGTGCACGACCATAGTCCGCCTGAACCTACAATGGCACACCAACTCAGCCGTCGTTCTGGTCGCTTACAATCAGCCCAGTAATCGTGCCCCACCCTGCCTAGTCCCAGGGTATCGTGATACATCTAAGTGGGTTACTGCTGAAAAGGACCGCGTAACTAGGGTTTCTAATGGGATAAGTGTTGTCATTCAAATTCGTGACTTAACCCTATCCAATCATGTATCAAGTTGGTTAAGTGTTGTCTTTCATGTTCATGACTTAACCCAATCATGTAGCATAAATTCATTAATGCACCCCAACCTCTCACATTAGACTAGTTGTTGTGGTCACTGGATTTGCCGGGCGGCTCTGGGCAGATTTACACCACAACATAGTCTAACCTCGGGTTTTAGGTGCGACATGACCAACTACCCACATTGGATCCTATTGTTTGCAGTCACTAGATCCACCGGGCGGTTCCGAGCGGATTTACACTACAAACTCAACTCAACCTCGAGTTGGCCATTTTCAAGTTCGTTCTAGAGTCATGACCATGTTCAAGTCTCATATCAAGTTCGTGACAAGTTTCAAGGTAAGTTTCATGCCCATATTCAGATTCAAGTTATAACAATGTTCATGTTTCAAGTTCATGGTAAATTCAGGTTTGCCTAAATTACCCAAATCGTATTCCCATCGCATGTGAATTCGAATTGATACAAACAAATCTAATTAGGGGATAACATGGAAAGAAAGGGCATAAGGTGGCAAAAGTGATTACAAGTCAAGCATGGTATAACTTGAGATAAACGATTACAACAATACTGGCATATGGAGTAGTGGACTCAAATATCAAATCTAGCAAAATAGGGTGATAGTCATGGTAACGGTTGACATAAGATAATAACCCCAACTTGTGAATAACAAATAATTCAACATCGCAGGCATGAATATTATGGACACTAGGGGTATTAGATCTACAACATATATAGGCCCCAAATCAATTTCATATTACCACAAGTCAAGATTCAGGATGAATAGGTCCAAGGTGAACAAATAGTAGATCCAAAATGAACAATGATAGATCCAAGATATACAATGATAGATCCAAGATAATTGTCATACTTAGGTTCAATTTCAATTTACAACATGTCCATATTAAGTTTAAAGTTTAGATCTAAAAGTAACTGGGGCTTACAGATCGTGGTTTGAGAATTAGAAAACAAAGAGGCGATGTTGAATCTCGAGTCTAACAAAAATCCCCCAAACAACAGTACTCTACACATAGCCTTGTTGGAGAAGAAGCAACCCCTTTTTCTCTAACTTCTCAACCAGAGTTTTTGCAGCATAAGGTCAGAGAGAATTTGTATAGAGAGACTAGAGCTAGGGGCTGTTTATATAGGGTCAGGCCAATGAATTTAGACAGAAATCGGACTAGAAACATCAGAGTGAACTCTGACTCAAAAATGGGCTCGGCAACCAGGTCGACACCCAGGTCGACTCTATGGTCGACCTGGTCCTGGGCAGGTCGACCCCCAGGTCGACCTGGTCCTGGGAGGGAAATTTCCCGCCCAGTCCGTTCTGGGGTTTGAATTCGAAATTTGAATCGAATTCTGAGCTGTTTTTGAACTTGAAATTTCTGAAACTTCGAAGGGTCATAACTTGGTCATATGGACTCCGATTTTTGAAAACTCGGGCTCGTTTCCAAGCAGAATTTCGAGACGAACGTAATGACGTAACCCGTTGCCCTTGATCCTTATTTTAAAAATTAATTCTGTCTTGATTTATGGTTATAACACGTTATTTAAATACGGGTTGTTGCATTCTCCCCTCCTTAAAGGATTTTGTCCCCGAAATCTCTAAGTTAGAAAGAATATATCCTACCATCCAATCATCCATCTACTCAAAACATCATCCACAGGCAACCATTGTCCTTAAACGATTTCTAGTGTTGTATAAACATATGTAGTAAGTGTGTGTATATGTACTTATCTAATGCAAAAGATCAGGCGGTTACTGATTCAGTTAACCTCCTTAATGCAAAATATGTTAGTGTAATGAGTCCAACATGTATGAAAATTCCTAACATAATTTATAATCTCTAAATGAATGCACATAACATTCATTCATATGCAACATCCAAGTGATAGCATAACAAGTTCCATCCGTGTACAAGTATAAGAACTCATGCATATGCAACACGAAAATGTGACTGAGCCGATTTAGTGCCTAATGTGTGTCATGCATCCACTAGCAATCACTTGTAAACACTTGCAACCATTTGCAAACATCAACCATAACATGTTTCAATCACATGTTTACATCTATATGGTTCTACCTAAGGTTCTCAAGATAAGATCGAGAAGATAAAAAGGCAAACGTAGGTAGTAAAAGCATGATACGAAAGGTTTTCAAGTTTATAGGAAAAGAGATCGAGAATGTACCCTAAAAAAGAAATGGGTAAAGCGTGCGTATCTTCTCTTCGGTTTCCCAAGTTGCGTCTTCTTGGGCTTCACTCCACTGTACTTTAACTAGCTTGACTTCTCGATTCCTAAGCTTCTTGATCTTCGTTCCTAAGATACGAATCGGAACTCGCCTCAATGTTGCTTCTTTTTCCACTTCTACGCCTTCAAGGATGCTTGGCTCAACCACTTCGGCCGACTCATGTAAGCACTTTCGGAGATGTGAGACGTGAAAGACATTGTGTACTCCGGTCAGCTTCTCGGGTAAGTCTACCTTATAGGCCATCTGCCCAATCCTCTCAGTGATAGGGAACGGTCCTACGAACCTTGGTGCTAGCTTTCCAACTGCTCCAAAGCGAACCACACTGCGTAAAGGAGAAACTTTTATAAAGACCATATCTCCAACTTCGAACTCTAGGTCTGTCCTTCTCTTGTCTGCATAAGATTTCTGTCTATCTTGGGCCGTTTTCATCTGTCTTCGTATCAACTCAATCTTCTCAGAAGTGTCCCTTATCATGTCGGGCCCAAGTATAAGCATGTCTGTCGTCTCCCACCAATAAGTTGGCGACTTGCACGGTCTTCCATACAGGGCTTCGAATGGTGCCATTCCGATGCTAGCTTGGTAACTATTATTATATGCAAACTCCACGAGAGGAAGATGGTCTTCCCAAGTACCACCAAAGTCAAGAATGCATAGCCTCAAAAGATCCTCTAGTATCCTATTTACCCTTTCGGTTTGTCCATCCGTCTGTGGGTGATAGGCCGTGCTTAAACTTAGTCGTGTACCCATTGCTTCTTGTAGACTATTCCAAAACTGGCTAGTGAAAATCGGGTCATGATCACTAACTATACTAGAAGGAACCCCGTGCAACCGTACTATCTCTCGAAGGTAAATAGACGCTAGCCATGATGCGGTCCTCTTGCTTTTTACCGGAATGAAGTGAGCACTTTTTGTGAGTCTATCAACTATGACCCATATGCTATTATTTCCCTTCCTTGACCTAGGCAGTCCATCCACGAAATCCATCGAGATACTCTCCCATTTCCATTGCGGAACCTCCAAAGGATGTAATATCCCACCAGGCTTCTTCGACTCGGCCTTTACTTGTTGGAACACCATGCACTTCGAAACAAACTCTGCCACGTCCTTTTTCATTCCAGGCCAAAAGAAATTGCGTTTCATATCCCTGTACATCTTATCCTCTCCGGGATGTATGGTCATCTTTGAGTGATGCGCCTCCTCGAGGACTTTCCTTACTAAGTCTCCCACTTGTGGGACACATAGCCTTCCATCACGCCTTAGCCATCCCTTGTCATCTATGGCATACCTACCGAGGTGACTTGACGTATCACCACTAATCAGCTTGTCATGATTTCGACTATCTGTGGATCTTCCTTCTGTGAAGTCCCTACTTGATCTAGAAGTGTAGGTCTTAACTCAAGAGATGCTAATATAACAGTTTATGGCTCAACAGCAGGTGTAAAATCAAAGGTTGCTATAAGCTCTAGACTTTTCCTTTCAACAAACAAGGGGCTCAAGGTCAACCTTTTCCTACTTAGCGCATCCGCCACCACGCTACCCTTGCCAGGGGTATAAGCTATATCGAAGTCATATGATGCCAAGAATTCCATCCACCGCTGTTGTCTCAGATTCAAATCTTTCTGTGAGAAGAGGTATTTAAGCGATTTGTGGTCAGTATACAGCTCGAACCTCTCCCCTAGAAGATAATGGCGCCAATATTTAAGTGCAAAAACGATCGCCGCCAACTCCAAGTCATGTGTGGGATTGTTCTTCTCATGAACTTTAAGTTGTCTACCCCATAGCATATCACTTTCCCTTCTTGCATTAGGACAGCGCCCAATCCTGTGCCACACGCATCTGTGTACACCGTAAACATCTTACTTCCGTTGGGTACTGCCAAAACTGGAGCTGTGGTGAGGGCTCTCTTGAGTCTCTGAAAAGCAATCTCACATTCTATGTCCCATGCAAACGCTAGGGTTTTCTTCGTTAACCTAGTAAGAGGGGCTAAAATCTTAGCGAAGTCCTTAATGAACTTCCTATAATAGCCTGCCAAACCGAGAAAGCTTCTCACCTCCGTTGCATTCTTAGGAATTTTCCAGTCTTGCACCGCAACTACCTTTGCGGGGTCCACGGCTATGCCTTGCTTAGAAACTACATGTCCAAGAAACCGAACTTCCTTCCTCCAAAAATGGCATTTGGAGAACTTAGCCTTTAACTGGTGTGCTCTAAGCGTATCCATGACTTCCTTGAGATGTCTAGCATGCTCTTCTTCATCCTTTGAGAAGATCAAAATATCGTCCACGAAAACCACTACAAACTTGTTAAGGAACTCCCGAAACACCCTACTCATCAAATCTACAAAGTACGCGAGTGCATTCGTTAACCCAAACGGCATGACGAGCCATTCGAAGAATCCATCTAGAGTCCTAAATGCAGTTTTGTCAATGCTATCCTCAGCCACTCTAAGCTGATGGAATCCTGTGGCTAGATCGAGTTGAGAGAAAACAGATGCTCCCACAAGTTGGTCAAACAAATCGTCGATTCTTGGTAGTGGGTGTCTATTTTTCTTAGTTAGCTTGCTTAACTCATGATAATCTACGCACGGACGAAGCGAACCATCCGCCTTAGTAGCGAATACCACCGGAGCACCCCATTCAGAAATGCTTCGTCTTATGAAATTTTTCTCAAGTAACTCCTTAACTTGTTTACTAAGCTCTCTTCTTTCTCGCGGGGCCATGTGCCTAACGGGCAATGAAACGGGCTTGGAATTATCAACAAGATAAATTCGGAAGTCTATCTCGCGTTTAGGAGGTAACCCCTTCACCTCATCAAAGACATCTGGATATTCTCGGACCACTCTTATAGATTGCAAATTGTCGATGGATGAGTCAAGAGATTCAAGATAACACAACATGACCGGACCCTTAGGGTTACAAGAAACTTCAAGGGTATTACCAAGGCGAGTCATGAGCCTCACTACCCTTCGTTCACAATCAAGAATGGCTCCATAATTGGATAGCCAATCCATACCTAGGATCAAACTGTATCCCATAAATTCGAGAACATAAGCATTACATGTGAATTCTACGTTTAAGATAGAAATCCTCATATCCACACACATCATAGATAAATGAGCGGAGCCCCCAATTGGATTTGAAAATATAACGGGATCCTCAACCAGACAAGTACTTAGGTGCATATTTTTAACAACATCAGAAGAAATAAAAGTATGCGATGCGCCAGAGTCAAATAAGGTTCGAACAGGAAATTCAGAAATGTAAACAAGGCTCTCTACGGAAATATTACTACCTTGTCTAGTGCTGGAGTGGTGTTGAGAGCATGCAACTGCCCTCCAGAAGGTCCTGCTCGCTGGGCCTGCCCTTGCCCCTGCCCTTGCTTCTTAGGGCAATATTTGCTGACGTGTCCAGTATCTCCACAATGAAAGCATTCACCCAACTTTCTCTTCTTCCTTCTACAATCTTTAGCTAGATGTCCCGTAATACCACAAAAGTTGCACTTCCTTGTCTCACGTGGTTTGTTAGTATTGTTGTTCTTGTTATTCTTGTTATTCCTGTTGCCTCCCTTCTTGAAGTCAACCTTCTTATTCTGAGTCTCATTAGGCTGAACCTCCTTCTTGCTATTCTTGTCTTCCTCATGAAGTAGGGCCATATCCACCAAGCTTTCAAAGGTCGCCCCCATGGGTATATGAGTTATGGCCAAACTGTGTAGTGGCTCGTCCAATCCTCGAGCAAAGCGTACAGCTTTCTTCTGAGCTGTGTTAACCAAGTCCAATCCGAACCTTGCAAGCTGATTAAACTTATTCACGAACTCCCTAACGGTCATGTCCCCTCGCTTAAGTGCTAGGAACCTCTCCATCTGAAGGTTCTCTTCTGCTGACGATAAGAATTTAAGCCCAAACCTCTCTCTAAAGTCTGCCCAAGTCTCAACTGGCCTGGTAGCGTTGGTGACTTCCCACCAAATTGCAGCTTCCTCTTTCAACAACCATGTTGCTAACTGAACTTTCCTATGATCCTCCACATCGAAGATAATAAACAAGTCTTCAGTCTCCTTTAGCCAGTTTCGTGCCTCAACGAAGGTTTCAGTTCCAACGAAGTTCTTGCCGCCCATTGCTTTAAAGTATTTGCATATTTTGGCAAAGGCGTTACCAGGAGGAGGAACCGCGACCACTGGGGGAGGAGGAAGAGGGATGTCTGCCGAGCCCGCGCCGTTGGCCCTAGCTTCCAAGTACCTTCGGAACCATCCAGGTACGGGTACTCCCTCAGGAAGGTAACGATCAGACACGCTGAAAAACGAAAAAGAAAAAGATTCAAACGAGGAAACAAAGGAAAGTGCTAATGGATTTTGGGGAATAGCCTTTTTTAAACATAAAACTTTTATTGAAAAAATGCTTCTTTATAAACGGTTTTGGAAAATAGTTTTAGAAGGTTTTTTTTTTAAACTTTTGCCCCGTCTGGTAACCTTCTGCTCTGATACCAAATGTAACACCCCACCTCCGCTAGGGTCACTCACAAAAGGGAATGCACTAGTTTTGGCGGAGTATTATCTAGGTAAACATACACAGAGATATCACAAGGCAGAACATAAATAAAGCAGCGGTAGAAATTAAAAACCAAATTTCATTACTTTCAAGAAAAGAGTCAAAACCTCATATGTACAAAGTACAAATTATTCCATTACATCAAGTTCTAAATAAAGAAGCATAAACTTAAGATAACAAAAGTAAACTATTCCCCAAAGAAAGCAGAAGTGCAGCCATAGCATAGCTCAAGACCAAACCGTACATGAGCTGACAGAAAGCAAGCTAAATCCAAGCTAAGAGCTAGCGTTTCCTCCCTGAGAACCTGGGGGGGAAACGAAAGAAAAAGGGGCGAAAGAAAAAGGGTCAGTCATAAAGACTGGTAAGCCCTAGTGACTTTCAGCATAAAAACTAGTAAAAGTAACATGACATGTGAAAACTGGAATTAAACATAAGGATGATAACAGGACTGGTATGATAACTAAGATAACAAGATAAGTCAAGTCTAGCATCGCATATTCAAGATTCGCTGCATCAACTGTACCAGTATTCTAACCCATGTCAAGCATTAACCATGAAATGATCCTTTGGCCCAATATCATGAAATGACCCATTACGGGGTCCTACAGTACGATCTACTAATTGATCGGCTCCCTACAAGTTCTAGCTCGTCATATGTCTGTGTCATACGGCCCAATCACGAAATGTTGTCACCTATGCTAGGTCCACCATAGGGTGTATCAAGCCCTAGGGTGCCAACCATCGACACGAATCAAGCACGCACAATGTAAACCTACTGGTGCCCAATGCCTGCTTTTTCAACTCCGGACTACGTGCACGACCATAGTCCGCCTGAACCTACAATGGCGCACCAACTGAGCTGTCGTTCTGGTCGCTTACAATCAGCCCAGTAATCGTGCCCCACCCTGTCTAGTCCCAGGGTATCGTGATACATCTAAGTGGGTTACTGCTGAAAAGGACCGCGTAACTAGGGTTTCTAATGGGTTAAGTGTTGTCATTCAAATTCGTGACTTAACCCTATCCAATCATTTATCAAGTTGGTTAAGTGTTGCCTTTCATGTTCATGACTTAACCCTATAATGTGGCATAAATTCATTAATGCACCCCAACCTCTCACATTAGACTAGTTGTTGTGGTCACTGGATTTGCCGGGCGGTTCCGGCCATATTTACACCACAACATAGTCTAACCTCGGGTTTCAGGTGCGACATGACAACTACCCACATTGGATCCTATTGTTTGCAGTCACTGGATTCGTCGGGCGGTTCCGGGCAAATTTACACTGCAAACTCAACCCAACCTCGAGTTGGCCATTTTGAAGTTCGTTCTAGAGTCATAACCATGTTCAAGTCTCATATCAAGTTCGTGACATGTTTCAAGGTAAGTTTCATGTCCATATTCAGATTCAAGTTATAACAATGTTCATTTTCCAAGTTCATGGTAAATTCAGGTTTGCCTAAACTACCCAAATCGTATTCCCATCGCATGTGAATTCGAATTGATACAAACAAATCTAATTAGGGGATAACATGGAAAGAACGGGCATAAGGTGGCAAAAGTGATTACAAGTCAAGCATGGTATAACTTGAGATAAACGATTACAACAATACTGGCATATGGAGAAGTGGACTCAAATATCAAATCTAGCAAAATAGGGTGATAGTCATGGTAACAGCTGACATAAGATAATAACCACAACTTGTGAATAACAAATAATTCAACATCGCAGGCATGAATATTATGGACATTAGGGGTTTTAGATCTACAACATATATAGGCCCCAAATCAATTTCATATTACCACTAGTCAAGATTCAGGATGAATAGGTCCAAGGTGAACAAATAGTAGATCCAAAATACTAGATCCAAAATGAACAATGATAGATCCAAGATATACAATGATAGATCCAAGATAATTGTCATACTTAGGTTCAATTTCAATTTACAACATATCCATATTAAGTTTAAAGTTTAGATCTAAAAGTAACTGGGGCTTACAGATCGTGGTTTGAGAATTAGAAAACAAAGAGGCGATGTTGAATCTCGAGTTTAACAAAAATCCCCCAAACAGCAGTACTCTACACGTAGCCTTGTTGGAGAAGAAGCAACCCCTTTTTCTCTAACTTTTCAACCAGAGTTTTTGCAGCATAAGGTCATAGAGAATTTGTATAGAGAGACTAGAGTTAGGGGCTGTTTATATAGGGTCAGGCCAATGAATTTAGACAGAAATCGGACTAGAAACAACAGAGTGAACTCTGACTCAAAAATGGGCTCGGCAACCAGGTCGACACCCAGGTCGACTCTATGGTCGACCTGGTCCTGGGCAGGTCGACATTATGGTCGACCCCCAGGTCGACCTGGTCCTGGGCGGGAAATTTCCCGCCCAGTCCGTTCTGGGGTTTAAATTCGAAATTTGAATTCGATTTCTGAGCTGTTTTTGAACTTGAAATTTATGAAACTTTGAAGGGTCATAACTTGGTCATACGGACTCCGATTTTCGAAAACTCGGACTCGTTTCCAAGAAGAATTTCGAGATATACATAATGGCATAACCCGTTGCCCTTGATACTTGTTTTAAAAATTAATTCTGTCTTGATTTATGGTTATAACATGTTATTAAAATATGGGTTGTTACAAACGGTGATCGAGCCTTGAACTGCGTTATATTAACGGGGTTAGCAAGATTCAAAATTTGAAAATTTTCAAAAGTTTTAATAGGATATGTCAACATACATAAATGCATTTGTCGACATATAACCACCAGATTTTCAAAACTTTTCAAATTTTAAAATTAAATAACTAACTCACATCCATTCAAAATCCAAAGAATTCCAAACCCTATTTAAGCCTATTTCTTCCAGAAAAATTCATTATATCATTTCTCATTCTTCTCTATTCATTTCTTGTCAAATCCATGGCAAATCCAATTCATAATCTATGTGAAAACCTTGAAGAAACGTTGAATTCTTTCAAGAATATCCTCTCTATAATACTAAGAAACCAATATCATCTTAAAATAAGCCAAATAAAGATGTTTGAACAACAAGAGAAGCATTTTGATGCAATTTGGTGGTTAATATCCTCTCTTTCCAGAGATGAATATAATAATCTCGCTAAGGCACCACCAACCAAAGAAGATGAAGATTGAGAGATCATCAAGAAGGATCCAATTTTTGGAGAAGACGGTTGGGTAAAGTCCCAATAAACATTTAATTGCTTGGTATGATTGATATGTTTGATTTGTTTGAATTTTTTTGATTTGGATTCTATGACTTAAAACTTGTATATTTTAAACATATGGTGTGGTGTGCTTGATTATGTTATTTGGATTGGTTTGTAATGAAATTAGTATTAATTATTGTTAATTTAGGGGAAGTATGTTTATTTACTATAAGGGTTATTAAGGGGAGTACTTTACTTTGGATAGATTTTGGACTCAGGAGGAATATTTTACTTTTGTATAGGAATTATTTAGATAGTTATAGGATTTAGGGGGGGTGTAGTTTTAGAATTTCTTTTTGATAATGCCAAAGGGGGAGAAATTATAAAATATAGAATTAGTTTACAGGATTCATATAGACAGGGAGAGTATAAGAAGGATCATCATCAACAGGTATGTACAGGTATGATGTTTTATAAACTAAGGTTGTTATCATCAAAAAGGGGGAGATTGTTGGAGAATGGAGTTTTGATGACAACAACCCTATTTCAATATTAACTAATTATAAAATATATACTAACACTTTTATCTAGAATACACACACACATATGCAGGATTTATATATGGGAATTAATACTTAAGACTGTACAGTTTAAGAGCTTCTAAAGATTTAGATTTTAGAAATGATTCAAGACTCATGAGTAATCAAGATTTCAAGAGTTCAAGATAAATATAGTAATATAGTCTAGTTTATGTAAGACTCTGAATAGCACTTCGGGTTCAAATTCAAATTCTCTTTTTTAGTTTCTATTTTCAAATTCTATCTTCAATCTCTATCTTCTCTATTTTACTCTCACTACTACAAAAGTGGGCATATTCAACACTAATTTGTGTGCGTTGCATGAAAAGTGTTGCGAAAACTATGCATTCTTTGATCTTCTGCAACAACATTCATTTGTTGTTGCATTAGATGTGAACACAGTGTTGCAGTTGGAATTCTGGTGTTGTGACGTGCAACACTAGTTCAAAGTGTTGCATTAATAAATATATGCCAGGTCAGCGATCCTCGTTATTAGTTTAAACAAATAAACAACCGTAGATGTTGATTAATCCAACGGTTCAAGCCGATCCTTGCAACACCAGTTCAAAGTGTTGCATTACATAAATACATGCTAGGTCAGCGATCCGCGTTATCAGTTTAAACAAATAAATAACCGTAGATGTTGATTAATCCAACGGTTCAAGACGAACCTTGCTACATCTTAGTGAAAATTTGGCGCGATAGTTTCCGCATTCACGAAATACTTCTCCCAAAAAAAATATTCTCCCGTACTCCTCCTTATGTCCGTTCTCCCTCCACGAAATCCGTCTAAGGACACCTCTGATTGGTACTCTTCCTCAGGTTACAAACTATAAACCTTCGACTGCTCCTATTTTACAAACTTTACACCTCCAGTTTGGATCATTTAGGACAATTACAGGTAGTTAAGGCTTCATCATTTCAGTTTTGTTTTGTTGATTTCATCTCTAACTTATTTTGGTCTATGTTCAAAGTCTCGGCGTGATTTGGGTATACCGATTGCCTTAAATTAGGGTTTTTATACTTGAAGTGTTGTATTTATATGTTTGCATGTGTTGAAATTGTGCAAGTTCTGTATTTTTATGTTTACTAAACCATTGATGAATTGGTAAATAATGCTTATTTCGAAAGGTGGAAACAAAATTTAAAGGACAAAAGAAATCCAATTTAAATGTTTAAATGTCTATTTCTGTTTGTAGTTAAATAATGCCTATTTCTCTTCCTATATCGTATGACTGCGAAGATACCCTGGGCATGGGTGATCTACGACTATCAAACCCATCATCACCAAAAAACCCTATTGATTTTTATGTAGAGATGCAAGAAAGGCACTACGATGATTTGCGTGAGTATGAACTAGAGCAAGAAGAACTCCGAAGACAATGGTGAGAAGAAGAACGACGTGAACAACCCAACTCAAGTGGGTCAGAACAAACCATCGCCGGAGCCTGATATGAATAATGATGAAGAAGATGTTACTGTGATGGACAAAGGAACTAGGAGGAAATTAAATGTAGAAAATGAAACAGGTAATGATGATGATACCCAAGGGAATGAAGCTGATGTTCGGGTATTTTTCAGTTTTCATTTCAGTTTTATTAATCCGGATGAAATCTTATTCCGACCATGAAGGCCGTAGCTAATTCGAGTACCTAATTGTTCTTTGTGCATGAATTCTATCAAAATAGAAAGAACTGTTTATACGTCGACTCTATTTAGTTAACTAGCTTAAATTTATCATCGATGGTGAGTAATAATGCTAATCTGCTTGCAGTTCTCACAACAATCAGTTTTGACGAAGTATGAACAAGAGCGAATCACGCGAATGCAATAAAATGATGTAGTTAGTAGATCACTTGGGGTGCCTTCATTGATTAGTTGAATGCAAGAGGCTGCCGCATGAAATAAGAAAGATAAAGGTTAAGACGTTGCTGGGCGTGATGAATACATCCCAGAAAATGTTGGTGAAGACGTCCCTGATGATTCATCGGTTCAGAGATATAAAGAAATTATTTGTTTATTACTTATTGTATTTGCCTTTATGAGCATAAAAAATGTTGAACTTTGACTTAATTGTAGAGAATCAAAATTGTTAAGTCAAAGGATCCTTTATCTGGACCGAGAACTCCTGCGCGAACAAATGCAGCCATTGAAATTGAGAAGGAAGCAATGAAGCGCACCCCCCCCCCCCCCCCCCAAAGAAAGCTGGCTCCAACAAGGATTTGATCATGACACACAGTCCCACTCCAAATAAACTCAATAACCAAGATAAATTCACAGAAACATTAAAGAAATTGAAGAACCCTACACCGTCTTTTTCAGGAGTTTTAAAACCTACAACGTCTCGTCCATCCGTTTTAAAACCTATATGTAGCAAATTGTTCAAACAAACAACCAAATTGGTGAGTAAACCTATAATGTTGTGAAATTATCATATATACGTTTAGTGATGTTATGATAATACAGGTTTTAGGCTAAGTCATGCCGTTTATGCCTAATTGTTTAGATCCATTATGCATATATGTTTAGATCTACGACCTTGTATAATTTGGTGATGACATCTATATGTTGTATGTCAATTCAAAAATTATGCCATGTTTATGCAAGTCAAGTGATGCTATCATGATATGAATACATGCAAGTCTATAGGTTAAAAACATGATTATGTAAACCTATTGTTTAGATCTACGCTTTATATGTTAGATCCATATGCCTCTATGTTAGATCCATGTTAGCATGATTCAACCCCTATGCAAGTTCACCACTCCTGTCTAATTAGATTTTTCTAGTTCTATGTAAAACTATTATTTTATGACTCACGTTGCATAGATCTAGTTTGCAAGTTCATAATTAAAAGTATATTATGCCAAGTTCATGTGACACATCTGTAGTGAGATTCATATTTTTGTATGATGTTGGAATGGTGCAAGTTCCTCTTTTTCCCCTTTTAGTTTATTAGTTAAGCTAAAATGTCGAGCCTAACATCCTATGTAATTTTGCGAACGTACATCGAGGGTAACGTTGGGGAAAATATGAAACTATACGTAATTAACATATTTGGCTCATAACCATGTAAATGGTATGGCATTAAAATGGTATAATTTACATACCAAAAATTATGAATTTGATTTAGAAGGAAAGTGTGCCATGACAATAAATTGTTGATAAATTTACATATAAGCATAAAAGGATAAATTATGTAGATTTAGAAAAGACGAATATGCCTAACCCGAGGTTAGACTGAGTTGTGGTGTAAAACTCCCCGGAACCGACCGGCACATCCAGTGACCACAGCAATACATGTCTAATGTGGGTGGTTAGTGCATTGAGCCAAAAATGGGACCCAAGGTTAGACTGAGTTGTGGTGTAAAACTGCCCGGAACCAACTGGCACGTCCAGTGACCACAACAATACCTGTCTAATGTGAGTGGTTGGTGCTCTAATAAAGCTCAGTCAAGATTGGTAGGATTAAGTCAATTAAGCAAACACTTAACCAATTCAACATGTTAGCTAAACTGATGGGTGGGGTTAGGTAAATTTGGACACTTAACCAATTTAACATGTTGGCTGGAAAACCCTAGTAGCGGGGACCCATTTCAGCAGTAACCCACATAGATGTATCACGGGACCCTGAACTAGGCAGGGTAGGGCACGATTACTGGGCTGAATTGTAAGCGGTCAAAACGTCGGCGGGTGGTGCGTCAGTGTAGGTTCCGACGAAGTACGGGCGTGCACGTGCCCCGAAGTGGAAAAAGCAGGCACTAGGCATCAGTAGTCATACACTGTGCATCTTGAATCGTGTCGGGTTGCCACCATAGGATTTGATATGCCCCGTGGTGGGACCAGCACAGGTGTCTACAGTCAAGCGGGGGCCGAATGACACACGTGATAAATGCATGCAAGTAGGAGTCGATCTATATAAGAGGATCACTTCACCACGAACACGTGGTGCTAGTTGGACAAATATAAGTAGGTGCAGAGAATTGAACATGGGTGCGATGTATATTCGGTTTATCTTGCCTTATATAGTTTTATGTTAGTTTGCTGTTCTGGTACTATCCTATTTTCAGTTTATCCCTATCATGACCTTTTCCTTATTCACACACCGAAAAGTCACTAGACTTACTCAGACTTATGTCTGACCCATTCTTATTTTGTCTTCTTTCCTTCTGTTCCCCCCTCCCCCAAGGTAGCCAGGGAGGGAATAGCTCAGTTTAATTAGGACCGTTCATCTTTCCAAGCTTGAAGACTCTGTGATGTACGACTCAGAGCCTATTATCTTTGGCTATGGCTTTGGACACACTAGACTTGGGGATTTATGCAGTTTTATTTATGATTTATGCTTCTTTGTCATAATCAAGATAGAAATTATGATGTAAAAATTTGGAAGTTGGTTTGAAACAGTTTGTTGTAACGTTTTTTTATGAACCATGTTTGAAATAAAGTTAGTTTTATTTTCCGCTGCTTATATATACATATGTCTTGTAAATTATCTGTGTCTTTTACCTATAATGCTCCATCGAAGTTAAGGCATTCCCTTTGTGAGTGACCTTAACGGAGGTGGGGTGTTTCACTAGGTATCAGAGCAAAGGTTTACTAGATCAGATAAAAGTTTTTGAAAACCATTTTCAAAAAGAAGCATTTTTCAAGAAAAAATGTTATTTTACTTTAAAAGGCATAATCCCCCAAAGCCATATGCACTATCTTTCTATCCTTTGTTTTGAATCTTTCCTTTTTTGTTTCAGCATGTCTGGGAATCTTAACCTTCCAGAGGGTGTACCGATTCCCGGTTGGTTCAGGAGGTACCTAGAGGCTAGGGCTAACAACGCAGGCCCAGCAGACATTCCCCCTCCCACAGCTGCGGTGGTTCCTCCTCCTCCTCCTCGTGCAAATGCTTTCTCAAAAATATGTAGGGACTTTCGAGCCATGGGTGGAAAGAACTTCAATGGAAATGAATCCTTCGTGAAAGCAAGAAACTGAGGATTTGTTCGATATCTTCGAAGTGGATGATAGGCAAAAGATACAGTTGGCGGTATGGTTGCTCAAAGACGAAGCTTCCTATTGGTGGGAAGTCACTAACGCTGAAAGACTAATTGAAACTTGGATGGATTTTAGGATGAGGTTTGAAATGAAATTCCTCTCACAAGATGAACGAAGCCTACAGATGGAGAAGTTCTTAGCTCTCAAACAGAGAAGTATGTCGGTCAAAGAATACGTTAACCAATTCAATCAGCTGGCTAAGTTCGGATTGGAGATAGTGAACACTCCACATAAGAAGGCTCTCCGTTTTGTTAAAGGATTGAATGAGCCACTGCACAGCGTAGCTATGTCCCATATACCTATGGGTGCGACTTATGAAAGACTGGTGGACATGGCACTGTTAAAAGAAGAAGATAAGATTGGCAAGAAGGAGACAAAGTGGAAGCATCTCAAGATAAGAAAGGGGAAGGATCACACAGTAAGAAGACAGACTCCAAGAAAGGCGGTAAAAACAACGAAACCCGTGACAAGAGGAAGTGTAATTTTTGTGGCATTCCTGGACATTTGGTTAAGGACTCCAGTAAGAAGAAAAGGAAGATGGGTGGTTGTTTCCATTGCGGCGAGGCAGGACACATGGCTAGGGACTGCCGAAGAAAGCAAGGGCAAGGGCAGAGAGTTGGATCTACTTCTGGAGGGCAGGTTGACGCTCTCATGGCACCTCCACAAGAACAAGGTAAAAATGTTTCTGTTGAGAGTTTAGTTTATCTTTTTGATCATCATGTTCGTACACTCTTTGATTCTGGCGCATCGCACTCTTTTATATCTACCGTTTTAGTTGAATCTTTGCACCTAGACACTAGTTTAGTAGAGGATCCCTTGGTTGTTTCAAATCCAATTGGGGGCTCAACTTATTTGTTAATGATTGTTTGGATTTGGAAACGTCTATATTAAGTGTGGGGTTTAGATGCAATGCCTATGTTTTGGGCTTCACGGGCTATGGGTTGATTCTAGGCATGGATTGGCTATCCAGTAATGGTTCCATCCTCGACTGTGAAAAGAGAGTGGTTAGACTCATGACTCGCCTTGGTAACGCTCTCGAAATTTCTTGTAGTCCCATGAATTCTGTTATGCTTAGCTATCTAGAATCTCTTGATGCGTCTATTGAGGATTTGCAGTCTGTTAGAGTAGTCTATGAATACTCGGATGTCTTTGAAGAGGTTAAAGGGTTACCTCCGAAGCGGGAGATAAACTTCTGCATATACCTCGTTGATAATGCAAAACCCATCGCTCTACCCGTTAGACACATGGCTACAAGGGAGAGGGAAGAACTCAGCAAGCAAGTTAAAGAGCTACTTGAGAAGGGGTTTATAAGGCGGAGTATTTCTGAATGGGCTGCTCCAGTAGCGTTCACAACTAAAGCGGACGGTTTGCTTCGCATATGCGTTGATTATAGGGAGTTAAACAAGCTGACCAAGAAGAATAGGCATCCACTTCCAAGAGTAGATGACTTGTTCGATCAGCTTGTAGGTGCATCGGTTTTCTCCCAACTAGATTTAGCTACCGGGTTTCATCAGCTGAGAGTGGCCGAAGACAGTATTGATAAGACCGCGTTCAGAACTCCGGATGGTTTCTTCGAGTGGCTTGTCATGCCCTTTGGCCTGACAAACGCACCCGTTTAATTCGTCGATTTGATGAGCAGGGTGTTCAGGCAGTTCCTCAATAAGTTTGTGGTGGTCTTCGTAGACAACATTTTGATTTTCTCGAAGAGTGAGGAAGAGCATGCTCAACATCTAAAGGAAGTCATGGACACTCTTCGTGCACACCAGTTAAAAGACAAATTCTCCAAATGCCACTTCTGGAGAGAAGAAGTAAGGTTTCTTGGACATGTGGTGTCCAAAGAGGGATTAGCTGTGGACCCCGCAAAAGTAGTTGCGGTGCAAGATTGGAAGGTCCCACGGAATGCAACCGAAGTCCAAAGCTTCCTTGGGCTAGCGGGCTTTTACCGAAAGTTCATCAAAGACTTTGCGAAAATCTCAGCTCCGCTTACAAAGTTGACGAAGAAGAACCTAACTTTCGCTTGGGATTTGGATTGCGATATTGCTTTCCAACGATTAAAGAGAGCTCTAACAACAGCCCCAGTTCTAACATTGTCGGATGGGAGCAAGATGTTTACCGTATACACATATGCATGTAGTATGGGACTAGGTGTTGTCTTGATGCAAGAGGGGAAGGTAGTAGCTTATGGGGGCAGGCAGTTGAAAGTACATGAGAAAAACAACCCAACCTACGATCTAGAGTTGGCTGCCATCGTCTTTGCGCTTAAGTCTTGGCGCCATTATCTCCTAGGTGAGAAATTTGAATTTTATACTGACCATAACTTGTTGAAGTACCTTTTCTCGTAGAAAGATCTTAACTTGAGGCAACAAAGGTGGTTGGAATTCTTGGTATCCTACGATTTCGAGATTTCCTATACCCCTGGCAAGGGCGATGTAGTAGCAGACGCCTTGAGTAGAAAGAAGCTAACCTTAAGCCCTCTCTTTGTTAAAAGGCAGAGCTTGGAGTATATAGCCAACTTTGATTTTAGACCCTCTGTCGATCATGTGACTGGTTTGTTAGCATCGCTAGAGGTGCAGCCTACCCTTTTGGACTCAATAGGGACCGCATAATGTGAAGACCCTCAGTTAGTTGATGTGATAGTTAAGTTGAGTAGGGGTGAGACTTCTAGTCATCTCAATAGATACCCCATCAATGATAAGGGTCGGTTGAGGCGGGATGGAAGGCTATGTGTCCCACAAGCAAGGGATTTGGTGAAGAAGGTTCTTAAAGAGGCGCACCATTCCAAGTTGACCATACACCCTGGTGGAGACAAGATGTACACAGACGTAAAAAGGGTTTTCTTTTGGGATGGCATGAAGAGGGATGTAGCTAAATTCGTCTCGAAGTGCTTAGTATGCCAGTAAGTCAAGCCGGAACAAAAGAAGCTTGGTGGTTTGCTTCATCCTCTAGAGGTCCCACAGTGGAAATGGGATAGCATCTCGATGGACTTTATTGATGGGCTGCCTAGGTCAAGAAGAGGCAATACCAGTATTTGGGTAATAGTGGGCAGGCTCACAAAAAGCGCTCATTTCATACCCATTAAGATTAGAAGGACTGCCTCATCTTTAGCATCCATATATCTTAAAGAGATAGTCCGACTCCATGAGATACCCTCCAGCATTGTTAGTGACCGAGATCCTATCTTTACGAGCGAGTTTTGGAAGAGCTTGCAAGAGGCTGTAGGCACACAGCTATGCTTAAGCACGGCCTATCACCTCCAAACCGATGGTCAGACGGAAAGAGTGAACAGAGTATTAGAAGACCTCTTGAGATTATGCATTCTTGACTTTGGAGGCACATGGGAGGATCATCTTCCTTTGGTGGAGTTTGCCTACAACAATAGCTACCAAGACACCATAGGCATGGCACCCTTCGAAGCTTTATATGGAAGACCGTGCTGATCACCAACTTGTTGGTGGGAGTCTACAGATAAGCTCATACTTGGACCAGATAAGATTAGAGAAACTTTAGAGAAAGTGAACTTGATGCGAAAAAGAATGAAGACTGCCCAAGATAGACAAAAGTCCTACACAGATAAGAGAAGGACCGACCTTGAGTTTGAGGTTGGGGACAGGGTTTTCCTTAAAGTATCTCCTTTGAGGAACGTCGTTCGCTTCGGATCCGCAGGAAAGTTGGCACCAAGATTTGTAGGGTCGTTTCCTATCATTAAAAGGATTGGGAAGATGGCTTACAGAGTAGAGCTGCCCGAAAGATAGGCTGGAGTTCATAATGTCCTTCACGTTTCTCACTTATGAAAGTGCTTACATGAGTCTGCGGAAGTGGTTGAACCAAGCATATTAGATGATGTAGAAGTAGAACGAGAGGCGACTGTGTAAAGAGTTCCAACTCGTATCTTGGGTACAGAAGTCAAAAAGCTACGCAACCGCGAAGTCAAACTTGTAAAAGTTCAATGGAGTGACGCTGAGGAAGACGCGACTTAGGAGATTGAGGCCAACATATGCGCAGCCTACCCTTTTCTTTTTGAGGGTACATCTTTTATCTCTTTTTCCCTTAAGTTTGTTCATGCTCTTATCTATCTTTTTAGTATTTTCCTTAGTGTTGTTCTCGATCTTTAGGTAGAAACCAATGGATGTAAACATGTATTTGAAACATGTTATGATTGATGGTTGCAAGTAGTTGCAAGTGGTTGCAAGTGGTTGCTAGTGGTTGCTCATGGATGCATATACACACACTTTAGGTATTAGATCGGCTCAGTCACTTTCATATTGCATATGCATATATGTACTTATATATGATTGAAACTTGATGTGTTATCATGTGGATGTTGCATTTGTATAATGATTGTGTACTCATGTAGAAAGTATGATTAGGAAAGATTGCATACATTATGGACGCATGACACCGACATGACTTGCATTAAAGAGGTCAACTGAATCAGTAGACCGCCTGATTTTGCATTAGATAGTGACATATACACACACTGTGCATATGATCATGAAGCATTAGAAGTCTCTTAAGGACAATGGACGCATGTGTTTGATGGTTGAGTAGATGGACGATTGGATGGTAGGATATACGTTCTTCTTGACTCGAAGATTTCGGGGACGGAATCCTTTAAGGAGGGGAGAATGTAACACCCCTTATTTTCTGTAAACCTTAAAGTAACGAATTAAAGAATAATTAATTCTAAATGTGAGAATTAAGGGAAACAGGTTACGCCATTGCGTTCGTCTCGGAATTCTAGTTAAGATAGAGTCCGAGTTTGCGTGAATTGGCCTTCGGAAGTTTCAAAAATTCAAAATTCGAATTAAAACACAGAAGAGGGCAGGGAAGGAAAATTCCCGCCCTAGGCCAGGTCGACCAGGGTGTCGACCCTAGTGTCGACCTACCCTACAGTTCGACCTGGGGGTCTACCTAGGGGTCGACCTGGGGGTCGACCTACCCCAACCCCCCCCCCCCCCTCTCGGGCAGATCTGAAAAGATGACGAATTCTGACTCCCTGCTGAATCATTAGGGCTAAGGTGTTATCCTATCTTAATTGGATGGTCTTGATTACTTCTATGGTTAATTTGATGGCTCTAAATTAATTAAACCTCTATAAAAGCAATCTAACTCTCAACCCAAAATCACAAATATTCATACCAAGAGCCGCCATGCCGTCAATGGTGAACCTTGAATAGTCGTCATCTCTTTCAACTCAAAGGCAAGATTGAAGCTACGTCAAAATTAAATATAATCTAATTCAACTAAGAAAATTCAACGATCTACATCAAAGGCGAGCAATTCAATTTCAAAATACAGATCCATAACTCAATAATTCCTTTTAGTTAGTAAGTGTAGTTATCTTTCAGATGTGAATAAATTAAAGACATGGTTTGTATGAATTGTAAAATAGAATTGTATCAAGTTGTATGTGATGCTGATTTATGTTTATTCATGTCTATTCTATAATATATGCCTATGAACTATTGTGGTCTATCGAACCTATCATGTTATGTGGAAATTGGTGAATAAACCTATGATGTTGTGAAATTATCATATATACGTTTTGTGATATTATGATACATACAAGTTTTAGGCTAAGTCATGTCATTTATGCCTAATTGTTTAGATCCATTATGCATATATGTTTAGATCTACGACCTTGTATAATTTGGTGATGACATCTATATGTTGTATGTCAATTCAGAAATTATGCCATATTTATGCAAGTCAAGTGATGTTATCATGATATGAATACATGCAAGTCTATAGCTTAAAAACATGATTATGTAAACCTATATGTTTAGATCTACACTTTATATGTTAGATCCATATGCCTCTATGTTAGATCCATGTTAGCATGGTTCAACCCCTATGCAAGTTCACCACTACATGTCTAATTAGATTTTGGTAGTTCTATGTAAAACTATTATTTTATGACTCATGTTGCATAGATCTAGTTTGCAAGTTCATAATTAAAAGTATATCATGCCAAGTTCATGTGACACATCTGTAGTGAGATTCATATTTTTGTATGACGTTGGAATGGTTCAAGTTCTTTTTCCCCTTTTAGTTTATTAGTTAGGCTAAAATGTCGAGCCTAACATCCTATGTAATTTTGCGAACGTACAACGGGGGTAACGTTGGGGAAAACATGAAACTATACGTAATTAGCATATTTGGCTCATAACCATGTAAATGGTATGGCATTGAAATGGTATAATTTACATACCAAAAATTATGAATTTGATTTAGAGAGAAAGCGGGCCATGACAATAAATTTTTGACAAATTTACATATAAGCATAAAAGGATAAATACGTAGATTTAGAAAAGACCAATATGCCTAAACCGAAGTTAGACTGAGTTGTGGTGTAAAACTGCCCGGAACCGACCGGCACATCCAGTGACCACAACAATACCTGTCTAATGTGGGTGGTTAGTGCATTGAGCCCAAAAAGGGACCCGAGGTTAAACTGAGTTATGGTGTAAAACTGCCCGAAACCGACCGGCACATCCAGTGGCCACAACAATACCAGTCTAATGTGAGTGGTTGGTGCTTTAATAAAGCTAAGCCAAGTTTGGTAAGGTTAAGTCAATTAAGGAAACACTTAACCAATTCAACATGTTAGCTAAAGTGATGGGTGGGGTTAGGTAAATTTGGACACTTAACCAATTTAACATGTTGGCTGGAAAACCCTAGTAGCAGGGACCCATTTCAGCAGTAACCCACATAGATGTATCATGGGACCCTGAAATAGGCAGGGTGGGGTACGATTACTGGGCTGAATTGTAAGCGGTCAAAATGTCGGCGGGTGGTGCGTCAGTGTAAGTTCCGACGGAGTACGGGCGTGCACGTACTCTGGAGTGGAAAAAGCAGGCACTGGGCATCCGTAGTCATACACTGTGCATCTTGAATCGTGTCGGGTTGCCACCATAGGTTTGATACACCCCATGGTGGGACTAACATAGGTATCTGCAGTCAAGCGAGGGCCGAATGACACACGTGGTAAATGCATGTGAGTAGGAGCCAATCGATATAAGGGGATCACTTCACAAAGAACACGTTGTGCTAGTTGGATAAGTATAAGTAGGTGTAGAGAATAAACATGGGTGCGATGTATATTCGGTTTATCCTGTCTTATATAGTTTTATGTTAGTTTGTTGTTCCGGTACTGTCCTATTTTCAGTTTATCCCTATCATGACCTTTTCCTTATTCACACACTGAAAAGTCACTAAACTTACTCAGACTTATGTATGACCCATTTTTCTTTCGTCTTCTTTCCTTCCGTTCCCCCCCCCCCCTTTCAGGTAGACATGGAGGGACTTGCTCAATTTAATTCGGACCGTTCATCTTTCCAAGCTTGAAGACTCTGTGATGTACGACTTGGAGCCTATTATCTTTGGTTATGGCTTTGGACACACTAGACTTGGGGATTTATGCAGTTTTATTTATGATTTATGCTTCTTTATAATAATCAAGATAGAAATTATGATGTAAAAATTTGGAAGTTGGTTTGAAATAGTTTGCTATAACGTTTTGTTATGAACCATGTTTGAAATAAAGTTAGTTTTATTTTCCGCTGCTTATATATACATCTATCTTGTAAATTATCTGTTTCTTTTACCTATAATGCTCCATCAAAGTTAAGGCATTCCCTTTGTGAGTGACCTTAACAGAGGTGGGGTGTTTCACAACCAGTATCTGATAATATTACATAGTTAAGCAATTTTCTTGGTACACTAGCAAAGGATAATGTGTCTCTTACTTGCATTAATTGGCCTATTGTTCTTGATCAATTAAAGTGACAAATGTTGGATTATGCTTTGGTACTTCCTTAACCATATACAATTCAACTAACTTCCTAAATGTTTGGTTTTAATTAATTAGTTTGTCTCCTGAATTTTGTGATTGATATATTGTAGGCTAGGTATGTCATACCGAAAGAAGGACACAAGTGGGTCTTGAACACGCTTAACGACTCTTGGAGGCAGTACAAGTCTCGCATCAAAGAAAGGTATTATAAAAAATATTCAACTGATGACGAAAGGCTTGCAAATAGGCCCAGTACAATTCCGTTGGAGGATTTTAAAATGCCCTTGGAATACCGGGGGGATGAAGCAGTTCAGGTACGGCTTTTATGATATTCACATTTGTATAATGTTTAGTAGTTCACAATATCTTGGTTAAAGCTAATCTTTTCTTTAGTAGTTCACATTATCCTTGTTTAGTGTTATTTTTTTTGGAATTCCAGGCCCTAGCTGATACTAATTCCGCGCACCGTAATTCGTTAAATGAGACACATACCATGGGTCCCAAAACTCATGCAGTAGCCAAACAAAAGACAGTATGTGTTTTTTTGAACTTAAGTTATTTTTTATTGTGATTGAGTTGAATTGACAAGGTGATAATTCTAATTTGTTATATCATTGAATTATTGGTAATCCTAATACTTGACAGAGAAAGAAGGACCCAGAAAAAGCCTCCTCGTCCGCTGCCTTGGTTTATTTGGAAACATATAAATGAGAACCAGGTATAAGTTACAAGACTAACACGGATGAACTAAAGGCCAAATACGTGAGTACATATATAATTAGATATTGAAATAGCAATACTTATGTCAGTATAATTGGCACATTGTACGTTTGTTGGAGCTGCTTATTAAATCGAACACATAGTTAGTTTGAAAGAGAACCAGTTCTGTTAATAAATTCATTCCTGCCAGCTGCCTATTTATCTATATGCTTGCCTGGTTTTCATTCTGTAGGCGAAGGTTCAAGCAATGGAGGATGCAGGAAACATTGCTGAGGCAGATGCACTTGTTTCTGGTGGGAGGAGCCACATGCGGAACTGATTTGTAGGAAGGCGAGGTAAATTGGCTGAAAAGTCTCCAACAACTCTTGGTTCTTCAGACAGTTATGTGCAAGAGCTGACAAAAAAAATAAGGCAACAACTTGAGGTGGATTTGGAAGAAAAGGTGAATAGAAAAGTGAAATAGAATGTGTCATGGGTGTTAAAAAAGCTAGGTGAAGCCAATCCGAATCTTAATTTAGATGTCGGAGACTTTTGTGTCACCACAACAAGCGATGAAGATGCTGACTTTATACTCCTTCAACCCTGACAACTGACTGAAGTATTTGGATGGTATGTGTTAGCACTTGTGATATATTCGGATTGTTCTTTTAAATGATGGCACTTGTGGTATGTGTTCGTGATGGCACTTGTGGTATGTTTTGGTGATGGCACTTATGGAATGTGTTGGTGATGACATTGTTAGTTGGTATATATAATTGGTTGGTCTGACTATGGTGATGAATGTTTAGGGAGGATTTGTTGTATGAATATTTTGGTATATATGTATGAATGTGGTACAATGTTTTGGATTGAATATATGTACTGCAGAATCTGTAATTACAGGGTTGTATTACAGCTGCAGTTGATTTTTTTCTGATATCGCATTTGATTTTTTACCATTTCAGTTGATGTTTTCTGGTGTTGCATTAGATTGATGTGGTGCTGCGCTAGACTGTGTTGTGGTGTTGCATTAGACTGTGTTGTGGTGTTGCATTAGACTGTGCTGTGGTGTTGCATTAAGTGTAATATTACTAATTCCACAATGGTACGGCACGTGGGGCCCACAGCTTACGTGGCGCCACGTGGATAGCTGACGTGGCATGTGACACATGTGCAGCATACGTGGCGAGCTGACGTGGCATGTGACACATTGGCAGCTGATGTGGGAAGTCCATGTGGACCCCGCTATCATGACCTGGAAGCCAGGCTCTGGCTTCTACTTAAGGCAACGCTGTATGTTGTTGGCATTACATGCATACACTGTTGCAATAGGGCAAAAGCTCTACTTAAGGCAACGCTTTCTGTCTGTGGTCGTAGATGGGAAAAAGCGTTGCCTTAGATGGCTAATGCAACGGCCGCGGATGCCACGCCCCCCTGGTGTTGCCTACTTGAAAAAGGGCATACGGCAATGCTTTTTGGATCTACGGCCACAGCAAAATAGCGTTGAATATGCCCACTTTTCTAGTAGTGTCTCTTTACTTTACTTTTGATTTTAAACTCAAACTTTGTAGTTCATAAGTTTTATATATTATATATACTTTATATTTATATAGTTTTTAAACTCTATAATTTTATAAATATGTTCATATATCTTATAATTATGTTTTCGTATGATTTCCCACTTTATAATACTTATTTATAACACTATGTTTTAATATAAGAATTTCCATAATTATATATATATATATATGAAAACAGTTGAAAAATGCTCAAAAATCAATTTTGAACTAGGTTATGTCGACATACATTATTGCCTATGTCGACATATAACTGTCATTTTTTCAAAATTGAAAGGAAGTGTCTTTTCACTATTTATAACGTTCTAGAAGCATTACAACCTTTAAATTCTTATAAACAGGGGCTTATTTTGAATTTTTTTCATAATTCTTCTTCTCTATCTTCATCTCCTTTCTTTACACCATTATATTTTCTCATTTGTATGATTTCTACACTCATACTTCACCGAATTCAGTTCTATTTACATAAAAATTCTTCTCTTCTCATTCTTTACTCATTACTCTCTGAATCGAAGTGCTATTGAAGATTTATAGGGGTATTGTAATTGTTTAGGAAGTGTTTGGGTAATCGGTGCTTTCCTTGTAGCCGTGAAATCAAGGAACAGAATTAGAGTTTTCCTTGTTGCCGTGAAATCAAGGAACAGGAGTGGTGTTAACCTTGTAGCCGTGAAATTAAGGGGCGCAACTAGATATTGATATAGTAGTAAAAATCTGCGCAATCCAGCGTTGCATGGGACTGGACGTAGGAACAATTCTGAATCAGCATAAAATCCGATGTATTCTTTCTTTTTTTGCATTTTATTTCTGTTTATTTTTGTGTTTGTGTTTGATTCTATGTTTGCGATTGTTTCTGTGGTGTGTGATTCATATAATAGATCATATAAGTTTTAGATTTTGCTTAATTTCTCAAAAACACTATTCACCCCCCTCCCCCCTCTAGTGTTAGCTTTGCCTTAACGATCCATTTCGCAATCCCTAAAAAGGGTATTACACCAATTCCCAGTCAAGCGATCCATATTCAACTCTATAGCACGAACACATAATCTATGTTCCAATAATGGTAATTATTATTAACTGAAATGCTCTAGCCAGAAACATTGATCTATTGTTGAATTCAATTATATACTCATGATGGATTGACCAAAGATCTAAACCCTGGTTGGACATCCTTGCCATGATTTAAACATAATCAAAGTGGAACTTCCACATTGAAGGTGAAACACTCAGCACCCTTTAATATTCCCTAATGTAGGGTCATACAAAGAAATGTGAAGCGTTTAGATATGAAGGAATACATCACAGAGACTAAGATTCACAAAGCATACTAATATAAATGAAATAGAAACATTTTTAAAACTGAAACATAGCATTTATTTCAAAAATCACAAATCATTTAAGTTCTCAAATCGCATGTCTCATAAACACAACATCTCAGTCATAAATCAGAGTACACGAATATGAATATCCCTCAAAATAGCCAACGGTACAACCAACTCCATGAATGAATCTGTAGCAAGAATGAATCTTCAAGAATGATCCTCTATGGAATTTGAACTAATCACCTCTAACCTGCGAGCTTAGTAGGGAAAAAAAGAAGAAAAACGAGTTGGTCAGACATAAAGTCTGGTGAGTGATGTAATTACTAGCATGACTATGTATTAAAGGGAAGATAAACTCAATAATAGTTCTGGTGTCAGATAGGATGAATGCTCGTGTACAACTACAAAAGGTGAACATACTGGAGTGATATACAAAGAAATATACTTGTATTGTACAAGTATAGATTTGTTCGATTGTTTGTAGTTTCTCAATTATTGAACCTGATAAACATGATTAGGATATATTCCTAATACTACCCATCGATCGGCTGCTAATCTATCATCTTATATGGTAGCTTATGTCACTATGGGTTTTGGGTTTCATCCAGCCCGACCCATCAGTGAAGACATAATATAAATGTTATTGGATGCACTAGTGACTTGTTTTCCCTCTTTGATTGCACCGTTGAAACGCGCCTACACACGACCATGTCTCTGTTGATACTTTATTCACCTTAAAGCATAAGCATGCCCAACCTCCGACACTATTGATTGTGATACCATCGGTGATAAACCTGAAAGGGAATACTTCCGATACTAATTCTAGTAAACAAATATTCCAATTTGTGCCTCAACCCAGATCCCCCTTGATATTAGCCTTACCCTTTCGTGCTTATTTTCCCCAGTCAGCCCCAGTGCTGTTGGAACAGACCATAACAAGTATACGCTTATTAACTTACGTCACTTTTTTCCTGAATTAGCCCCGTGTTGCTGCAATGGATCATAACTAGTACATATTCATTTACATAACCTCAAAATTTAAGTTCATGTCAATAATAAGCATTTCCGTTATTTCGTTCAACCATAACCTTCGTGTTATAATTATATTTGCAAATAAGCCCAAATTTTCCATTAGGATTTCGTTGTGTGTCTAAACAGTTTATCATAATATTTCTTTCGCAAATATGTTCAGCCTTTTCTAGTTACAACTCATGACATAATTTAGTTGCAAGTCTACATTAATTTGCGTATTTCAGTTTAATCCTTTTTTAATTACAAACCTACAGTTTATGCATACTTTTCTATAAATTTAGTCTCATATGTTTAATCCACATTTACACCATTATTCCATTTATTCTATTTATCCATGTTACGTCTATCATCAAAATACTAACTGTTTGCTCCAAATTTGGGATCAAACACCAAAGGTGTAAAACTACACTTCACGGATTCGGTAAGAGTATGGAACTGCGTAATCACAAAATAAACGGATAAAAGCAAGTAAGAACACAAATGAATTTTTATAGTGGTTCGATTCTCTATGAATCTGCGTCCACTTTCAATCAATTCTCATTATGATATTCAAGCTTACAACATATGAATTTTTCCTCATTACAATCATTTCTCTCTTTTAACTCTCTTTCCAATCTCTTGACGATCTACTTTCACTTGATTTGGCAAAGAAAAGGAAAGAAGTTTAGCTTTGTGATGAATCTTCAACCACTTATGTGTTTTGATCCTTTTCCATAATCTTCATAGATTTCATAGTGAATTAGCATTCGATTTTGGCTTTGGAGAGGATTAGAGATCTTTTGAATGATGTTTGGGAGATTTATCTTGTAGCTTGAATGAGATCGAAAGCCCTTAGATTCGATTGGAGAAAGCTTTTATGATCATTGATTTGGATTTGATCTCCATGAAGTTAGAAAAGCGTTTATGAATCCATAGAAGCCATTAGAGAAGTTGTAGATGAGCTTTGAATTTGACGGAGTCTCCTCCTTGGAACGAATTTTCGGTCCCCCCTCCAAATGAATTATGAGGGGTATTTATAGGTGATCTTCAGACCAGATGGCAGTTTCGTAATTATGCAGAAAAACGCCATGATTCATGCCGCCGCCGACATGACTTGGACTTCTATCATAATTCATATCGCCAGCGACATGATTCATGTCGCATGGCGGGTTAACTCTTGGCGTTTTGTGCTTGCGACACGATATGATTTTCGTTGGCATGATTCATATTGTTCGGATGATAACTATTGATAGCCTGGTAAATGCTGGATGCGGCATGAGTAGGTCACAACATGGTTCGCTTCAGACTTTAAATAAAGACCGACCCTTTATGTCGTAGAACGACATGGTGGCAGGGCGGTATGACTCATGTCGTACGTCCCTATGTTTCTTAGCGCCTTGAGCTTATGGCATGTCATGGTGCCATGTCGCATGACGACTTAACTTCTACGTTATGAATGGAGCATGACATGGAAGGACGCAACATGACTGCAAGCGACATGATGTAGTAAGGATGAACCTCCTCCTTTGCGACACGACTCTAACGGATTGGCTTTCATATCTTGCGGCATAAGTAGGTCACGACATGGTTCATATTGGGATCTTAAAATACCAACTTGCTCTTTATGTCATTGAACGATATGCTGGATGGACGGCATGGCGTGTTTCCTGAATCCGACCTGGCTTTCTCAACATGGCTTTAGGCCGACATGAATTATAGTCGAGATAACGACTTGCGACATGACTGCTAGGTGTGTTTACCTCACCTTCTCATCATAAATGAAATGCGACATGACTTGGTGTCGTCTTGGTCTTCTTGGAGCGACATGGTAAGGTACGACATGGCTTGACGCTGCTCTCTTGCCCTGCGATATGGTCTTGAAGCGCCTTGGCATCCATGCCATGAACTCGACTTCGACTTGGTTTCAATCCAATGACTTAACTAATAACGGCATGATTTCAACGACATATAAAATGCGTATTTTTATGGGTTAACATTTCCCCCCGAAGTCCATGTTATTAGAAATAGCATGGGCTTCGGATCCTTATACCTTACGTCGTTTTTTTTAGTTAAGTCGTTAGAATACTTGTGGATTCATGTTGCAAATTAACACCATGTCGCGACTTGCTTTAGCCTTTCCATGTGACATGAGAGCCTTTAAGCCGTTTTTGGGCTTTAACCTGAATTGGCCTTGGTCCAATTATTTTATCACTTTATATATTATTCTAAATACCCATATGTCCATTCCTATCCCTCTTCTCATCCTAAAGCTTCAACTTGTTAATGGAGGATTGAATCGGAGAAATATCATTGCCTTTCTCATAAGTGGCTTATCCAATCGAACCGGTGCCTCTATCAAAGTCATCGCAACCAGATTTCGACCAACTTTGATGAGCTTCATCAACTCAATTTGCTACCTAAACTCTCGATCTTGAAGAACCCTTCCTTTGACAACCTTTCAGAAATTATTGCAAGTAATTTTCGGATTTGAATTCTTTTTTCCTTCTAAATGCTAGGATAAGTATAGGATTTAAAGAGTTTTACTTATTTCCAATAAAGTGATGATTTTGTGAACTAAATTTGACTGCTTTGTGTTGTTGAGATGTTTATGAATCGAAAATGAGTTGGATTTGATCGAGTATAATGTGTATAAGGGCTTAGAAATTCTTTGGTTCTCTTTGAACCTTGATTTTTGTGTGATACACACGACTCGAGCCTTATGTCATTCCAACGACATGAGTTCCAGACCATGCTTAGCTGACTTAAGTTTCCTTAACGACTTGGTTTTCCTTTTAATCTTTAGTATCCCTATTGTTGTCACGGTTTGTTCATGCCGGTTATACGATTTGGATAACCATGCCCAAATCATGAGTTTTATTATTTTATCTTAGATATTGTATGATTCTTCTTAAAGCCAGGACCTTCGTACCGTTGTTGAATTGCTTTTCAAATTCCAAGTTATGAGTTGACATGGGTCTAAGGTCGTGGATCGACATGAATTTCATGTCGTGAACCGACATGAATCCCATACCGTGGGAGCATCTTGAGCGTGTCGTCGTGTCGCTATTACAGTATGGTAATCATGTCAATTCGACTTACTCCTAATGCCATCGAACGACTCAATTCAAAGTCTATCACCTTTTTCTGCTTTGATGTGTTTTGGTGGGTTTAAGCCTGAATAGGACCACTTAGCGCTTTGAAAAGCTTAGGTTGACCTAAAGCCTTGATTACTTCTAACGACCCAAAACCCTGATTGGTTTCAACGACCCAAAGTGTCTTAACTGTGTTGAAAACTTCTGCACATGCTTTTCCTCTTTCTTTTCTTTACGAATGCAGTTGCTTATGCAGGATGTCTTCTAGACATAACAAGATGAAGGGTCCTTTGAAGGAGGATGATTCTCGGAAACGTCATAAATCAAATGAGCCGCTTGAAATAGATGCTTACTCTACTTCGGACCCTCCTGCTTATAATGCTCCATCTCTTGAAGACCTGCGAGCCATCATGGATAGACCTCGCTATGCTTCTGAACCATGTCATCCTGAACTTGCTAGTCGATTCGAAGAATGGTACTTATAGGGTGATCGTGTGGAGGTTGACATATACCCGTCCGACAAACAAGCTGTTCCTGATGATATATATGTCATACAACGTAGCGCGCTTTCCCAACTTGATAATACCAGAGATTGGTTTGAGAAGCACACCAATCTCCTTGAGAATTATACTACAAAGAAGATGATTGGTTGGAACATGCTCGCCTATGACCTCCAGAGACTGAACAGAGAAAATCTTGAGCGAATTTCTGTTCTGGAGGATGACAAAGCCATGCTTATCCGAGCTTTGAAGTCTAGGTATAGAGTCATTGCTGAGCTTCTAGGCCAGGAGGGAAAGATTGATCTGCCTCCCTCTCCTTCTGCTTAGGGGGTGGTTTCATGATGGGAAGGAATCGTGACTTTCATGACTTTCTTGTTCTGCTTTTTGGGCTGTCGTCTTATGCGTGTGAATTATTAGACTGGATTGTATTATGCGAGTACCAGTCCTCGCTTATGACTTTAGCTTATGCGCTTGATCCTACGTTTTACTTACTTGGTGGATGATGTACTTTTGGTTGTGTGTATTTTATGTTATCCGATGACGTTAGAATGAAGTTGTGTTCTACTCTCGTACTTAAGCTTTTTCTTTTAGCTTCATTGTATCTTCTTGTTTTGCCGTCAGGAAATTGTATCCTGCTTTTCACGCTTTAAGTTTTTGCTCTTAATGTCGCTGTACTTCTTTACCTTGAATTTCCTATCTGTTTTATATTTGCAATATATGTTATGCATCACAAATTGTTTGTTACGATAGGCTGGGCTAATCCAACCAACTTTACTGGATTATATTGGATCTCAGTCATTGCATAAAATTGTGGCCGGATTGTGGTATGTTTAAGAGAGCATTATTAAATTTCATTAATGTGATGGTAATGCCCCCATACCATAATTGGTTTCAAAATTTTGAAAATCAGGCATGATATTTATAGTCAAATAGAGAAATCCGTTATTCCTGGTAACTGAGCGGGTTAGTTACTTTTAGGATTTATCAGATTTCTTTGAGGAAAGTCTTTAGTTCAGTCACTAACCGAATTTGGAAGATTCGGCTTATGATCGGATGCCCCCGAATGGGTCTTTGATCCGTTGTTCGTTGAGTCTGAAAAACTCAAACACTTGTTTAACTTATCGGACGCCTCCAGAGAGGTCTTTGGGTCCGTCGGTAACTGGATTTGGAAGACCCAGAATCAATAGCTGGATTTCGAAGATCCAGCATCTGAACGGATGCTTCCGAAGAGGTCTCTAAAAACCCTGTGTTTGTACCGCTATCCATCTATATCTTTATGGCGTTGGCGATGAACCGGGTGCCCCTTGAGGAGGTCTATGGTTTAGAAGCCCGGTGTTTGTATCGCTATCCAGCCATATCTTAATGGCATCGGCGATGAACCAGGTGCCCCTCGGGGAGGTCTTTGGTTTAGAAGCCCGGTGTTTGTATCCCTATCCAGCCATATCTTATGGCATCGCCGATGAACCGGGTGCCCCTCGGGGAGTTCTTTGGTTTAGAAGCCCGGTGTTTGTATTGCTATCCAGCCATATCTTAATGGCATCGGCGATGAACCGGGTGCCCCTCGGGGAGGTCTTCGGTTTAGAAGTCCGGTGTTTGTATCGCTATCCAGCCATATCTTAATGGCATCGGCGATGAACCGGGTGCCCCACGGGGAGGTCTTTGGTTTACCATCGCATTGTTTCAAGTGACTGACGCTAGTTTATTTGTCAGATTTTGGTTGTGACTTGTCAAAACTGGGACTTTGAACTCTGTTATTAAGAATGTGCCCCTAGGGCGAAATTCAAAACTTGATCCGTAGTTTGGGTTTAGAGTTCTTGATGCCCCTTATCTATGGTTTTGCACTTCACACCCTCTGTAGCAAAAGTGTATAGATGTTTGAGTATTAAGTAACAAGTGCTTGAATTTCTCCTCGTCGGGGGATGTGCTATATCATTCCTCAAGCCCTATTTGGTTCTCAATGCATTTTTGTTTGCTTGAAAAGCCTGTAATTAAAATTGATGTTAGCAGCTTGAAATTAAAAACTTGCAAATGTACGATTTTTAGACAGGTAAAGTAATTTCTTTTACTAATTTGTTCAAACTTTGTAATGATAGTCACAATTCATGATTTATTTACAATTCATGATGTATGTATGATGCGAAATATGTGAAAGAAACTTCAAACAAAGTAATGACGAAGATGAATGCTATTCCATGCTCGAGGGAGCGCGATTTCATACGTTGTTTTTAACTCAAGAGTGCCATCTGAAAATTTCTGGCTTATCATGTATGGTCCCTCCCAATTGGGTTTGAATACCCTGGTTCCTGTCATAATTCTCTTCAGGACGAGGTCTCCGACTTGAAAAGTTCTTGTTTGACTTTTGCATTGAAATATCTGGCTACTTTCAGTTGATGGGCTGCTATCCTAAGCTCTGCTTCTTTTCGCTTTTTCTCGAGTAAATAAAGTGCCTCTAATTGTAGTTCTTCATTCTCCTTCTGGTTAAAGTAGATTCTGCGGTGAGTTGGTACTTCCAGTTCCACTCGGGTCATAGCTTCTGACCCGAATGCGAGTGAAAATGGGGTGTGCCCTATGGCAGTTTTATGTGTTGTCCGGTATGCCCATAATGCAAAAGGTAGTTCATCGACCCAGTTCCCTTTGGCTTTTTCGAGACGCTTCTTGATGGTTGACTTTAGTATTTTTTTGATGGCTTCCAATTTCCCGTTTGCTTGCGGATGAGCCACAGCTGCAAAGCTCTTTTTGATCTTATATTTAGCGCAGAAGTCTAGGAATTCGTTGCTTTCAAACTGGGTTCCATTATCGGTGATGATCTTTTCTGGCACTCCAAACCTACAAATGATGTTTTTTGAAACAAAATTGATTACTTTCTTTGACGTGATAGTGGTCAAAGGTTCTGCTTCAGCCCATTTGGTGAAATAGTCGACAGCTACTATTACGTATCTCATATTTGCTTTTGAGGCGGGTAATATCCCAATCAAATCTATGCCCCAGACTGCAAATGGCCATGGGCTGACCATTTGAGCTAGTTCCGTGGGAGGTGCTCTTGGAATCTTAGCGAATCTCTGACATCTGTCAGACTCCTTTACATAGGTCATGGCATCTAGATTGACATCAGGCCAGAAATAGCCATATCGCATAACCTTCTTGGCTAACGTTTGACCACCGGTGTGTCCTCTGCATTCACCCTCGTGCAACTCTGCCAAAATTGCTTTAGATTCTTTCTTGGTCACACATCGCAGCAATGGCATGGAGAATCCTCGTCGGTACAGCCTTCCATCTTGGACGAGGTACAAAGGGGCCTTGCACAATATCTTCCTTTTGTTTTTCCGCTCTTCAGGTAGTGTCCCATTGAGGATATATTCTTTGATTGGAGTCATCCACGATGTAGGTTCTTCAACAGCTTCCATTATCCAGTCAACACTCGCTTCCTCAATGGTTGCTGTAGAAAGGACTTCGATGGGGATTAAACCCAGCAGCTGAGCATCTGATGAACTAGCATACTTGGCAAGATAATCCGCTTTTGAGTTTTGTTCTCTTGGGATGTGAGATATAACATAGTAGTCAAGGTCATTTAGAAGTTCCATAGCTTTGATTAGATAAGAAGGGAGGTTTCCTGTTTTGGTTTGGAACTCCTTGCGTACTTGACCTACCACCAACTGAGAGTCGCTGAGAATCTTCTGGGGTTCCTAAGACGATTCCATCCCCTGAACGGTGATCGTTTCTGGATCCATCAAAGTATAGTTTCCAGGCAATCTCTGTTTCCGCTGGTTCCTTAACCTCTTCTCCCTTATTTGTAAACTCAGCAATGAAATCCGCTAGGGCTTGGCCATTGATGGCTCTTCGAGGATGGTAAGTGATGTCATATTGACTTAGCTCAATGTTCCATTTCAATAGCCTTCCTGAAGTTTCTGGGCGAAAGAGGATTTGCCTTAATGGTTGATCGGTGAGGACCTTGATAGGATGAGATTGGAAATACGGTCTCAGCTTTTTTGAGGTAACAAGGAGGCAATATGCGAGCTTCTATAGTTTAGGGTAATTTAGCTTTGCCCTGGCGAGCCTCTTACTAATGTAATATACCAGCAATTGCACTCCTGCTTCTTCTCGGATTAGTGCTGCACTCAAGGCATGTGATAAAACTACTAGATATAAAAATAGATCCTCCCCATCCTTAGGCTTCGATAACATTGGTGGTGATTCCGTATGTCTTATCAATTCCTCGAAAGCCTCCTGGCACTCTGAGGTCCACTGGAAGTCCTTCTTCCCTTTTTTCAAAGCATCGAAAAGCGGAATACATTGATCCATTGCTTTGGAAATGAACCGGTTCAGTGCTGCTACCTTTCCATTTAAGCTTTCGAGCTCCTTTTTTGTCCTCGGGGCCCGCATTTCCCTTAAAGCCGCAATTTGAGAGGGATTCGCTTCGATGCCCCTATCATTGACGATAAACCCGAGAAATTTCCCCGAAGAGACTCCGAATGAACATTTTAATGGGTTTTGTTTCATCCCGTACTTCCTGAGTATGTGAAACATTTCTGCCAGATCCTCGAGATGATCTTCGACCTTCTTTGATTTGACTAGCATATCGTCTACATATACTTCCATTGTATTCCCTATCTGAGATTTAAACATGGAGTTTACAAGACGTTGGTAAGTCGCTCCTACGTTTTTCAGTCCAAATGGCATGACTTTATAGCAGTATAGTCCTCTATCCGTTATGAAACTCGTGTTCTCTTCGTCTGGCTTGTGCATCATATTTTGATTATATCCGGAATATGCATCCATGAAAGATAGTAACCCGTGCCCCGCTGTTGCATCTACGAGTTGGTCAATTCGGGGCAAAGGAAAACTGTCTTTTGGGCATGCTTTATTAAGATCTGAGTAATCTATACACACTCTCCACTTTCCATTGGACTTTTTGACAAGCACTGGGTTAGAAACCCAATCTGGATACGCAGATTCTCATATGAAATTCTTTTTAAGCAGCCTATCTACTTCTTCTTTTAGAGCCTCGGATCTTTCAAATCCCTGCATTCGTCTTTTTTGTTTCACAGGAGTTAACTTTTGATTTATATTCAACTTGTGAACAATTACATTCGGTGGGATCCCACACATATCCGAGTGTTCCCAGGCAAATACATCTAAGTTTGCTTTCAAAAACAAGATTAATTCCTTTTGCAGCTTCATACCAAGCTGAGATCTTATCTTTAAGACCTGGTTAGGATTCTTGTCGGATATTGGAACGGGGATAGTATCTTCAGCTGGTGTTGCTCTATTTTCCCCCATACTATTTTCCCTCCGGTGTTTTTCTGTCCTCCTTGCACGTTTACATCTCTCTTTTCTGATGGCTCCTTATTTTCTATAGCTTCCATTGTATAGGTTGGATCCTCATCCATGCCTATATACTCCTCTGCCTTGTCAAATAGCTCTTCGAGAGTGGCAGGCTTCTTCTTCTTAATCCACCGCCTGATTTTGGTCTTTCTACTTATACCTCCCTTTAGAGCCATCAAAGCCAAACGTGGCTCATAATTTCCAACTTCGGTCGCGGCTGTGTTAAAACGAGAAAGGAAGGCTTTAATGGACCCCCCTGGCCCTTATTCCAACTCATTCAATTCCATCACATCACACACCTTGTTTACTTGAAGCCTGAATTGCTGTTGAACAGCTTTGCCAAGGTAGCAAAGTCATCCACGGATTTCGGCAGGAGTTTTGTGAACCAAAGTGAAGTTACTCCTTCGAAGTAGGTAGGGAAGTATAAACATTTGAGCTCATCAGTAGCACGTGCCCCATCCATGTGCTGATCATACTTGAACAGGAACACGTTGGGATCGCTAGTTCCATTATAGGCTTGTACAACCGGGGGTTTGAATTTATTTGGATATGGCGCCATTTTTATTCTTTCCGTAAGTGGGGGTTTTGTAGGAGCAAATCCCCATTCCTTTTCATCATCCACCTTTTTCTGGCTCTCATTCATGATCTTTCATACCATTCCAAATATTTGCTCCTCCTCATTGAGTTGGTCCACGGGGTGGACGCCTTCCTCTTTACCGGATGTTTGCCTACGTAAATGATCATGGTTCAGATTCCGGGGCCCTGGACCTCCCGCATGGGGAAGTGCCCCTTTGGTGGAACCAAACGCTTGTTGAGGAGTCGCTTTTCCAGAGTGGTTATGAGTAGGTGGCTTCATTCCCTTATGACTAGGATTTGCAACCTCCTAGACAGAATTTCCTTTATTCGGGCTCGAGGAAGAAGATCCAGTATCTTCCGTTCCGGTGGTTTTAGCAGCTTTGAGATGGCTTGCACTCATGCTGACTTTGATCGTTGCGGCTTGCATGGCGAACATGGTTTCAAGCTTCTTCATCATGGCCTCGTTCGCAATATCAATTCGGTTTGTCATTCCTGCTGCCACTTCATCCAGTTCCCTCCTTGTTACGGCAATTCCGGCTTTAGAACTTTCACCGACTTCAAATTGATTAGTAGGCGGGGTATTTTCTGTGTTAGTGGCATTATCGACATCTTCGACGCTTTTACTAGTAATATTTTTTATGGTCTACCTGGCTTACCCTTGACTTTAGAGGCAAATATCTCAATTCGGAAAATTAGATGATTGGAGTGTATTCAGAAATCCAATGCAAGGCTTTCTACCTTGTGAGAGAGCGAGAAATTGATTAGCAATCTGTGCCCCATGGTGGGCGCCAAACGTTTGCTCCAAAATTGGGATCAAACACCAAAGGTGTAAGACTACACTTCACCGATTCGGTAAGAGTATGGAACCGCGTAATCGCAAAATAAACGGATAAAAGCAAGTAAAAACACAAAGGAATTTTTATAGTGGTTCGATTCTCTATGAATCTACGTCCACTTTCAATCAATTCCCATTATGATATTCAAGCTTACAACATATGAATTTTTCCTCATTACAATCATTTCTCTCTTTTAACTCTCTTTCCACTCTCTTGACGATCTACTTTCACTTGAATTTGGCGAAGAAAAGGAAAGAAGTTTAGCTTTGTGATGAATCTTCAACCACTTATGTGCTTTGATCCTTTTCCATAATCTTCATAGATTTCATAGTGAATTAGCATTCGATTTTGGCTTTGTAGAGGATTAGAGATCTTTTGAATGATGTTTGGGAGATTTATCTTGTAGCTTGAATGAGATCAAAGCCCTTAGATTCGATTGGAGAAAGCTTTTATGATCATTGATTTGGATTTGATCTCCATGAAGTTAGAAAAGCGTTGATGAATTCATAGAAGCCATTAGTGAAGTTGTAGATGAGCTTTGAATTTGACGGAGTCTCCTCCTTGGAATGAATTTTCGGTCCCCCTCCAAATGAATTATGAGGGGTATTTATAGGTGATCTTCAGACCAGATGGCAGTTTCGTAATTATATAGAAAAACGCCATGGTTCATGCCGCCGCCGACATGACTTGGACTTCCGTCATAACTCATATCGCCAGCGACATGATTCATGTCGCATGGCGGGTTAACTCTTGGCGTTTTGTGCTTGCGACACGATATGACTTTCCTTGGCATGATTCATATCGTTCGGATGATAACTATTGATAACCTGGTAAATGCTGGATGCGGCATGAGTAGGTCACAACATGGTTCGCTTCAGACTTTAAATAAAGACCAACCCTTTATGTCATAGAATGACATGGTGGCAGGGCGGTATAACTCATGTCGTACGTCCCTATGTTTCTTAGCGCCTTGAGCTTATGGCATGTCATGGTGCCATGTCGCATGACGACTTAACTTTGACGTTATTAATGGAGCATGACATGGAAGGACGTGACATGACTACAAGCGACATGATGTGGTATGGATGAACCTCCTCCTTTGTGACACGACTCTAACGGCTTGGCTTTCATATCTTGCGGCATAAGTAGGTCACGACATGGTTTGTTTTGGGATCTTAAGATACCAGCTTGCTCTTCATGTCGTTAAACGATATGGTGGATGGACGGCATGGCGTGTTTCTTGAATCCGACCTGGTTTTCTCGACACGGCTTTAGGCTGACATGAAATATAGTCGAGATAACGACTTGCGACATGACTGCTAGGTGTGTTTACCTCACCTTCTCATCATAATGAAATGCGACATGACTTGGTGTCGTCCTGGTCTTCTTGGAGCGATATGGTAAGGTACGACATGGCTTGACGCTGCTCTCTTGCCCTGCGATATGGTCTTGAAGCGCCTTGGCATCCATGCCATGAACTCGACTTCAACTTGGTTTCAATCCAACGACTTGACTAATAACTGCATGATTTCAACGACATATAAAATGCATATTTTTATGGGTTAACACTAACATTTACATATCTAGGCATGTTTTAGACAAAGACAGCAAATAGGTATAGAAACTGTAAAATAACTGATAAACACAGAATGAGCGAAGAAGACTGAGAGCTTATCTTATAGTACTTGAATAAAATAAAACTATAAGAAAATTGTTGAAAAACCTATAGAAGATAACTTATAGAATGAATTACAAAAAAATAATAAAAATTGTAAATTATTAAAAAAACTACATAAAACTATACAACTATTAGAAATCCTATTTTCCTAAATTATCGAACATCTAAATAATTACAAACTTACCCGTGCTCCAAAGTGTTCCGCTCTGGACTCTGTAGACCCCACCTCCAAAAGGGTATATTTATTCATTTTTATGAATATTTTCCTTTAAAAAAATTAGGTCAGATTCGTCTCAAAAAAAAGAACCCAGTGAGGAAGAAATTATGTTATGAATACTAAGCTAGGTCTAGGGGTCTATTTATATTTTAGGCTAGGAATTTGGAATTCTAGATTAAATATAGGTCAGCCATGTCACGCAACCAATAAGAACTTACCACATCACCCCGATTTTGAAAACTGGCAAATAGAATTAAACTGTGTCAGCTAATACAAAACGAAACATTTCTTGGCTCATTACTGTGCTCGCAAGGGCGCGACTTGCGCCCAAGCATATGGGTGGACTGACTCAGCCCCTACATTGGTCGAAGCACGCCTTATATGTGTATGTGATGTATGTATATATTCTAAGTTTTGTATCTGCGATAACATTTTTTTCTAACTCCGTTTCTGGTGAACCAAATATGTAAATTGACCAGAGAATTGCCATGAATCCAATAGTGCAACTTCTATAAAAATTCTGATTATTTTACAACTTATTATTTTATTAATTAATTTGTTAATTAATTACCGTGTCTTAAAATTTTGGGTCATTACATGAGATCAACACCATTCTTAAGTTGAGAGAATTGTATAAATTAGTCGCATCAGCATTTCTATCTAATATTAGTTATATTAACCAATAGAAACTATCAAGCGAATGTGTTCTATAGTTATCCAATAACTATTAGTATGTAACGTCCTGACACCCCCATTAGTTATGAGTAATGCACTACCAATCATTTAAATAGCTTAACAAATATTGTAACACCCCGTATTTTTAACGACACTAAAAGAGGATAAATTAAATAATAATTAATTTAATATCTAGACTTAAGGAAAACAGACTGCACCATTACGTCTGTCTCGAAATTTTGGTCAAGATAGACATTTGGTTTGTGTAAAACGGACACCGTATGAAGAAGTTATGAGGGTTTTAAGTTTGTATACATGTAGAAGATAGATATACATATATATATACATATGAGTCATAGATGAGTCAGAATCTTATCCAAAACCGTTCGAATTTGAAAAAGAAAAAGTGGCGGCAGTTGTTTCCCTCTATGGGGTTGACCCCCCTAGAGGGGTGTCGATGTAACACCCCGCATTTTTAATATAATTAAAAAAATGTACAAATATGTGTATATGCATAGATAGGTAAATAATAGTGATGTATAATGAAAATTAATTAATATATGGAAGAGAAGGAAAAATTAATTCGATAAAAGTGTGCATAACGGAAAAGATAATAAAATAAGGATAATTAATTTAAATATCAGGAATTAAGTAAAATGGATATAACCATTGCGTTCATCTCGAAATTCTGCTTGAAATAGAGTCCAAGTTTGTGTAAATCGGACTCTGTATGAAGGAGTTATGGCGTTTAGAAGATTCAACAAAAATTCAAAACAGTTTGAATTTCGACCCAGGCAGCTAGGCGGAAAATTTCCCGCCAAAACCAGGCAGGTCGACCTGGGGGTCGACCTACCCCTAGGGAGGTCGACCTGAGGGTCGACCTATCCCCAGATCTGGGCGATTTTAGCTCATGTGACGTGTTTTGATGTGCTGTACGGGTCGGATGGCTTCTAGGTCAATCTAAGGGCTCTAAAACACTCTCTACACCAATAAATACATAGCAAGACCTAACCCTAATTCATAACAATTCTTTAAGATGCCTCCATGCCGCCAAACTTCAACCAAGCATGGCCGCCGCCCCAAAACTCTAAATTATATTGCAAGTTCTTCATCAACTTTCGAGTTTAATCAAATTAAGTAGCAAAGTTCTTCATCAACAATTCATGTTGTTCACCAACAATCAAATAAGAAGATTAAGTCATCGTTCTACATCAACGAATCGTTTACTTTCCCTAATCCAGTCAAGGTAAGTGGAATTATAATAAACTTGTTGTATAATAGTATTATTATCGTTCATCATTCCTCGGTTATAAATTCAATTCAAGATTCATGGTATAATAATTGTTCTTTTATTCTCCTTCCCCTTTTTATTTTTGGATCTAGGTTATCTCGAACCTAGACGAAATCTTATTATACATATGTATGGTTGGAATATGGAAATATTGTGCATAATCTATTTTATGCAGTCGAGGAATATAATCTGTAAATGGGGTTTGTGGCATAACGATTATTATTGCAAATATTGGGCATAATCTATTTTATGAAGTCAAGGAATATAATCTGTAATTTGGGGTCTGTGGCATAAAGATTATTATTGCAAATATTGGGGTAATTGGCAAAGTATATATTGATATTATTCAAGGAAATAAGGGGAAAGGATCGTGAAATTGGTAATTTGGAGTAACTTACGCTAAAGGTAAATAAAATTTGAATAGGGAATTTGGGGAAAATGATTTAAAGATAAAAATCCTAATTTGGTGAAGAAATAGGTAAATTAGAAACGTAATCGGAATTGGATAAGTTTGGGTTTAATCTGTCTCATGTAATAATTGTGAAATCTAATTCAAAAACCTGAAATTTGAGGCATGAGTGTTTTAATTAAATTTGGGTTTGATTGGTTAAAGAAATGGGAAGTTTAGAAATATAACATGAAAATTGACAGTAGTGGCATAACAAGAACATGAACATATTTGTGAATTCGTTAATAGGCTAAAGATAAAACATGGCTAACTCGAGGTTAGAATGAGTTTGCGGCGTAATTCTGCCTGAAACCGCCTGGCATATCCAGTGGCCACAAATAATAGGTTCTAATGTGAGAAGTTAGCCATAACGTGCTTGAAACCCGAGGTTAGATTGAGTTGTGGTGTAATCCTGCCCGGAACCAACCGACACATCTAGTGACCGCAACAATAGGTCTAATGTGAGAGGTTGGGCATTAAGAATTAATTAATGCTAATGACACATGCTAGTATGGTACGATTAAGTCAACATGAAACACTAGACAACACTTAACCATTTTGACATGCTATATGGGTGGGTTAAGTCAGCATGAACTGCTAGATAACATTTAACCAATTTGACTCAATATATGGGTGGGTTAAGTCAACGTGAACTGCTGGATAATACTTACCCAATTTGACATGACGCGTGGGCTGAATTGAATACGTGATTGGGGGTTAAGTCAACTTGGACACATGGGCAAACTTAACCAATTTAACAGTATCAAAGCAAGGAAAAGTGGGGAATGATAAGATTAAATAATAGATAAACTTATCCTAGGGATAAGAAATGAATATGACTTAAGATGTAATACAAGACTCGAAGGGTGGGACGACTTATACCATGAAAAAAGTTAATCTAAGCTGGAAATGTGGGAGAACGCTCGGACGCTATCATTTGATAAAGAGAACTTAAGACAAGCTTGAATTCATAGGTAAACCTTAGTTAAAAGGAACTAAGTAACAAACCTTAGTTAAAGAGAACTAAGTAACAAACCTTAGTTAAAGAGAACTAAGTAACAGAAACTAAGTAACAAAACTTGGTTAAGAGAACCCAGTAATAAACCTTAGTTAAGAGAACTAAGTAACAGAAACTATGTATCAAACCTTGGTTAAGAGAACCAAGTAATAAACCTTAGTTAAGAGAACTAAGTAAATAACGAGAAAGAGAACTAAGTAGTAAACCTTAGTTAAGAGGACTAAGTTGTAAACCTTAGTTAAGAAAATGAACAATTAAGTGAAATTAAGTAGTAAACCTTAGTTAAGAGGACTAAGTAGTAAACCTTAGTTAAGAAAACGAACGATTCACGAAACTAAGTAGTAAACCTTAGTTAAGAGAACTAAGTAGTAAACCTTAGTCAAGAAAACCAAGTAGAACACGAGGAGGAGCGAACATCCATCTGATCATGAAGAAGGCTCCAACAGCCTGGGTTACGAAGCACGCGGCTTCGAGGAGACGTGAGGGTGCTCTTGGTATCCCTCTGTGAGGTTGCAGATGATCCTCTTGGGCTCACAGAGGTTAGGGTCCGCGTTAGAAGAACCAAGAGTATGCCTTGGTTGCAATATAAGCAACCTAAAGACTAGGATGGACCAGCGTGAGGCGGCGATATCTTGTTTAGCCCTGTGATAGCACGTTGTCGTCTACCTACCATCTTGAGTCAATCGAGTACGTGAAGCGGAAAGGCGGAGAACTCCAACAGACCATATACTTTCTATCTAGTTATGGGTGAGGTTTGGCCAATAGGTTTGTGGGGCATAGGGAGCCTGTGTATAATTCTCATTCTTGATTTTCTTGGGTGCCTTTCATTAGTTGAGGTAGGGGTCAAGTGGGACCATACCCACACACAGATAAAAACAGACCTTAGCATCTGCGTCGGCAGATAACTTAAAGCTCCCGACCGAGTTTCGTGTTTCTTGATTAGCCCTGCCACGGGACTCGGGCCGCACATATAGAGGACATGTGCAACTGGACATCGATAACGATTCACGACATGTACGTGGGGAAAGTCTAGGAACATATATCGCTCTGGGTAGTGTGTCTTAGACTGGGGGCATCGTTCGATAGGTAGCATAATCCCTAGTTAGACCTAGATCGCGTAAACCCTGAATCCGAGAAGCGTTCAATATGTAGCATAAACCCCAATGGCCCTGGGCAGCGTAAACCCTGGTTGAATCTAGGAAGCGCTCGATAGTAAACCATATATTAGATCTAGATGATACACGGAATCTAGCAAGATCGAGAGTGGCAGTCCAAAAGATTTCGAGAATGGTGGCACTACACTAAAGTAGTATAGATTTACATGATGAAGCCCGTACGACATATGGCAAGGGACTGTATATATACATGGAAAGGATTAGACGAGTTGGGGGCATCTACATATACGTTGTATTAGGGTAACCTACTAGTGGGACATGAGTATAGCCTAGAGAGCTAATATCGCGAATAACCTAATAAGCAAGAAAATATAACTGTACGGTATATGTAGGATTATACAGAAGTTTATTCTAAGTCCAGTCACACAGAACTTATGTTCTGACTCCCTCCTCATTGCATACTTCCAGGTTAGGTTCATGACGGAGATGGTATAGCTTTGGATACTGGTTTAGCAATGTTGTTAATAAGGTAAAGCAATATTTGAATATTATACTTTATTTCCTTCCGCTTTGAGATGCTTTACGAGTTCTGACATGTTTCTTTATCTCTGTCTTTTTCTGCAGTATACCAGAGCAGCCAACTCGAGTTTCGATAGATTGGATTTAAAAAAAATCGTTCTGTCGGAATCCGGGTTGTCACATCTAGTATCAGAGCTTCGGTTTAGTGATCTTAGGGAGATAATGGGTGAACGTATTTGTATTTTCTAAAATATAAATATATTATATATTAACCTAAATCCATATAGTAGCCCACTAGACATGAAAAGTGTTGGGATATCTAGTTTGTACACTCAAGGAATGAACATAGGAATTTGGAAACCATTAGGTGGTTGGGAAAGTGTACAATATGACTTAAAGCTAGAGAAAGAAAAGTATCCCATATGATGGAAACTGAAATATTAGTATTTCAGATTAGTGGGTTTAGAAGTGTAACCTTAGAAACTAGAAAAGGTTGAAAAAGGAAAAATGGATTAGGAACATATATATAGTCGAGATAATTGAATTAGCGAAAGTTCCTAGGAAAGCCTAGTGAGTTGAAGACCCGCTTTGAGTCTAACCCAATGATAAGCTTTTAAGAACTTGAATTTGTAAAAGAGTTTGTGGTATTTTTCCAAGATTTAATCTTAAAAGTATTTTGATAAATACATGTTGGGTTTTTAAAGTAAAGTGGTGTATATTTTGGTAAAATAATGATTTTTTGTTTTAAAAGAATTCTCTCATGAAAAGGTGCATATTATAGAGCATGTATAGCTCGCTAGTTTTCATATATGAAAGGATTGAAAAGAAGCTTTGAAATCTCTATTCTGTTAACAATAAATTTTGATTATTGTTTTAAAAAGAAATTTTTGTTGCGTGAACAAAATAAGCGGTAGAGTGTAAGAATAGAGTAGATGCTTGCACCTTAGCAGCCAAAGTTAACATTGTAAATAGAAACAATGTAACCTCGATAGTTGTCCTTGTCTACTCCTGTTTCGTGATTTGAAGAAAATGTTTTGCATTTTATTTTGTGACATGTTTTTTATGGTTTGCAAAAACAAGTTTTTGAGAAAAGAATAAAAGTTTTACCACTTTTAGTTTTTGGAAGAAGAATGTAATAAAAAAAAGGGCAAACCATGTTTTAAAAATGGAGTAGTTAAGGGTTATGGCCTAGAAAGAACGAGATAAAGTTAAAGCTATTAGAACCAACTGGGGATTGGTTGAGTTGAGTAATTCTCTATTATGACCAACTGGGGATTGGTTGAGTTGAGTAATTCTCTGAGTGTCAATCTGATGTTAATTTCGGTCTTCGGGGTTGATACTTAGGGAGTTACTCTCTTGCCAATTTACAGTCAGGGATTACCTAATATTAGACTAATGGAAAATTTCCCGTAGAATGCATAAGCATTGAGAAACCTAGGTTTGTTGCTGGAGAAAAAAGAAAAAGGATAGGCTAGTAATACACAGTAAGGACTAGAAGTGACTACTAAGTAGTAAAGGGAAAGTTAGTGGGTAGATCCTGTTGTGTGGACTCGCAATTGTCTGAGATGACAAAGTCCTAAGATTCTTGGCCCATAGTAGTAGCTGTGTCGGATGCTGTTGAGTTGAAAACAGAAAAAGCTTATTTGAAATAATAAACTTAAGTAATTGGATTAAGTCAAATAAGCTAAGAAAGAGAAAAATCCTACCTAACAAGAAACAATAAATTCAGTAAGGCAACAAATGTGATGGGAAAAGAAAATGAAAATCTTAAGAAAAAGTTGAAAAAATATGAAATTTTTCCAAGATAAGTTGAAAAAGAGAAGAAAGTTTTCTTATGTGGTTGTGCTTGGATAGGAAAATAGGAAATCTTCATAGAATAGTCATATAAAAATCCAAGTATGATTAGAAAAGAAAAACGGAGGATGTGAATTTTTCCGTTTTATATCCTTTCGTAACATAAGGAAATCGAATTTGGAAAATTAGATTTTTTTACATTTCGAATTTAATGATGGATGGTAGGGTTTTGGATGCGACAATTGGGTGAACAATGCTCTTATTCTATAAGAGTATGGGAAAACTTGGATGAAAAATATTTTGATTTTTCAAGAATATTGCATTCATATAGAGCAGCAAGTATATTTAGGATGTGAGCACCATGTTTTGAAAAAGTTTTAAAATTTGCATACATATAGGTGGATCCAAATCAGGCATACATACTTTACTATGATGTATCTCACTTTGCACACTGGCACAATGTTTGCAACGATTGGATGCACACTTGATGGATGGATATTGTGAGGGATTATCTATTTTACTCTTATCGAATTTCGGGGACGAAATTCTTCAAGGGTGGGAGAATGTAAAACCCCGCATTTTTAATATAATTAAAAAAATGTACAAATATGTGTATATGCATAGATAGGTAAATAATGGTGATGTATAATGAAAATTAATTAATATATGGAAGAGAAGGAAAAATTAATTCGATAACAGTGTGCATAACGGAAAAGATAATAAAATAAGATACTTAATTTAAATATTAGGAATTAAGTAAAACAGACATCACCATTGTGTTCGTCTCGAAATTCTGCTTGAAATAGAGTCCAAGTTTGCGTAAATCGGACTTCGTATGAAGGAGTTATGGCCTTTAGAAGATTCAACAAAAATTCAAAACAGTTCGAAATTCGACCCAGGCAGCTGGGCGAGAAATTTCCTGCCAAAACCAGGCAGGTCAACCTACCCCTAGGGAGGTCGACCTGGGGGTCGACCTATTCCCAGATCTAGGTGATTTCAGCTCCTGTGATGTGTTTTGATGTGCTGTACGGGTCGGATGGCTTCTAGATCAATCTAATGGCTCTAAAACACACTCTACACTTATAAATACATAGCAAGACCTAACCCTAATTCATAACAATTCCTTAAGACGCCTCCATGTCGCCAAACTTCAACCAAACATGGCCGCCGCCCCCAAAACTCTAAATTATATTGCAAGTTCTTCATCAACTTTGGAGTTTAATCAAATCAAGTAGCAAAGTTCTTCATCAACAATTCATGCTCTTCACCAACAATCAAATAAGAAGATTAAATCAGCGTTTTACATAAACAAATCATTTATTTTCCCCAATCTAGTCAAGGTGAGTGTAATTATAATAAACTTGTTGTATAATAGTATTATTATCGTTCATCATTCCCCAGTTATAAATTCAATTCAAGATTCATGTTATAATAATTGTTCTTTTATTCTCCTTCCCCTTTTTATTTTTGGATCTAGGTTATCTTGAACTTAGATGAATCTTATTATACATGCGTATGGTTGGAATATGGAAATATTGGGCATAATCTATTTTATGCAGTCGAGGAATATAATCTGTAATTTGGGGTTTGTGGCATAACGATTATTATTGCAAATATTGAGCATAATCTATTTTATGCAGTCGAGAAATATAATCTGTAATTTGGGGTCTGTGGCATAAAGATTATTATTGCAAATATTAGGGTAATTGGCAAAGTATATATTGATATTATTCAAGGAAATAAGGGGAAAGGATCGTGAAATTGATAATTTGGAGTAACTTACGCTAAAGGTAAATAAAGTTTGAATAGGGGATTTGGGGAAAAATGATTTAAAGATAAAAATCCTAATTTGGTGAAGAAATAGGTAAACTTGAAACCTAATCGGAATTGGATAAGTTTGGGTTTAATCTGTCTCATGTAATTGTGAAATCTAATTCAAAAACCTGAAATTTGAGGCATGAGTGTTTTAATTAAATTTGGGTTTGATTGGTTAAAGAAATGGGAAGTTTAGAAATATAACATGAAAATTGACAGTAGTGGCAAAACAAGAACATGAACATATTTGTGAATTCGTTAATAGGCTAAAGATGAAACAGGGTTATTTCGAGGTTAGAATGAGTTTGCGACGTAATTCTGCCCGGAACCGCCCGGCATATCCAGTGGCCGCAAACAATAGGTTCTAATGTGAGAAATTAGTCATAACGTGCTTGAAACCCGAGGTTAGATTGAGTTGTGTTGTAATCCTGCCCGGAACCAACCGGCACATCCAATGACCGCAACAATAGGTCTAATGTGAGAGATTGGGCATTAAGAATTGATTAATGCTAATGACACATGCTAGTATGGTAAGGTTGTGTCAACATGAAATACTAGACAATACTTAACCAATTTGACATGATATATGGGTGGGTTAAGTCAACATGAACCGCTAGATAACACTTAACCAATTTGACTCGATATATGGGTGGGTTAAGTCAACGTGAACTGCTGGATAACACTTAACCAATTTGACATGACGCGTGGGTTGAATTGAATACGTGATTGGGGGTTAAGTCAACTTGGACACATGGGCAAACTTAACCAATATAACAGTATCAAAGCAAGGAAAAGTGGGGAATGAAAAAGATTAAATAATAGATAACTTATCCTAGGGATAAGAAATGAATATGACTTAAGATGTAATACAAGACTCGAAGGGTGGGTGGGATGACTTATATCGTGAAATAAGTTAATCTAAGCTGGAAATGTTGGAGAACACCAGCACGCTATCATTTGATAAAGAGAACTTAAGTAATGCTTTAATTCATAGGTAAACCTTAGTTAAAAGGAACTAAGTAACAAACCTTAGTCAAAGAGAACTAAGTAATAGAAAATAAGTAACAAACCTTGGTTAAGAGAACCAAGTAATAAACCTTAGTTAAGAGAACTAAGTAACAGAAACTAAGTATCAAACCTTGGTTAAGAGAACCAAATAATAAACCTTAGTTAAGAGAACTAAGTAAATAACGAGAAAGAGAACTAAGTAGTAAACCTTAGTTAAGTGGACTAAGTTGTAAACCTTAGTTAAGAAAATGAATGATTAAGAGAAACTAAGTAGTAAACCTTAGTTAAGAGGACTAAGTAGTAAACCTTAGTTAAGAAAACGAACGATTCAGGAAACTAAGTAGCAAACCTTAGTTAAGGGAACTAAGTAGTAGACCTTAGTCAAAAAAACCAAGTAGAACACGAGGAGGAGCGAACATCCATCTGATCACGAAGAAGGCTCCAACGGTCTGGGTTACGAAGCACGTGGCTTCGAATGGACGTGAGGGTACTCTTGGTATCCCTCTGTGAGGTTGCAGATGATCCTCCTGGGCTCACAGAGGTTAAGGTCTACGTTAGAAAAACCAAGAGTATGCCTAAGTTGCAATATAAGCAACCTAAAGACTTGGATGGACCAGTGTGAGGCGTCGATATCTTGTTTAGCCCTATGATAGTACGTCGTCGTCTACCTACCATCTTGAGTCAATCGATTACGTGAAGCGGAAAGGCGGAGAATTCCAACATACCATATACTTGCTATCTAGTTATGGGTGAGGTTTGGTCAATAGGTTTGTGGAGCATAGGGGGCCTGTGTATAGTTCTCATTCTTGATTTTCTTGGGTGCCTTTCATTAGTTTAAGGAGGGGTCAAGTGGGACCATAGCCACACACAGATAAAAACAGACCTTAGCATCTGCATCAGCAGATAACTTAAAGCTCCCGACCGAATTCCGTGTTTCTTGATTAGCCCTGCCACGGGACTCGGGCCGCACATATAGAGGACATGTGCAACTAGACATCGATAACGATTCACGACACGTAAGTGGGGAAAGTCAAGGAGCATTTATCGCTCTGGGTAGTGTGTGCTAGACTAGGGGCATTGTTCGATAGGTAGCATAATCCCTAGTTGGACCTAGGTCGCGTAAACCCTGAATCCGAGAAGCGTTCAATAGGTAGCATAAACCCCAGTGGCTCTGGGCAGCGTAAACCCTAGTTGAATCTAGGAAGCACTCGATAGTAAACCTTAGATTAAATCTAGATGATACACAAAATCTAGCAAGATTGAGAGTGGCAGTCCAAACGATTTCGAGAATGGTGGCACTACACTAAAGTAGTATAGATTTACATGATGAAGCCCGTACGACATACGGCAAGGGACTGTATATATACATGGAAAGGATTAGACGAGTTGGGGGTATCTACATATACGTTGTATTAGGTTAACCTACAAGTGGGACATGTGTATAACCTAGAGAGCTAATATCGCGAATAACCTAATAAGCAAGAAAATAAAAATGAACGGTATATGTAGAATTATACGGAAGTTTATTCCAAGTCCAGTCACACAGAACTTATGTTCTGACCCCCTCCTCATTACATACTTCCAGGTTAGGTTCATGACGGAGATGGTATAGCTTTGGATACTGGTTTAGCAGTATTGTTAATAAGGTAAAGCAATATTTGAATATTATACTTTATTTCCTTCTGCTGTGAGATGCTTTACGAGTTCTGACATGTTTCTTTAACTCGGGATTCGATAGATTGGATTTTTGAAAAAATTTCGGTTTGTTGGAATCCGGGTTGTCACAGTCGACACCAGGGTCGACCCCCCTTAAGGGGTGTGGACACCAGGGTCGACCCACCGACAGGGGTGTCGACACCCTCAGGGCTGACGGGACAGTCAGTTTCAGAGGGGTTGGCAGCTATATATACATGGTCATTTCTCTTGTTTTCTTCATTAAGAATCCATGGGGGCCAAACTCTGCCGGTGTTTGAACTGAATTGGATCCATTAATCTCCTACAAATATCAGCTTTGCAAATCAAACTTAGAGAATCAAGATCCATTATTCTTCTATTTTCTAATCATAACACTGTGAGTTCCTAGTTGCTTTTAGATTTGAATATTTAAAAGTAAATATGACACGACTATGACTTGGATTTGTTCATATGCCTAGATTATATCAGATCCATTGTAAATTGTGATTATATGACATTCTGAATTGGTTAGGATTTGGATCTAAACCTCTATCTAGATGGATCTATTGTAACTTCTATAACATGCCATGATGTGAATCTTAAACCTTAATTGTGTAGATCTACTTTTAAAAAATTGGATCTAAATTGTTTGGACATTTAATTTGTTAATCAGATCTAGTTTATCATCTTGTGCCTATTATGTTAGATCTAAATAGTTGGACTTCTAAATGGTTAATTCAGATCTTATTATGCTCATTATAACATATCATAGTTATGTAAGAACTAGTTAATGCTACAAGTTCATCAGATTTATGCTCATATGTCCACCTTATCACCATGCTATTTTATGTTTATGCCAAGTTATGTTAAAATTATCACTTTGGTCATATTCCTATTATTTTTTCCCTTTTATCGTTTAGGACTAGATTATTATCTAACCTAGGCATGCCGCCAATTTTGTGAGTGCGCTAGTTAAGGAACGGGAAAAAATGGTTAATATTGGCATAATTTGAATATAAAAATGATTGGACTTGTAATTCAAATTATTGGGTAAAATGGGCATTAAGACCTATAAAGGCATAGGTTTAATTAATTGATTAATTAATAATGAATGCCTAGGATTACAATTAGAAATTGTAATGGCACTTATGACACGAGGTTAGGTTGTATTAGTAGTGGAAGTCTGCCCGGACCCGACCGGCATATCGAGCAGCCACTAATATTGAACCTAATGTGAGAGGTCTAAGTGCGCAAATACGAGACGGGCTATGACATGAGGTTAGCCCCAACTTGTGGAATAAGACTGCCCGGACCCGACCGACATATCCAGCATCCAAAAGTTGTAGGTCTAATGTGGGAGGTCCAGCCCATTATAAACCATAAATGGACATGGTAATGAATTGGACTACTTAACCTAATCTAATCCATAGGGATTGTATGATTATGAACTAAAGTTAGGGTTAAGTAAAATTGGTTGGACAGTGGATGGGTTAAGTAAATCTGAGGGAGTGGGTAATATTTACATATAGGCCCACAAATTTAACCCGGTAAGATTATGTAATTAAAGACACCAAGTGGTATACATGACCGGGAAGAATAATAAAGTTATGTAATTAAAGACACCTTTTAGAGTAAGCATAACTTGTAGAAATGATAGGGTTATGTAATTAAAGACACCAAGTGGTATACATAGCCAAAGAAAACCTAATGGGGAATACAAGACAAAGGGGAGAGCTTGTATCATACTGTATGGGACCCGTTTCATCTAGTAACCCAGAGTAAGTATCAAAAAATGTACTCCGTACTAGGTCGGAGAAGGGGCACGCTTACTGGACTGATTGTAAGAGATCCAAACGTGAAGGACGGTGTGGGAGGCGCAAACCGACCGGGCCATGTGCGTGCATGAGCCGGGCAGAAGGGGATAAGATGACCGTGACACCTGTAGACATGGTGTTGTGCATATCAGCGAGGAGCTGCCACTATAGGACGTGATACATCCTTCTGTTGGGCCGGCACAGAGTATCTACGGAGTAGGAAGCCGATCGATTAGGGTAGTAGTTAGGGTACATTTGGACGTATGCCTAAGTCTACCACCTTATAGTGGAAGGGATCATCTCATTCTAGATATACTAGTAATAGTATAGAGTAATCATTAGAGAAGCTTATACACCTTATCACACCTGCCTTTTACGTAGTGATCTCTCTTATCCACTTTATATGTCGGTCATACTACTTTTATTTATTTACTTGCTAAAAGTAACTGGACTTGCCAAACTTTGTCTCTCCCCCTTTTGTTTCCTCTTCTTTTTTCCGTTCCCTCTTCCCCCCAAGTTCTCAGGGAGGGAACACTCAGGCTTAGTCAGGACTCAGTTGTCAACTTTCTAGGAGCTGCTTTCGAAGTATGGCTTAAGTCCTTATCTCTACTATGGCTTAACTCTTTTATTTGGGGAATTTTTCTTTTTATATACTTATGTACTCTGATGGTGCAAGACAGAAGTTATTTTATTGTAATGATTTTTGTGACTTATGGTATTGTGGACCACGACATTATGATTTATGTTTGAAATAAAAATTTGAATTTCCGTTGCTATCTTATTTATACCTGTCTTGTAATATTCTGCGTTTGTTTACCTATAACACTTCATGAAACTTAATGCATTCCCTTAGTGAGTGACATTAACGGATGTGGGGTGTCACACTTGGTATCAGAGATGAAGGTTACTAGATTGGATAAAGTTTTCAAAAATTATTTTCAAAAAGGTTTTAAAAGAAAGCATTTTAAAAAAGAAAAGTCTGTTTTGAAAAATATTCCTCAAAAAAAGCCATATGTAATACCTTAGATCCTTTGTCTGGATCTCTTCCTTTTTATTTTCAGCATGTCTGGGGAACCAAACATTCCAGAGGGCGTTACGATACCCGGATGGTTCCATATGTATCCGGAGGCCACGGTGCCTGCCGAAGGCCAAGGAAACGTTCCTCCCCCAACTGCACCCGTCAGTCCTTCTCCTCCTCCTCCAAGAGCAGATAATTTCACTAAGGTCTGCAAAGACTTTCGTGCTATGGGAGGGAAGCCATTCCATGGGAATGAGACATTCATAGAAGCGCGGAATTGGATCAAGGAGACCGAGGACTTGTTCCTAATCTTTGAAGTAGAGGATAGAAGTAAGATTCGGTGAGTTTCTTGGCTACTAAAAGACAAAGCCTCATTTTGGTGGGAACTCACCCAAGCTGAACGTCCGGTGGAAACTTGGGAGGATTGTAGACAGAGGTTCGAAATGAAATTTCTTTCCCAAGCTGAGAGAAGCATGCAGATGGAGAGGTTCTTAGCACTCAAACAAGGAAACTTGACGGCGAAAGAGTATGTGGACAAATTCAATTAGCTAGCAAGGTTCAGGTTAGAGTTGGTGGATACACCGCAAAAAAAGGCTTTGCAGTTTGCTAAAGGGTTAAACGAACCCCTTTATAGGTTAGCCACGTCCCAATTCCAATGGGGGCCACTTTTGAAAAGCTTGTCGATATGGCCCTAATGCATGAGGAAGACAAGGGAGAAAAGAAGGAAGTAAAGGCTGAGGAAACAACACAAAATAAGAAGGCGTGGCCCAAGAAGGGGCAACAACAACAACAGAAGAAAGTATGTAAGAATGACAAGGGCAAGGATAAGAGAAAATGTCACAGTTGTGGGAAAGAAGGTCACTTGATCAAAGACTATAAGAGAAGGAAGAACACTTGCTTTAATTGCGGAGGGGTCGTACACTTCGCTAGAGAGTGCCCGAAGAAACAAGGATTACAGGGACAAGGTTAAAGGACATGGACTTCTTGAGGGAAGGTGCATGATCTCGCGATCAGTGCTCCCGATAGAGGTAGAAAAATTTATGTGGAAGGTTTAATTTCTCTTTCTAATCATCCTGTTAGAACACTTTTTGATTCTGGTGCTTCACATTCATTTATATCTAGTTCTGTAGTTGAATCTCTGCACTTAATTACTAGTATGGTAGTGGATCTCGTAGTTGTTTCAAACCCCATTGGTGGTTCGGCTCATTAATCTATGATTTGTCGGGGTTTGAAAATATCTATGTTAGGCGTCGAGTTTGAGTGTGACGCGTATGTGCTCGGGTTTATGGACTATGGGTTGATTCTAGGAATGGACTGGCTTACCACATATGGTTACATTCTAGATTGTGAGAGGAGGGTTGTTAGGCTTCTGACTTGTCATGGGAGGACCCTCGATATTTCTTGTGACCCACAAGGGTCGGTTATTCTTAGTTTACTAGAGTCTCTTGATGCATCTATCGATGATCTGCAACCTGTTCCGGTAGTTCGAGATTATTCCGATGTTTTTGGTGAGGTACGGGATTAACTCCAAGGCGCGAGATCGATTTTCGTATATATCTGGTGGACAATGCAAAGCCAGTTGCATTACCGATGCACCATATAGTTCCAAGGGAAAGATGGGAGCTGAGTAAGCAAGTAGGGGAGCTACTTGAAAAAGGATTTATCAGATGAAGCATATCTGAATGGAGTGCACCAATGGTATTCGCAACTAAGGCGGATGGTTCGCTTCGTTTGTGTGTAGACTGCAGAGAGTTGAATAAACTCACTAAGAAGAATAGGCATCCGCTCCCGAGGATTGATGATTTATTTGATCAGCTTGTTGGTGCCTCGATATTTTCTCGGTTAGACTTGGCCACGGGGTTTCATCAGTTGAGGGTGGCTGAGGAAAGCATAGATAAGATCGTTTTTAGAACTCCAGATGGTTTCTTTGAATGGCTAGTTATGCCTTTTGGGTTGATGAATGCACCCGCCTATTTTGTTGATCCGATGAATTGGGTGTTACGGGAGTTTCTAAACAAATTTATCGTGATATTTGTTGATAATATTTTGATCTTTTCCAAAAGCGAAGAAGAACATGCCCAACATTTGAGAGAAGTCTTGAAAACTCTCCGTGCGCATCAGCTTAAGGCGAAATTGTCCAAATGCCATTTTTGGAGAAAAGAGGTAAAATTCTTAGGGCATGTGGTCTCCAAAGAAAGGATAGCTATAGATCCCACAAAGGTGGTTGCAGCGCAAGATTGGTAGATCCTAAAAATGCAACCAAGGTGAGAAGCTTTCTTAGGTTGGTAGGTTATTATAGGAAGTTCATTAAGGACTTCGCAAAGATATCAGCCCCACTCACCAGGCTGACAAAGAAGAATTTGGCATTTTCATGGGATATAGATTGTGATGTTGCTTTCCAACGACTGAAGAGGGCTCTGACAACAGCCCCAGTCTTGACCTTGCCTGATGGGAGTAAAGTGTTTACCGTTTACACTGATGCATGTGGTACAGGGCTTGGTGCGGTTCTGATGCAAGAAGGGAAAGTAGTGTGTTATGGGGGAAGATTGTTGAGAGTTTATGAGAAGAACTACCCCACCCATGATCTAGAGTTAGCTGCCATAGTATTTGTGCTTAAGATGTGGCGACATTATTTACTTGGAGAGAAGTTCGAGTTATACACCGATCATAAATCTCTCAAGTATTTGTTCTCGCAGAAGGATCTCAATTTAAGGCAACAACAGTGGATGGACTTCTTAGCCTCTTATGATTTTGAGATTGCTTATACCCCTGGCAATGGTAATGTGGTGGCAGACGCACTAAGTAGGCAGAGGATGGCCGTAAGTCCTCTGTTTGTGGAGAGGAAGAACTTGGAATTCATCTCAACTTTTAATTTTAGACCCTCCATCGAGATTTTGCCTGATTTGTTTGCATCATTAGAGATACGACCAACTCTTATGTATCAGATAGGAGTTTCGCAGCAAAGTAACCCACAAATTTTAGACATCATGAAGAAGCTCAGAAAAAGGGAGACTTCTAGTCACCTCAATAGATATGTCATAGATGGAAAGGGGTGGTTGCGATGAGATGGAAGGCTTTGTGTTCCTCAAGCTGGAAGCTTGATAAAGGAAGTCCTAGAAGAAACCCACCATTCTAAGATGACCATTCATCCAGGCGTTGATAAGATGTACAAAGACATGAAGAGGGTTTTCTTTTGGGTTGGGATGAAGAAAGATGTGGCCGGATTTGTTTCTAAATATTTAGTTTGCCAGGAAGTTAAAGCTGAGCAAAAGAAGCCCGGTGGTTTACTTTATCCTTTGGAGGTTCCTCAGTGGAAATGGGAGAGCATCTCTATGGACTTCATAGATGGTTTTCCTAGATCAAAGAAAGGCAACACCAGTATTTGGGTGGTAGTGGATAGATTGACTAAGAGCGCTCACTTTATTCCAGTTAAGAATAAGAGGACGGCATCATGGTTGGCAGCAATTTATGTTCGTGAGATAGTTCATCTTCATGGAGTACCTTCCAGCATCGTAAGCGATCGTAACCTTATCTTTACCAGTGAATTTTGGAGGAGCTTGCAAGAAGCATTAAGTACACAGTTGCCTTTGATCACCGCTTATCATCCTCATATTGAATGGACGACAGAGAGGGTGAACAGAATTCTTGAAGATCTTTTAAGGTCGTGTATCCTAAACTTCGGAGGGACTTGGGAAGAGCATCTTTCTTTAGTAGAGTTTGATTATAACAATAGTTATCAAGCCAGCATCGGCATGGCACCCTTCGAAGCATTGTACGGACAACCTTGTAGATCACCAACTTGTTGGTGAGAATCTACAGAAAGATTATTACTTGGACCAGATATGTTAGAGAAACGTACAAAAAGATCGACCTTATTCGACGGTGGATGAAGACATCTCAAGATAGGTAGAAATCCTATGTAGACAAGAGAAGGACTGACATCGAATTTGAAGTATGAGACTTAGTTTTTATCAAAGTATCATCTTTGAGGAATGTGGTTCGCTTTGGATCAATAGGAAAGTTGGCACCTAGGTTCGTGGGACCATTTCCCATAATGGAGAGGATTGGCCAAATGGCCTATATAGTAAAGCTCCCAGAAAATCAATATGATATTCATGATGTTTTCCACGTTTCTCATCTACGAAAGTGTTTGCATGACACCACGGAAGTCGTTGAGCCGAGCATGTTGGAAGAGGTAGAAGTGGAACGGGAGGCGATAGTCAGGCGAGTCCCTACCCGTATTCTTGGATCAGAAGTAAAGAAGCTACGCAATAAAGAGATCAAGTTGATAAAGATTCAAGGGAGACATAACCCAGAGGATGCAACTTGGGAGACCGAAGACAAGATTTGTGCTTCGTACCCTTTTCTTCTTGAGGGTATGCTCTTAACTCCTTTTTCCAAAGTTTTATCTGTGCTTGTTTCTATCATTTGAACATATCTTATCCACAGTATTTTCCATCTTTAGATAGGAATCCTATGGATGTAAACATGTGTTTGAGACATGTTATGTCTGATAGATGAAAGTGGATGCAAGTGTTTGCTATTGGCTGCCTGTGGATGCAAATACACACACATTAGGCACTAGATCGGCTCAATCACTCTCATACTGCATATGGATGTGTGTGCATTTTCTTTTCTTTTATGGATGGAAATGGATGTGTTAGCATATGGATGTTGCATTCGGATGGATGAGTGTGCACACATATAGAACTTACATGTTATAATAGGATTATCTGCATACATATTGGATTCATGGCACTAACATACATTGCATTAAGGAGGTCAGCTGAATTAGTAGACCGCCTGATCTTCGCATTAGTATTGAGACATATACACACACCTTTGCATATATTCATATAAGCATTAGAAGTCTTTAAGGAAAATGGATGCCAGTGATTGATGGATGAATAAATGGATGATGGATGGTAGGATATGCATTCTTTTCAGCTTAGAGATTTTAGGGACGAAATCCCTTGAGTAGGGGAGAATGTAACACCCCATATTTTTAATGACACTAAATAGGATAAATAATAATTAATTTAATATTCAAAATTAAGGAAAACGGACTGCGCCATTGCATCCGTCTCGAAATTCTGGTCAAGATAGACATTTGGTTTGCGTAAAACGGACACCGTATGAAGAAGTTATGAGGGTTTTTAAATTTGTATACGCGTAGAAAATATATATATATATATACACACACACATGAGTCAGAATCTTATCCAAAACCGTTCGAATTAGAAAAAGAAAAAGTGGTGGCAGTTTTACCGCTCTAGGGGGTCGACCCCCAAGAGGGGTGTCGACACTGGGATCGACCCCCTTAAGGGGTGTCGACACCAGGGCCGACCCACCGACAGGGGTGTCGACACCCTCAGGGCTGACGTGGCAGTCGATTTCAGAGGGGTTGGCAGCTATATATACGTGGCTATTTCTCTTGTTTTCTTCATTGAGAATCCATAGGGGCCAAACTCTGCCAGTGTTTGGACTGAATCGGATTTGTTAATCTCCTACAGCTATCAGCTTTGCAAATCAACTTAGAGATTCAAGATCCATTCTCCTTCTATTTTCTAGTCCTAACACTATGATCCCTAGTTGCTTATAGATTTGAATATTTAAAAGTAAATATGACACGACTATGACTTGGATTTGTTTATATGTCTAGATTATATCAGATCCATTGTAAATTGTGATTATATGACATTCTGAATTGGTTAGGATTTGGATCCAAACCTCTATCTAAACGGATCTATTGTAACTTCTATGACATACCATGATGTGAATCTTAAACCTTAATTGTGTAGATCTACTTTTAAACTATTGGATCTAAATTGTGTGGAAATTTAATTTGTTAATCAGATCTAGTTTATCATCTTGTACCTATTATGTTAGATTTGAATAGTTTGACATTTAAATGGTTAGTTTAGATCTTATTATGCTCACTATGACATCATAGTTATGTTAGAATTAGTAATTGGTAATTGCTACAAGTTCATCAGATTTATGCTCATATGTCCACCTTATCACCATGCTAGTTTATGTTTATGCCAAGTTATGTTAAAACAATCACTTTGGTCATATTTCTATTATTTTTCCCTTTTATCATTTATGACTAGGCTATTATCTAGCCTAAGCATGCCGCCAATTTTGTGAGTGTGCTAGTTAAAGAACGGGGGAAAAAGGTTAACATTGGCATAATTTGAATATAAACATCATTGGACATATAATTCAAATTATTGGGTAAAATGGGCATTAAAACCTATAAAGGCATAGGTTTAACTAATTGATTAATTAATAATAAATGCCTAAGATTACAATTAGAAATTGTAATGGCACTTATGACATGAGGTTAGGTTGCATTAGTGGTGGAAGTCTTTCCGGACCCGACCGGCATATCCAGCAACCACTAATGTTGAACCTAACCTGAGAGGTCTAAGTGCGCAAATATGAGATGGGCTATGACAGGAGGTTAGGCCCAACTTGTGGAATAAGACTTCCCGGACCCGACCAGCACCCACAAGTTGTAGGCCTAATGTGGGAGGTCCAGCTCTTTATAAACCATAAATGGACATGGTAATGAATTGGACTACTTAACCTAATCTAATCCATAGGGATTGTATGATTATGAACTAAAGTTATGGTTAAGTAAAATTGGTTGGATAGCGGGTGGGTTAAGTAAATCTGAGGGGGTGGATAATATTTACATATAGACCCACAAGCTTAACCTGATAAGGTTATGTAATTAAAGACACCAAGTGGTATACATGACCAGGGAGAATAATAAAGTTATGTAATTAAAGACACCTTTTAGGGTAAGCATAACTTGTAGAAATGATAGGGGTTATGTAATTAAAGACACCAATACATAGCCAAAGAAAACCTAGTGGTGGATACAAGACAAAGGGGAGAGCTTGTATCATATTGTGTGGGACCCGTTTCATCCAGTAACCCGGAGTAAGTATCAAAGCATGTACTCCAAACTAGGTCGGAGAAGGGGCATGCTTACTGGACTGATTGTAAGAGATCCAAACGTGGAGGACGGTGTGGGCGGCGCAAACCGACCGGACCATGTGCGTGCATGAGCCGGGCATAAGGGGATAAGATGACCATGACACCTGTAGATATGAGGTTGTGAATATCAGTGAGAGGTTTCCACTTTAGGACGTTATACGTCCTACGTGGGGCCAGCACAGAGCATCTACGGAGTAGGGAGCCGATCGATTAGGGTAGTAGTTAGGGTACACTTGGACGTATGCCTAAGTCTACCACCTTATAGTGGAAGGGGTCATCTAGTTCTGGATATACTAGTAATAGTGCAGAGTAATCATCAGAGAAGCGTATACACCTTTTCCTTCTACTTTGTCACACCTGCCTTTTATGTAGTGATCACTCTTTTCCACTTTATATGCTTGTCATGCTACTTTAATTAATTTTTTTTGCTAAAAGTAATTGGACTCGCCAGACTTTATGTCTGACCCTTTTGTTTCTTCTTCTTTCTTCCGTTCCCCCTCCCCCCCCCCCCCAAGGTTCTCAGGGCGGGAACACTTAAGCTTAGTCCGGACTCAGTTGTCATCTTGCTAGGAGCTGCTTTCTAAGTATGGCTCAAGCCCTCTATGGCCTAACTCTTTTATTTGGGGAATTATTCTTTTTATATACTTATGTACTCTGATGATGCAAGACAGAAGTTAATATAATGGTTTTTGTGACTTATGGTATAGTGGACCACGGTATTATGATTTATGTTTGAAATAAAAATTTGAATTTCCGCTGCTATCTTATTTATATTGTCTTGTAATATTCTATGTCTATTTACCTATAAATCTTCACGAAACTTAATGCGTTCCTTTAGTGAGTGACGTTAATGGATGTGGGGTGTCACAAATATATCAAAATCAAATCTCGATACGTCATGACTAGGAATAATTAAAATTAGTTGTATACATGTTTTCAGTATGATAAATTATCCATGGTTAAAACATTTTACTACAATCACAAAAAAACCATAACACTTATGAATTTTCACTAAAAATACTTTAAATTTTATTAACTAATTAAAATAACTTTTTTGGGATTTGCATAATGCTAAAGCTTACAACTATATTTGAAATGGTATTATTACCTTTCCATTACTTAGTAATCAAATCATGTGTCCTCTTTGGGCTCGATTTCATGATAAGAAATGCTCTCCTGCTCTAGTTGATAGTTTAAGTTGGTGTTGCAAAATTAAAAGTTTTACCATTGGCAATCTTTATAACTGCCTTGTTAAGCATGATGAAGCACCAGTTTTCTCTTCCACAAAAGGATCTGGAACTGATATAACAGTGAAGTTAGAAACCTATTGCTTCTGAAGTTCATCAGGGATATGGTTCAAACTAAATTAAACTTTCTCGCGAATGGAATGGATGTGTATGTGGCATGCCCCTTCTGTGTAATTGAAATGAAGACACCTTGCATTTATTCTTTAGATTCCCCTACACTACCTCTGGAAATTGGTTATGACAAAAATTGGCAGAAGTAATGCGGAAAGGAGAAGTTAAACTAAATGGAATATAACATACAAAGCCACGCATTGCAAAATCCCTTCTTCGGCTCTCATCCTTTCTATCCTGAAATGCTATCTCATAACTATATGGTAAGAAAGGAATTCCATCATTTTTGAAGGAAAACAAAGCTCTACTACTGCTATGAAACATAACTTGTTACTTGTAATATGTTCCAAACTAGAAGCAAACCATATCCTGGATGTTCCTGAATTGCTAGGTGTTTTCTCTTAGTCTCCTGCATTGTCCTTGTGTTTTTTCTTTCTTTTTTTAGTTGTATTGATGAGCTTGTTTCTTTATTTTCTTTGTGTTGTGTTCTAGTTGCCTTTTGTAGCATTGGATTTGTATTTTCTCTATGTTCATCAATAAAGTGGAAGGGATCCATTTAACCTCATTGGCCTTGCAAACAAAATTGATATAACACATTGTATCCAGTATATAATAGAAAGAAAACACTTTTTTTTTTAAGAAGCTTGGCTATCGAGTAAAATTTATGTACCAAATTATATAATTTCTCGTAGGGCATGATCCTAACTCTATTAGGTGAATGTCGAGCTATCACATGCCAACTTACCTCTAAGGCTGGCAATGAGTACCTGAAAAATCCGATATATGTATGTATCCGTATCCGAAAATATGAATAATATTTGATATTCGAAAAGTAGATAAAGATATCTGATATCCGAAAATATTTCTGGATACGAGTACGGATATGCCACTATCCATATCGGAAAAATATCTGACTATTAAAGGAATTAAATATCCATTTTTTATTTTAAATTATACTTAATTTTTCAACTTCCAGCCCAATTTTCAAATTATACTTAATATGGATATGCCCTTGAATTTTTTATCAACATCCAACCCTTCATCAAAATTCAAATCCTGACCCAATTCGCAAGTAACGAGACAGCCACCTCTCCCATTCCAATTCATTCCAAAAAAAACCTTATTCGAAAAGAAAAATATGGCGTCTTCAACCAATTGAGGACTTCGATTTCTAGCATCTCCAATTTCGAGTGTCCAACTTCGCTTTAGATTTTCAGCATCTCCGAACATCCAGCGATCGAGGACTCCAATTTCGAGCCTCTTGAGATAGTGGTATAAAACTATGAATTCAAAGCTATTGTTTGATTATTTCTTCGTTGTTGATATACTATTAATGCACTGTTTAGTACGAATTTCTTGAGCTTAATTGAACTAGGTTTAGTATATATGGTTAACTATATTATTAATTGATATAGAAATATTGGAGCATGAGCGAACATAGTTAGACGATAGTCACTATGCATAAATGTTGTTAATTATACTGTTAATGCCATTTACTATTTTTGAAAATAACCATTTAGTATATAATTAATAGTATTACTAACAGTATGTTCCAAGAATAATCATTATATTGTTCAATTAAAATAGTTATACATTCAAAACTGTTACCCGATAGTCATTGTGCTTAAATGTTCGTTAATAATACTGTTAATAGTAAATGGTTACCATTATAGTATTATATGGTTGGCCACTACTAAAGCATTGTGCACATATTTATCTACTTAAATGTTGTTAATTATACTGTTAATGCCAATCTAAGTTTGCTTACATGCGTATGACTCTGTGATTAGTTTTTGTAAGTCTCCTTAAAAATATTCTCATTCTTGTATTTGTAAGTCACTATGAACACTGAGTGGCTCCAAAATTGCATGATTAGTTTGTATGGACAATCTCGGTTTGCTTAAATGCTTATGACTCTATGATTAGTTTTCTTAAATGTATTTCTAAAAATTTATTGTACATCAAGTTAATTAAATAGTATATTAGTAGAATATTTCACATGTTTTTTTATATGTAGATTGCAAAAATGACAAATACATCATCAAGTTGCAGTAGTAAATCCATTCAGTGTTCATCAATAAATAAAGCTAACGTTTTAGATAATACGTCTATTGTGAAAGAAACTCAAAATCCAGAAAATAATTTGCAACAAGGTCAAGATATTTCAACCACTTCGAATAAAAATGAACCTGTAATAAGAGCCTTAAAATCTGAAGTGTGGAAGGATTTTGATAGAAAACTTGTAATGGAAAATGGAATTAACCGTATTAGGGACACATGCAAACATTGTACTAGGGTATTTAATAGGGCCGCCACTATGGGAACAACCCATTTAAAAAACCATGTAAAATCTTATCCAATAAATGCTTATAGTAAGAAGCTTGCAGGACAGAAAATACTGACTACTAAGCATTCCCCCAATAAGCCTTTCAAAATATCAAGTTGGAAATTTGATCAAAACCGAACCAGAATATGTTTTGCTCGTATGGTTGCTAAGCATGATTACCCGTTTAATATGACCGAGCATGTTTATTTTCAAGACTGTTAGAAGCATTAATCCAGCGGTCAAAATGTTTTATAGAAATACAATTAAATGCGATGTTTTAGAACTTTATGTTGATATGAGAGCAAAAGTAAAAGATACGTTGGATTGTTTATCGTCTCATATTAGTCTTACTACAGATTTATGGACATCAGAACATCAAAATCTAGGCTACTGTTGCATAACATGCCATTATATTTACGATGATCGGAAATTACAAAAAAAAAAGATCATTGCTTATCAGGAGTTGCCTCCTCCACATACAGGATTGCCACTAAGTGCTGCCAAGAAGGAAAAGATGTTGCATTGGAATATTGCTAAAAATATATTTGCACTTACAGTTGATAATGCTTCGAATAACGAGTTCTTATAAGAGATTTTAAAGAATGACTAGTTTGTAAAGGTGTTTTGCCTTTAGGTGGTGCGTTATTTCATATGCGTTGTTGCACACACATATTGAATTTGATTGTACAAGTCTATTTAAAAGTTGTGCATGGGCTTATTGAGAAAATAAGAGAAAGTGCTAATTTTACCAAATCGTCCCAAAGTAGGAAACAAATTTGGGAAAATGCATTTGCACAAACTAGATTAAGTGGAAAAGGAGTTTGTTATGATATTCCAACACGATGGAATTCGACATTTCTTATGCTAGAAAGTGCACTTAAACCGCGTCCTGCATTTGAGCGATTTGTTGATTTGATATATGATTATAAATCGGTGTCATCAAGTGAAGAAAGGGATATTGGGAAAGAAGTTAGTGAATTTTGAGAATTTTTTATGATATTACCCTTACATTTTCTAGTGTCAAGTATCCAACGGCTAATCTATATTTCAAAAGTGTGTGTGATGTTTACGAGAACATTATAAGTTGGGAGTTAAATGAACATGAGTATAATCAATCAATGGAAAAAAGATTGGAATTAAATTTGACAAGTATTGGTGTACTTGTAACCTAATGATGAGTCTTGGCATAGTTTTTGATCCCATTTGTAAGATGACTTACATTGAGTTTTTCTTTGGCTTGATTTATGGAGAAATTCACATATTCATGTTGGAAAAATAAATGCATCTTTGAGAACTCTCTTTTCTTTATACGAAAAGGAAAGTAATTCATCCATGAATGCCTTTACCTATTCTTGTTTTGATACCATGGATTCATCTACTAATCTTCCTAAAAAGAGACCAAAGATTGATTTACACTGGAGAAACTACATCGACAAGAAAATTGGAAGTTCACTAGTTTTAAAGACGGAACTTGATAAGTATTTGGAGGACGAATTGTTGCCAATGGGTGACGATGACGATAATTTTGAAGTGGTGGAAAAATAATAGCCCCACTTTTCCTATTCTTGGAAAGTTTGCTCGTGACATCTTAGCAGTTCTGGTATCGACCTTAGCATCCGAATAGGCTTTTAGTAGCGGTGGATGGTTGATTACCGAGAATAGATCTTCACTGTCTTCAGATATAGTAGAACAATTGATGTGTATAAAAGATTGGTTACCATCTGATATTGGTTAGTTTTTTAATTTGTCTAAATGTAATAATTATTTAGTTCTACTTTTTATAGGAAATAATGTTGAGCTTGTGGATGATGCATCAGTTACAATGTAGTCTATATGCACTCTTCACACATGGTATGATTCTTATGCTTTATTCTTGCAATTTATTCTTCGTAATCAGTCATTGTCACTTTATAATTTGATCATGTAATGTATGCGCTCATTCCAAAGCAGAAAATATATATTTAATTCGGTGTTTCACATAAGAAAATACATTTTATGTGTGAGTTTCATTGCTGTAAAATTTGAACTTCAAAGACTGCATGAGCAATTACTCTCGATGCGGATTTCTTACATGAACTACTTCATATCGTTTAGTGGAAACAATAAGGTGATCATTCTTGAGCAAATTACTAGATTATTTACTGACATTATTTACAAAGCTTACTTAAGTGTAAATCTTTTCATTCATTAAAGTTGGCTTTCACCTATGATGTAGTTACTGTTGAGAAAATATATGTTCTAGTCATTTCTGGTTTCATTCTTTGAGTACTTGCAATATTATTAAGTAAATTGGGGACTAATAATGATTGAACTAAATATGTAGTTTGCTTTCATCTCAGTCCTTATTTAGATTTTCTTTTCTACGCTGGTCGGATTGACATTGGATATTTCAGCAGATCTGGAATGTTTGTTCACGTGGAACACCAAACAGGTAATAACGATCAACATACTATATACTAAGGTGAATTTCTTATTGGTAACCAGTGTTAGAACTTGGTCAGCCTATTCAGTTTGCAACTGAGTTGGTAAATCTCAGTTTGTAACTGAGTTGCAAACATTTTTGCAACACAGTTATAAACTGTTTGTAAACCGAAGTATGCTACTTGTATATACTTGATGGGGATTCAAATGGTTACACATTTAAATCTCTTGTCATTGGCTTTGTTTTTTTTCTTCATTTTTTTTCCAGACTGTTTAGCAGTAAATGACATACCAAAAAAAATCCTTGTTGCTCTTGCAAGAATTTCTATGTTAATGAGCTTAAATATAATGTAACCTAAATCTAAGGAGTTAGATCGTCATCATCTTCTTCTTATTTAGTACTTATTTTTGTGGGTTGGAATTGTTTGAACATCTAATTTTAAGATGCAACCAACTGGATTTTATTAGGCATACGGTCTGCTTCTTTCTATAGTAAAAAATTCGGACGTTTATGCAGGAACGTTCAAAATAAAAGCATAAAAGGCCAGTGACTGAAATTGATACATATGGTTCATCTCTTTTTGTTGTTCAATTAATCCTTTAATATAATTTATTAAACAATTAACTGATAATAAAAGTTTGCAACTGAGTGGCAAACACAGCATTTACAACTAGTTACAAACTGAGATTTACCAACTCAGTTACAAACAGAGATTTACCAACTCATTGACAATGTGCAGTATTTTTTGAAACTTTGAATGCAATGTATTTTTTCACTAATTGATAGTCTATTACAATTTGCAAGTTAGTGAACTTTTGAAGCCTCCATGGAAAAATGAATGCAATGTGTTAAATTATATGTGTGCTATTTAGACGGTCTTTGGTATTTGCTACATTTCATGACATGTATGATGTATTTGCATTTATGATTTATGTTGTTTTAGGATATGGCTAGTTACATATATGATGCATTTGCTTTTTAGTTTTTATGTTGTATTTTCTACATTTTATGCGTTCGTTGTTACGATAACTTTGCTATTATGATGAATTTGCTACAATTATAAGTTGTATTTGCTGCAAATTATGAGTTATGCATACTTGGATATGCAATTAGAAATTCGGATACAGATATTTTCGGATATTCAAAAATATTCGTATTCGTTGAATCGAATACAGATATTTTCGGATATCCGCGGATACTGATACGGATATTCATTAATTGATATCCGCAGATATCAGATATGGATTTTTATTTTCGAATACGGATTTGGATACAGCACTATCCATATTCGGTTGCATACGTTGATAGGCCTACTTGCCTCATGCTAAGCTATCACAAGCCACATTCTAAAGCTATTGAAATAGAGTCCTAGAAGCTATCATATGTAACCTTTCACGGTTATTTAAGGCTAAATATTTGAAAGCTATTGCGGGTTATGAAGTTTCCATCGTGGTCAAGGTTCAAGGGTTGTCATAAGGCAAAAATTTAAATTATTGCATGTCAAGTTTTTAAACTTGTCGCATGTCATACTTCAATGCTATCAAGGATTGAGAAATAGTAGTTATCTCATTTCAAATTTTAAAAGCCATTGAGGGTGGACAAATGATATTGTACGTCATCTTTTTAAGTTGTTGAGGGTTTGAGGAATCATAACTTTGCATGTCATCTTTTAAAGCTATATAAGATTGAGCATTTGGAAGCTAATGCATGTCTCAATGGCAGTTTTTTAGTTATTTTGAAAACCGTTTTATTTCCATTATAAGTACATACTTTCCACCAAATCATATCTTACATCGAATAATTATCATATGTTAACATGGATCTCTAGAATTATCTTTTCATGAAAGTCATATATATAATTTCTCTTACACCATAATTTTGTATTATTTCATTGACTAGTTACTTAAATAATCATTTATAATTACTTCTCCTTTAATTAAGTAATTCATATCAATTCAAATATATCCCAAAATATTCTCGAAATTTCAGTAGTCTAATTTATAACCTAATATAAAATACTTATTTTTTGTATTTCAACAAATTGAAATATGAGATTAAACATTCTTCCAACATAGAAAATTCATATGAAATCCATATAATTTTGAAAAATTATGAAACTAAAAGTCTATCATCTGGTTAGCCTGCTTTGTGATCAGGCTATCCAGAGCTAAGGAATCAATTGTTGAGTGCATTTATGGATGAACCATGTAGAAAGAAGGCCTTCGGATCGGTTTGGGTTCCTATAACCAAACCCCTTCTCCTCTTCTCACCTATAAGCTTACGAGCCAACTCCAAAAATCAGACCCAGCTTGGTTCGGCCCAGAGTCATCCGATCTGAACCGCACACCCTCCATCCTATCCAGACCAATCTTCATGATGTGAAGCGGTTACACCATAATGCTACAAAAGAGAATGGTTTCAACCTACTCTCGCACGGTATTCGTGCACTGTCATCATCTCGAAGCTCCTGAATCAGAAGTTCATGGGATGGACCCCACGTGGCACCCAAACCGAATGGAATTTCTACCTATAAATACACCACCAAGCACCATTTTCAGGGATCTTTTGGTCATCCACGCCAACTCCACCACCGACAAATTTCTTTTATCATTTCAGATTGTACTTAGATTCTTTGAGTATATTTCAAGGAAATGGAGAGAGGTTATCGATTGTACTTGTGAGATCGAGTGGATATCGTCATTGTACATGTATTCAATTCATTAATCAAAAAAGTATAAAGTGGACGTAGGCTCATTAATGTCAAACCACTATAAATCTTGTGTTCTCGTTGTTTTTTGATTCATTTTTCTTATAATTATTATTCAATTGGGTGTTAGAACCACTTTTTGGTCTAACATTTGATGCTTTCACTGAGAAATTTGAATTCTCGGCATTTTGGACTATCGTTCTACTGTTTGGATTCTCGAGTTCGAAGAAGTTAGTCCGCTTTTCTATCGTTTTTTTAAGTTTTATAAATCTCAAAAATATCGGATTTTATGGCTCCAAGGAAAAGAACCTCAAACTTCTTCGAAAAACAAGGCATATGAAAATCAGCAGGTTGTGGTTGCTACCAGGTCACAATGGACTGGGTCGGCTCCGAACCGAGTTGGAGGAGGGACCCCGAGCCGAACCGAGGTGAGAGCATCGAACCGAACCGAAGAACTGAATGCCACTGGTAGTGCTCCCTCGACCCGAACTGATGGTGCAACTATGACCCAAACTGAACCGGCTGCAGTTGAAGCTGGTACTTCTACTCGACCCATTGCAAATGCTCCACCAGCCACGGTAACTAGTAATTAGCCTACGGCCTCTACACCCATCACACGCATGGATTTCTCGCATCTGCTCGACATGTTGGATAGAACTAATGATGCTTTAAAGGTTCAAAGACGTGAAAGCGTTCTTATGCGAGAAAACATGAAAGCTATGAGCAGGGAGATAGACGAGTTTTGTAGACAAAGGACACCCTCTTCAACTTGTCGTCTGGCTGCAGATCATTCATCCTCTTCAAAGGAAGGTCGTCCACGTCAAAGGAGGTCGTATGAGAGACCCAAAATCTTGAAGAATTGACATTTGGGTCATTGGGATCCCGTGAAGACGCTGCTCGTGCCTGGGGACCTAACGACCCAAGCCTGAGGGAATCAATGTTGTTGCCAATGCGAGGATCTCATGTCCTTCCTAGGGATCCCAAAATCACTAACCCTACTCAAGGACAACTCCTCCAACCCACTCGTCCCGTGAACGACCGGGATTGTAGAGCTCAAGGAAGTTCTACTGCTACTCGAAACCAAAGAGCATCACCTGATATAGGAACTAGACATATCAGGAGAACTAGAAGTGCAGATCCCAAGCCAGTGCTGACCAACGCTGAGGTGGAAGCGATGGTACGCCTGATTATGGGTGACAGCAGACACTACACCAACGAAAATTGGGGTATTGAGCATAGCCATACCCCTTTCACTGATGATATCCTGGATTTCCGATTCCCCGGCGATTAAACCTGCCCCAGATGGATCGACATGGAGGAAGAACTGATCCAAGGCAGCATTTAATGAGGTATTCGTGGTACATGAATGGCGCAGCAGCTCCCGATGCCGTAAAATGCAAAGATTTTCCCATTTATCTCGAGAACATCGCGCTGATCTGGTTTACTCGACTTCCCCTTCGATCAATTTCCAATTTCAAAGAGCGGGGTGAGAGCTTTACGAACCAATTTCGAATCCATGCATGGAAGTCCAAGAGTGTCATCAAACTATCCGGGATCAAGAAAGCCCCTGGTGAATCTTTTAATTTGTATTTAGATCGCTTCAAACTGGCGGTAACAGAGGTAAGTGACCTGCATGAACCGACCATCTTGATGGCACTCATAGATGGGGTTGATAAAGACACTGAGTTCAGAAGATATCTTGCCGGAAAACCACCTCGAACGAGGGAACTGTTCTATGAAAAAGTGAATATTCGCCTATGGCAAGAAGAGATATATGTTAATTGAAAGAGAAATCCCGACGGAGCTCCCAGGGAAGACATTCAGAGTAATGTTGCTATCAAGCAATCCGGGAACAAAGCGGGTAAGGTCGAGGTAAATGTTGGTAATAAAAATGAAGGAAATAGAAACTAGGATGGAAATAGTGGTAGAAGAAACAGGAATCGGGGGAACAATTCCAGAAAAAGGCCTCGATTTCAAACTTTCGAGAATTACACACCATTGAGCAACACTCTGGAAAACATCAATGTGCAGTACAAGAAACTTCACCTAGGGATTCGACTGAGAAAAAAAGTGAAACTGGGAAATTTTGTTGGTTCCATGAGACTTATGGCCACTCCACGAATGAATGTCGCCACCTAAGAAATGTCGTAGAGAAACTGCTTCATGCGAGAAAACTGGATGAATACAAAGTCACTCTAAAGGACAGAGGGCAAGGAGGGCACCCCCGAAATCAGAATCAGTCCACTTCTAAACCCACAGCTCAGCAAAAGGGAAAGAATATTGCCATCAATACCATAATTGGGGGACCACATCCAGCTGGGTCTAGCAACAGGACAATGAAGCAGTATGTTAATGCGGCCAAACATCCAGAGATAGGAGAATGTAGTAATCTCGAAGAAACTACACCAGTGAAATAGCAAAAGACAGCTACGGATGACGTTGTCTTCTGAGGCAGAGAGTGTTGGCGTCGAAGTGCCCAATACCGATCCATTAGTGATAACTACAGTCATCGAACCTGCTGTAGTAAAGAAAGTCCTTGTGGATAACGGAAGTTCCGTCAATATCCTATTTAAAAAGGCTTTTGATCAGATGGAATTAGAGATGAAGGATTTAAAACCGTGTGCAGGTGGGATTCGTGACTTTAATGGATCATCAACTGTCCACTATCGGAATGGTAGACCTACCAGTAGAGCTAGGGAAGGGAGAATGCCAAAGAGTACGGATCCTTCAACTCGTGATCATGGATATTGATTCGCCTTATAACGCTTTCTTGGGTCGACCGGTTCTAGAAGAGTTTATAGCTTGCATCGCGCCCTGGTGTCTGCTAATGAAATTCCCAACTGAAGCTGGAGTGATAATGATTCATGGAGACCAAGTCATTGGAAGAGCCTGCTATATTGTAGAATTAAAGATGTTGTGCAACGGAAAAGAGGCAGAATGTAATGTCCCGTATTTTACGGTATAATAATTAATTAATTTAATTATATAAATAGTGATTTAGAAATTTAAATGGTTGTTTAATTAAATAACTTTGAATATTTAATTAATATAAATAATAGAATAATGTATTAAATTTCCGAAATAGTCGGAAACAGTGGAATTCACAATATTTTGTGTGAAATTCACAATATTGTGTGAATGGGATCATTTATAATATATAATTAAGTTTAGAGTTGAATTACATTAATGAATAAATTATATAAATGACATTTGAACGTATAATTATATTATAATTAAAATCGAGCTCGAAATGGCGTTGCAGTTCGTAAGTTGGTGATTCGAACTTCAATTGAATATACAGAATCCGTTTTAAATCGGATTTCTGTGAAACAAGAAATGTTCGGAGCTGGTGAAGTATATTTTTCTAATGGAAGAGAAAAATCAGGATTTCGTCGTGTAGATTTTTATTTATGATCAAATCAAATTTTTGAAAAGTCGCTATGGAATTCCTTTATAATTTATAACGATTTATTTATATTATAAAAGGATTTTTAATATAAACTGAGTATCGATTTAACACTGGATTTGAAATATGGAGTTGTAAATCCATATATGTATATTTTGAAGTCAGATAATATTCTGCTGTGAATATATACGATAATATTAATATAAAATTAAATTATTTTTAAATATATTAATATTTAAATGGATTTATTTAGAGCTTTAAAAATAGCCAGTTTTGCAAACGACCTCCGTTTTTGACAAAACTAATTTTGTTGGATCCGAAATATTAAATTATTGTTAGATTTCAATTTTCATGATTTTTGGAATCAGTATGTGTCCGTACGGATTTTTAATGTGAAAAATAGTCAATAATTTGACTTTAAAAATACGTTGTGTGAGTAAACGAAGTCGGAATTCGACGAAACTAGTTTCGTTGGGTCCGTAATGTCGAACTGTAGCTGCATGCCAATTTTCATGATTTTTGGATGTTGTATGTGATCATAGGGATTTTTAAACAGCATATATCAAATGGAATATAATAATCGAATATAAAATTATTATATATATCCTATAAATACCCAACACCTTTCTAAACCTAATTCGTTACTTCTTCTGGTCAATGAAAATTCAAGCCGCTACTTTTTTTCTTACAGCATCATATCGTGGCCTTCAAAAATTCTAAATAAATAAAAATAAAATCCTATAATTCACAAAATATATGCATATGGATTCGCGAAGGGGAGGGCTTCAATTCGGTGATAGTTTTGTTGCGTGCGATGCTGGTTTCTACGGCTCTAAAACTCCCCAGCGTATTCTAAGGTTCGCGATTTGGGAAGGTGCAAGCATTAATTCAAGAAATGGAGGTTGTATTTGGAATCGCGATGGAGTTTAACAACGTTTGGGAAACTTTGGTGGTTTTCGATTGAATTTTGGGTGGGTACTGTCACCGTGCAGTACTGGGAGAGTGCGAGTTCAAAAACGGAATGAGGACGTCGAGATTAACGTTGTTGTTATGATTGCATGGGGGAGGTAAAGACGAGTGTTGTGAAGATTTTACATTGGATTTTTATTGAGCAAAGTGGAGAGGCAAAGGGAGTTAAGTATGCTAGATTGGGAGTTCACTATAGCATGTATTATCTGGGAGAAGAGGAGTGCGGATGGAACAAAATGGTGATGGAGTTGTTGAGAACTTGTTTGGTGTATTTTGTTTGTGGATTAATGAAATATGGAGGGAGGTTTGATGCGATGAAGGGTACGGTAATGGTGCGTGGATGTGCTGAAGGAGGACCGGGATTCAGTGATTTGGAGAAGACAGGGAAAACGGGTTTGGGCCTTAAAATTTGTGGATGGGCCAAGTTATAAAAGAGGTGAGGCCCGGTTGTTTATAAATTTAGTTTAGTTTTATTTTATGTAATACGTATAACTTGTAAAATATATAACTTTTCCATACGGTATCAGAATTAGACAAAACTAGATCCGATGGGATCGTATGGATGGCGGCTACACAATGGAACTGACTGGGAGTGAATTGGAGTTCGTTACAATTTATTGCGAAATAAATTGTTTGTCTGAATCAACCGGCAGTTATCGTTATTTAACGATGACCGTCCAATGTGAGTTAATCTCACTAACTCTGTACAGTTTATATTTTATAAATATAATCTAGTATTGACAAATGATGATTGATTGTTGTGTATTGATTCTTGGTTGAACTGTTAATTAATTATCTGAAATTATAGATAGAGTAATATATATATATATAATTGTTAATTATATATTGATTATGTTCATCAGAATATTTCAAATAGAAATGAAATTGATGTTAATTATATTGTTTAACATTTGTGAATGCAGGGAGATAGGTTGGAGGGATCCAACTAGATTCCTCAATATTATAATACTGTTTGTTTTCATATATTATGGTATATGATGTGATACAAAATCTGTGATTGATTATGATGACGCTGGTCATGTTATTTGGTATTTTAAATACCATATGAAATATGGGAATGTAAAAAGAAAATTTTCAAAGTGAATAATGAAAATGAAAGGATTTATATAAAATCAATAGATTTATATAAAAGAATTTATATAAAATGAATGGAATTATATAGAAGGATTTATATAAAATGAATAGAATTATATAAAGGGAATAATAAATGAGATTTCAGTGTTAGAAATAAAAAGGAGATTTGTATGAATAACTCTGCAAATAAAAATATAAATAGAATTTGGGTTTGAGATATTGTTTTTAATACAAAATCAAACTGTTCTGATTATATAAAGAAATATTATTCACATTCCATGTGAAAAATTAGATTAAAGTAAATATTTTGCAAATAAAAATATTTATAAAGGAATTTGGGTTTTGAAATAGGAATTTAAATGGAATTACTGAAATTAGAAATTGACTGGAAATTAGTTGAGTTAAATGGCTTTCTGGGTATCGATCTGATGTTGGTTTCGGCCTTCGGGGTTTATGCTTGGGAAGTTGTTCACTTACTAGTCTACAGTTAGAGACTGATAGAGATGGGAAGATATTGATACGTGCATCAGAAATTGAGACGTTTTCCAAAGTTAATAACGTATATTTTCTAATTTTAGAAAATAAGGGATTTATGAATATATAGATACGATAAATGGGAAATTAGGAAATGAAAGGATGATTGATCAGTAAGATTTCCGTTTGGGAATACTACCATTGTTTGTACACATGTTTTTCTTTGATAGTTAAATCATCGACTATCAGAGTTTTTGACCATTTTTCCGTTGTCAATACGGAGAGACCGAGATCAGATATATTATCTGAAAACCACTCTGTATGGCATTAGCGTTGCGAAACAAATATGATGAAGATAATTGATGACGGAGTTATGCAAGGGCTGTTCTGGCGATCCTAGGTAGAAATTGCCTAAGATGGATTTACAGAATAGTACCTTCGGTCTGTCCAGTCCCAGGACGACCTGTATGGAAGAATGTCTGACAGAGTATATTTAATAGATCCCGTGAGTTGATCTCTTCAAACGTATTTACGTTTAGTGGCGGAGGAATTCGTTTCTCTTAGTTGTTTACCCGTGATATGTTTAGAGAAATCAGTTTGTGATTTAGCGGGTATGACGATGTGACATTCAAAGTGAATGAAGAAGTGATTTGTAAAGGATACGTTATGGCCTCTAGCCTCACAACTGGAAATGGTATAAAATCAGGTAGGTCGCATGGCTAAGTGGTTAGCTGCCAATTAGGGTGTATTGTCACCTGGTCTAGAGAAATTCCATTTACTTCTATAATCTGTTTCGATGATGTCCCTTTCGGGAAATGGTTGCTGATCCCAACCGTTGGTGATAACACATTCGGTACATTCAAGCGAAATGAGTGACCGGTCATGTTTAGCCTAGGTTGCAAGATGTTCATGTTGAACCCGTTGTATTCCTCTCTAGAGGTACACTGTCGGAAGATGGTCCCATACCTTGCCAGTTGGAATTCACTAACCAATAAGTGCCCGTGGTTTTTGATTATATATTATGTATGTAGAACGTGAGAAGAAAGCGTTCTGCTAGTTGATTATTTAGTTGTGATTGATAGACATTATTATAATATCAAATGAGTTTGGTATAAAGTTTATCATTTCGTTCAAAAGATTTTGAAATGTTGAATCAAGTGTTTTGGATTCTCATAAGGGAAAAACCCGTTTTGTGTTATACGGTGTGGTCTCATTAGATATCGTTTATTTGCTCAGACTATTTTAAATGGTTTTACTCATGCCAGTCCCATGACTGACCTGGAGTTTATTTTGTTTTGTTTTCCCTAAACTCTGGGGTGCCCAATTTTGCACGGGCAGTCAAGTAGTTAGGATTTTACAGATATACTGAGAGCTTGGAGCAGGAGGCTTCAGGATTTTATAGGTATTGCTTATTTCCGTTGTGTTGTAAGTGTTATACTTTGATAATGTTACTGTATACATATACTGATTTTATTTCAAAGTTATGTATCTATTATATGTTGTTCGTTCCGCTGTGAGATTCGTGTTTACTTTGATGTTGCATGTTCTTCTTCTTCTATTCTAAGTTTCTATCTTATCTATCCTCTAACTTCTTTCATTAACTATCCGGTATTTCCGATGCTTGGATAGTCGACATTGAGTTTATGTTGATAATCACGATCGCGAAAACCTAGGTCGTTACAGTTGTATCAGATCTGAAGGTTAAGTAATTACCTTGGCTCTGTGGCGTGACTCAGTAGAGATGGGGTTAGTAATGCCCAAGATTGAGTTGAATGTATATATACAAGAGAACATATTTGTATATTTTATAAAAAGTTGTTTTATATTGTGGAGATTTATTGGTTGAGTTGTTTATGTGTTCTGATCGATCAGTTTGATCCACTCTATCGATAGGAGTTTATAAATATTTGAATATGATGGACCAACACAGTATGGTTTGAAAAAAAAAGGGTAAATGAAATAATTTTATCCAAATTATATTTTGATTTAAACAAAGTATAGATATTTGATATATTATAGTATATTGGATGTGTTGGTTGTTATATTAATCGAATAAGATTAAAATTGAGTTGGTTATACATGTATAACCAAATAAAATTCATATAAGTATTAAGAAATGAATTAAAACTGAATTTAAACCAGAATTGAAATTTAAAACTCTGTAGTTTGGAAAAGTGAATGGAATTGAACTAAGTATAAGAGAATTTTAAAATCCTGGGAGATTTTAGAAATGTTTTCCAAGCATTGGGAATAGTATTTTGAAATAGATTTCAAAATGGAAGTATTTAGAAATCGTTTTAAAAGTGACATAGTATTGAACTCATTTCGATAGCTGGGAAATAACCCTGATGATGAATCGCGATATCATTAGTGTTCATTTTTGAGTTGCTAAGTGACGAATTACTACCAAAGATTTTGTTTTTGAATTGTTTTGTGAAAAGCAAATTGTTTTGAATCCTAAAAGAGGATATCTGGCTTTAGAAAAGCTAAACTGTTTGAAAATCCCTGGGAAAGATTGTTTGAATTATAACAAATTAAATTAGAATTTGTAAAAGAAAATAGAAACAGAAATTGAATTGAAACCAATTAAGTGGAAGATGAATTGAGATAGAAAATATTGAATTAGATTGGATTAGAGACAATCCGAAATGGAATTGGATTGGTAAGTTAAGAGTTGAAATTAAAAATTGAATCCGAGTTAAGAACAGAATTCGGCTTGGGTATAACCGAATAATTGGGATGACATTGGTATATGCAGAATTGGTAACACATGGAAAGGATATATTGATATGCCCGACAAAAAGGTACCAGTTTATCCTATATATGGGTTTGAGATTTTGATGAGTCGAATTGGCAAGCCGCTTGGCTATTTGATTTTCTTTTGGGTTGAAGAAGGCCTAGAGAGGCAAGTTGGAGTTTGAGCTATTGACCAGTACAAAGGAAGTGCTGGCGAAATTTTTCGAAAAGTTAAGGTGTTAGAAAATTTTCAGGATTTTTGAAAATTTTCGTTAGTAGGAATGAATAAATATTTAATTAAAATTAAATTGGTTCACTTTAAACTGAAGTTAAGAAGTGAATAAATAAATTTTTCTTAGTTAATAGGGTCTGTTTTCTACCTTAGCAATTTTGAGGACGAAATTATTTTAAAGGGGGAAGAATGTAACGTCCCATATTTTACGGTATAATAATTAATTAATTTAATTATATAAATAGTGATTTAGAAATTTAAATGGTTGTTTAATTAAATAATTTTGAATATTTAATTAATATAAATAATAGAATAATGTATTTAATTTCGGAAATAGTGGAATTCACAATATTGTGTGGATTGGATCATTTATAATATATAATTCAGTTTAGAGTTGAATTATTAACGAATATATTATATAAACGACAATTGAACGTATAATTATATTATAATTAAAATCGATCTCGAAATGGCGCTGCAATTCGTAATTTGGCGATTCGAACTTCAATTGAATATGCAGAATCCGTTTCAAATCGGATTTCTGTGAAACAATAAATGTTCGGAGCTGGTGAAGTATATTTTTCTAATGGAAGAGAAAAATCGGGATTTCGTCATGTAGATTTTTATTTATGATCAAATCAAATTTTCGAAAAGTCGCTATGGAATTATTTCTTTATAATTTATAAAGATTTATTTATATTATAAATGGATTTTTAATATAAATTGAGTATCGATTTAACACTGGATTTGAAATATGGAGTTATAAATCCTGATATGTATATTTTGAAGTCGGATAATATTATGTTGTGAATATATACGATAATATTAAATTTAATTATTTTTAAATATATTAATATTTAAATGAATTTATTTAGAGCTTTCAAAATAGCCAGTTTTGCAAACGACCTCCGTTTTTGACGAAACTAATTTTGTTGGATCCGAAATATTAAATTATTGTTAGATTTCAATTTTCATGATTTTTGGAATTAGTATATGGCCATACGAATTTTTAATGTGAAAAATAGTCAATAATTTGACTTTAAAAATACGTTGTGTAAGCAAACGAAGTCGGAATTCGACGAGACCAGTTTCGTTGGGTCCTTAATGTCGAACTGTAGCTGCATGCCAATTTTCATGATTTTTGGATGTTGTATATGATCACAGGGATCTTTAAACAGCATATATCAAATGGAATATAATAATCGAATATAAAATTATTATATATATCCTATAAATACCTAACATCTTTCTAAACCTAATTCATGACTTCTTCTGGTCAATGAAAATTCAAGCCGCTACATTTCTTCTTACAGCATCATATCGTGGCCTTCAAAAATTCTAAATAAATAAAAATAAAATCCTATAATTCACAAAAGATATGCATGTGGATTCGCGAAGGGAGGGCTTCAATTCGGTGATAGTTTTGTTACGTGCTATGCTGGTTTCTACAGCTCTAAAACTCCACAGCGTATTCTAGGGTTCGCGATTTGGGAAGGTGCAACCATTAATTCAAGGAATGGAGGTTGTATTTGGGATCGTGATGGAGTTTAACAACATTTGGGAAACTTTGGTGGTTTTCGATTGAATTTTGGGTCGGGACTGTCTCTGTGCAGTACTGGGAGAGTGCAAGTTCGGAAATGGAATGAGGACATCAAGATTTACATTGTTGTTACGATTGCATGGAGGAGGTAAAAACGAGTGTTGTGAAGATTTTACACTTGATTTTTATTGATCAAAGTGGAGAGGTAAAGGGAGGTAAGTATGCTAGATTGGGAGTTCACTGTAGCGTGTATTATCTGGGAGAAGAGGAGTGCAGATGGAACAAAATGGTGATGGAGTTGTTGAGAATTTGATTGGTGTATTTTGTTTGTGGATTAATGAAATATGGAGGGAGGTTTGATGTGATGAAGGGTATGGTAATGGTGCATGGATGTGCTGAAGGAGGACCAGGATTCCGTGATTTGGAGAATACAGGGGAAATGGGTTTAGGCTTTAAAATTTGTGGATGGGCCAAGTTATAAAAGGGGTGAGGCCCGGTTTATAAATTTAGTTTAATTTTATTTTATATAATACGTATAACTTGTAAAATATATAACTTTTCCATACGGTATCAGAATTAGACAAAACTGGATCCGATGGGATCGCATGGATGGCGGCTACACAATGGAATTGACTGGGAGTGAATTGGAGTTCGTTACAATTTATAGCGAAATAAATTGTCTGTCTGAATCAACCGACAGCTATCGTTATTTAACGATGATCGTCCAATGTGCGTAAACCTCACTAACTCTGTACAATTTATATTTTATAAATATAATCTAGTATTGATAAATGATAATTGTTTGTTGTGTGTTGATTCTTGGTTGAACTGTTAATTAATTAGCTGAAATTATAGATAGAGTAATATATATATATATATATATAATCGTTAATTATATATTGATTCTGTTTATCAGAATATTTCATATAGAAATGAAATTGATGTTAATTATATTGTTTAACATCTGTGAATGCAGGGAGACAGGTTGGAGGGATCCAACTAGATTTCTCAATATTATAATACTGTTTTTTCATATATTGTGATATATGATGTAATATAAAATATGTGATTGATTATGATGATACTGGTCATGTTATTTGATATTTTAAATACCATATGAAATACGGGAATGTAAAAAGAGAATTTTCAAAGTGAATATTGAAAATGAAAGGATTTATATAAAATGAGTAGAATTGTATAAAGGGAATAATAAATGAGATTTCAGTGTTAGAAATAAAAAGGAGATTTGTATGAATAATTCTGCAAATAAAAATATAAATAGAATTTGGGTTTGAGATATTGTTTTTAAATACGAAATCAAACTGTTCTAATTATATAAAGAAATATTATTCACATTCTATGTGAAAAATTAGATTAAAGTAAATATTTTGCAAATAAAAATATTTATAAAGGAATTTGGGTTTTGAAATAGGAATTTAAATGAAATTACTGAAATTAGAAACTGACTAGAAATTAGTTGAGTTGAATGGCTTTCTGGGTATCGATCTGATGTTGGTTTCGGCCTTCGGGGTTTATGCTTGGGAAGTTGTTCTCTTACTAGTCTATAGTTAGAGACTGATAAAGGTGGGAAGATATTGATACGTGAATAAAAAATGGAGACGTTTTCCAAAGTTAATAACGTATATTTTCTAATTTTAGAAAATAAGGGATTTATGAATATATGGATACGATAAATTGGAAATTGGGAAATGAAATTATGATTGATCGGTAAGATTTCCATTTGGGAATACGACCATTGTTTGTACACATGTTTTTTTTATGGTTAAATCACCGACTATCGGAGTTTTTGACCTACGGAGAGACCGGGATCATATATATTATTTGGAAACCATTACGTATGGCATTAGCGTTGCGAATCAAATATGATGAAGATAATTGAAGATGGAGTTATGCAAGGTCTATTCTGGCGATCCTAGGTAGAAATTGCCTAAGATGGATTTACAGAATAGTACCTTCGGTCTGTCCAGTCCCAGGGCGACCTGTATGGAAGAATGTCTGACAGAGTATATTTAATAGATCACGTGAGTTGATCTTTTCAAACATATTTACGTTTGGTTGTAGAGGAACTCGTTTCTCTTAGCTGTTTACACATGATATGTTTGGAGAAATCAATTTGTGATTTAGCGAGTATGACAGTGTGACATTCAAAGTGAATGAAGATGTGGTTTGTAACGGATACGTTATGGCCTCTAGCCTTACGACCAGAAATGGTATAAAATCGGGTATATCGCATGGCTAAGTGGTTAGCTATCAATTAGAGTGTATTGTCACATGATCTAGAGAAATTCCATTTACTTCTATAATCTATTTTGATGTTGTCCCTTTCGGGAAACGATTGTTGATCACAACCGTTGGTGATAATACATTCGGTACACTCAAGCGAAATGAGTGACCGGTCATGTTTAGCCTGGGTTGCAAGATGTTCTTGTTGAACACGGTGTATTCCTCTCTATAGGTACACTGTCAGAAGGTGATCCTATACCTTGCCAGTTGGAATTCATTAACCAATAAGCGCCCGCGGTTTTCGATTATATATTATGTATTTAGGACGTGAGATGAAAGTGTTCTGCAAGTTGATTATTTAGTTGTGATTGATAGACACTATTATAATATCAAATGAGTTTGATATAAAGTTTATCATTTTGTTCAAAAAGATTTTGAAATGTTGAATTAAGTATTTTGGATTCTCATAAGGGAAATACCTGTTCTTTGTTATACGGCGTGGTCTTATAAGATATCGTTTATTTGCTCAGACTGTTTTAAATGGTTTTACTCATACCAATCCCATGACTGACCCGGAGTTTATTTTGTTTTGTTTTCCCTAAACTTTTGGGTGCCCAATTTTGTATGGGCAGTAGTCAGGATGTTACAGATATACTGAGAGCTTAGAGCAGGAGGCTTCAGGATTTTATAGCTATTGTTTATTTCCATTGTGTTGTAAGTGTTATACTCTGGTAATTTTATTGTATACATATACTGATTTTATTTCAAAGTTATGTATCTATTATATATTGTTCATTCCGCTGTGAGATTCGTATTTACTCTGATGTTGTATGTTCTTCTTCTATTCTAAGTTTCTATCTTATCTATCCTCATCCTCTAGCTTCTTTCATTAACTATCCGGTATTTCCGATGCTTGGATAGTCGACATTGATTTTATGTCGATAACCAGGATCGCGAAAACCCGGGTTGTTACACAGAACCTAAGAATACTTCCTCTTTTGCTAAGGATAACTCAGCATAGCAACTAAAGACAAAATGGCTGAAGGGGTCGCCTGACGATCTGCTTGAGGATATCGATCCTAAAGAGGACGAAGAATCAGAAAACAGGAAGGCGACGCCTAATGAAGCTACCATAGACATTCCAATCGATAATGACGACCTGATGAAGGTCTTGAAGTTTGGATCTCACTTAGATCCCCTCCGGACGAGGGAATTAACAGACTTTTTGAAAGCAAACCTTGACTTGTTTGCTTGGACCCACGCGGACATGTGTGGAATTTCTCTTTCGATCATGAGTCATTCACTAAGCATAAACCCAAAGCATCCTCCTATGAAACAAAAGAGACACATGTTGGGCCCAGAAAGGTCAGTCGCCTTGAAAGAAGAAGTGGGGAAGCTATGTTCATTAGAGATTCAACATATTCTGACTGGATATCAAACCCCGTCATAGTTAAGAAATCCAACGGGAAGTGGCGAACATGTATTGACTTTTCTGATCTAAATAAATCCTACCCGAAGGACAGCTTTCCACTCCCTAGAATTGACTAATTAGTAGTTCAACAGCCGGACACGAACTTCTCTCCTTCATGGATGCATATTTAAGGTACAACCAGATTCCTATGCATGTCCCAGATCAGGAAATACCAGCTTTATCACGGACTTGGGGTTGTACTATTATGTGGTGATGCCTTTTGGACTAAATAATGCCGGAGCTACCTATCGACGCTTAGTGAACCGAATGTTTCACAATTAGATTGGAAAAACAATGGAAGTTTACGTTGACGATATGCTTGTAAAGTCCAGTTAATAATCCAATCACACAAAAGATTTGGCGGAGATGTTTGGAATCTTACGATGATACGGGATGAAGCTCAACTCCTTGAAGTGATCATTCGGGGTTGCATCAGGAAAATTCCTCGGTTTTTAGTCAGTTCTTGTGGAATCAAGATTAACCCTGACTAGATTGCGGCAATCAGAGACATAGCGAAGCCACGCAAAATCAGAGATGTTCAAAGCTTGGCGGGTAAGGTTGCAGCCTTGAGTAGGTTTATTTCCAAAGCCACAAACAAATATGTTCCTTTCTTCGATTTGATTAAACGAGGGAAACGTAATTTCGAGTGACCCCAGACTGTGTGGAAGCCTTTCAAAACTTGTTGGATCTGTTAGAAAAGCCCCAGATATTATCCAAGCTGGTAGACCATGAGGATTTGTACGTACATTTGGCAGTATCATCTCATGCCATTAGTTCAACTCTGGTACACGAAGAAGACAAAGTTCAGAGACCGGTATACTATGTAAGCAAGAAATTAGCAACAGCAGGACGCAATCATCCAAAGATAGAGAAGCTTGCTTATAGCTTCTGATTGCATCCCGAAAGCTCCATCATTATTTCCAGGCTCATCCGATTGTTGTGTATACAGACCAACCACTTCGACAGGTCCTGCAACGGCCTGAAGCATCCGGGCGGTTGCTTAAATGGAATATTGAGTTAAGCCAGTTCGACCTGAACTTCCAAACCAAAATTTCAATAAGGGGGAAAGTGTTAGCCGACTTCATCGCTGAATTTATGATCCCTGAGGAAGATATGGTAGATGACGAGGCTGGCCCCTTAGGGCAGAAATTAGAACTTAGTCCCTGGAAACTATATATAGATGGGGCTAAGAATGATCGACGATCCGGCACCGGAGTTATTTTAATAACTCCTATAGGACGATCAATTTATTATGCTTTGCGGTTGGAATTTTCCGTGACAAACAATGATTTCGAATACAAGGCCCTGAATGTCGGGTTGAAACTCGCTAAGGAATTAGGTGTAACAACGTTGGACATTTTATGTGATTCAAAAATTGTCATCTGTGAGGTTTGGAAGGAATTATAGGCTAAGGGACTCAACTAGTCACCTACCTAGAAAAGGTAGAGGAGATGTTAGACAACTTAGAGCATTATAACATTACTCACATTCCGCGAATGGAGAATCAGAGAGCGGATAGACTAGCTAAGTTGGCAAGTTCTGACAATCCTGAAGAGACAGAGATGGTTCGGACTGACGTACCAGAGTCTCCAAGCATTGACCAAATGGAAGTCAGTCCAGTGCTGGAACCGAGCCGGAAAGAGAATCATGGATGACACTAATAAAGAACTTCCTGCAAAACGGGACACTCCCGGCAAAGAAGAATGAGAGACGGGTTGTGGTTCGTAATGCCACAAGATATTTTATGCAAGATAAAGTTCTTTATCGCCAGGGATTTTCAATGCCTTTGCTCCGATGTATAGCACACGACGACATCAAACGTGTACTAAGAGAAGTGCACGAAGGTGAATGTAAGGATCACACTAGCGATCAAACATTGGCAAAAAAAATATTGCGATATGGTTACTTCTGACCAACCATAAATCTAGATGCAGCTGATTATTCACGACGCTGCAACAAGTGCCAAAAATTCACAAAGATTTCAAAGGCACGTCCCAGTCAGCTTAAGTCGAAGGTGATCCCATGGCCATTTGCTACGTGGCGAATAGACATCATTAGAAGTCTATCGATCACTAAATGTGGAGCCAAATATGCAATTGTAGTCATATATTACTTTACAAAATGGGCGGAAGCCAAATCATTAACTACGATCACAACAAAGCGGGTGATTAATTTTGTGGTCAGAAACATTATTTGTTGATTTGGGATTCCCAAAACCATCATAACTGGTGATGCAACCCAATTCGATAGCTCTGAGTTCAAAGATTTCCGTCAGAAATACAAGATTGATAAGAGATACATCGCAGTGGCTCACCCTCACTCAAATGGACAAGTCGAAGCAATAAACAAAATCATTAAATCTATCTTGAAAAAGAGATTGGAGCAGGCAAAATCCATGTGGGTTGATGAGTTACCATTAGCATTATGGGCCTACCGAACGACTTACAAGATAGCAACGGGTCATACCCCCTTTTCACTTTCTTTCGGATCAGAAGCAGTCATCCCAGTGGATTTGAAAGTTCCCACTCACAGGACAACATACTATGATCTGATGACGAACAGAGTTCTTCTTCTTGAGTCCTTGGATATGGTTGAAGAAAAAAGAGATGGATCGGATTTGCGCACTTCGAGGCATAGGCACAAAGTTGCGTGATACTACAACAGGAAGGTTCGTCCTCGGACCTTTGAACCTGGAAACTTGGTATTGAAACGTGTCTTCCCAACCCCTGTTCATTTGGGTTCGAAATGGGAAGGACCGTACACCACTCAACAGAAAATTGACACACAAGTTAATGACCGTAGATGGTGAAGAGGTGCCCAGAGCATGGTATGCCCAGCATTTGTGGCAATACTTGACTTAAATTTGTACTATTTTCTTTTGTTTTATAGACTATGTAAAAATGCACTACTTGCCTAGAAAAGTCTAGTTAATATAAACAAAAGATTATGAAGTGGACGTATGCTATGATTTGGCCGAACCACTATAAAAACATTGTGTGTCATTTATCTTTCCTGCATTTGTCTCTCTATGTCCTTTGATTGTTTTGTTCTGGGTATGAAACATTAAACTTGAATTGAAACTAAAAGCAAGTATACTACTCGAACGGGTGAAAATCTACCTTAAGAAATTAAGTGTAGAAGGAAAACCGAAGCGAACGAGACAACCGTTTTCATAAGAGTGTATAAAGGACAGAAGGGCGACATCCGGGACTCTAACTCTCATGTTTCGAGAGAGAACATAAAGGACGGGAAGACGACGTCCCCAAGGCGTGATGGTGCACCACGATTAAGACCGCCTTGACCGCACTCTAACCTGGGCATACGACATGAGAGTATAAAGGCACTAAGAAAAGATGCCAAGAAAAAGGATCCTTATCCCCACTGAAGAATTGGGGGCAATCTAATGCAATCCTAATCAACCCGAGCAAGCCCTGGCCAGGAACTTTATTCGAGATTGGTTGGGGGGCATATACATATGTATCGTATTTCCCAGTTGTTTGTTACCTAGTCTAGTAATAATTTATTGTTGTATATGTTAGGGTTTGCAAGGAAGCTCATATGGTATTTTATGTTTGGTCTACGATGTGGTTTATCGTTGTTTGGTCTATAGCTTAGTTTGGTGTGATATATCATATGTCATTTATATTGATAACGCTTTGAATAATAGTGCATTTGCTTAGGATAACCGACGAACTTGTAAATATTTGACATTGCAGAAAAAACAAGCTACTTTATTTACATAAGCACAGGTTTATACAAGGAGACTAATCAAAAGATGCAAAGGTCGCGCTTGCTACAACAACTGCAGGCCAGTGGAAAACAAAATGAAAATATTAAGCCATCTTTCACTTAGATTTTAGGAAAGGTTTGGATTTTCGAGCAACCTTCTGTTTCTCTTTCTCTTCTCTCTCAGCATCCGTGAGAAGGTATTTCTTTGACTTTTTATTTTCTTGAGGAATGGCCTGGGGAGCAACAGAGGACTGAGAAGCTAGTTGGGAAGTGATTGACTTTGAAATCTTAACAACTATCTTCTGCCCGGGAGGTATTGACTGGATAGGATTGATGTTAAGGGGTTCTTCGGTTTCTGCCTCAGATTTAGCTTTCAGGAGCGCGTCATTTTTTGCCTTCATCTGGGCCAAAGTCATGTTGTCGGATTCCCCCGAGCCTCCAGTTACCACAACATCGTCATCCTCCTCGTTCCCATCATTAACTCCATCATCTTTCAAAGCGTCTATCATGTCCCCTTCTTCGGGAGTCTCAGTACTGGATGGCATGAGAGCTTTGTCAATAACCTCTTATTGCTTCTCCTCAGCCTTCTCAGCAGATTTTGAGTCAGTAGCACCTTCCTTTCTATCCTCAGCCTTCTCGACAGACTTTGCATCAGTAGCCTCTTCCTGTTTTTCATCGGTCTTCTCGGTCAGCTTTACACCTACAGGACGAGAAGTAACTGTTATTAGCTCAGGAGAAAACTCGGGTTCTTCGATTTTTTATCAAACAATATGACGGAAAGTTGAAATAGCTCTAACAAATTGAGGTAAAAAGGTGGAGATACCTTCAGATGACTTCTCAACATGAGCAACAGGAGATTCTGAGGTTGTTTCAACATTAGGAGACAAGAAAGATGTCTTGGGAATTTCTGGATTCTCTAGATCATAACCCTCTAATTCGGTAGCCCCAGTGGCAACAGACGAAGAGCCAGTTTTGATAGTTTGTTTTCCCTTAAGCTAGTGCATCTCCTCCTCCTTAGCAGCAGTGATAAGTTTACGCCCTTCAGCTAAGCGTACCCGCTCCTCACCCTTTAGATATTTCTCCATGAGTTTCCCTTCATCGATGGAGTCCACCTTGAGCTTTTCCTTCTCCTATTCAACAACTCGATCCCACAAATAAAGCAAAGCTGTTGGGTAGTCCTTGATCCGAGAAATGTTCCTATAACAGATCACTTGAGTAAAAAATTATATCATGAGCTCGCTATAATCGTCCAATTCTTTTTGGGTTGTACAAAGTTGTGCATTGGCATCCTCGACAGATTTAATAGCAATGCTTGCATTCCCTTCGGCTAGGACTGCCTTCAATTCGCTTTCCATTAGCTTGGCTTCTAGCTGGATATTTTTCTTCGCTAACTCCACTTTCTCCTGCTCGAGACAAGCACAAGATGACTTTGCCTTGGCACTTTCAGACTTAGCATCCTCAGCTTGTTTTTTCAAATTCGAGCGTTCCTATCTATAAGACTCCAGTTCTGTACAATAACGTTTTTGTAGCTCCTCGTGTTGTTTTTTGTAATTGTCATCATGTCGCAAAGCAAGAGCAAGTTGAGCTTGTGCGTCTTCCACTTCTTTTTATGTATCTTTCAAGATGTTTTCATCATGCTCGGCCATTTTCTTCATGTTTTTCACATCTATAGTCAAGTCCCGAATAACTTTGGAAAGGCTACGTGAGGACTTGTACATCTCTTTATACTGTTTATCCGGTAAATCTAATTTATCCTTAGCTTCATCCTCTTATTCGAGGGCATTGGCTCAAGAGCAGGAACAAAAAAAATATTATCAAAGTGATGATCCGGAAATTGTTTCTTTAGAAATTTCAGTTTTGCTTTATTCTCGAAATTGAGAGTCACAGGCTTTGCTATCGATAAGTCGACATTTCGTCACTTGGCATGTATAAGGGATGTCTTGCCTTTATCTTGCCCTTTCTCGGAAACTTTGGTTTTATCCGATGAATTAAAATATTTTGATGGTGGCTTTTCTAGAAGATGTTTCTCTTTAGGGGGAGTTAGAGTTTTGGGATGTGATTTGTCCCCTTCATGATGGTCCTGATGGCTCCTATGCTTGTCAGGATCTGACGACGGGGAGAATGGGAGTGTGAAGAATAAGGATGACCAGAATCATAGTGTCTCCTACTATCTCTCCCACGATTGTCATCCCGATCATGTTCTGTATCAAAGTCAAATCTGGGCACACTTGAGCGGACATCTCTGAGAGGGTAGTTGTAGCGCGTCATTTGTTCTTCAAAACAACACAAGTAAATATCAGAATCGGGGTGAATATGGTACACGAGTGCTATGATGTGCAGTGCAAGTGTGTTTTGAATATCCTAAGTGATCCCCCCAACAGACCGGAGCCTGGAGCTAGGATTATTTGTGTAGTATCCCAAGCTTTCGCTGTAGTGACTTCTTCCTAGGAAATGGGAAAGAAAGAATTTGTTCCAAAATCTTGCGATGTGTAAATGGCATCAGGCAAGGGAAGCCTTCCCAGGCCCTGATATATAGACTCATCCATATAAGAGTCATCAATTTGAGACTTCTCCATTGGTGGCGTCTTGGAGAATTTCCTTTTTCAGGAGTTGCAGCGTCCTCAGGGTTAATATACCGATGTCTATCCTTGGTAGGTATGTTCACTAGTATATCATCCTGAGTTGAGTCAGGAGAAGGGCTCTTTCCGAGTACAGTCAGATCCTCGCCCCTAGTCGTTCACTCACCGCCTAATTGTAGTCCTTAGGTGGATCCTACAAGTTCTTGACCTTTCGAACTTTCTCCCTTCTTGATTAAGGTTTCAACCGACCCCTCGACCGGGGGCACGTATACATAAGGTCTTCTCTGTGACCTATGCGACGAGTCATAGCAAGTAAGCGATGGCGATGAAGATAGTCATTTACTAAACATTCTCTGATAGTCAGAAATTTATGATCACCATTAAGCAGACGATGCAGGCGATCCCGGTTCACCCGATGCACCTCCTGCCTTGGATTAGCAACTGCAAATAAAGATGAGATGAATTAATGCATTGTGGCAACAATTAAAGCTAGAGTGTTGGGACTTGAAACTTACTTGATTTAAGCCATCGCCTAGCACATCCTGGTTGCTGCTTGATATAAAACTATTCAGGCTTCACATCCCTTGCTTTGCTACTGAACGACATGTCAATAATCTTCCTTTTTGGCACCATTCAAAATACATAAAGGACGGAGTATCTTTTGTTCGATGTTTAAAATTGTAGAAGAAGCATACGTCTTCGAAGGTGAGTTCTATCCCCAGAATTTCCTTATAAGCGATGTATAAAGTGTAATGATAAGCATAGGCGTTGGGGTGGGTTGCATGGGGGCAATTTGCATTCATCTCAGAAAATCGACGACGAATGGAGAAAATGGAGGGATCTCCCCTGTTGATTCACGAGAATTTTGATTAATGACAACAAAAAGAAGATCAATGGAAATCATGTCAAGGAGCAAAGTTTATATATATATATAAGCATTAAGTCGTGTTAGATATATGTTAAAATCTATCCTCAAAGTATAACACGATTGCACGAATTTTTAGTTTTTTATATATATGAATATATGCTCTAAAAACCAGCTAATACTGGACTGGTTCTGTAACCAGTTGACTCGTAGAAAAAGGACCAGTCGAGTGGTCACAGACCAGAAGTCCAGTAACGGCTAGTTGCTGAGCATATTTAAATATATATACGATTTTCATTCTTAACCAGTTGACTGATGATTTTCATACCAGTCGACTGATCGGAGATTAACAGTCATTTTTATGAAGAGTCACCTTAATGAAGAGATTCATCTTCAATTATGAATAGAAATGGATGCAACTCTTTGCTGAAACTTTTCATGAAAGAATGCTACTCTTCTACAATTATATAAGCACTACAAACATGTTTTCCAAATAACTGATTCTTAATTATTCTATTCTAAATTCTGATCTACAACTCAATACTCACCGCATTCTAAAAGCTCTCTCTAATTCAAGTTACTTGTTGAATATTTGAAGTTATTTCATATCTCTCGATTCAACAAGCAACATACTTCTTTCAATCTTCACAAACACATCAAATACTTGAGGATAAGATTATAGGAAGGGTGTACTTAATCGTGACTACTCGGTGTTGATACAAGAACACATTAAGAAGTCTAAACTCTTTATAATTATGAAGTCCTGTGTTGGTGCTCAGGCGGGAACATCCTTGTTGGTCCTCGGGTGTACTGTGACCTATTCTTCTGGGTTAAGAGAAGGCGTGTTAATGAATTCTGAAAAGGAGTTTCGGGACTGGACGTAGGATGGGAAGTCCGAACCAGCATAAAATTCCTGGTGTCTTTACTTACTGCATTTTCTTATGTGTGATATATCTATATAGCTTAGATTTATTTGCATAACTGTTGTAGCTTACTAGTTAGCTTATCAAATACAATTCCGCAATATCCATATAAAGATCCTGCTTAAGTCATACACATCGACTTTTCATTTGGTATCAGAGCCTAATGTTCTAGAGATCGTAACAACATCCTAGAACAAATGGCGGTAAAGAAGTCTAGTCAAAGAATTAGAAAATGAGGAATAACAAAGCTGAATCAGGAGAGCAAGGAAGCAAATGTCTCATGGCTAAAGTCAGATCACAATCGGTACGTATAGATTCATTATATAAAGATATTTTGTTAGAACATGAAAAATTATTAAAAGATTTTAAAATTTTGGGTAAACTCAATACATTCATTTTAGCTAAGTTAAAAATTTGTGAGCAAGAAAACTCCAAATTAAAAGAAGAAAACAATTTTTTAGTAAAACAAGCCAAATGTTTTGAAAATACCTTAGAAGAGCTTATTTCTCAAAAAGATTTCCTTCAAATAGAAAATGAGCGACTAGAAGATAAAAACGGTGCTCTTTTAAAGGAAATCGATCTTTTGCAAAATAGAAATAAATCATTAGAAGATTCTTTAATAATTCTAGTTCTTTACTTACGTCTCTTGAAAAAGAGGATGGAGCGTTAACTGAAAAGAATTTAGAATTATCTAAAGAATGTGAGTTTTTAAAGGTGAATAATAATATTTTACAAAATGAAATTTCTGACTCAAAAGAAAATTTTGAAAAATTACAATCTTCTTTAGATAATTCAGGATCTCAAATTTTTGGTCTCAAAACTGAGAGTGGTACTTCAAAAAGGAAGAACTCTGAATTAAATAAGGAAAGTGATGATTTTCAAAATAACAAAATTTCTTTTGAAAATGTCAGTCGTGACTTTGGAATTAAATTTGATAAATGTACAAATAAGTTCGTGAAATTTAATAAAGGTCAAAATGATTTAAATATGATTTTATCTAGATCTCGACCTTTACATGACAAATGTTATTTAGGATATAATCATAGAAGTAGTACTAGATATGCTTTTATGTACAATAAGAATATCACTGCTAGTGATAATGCACATCCAAGATACAATTATTCTAGAAACTCAAATACTTATATGACTAGAGATCTATATAATAGATCTATAAGTATGAAAAGAAATACCATTAGAAGTTATTTAAGTAATTGGATTCCTGTAAATTGGAAAAACAGAGAAAAATATATTGATGATTATCTTAATTCAATAGTTAATAATGAAGATTTCATTTTTAAAGGTTCAATTAAACCCTCTTGGGTCTGGTTACCTTCCATCTAACCCCTGGACCCAAACAAAACAAGTGGGTACCAAAGTATGTACATCATATTTTTTTGTAGGTACACCACATAGAAAAGAAGGTTATTTCGGTATCTGTGAAAACAAAAATTCAGTTTATCGAAAACCACATGATCCAATATCTTCCGATGGTGCTATAATTATTTAGATTCTCTACTATGCTCGATTACTACTTTATCATGATACTTATTCTTTTTAATCGATGACAAATGGGAGAGAATTATTATATATATATATATATATATATATTATATGCGCTAACATTTTGTTGTAGGAATCCGAATGGTAAGTTTGTATATTTATGGACTAACAAAATGTTGCAGAAATTCAGGGGGAGCTAAGTATGTATACAAGCATATATTCAGGGGGAGAAATTCAATATTTTAACAAGAATGCAAGATATTGTCATCAATCAAAAAGGGGGAGAATTTTGATTCACGAGAATCTTGATTAATGACAACAAAAAGAAGATCAATGGAAATCATGTCAAGGAGCTAAGTTTACATATATATAAGCATAAAGTCGTGTTAGATATATGTTAAAATCTATCCTCAAAGTATAACACGATTGCAGGAATTTTTAGTTTTATGTGTGTTGTGTGTGTGTGTGTGTGTTTATATATATATATATATATATATATATATATATATATATATATATATATATATGAATATATGCTTTAAAAACAAGCTGATACTGGACAAGTTCTATAACCAGTCAACTGGCAGAAAAAGGACCAGCCGACTGGTCATAGACCAGAAGTTCAGTAACCGCTAGTTGTTAAGAAAATTTAAATATATATACGATTTTCATTCTTAATCGATTGACTGGTGATTTTCATACCAGTCGACTGATCAAATATTAACATTCATTTTTATGAAGAGTCACCTTCTTTCATGAAGAGATTTCTCTTCAATTATGAATAGAAACGGATGCAACTCTTTGCTGAAACTTTTCATGAAAGAATGCTACTCTTCTACAATTATATAAGCACTACAAACATGTTTCCAAATAACCGATTCTTAATTATTCTACTCTAAATTATGATCTACATCTCAATACTCACCGCATTCTAAAAGCTCTCTCTAATTCAAGTTACTTTTTGAATCTTTGAAGTTATTTCATATCTCTCGATTCAATAAGCAACATACTTCCTTTAGTCTTCACATACACATCAAATACTTGAGGATAAGATTATAGGAAGGATGTACTTAATCGTGACTACTCAGTGTTGATACAAGAACACATTCAGAAGTCAAAACTCTTAGTATTTGTGAAGTCCTGTGTTGGTGCTCGGGTGGGAACATCCTTGTTAGTGCTCGGGTGTATTGTGACCTATTCCTCCTGGTTAAGAGAGGGCGTGTTAGTGAATTCCGAAGAGGGGCTTCGGGACTGGACGTAGGACGGAAAGTCTAAACCAGTATAAAATTCCTAGTGCCTTTACTTACTGTGTTTTCTTATTTATGATATATCTATATTGCTTAGATTTATTTGCATAACTATTGTAGCTTACTAGTTAGCTTATCATATACAATTCCGCAATATCCATATGAAGATCCTGCTTAAGTCATACACATCGACTTTTCAGCCCCGATAATACATAATAACTGGATAATCGTCGTATATCCTTAAGGTGGACTATGAGGTCAGTCTGTCTTAGTAGCCAACTTGATATATTTTTTGAAAAAATCCATGTTTTAAGCATAGTTGCATAAGTTTGGGATCGTCAATTGTTGACTCAATTGAGTCACCAGGTGATTCTAAGATAATGGCACTTTCGAACTCATCGGGAGCACGATTGTCTCCCACTCCTCCATCCTCTTCATCATCTACAGAAACTTCACTTCTAGATGATTCTCCACTGTTGTGAATTTCTATTTCATAGTCCAAACCAGCACTATCTAATGCTGCATCTGAAGTAGATGATACGTCTTCGGGATTAGGATTCTCAGATGGCCCAAAAGCTTCAGCTTTTTCTGCGAGTCTGGCTGAACGTCTTCCTGGCATGATCGCTGTACTATCCAAGAGATAACATAAATTAGAGGGTAGTTGTCCTTGTCCCCTGTGTGTGTACGTGTGTGCTAACTTATGCTGATGTGTACAGTGTTAAAGTCATGAAATATAAAAAGCAAGTAAACTGAAATGCGGTATAAAGAGAAGTTAGTAGTCATTTGTTCGCTCAGTCCAAGAATGATCAAGTTACAAAGGCTTTATCCTAACTACCCACAAGTTTATGAGCTATCCTTGTTTTCGACCAAGATATGTACAAAGTTGTATGCTACAGACTCGTACTATCGAAGTTTTAATTTCAAACCAAGTCTATATGATAAGATTACATTGGATTACGCACGTGTTCCAATTGGTATGTATTGGGTCGGTTCGGAAGTCTTGGTACTTAGGCTCCGGTTCGGTTCGGGTGTTCATATATATGCAAAGGCATCGAATCGAAGACTTTTCAGGAAAATAAGTCAGGCTGGTTCAAGGCTGGTGGAGAGGCCAGTTTGGATCGGATCGACACCTCGTAAACAATCATATCGGTTCAGACCAGTGAATCCCAAACCGATCTGACCCTACTTGAAATCACCAGTTCCACATTCAAAACAACTTCACCATCTAAGCCAGTCCGACCCGTTCCTGCTCCTCCAACTTTGTTGACTCTTTCTTCCTCCTCATCGCACCAAGAACCAGACTCCCTTCGTCATTTCTTTATCTTCAAGTTGGGAAACTGATACCGATACAAGGCGTTTCGACGGCGAGCCAGCTTGGCCTGCACCGTGGCCTAAAGGCAGTGACAATGTCGCCACCGACGATGGCCAACCGATCAACCTCAATTCCAGTGCCACGATCAATTCTGATAGAATAATGTGAATTAATACATGAATCTAGAAATTTTTCATATAAAATTGAAGGATAAATCAGAAGAAATGAAAAATCCAAGCCTACGTATGAATGAATTCGAAAATCTAAGTAAAATTAGCAAAGAGGAGTTAGGGTTTTTTTCTTGCTTTCGATTTAGGGAAATTTATTTGGCAATAGGAATGAAGGGAAGAGAAAGAGTTTCGGATTTTATATGTCATGATGAGGCGGATGTTTGTGTTCCTGATGGGACGACTTTATTAGGTCCATAGTCTTAAAGGTAGAAGCGGCCTAAAAGAATTCCATCCAAGATCAATTAGATCGGAATACTCTGATTTGGACCGCAATATAGAGCCTCGACTTAGTTCACATAACATATGTACATCAATAAGATTAAAACAGTTACTTAAGGGCACATAAATATACGAGGAAGGTTGGAGATTCTACCTGGAAATTTGTCACCTCCTGAATAAAAGCTCCAGTATGTTGAAACATAAAGGAAAAATCACGTATTGGGCCCTATATTTATAGACATACCACAAGAATCAAGAAACACTGCTTCGTAAAGTGTCATGGCTCTACCAAGAAGGCACTACTGTTGATTGACACTAATTCACAAATAGACAAGTTGGCCATTTCGAAGCACTCTTCATCTTCAAATGAAAACATACTTCAAGGGGGGAAATGTTAGCCTGCTTTGTGATCAGGCTATCCAAAGCTAAGTAATCAATTGACGGGTGCATTCATGAATGAACCATGTAGAAAGGTGTAACACCCCAAATTTTCTGTTAATTGTAAATTAACAAATTAAAGTATAATTAATTCTAAATGAAAGAATTAAGGGAAACGGGTTACTTCATTGCGTTCATCTCGGAATTCTGCTTGAGACAGAGTCCGAGTTTCCGTGAATCGGACTCCGTATGAAGGAGTTATGACCTCAGGAAGTTTCATAATTCAAATTTAAAGTTCAAACAGTTCAAAATTTAGTTCAAAATTAGAGACGCCATGCTGTCGGGAGAAAATTGAGAGGAGCCTCCACTTGTAGAAAAGCTTAGAGACGAGCCAAATTAAAGTTAAAACAAGAATCAAATCAACGTTGCCTACCCAAAGGAAAGCAATTCAAATTCAGAATTCAAAAATCAGAAAACAAGATCGCCGTTTGTTGTAAGTATAGTTTTTTTTTTTCCGATGTGAATAAAAGTTAGGATTTGATTCGATGTAAAATGGAAATGGAATTGTGTTATTGTGTAACAGCGATGTTAATTCATACCTATGTATTGAAATGATCGTGGTATTGTGATGTTTGTGGTATAGTTGAATTGATATTGATCCTATTGTACATTTAGAATCACATGAAAGTTGTATAGTTCATGTTGTAATCGACACCTATATGTTTATGTGATTATATAGGTTGTATGTGATTAAGATTTCATGTATATATATGCTAAAACCTCTATGCCTAAGTTTATATACATGCTAATATGTTTATACAAAAGTTGCAAAGTCAATAATTGGATCCATGCCAAGATCCACTTTAATACATGTTTCATGTGTAGTTGGACATTTGATTGGATCTAGTTCACTCATGCGATGAAATTATATATATACTTTATGAACACATCATATTCTTATGCTAGTGATGTTCGATGTTATGCCTAGATCTAAACATGTTTAGGCTTATGTTGTCTGAATCGTATGTTAATTCATGTGACACCTATTTGGTTAGACCCCTATTTCAATGCAAGTTCACATGTATGTAAATTGATTTAGCCTATGTTGCAAGTTCACACCTATGATATTCATATTGACTATTTTGCAAGTTCACACCTATGATGTTCATATTGACTATGCCAAGAATGTCAAGTTTACACCTATGTTATGTTTATGTTTATGAATTCCCTTATGCCAATTTTATGTGCGCTAAATTAGGCTAAGTTTTTAGCCTAATATTATATGTTAAAAACCATGCAAACGAAAATTAGGCTAAGATTGTTAGCCTAATATTTAGACTGGGTAACGTTGGAAAAATTGGTAACTTGACATAAATTGGTAAAAATATATGAAATTAGCATGTTTGTCGCATGCCAAAATTGGTGGCATTTAAATGGTATAAATCCTTATACCAAAAATGTTAAACTTGGAAAGTGGGCCACAACATTTAATTGTTGACAAATTTACATATAATAAGTAATAAAGACGAATATGTAAATTTAGAAAATACGAGTATGCTTAACACGAGGTTGGATTGAGTTGTGATGTAAACCTGCCCGGACCTGCCCGGCTGTCCAGTAGTCACAACAATACCTATCCAATGTGGGTGGTTAAGCATTGAGCCCAAATAAAGACCCGAGGTTAGACTGAGTTACGGTGTAAATCTGCCCGGAACCGACCGGCACATCCAGTAACCGTAACAATACCTGTCTAATGTGAATGGTCGGTGCTTTAAAATGCTAAGGACAGACAAGTCAGGATGGTAGGGTTAAGTTATCTAAAACACTTAACCAATTCAACATGCTAATTAAACTGATGGGTGGGGTTAGGTAAATACAGACACTTAACCATTTAACATGTTTGACTAGAAAACCCTAGTAACGGGGACCCATTTCAGCAGTAACCCAATTAGGTATCATGGTACCCTGAAAATAGGCAGGTTGGGGCACGATTACTGGGCTGATTGCAAGCGGTCAAAAGCGACGGCAGTGGGTGCAACAGTGTAGGTTCTAACGGAGTGCGGGCGTGCACACACTTCGGAGCAGACAAACAGGGCACTGGGGGCACCAGTAGTATAACCTATGCATTCTAGAGTTGTGTGGGGCCGCCACCATGGGACTTAATACACCCCATGGTGGGACCAGCATTGGTATCTACACTCTTTGGGGGGCCGTAAGACGCAGATGATTATGCGAGTAGGAGCCGATCTTTAGAAAGGGGATCACTTCACCCTGATCATGGGGTGCCAGTTGAGACAATGCAAGTAGGTGCAGAGATTTAGTATGGGGTGCGATAGCATATTCGATTCAAACTGCCTTACCTTAGTTTATGATACTTTCCTATTTCCAGTTTATACTTATCATGTCATTTTTCTTATTCTCATACTGAAGAGTCACTATACTTACCAAGCTTTATGTCTAACCCTATTTTCTTTCGTCTCCTTTTCTTCTGTTCCCCCCCCCCCCCCCCTCCCCCCTCAAGGTCCACAGGGAGGAAACAACCCAGCTTAGTCAGATTCTTTGCAAGCTTCAAGATAGTAGATGTACGGTTTGGACTCTCTTTCCTTGGCTATGGCTATTGGACACACTCTATGGGGATTATGCAGTTTTAATTATGTTTTTATGCTTCTTTATTTAATAACCAAGACAGAAATGATGATGTAATGTTTTCGAAGTTATTATGTGACAGTTATGGAAATGTTTTGTATGAACACATTTTTATGAAATAAAAAGTCTGTTGTTTTCCGCTGCTTATATATATGTGTTTATATATATATATCTGTCTTGTGTTTATCTGTGACTTTTACTTAAAAACCTCCACCAAAGTTAAGACATTCCCTTTGTGAGTGACCTTAATGGAGGGTGGGGTGTTTCAGAAGGCCTTCGGATCGGTTCGGGTTCCTATAACTGAACCACTTCTCCTCTTCTCACGTACAAGCTTACGGGCCAACTCCAAAAGTCAGACCCGGCTCGATTCGGCCCAGAGTCATCCGATCTGAACCATACACCCTCCGCCCGATCCAGACCAATCTTCATGCTGTGAAGCGGTTACATCATAATGCTACAAAAGAGGACGGTTTCAACCCACTCTCTCACGTAATTGATGCGTTGTCATCATCTCGAAGCTTTTGAATCCGAAGTTCATGGGATGGATCCCACATGGCACCCGAACCGAATGAAATTTCTGCCTATAAATACACCACCAAACACCATTTTTAGGGATCTTTTGACCAATTATCCACTCCAACTCCATCACCAACAAATTTCTTCTATCATTTCAGATTATACGTATAATTCAAGGAAATGGAGGGAGGTTATCGATTGTACTTGTGGGATCGGGTGGATATCGTCATTGTACTTGTATTCAATTCATCAATCGGAAAAGTATAAAGTGGACGTAGGCTCGTTAATGCCGAACCACTATAAATCTTGTGTTATCGTTGTTTTTTGATTCATTTTTCTTAGAATTATTATTCAATTGGGTGTTAGAACCGCTTTTTGGTCTAACACATCTAATTAATGTCTTAAATACTACAGAAACTTAAATGAGTTGGAGAAGGTTTGATCACCATAGTTTACCCTAAAACATACCAAGAATTTACTATGTAATTCCCAAACATGAAATCCATCGTTCTTAAAACTAATTCATTAATCATTTTTAGCATCGCAACTACGTATAATCAAAATCCAAACGGGTTTGATAAGGATTAGAGAAAGTTACGCCTGCCTTTTTCCCTTCTTCCCAATGATAAAAACTACTTCAAATTTGGGTTTCTTCTTCTCTTAAAGTTGTAGTCAGCCCTATTTTCTTCTTTGGTTTTGTTTCACATGACAATAAATGGTAACGAAGGAGAAAATATGCTTATGGCATATCCCATTCAGTTTTTCTAGTAATAAAATGTTTTTCGAGTTATTAATGTTTTGTTCATTGCATTATACTTTTATTGTCAAATTTAATTACCCTAATTACTCTCATGCCATTAAATTACTCATAAATGAGGTGTTCTATGTTGATTTATTCAAATCTTCTTCAGCAGTAATCTTAATTAAATTCTCTGTAAATCTCACTCGCCAATTACAAAGAAATCTAAGGTTAACTTCCAAACAGACTCTTGATGCTTCTAATCTAGATACACAATCTTATCTCTAACCAAGTTACCAATTTGAATATTTGGATTTGTACAGAATCTCATAACTTTAATTTAGTGTATTTATTTAAATTATTATATTGAAGTATGAAGAAGTTGTGAAGAACTGAGTTGGAAAACATAAGGTAGCGTTACGCTAAAAATGAATTTTGGGTTTTGAGTTTTCAAAATTAATTACAAAACATTAACAGTGTGAAAAAGAGGATTGATAGAATAAAAGAAAGGAGGGGACATAACAATCATAGAAGGAAGAATTGTTCGTCGTGTTTACTTATTTCTCAAAACAAGAAAAATAAATAAAAGTTGTTTTTTTTGTTTTTGTATGTTAACTTCGTTTTGTAGAACGATTGTTTTCCACGATATGTGTGTGTCGTTCATACTTTTGTATGTACGAAAACCCAAAACTACTAGAAACCAAACGCACCCTGAATTTTTCAATTTTGAGAAACTAGCTACATTTCAAAATTACAAATATCCAAATCTAATTTATCTACTATCTTGCCAAAACTCTTGTTTCTTCTCTTTCTATTCTATTATCCATTTTTAATAACTTCATATGTTTCTCATATCGAAGCAGCATAACAAACACAACAGAATAAGCTTTCAAATTTGAAACACCATTTGTTCAACTAAAATTTTAATTTAATTAAACAAATATATTATTTTAATTTCAAAAATAGGACTTGTACTCTTGTTAAACTTGTTAAATGACATTTTGTGTTTCTTCAATAAAGTTGTTAAAGCTGACTCTATGCATAAGAGCATCACCAATAGATAACAATCAGTAACCTTCGATATGTAATATTCAAGTTGAATATTATATGTCCAACCCAATAAAAGGGCACTGATTAAATCAACAACGCCTTTATGTAGAATGCTGATTAAATAAGCATATGAACTTATTAAAAAATAAGCCAACACTTCAGATTATTATTTTTAGCTTGAACGCCGATTAAACGTTCGGACCAATTCAAAATTCTAAATTGATTGACCCTTAGATATTTGCTTGAATATTCAAGCAAATAATGGCTGTTGGATGAGTTATTTTGCACCATTCCAAATTCAAAAGCTGAATTTCGCCTCAGTTGGGGATGCTCTAAGCATATCAAAATGAATTGATAAGTGGACCACACAAAGACAATATCATCAACATCGGATTCCTAGTTGCTGCATTTCTGCGAAAATGATGAGAAAAGCATCCAAACATTTCAAGTGAAGAAAACCTCAATGCTAAACATAATATCCATACATTGACATTGTCGAATGTACTTGCCATATGATCTTAATTTCAGAAAAGGAATAGTTACAGAAAATCTAAGCCAACATAGAAAAACTGGGACATCGCCATACATTAAATCCCATTACAAATATTTCACAGGAGCAAAGATTCTAACTAATCTGCAGCACATGTTACTCAAGCATCTAAGTTGAACAATATTTGCAAATAAAAAATACAAGGAAACATGAAGCAGAATCCATGTTTGCGGCCTCACCTGTCACATACCTCAATCATCAATCTCATGCATAATAAGGAAAAAAGAAAACCAAGGAGTATTGCTTAGTACAGCTATCTTAAAAGGCCATAGAAAACTGATATGAAACTAATTACTACTCTTCTTTGCTGTCTTCACCGGATTCATCCCCAGTTTCATTCTCCTGGGAATCCTTGTCAGAGTTTTGCTCGCCCCCATCCTCTTCGTCGTCTGTCATGCTGTTTATCACTTCTTCAATTATGCCCTTCACTTCAGCTTTCCTGTCCGACAAATCCGCTTTAAAATGGTCCCCTGTATTTATTCAGTAAAACAAATATCCCACCCTTAGAAATGCAAGCCATGCTTCACTTATATAGTTATATATACAAAACATGGAACGGCCAAGCATGGTATTTTTCCTAGCCAGACTAAATTTGCAATAAACTCGAATATTGATAGCCATCTTACCTAATTGTTTGATAATATCACCCAAGGTCACCTGCATTGTAATCTAAATCAGCATCTACAAACATATCAATTAAAAAAAACGAAACAACAGGAAAAGGAAAACTAACAGTATTCAAATCAATTGCTCTAACTAGACTGGTAATCTCAGTACGCAGAGCTTCCACACTGGGTCCCGCATTATTCTTGCTCTTTCCTAAAATTCATTGAAAGAGGATTCATCAGAAGAGAGACGGCAATAATAAAATCAAAAAGAAAACAAGCCCTCTTGTTCAAATTGGTTGAGACATTTGAGATATATTATATACCTCCAGTTTATTTACATTCATTTTCAGCATAAGCCAACACACAGTGACACAAGCACATTCATACACGTGTAAGTGAGTGTTTAATTTGTCAATTTTCAGCATTTAATGTAATGTCAATAAAAAAATCATGCAATGCTCCAATACACAGAATCCAAGTCCGAAAGCACAATAAATCATTCAGTGAACATCAAAAATAGCCATGTACTCATGTTAATGGATCCATTCATTGTACTTGTCTAAAAGGCAATTTCAAGTTCAAGCCTAAGTATGTTTTGAGAAGTTCCTTCAGCTTGGATATGCTATTGTGCTACCATGTCAATGATTGATTGCATTGTCATACATAATAATCGGCTATCAAGTTTGAATATTGTGGACAATGGAAATTAATTCAGGAAAGCATAAACCTACTTGAATTAAGTTAGCAAAGCAATTGAATTGTTACCTTTTCCCTTGCTAGAAGCAGCTTTTGCTCCAGATTTGCTTTCTTTTTTTCCTTTGGATGATTTCGATGTGCCAGAGCTACTAGCATCAACAGAAGCAGACTTTTTCCCAAATTTCTTTTTAGCTTCTTTTGTTTCTGGGGTAATATCAACAGCAGCCTTTTTGGTGGAGGACCTTTTCTTATTTTCATCCTTTTTATCCGCCGTTTTCAGTGGAGCTGCTTTATCCTTCTTACTTGCCTTTGAAGTTTTTGCAGTTTGTTCTTTGGATCTAGCAGATTTTGTAGACATCTTCTTGGAAGGTGTCTTCTTTTCCCCCTCTTCAGGATCCTCGCCTTTCAGGGTCACTGTGTCATCTAATTCTTTCTTTTTATCGGGACTATCATTGGATTTATTATCTTGATTCTTGTCATCATTATCATTTTGATGGATGTTTTCCTTCTGATTATCATTATCTTCTTCATCTGAAGATGCATCTTTATTTTCTTCCTTCTCTTCATCCTCATCCACAGCTTCATGCATTTCTTCCTCATTCTGTTCAGTATTAACACCAGAGTTCTTTTTTCGCTTCTGACAAGCAACAAAAGGAGTGGTAAACAAACAAAGTGGACAAGAGAAAGAAAAGAATAATTTAAATTATTTTAAGTTCTTTTGGGAAGGAACTCTGCTATAAATTTGAATATCAACACAATATTTCAGAATTTTTTTGACAATGAGAATTTTGGACATCATAATAATGGGTGAGACGTTGTCAAGGGAAAAAAACTGCTTACATAAATATAATACATAATAAACTAAGTAAAAGTACAACAGAAAGATGGAATAAAATAAGCTACTGGGATCAGGAACAAGGGCACTGACCAGTGAACATTGTTTTGTCAAATATCAAATTTGTATCTGTGTTCCACCACATATGGTTATATGAGCTCCAAGAAATTGTAATAATCATGTGACCCCAAGATTTTAATCACGTGATTTACCTGTGGGGTCACTCAACATATGTGTACGCAAGAAAACCTACAGCATAGCTCAGTGGTAAGATCGAGAAAAACCAACTAACATTTTTGCTTGAATCTTAGGGATATTTTACATTCAAGTACGTATATTTACATTCAGTTAGCTGACATTCCTTAACATGCAAGTTCTAAAAATTGACAACTCAATATATAAGGTTGTTATGCTAGAGGTTAATTTTCTTCACCATATCATTACCATTTAATTGGATACCTTGTTGAGATATACCAATGTAAACAATATGGAAACAGAAAATTCACTGCATTGAACAGTAAAACATCACTATATTTTTTTTAAAAATCGACCGTGACAGTAATATACCAATCAATTTATAATACATGGAGACTGATATAACATATCATGCACATTTAAAAACAATGACTGATTAAATTTAGTTCAGATATTCACAAATGATGTTTATTACATCCATTTTCTTTCCCATTGTTATCCTCGATTAGTGGCAAAGATAAAATGTATGAAGAAACAACATTACAGGGCAAAAAGTATCAAAGTACTAACTTTCCAGACAAACGTAGTTTATCATCATGGATATAACAGCTATAAGTCTATCAGTAAACCAACCCTCAGTCTTACAAAAAAACTCAGTAATGGTAACAATAATCCACTTTAATTTACCGACAACAAAAAAACAGCATTTGTAAACAGTAAATGCAGCTATTACCATAACAATTTCAATTTATAGTTTTTTTTCATCCAAATAAATGTCACCTAAAAAACTGCATTTTAAACATATTTAAAAGGTATTACATGTTTTTGCAACATCACTATATGCAACGCTATAGTTAGGCACTAACTAATATGTTTACAATAGTTTATGCATACATTTGGATGGTATGATACCCTTTTTCCTCTACATTTGTTCATGTTTTGACAAACTGCCGTATTATGGTTCAATTTGAAGTTGAATACATTAAAAAAATTATTAAACAATTAGCATATATAATTACACAGACCAGACAGTTCACGGACCAAATTCTAACTAGGGCAACATATTAACAATGGTTCCAGCAAATAACCAGGACACAGTACAGTTCAAATATAAAGTCTAGTCTTCAAAGACGTAAAAAGGTAGGAAGTTAACAGAAATAGAAAAATGCAGTGAGAATATAAAATGATATCAAAAGGGAGTGAAATCATAAAGCTCTAGTAAAAGGTACACACAAACAAATAACTTTAAAAAAGGCAATACCTTTGTCAGTTCACATCTAATTCAACAATAATAAGATGAAGAAAGAGTAAAAATCAATAATTAAATCACTCTTTAAAATATGTTGCATGATATATCTTCATAAATAGAAGTATCCGCTTTTTATCAAAGTATTTCTATTAAAAAAAGGAAAGGGGGGGGGGTCACGGAATCCAAGTAACATCGAGATATCTTTGGTTGAAACTAAGAAAACCAATCAGACTAGTTGATTTCGACTGGTTTTAAAACTAGAATAGTTTATAAGGAGACAATAAAAAATAGTTTGGTTGTCAGTTTAGCCAAAATTACTAATGTCTTAATCACAGTTTTAGATTAACTTAGTAGTCTAAATAAATATTTATCCTATATCTAACAAAGGTACTAATTAGAAATACATAAAAACTACTAAATAGAAAATTAAGGTGAGCATATAAAATGATTTAAAAAAGTATGAAATTAAAACAATTCATATAAAAAGGTTTGCAAACCAATAGTTCCAGAAAAGCAAAATACATTTTTCAGTTCACATCTAATTCAACAGTAACAACATGAATAAATGGTAAGAATTAATATTTAAATCACTCTTTTTAATATGATATATGTTATATTTTCATAAATACAAGTATCCGCTTTTTGTCAATGTACTTAAATAAAAGAGGGCAAAAATCCAAGTGATGCTGAGCAATCTTTGGTTGAAACCAATCAAACTTGTTTGTTTCGACTGGTTTAATTTGGTTTCAAAACTAGAATGGTTTATAATTGACAAAAAAAATAGCTTGATTATAAGCTTTACCAAATTAATCAAATTTCCTTTATATTGTTAAAATTATCAATGTTGTAACAAATTTTTTAAGATTAATTTAGTAGTCTAAATAAATATTTATCGATATGCTTCAGAATTACTATTGAAAACTTAAGAATATCAAATAGAAAAACTTTAACCACATGTTCATGTTTTACATTGAAGTAAAATAAACATTCCAAATAATATGTGAACTATTTTTAGCTCAATTGAATACGAGTAACCAACCAAATAAACAACACTTTGACCACTTTAGTTTGAATTTTTTTTTTAGTGAAATTTAACAGGTTTCATCATCAATTCAACCAAACACTTAGCCTCAAACTGAAAGCAACAATCAAAGCTGAAATTTCAAAAGATTCAATTAACAAAAACTAGCATCTTAGTTCTAACCCAATCCACAAGCCAATGACATTTACAATATATATATATATATATATATATATATATATATATATATATATATATATATATATATATATATATATATATATATATAGAGAGAGAGAGAGAGAGAGAGAGAGAGACGATGTAATATTCAATGGGTATTCCCCCAAAGTACAATGGATCTAATTAATAAAGGCAATTTATATAACTAAACTAATGAACATTACATCTTTATTTTTTGCTTCTAGAACTATAACCAACCATGCAGCATGCCAACTGCAGAACATTGGTGTTGAAATTTCCTATTAATGGTCTTTAAGGAAATATATCAAGGTAGCATAATCAAACTAGATGAGTACGTATGCATCTTATTGCCCCAAAAAATGATCCGTGTACATCATACAAGCCACTGCAAACATTTGCATATATACTACTCACATCTATGAAAAATACATGATGCAGTAAGAAAATAATGGTTTTATGATGACCAAGTGAAAATCAATCACAATTATACAATTTTATCCTCTTCATAGTTGTAGAGCTAGAAAAAGAAAAGGAAAACTAATTTTCAAGAATATGAATGCCTGTATTCGTTTGAGAAAGGTGGATAATTATTATCTTTGGTTGATTATATGAACCATTGAATTCAGTTGAGTTTTGAATTTGTTGGGGTTGAAAACGGTTTTATATTATAAGAGCAATATTGAGTAAGTAATTGGTGATAAAGACAATCCAGAATAAATAAATTAGAAATATAAACCTTGGCCCCTTTATTCGCATCTTCAGGTGACTCCTTTGTGGTTTTCATTCTGCTCCTTTTCTTTTTACCCTTCTATATTACACCATAAATGTTTCATAAGGTCAAGATCCACACCTTTGTGACCAAAAAAAAAAGCAGAATAATATTATAGAAAATGTCTGAACCTCAGCTTCTCTATTTGCATCTTCAGGTGACTTCTTTGTAGCTTTCCGTTTGCTCTTTTTCTTTTTACCCTTCTATATTATGACATAAAAAATATCACGGTTTATACAAGAAAAAGAAGCGTTTAAAAGGAGACAAAAACAAGTATAAATAGAACCTTGTCGTCTTTGGTCAGCACTACATCTCTAGTAGCATGTGGAGACATCAAAAATTCAAATAGTTTGTCAAAGATATCCTGAAATACCACAAAATTCTTCAAATGTTCATTAGCAAAGATTCAATAAAGTAGCTTAATAATTTGTTAATACAAACCTTCTTGGGACTAGACTTTAGAAATTGAATATCAAGAAGCTCACAAATATCGATTAACTTCTCTTTATGAAGTTTATCAAGCTTTTCTCTGACTTTTGCTTTTTGTTTTTCCTAAGTAGGTATTTATTTGTCAGTTTACAGTAAGCAAACAACAGCGAGAATAAGTTTAACATGGGTAAAAATGTACAAATTTTGCAACTATGCATTAGCATGACAAGAAATGTGCTTACAATAAAGAAGTAAATACAAACATATACATTCACATAATTCAATGAACTACCTCGTTTTCAGTCCACACAAAACCAGAGAACTCAAGTATGTTTTTTTTCAGATAAAATGCCTGAAGCAAAAAACCAAAACATATAGTTAAGCCAATATTAGCATTCACATTGCATCAGCAAACAAACATGAAATATACACTGATTATACAAGAAACTTACAGTTGATTTTCTACCATAAAGGAGGCTGTGAAGAGCTTGCAAATTATCATCTGCCTTTCTTTTTGATAGCTTGAATACCACTGTAGTAATTAAAAAATTTAGCAACAGATGGAATACAAAGTCTTGCCAATGCAAGGCTACAGCAATAGAAGAACGGCTGTTTTGTGTAACAAATGAGATTTACAATCAGCCAGGCATAATCAAATTAAGTACACTTTACGACTGTTAATTTTAAGTGATATCAACCGTTTACCCTAAAATATACAACCCATTGTGCAAGCAGCTATAGAAACAAACTAGCTTTGGTATACATACAAACGCAATGCCATATCCAACCACATGACCTACCAACTACAATTATCTGTGCAAGCATTACAGTAGGAGCTTTGAACGTGGATTATTTTTTTACAAAGTACGTATATAATTAATTATATTTTTACATTGCAATGATGTATAGTTAGTTTTTTTATTTGTATTTTTAAGCTGCAACATATGCTTTTTTTCATCAAGTTTTAATTTTTGTTTCTATTATTGATTAAGAAAAAACTAATTTGTTAAGCAAATTGATTATTCAAATTTTATTTTTAAGTGATATGATATAATCTCTCAATATAAAGAGGTGTTTTGAATCAGTAAAAGATTTTATTTTATTTTTTAATCCTATTTTTACGTTATATTATCAGTAAAAAAATCGTATTTTTACATTATATTGAGATCTAATTTGGTGTTCTTTGTAGATATTCATTTTGAACTGGTAAAATAAGCCTATTTATCAGATTCTATTATAGTAGAATGTTAATAATATCTAAAGGGACATTCTGGTAGTTCACGTTGATAGTTGATACCACAAAAAAGCGTGACACCAAATGTATTACAACTATTAATAAAAATAATTCTTAAGATGCCTGATCATTTTCTAGTTAACCACAGCAAAACATGTGAATTATTCAATCAACCGGTTTTATGGCTGCTCACAAGGAAAAGCTACTCTATTATTTATAATTACTCTCACAAACACTGTTGACAATCCAAAAACAGAAGAAATCCAACCAATATTAACCATTATCTACATATATGTCCTGGTAGCAAGAGGAGAGTCTGAATGTTTATACAAGGAATAGTTTGCGATGATGTAATGATAGGTGTGGGGATATAGTGTCATCAGTACATACTACATAGGATTGAGAGAAATGAATGGTAAAGATATACTTAAAAAATCTCTGGTATTGGTCACATATTACGCATATCAAGTCATTTGTTTTCAGGAATGGTAAAGATATCCACGAATTGGACTTCAAAATTCAAGACATAACCCAGAATACACTCATCCCACCTGATACCTTGGCTAATACAAGAGCGTATAATACTATTAAGACACAACCGCAATCCAAGATTTAAAACCTTGTTATTTCTACATTAAAAGTATATATGCCTTGCTGTTTTTAAATATAAATTGTAATGTATGATCTGAATAGATCAACTTGCATGATTTTTCTCCCAACCTGTATTTGTGAAAGCAGAAATAAACCTACACTTTAGATGATATTTTTAAAATGAAATCAAATTTGCATCTGGCCATCAAAATTCAGAGATTGGATCAAGCTAGTTTTTGTCATAAGAAATTAAATATAATTCCCCTGGTATAGCAACATCCATAATTCATAGAGTATAATAATCTGTTATAGCTTCATGCAATGCTGTATAATTATTAATATTCGATTAATATTTTGACGACAGACAGAAAGACAAAGAATGTACCATTAGGGATATCTTTCAGCTTTGTTCCAGCACCCTATAATACATAAAACAATATTAAAAACACCATACATAACAAATCAAACGCATAACTCATAAAAATACGACAAAATCATGGTATATTAACTAAGAAAACAAAATAGTATATATCTTGGCTTTGCTCGTAATAGGCAGTAAACGATATAAAATTGGAAAACTACAATCAGGGTTAGATGTTTGGAACAAGATTCTAGATTTCAATTTCACATTTGGCCATCACTGAGTATCGCTAAAATCACTTATTTTGGTGTATATTTCAATCTTGACAAAAAGGCTGAAGCTTAAACTAATATAATTCCAGTAAGATGTATACTGAATAGACTTTATGCATAAATGAATCAATCAGGCCAAAGTGTAAAATAGTAGCATAACATATACAAATTATCCAACCAATTTGAAACCTGATTTAAATTCATAAACCCGCACCAATTACCCATAATTTCTTTAAATTGAATAGATAGCAATGCTCGTTATCTTCATTTCTTAACAACAACCCATAAATAAGTGAAATTATTACCACAAAGAAAATAAGAACTTCAAAGCATGTGTTGTCTACAGTTTACATTAATTGCTCACTGCAGGTAATTAACCCTTTTCTTTGATTAACTCAATTTTATTTCTCTGTTTTTCAACTTTTTTCAGTTGACTATCCAATTGGAAATAGATTTGCTCACAATATGAAGTTGACAGCTTTAGATTTAATTTCATAAGAACATCCGAAAGGGAAAGAAAAAAAGAACTAGACTTTAATCCAATTTCAGATGAGCAAGTATTCAAAATTAGAAAAATCAAAACAATATTTTGTCTTGGTTAGAGCATCCCCGACAGGGGGTCAGTTGCTTTTCAGCTGACCCCCAACGGGGATGTCAAGAGGTGAGCCAGGGTTGCTTCAGCAACCCTGGAGGTTGTTGGAGCAACCGATTGGTTGCTCCAACAACCGAAGCTTAGCCGGCTTTTAATAAGCCGTCTAAGAATAACAGTTCAGATCCTTGCGCAAGGCACACGGAAGAGGATCTGAAGGACCAAAATTTGAAGGATCTTAGCCGGCAAACTTTTGGCCGGTTAAGCACATTAACTTCCAACTGCTGTTGGGGTGGGTCACAATGTTGACCCACTGGAAGTGATGGAAGTAATGGCTCCCAACCATTTGCTGTTGGGACTGCTCTTATGGGTTCTGAGAAGGAGAAACCCAAGACAACCAGAAACCTGGGGTTGAATATAAGTTTCAATTATATAAATCAATGATTAATTAAAAACTTAAATTTAAAGACCCAGCAAACACTGAAATTTGACATGATAATTTAATTAATTTCCAACAAGAAGATATTTTGAAAATTGATATCACATGATATAAATTGCACCAAATATAAAGTCATGGCCAAAACTGATAAATTACTGAATTACGTTTTATACTTATGTAAACATTACATAGGACAGAGATTATCAGAGGGATGTTTCTTGATATCAATATTTAGAGTTTACGCAAAAATTACACCTCTCTCTCCCACGTCAATATGTATGTGTGTTGTTACACGCACATGTCTGAGACACGCATAATGAAGAAAGCAAACAAAATTCAAAAGGAAAAAAAAACAAAATTTAAAGCTTCAAATTTTCCTATGAAAAGAATAATTACAAAGTCAAGAAATCCATCAAGCAGTTTAAACAGCTATCATCGGCAGCCCTTGCCCTTAGAGCTATGAATTGTTCAAAGTAATGTTTTCTCTGTATGGTCTTGTTTAACCTTCTTGCTTCAAAATTCCAACTTACTATCTGTAGTTTTACTTTAAACAACTCATGTGAAGGTAAACAGCGTCCCTAAACTAAAACCTTACTGACCATTCTTGAACAAACAATCAAGACATTTATCAAGAAAATACCTGTGCAGCTAAAACAGCTCTGGGACTAGAAGTCTTTGCAGGTGTATCCCCCACAAACCTCTGCACGATCTTTCTTTCTCTTGAAGGTCTCTTACTACTCGTTGAGACATCTTCGCCTTCTTTCTCGTCTCCTTTACCCCTCTTCGTTCCTCTGCTACCTTCTTCTTTCCCAGGCGTCACTTGCTGTTCTTCTTTGTCTTCGTCTCCTGCTTGTTCATGGGAAGAAGACGCAGGGGATTTGTTCTCGATATCTTCGCTGTCGGAACCCATTAGAAGAAACCCTAGATACGTAAAATTGACAGGAATGAGAGAACTTAGATTTGCTGAATGAGTTGAAAGCGAATTTAACGATAAAAGATTCTACTTTTGCTTTGAATTCGAGGGCGAAAATAGGAGCGGGATCAGGAAAATGGAAACGAAATTTTCGTTCACCGCCAAGGGGTTTTAACTCGGAAGCGGGGCGGATTTAGAGCCCGTTTGTCGACTTAATTTGGAACTCCTAAATGTAATTTAAAATGGCAATTTAAACGTATTTTTAAATATTGAATGATAAGTAGACGCATTTGGATGTACTTTAATAACTTGTATATGTTGGATTAAGGTCATTTTGATGGTTGACTACTACTTTGGTTACATATACATGAAAAATTCATTTTACATATACATGGGATAGTAGGTCATTTTGGTAGATTGTTTGGTCTAAATTAGTTATGAAATTAAATCAAAAGTCATAAACAAATAATTTTTGTTTCTCGTATTTCAACTTTTAAGTAACTTTTCCAAGTTACTTGGAGTTGCAAACTCGAAAAAAATAAAATAAGTTAATTTAAGTAGTTTGACCACTTTCAAGTCGTTGTTAGACGGACTCTTGCTACGACTTAATACATTTATATTTTGACGTAACTGACATTTATTGCATTTTATTCTTTAGAAAAAGCCCTACAGAACATTCAATTTATTGTTTATGAAGAAGATTTATTACTCGGATGGTTTAGCATATAAATAATTTGGTATTTAAGTTATTATAAAATAAAAATTCGTTTACTCATTAAGTTGTACAGCTAGGTTTCTATTCAGCATTAACCTCTGAGAATTAATACATTATATTGTTTCCTAAAATTAGAAACTAGAAAAGTTATTTCAAAATACTATACATCGGTAAAAACTGTATCTGATTGTTCTTTGTTGTTATCCATTTACATGTCGGTTTGTGGAAAAATAGTTTGGAAAACAAAACTAACTTAAAAGTTTGTGTTCTGCTCGAATATAGGGTCAGCCTTACTATCGAAAAATAAATTTCAAAACAATGGAAAGATAGTTCAACTTGGTTTTGATCTTTTTCGATCTCAAAACCATTTTTCATATGTTACTATTCTTAAACTGGTAGGATGCTCAATCACCGTAATATATGTTTATTATAATAGTCATACAAGCATGAGTTAGGATTATAAAGATTTAAAATAATTGGTAACTAAACAAATTGATTTTATCACAATTAATAAAAATTTATAAATAAAATCAAAATCATCAATTTGGGGACTATAAGGATTCTTCCTCTTATGGAAAAGGCATTTTAATGAATAAAATCTAAACAATCAATTTGACCCACTAAAGGAAATCTTGTAAAATATTTATTTAATTGCTCAATTATTTCAGTATATAAAGTTGATTATTTTTATAAATAATCGATATCTATATTATTGCAAAATATTTTTATTTGGTTATTCATTATATTGTATAGCTTGATTTCCCTTTTTAATCTGTCAACATTAAATAAATATTAAATAGTAGTTAAAAAGACGGTATATCAACAAAACCTGCATCTAGTTATTTTGTGATGTTATCCTTTTACACGTGGGTAACTTGATTTGTGAAATATAGTTTGGAAAAACTAGTTTAGAAATAATGTTTTACTCGAATATAGGGTCGCTCCTATCGAGAGAAAAACACTAAACAGACAGAAACTAAATGTTGATTATTCAACTTTGTTTTGATCTTTTCCAATTTCAAACCGATTTTCATATGTTATTTGTTTAAAACTGGTAAGATGCCTCATCTTCAAAATATATATTATAATAGTCGTACCAAGCATGGGTTACGATACGAGATTACACTGATCTAGTAACAATTGAAGATTAAATAAATTGTATATATCACAATTGACAAAATTTTATAAATAAAAGCAGAATATTTGATTTGGTGTATGTAAGGTCCTTTTTTTAGAAGATATATGGGATTGTTGATTTTACTTGAAATATTGGTACATGTTATAATAAAATGCCAACGAGTGGCGATCCATTCAAAACTAGAAAATAATTTATGTTAAGTGCGTCACAAACTATAATGAATATGGCTTTGGTCTTATTCGATTTAGTTTATAACCTTTTTGATTTCAGATTGTTTCAGTGTTACTTGTCTAAAACTAGTTACTTGTCCATAACTCCAAAATATATAATTGTTTGAGCAGCATAAGTTATGAGATGGAATTACATCGATAGAAAAAACAACTGAAAATAAGCTAAATTGTTTTTTCTCTAAATGAAACACAGTCATCACCTTGGTATGGATAAGTTATTTTGTGAAAGAGGTATATGATTTTATTAATATTGCTTGAGATATCTAGTACATATTAGGCTAATTCTATATAAAAATGTAAAGTTGAAGGGAAGCCCTCCAAGAGAAGTGTGTCAAATAGCACACACAAATGCAAATACGTGTGAAAAGGTATTAATGCACAAGAGCAATGCAAAGAACTGCAGTGAGTAAGAAAATATGGAGAGAAAAAATAAGGAGTTCATCGGAAAATATACACAAAGCCAGGATCGATTGGATGTGCACAATGGTCGAAACCGCACATAGAATGAAATATTGAATTGAAAGTAATATATATACACATGCATACATATACATACATATATATATATATATACACACACATATATATAGGTATATATGTATGTATGTTAAACAAGTCGGAGATTAAAATACTATTGATTAGGAAATCAATAACCCAACATATCAAATTAAAAGATTCGACACACAAATATATGAAATATCAAGGAAATCTTTTCACCGAATCACTTCATGTATCGATTGCACCTTGATTGGTCGACCATGACAGCTAACTGCCCAGTATAGGGTCGACCGTTCCGTAATTTCAAGGGCATGCTGAATCTCGGTTCTATGTGATCTAGATTTGATATAATTTCATCTGATAATTAGCGTGATTTGAACATCTACGAAATAAATGTGTAGGGCTTCACTTTAAACTCATTATTATTTTTTATGAATGCGAAAGCTTTGCAATTTTTCTTTCTCCTTCAATACTTCAAAAAGTCTAGGATTATCATATTCGAACTGGTGAAGAATAAAATAGAAGATTAGGAAATGGGTTCAAATCGGAAAGCTACATCAAAAAAGTATATTTGATTCTAATTTGTTAGTCTGGATCCAAATCTTTTTGTTGTTTTAAACCTAATCTAATAGTTCTATATGAATATTGTTGTAAATCAAAATAGGAAATTACAATGGGAAGAATACAAATAATAGAAATATTTTTGGATTGAATTTGTCGATGTGGAAAGCTAGCAAGGCAAGGGAATAAATTATGTGTTTTTATATGATCGTATATTATATTATTGTGAACTTATTTACATGTACAAGGATTGCAACTTTATTTTGAGAATTACATGTATGAAAAATGTAACCTGTGATAGAAATGGAATTAAGAAAATGTTGTTTATAAAATAAAATGTAAGAATGTTTACATTGCTTATTAAGCCTGAGTATTCAACTTGGAATTAAAAAATAACAGAGAAAACATTAGTTCACTTTGAATTGAAAAATTAGAAATACAATGTTTAACCTAAGTTGGATAAATGAATAATACGGTATTTTTAAAAGGGTGTGTTTGGCACAGGTCCCAAAAAGGTTTAGAAATTAGGCTCGGGTTCGGTCCTAAACTTATTATAAATTAGGTCTCTATTTTTCGAAAATTCATTAAATAAAATAAAATAAATCTCCTAAATTTGTATTTACATAAAAACACGAAAACATTAAAAAAAAATCAGTTGAAAAAACCACCAAAAACACGTCAAAAACCAAAAATACATGAAAACAGCGAAACATCAGTTTATTGAATCGTATGATGCAAATATTTGAAATTCTTGCATACAGCTATGCAATTATTTCAGTTATATTTCTGTGTTGACTTTTTTGCATAACGCATGCAAGTAATACAGAATTCTTGCATATAAGTATGCTATAATTCGTAGGCATGCAAATCAGTTCATATTTATTTGCCTACATGCATGCAAGTATTCAAAATACTTGCATACATGTGTGCAACAATCCATAGGCATAAATATCAGTTCATTTTTACTTGCATACATGTATGCAAGAAAACGGAATACTTGCATACATGTATGCAAGAATTCATGTAGATTTTCGGTGTAAACTGCTTCAGGAATACTTCCATACATGTGTGAAACTATTGTGTATACCTGCATACATGTATGCAAGTTTTTTTTCCATGGTCCTATGGGAATATTTGCAGATATTTGAATTTTTTTTAATATAGTGTAGCGCTAAAAAGTTTTAAAAAACACGTAACATCAAAAAGAAGGACCCGCTTTGTATTTTAAACTATCAGTGGATGCCAATTGCATTATGTCCAGTAATAGGGACCTTAGCCTAATTTCCACTTTTTAAAACTACAACATGAAATAGGTTAAACTTAATATTATGGCATTTGGTCAATACTTTTGTTCATTGGAATGAACATTGAAACAAATAAATTTCCGTATTTTTATTAAAGTCAAATCCTCATAAATGCGATGAGTGTAATTACAAGGAATGAAATGTATGGTTTCCACAAAAGAAAGAGTACAAAACAGGGTCGATTGCAGTATTTCATACTATCTACAATAAGGCGAACCTTTTGCAATTATAAACATCGCACAACTCTTTCTGGATAGAGTACAGAAATAGACTATGTAGTGAAGGATAAAATCAAGCTAAATTTTATTAAAACACAATAAGTTTTAGAAATGGAATATTAAGAAAAAGAATAAATTTGTAAAGTTAACGAAATCGGGGGAAAACGTAATAACAAATAAAATAGGAAACATAGGCAAAAGAAGAAGATGACATAAAAAGAAATCAAGCGACATTAAAGAAGAAAACGATGGCGATATGATTGGAGCTGATAGGAATACTTGCTTTAAAGTGTCAATTTTATGGTCAGTACTTGTAACGATCGGCTTTTTCTTACTAGTTAAGTCGACAATAAAACCAACTCAAATCGTTCGAAACGACATTGTTATAAGTATGAGGTTTAAATATAAAATCATCACAGATAGATACAGACATAGATAAACATAATATCTCACAATGGAATAAATAAATACAATAATAGTCATGAAATTACTAAATACAAAATCTCAAAATTTATACATAATATTAAAGTTACATAATTAAATACAACGGAAGTCTAAATACAAGGATTTCCAATACACAAAGAAATAAGTGGCATAAATGGATAGAGATGAGGTCTTCGAAAAGCCTCCAGCTCTGGAAGGTGAAATCTCAATATTACAATACTCGGCCTGACCAAAGCAATAATGCAAAAACAAAACACTCGGATCAGGACTAACTTTCTCATGAAAATAAATTAACTCAAGTGAAATGTTCAATGAAATGCATCAAGTAACTTAAAGAATGTTGGGATTTCACTCTTTAAAGATCCGTTAAGCTAGATATTATATAATACAGCATGCAGTTATAATAGTGTTTATGGTTAAATATACTATTGAAAATAATGTAAGCAGGATTACATTTTTACCATTACGTTGTTTATAAGCATTGTAGCAAGCATTGCATACAAAACATCAGTTAAACGGTCGGTGGATAGAGATGCGCCGCTATACGACAATGTCAAATGAAAATCGTAGGGGGCTCGATCAAGATAATATGACAAGGCACTCAAGGCAATACCCAAGGTAGGATTTCTACTAGTTGCACGCCTGGACCGGTGGTAACGCATAACTGCAACTACCGCCCATCTTGGAACACACTCCCATAATCAAAGTCGGCCACCAATAAATCACAGAGTAAGAGATATGATATCGAAGAAACGTGTCTGATAGGAGGAGCGACTCACTTAATCATGGTATAACTCATGTTTTAGTCATTTTAATTATGACCCGAAGGTCAAGGTTATCCACCATCGTTCTCTTACTTCATTCCAAAAGCGTTCGTCAAACCAAACTACTTCATTTTGGATTCTCTACCACGTGCACAGTTGTTAAAGTGGTTCCCAATGTTGAAAGGGAGCACGATAATATCTGACCTCGGTCTCTTTATGTAACAACCCGAACTCCGACAGACCGATTTTTTTTTAAATTCTTATCTATCGAAACTCATGTTGGTTTGCTCTGGTATCCTGCAGAAAACACAGAGACATAAAATATGTCAGAGCTCAGAAAATATCTCATAGCGGAATGGACAAAATATAATATAATCAAAGTATAGTCTTGCCGTATTAATAATACTGCCTAACCGGTATCCAAAGCTATCATGTCTCATGTCTCTGCCATAAATCTAACCTGCGAGTATGTTATGAGGATGAGGTCAGAACACAAATTCTGGTGACTGTATTGAACGTGCGCTTCCCTCGTGCCTCATGACACCACAATGATCTACCCCGTTGGGTTATTCACCCTCAAACGTGCGGGCTGGTCCAAGCACCTCATTTTAATGTGTCATTAGACCCTATGTCTAAACATTATTTTACGCGCTTGCTTTACCTCGCCAGGTTTCCATTTAACTTGGTTATCCCTGTTCACATTGACTTCTTATTCAAGTTACCAAATTTCTCTTGCTTATTAATTTCAGTCATATAACTTAACCCATTTAAGTTTATTAATAAGCCTACAACATGTTATTCTCTAGATTGTGATCCAAGGTCTGTAATCCACAATCCCTTTATATTCTGGTTTGATTTCATCGTTACAATAACATGTTCTACTTAATGTGTAATTAGGTATATCTCAATTCACATGCTTTCTGTTTAACATGTCAGTCATTATTTATGATTAAATATAACTTATTTCATTTCATATATTTTCCTCATTCTTTCTCATTTAATCATAGTTCCATTTTACACCGTCACCACAACTTATCATTGTTTACTTATTAACTTAGTTCTCTTAACTAAGGTTTACTGATAAGTTCCATTTCCATTTATTATAACCTATGTTATAATTTCCTCTTGTCCCTAGAACAAGTCTAAACATGTTATTCTTATCAGCACACTTCAGACTTCCAAGTTTACATATTACTTAATTTATAATTAAGTACAACTTCTTACATTTCATAAACTTTTCCCCTTTTCTCTACTTATTACAAACAACTGGTTTCATGTTTTCCCCATTTACTGATTACTTAATTTACAATTAAGTGCCACTTATCTCATTTCACCAGTTATCTCATGTCCTTACTAGTTTATCATAACCTAAGTTATAATCTTCACTTGTCCATAGGAGAAGTCTACCTATTATACAACATTCTGATTAATGTAATTTATTTATAATAGGTTATTATCATTCCCCGTTCATTCCATTCCTTTTTACTGTTGTAACTTTCTTCAATTCCATTCACCTCATTTGCTTTCCAAATCCTGGATCAGGGCCAGATCTAGCATTCCATGGTTTTCCCCTAACTGGATTCAGAACCTAACAACCGTAGATTCATAATTTTTACTAGAAAAGAGAAGAAAGAGGAATAAGATTGAACAGATCAGATCTAGAAAATTACCTCACTTCGCATAAGATTTCGAACATCTTTTTATTAATGTCAATTCCTTTCCTCCAGATCTTGATTTAGAATTTTTCCTAAACTAATCATCTAAATTTTCCGAAGAGATTTGAGGAGGAAAAAGAATGACAGAGCTTCTGCGTTGTCTCAGAAATGTGAGATTTAGCTAGGCTCTGCTAGCCTATTTATAGGTGTTCAGGATCTTATCATACACGCAGTGCTGAGTCAGCAACTGCTTTGGCGCAGAAATTTGAATTTCAAATGTTTGAATTTCGAATTTTTGAATTTCTGGAATTTAGTTAACTATTATATTCACATGCAATCTTCTTGTGCGTATACAATTCTTTAACGATCATTTACGTGTATAAATATACACACAACTTTCGTTTCGTTTTCAAAATTCAAATGGTATTGCACCGTTATTTGATTCTTGCCATATTTCTATGATTTCAGCCTTATCTTGAATTTTATCTCTTATACACACACACACACACACACACACACACACATATATATATATATATATATATTGCTGCATGTATATATGCGTATAGAATATACATATATAATATATTTTCTTTACTTCCTTATATGTGTGTTTATACATATTTTCTCTCATGAACATGTATTATTTTAGCCGTTCCCTTAAAACAAAAATATGACGGTGGTGGGGATTCAAACTCTGCACCTTTTGTATGCAAGTCACATTCTCTAGCCAACTGGGCTACTAAAGCTATTGTTGAGAAGGCCTAGAACAATGGTAATTATTGTTCTCCTTTTACTCCTCTTTTCCATGTTTGTTGCAATATTGCAATTAAACCATTGCATGAATCTTTTTCTTTTATTATCAATGCATAATCAGTGCATGTAACATATTTACACTGCATGCAACCAATCCTTTCTTTCTTCTAATGTATGTATTACATTTTTATTCGCATTAATATTTCCTTCTTATATATATATATATCAGTGCATATGTATACATATATGCATTATTTAATTATTTTAATTGTTACAAAAATGCGGGGTGTTACATTCTCTCACCATTGGGAAATTTTGTCCCATAAATTTGATAAGGGTAAAAATCAATTAACCCCTCGCATAATATACATCCATCACGTGTGCATCCAATTTTTGCAAACATTATGCACTTGTGCAAAGTGAAATACAACATAATAATATATGTATGCCTAAGCAGTACCTCCTAGGTGTATGCAAATTTTTCAAAAAAAAAAAAATCCTTTTAAAGTATGATGCTCACATCCTAAATATATTGGCAGTTCTATATAAATGCAATATTTTGAAAATCAAAATTGCTTTTTCATCCAAATTTTGCCACTCTTGCTAGGTAAGAGCATGGTTCATCCCATTTTTGCATCCAAAATCCTACCAACCAACTTTATTTTTCGAATTTTAGAAAAATCTAATTTTCTAAATTCGATCTCTAATGTTATAAAAAGGCGGAAAACGGAAAATTTCACACCTTCCGTTTTCCTTTCATATGCCTTTTACCAACCGTACTTGGATTTTATGAGACTATTTATAAAGATTCCCCTATTTTCTTATCCAAGCACAACCCGCATAGGAAAATTTTCTCTGTTGCAGGTTTTCTTTTTCGTCTTATCTTGAATTTTTTTACTCTAATTCATCTTTTCTCAGAATTTATCATGTTTGTTGCTTTACTAAATTTGCTGTTTCCTTTTTATTTGTACTATTTCTCTTATCTTAGCTTGTTTAATCATCTGATCTAAGTTTAGTTTTCAAATAAGACCTCAACTAAAACAGGAAAACGGATGCTCTACACAACTACTACTACTAAGGGCCAAGAATCTCAGGAGTATGTCCCCCTCAGACAGAAAAGTCCAAACCGTAGGATATACGATAGGTTTAGGTGTTTACCCTAACTACCCAATAAGAACAAAATAACGGAACGGTCCCAATAGAAATGTAGTAACGGGTTTTACCCCTAATACGAAAGCAACAGGATCTTAAACATTTACTTGCCCTTTTTACTATCTAGTAGTCACCACTAGTCCTAGCTGTGTACCAACAATTATTTCAAGCAACACCCTAGGCTTTTCAATGCTTACACATTCTACAGGAACTTACCATTATTCCAAGATAATTCTCGCTATTTACTTCATAGCATCAAAACTTTTCCCATCTTCCCTAGGCACTAATATTTACCTACTCCATACTTTTAATACACGGTTTGGCCTTTTCATTTAATTTTTTTTTCTCTAAAAAAAAGTGTCAAAATTTTATTTTCCTCATGAAAACTTACTTTTTCCTAACCATAAAAACACGTTATCTTAAAAAATGCAAATCATCATTTTTTTTCAAATCACAAAACTGGAGTAGATACGGATAATTATCTCTCAATCGAGTTTACGGCTTGCTCTTGTCTATAAGGTCAGTTCAGTTTCTTACTACAAGGTGCAAACATCCTCTCTATTCTTAATTTCTACACTTATTTTGTCCACCTATCAAAATTCTCTTGTTAAAACAATTTATCAAAAATGATTGTCAAAAGAATAGAGACTTTAAAACTTTCTTTACTGGAAATTCTAGTTTTCAACAAAATGCAACTTTTTCCAAGTCTTGCTTTTAAATCCTTTCATGTAATATAACAAGAAAACTAGCGAGCTATGCATGCTCTATAATATGGACCTTTTACTGAGAAAATTTACTTTAGACAAAATTTTGATGAGAAATCATTGCTTCCAAAATATACCCCATTTTACTTTAAAACCCAGTATGTACTTCTTTACATATTTTAAAACTACGACTTCTAAGATTAAAACTTGAAAACACCATAAACTCTTTTCCCAAAACTTTTACAATTTTAAGTTCTTAAAAGTTAACAATGGGGTTAGACTCAAAGCGGGTTTCCAATTTTCTAGGCTTTCCTAGACATTTCCCAAGGTCAATTCTCTCAACTATATATATCCCTAATCCATTTTTCTTTTTTTTAACCTTTTCCAATTTATAAGGTTTTACTGTCAAACCCACTAACCCAAAATACTAATCATATGAGATTCACCTTCCTTACATACAAAGTACATTGTACACTTTCCACCCAAATTACCTAAGGTCTCAGATTTCCATATTCATTCCTTTAGTATACAAAACAAACATCCCATTTCTTACCATATTATACTCCTTCTATTTAGTGGGTTCCTCTATGGATCTAGGTATATATATAATATATTTATATTTTTAAAAATACAAATACGTTCACTCACTATTTATACAGGAATCCTAAACCTAAGCTCTGATACCAGATGTAACAACCCGAATTCCGACAGACCAGATTTTTTTTTCAAAATTCTAATCTATCAAAACTATTGGTTTGCACTGGTATCCTATAGAAAAGACAGAGACATAAAGTACGTCAGAGCTCAGAAAATATCTCACAACGGAATGGACAAAATATAATATAATCAGTATAGTCTTACCGTATTAATAATACTGCCTAACCAGTATCCAAAGATATCATGTCTCATGTCTATGCCATAAATCTAACCTGTAAGTATGTTATGAGGAGGGGGTCAGAACATAAGTTCCGGTGATAGGGTTTGAACTATACACTTTGGATAATCCTATATATACCGTTCAATCACATTTTCTAATTTATCAGGTTACTTAGATTAACAGCTGTAACACCCCATAATTTTAACAACACTAAAAGAGGATAAATTAAATAATAATTAGTTTGATTATCATAATTAAGGGAAACGGACTGCGCCATTGCATCTGTTTTGAAATTCTTGTTAAGATAGGCATTTGGTTTGCGTAAAACGAACATTGTATGAAGAAGTTATGAAGGTTTGAAGTTTGTATACGAGCAAGATAATTATATATATATATATAAATTCGGAAAACAGTTTAAAATGAAATTCAGTTCAGAAAATCGAGCGAAAAATTTCCGCCCGAGGGGTGTCGACCCCTTAAGGGGGGTCAACCCATGGGTCAGCCCCATAAGAGGGGGTCGACCCCCCTTGGGCTGAGGTGGCAGTCAAATTCTGGGGTTGTCAACTATAAATACAGGCTCATTTCTCTTGTTTTCTTCACTGAAAATCAATGGAGGCCTAAATGCTGTTGGTGCCTGAACTGAATTAAATCTCTTTCTTCTTCTGCAATCAAAGTTTAGGGATTCAAGTGTAGATCTGTGATTCATCTACTGCTTTTCTCCTTCTATTGTTCTAGATCCGAACACTGTGAGTTTAAGTTACTTTTAGATTTAAATAACTAAAAAGTATAACATGATATGACTATATTTAGATCTATCCCTGTGACTGAATCATATCATATCTATTGTAATTTGTGAATCTATAACTGTAAACTTGGATCTCAACCTTTATCATGTCAGATCTACTTTTGATTATGGATCTAATTTGCTATTTGGACCATCTTATGTCTATCATGTTGTGGTTAATTTAGATCTGTCATTAGTTGGACACCTAAATCCTTATTTAGATATAATCATGCCTATTATGACATCCCTACTATGTTAGAACCTGTTTTATTATCACAAGTTCACCAATTGGTTCTTATATGCTCATCTTAGCATTATTCCATCATATGCTTATGTCAGTTTTGGTTAGAATGATCATTTCTGTCATCTTCCCTTCGCCTTTCCCTTTTTGTTCATATAGCCAGGCTATTCTCAAGCCTAGGCATGCCGCTAAAAATTATGCGAATATGTTAGTTTGGGAACGAGGGAAAACGTAGAATTAGACATAACTTGAAAATGGGAAAATTGGCATAACTTGAATAATATTTATGTATATGAATTTGGACATACAATTCACTATGAACATAATTGAGGAAAAAGGGGCATGAAACCTATAACCTATAAGGACATAGGTATAAATTGGCTAATAATGGAATGCCTAGGATTATAGTAATTAGAAACTATAATTACGCCTAGACATGAGGTTAGATTACACTTGTGGTGGAAGTCTGCCCAGAACCGCCCGGCATATCCAACGACCACAAGTGGTGAATATAATGTGAGAAGTCTAGGTGCACAAATATGAGACATGCTAAGACATGAGGTTAAGCCCGATTTGTGGAATACGTTTGCCTGGACCCACCCGGCATGTCTAGCATCCACAAATGGTAGGCTTAACGTAGGAGGTGTAACATACTGTAACCTTAAATGAAAATATGGTAATAAACCTTGAATAATTAACCTAGTTGAATCCATAGGGATTGTATGAACATGAAATTAAATTGGGGTTAAGTAAATTTGGTTGAACAGAGGGCAGGTTAAGTAAATCTGAGGGGGTGGGTAATATTTACATATAGGTCCACGAACTTAACCTGATAGGGTTATGTAATTAAAGAACCTAGTGGTAGCATAACCTGTGAAAATGTTAAAGTTATGTAATTGAAGAAACCTTTTTAGGGTAAGAATAACTGGTAGAAATGATAGGGTTATGTAATTAAAGACACCTAGTTAACCGATGGAAATCGTAGTGGGGATACAAGATAAGGAGGGAGCTTGTATCATATTGTGTGGGACTCATTTTAGTCAGCAACCCTTAATAGGTATCAAACAAGTACTCCGAACTAGGTCGGAGTTGGGGCACGCTTACTGGGCTAACTGTAAGAGATCCAAACGAGGAGGACAGTGTGGGCAGCACAAACCGATCGGGGACATGTGTGTGCATGGGCCAGGTAGAGAGGGCTAAGACGATCGTGACACCAGTAGATATGGTTGTTCATATCACGAAGGGTTGCCACTTTAGGAAAGTGATACCTCCTACCATGGGGCCGGCACAGGGTATCTACGGAGTAGGGAGCCGATCGATTAGGGTAGTAGTTAGGGTATATCTGCATAAGTCTACCATTTGATAGTTGTTGGGATCATTTCATTCTGGTTATACTAGTACCAGTGCAGAGAATCAGAGTAATCATTAGAGAAGCGTACACACTCTATCATGTTTACCTTGTCATACTTACCTTTTATGATGTTATCATTCTCATCCACTTTATATGCCTATCATGCTACTTTTATTTATTTACTTGCTAAAAGTAACTAGACTCGCCGAACTTTATATCTGACCCTTTTTGTTTACTCTTCTCTCTTCTGTCCCCCTAGGTTCGTAGGGTGGGAATACTCAGGCTTAGTCAGGACACGATTATCATCTTGCTAAGAGCTGCTTTTGAAGTATGGCTCAAGTTCTCTTCTTTACTACTATGGCTTTGTCTCTTTTGAGAATTATGCTTTTTATGTATTTATGTACTCTGATGGTACAAGACATAATTTATGTTATTAAAATTGTTTTTATGTAGTTTCAGACTTGTGATATTTTGGACCACGACGTTATGAATTATGTTTGAAATAAAATTTTAAATTCCGCTGCTATCATTTATATCTGTCTTGTAATATTCTGTGTTTGTTTACCTATAATGCTTCACGAAACTTAATGCATTCTCTTAATGAGTGACATTAACGGACTTGTGGTGTCATACTTGGTATCAAAGCTGAAGGTTACCGGATTGATAAAAGATTTTGAAAATTATTTTCAAAAAGGTTTTAAAGAAAGCATTTTTCAAAAAGAAAAGTCTGTTTTGAAAAACATACTCCCCAAAGCCATATGTAATATCTTTTGATCATTTGTCTAAATCTCTTCCCTTTTTCTTTTCAGCATGTACGGGGAACCTAATATCCCAGAGGGCGTCACGATACCAAGCTAGTTCCGTAGGTATCTAGAGGCCACGGCACATGCCGGAGGTCAAGCTGACATTTCTCCACCAGCTGCACCTGTCGTTCCTCCTCCTCCTCCAAGAGCAGATAATTTCGCTAAGATCTACAAGGATTTCTATGCCATGGGAGGGAAGCCATTCCGTGGAACCAAAACATTCGTAGAGGCAAGGAATTGGCTTAAGGAGACCGAGGAATTGTTCGTGATCTTTGAAGTGGAAGATCGAAGGAAGATTCAGTTAGCTGTCTGGCTATTGAAAGATGAAGCTTCTTTCTGGTGGGAAGTTACCCAAGCTAGGCATCCGGTGGAGACATGCGATGATTTTAGGCAGAGGTTTGAAATGAAATTTCTTTCTCTAGTAGAGAAAAGAATGCAAATGGAGAGGTTCTTGGCGCTTAAACATGACTATTAAAACAAATTCAACCAGCTAGCAAGGTTTGGATTGGAACTGGTGGAAATTCCGCATAAGAAAGATTTGCGGTTTGCTAAAGGGCTGAATGAACCCCTTCATGGGTTAGCTATGTCCCATATCCCAATGGGATCTACTTTTGAAAGACTTTTTGATATGGCCTTGATGCATGAGGAAGACAAAGGAGGGAAGAAGGAAGTTAAAGTTGAGGAAACAATGCAGAATAAGAAGGTATGGCCCAAGAAAGGACAATAACAGCAACAACAAAACGAAAGCGGAAAGAATGATAAGGCTAAGGATAAGAGGAAGTGTCACAGTTGTGGACGAGAGGGTCACTTAGTCAAAGACTATAAAAGAATGAAGAGTACTTGCTTTAATTGTGGAGAGGTCGGACACTTTTCTAGGGAGTGCCCGAAGAAACAGGGACAAGGTCAAAGGGCAGGAGCTTCTGGGCAGGTGAATGCTCTCGCGACCAGTGCTCCAGATAGAGGTAGGAAAATTTCCGTGGAAGGTATGGTTTTTCTCCAGTTATCCTATTAGAACTCTTTTTGATTCCTCCGCTTCACATTCATTTATATCTAGTTCTGTGGTTGGATCTCTGCAGTTAAACACTAGTATGGTAGTGGATCCCGTTGTTGTCTCAAATTCCATTGATGGTTCGGCTCATTTGTCTACGATTTGTCGGGGTTTGAGAATATCTGTCTTAGGCTCGAGTTTGAATGCGACGCGTATGTGCCCGGGTTTATGGGATATAGGTTGATTCTAGGGATGGATTGGTTAACCATGTATGGTTTCATTCTAGATTGTGAGAGGAGGGTTGTTAGACTTTTGACTTGCCATGGGAGGACCCTCGAGATTTCTTGTGACCCACAAGGGTCTGTTATTGTGACACCCCACGTCCGTTAATGTCAGTCGCAGAGGGAATGCATTAAGTTTCGTGAAGCATTATAGGTAAACAGAAACATAAATATTACAAGACAGGTGTAAAATAACAGCGAAATTAAAACTTTATTTATAATAAAGCATCATAGTTCAAAAACATCACATGTCTGAAATACACAAAAACCATTGCAACATAAAAACTATTGTCTTGTACTTTAAAACATCAGAGTACATGAAAGAAGCAAAATTCCCCTAACAAAATATAGCCATAGCAACAAGGATAGGAGCTTGAGACATACATCTAAGCAGCTCCAGCAAAATGTAAGCAGAATCACGGTCAAGCCTGAGTGTTCCTGTCCTGAGAACCTGGGGAGGGGGGAAACGGAAGAGAGAAGAGGAAACAAAAAGGGTCAGACATAAAGTCTGGCAAGTCCAGTTACTTTTAGCAAGTAAATAAATAAAAGTAGCATGACAGACATATAAAGTGGATAAGAGAGAGATAACTACATAAAAGGCAGGTATGACAAGGTAAATAGGACAGGGTGTATACGCTTCTCTAATGATTACTCTGCACTATTACTAGTATAACCAGAATGAGATGATCCCTTCCACTATAAGGTGGTATACTTAGGCATGCGTCCAAATGTACCCTTACTACCCTAATCGATCGACTCCCTAATCCGCATAGATACTCTGTGTCGGCCCCACCGTAGGATGTATCACGTCCTAAAGTGGCAACCCTTCATTGATATGCACAACCCCATATCTACAGGTGTCACGGTCGTCTTATCCCCCTCTGCCCGACCCATGCACGCACATGACCCGGTCGGTTTGTGCCTCTCACACCGTCCTCCACATTTGGATCTCTTACAATCAATTCAGTAAGTGTGCCCCTTCTCCGACCTAGTTCAGAGTACTTTGTTTGATACCTACTCCGGGTTACTGACTGAAACAGGTCCCACACAATATGATACAAGCTCTCCCCTTTGTCTTGTATCCCCCACTAGGTTTTCCACATGTTATATTTACCCTAAAAGGTGTCTTTAATTATATAACCCCAATCTTTCTACCGGTTATGCTTACCTATAGGTGTCTTTAACACACAAGCCCCAATTGGTTAAGTTCAGTGGGTCTATATTTAGATATTACCCACCCATCTCAGATATACTTAACTTAACCCTCCCATTGTTCAACCAAGTTTACTTAACCCCTATTCATGTTTATGTTCACACAGTCCCTGTGGGTTCAACTAGGTTAAGTATTTCTTACCATGTCCATTTACGGTTTATAATGGGCTAGACCTCCCACATTAGGCCTACATCTTGTGAATGTTGGATATGTCGGTCGGGTCTGGGCAGATTTCTTCCACACGTTGGGACTAACCTCGTGTCTTAGCCCGTCTCGTATTTGTGCACTTAGACCCCTCACATTAGATTCAACATTTGTGGTTTTAAATATGCCGGTCAGGTCCGGGTAGACTTCCACTACAAATGCAATCTAACCTCGTGTCATAAGTGCAGTTACAGTTTCTAATTAATGTAATCCTAGGCATTTTAATTATTAACCAATTAATTATACCTATGTCTTTATAGGTGTTCATGCCCATTTACCCAAAAGGCATAACTAGCCATTCAAAAAAACCATTCAGAGTTCTAAAAGCAGTCTTGTCTATACTGTCCTCAGCCACCCTCAACTGATGAAACCCCGTGGCCAAGTCTAACTGAGAGAATACCGAGGCACCAACAAGATGGTCAAACAAGTCGTTTATCCTCGGAAGTGGGTGCCTATTCTTCTTAGTGAGTTTATTCAATTCTCTGTAGTCCACACATAAGCGAAGCGAACCATCCACCTTATTCGCGAATACTACTGGAGCACCCCATTCAGATATGCTTCGCCTAATAAACCCTTTTTCAAGTAGCTCCCATACTTTTTTGCTAAGCTCCCTCCTTTCCCTTGGAGCCGTATGGCGCACAGGCAATGCAACTGCCTTTGCATTGTCCATCAAATATATGCAAAAATTGATCTTGCGCCTTGGAGGTAAGCACCAGACCTCCTCAAAAACATCCGAATAATCTTGGACTACTGGAACAGATCGCAAATCATCTATAGATGAACCAAGATACTCTAGGAAACTAAGCATAACAGACCCTTAGGGGTCACAAGAAATCTCGAGGGTCCTCCCATGGCAAGTCAAAAGCCTAGCGGCCCTCTTCTCACAATCTAGAATGGCACCATACGTGGTTAACAATCCATCCCTAGAATCAAACCATAGCCCATAAAACCGGGCACATACGCGTTCGCATTCAAACTCGACGCCTAACACAGATATTCTCAAACCCCGACAAATCATAGATAAATGAGTCGAACCACCAATGGGGTTTGAGATAACTACGGGATCCACTACCATACTAGTAATTAAGTGCAGAGATTCAACCACGGAACTAGATATAAATGAATGTGAGGCGCCAGAATCAAAAAGTGTTCTAATAGGATGATTTGAAAGAGAAATTAAACCTTCCACAGAAATTTTTCTACCACTATCAGGAGCACTGATTGCAAGAGCCTGAACCTGCCCTCTAGAAATTCCTGCCCTTTGACCTTGTCCCTGTTTCTTCTTTCACTCCCTAGCAAAGTGTCCGACCTCTCCACAATTGAAGCAAGAATTCTTCCTTCTTTTACAGTCTTTCACCAAGTGACCCTCACGTCCACAGCTGTGACACTTCCTCTTATCCTTACCCTTGTCATTCTTTCCGCCCTTCTTCTATTGCTGTTGTTGTCCTTTCTTGGGCCATATCTTCTTGTTTTGCGTTGTTTCCCCAGCTTTAACCTCCTTCTTTTCTCCCTTGCCCTCCTCATGCATCAAGGCCATATCAACAAGCCTTTCAAAAGTTGCCCCCATTGGAATATTAAACATAGCTAACCCATGAAGGGGTTTATTCAGCCCTTTAGCAAACCGCAAAGCTTTCTTATGTGGAGTATCCACCAGTTCCAGTCCAAATCTTGCTAGCTGCTTGAATTTGTTCACATACTCTTTAACAGTCAAGTTTCCTTGTTTGAGTGCTAAGAACCTCTCCATTTGCATGCTTTTCTCAGCTTGGGAAAGAAACTTCATTTCAAACCTCTGTTTAAAATCATCCCAAGTTTCCACTGGACGACCTACTTGGGTTACTTCCCACCAAAACGAAGCTTCATCTTTCAGTAGTTAGGCAGCCAACTGAATCTTCCATTTCAAATATTACAAACAAGTCCTTGGTCTCCTTAAGCCAATTCCTTGCCTCTACGAATGTCTCGGTTCCGTGGAATGGTTTTCCTCCCATAGCACGGAAATCTTTGCAGATCTTAGAGAAGTTGTCTGCATGTGGAGGAGGAGGAGGAACGACGGGTGCAGCTGGGGGAGGAACGTTTCCTTGGCCTTCAGCAGGAGTCATGGTCTCCAGATACCTATGGAACCAGCCTGGTACCGTAATGCCTTCTGGAATATTAGGTTCCCCAGACATGCTAAAAAAGAAAAGGAAAGAAATCAGACAAGGGATCGAAAGATATTACTTATGGCTTTTTGGGGAGTGTTTTTCAAAACAGACTTTGTTTTTTGAAAATGTTTTCTTTTAAAACCTTTTTTTTAAATAATTTTCAAAAACTTCTATCTAATCTGGTAACCTTCAGCTCTGATACCAAGTATGACACCCTATGTCCGTTAACATCACTCGCAAAGGGAATGCATTAAGTTTCGTTAAGCGTTATAGGTAAACAAAATAGAAATATTAGAAGACAGATATAAAATAACAGTGGAATTAAAAATTTATTTATAATAAAGCATCGTGGTTCAAAAACATCACATGTCTGAAATACACAAAAACTATTACAACATAAAAACTACTATCTTTTACTTTAAAACATCAGAGTACATGAAATAAGCAAAATTCCCCAAACAAAATATAGCAATAGCAACAAGTATAGGAGCTTGAGCCATACACCTAAGCAGCTCCAGCAAAATATAAGCAAAATCACGGTCAAGCCTGAGTGTTCTTGCCCTGAGAACCTGGGGGGAAACGGAAGAGAGAAGAGGAAACAAAAAGGGTCAGACATAAAATCCGGTGAGTCCAGTTACTTTTACCAAGTAAATAAATAAAAGTAGCATGACAGGCATATAAAGTGGATAAGAGAGAGATAACTGCAAAAAAGGCAGGTATGACAAGGTAAACATGATAGGGTGTATACGCTTCTCTAATGATTACTCTGCACTATTACTAGTATAACCAGAATGAGATGATCTCTTCCACTATAAGGTGGTAGACTTAGGCATACGTCCAAATGTACCCTAACTACTACCCTAATCGATCGGCCTCCTAATCCGCGTAGACACTCTGTGCCGACCCCACTGTAGGACGTATCACGTCCTAAAGTGCAACCCTTCACTGATATGCATAGCCCCATATCTACAGGTGTCACGGTCGTCTTATCCCCCTCTATCCAGCCCATGCACGCACATGACCCAGTTGGTTTGCGCCGCCTACACCGTTCTCCACGTTTGGATCTCTTACAATTAGTTCAGTAAGCGTGCCCCTTCTCCGACCTAGTTCGGAGTACTTTGTTTGATACCTACTCCGGGTTACTGACTGAAACGGGTCCCATACAATATGATACAAGCTCTCCCCTTTGTCTTGTATCCCCCACTAGGTTTTCCACAGGTTATATTTACCCTAAAAGGTGTCTTTAATTATATAACCCCAATCTTTCTACCGGTTATGCTTACCTATAGGTGTCTTTAATACATAACCCCCAATTGGTTAAGTTTTGTGGGCCTGTATTTAAAAATTACCTACCCATCTCGGATATACTTAGCTTAGCCCTCTCATTGTTCAACCAAGTTTGCTTAACCCCTATTCATGTTTATGTTCACCCAGTTCCTATGGGTTTCACTAGGTTAAGTATTTCTTACCATGTCCATTTATGGTTTATAATGGGCTAGACCTTCCACATTAGGCTACAGCTTGTGGATGTTGGATATGCCAGTCGGGTTCGGGTAGACTTCTTCCACAAGCTGGGCCTAACCTCGTGTCTTAGCCCATCTCATATTTTTGCACTTAGACCCCTCACATTAGATTCAACATTTGCGGTTGCTGGGTATGACGGTCGCGTCCGGCCAGATTTCCACCACAAATGCAATCTAACCTCGTGTCATAAGTGCAGTTACAGTTTCTAATTATTGTAATACTAGGCATTTTAATTATTAACCAATTAATTATACCTATGTCTTTATAGGTGTTCATGCCCATTTACCCAATTATATTCAAGTTATGCCAATTTCAGTGTTTTCCCCCCATTCCCTAACTAATGCATTCACATATATTTAGCAGCATGCCTAGGCTAGAAAGTAACCTGGCCATAAACAATGAAAAGGGAAAGGTGATGGGAAGATGACCATAGTGATTATTATAACAAAAGTGACATAAACATGTAATTGGCATAGTGATAAGATGGGCATATAAAAATAGATCTAGTGAACATGTGATTATAAAACTAGATCTAACATACTAAGGATGTCATTAGGGGCATGGATAAGTAAGGATTCACATGTTCAATTAATGATAGATCTAAATTAACCACAATATGATAGGTACAAAATGATCTAGATGGGGGAATTAGATCTAAACAAGGTTTTAACTGTCCAAATAATGGCAGATCCAAATTAGCCACAAACATAGATAAAGGTTAAGATCCATAAATGTGACATGATAAATTAACCACAAGTGAATTAGATCTATAAAGGTGGATCTAGCATGATAGAGTTTAAGATCATAGATTCCCAATTTATAACAGATCCAAATCACAGTCTTATCACGTTTACTTTTAATCATTTAAATCTAAAAGTAACTAAACTCACAGTGTTTGGATTTTAGAAGATAGAAGAGAAATTGTTGGTGTTGAATCTCAGATCTATACTTGAATCTCTAACTGATTAGCTCTAGTCGATAGTTGTTGAAGAAAAGGATTCAATTCAGTTCAGGCTCCGACAGCGTTTGGCCTCCATTGATTTCCAGTGAAGAAAACAAGAGAAATGGACCTTTATTTATAGTTTCCATCCTCCAGAATTCGACTACCACCTCAGCCCTAGGGGGGTTGACCCCCCTTTATGGGGTCAACCCCCCCTTAAGGGGTCGACACCCCTAGGGCGGGAATTTTACCACTTACGGGAATTTCAAAATTTGAACTGAAATTTGGTTTTCTAGATAGGTTTGAATTGTTATAGTTATATATATGTATATGTGTATATATATATAACTATCTTACGCATATACAAACTTCAAACCTTCATAACTTCTTCATACGGTGTTCGTTTTACGCAAACCAAATGTCTATCTTGACCAAAATTTTGAGATGGACGCAATGGCGCAGTTCATTTCCCTTCATTATGAATATTAAATTAATTATTATTTAATTTATCCTCTTCTAGTGTTGTCAAAATTACAGAGTGTTACAGTTATGCTTAGTTTCCTAGAGTCTCTTGATGCATCTATTGATGATTTGCAATCTATTCCAGTAGTCCGAGATTATTATGATGTTTTTGATGAGGTACGGGGATTACCTCTGAGGCGCGAGATCGATTTTCGTATATATTTGGTGGACAATGCAAAGCCTGTTGCATTGCCTGTGCGCCATATGGCTCCAAGGGAAGGAGGGAGCTTAGCAAGCAAGTAGGGGAGCTACTTGAGAAAGGATTTATCAGGCGTAGCATATCTGAGTGGGGTGCTCCAGTGGTATTCGCGACTAAAGCGGATGGTTCGCTTCGTTTATGTGTGGACTATAGAAAGTTGAATAAGCTCACTAAGAAGAACAGGCACCCACTTCCGAGGATAGACGACTTGTTTGACCAACTTGTTGGTGCCTCGGTATTTTCTCAGTGAGACTTTGCCACGGGATTTCATCAGTTGAGGGTAGTGTTGGATCTAGATTAACCTTAGATGGGGGTGAATAGGGTTTATCATAATTTATCGCAGAGTTTAAATATTATGGGATATTAAAATATATCCACAGGTCATAGAATATAGCAGAAATAGAAATGCAGAAAGAAAAGTTAAGTAGGTTATTCATCATCACAAAAAAAGGACCCATCGCCTCGGGGATTATAGGTAGAATATTTTTTCTACGCAATACCAATCCATTAACAGTAAGCGGATTAAAGAACTCTCATGTGGGATCTGATCTTGACAAGAAATTCTCTATATGTTAAGATGTCTATGACAAGGGCTATAGCTCAGTTAGGTAGAGCACCTAACACACAGAGATACCCAGCTTTGGCAAAACCTTGCCTACTGCTGCATTCCTAAGGTTTCTACTAGGTAATAGAATAGATCCCGCTTACAAGGCCATGTAAAATCGCAATCCCTGCTCCTATTCTAACCCTACGCTCAAAAACCTAGACTGACTGATATCCCCTCGATCAGATTTCCCCTAATTACGGCCCCGTAAACAGTAACCCTAGTTTTTACAGACTCTAGTAAACTGTCAGTCAACACCCTGACTGAATCCCTCTAGATTTTAAAGACACTAGAACTGATCGTTTGTTTTTTACAACACAAATTAAAAACAAAACAAATATAAATAAATAAAAACCCTAGGAAATAAAAATAAGGTTCATCCCTTTCTCTTTTACACACTAGGCCGGCCCACTTCAAATTTTATTCACCCGGTCCTTTGTCTCTAGAAAAAGATAATGGCAGTTGTCACTAGGGTTTTCGAAATCCTTCCCAAATCAATTCGATGGCTTGATCAAATGATGTTGTGATAACTTTGAAGCTTGATTCTTTGATGGCTTTGCTAGTCCGATTTGGAATTGCTCTCTGGCTCGATCGAAACTGTGAGTTTTTCGAAATTTGTTGCTTTGAAATGCTTGAATTGATTTTGTGGGTTTCGATACCAAATGCCAATGATGCAGTGGTGATATTTATAGGGTAAACAAGCCTTAAATTTCTCTTATTTCTGTATATGATTCGATCTGATTGCGGTTTGGCTTCCCCTTTTTATTTCCTTGATAAAATCGATTCTTTGGCTTTGATTGAAATGAATCTGGACGTGTTCTTGGCCTTGATAACTTTGAGTAATTCTGGAAACAAATTATATGTGGTCCCTTGAATAAAATTTATGAATATGGTCTTCAAATTTGCCTTCGATGGAATTTATTTGCCCCCTTGAATAAGTATCATCTGATTTGCCTTAAAAGAAAAAAAACTGAACATGTTGATTTGTTTCTTGCCAACTTTGATTTTATGTAAATAATGTTCTAGGAGTTTTTCTTGCCATAAAAATGAATTCGTGTTTTTGATGCCATTTATAAAACATGAATATATTTGATGAGTTAGATCTTTTAAAAAATTTGCAGTTTAATTCTTGCCAATCTGTTGCCTTTGATTGAGTCCCCTGATTGATGTCATCCGAATAAAAACTTGCCAAAAAGTGATATGTGGAAATTTTCTTCTGAAAATAATACTTTCCAAAAACAGTATATTTGAAAGAAAAAACTTACTGTGAATGAAAGAATTATTGAAAGAACCTTTTGCCAAATTTGCGTGGAATTTATTGATTGATTTTATTTCTGGAAACAACACCATGATTTATGAAATTGATGATTCTTGTACAACTAAGAAAAAAGTATCTTGCCTTATATTTGATATAACACTTTACCATATATGTGAAACATTGCTTGATCATCTCTCGGCTATTTCTGGGAATTGATTTCATACATCCATGCATGATTACTTGTTTCCATCCATTTCAACACATAGCTGAACTGTCCTGATATTAGTTGCTTTGATTGCTCACTTTGCCAATCTGACTCGACCCATTTCCTTGCTGGTTGGACTTTGACTTGTACATTTGAGTGTTGCCTGAAAACATGTATGCATTTGTACACTCCACACTTGTATGTTGTGTCAAGCAGTGTACTTGAGCTTTGGTCTTGTTGCTGCTATATGAACTGAACCATTCTACTACCTTTGTGTACGTTGACTTTGTCACTTGTAAACCATGATGCATACATGAGCCTGTGTTACTCCCACTTGCTTACAGTTGACTTCTACATGCTTTACCTCTTACTTGAACATTATGTATTGACTGAAACATTGCATGTGCATGGCTCGACCATGCTGCACCCTTTTGCTGCCTTGTGAAAAATTTAAGAACTAGTATATGTGCTTAAAATGTTTCTGCCATGCTGAGTCCACGAGCATCCTTGCTTAATTCATCACATTCATGCATATGCTCTAGTTTGTGTACTTGCACACTTTCACACATGCTATGCCTTGCTGAATCATGCTATGTTCACTTTTGCTTTGCATCTTGACTTACGTTATTGCATGCTTAATCTTTGTCACCATTGTGCTTGACACTTGGCTTTGTTGACAATGTTGTACTGAGTTAAGATGGTCCACGTGGCTACTCCTCTGTTGCTCGCTACTATATTCTGATTGGCGAGGCAATGCACACGTGTACATTTATACACGTGTGTATATGCAGCCATCAGATAAGATTTCCTGTCCCTGCACTGTATATACATATTGTTGTCTGCCTTGTGGTATTTACAGTGTATCACTGTGAATATCACAACCTGTCTAGACACAGTCGAATGGATTAATAAATCAGATCGAGTCAGAAAAATGATGAGAGACACACCAAAATTCTGAGGCTAATAAAATTTTTTAAAAATAAAAATTATATTTGCATGTATTCAACTTTATTTCTATTGAAGTGTATTGTGTGTTTCTATTTCATGTGACAGGTACGCATGAAGACTGGACTAACTATGCAGTGAAGACTTAAGATAGAAGACAGTGTAGTGTCATTGAATGTAAATGTAACAGTTAATGTATGTATGGATGAAAAAAAATGTACAACTAAGTATTGAGTGTTGTCGTGAGGAGTTATGTACTGAAATGTATTGAAATGAAAATTATCAGTGAAGTGTACAAATAATTGGACTTATAAATTTGTACTGTTCAAAAATGTTCGACATAAAATATTATATTTAAATAAAATACTGTTGAATGTTTGAATTTGTCTTTAGTCGTATTATATTTAAATATGAATATTATAGAATGTTTGAATTCGTGTTTAGTCGTATTCCATTTAAATATGAATATTATATTCCAGTTCGTGATGTGATGTAACAGTACAATAACAAACACATTTATAATAATATATATTTGGTTGTTATCATCAAACAAAAATCATATAATTGTGTATACAACACCGTTATATACAACAATCTCCCCCTTTTGATGATGACAAACAAATATTAAGATTTTGAATACAATAAATGTGTTTGACAGTGAAGAACATAACTCCCCCTATATGTATGCTCCCTCTACAACTGTGCATGAGTGAATAGATTGTTAAAAAAAGAAAATTGGAATTTTCGAAATTAAAATATTTATAAAATATTCACTCATAAATCAAAATCTCAACCCATTATCCCCCTTTTGTTATCATAAAAAGGATACAGAATTTAAAATATAGATGAAAAAGGACTAGAAAATATAATTTCAGCCTAAGAGGAAGAACAATCATCATAAATCTCAATCAGTCAAACAAAAATCATAATATTCTAAGAACTAGTGACATATTTCACATTGTAGAGAATGACGGATTTACGATGAAATTTATATATAATGGAGAGAGTTAAAAATTGAATCCCAATTATTTTCCAAAAATTTATAAAATTAAAGTACAACAACAGTGATGTATTTGGACTATAATTAATAATTCAATTTAAGTGACAAAATCAAATACTCTCAATTCCCAATAGCTATCAATCAACAAACCATAATACGTCATAAAATATTAACACACTTCACATATTAGAAAGATGGATTGATAGGCTGGTTCTTATACACCAAGGAGAATTTCAGATTGATTTCTATTTATAGCATATTATTTCCTTTTTTATTTTATTTTATCTAAGAGCACACTGACCACGCATAACCGGAGCTTGGATTTTTAAATGAGGTCAATCGCAGCTTAAGTTATAAGTTATCTCTTAACCATGCATGACTAGAGCTTAGATTTTTAAATGAGGTTAGAGACACACTTATATATTTATTATTTTCAGTTTCAAAATGAAAAACTCCTCAGTATATAAAACCAATATGGATGATAGAAATGTGGTAGATACAGAAATGGTTTGTGAAATAAATTTTTAAATTAATCATATTATGACATATGGTCAACTGTATAGGAATCATTGAAAATTTTCAATTATCACTAGTTCTGAAAAATAACATAGTCACATTTCCATCACAAATATTTTCACTTGTTTATTCAAAAAGATTTTAAAAAAATTAACTCTCCACATTAATATAAAATTATCATGGATGGCAAAAAGATGATAGATAAAGGAGATGGTCGTGAAATAATTGCTAATTCAAAGGTATTATAATAAATGTTCAACCATCATGAAAAATCTAAATGAAATCTCCTCATGTTGTGAAATATTCTGCAGTCATAATTCATCACAATTTCGAAATCTGTTAATAATTATGATGAATTATAAGTACAATTCAATTTGGATATAGATTTCAGTTTCTGAATGAATAACCAATAAATAACTTTAAAATTGAAAATCAATTACAAGAGGCATATGAAAAACTATACAAGACATGAGAGATCAAAAATATATACAGTAAAAACAAATTCATCACTTCTAAACTGATACCACTTGATGTCTCCATTAATGAGGATTGTAACAAGACACTGGAGCAAACAAGTATATCATAGACAAAAGAATTTTAAGCACAAAGCCCAAATAGACAAGACTAACGAATTAGGCACTTTTATCAGAGCAGCAAACAGTTCTTCTCAAAACAAGCAGTCATTTAAAGCATTTTCATAACAATATCAGAGTAGCACCAAATTAGTTTCAAAGCACACTTGTCAAGACATTCCTAATGGTCGCAGAATATGATTCATGATCCAAGATTAAAAATACCATTTAAACAAACAGATATTCAACTCAAATCATCATGAAATAGCAGTGAGTTTTAATGATCATTTTTTCAAAAGATTTTTTCACAATTTTTTTTGACAATCACACAAGGAATTTTTCAGACTAATTACACCAAGATTGAGTAATAATTCATGATCCAAAAATAATGGTTTATTTGAAATCACTTGAACAAATGTAAATCATGAGATACAATGAATCAATCACACATGATTAATAATTTCATATCTGAGAGGTGTGTGAGATTCAAAATATCAGAAATTTCAAATGATCTCAAACAAACAAAAATCTAAACCAGATGATCATGAATAACAGTGAATTTCAAGATGTAAACAATGATTCGGGACCAAACAAAATATCCAAGCCAATCTGAAAATCTCTGAAACTACCACAACTGATAAATAATAAAATGCTGTAATGAGTATAATATTTCAAGCTTTTCTAAAATGAATTAGAAGAAACTCAAAACAATAGAGGTGTGTGAAATTTCATTAAATATTCAGATCTTCAAAAATTTAGAATCCAAATTAATAGTGTTCAAGATGTGACAAGAATACATCAACACTGTTAGGAATTCAAGAACAAAATAAACTTCAAAATAATTGCAGAAATTTACAGCTTGAATTCGAGATCTGGAAATTATTAAAACATTAGAGTTCTATTCAAATAAATCGAATTTCCAGAAGATCATGAGTACTACAAATGGAAGTTAAGAAAGTACAAGAAAAATTACAATGGTACGACAGTGACAAATTATATAAAAAAACAGAAGGGGAAGTAGAGGAATACACAAAAAGAAATAAATATATACAAAGGTGAGTTTAGAGGTTATACTTGAAATCGATGTAAACTAGAATCTCTAACTCGTCATCTTGGTTGGAGGAACTGTGAATGATACAGAAGTATAAACCAGCTTGATTTCAAATTCCTTTTTGCACAGCAGTTCCTCAGCCTCCACTGGAATCTAACAGTTTGTAGAATCGAGTGGTCTAACAAAGGTTGTAAAACCACTCATAGTTTTGTTCACATCTTTTGGTACCCAAACCTGTTTGTATAACGAACCATTAGTATTTACAAAAGTGCCTTTGGGGACCCAAATCTGTTTGAATTTAGATGAATTCATTTTATTTCTTTTTGGGGTCCAAGAATGATTAAATGGTTTGTTATAAAATAAATTCTTATTTCGTTTATGATTCAAAAAATCTGTTGAATTGCCAGAGTTTAAAATTTCAAAATAATTTTTTCCAAAATAATTTAAAGAGTTTTCAAAATCATTTGAATTCAGCTAGTCAAAACGAATGATATTCCCAAAGCCAAGTCCACTTTTATTTCTGGACGAAAATTGATTTTTCAACAACATATTTAAAGATTTTTCACCATTTGAAAATTTAGCTAATGTTGTTTCAAGTTGTTGAATTTTAGATTTAAGATCACTGTTTTCTTTCATTAAATCTGAATAATGGTTTCTAGTGATCTTACTCTTTTCAAAATCAGTTTTTAAAACCAAATTTTTAGATTCAAGTAATTTAATTCTGGCTTGGGATTCCGAAATCTTAGATCTAAATCGTATTTGTTTTTCAGACTCAAATTTTTTGTATTTTTCAATCTCATTTTCAAGTTCTTTCAAAATCAAATTTGATTTCAACAAGTTCTCCTTTTCAGCAATTTCAAATTTGGAAAATATACCAATTTTAAAATTTTCAAACTCCTTTTGTAAAAAATTGTTCAAATTTGATAACTCAATCTTGTTTTCTTTTAAGATCAGAATTTCCTTTTCAAATTTTTGAATATTTTTATTGAGATGAACTAGATTGGTTTTTAATTTCAAACATTTTTTGCAATCTGAATTTGAAGAATTTTTAAAATGTTCAAGTTGTGATTCCAAATCATCAATTTTGTTGATCAACTCAGAATTCTTAGATTTCAGAGATTTATTTTTAGATTGGAGTTTATCAACAGATTTGGTTAGATCAACACAAAAATAAACCAGATCTTCATAAGAGAAATTTTCTATTTCATTGTCTGTTGAGTCTCCATCAGCTGATCCATCTGAATTATCATTTGTAAGACCTGTTAAGCATAAATCTGAATCTAAGCTGACATTCCAGTGTTTTATGTAGCTATTGTCAGTTTGTCCATACTTTGTGTTAAGAGTTCTCCAAATTTCCTCACTACAAGAAAACACTGATTTTGCAGCGGAAAAATCCGTCGCTAAAGGCCTATTAGCGACGGATTTGCAGCAGAATACGGCTGCCGCTAAAAAAGACGTCGGTATTTTAGGCACAATTTTGCGACGGAAATTAACGTCGATTCTCCATCACTTCATCATCGTTTTCTGATATATTATTAATTCATTTTAAAATATTTCACCGACGTGTTACCGGCGGATATATATAACATAATAAAATCAGTAAATATTTTTCCATCACTAAATGCACGCTATTTAGTAAGGGATTACCGACGGAAATATATAGCAAACATTTTACATTCCAGTTATCCATCGGTATATCTTAGCTATACAGCGACGGATTACCGACAAAAATATATAGCAAACATTTTGCAGCATTTATTACCATCAATCTAGACATCAAATACATTCATTTCAACAATACTCAACATTCAATACTCATCGTGCAATGAAACATATATATATATATATATATATATCAACTAGAAAAATTAATGTTAGAAAACATTATATAATAATAAAAAATGGTACAATAATTGATAAAATATTCACATAACACCCAACATTCATAACATTATCTGATACAACTAAAAACTAATGTCACATAAGTAAAAATTATGTTTGCATAGTTGATTGATCTATGCATCATAATGTCTAAAGTTCATATATATATAAATATATATATAAGGAAGAACCTGCACATATATATATAAAAAGCTTCTCATTTTCGACATGGATCTATCCTGGCAGGGCTCGAATGCTCCCTAAAAGTAGCACTCTTCTTCCTAATTTATCCATCAAAGTCATGGCTACAACTGAACCTGCAAGTAAAAATATAATAATTATTATCATTCTATTGATACTCATGACACATTTCAAGCATGTATTACCCAAAATTATTGGAAATTATCCATCACCTGACAAATTTACGAATCCCATGCGATAACAAAAGAGGTATAACTTAAAATTTATGGTTCATGTGACAAAAAACCAAACATGAAATAAGAGGTGCAAGACTCAAGTTTCAGTAACAAAACTCCAATGGCGTAGAGGTCTAATATTTTTTAACCCTTTTCACTTGAAATATATATGAAAGAATTATCAAGATAAATATTCCTTTCCTATCGTGACTCCAAAATGCGCGCTTTCAAGCTTTTCCTTTTTTAATACCCAGCTAAGTTCGTAAACTTCTGATGTAATGTCTAATCCCTTATGCTCATTTTACATGATTTACATAATCAAAAATCATATCTTTGACACGCAGTAGAAACAATCATTCATTTTCTTATTGTGACTCAAAAACTTATCCTTTTCATATCGACTTGCTTACAATACACATACTGGATGGTGGAAAAAATACATTCACCGCCTAACCACTTAAATTTCATTATTGGAAATTCTGAATAGGTGTTCAGAACTTTGCTGTTTGTTTCCAGTAGATGTTATGATAAGAAAAAAATGTTCAACACCTTTCTTTTGCTTAGTCTAAATTCTGAATTTGAATGATGATTCTCTCATATATTCCCTAGTAAATATGAAAATAAATTCAGAATTTAAGTTTTCCTAAGTCCACTGCCTTTAAAATACAAAAATTTCACAACTTCACATTCTTCTTCTTGATAACCATTATTTCAGAAACCAAATAATATAAAGGGATACTACCGTCAGTACATTCTAATCTGAGTTTAAAATGCAAACAAACTACTAAACAATAAACATTCATAACTCTACATTTAGAATTCAACATTCAATCATGTTACAAACCGTTCAAATCGGATCTCTCCTTTTATGATTCGATTCAAAATTCAATTCAAACTTAGATAATACCACAATCAAAAACATCATTCAATTCATACTAATATATTTAGTATACTTGTTTGAATTCACAGTTCCTATGTAATATTTTCGAAGCAAAAATAAAAATAAAATTAGAGAGAGAACTAGGATTCAAGTTTAAATATAGAAGGTCAGACAATAAAATCAATTGCAAAGGGTGTGCACACATTAAAATATGAATTTTTCAAATCTACGATTGACGATTTGAATCCGTTTGCAACTTAACTTTTGAATTTCATGACTTAAATCATATGTTGGAAACCTTGCATTCAACATTAAACAATCTACTTTAAACTTAGCCATAAAATATTTGTTTGGATAATGAGCAAAAACTACCTTGAGGCATCCACGTAGCGTGAACCGAATCGCTACGCCTGCGGCTACTAAAGGCCGTATTGATTCCAACAACCATTAGGTATTTACGTTTTTTCCCGGAATCAGAGATCTTCGTGCTATCTAACAAGGGGGACCCGTTCAGTACAGATTCTTGTGCTGCTTTTGCTGCTGCCAATTCCATTTCCAAATTCAATATAGTTTTATCTATATTCCTGAGACCAAATATTCATATGCCATATCAAACCATTTGTTAATAATATATGTAATATCGATGTGTAAACGTAAAAACTTACATCATAATATCCTGTGCTTTTGAAGACTGTGCTATGAAATCGATAGGCTCTTTTGTTTCAGTTATCTAATACACATTTGAACAATTAAATTTTAAAAATAAGGACTGTGATGGATGAATTTTAATAAACAACATGTTTAAGGCTTGTACAGGTTTGAAACTGCAGTCACTGGCTAAAAGGTTCATTCATCTTTTTTCATCTCCAGCAATTCTGATCGTATTTTTGGTTCAGGCAAAGTCCACATTCTGGTACAAATTATACGATAAAAGCACACATATAAGTTATTGGAAATGTTCGTTAATATTGCAACCAGAAAATCTGCATCCATAGTAGTTACATATAGCTACAGTCATATATTGATATTAATTCAACATTTCCTGAGTTTGAATCTAGAATCTTCATTTGAGACATATTCACAAATATGCATTATACACCAGTATATATGTGTTACTCAATGATGATTTTGGTAAATTATATCTTCATAGCATCTTTTTGTGTTTAAATATACTGTCAATTATTAAACACTAATACAAAACCCCAAAAAAACAAAAAACAAATCAAGTTGTGGATCAATCTACAACTTTAATCGTATCAATCGGACGGATTAAAAAATAGACTAAAGAAATATCAAGATGAGTAAAAAAAATACCATAAAAGAGGAGAATTTGGAGAGCACAATAGTTGATATATTTGTAATTTGGTGGAGGAAGCTCTCCAAACTCCCAATAACGGAAATATGTTAATTTATCTACATAATGACATGCTCAATTAAAATGGTACGTTTAAGTCCAGTCTGTGAACTAATAGAATCAACGTGGTGACCTTGATGTATTTCTACATACACAACGACAACATGAGTAAATATAAGTAGTAGTATGTGTGCTAAGATGAGTTTTTAATATCTGCTAGAAACTCCTCAAAGCTCCACTCACTAAAAAATATTTTTGTAGCTCTACATATATTTTTGTTCTGGACCTTTTTTTTAATTCCCGAATTCAACACTTAAGTTAAAACATTTTTACTATCATCTCTGCCAATCAAAATCAATTTCCAAATCAAAACCGATTTCGGAATCCAAATCCAAATCAATTTCCGAATCAAAAACCCGATTACCTGGCCCGTGCCGCGTTCACCCGATTACCTGGCTCAGGATCAGAAACCCAGGCCGAACTCGATGGCGTTCGTGAATTCGGAGAAGCTGGAGCAAGGGGAGTTTAGGAAGATATTGCTGTAGAGGAAGTACAGGTCTTACTTAACCGTGGTCGTTGTCGTGCCGTTGTTTCAGCAGTTGACGGGGATCATTGTTACAACGTTCGTCTTGCCTGTTCTGCTTAGAAGTGCTGGGTTTGGAATGGATCCCGCTTTGATGGGCGCTGTCATTCCTAGTGCCGCTAATTTGGGAGCCATTTTGATTTCGTTTAGGGAGGAAAAACATGGGAGTAGAAATGATTTTGAGATTTAGGGTTAGGGAAATTGTTTGTTTAAGAGCGGTCGATGTTTAGATCGGAAGTTGTGGCGGGATCAAAATTTTAGATACCGCCATTCGTTTTTACTTAATAACAATATATGTTTGAAGAAAGACACCAATTTTTTTTACAGAATGGTCGTCTCCTTTTAACCGTAGACCAAAGATTAAAATGAGAACAAAAAATAAATTGTATGGCTATAATAATTGAACTAGAAGAACTGCTATTTGAAAAAATGCACTACGCACTGCTATTTGCTAATAACATGTTAATTATCTTGCATTAATATTAATAAAAAATAATCTACTAATTATAAATCTTAAATTATTATTTGAGAACCATAGTATACTTGTGTGATCGGGCCTAGGAAGAAGTGCATAATAGCGAATATAATGACAAATCACCAGTTATATTTTTTAATAATTAATTATAAATCATAAATTAAAATATCAGTTATAAAACTTAAACATTTGTTATACATTATTATTTATTAACAATTATGAATTATAAATTATACTATATCAGTAATTATTAGTTAATTACTAACTAATAAATAATTATACTACATTATTCATTATTAAATGTTGTACTAATTACTATTTTAATTTTTTTTATAATGTTAAGTAAAATTATCAATTAATTATAGTAATAATAATTGTTTTATTCAAAAAGATAACCTCTCAAACACAAACTATAAATTAATTTATAAAAAAATTATTGTTAATTAGTAATTACTCTTTAGTTGTAATTATTAATCAGTTATCATTTTTTAATTTATTAATGGTGAATTTAACTATTTATTATATATTATTTATACATATTATTTCTATTTTCCAATAAGTTTACCTATTTCATTTTCGACAACGTACGTTATGAGCGTTGTAAAATTGACGCCACTTACAATGACATTTTGTGATTATTGTAAAATTGACATCTATTACAACATGCGTTTCTAGAACGTTGTAAAATTGACATCTATTACAACAGACATTTTTTGAACGTTGTAATAGGGTATTTTTGTTGTATTGATACAATTTAAATTAAACTATTAAATGAACTTTTTCAATATTTTAAAGTTTAGAAATTTTGGATATTTCGTGTCAAACAATAATTGGTTTTATAAACTTTATGATTTATTCCAAATTTATTAAAGATGATTTCAAATTTTTTGAAATATAAAATATAATTATCAACTATAATTATAAAATATAAATATCAACTCTAATTTAAAATTAATTATTGAATACTAGATAGTACTAAATTTTATTATTAATCATTAAATAATTATTATAATAAACTGATATTTTCATTATTTTAAGGGAATAATTATAAAAGAACAATTTATAATTTTTGGATTTAGCGTAAAATATACTGGCATACTAACTGAAATTTTTGATGAAAGCAAAGGACTTAATTAAGAATTTAGTAATTACATTGGTTATGAGTAAAGATTATTTTGTTAATTCTAAATAAGCATTGATTATAAGTTATTTATTATAGAATGTAAATTATTATTTATTATTACTTATAAATCATTAATTATAACAAATTAATTATTAATTATTGACAATGTTAATAATTATTAAAAGATAACACTAAAGTATATTTTAGCAAAATAATATAAACATCTCTTGCAAATCTGTTGGAATTCTGCTGCAAAATAGCTTCAATAAATATTCGTCGGTATTCTGCTTGGATTTGCAGCGGAAAATAGCGACTGAATTTTTCTATCGGTAATTTGACGCAATTTACAACGTTTTAGTGAGGGATGACAAAAGACGACGGAAATAAATAAAAGAAAATAAAGTTGAAAAACCAAAAAATTATCCCTTGCAGATCACATGGAAATCCGTCACAAATTAGCGACGGAAATTTCCGCTTCTAAATTTTTGACGCTAAATCAATGTTTTCTTGTAGTGCCTGTGCAGTCAAACAGTGGGAGATAAAATCAAGTTGATTATTACTAAGATGAGAATAGAGAATATGCATAGCACGAGCATTAATATTCCTATCTATTATATCACTTCTAATGTCAACAACATCCCAATATTTAACAGATTTAAAATAAGATTTCATTTCTAATTTCCAATTCAAAAAAATCTGTACCATCAAAAATATTTGGAATGTGACTGGACTGACTCTCTATGGACTGACAACAAGGGATCACCATTACTCTAGAGTTAACAGAATACCTGCTTTGATACCACTTGTTGGATCTAGATTAACCCTAGAGGGGGGTGAATAGGGTTTATCATAATTTATCGCAGAGTTTAAATATTATGGGATATTAAAATATATTCACAGATCACAAAATATAGCAGAGGTAGAAATGCAGAAAGGAAATAACACACAGAGATACCCAGCTTCAGCAAAACCCTGCTTACTGCTGCATTCCTAAGGTTTCTACTAGGTGATAAAACAGATCCTTCTCACAAGACCATGTAAACTCGCAATCCCTGCTTCTATTCTAAACCTACGCTCAAAATCCTTGACTGACCGATATCCCCTCGATCAGATTTCCCCTAATTACGACCCCATAACCAGTAACCTTAGTTTTTACAGACTCTAGTAAACTGTCAGTCAACACCTTAATTGAATCCCTCTAGATTTTACAGACTCTAGAACTTATCGTTTGTTTTTTACAACAAAAATTAAAAACAAAACAAAGATAAATAAATAAAAACCCTAGGAAATAAAAATAAGGTTCATCCCTTTCTCTTTTACACACTAGGCCGGCCCACTTCAAATTTTATTCACCCGATCCTTTGTCTCTGGAAAAAGATAATGGCGATCGTCACCAGGGTTTTCGAAATCCTTCCCAAATCAATTCGATGGCTTGATCAAATGATGTTGTGATAACTCTGAAGCTTGATTCTTTGATGGCTTTGCTCGTCCGATTTGGAATTGCTCTCTGGCTCTATCAAAACTATGAGTTTTCCGAAATTTGTTGCTTTGAAATGCTTGAATTGATTTTGTGGGTTTCGATACCAAATGCCAATGATGTAGTGGTGATATTTATGGGGTAAACAAACCCTAGATTTTTCTGATTTCTGTATATGATTCGATCTGATTGCGGTTTGGCTTCCCCTTACTATTTCCTTGATAAAATCGATTCCTTGGCTTTGATTGAAACGAATTTGGACGTGTTCTTGACCTTGATAACTTTGAGTAATTCTGGAAACAAATTATATGTGGTCCCTTAAATAAAATTGATGAATCTGGTCTTCAAATTTGCCTTCGATGGAATTCATTTGCCCCCTTGAATAAGTATCATCTGATTTGCCTTAAAAGAAAAAAAAAACTGAACACGCTGATTTGTTTCTTGCCAACTTTGATTTTATGTAAATAATGTTCCAGGAGTTTTTCTTGCCATAAAAGTGAATTTGTGTTTTTGATTCCATTTATCACACATGAACATATTTGATGAGTTAGATCTTTTGAAAAATCTGCAGTTTAATGCTTGCCAATCTGTTTCCTTTGAATGAATCCCCTGATTGATGGCATCCGAATAAAAACTTGCCAAAAAGTGATTTTTGGAAATTTTCTTCAGAAAATAATACTTGCTCATAAACAGTATATTCGAAAAAAAACCTTACTGTGAATGAAAGAATTCTTGAAAGAACTTTTTTCCAAATTTGCGTGGAATTTATTGATTGATTTTATTTCTGGAAACAACACCATGATTTATGAAATTGATGATTCTTGTCCAAGTAAGAAAAAAGTATCTTGCCTTATATTCGATATAACACTTTACCATATATGTGAAACATTGCTTGGTCATCTTTCGGTTATTTCTGGGAATTGATTTCATACATCCATGCATGATTACTTGTTTCCATCCATTTCAACACATAGCTGAATTGTCCTGATATTAGTTGCTTTAATTGCTCACTTTGCCAATCTGACTCGACCCATTTCCTTACTGGTTGGACTTTGACTTGTACATTTGAGTGTTGCCTGAAAACATGCATGCATTTGTACACTCCACACTTGTGTGTTGTGTCAAGCAATGTACTTGAGCTTTGGTCTTGCTACTGCCATATGAACTGAACCATTATGCTACCCTTGTGTATGTTGACTTTGTCACTTGTAAAACATGACACATACATGAGCCTGTGTTACTCCCACTTTCTTACAGTTGACTTCTACATGCTTCACCTCTTAGATGCACCTTGAACATTATGTATTGACTGAAACATTGCATGTGCATGGCTCGACCATGCTGCATCCTTTTGCTCCCTTGTAAAAAAATTAAGAACTAGTATATGTGCTTAAAATGTTTCTGCCATGCTGAGTCCATGAGCATCCTTGCTTAATTCATCACATTCATGCATATGCTCCAATTTGTATGCTTGCCCACTTTCACACATGCTATGCCATGCTGAATCATGCTATGTTCACTTTTGCTTTGCATTTTGACTTATGTTGTTGCATGCTTGATCTTTGTCACTATTATGCTCGACACTTGGCTTTGTTGACTATGTTGCACTGAGTTGAGATGGTCCATGTGGCTACTCCTCAGTTGCTCGCTACTATATTCTGATTGGCGAGGCAATGCACATGTGTATATTTATACACGTGTGTATATGCAGCCGTCAGACAAGATTTCCTGTCCCTGCACTGTATATACATACTGTTGTCTTCCTTGTGGTATTTACGGTGTATCACTTTGAATATCACAAGCTGTCTAGACACAGTCGAATGGATTAATAAATCAGATAGAGTTAGAAAAATGACGAGAGACACACCGAAATTCTGAGGCAAATAAAATTGTTTAAAATAAAAATTATATTTGCATGTATTCAATTTTATTTCTATTGCAGTGTACTATGTGTGTTTCTGTTTCATGTGACAGGTACGGATGAAGACTGGACTGACTGTGCAGTGAAGACAGAAGACAGTGTAGTGTCAGTGATGTAAATGTAACAGTAAATGTATGTATGGATGAAAAATGTACAACTGAGTGTTGAGTGTTGTAGTGAGGAGTTATGTATGTATTGAAGTGAAAATTATCAGTGAAGTGTACAAATAGTTGGAGTTACAAATTTGTACTATTCAAAAATGTTCAAAATAAAATATTATATTTAAATAAAATACCGTTGAATGTTTGAATTCGTGTTTAGTCATATTCTATTTAAATATGAATATTATATAATGTTTGAATTCATGTTTAGATGTATTCTATTTAAATATGAATACTATATTCCTGTTTGTGATGTGATGTAACAGTACAATAACAAACACATTTATAATAATATATATTTGGTTGTTATCATCAAACAAAAATCATATAATTGTGTATACAACACCGCTATATACAACAGGTGGTTGAGGACAGTATAGATAAGACCGCTTTTAGGACTCCGAGTGGTTTTTTGAATGGCTAGTTATGCCTATTGGGTTGACAATGCACCCGCCTATTTTGTTGATACGATGAGTAAGGTGTTTCGGGAATTTCTAAATAAATTTGTTGTGGTATTTGTTGATGATATCTTGATCTTCTCAAAGAGCGAAGAAGAGCATGCCCAACATTTGAGAGAATTTTTGAAAACTCTCTATGCACATCATCTTAAGGTGAAGTTCTCCAAATGCTATTTTTGGATAAGAGAGGTGAGATACAAAGGGCATGTGGTTCCTAAAGATGGGATAGCAGTAGATCCTGCAAAAGTAGCTGCATTTCAAGATTGGAAAATTCCAAAGAATGCAACGGAGGTGAGAAGCTTTCTCGGATTGGCAGGTTATTATAGGAAGTTCATTAAGGACTATGCAAAGATATCAGCCCCACTCGCCAGGCTCACGATGGGATATAGATTGTGATGTTGCTTTCCAATGACTAAAGAGGGCTCTGACAACAGCCCCAGTCTTGGCCTTGCCTGATGGAAATAAAGTGTTTACAGTTTACACTGATGCATGTGGTACAAGGCTTGGTGCGGTTCTGATGCAAGAAGGGAAGGTAGTGTGTTATGGGGGCAGACAATTAAGAGTTCATGAGAAGAACTACCCTACCCATGATTTAGAGCTAGTTTCCATAGTATTTACGTTTAAGATGTGGCGTCATTATTTGCTTGGAGAGAAGTTCGAGTTGTACACCGATCATAAATCTCTCAAATATATGTTCTCGTAGAAGGATCTCAATTTAAGGCAGCAAAGGTGGATGGAGTTCCTAGCTTCTTATGACTTTGAGATTTCTTATACCCCTGGCAAGGGTAATGTAGTGGCAGACGCACTGAGTAGGCAGGGGATGGCCTTAAGTTCTCTGTTTATGGAATGGAAAAGTTTGGAGTTCATATCGACTTTCGACTTTAGACCCTCCACCGAGCTTTTGCCTGGTTTTTTTGCATCGCTAGAGATACGACCCACTCTTATGGATCGGATAGGAGCTTCGCAGCGAGATGATCCACAGATTTCAGACGTCTTGGATAGGCTCAGTAAAGGGGAGACTTCTAGTCACCTCAATAGATATTCAATTGATGACAAAGGGTGATTGCGACGAGATGGAAGGTTTTGTATTCCCCAAACTGGAAGTTTGTTAAAGGCAGCCCTAGAAGAAGCCCATCATTCTACGATGACTATTCATCTAGGCGATGATAGGATGTATAGGGACATGAAGAGGGTTTTCTTTTGGGCTGGGATGAAGAAAGATGTGGCAGAGTTTGTTTCTTAATGTTTAGTATGTTAACATGTCAAAGCTGAGCAAAAGAAGCCTGGTGGTTTACTTCATCCTTTGGAGGTTTAGTGGGAGAGCGTCTCTATGGACTTGATAGATGGGTGGCCTAGATCAAAGAAAGGCAACACCAATATTTGGGTAATAGTAGATAGACTTACTAAGAGCCCAGTTAAGAGTAAGAGGATGGAAGCACGGTTGGCATCAATTTATGTTCGTGAAATTGTCCGTGTTCATGGAGTACCTTCCAGCATTGTAAGCGATCGTGACCCCGTCTTCACTAGTGAATTTGGAGGAGCTTGCAAGAAGCATTATGTACACGGTTACATTTAAGCACCGTTTATCATTCTCGGACCGATGGATGGATAAAGAGGGTGAACAGAGTTCTAGAGGATCTTTTGAAGCTGTGTATTCTAGACTTCGAAGGTACTTGGGAAGTGCATCTTCCTTTAGTAGAATTCACCTACAACAATAGTTTTCAAACAAGCATTGGCATGACACCTTTTGAAGCATTATACAGACGACCCTGTAGATCACCAACTTGTTGGTGGGAATCTACAAAAAGACTATTACTTGGACCAGATATGGTTAGAGAAACGTCCGAGAAGATTGATCTTATCAGACAGTGAATGAAGACCGCTCACGATAGGCTGAAATCCTACGCTGACAAGAGAAGGAATGACATTGAATTCAAAGTAGGAGATATGGTTTTCATTAAAGTATCACCTCCAAGGAACGTGGTTCGCATTGGATCTGTAGGGAAATTGGCTCCAAGATTTGTAGGGCCATTTCCCATAATACAAAGGATTGGCCAAATGGCCTACAGAGTAAAGCTACCCGAGAGATTATCCGGCGTTCATGATGTTTTCCATGTTTCTCATTTGCGGAAGTGCTTACATGATACCGCAAAAGTTGTTAAGCCAGGTATATTGGAAGAAGTAGAAGTGGAATGGGAGGCGACAGTCAGACAAGTTTCATCCCGTATTCTTGGATCGGAAGTTAAGAAGGTATGCAACAAAGAAATCAAGTTGATGAAGATTCAATGGGGAGATTACCCAGAGGATGCGACTTGGGAAACCGAAGACAAGATTCATGCTTCATACCCTTTTCTTTTTGAGGGTATGTTCTTAACTCCTTTTCCAAAGTTTTTATCTATGCTTGTTTCTATCATTTAAGTATGTCCTATCAATTAAATCTTTGACCTTTAGATAGGAATCCTATGGATGTAAACATGTGTTTGAGACATGATATGTTTGATGGATGCAAGCGGATGCAAGTGTTTGCTCGTGGATGCATATACACACACATTAGGCACTAGATCGGCTCAATAACTCTCATACTGCATATGGATGTGTGTGCATTTCTCTTTTCTTTTAATGGATGGAAATGGATGTATCATCATATGGACATTGCATTTGGACGGATCATTGTGCACCCATATAGAATTTACATGATATAATAGGATTGTTGCATACGTGTTGGATTCATGACACTATCATGCATTGCATTAAGGAGGTCGCCTGATCTTCGCATTAGTATTGGGACATATACACAAACCTTTGCACATGTTCATGTATGCATTAGAAGTCTTTAAGGACAATGGACTCTTGTGATTGGTGGATGAATAGATGGGTGATGGATGGTAGGATATACATTTTTCTTGACTTGGAGATTTCGAGGACGAAATCCTTTGAGTAGGGGAGAATGTAACACCCTGTAATTTTAACAACACTAAAATAGGATAATTAAATAATAATTAATCTGATTATTAGAATTAAGGGAAGCATTATGCGTAATTGCGTCCGTCTTGAAATTCTGGTCAAGATAGACATTTGGTTTGCGTAAACAACGTTTGAAGTTTGTATACGCGCAAGATAGTTATATATATATATATTAAATCAGAAAACAGTTTAAAAATCAAATTTAGTTCAGAAAATTAAGCGGTAATTCCCCGCTCGAAGGGTATCGACCCCTGGGTCAAACCCTCAAGGGGGGTGTTGACCCATGGGTCGGCCCCATAAGGGGGGGAGGGACGACCCCCTAGGGCTAAGGTGGCAGTCGAATTCTGGGGGCTGGCAGCTATAAATACAAGCTCATTTCTCTTGTTTTCTTCACTGACAATCAATGAAGGCCTAAATGCTGTAGGTGCCTGGACTGAATCAAATCTCTTTCTTCTTCTGCAATCAAAGTTTTGGGATTCAAGTGTAGATCTGTGATTTATCAACTGCTTTTCTTCTTCTATTGTTCTAGATCCTAACACTGTGATTTTAAGTTATTTTTAGATTTAAATAACTAAAAAGTATAACATGATATGACTATAATTTGGATCTATCCCTGTGACTGAATCATATCAGACCTATTGAAATTTGTGAATCTATAATTGTAAACTTGGATATCAACCTTTATCATGTCAGATCTACTTTTGATTATGGATCTAATTTGCTATTTGGATCATCTTATGCCTATCATGTTGTGGTTAATTTAGATATATCATTAGTTGGACATTTAAATCCTTATTTAGATCTAATCATGCCTATTATGACAACCTTACTATGTTAGAGCCTGTTATATTATCACAAGTCCACCGATCTTTTCTTATATGCTCATCTTAAAATTATGCCATCGTATGCTTATGTCAGTTTTGGTTAGAATAGCCATTTCTATCATCTTCCCTTTGCCTTTGCCTTTCCCTTTTTGTTCATATAGCCAGGTTATTCTCAAGCCTAGGCATGCCGCTAAAAATTATGCAAATACGTTAGTTTGGGAACGGGGGAAAGACGTAGAATTGGACATAACTTGGAAAGGGGAAAATTGGCATAACTTGAATAATATTTATGTATATGAATTTGGACATATAATCACTATGAACATAATTGGGGAAAAAGGGGCATGAAACCTATAACGACATATGTAACATTTGGCTAATAATGGAATGCCTAGGATTGCAATAATTAGACTGTAATTGTTCCTAGACACGAGGTTAGATTACACTTGTGGTGGAAGTCTACCTGGAAACGCCAGGCATATCCATCGACCACAAGTGGTGAATCTAATGTGAGAGGTCTAGGTGCAAAAATATGAGACGTGCTAAGACACGAGGTTAAGCCCGATTTGTGGAATAAGTCTGCCTGGACCCGCCCGACATGTCCAACATCCACAAAATTGTAGGCATAATGTGGGAGGTCTAGCATACTGTAACCATAAATGAAAATATGGTAATAAACCTTGAATACTTAACCTAGTTGAATCCATAGGGATTGTATGAACATGAGCTTAAATTGGGGTTAAGTAAATTTGGTTGAACAGAGGGTGGGTTAAGTAAATCTGAGGGGGTGGGTAATATTTACATATAGGCCCACGAACTTAACCTGATAGGGTTATGTAATTAAAGACACCTAGTGGTAAGCATAACCTGTGAAAATGTAAAAGTTATGTAATTAAAGACACCTTTTTAGGGTAAGCATAACTGGTAGAAATGATAGGGTTGTGTAATTAAAGACATCTAGTGGTATACATAACCGATGGAAATCCTAGTGGGGATACAAGACATGGGGGAGCTTGTATCATATTGTGTGGGACCCATTTTAGTCTGTAACCTTTAATAGGTATCAAACGAGTACTCCGAACTAGTTCGGAGTTGGGGCACGCTTACTAGGCTGATTGTAAGAGATCTAAACGAGGAGGACGGTGTGGGAGGCGCAAACCAATCGGGGATATGTGCGTGCGTGAGCCGGGTAGAGGGGGCTAAGACGACCCTGACACCAGTAGACATAGTCTTGCATATCACAAAGGGTTGCCACTTTAGGAAAGTGATACCTCCTACTGTGGGGTCGACACAGGGTATCTACGGAGTAGGGAGTCGATCGATTAAGGTAGTAGCTAGGGTACATCTGGACGTATGCCTAAGTCTACCATCCGATAGTTATTGGGATCATTTCATTCTGGTTATACTGGTACTAGTGCAGAGAATCAAAGTAATCATTAGAGAAAACAACACACTCTATCATGTTTACCTTGTCATACTTACCTTTTATAATGCTCTCATTTTCATCCACTTTATATGCCTGTCATGCTACTTTTATTTATTTACTTGCTAAAAGTACCCTTTTTGTTTCCTCTTCTCTCTTCCGTTCTCCCTAGTTCGCAGGGTGGGAATACTCAGGCTTAGTCAGGACACGATTATCATCTTGCTAGGAGCTGCTTTTAAAGTATGTCTCAAGTTCTCTTCTTTACTACCATGGCTTTGTCTCTTTTGGGGAATTATGCTTTTTATGTATTTATGTACTCTGATGGTACAAGACATAATTAAGTTATTGAAATGGTTTTTATGTAGTTTCAGATTTGTGATATTTTGGACCACGATGTTATGAATTATGTTTGAAATAAAATTTTATATTCCGTTGTTATCATTTATATCTGTCTTGTAATATTCTATGTCTGTTTACCTATAACGCTTCATGAAACTTAATGCATTCTCTTAATGAGTGACATTAACGGGTGTGAGGTGTCACAACAGCACTCAAGGCTTACACACACGTTGTACACATTTACTTCCCAGTGGATTAACCTAATACAGTATATATGTAGCTACCCTTCAATATTGAGGTACACCCCATGGTACCCCACTCGCACGGTCTCCACCGTAATGCCACAAAAATGAACATAGCCCCTCATCCTACGCCTGAGTGACGTACAGATTTCTACATAACAATGTTACGTCCCGCATATATCTATCATTACTATGTTACGTAAGCGTACGGACTGCCACCTTTGATCGAATCAAACTCCATACCAGAGTAATGCCCTCAAGTCTACGATACACCACCCAGAGTAGACATGCCTGTATTTAGACTTTCCCACTTATGTTTCGTCAAATGTATTTGATGCCTTAACTGCACATAATGTGCACCGAGTTTTGTGGCAGGGCTATACAAGAAACACGGAACTCGGTTTGGGGTTTTTCTATATCTGTATAGGCCCACCTTTAAGAGCCTCAAAATACAGATATCCCTCGGGTTTGTTTTTCATGGTGGCTATGGCCCCACGTCGGCCCCTCCCTCAACTAGTAAAGACTATAAGAGCTAAACGACTTGCCCCTAACAAACTATCCAAACATCCAATTGGCGTCTTCCCTCAACCACCGTACCTCGATAGTGAAAGGTGAATGGTCTATTGGTTTTAACTCTAGTCTTTTCGCATCCTACTGGTTGCCGATGACGGGTACCCGACGATCTACTATCCTTGTTGGTCCTGACCTCGCCTCCTGCTGAGGCGATCGCCGAATCACCTAGTGTCACCTTGTCATAGCATTCTGACTGCAAAGTTAATCTTGCAATCAAGGCCCACCCACTTGGTAGTTATGCGCAGACCTAACCTTTGTGGGCACAGCCTAAACATCTACCACCGCACAGAGGGCTACCAGGAGCACCTTACGTATCTCAGGAAGTCGCGTGCTTCCCCTTCCAGTCCTTCGAAGCCGTCAGAATAATCAGATGAACATGCGCTCCCCTCGTGCCTCATGACACCACGATGATCTACCCCGTTGGGTTATTCACCCTCAAACGTGCGGACTGGTTCAAGCGCCTCATTTTAATGTGTCATTAGACCCTATGTCTAAACATTCTTTTATGCGCTTGCTTTACCTCACCAGGTTTCCATTTAACTTGGTTATCCCCGTTCACATTGACTTCTGATTCAAGTTACCAAGTTTCTCTTACTTATTAATTTCAGTCATATAACTTAACCCATTTAAGTTCATCAATAAGCCCACAACATGTTATTCTATAGATTGTGATCCAAGGTCTGTAATCCACAATCCCTTTATATTCTTGTTTGATTTCATCATTACAATAACATGTTCTACTTAATATGTAATTAGGTATATCTTAATTCACATGTTTTTTGTTTAACATGTTAGTCATTATTTATGATTAAATATAACTTATTTCATTTCATAAGTTTTCCTCATTCTTTCTCATTTAATCATAATTCCATTTTACACCATCATAATAACTTATCGTTGTTTACTTATTAACTTAGTTCTCTTAACTAAAGTTTACTCATAAGTTCCATTTCCATTTATTATAACCTATGTTATAATTTCCTTTTGTCCCTAGGACAAGCCTAAACATGTTATTCTTATCAGCATACTTCAGACTTCCAAGTTTACAGATTACTTAATTTGTAATTAAGTACAACTTCTTACATTTCATAAACTTTCCCCCTTTTCTTTACTTATTACAAACAACTGGTATCAGGTTTTCCTCATTTACTGATTACTTAATTTACAATTAAGTGACACTTATCTCATTTCACCAGTTATCTCATGTCCCTACTATTAATTATAACCTAAGTTGTAATCTTCACTTGTCCCTAGGACAAGTCTACCTATTATACAACATTCTCATTAATGTAATTTATTTATAATAGGTAATTATCATTTCCCATTCATTCCATTCCTTTTTATTATTGTAACTTTCTTTCAATTCCATTTATTTCCATTAATTACGATTAATGTTGTTTATCAGTCCTGCTATTTACATATATTTATATATGTATGTATATATTTATGCACCAGACCTCTCACATTAAGCCTACAATTGTGGATGCTGGATTTGCTAGGAGGTTCCGGATAGACTTCTTCCACAAGTTGACTTAACCTCGTGTCTTAGCACCATTACATGTTTTATTTATGCATTAGACCCCTCACATTAGATTTACCACTTGTGGATGCTGGATGTGTCGGGCGGTTCCGGGAAGACTTCTACCACAAGTGTAATCTAACCTCGTGTCTAAGCGCGGTTACATTTTCCTATTTACTGTAAATTTCCTATATTTTACATGACATCATATTGAGCGCGTTTTATGTCGCATGTTCTTTTTAACATACTATAAATTCTATTCTAACATGTAGTCGTTTAATCATGTAATTGTTCAAATCAAACAAACTAACATGTAATGTTACGAGTTATCAATTTCTACCGTTAATGGTCCAGGTACATAAATGTCACAAATTAACATGGAATTGGAACAACAGTAACCCCTATACATACTTTGACAAGTTTATATTTCAACATATGAATTTCCAACATATTAATATCTTAGCATGTTAATATTCCAACATGTCATATTCGTCACTTTAATCTTTTTAACATACGTTTAAGCATTTCAACATATCATATTTCAACATGTCATATATATAACATTTCAATGCTTTTAAAATATTATAGAAAATTCACATCGTATAATAATAGGGAATGTTAAATGATAATATATCATTATAAAAAATGATATAACTTAAATCCACTCACCTCATTTGCTTTCCAAATCCTGGATCTGGTCCAGATCTAGCATTCCGTGGTTTTCCCCTAATTGGATCCAGAACCTAACAACCATGGATTCATAATTTTTACTAAAAAAAGGGAAGAAAGAGAATAAGATTGAATAGACCAGGTCTAGAAAATTATCTCACTTCGCATAAGATTCTGAACATCTTTTTATTAACGTCAATTCTTTTCCTCCAGATCTTGATTTAGAATTTTTCCTTAACTAATAATCTAAATTTTCTGAAGAGATTTGAGGAGGAAGAAGAATGGCAGAGCTTCTGCATTGTCTCAGAAATGTGAGATTTAGTTAGGCTCTACTAGCCTATTTATAGGTGTTCAGGACCATATCGTACACGTAGCGCTGAGTCAGCAACTGTTTTGGCGTAGAAATTTGAATTCCGTATGTTTGAATTTCTGAATTTCGAATTTTTGAATTTCTGGAATTTATTTAACTATTATATTCACATTCAATCTTCTTATGCGTATACAATTCTTCTAACGATCATTTTATGCGTATATATATACGCATAGCTTTCGTTTCGTTTTCAAAATTCAAACGGTATTGCACTGTTATTTGATTCTTGCCATATTTCTATGATTTCAGCCTTATCTTGAATTTTATCTCTTATATATATATTGCTACACATATATATGCATATATTCTCATATATATATTTATATATTCTTTACTTCCTTATATGTATATTTTTCCTTATATGTGTGTTTATACATATTTTCCCTCATGAACATGCATTTTTTTAGCTGTTCCCTTAAACAAAAATATGATGAAGGCGGAGATCGAACTTTGCACCTCTTGTATGCAAATCACATGCTCTAACCAATTGGGCTACTAAGGCTATTGTTAACAAGGCCAAGAACAATCTCTTTTTACTCCTCTTTTCCATGTTTGTTGCAATATTACAGTAAACTATTGCATGAATCTTTTTCTTTTATTTCTGTTTTATTATTAATGAATAATCAGTGCATGTAACATATTTACACCACATGCAACCAATCCTTTCTTTTTTTTTAATGTATGCATTAAATTTTTATTCGCATTAATATTTCCTTCTTTTAAATATATATCAATGCATATATATACATATATGCATTATTTAATTATTTTAATTGTTACAAAAATGCGGGGTGTTACCCTTTACAACCAAACACTTATTTCACACCGTGGTTATTTATATTTGAAATCATATTTATAATATCAGGAATCAAATAACACAAGTATTGGTTTTATATTTAAACAATTAAGTTGTAATATTTCAACGTCATAAATCATTTCTTAATTTTATCATTATTTGATTTCATTCAACTTTCAGATTCATGTTTACAAATAGTTTATAAATAAGAATTACACTTTTATTTCAAATTTCAATTCCAAAAATATTGTTATTCAAAATTTTATATCAAACATTTCGGATTTAATAACTCGAATTGGAAAAGACTTTATTATTAATAAAATATGCTTAAAATTGTTTAAATTTACAAAAATTTAGATATATATATATATAAAGGTAATTATAAAATAGTTTTATTAAAGGAGTTTTATTAAAATAGTGATAAAAGTTATAATACTTAAAACTTTATAGGATAGTTTATGTAATTAATCGTAAATTTTAATAGATAAAATGGTTGAAAATTAAATAATTATAAACTAATAGTTAGAAAGACAAGTAGTAAGAGTAATTTTAATGTAAGTAATGTTGTTTGATATGAATAATGATTTAACATTAATAATCCAATCTGAACCAAGTATTCGTATTTCAAAATTCAATGTATTATCAATTTAGATTTCAAAATCCCAGTTTAAATCAATTTAAAATTTAACAGTAAAATTTAATTCCAATTTATCTCATAGTAGCATTCAATTTAGTTTTTAGATTTTATTACATAAATCGTATCCTTCCAATTCATTTCAAATTTACCATTACGTCGTGTCTTAACAATTTCAGATAAATTCATTCTCACTTTCCAAACTTCATTGATTTTAAATATTTAGCTTCAATTATATTTATACAGTAGACACTTACTTAATAAATTATTATCAATTTAGTTTATTTAGTTTCATACTTTTTAAACAAAAGCAATTCATTAAGTTTCACAATCCTAAAAAAATTAATATAACCCATTTCATTAATTCTCTAAATCTCATTTTAATTTGATAAATTCCATTTCAATGAAAATCATTTGAACAAATTGATTAAATTTCCAACTTCTCTTTGAAACCTTTAAGAAAATTTAAACTTGTATTTCATAAAACTATATTCATATATTAATTTTAAAATTTAAATAATGTAAACTATAATAAAATATTTATTAAATTACTTATAAAATTATTTAAATTTTAAAATAATATTATAACTAAAATATTTAAATAACTTCATTAAAACAAAAATATATTCAGAAAATACTTTTCAAAATAGACTAATAGGGTCCGTATATAGTTTTCTACCTAGGCCGAGTAATACAAATATATATCATTTCAATCCGTGATTAAATTTGAATCCCGAACATATATCATTTCAACCCGTATCCTAAATCGATTCAGATCATTCCCTAGATCTAAAAAATGGTTCGGGTATTTATCATTTAAACCCATAGTGATTTTCCTAAATAAGCGGGAACTGAGAAACATAAACGAACATAAATAAATTATCATATAGCATCAGTATTATCAGCATCACAAAATATATCATTGGTGTATCTACGTGTCAGGTCATGTCATATATGAAAAATGTGCATATCAAATAAAATAATTTCTACTAGCAATCCAACACATTTCACAACAATTTATTTGTAATTGAATTCAACATTCATGAACATGTAAGTCAAGTGTTAGATAAGCTCACCTTTCGTGACATTGAGCGGAGACGGTAAACGAATGGACAAAAATGGAACTGACACAATCATAAACAACTTATGACAAGGCAGATACGATAATAATCACGACTATGAACACCGGATCAAATCCGCGACCAAATCGCAGATCAAATAACAAATCCAATCCTCACTCTCCTTTTCTTTTCTTTTTTTGAAAAACGTAGCGAAAACTCTCAGCAAAAGTTAGAACAAGGCAAGGCAACTTTCAATAAAACTCTTAGCCACAGGCAATTTGAGGCAAGCAAATTTATCAAACCAGTCACGCAAAATCAACACAGCTAGCTTGACAAATTCTTTTTATATAATAAAAAATGAAGGAGGTATCCAAATTCGACACATTTTTTTAATGTAAAGAAGGAATCAACTCAATACAACACAAAAAAGAAGAAGCAATCTCAACAGTGAAAATCAGCAAGGTCGAATAAGGTTTTTAAAATAGCAAAGCGACAACAAAAAATTAATATAAGGTAAAGCACTTAACACAAGTATGCTTGTAAAACAGAGGGGACAAGAACTGATGAGCCATTTTATTTGTGGCATGGAATGTGGAAATGGGGAAGAAATGAAATAGCTACAATCTAAAACGTTATTTTAGTTTTTATCAAAAGAAATAGAATGGAAAGAATAAGGTGCATGATCTTTTGCGTTTGTAGCGTTAATAATTTTTATGGCATTTTGTTTCATTGAAGATTGGATATAGCATGACGAAGGAGAGAAAAAGTGTAGAAGAATTTTGTTTTGACCTTTTTTTTAATGAATGCATGAAGGGGAGATGAAAATAATGGAGGGGAAGAAGGTTACATGAAAAATAGAAAGACATGCAAGAAAAATAGCTAACATGAAGAGCGGAGAGAAAGAAATAATTTATGCCGATTTATCTTTCCCGAATAGACATAAATTTTAGTATAACGAGTTTTTTACACATTCTTAAACTGACATTATAAAATTTATAACACGCATTAATTGTAGATAAGTATAGTTAAAAGAGGAAATGACCAAGAATAAAGATTGAAGCAATATACATATACATTAACTGATTTTGCGCATTTTTCAGTTGAAATTAAAGATTCAGACCAATAAACGCCCAAATTTCACAAAATGAAAAAGTACTGCCTTCTTTAGAAAATGGTCTAGTATTTTTAGGTAGAAAATGCATAAGTTTCGACTATAATTTATTCAAATTTAACTAACTTTTCAACGAAATTTATTCCTATGCTATGTTTAGCTAAGCGCATCTTATATATAAAATTTTGGATTTTAATCCAAATTTTAGTTTTTTAACGTTAGTTATGCTATATTGGTTGCCACTATGGTAAATCAATCGACAAAGCGAGCGAAATTTGACTTTTCGTTATAAAATTATTTGGATTGAATTTATATATAAATATTACATTTTCTATTTTTTGTTATTATATGGTTAGATTGAAGTGGTTGAAAATTGCTTTGTATCAGAGAATACTGTGACGACCGCCTATAACTCCTGCACTAAACAAGGGAAATAATACGCTGAAGGACGTGCCAGGCAGCTATGGACGATCATCGAGGTAGGTAAACACAATATGGCACCTGTCATATAACTCACAGCGCAAGGATAAAATACAATAGAACATATACAACATGCCATAATAATGAAGCGTTTCTGAGCGTTAACTTAAACTTTCATAACTACTAGAAATAATATCCATACACCCTTGGATTACAACATAAGTGTAACAACCCGGATTTTCAGAACCAATTTAAAATTTTTATTTTAGCAATTTTGATGGATTTGGAATATTTAAAATGAATTATTTTAAATAATAATGACTAAAAAATTATTTTAATCGAATTTAGAATGTATAAATTTATTTTAATTATAAAACGAGCCTGAAATGGCGTGGTAGTTTGAAAATTCGATTTTAAATTTCAATTGAATATATAGAATTCAATATAAATCAGAATTGGACGAAACAAGAAATATTTGAAGTTGTTTAACTATATCTTTATAACGAATGTGAAAAACCGAGATTTCATAATATAAATTAAAAGTTATGTCCAGTTTAAAATTTGAAATAGTCGCTATGGAATTTATATATATTTTAATATAATATATAGCCTTTAAACATAGTCATTTTGCAAATGACCTCCGTTTTTTATGAAACCACTTTTGTTGGATTCGGAGTGTCAAATTATTATTAGATTCCAATTTCCATAATTTTTGGAATTAATATGTAAGCATGGTGGATCTAAATGCGTTTGGTAATTTCAGTATGAATTTAATTGACTGGAAAACGACAATTTTTCAAATGGTCTCCAAATTCGAAGAAATTAGTTTTGTTAGGACCGTATCATCAAAAAATAGCTAGATTTATTTTTTTTGGAATTTTTGGAGTCAGTATGTGCTCCGGTAAGTTAAAATGTACGTTGAAATCAATTTTGAACGTTAGATTAATTTATATTGTAATCTTAAGGAAAACTGATCAAAACAATAGAATTGGCTTATGAAACATATTGTGTCCGGAATGGGGGTATTTAGCTAGGGGCGACAGTCGTTGGGTTTGATTTGGACTTCGGACGTGTAAATTCACCAAGAAATAACTAAAAGAATTAAATATTAATATATCTATACTATGTATATACCATTTCGGTCAAAACCCTCATAATTTCTTCAATATGGTCAATGCCCTATAAGCCGCAGCTTACCCGATCAATGGCCCTAATATTCCAGAATTGAATCCTCGAATTCTCAAAATTTGTTCAATGATTATTGAAATTTTCAAATACAATTTTCTTCATCTACATGTGCTCTACAATTCCAATGACCAAAATTGTTTTTAGTAGGATGGATTGAGGAAATTAGCAGCTTAAAGTCACTGACCTTCGCGGTCAATTTTGGAGCCAAGGCAAGGCCGAACTTTACGCGGTTCAAGGTGGAGAATGGGGGAGCTCCGTCGCATCGATCGCTAACAGTTGATGGCGCTTCGGTCAACATTTTTGGCAGCGGTGATCGAATTTAAGAAGCGACGATGGGTTTTTCTTGTTGAAGGTGTAAGCAAGGGGATTAAGAAGAAAAGGGGCCCAGGGCCTTTGATCTGAATTCAACGGCTGGATTTTAAATTAGGTTATAATTAATTATATTAATTAGGAAATTAGTGTAATAAAATGTTTAAATAGTCATATCTTATTCAATTCAAAACAGAATCGCACAAAACTGAGTGCCTTGTGATCACGATGAAGAGAGCTACAACATGGAACTGATCAGAATGGGAATGGAACAAATTAGAATTTAGAGCGAATTCAAATCCAAACGATTTCAAAATCGGTCAATGTGAGAACTTCTCACTAAAATTTTTTGTATAGTTATTTATTTTATATGAACTGCCAGTATTGATTTTTATCAGTTTTTAATTATCACAAATGTTATACGGTGCCTGTTAGCTCACCTCCTTGTCGTCCACAGACCATGGACGGTTTAATTGATTGTATTTTGTTGTGATTGTAATGTGAAATGGAAAAATAATATATACATGAGATGTGAATAAAATATATATGAGATGCGAGTAAAATATATATATGCGATGAGAATAATATATATATATATATATATATATATATGAGATGTGACTAAAATATATATATGCGATGTGAATAAAATATATATGCGATGTGAAAAATATATATGCGATGTGAATAAAATATATATATGCGATGAGAATAATATATATATATATATATATGAGATTTGACTAAAATATATATATGCGATGTGAATAATATATATATATATATATGAGATGTGAACAAATTATATTTATGAGATGTGAATAAAATATATATATATGAGATGTGAATAAAAAAAATATATGGGATGTGAATAATATATATATATATATATATATATATATATATATATATGAGATGTGAATAAAATATATATGCGTTGTATAAAATATATATGTGTTGTATAAATCATATATATGCGTTGTATAAATTATATATATCCATTGTATAAATTATATATGAGATATATAAAATGGTCATAAAATGGAATAATTATTGGATTGTTAAAAATATAATTTTTAACATATATATGCACTGTATAAAATTGTCACGTAATAGAATATTCAATTTTGATTTAAAATTGAAACAGAACTGGAATTGTTTTTAAAACGAATTTATAAACGATTTATAAAATAAATGGAAATAGATGATATATATATAGTATATATATATTTAAATGGCTTGAATAGAACGCGCCGCGCAGCGACTGTTCGCGAATTTCAACCATTAACTTCAAATTGACGTTACGGGAGATCCGACCGTCGGTTTCTCCTAAAACTAGAACCATTGGATTCGTATCGAAAAGAGCTTTCCAATGAATATAAGAGATTTAAATTTGAATGGTTAGATTTTAAAATATGTCCAAATCAATTTTAGAAAAGATCGCTATGGATGTAGTTCGGTGGCCGTTATTGGAAACCGACCGTAAAGGCCTTAATAAAATTATTAAAAATATGGAAAAATTATGTGAAATCACAATAGGAATGATTTTTGGATGAAAAATTCCATATTTGTAAAGATAAATGATAATTTTATCTAAATGAACTAGTTATTAACTAGAATAATAATCCAATATTTTTAAATAAATAAATTGGATTTGTAAATGGGTTTTTAATCTAACCAGAATTTTCCAATGAATAAGCTGGAATGGATTTGAATGGAAATGATCTTCGGAATATTTCGATATTGGATTCCATGGTTATATGGATATTGTTGAGGAATTTGGAGGATATAAATATCGTTATTCCCAATACGATATTTGTTGGTTTCAGAATTTGATGTTGAATATAAGCCAATATTATTTCTATTCAAAGCCTTGTATTTAATATCAAATTTGGATTTTGGGTTTGTCGTGAATGGTGTCTTCATTAACACTGCTCTTAAACCCAGTTGATAATAGAATAAATCTTTTAATTAAGATTTAGAGAAGTTTTACCAATTAATTAATTAATATCTAATTGGAATTGAAATTGGATTTTTGGGTTTATCGTGAATGGTGTTTTAAATAACATTAGTTCATTAACCCAATTAACAGTGAAGTTATGATTTGGAATTTATAAATCTTTTAATTAAGATTAATGGAATTTTCCAAAGTAAAGTTTTCCAATTTAATCTGTTAAATTGGAATTGAATGGAATTCGATTTGGTAATAATCGAGACGAGCTTCTGTAAAGGAAGACCGTTACTATATATAGTATTTAAAAGGCTTTGCCGTTATTCCATTTATAGTATTGATTTGATATGGAAATTTATATCGATTACATACTGTTATGATTTCCATGAAGATTCCATTTTGAGGAAGATGATTTCGGGTTTGCTGTGAATGGTGTTTTTATATGACATTTGTTCTTTAACCTAATTAAAAGCAGGATTAATTTCCCTAAGATTGAGTAATCATTAAGCAATGATTTGTGAGATTAAAACCAATTAGAGCTCTAATAAATATTTAATTAGATTTGAATGAACGGATTGTAATTAAATTGGCCAAAACACGAGAAGTAGTATAAAACCAAATATGCTTGGCTGTTGATATTGATTATGATTGATTGATTGTTTGGATTGTGCTCGACCAGTTTATGAGCAAAATATGCTTTTGCACTTAGCATTGGGTTGAGTAGAAAAATGAGTATGCTAACATCTTGTGAAACACTTCACGATTTGACTATAAGGTGTTTAGTAATGTTGTTTATTTCAAAATTTAGTAAATGATTTTGAAATGGGATTTCCTTAAATGGAAAGAATAGTATTCCCGATTTTGGACAGGGAATGTTTTCAATGATTTTGAAATGAAATTTCTTAAGTGAATAGAATAGTATTCCCGATTTTGGACAGGGAACGTTTTATAAAATGTTTTATAAAATATTTCGAGGGTTAAACCCGATGATTTCGAAGTATATTATCATTTTACATTGTGGTTCATCATGTATCTAATTAGTTGCTATTGACAACGTATCTGTTTGGGGGCGGAGAGTTTATTCTCGTGCTTAACACCCCTCTTTGGGACGTATGAGCTCAAAGTTTATGTGATTAATAGTGGTTGATCATATGTGTGAATCACTTATGTGAAGTACTACAGTTTGAAAGTACTTGTGATAATTATGTTGTGAAATGATTTACCCTACTTCGAGATATGAAATAATTTAGTATGTGGTTAAAGATTCGGGTAACCCATGTGACTAAAAGTATGGGTGTTACAGCCTTAAACGGCTTTGGGCGGTGTATGCTTCCATGCGTGGGAGGTGCATCGTCAGTGTAGCCTGCTCCATCGTGGGAGGTGCACACATATATCGAGTTGCTTAGGTGCATGCCCTTTGCCTTGTTGATGGGAGAAACCTCCCCGTATTTGGTTGCATACTTGTTTGTATGCATTGTGATGATTTGGAATTCATATTTCCAAATGATTTGGTTTGAGATCACGAAGTGAAATCTATTTTGATATGAAATCTAGATATGTATTTCAAATGATTTGAAATGAGAAATCGGGAAATAAAGTCCAAAGGAATAATTTTCGTAAAGTGAATTGGATTTGGAAAATCTAGGTGTAGGGATTATTCTAAATGGGTAGATTGGAAAATTGCATGTTGATTGATGCATTGTAGATCCATATCTCTATTATTGGTTGTTGTTTGTGCACTGGCATTCATGGGGGTAAACCCGTTCCGCGTTAGTGGGGTGGTCCTGTGATTTGCCTTATCATTTATATAAGTTAATTTTAAATGAAAAGTTTCTCATACCAGTCCCATGGCTGACTCGTAGTTTGCTTTTCCCTTGCAAACTCAGGTGCCCCTATTTTCCACACGGGCAGTCGAGTGGTTTGTTTTGCAGATATTTATTTATTGAGTAGGATTCTAGATTGAAGCTTAAAGCTGTGTCTAGTGCATTGATAGTCTTCCGTTGTGTTAGTTTATTTGTTTCATCTGCATTGTATTACATTTATTGTAAATTAATCTTCTGCTGTATTATTATTTTTCGATATACTCTGACATATTCTGTACTCTAATGTAACATTATTACGATGTTTATAAAAGTCTTCTATTATTTGTTCTGATGCGTTCTACGCCCAGATTTAGCATATGCGGGCTTCGAACGGTCTGGGTCGATTTAGCGATCGATTAGGTCCGAGCGAAATCCATATTGTTACAGCTGGTATCGGAGCTTTGGTTAGCTCAAATCTTTGGGGTACAACTCGTTAGAACAGAATAAAAGACTCATCAGAGATTGGATTAATAATATCCTATGAAAGAAAACTCATTAGAGATAGGATCAGTAGTATCCTAGAATGAGAAACTCATTAGAGATAGGTTTAGAAATGCCTAGAATGAGTTGAGAGTGATACAATTATAATTAACGTATTTGTGATTATATATATAATCCGATCTTAGAAAATATGTATGATTTTAAGTATATAAAAGTTATATATATTTGAAAAGCTAATTAACTAATTGATTGATGGTTGTGATGTGTGATTATTAGTTCAACTAAATAAAAATATTGGAATAATTAAACCAATATGAAAATGAAAGCTGAATTAAGCCAAATCGAATCAAATATTGAAAATTGGTTGGAACTGCATACGTATACATGTACATATAATGAACATGTCATAGCATGGAAGCTAAGAAGAGGAGTAAAATTGTATGCCCAAAAATAGGTACACGTTTATTATATTTCTTGGGTTTGATGATTTTGTGAGCCGCTTGGCTTTTTATTTTTCTTTTGGATTGATGAGGGCCCTGTGAGGCAAGTAGCGGTTTTAAATATCATCCCATACAAAGGAGATTATGGCGAAATTTCTCGAAAATTTAGGGTGTTAGCCAAATTTTTGAAGAATTTGAAAAATCTTAGAAACTGAAAAGTTGAAGAATGAAAGCCAGAATGAAAGTTGAGTGTGTTAGTTAAACAACTTTCAGCTCCATTCCTTTTCGAGGACGAAAAGATTTTAAGTGGGGGAGATTATAGCAACCCAGATTTTCAGAACCAATTAAAATTTTTATTTTAGCAATTGTAATGGATTTTGAATATTTAAAATGATTTATTTTAAATAATAACGGCTAAAAAATTTATTTTAACTGAAATTAGAATGTATAAATTTATTTTAATTATAAAGTGAGCCTGAAATGGCGCGGTAGTTTGAAAATTCAATTTTAAATGTCAATTGAATATACAGAATTCAATATAAATCAGAATTGGACGAAACAAGAAACATTTGAATTTGTTTAACTATATTTTTCTAACGAATGTGAAAAACTGAGATTTCATAATATAATGTGAAAGTTACGTCCAGTTTAAAATTTGAAATAATCGCTATGGAAGTTATATATATTTTAATATAATATATAGCCCTCAAAAATAGCCATTTTGCAGACGACCTCCGTTTTTGACGAAACCACTTTTGTTGGATCCGGAATGTCAAATTATTGTTAGATTCCAATTTTCATAATTTTTGGAATCAATATGTGATCGTAGTGGATTTAAACGCGTTTGATAATTTCAATTTGAATTTAATCGTCTGGAAAAGGACCATTTTTCAAACGATCTCCAAATTTGATGAAATTACTTTTTTAGGACAGTATCGTCAAAACATAGCTAGATTTACTTTTTTGGAATTTTTGGAGTCAGTATGTAGCCATGATAAATTAAAATGTACGTTAAAATCAATTTTGAACGTTATATTAATTTATATTGTAATTTTAAGGAAAACTGATCAAAACAATAGAATTGGCTTAGGAAACATATCCCGTTCTGTCCAGAATGGGGGTATTTAGCTAGGGGCGACAGTTGTTGTGTTTGATTTGGAGTTCGAACGTGTAAATTCACCAAGAAATAATTAAAAGAATTAAACATTAATATATTTATACTATATATATACCATTTGGGTCAAAATCCTTATAATTTCTTCAATATGGTCAACGCCCTATAAGCCGCAGCTTACCCGATCAATGGCCATAATCTTCCAGAATTGAATCCTCGATTTCTCAAAATCTGCTCTATGATTATCGAAATTTCCAAAGACAATATTCTTCATCTACATGTGCTCTACAATTTCAACGGCCAAGATCGTTTTTAGTAGGATGGAATGAGGGAATTAGCAACTTAAAGTTGCTGACTTTCGCGGTCAATTTTGGAGCCAAGGCAAGGCCGAACTACACGTGGTTCAAGGTGGAGAATGGGGGAGCTCCGCCGCATCGATTGCCAGCAGTTGATGGCGCTCCGGTCAACGTTTTTGGCAATGGCTATCGGATTTAAGAAGTGACGATGGAATTTTCTTGTTGAAGGAGTAAGCGACGAGATTAAGAAGAAAAGGAGGCCAGGGCCTTTGATCTGAAATCAACGTCTGGATTTGAAATTAGGTTATAATTTATTATATTAATTATGAAATTAGTGTAATAAAATGTTTAAACAGTCATATCTTATTCAATTCAAAACAGAATCACATGAAACTGAGTGCATTGTGATCACGATGAAGAGACCTACAGGGAACCGACCAGAACGGAAACAGAACAAATTAGAATTTGGAGCAAATACAAATCCATACGATTTTGAAACCGGTCAACGTGAGAACTTGTCACTAAAAAAATTTGTACAGTAATTTATTTTATATGAACTGCCAGTATTGATTTTTATCAGTTTTTAATTATCATAAATGTTATACGGTGCCTGTTATCTCACCTCCCTGTCATCCACAGACCATGGACGATTTAATTGATTGTATTATGTTGTGATTTTGATGTGAAATTGAAAAATAATATATATATATATATATATGAGATGTGAATAATATATATATATATATATATATGAGATGTGAATTAAATATATATAGCGATGAGAATAAAATATATATATGATATGTGACTAAAATATATATATATATATGCTATGTGAATAAAATATATGTGCGATGTGAAAATATATATGCGATGTGAATAATATATATATATATATATATGATAAGAATAAAATATGTATATGAGATGTGACATATATATATATATATATATATATGCGATGTGAATAATATATATATATATGAGATGTGAATAATATATATATACACGAGATGTGAATAAAATATATATATGAGATATGAATAAAATATATATGCATTGTATAAAATATATATGTGTTGTATAAATCATATATATGCATTGTATAAATTAAATATATGCGTTGTATAAATTATATATGAGATATATAAAATGGTCATAAAATGGAATAATTATTGGATTGTTAAAAATATAATTTTTAACATATATATGCACTGTATAAAATTGTCATGTAATAGAATATTCAATTTTGATTTAAAATTGAAATGGAAGTTGGAATCGTTCAATCTAACATCATCCTCAAGCCTTTCATGTATGCTTCCTCTCATCCCTTCCCACTCTGTCCCATCGCCGAACCTGTCCCATCCCTTCCATCCTCGAGCCAAACGCCAGCGATTCCTCCGCCTCCTGACCCTCCTCCAATCCCGCCCGACCCTTCATCTTCAGATCCCCCTATCATCCTAGCTACTGTCGAGAACCCATCGCCATTGCAACCCCAAAATCTGATCAACCCAGCAACCGATTCTGCTCCTCTCAACCAAGATAAAGTAATTCAACAACCATGGACTTCTTTCCTATTCAAGCGTAAGCCTTAAACGCTGGGAAGTACATTCCTGTTGAGTTAACTCCCACTATCGTCGACGACACTCTGAAAATGATTCAAGGCATTTCAGAAGCTGGAACTGAGGTTTGGAATGATTCAGTCGTGGGGTTTTTCTTAGATAAACCTCTCTAGTACGCAGCCGTAGTCGCTAATCTCAATTCTCTTTAGAGGCTTAAGGGTTCGTTGAGTGTTAAATCTGATGGGGTGTTGTTTTATTTGACTTTTCTTGCAATGAAGATCAAAACCGAATCCTTCAAGCTGACCCGATAATTATGAACAAGAAGTTGTTTATCATAAAAAGTTCGATCCTTCTATTAGTAATTCTGCGGTAATGTCAAATCAGTTCCTGTTTGGGTTAAATTTTACAACATTCCAATAGTTGCTTGGTCTAATTACAAGATCAACTGGATTAGCAGTATGTTGGGAAACCTTCTTTGCATGGATGAGATGACTGAAAGTAGGTGGAAACTGCAGTATGCCAAGTGTTTGACTGAAGTTAAACCAAATAGAGAACTGGTTGATGATTTTCTTGTTGAGACAGTGGAGGGAGGTGTTTAACGAGTTTATGTAGAATATTTGTGGAAGCCGGACATATGTAGTATTTGTCAATCCTTTGGTCATTCAAATGGCAACCGTGACAAAGAGGATGATACAAGAGAAAATGAAATCAATTTTAAAAGAAAGGAGGATGTTGAACCAACTAGTCAGCAAACTAATGTCATGAAGAATGTGCAACTAGGTGAACAGAATAGAAACATCACTCTGGTAAATAGAGAGAGTCAGAATTGGCAATATGTAAATAAAAGGAGGATCAACAATGTCATCAATGAAAAAGAAAATGGAGTCGGTCAGTCAAGAAAAGGCAGTTGGGTGAGGAAAAATCAATTGGTGCACGAGGTTCAAAAGGCAAATAGTTTCTCAGTTCTTGAAGAGGGGGAAACTGAAGACGAGACATTGCAAATTGATGAACTCAAAGATAGTGAAGAGGAATTTGCAAATTTGGACATGCAAGACATAGCCGATATACCAATGCCAACTCTGGATAGCCTTGTTAATGGAAAAAGTCACCACCCTATAGTTATTTCTCCCGATCTGGTAACATAAAATGCGCATGATGAAGAGACAATAGCCGAAGAGGAAATCCATAACTATTTTCGTGAATTGATAATGCAAGAATGTTTGAAGGAAAGAAGAAGAGTAACAAAGGAAGGAAAAGCAAAAACAATTGAAGTGTCGAATGTGATAAATGAAGCAATATTAAACTAGAATAAAGACAATGCAGGTTTAACCAATATAGCCATAAATTAAGTAAATGTCATACCTACCAAACCACCGCCCCATGTTAATGAAGCATGCATGCAAGCCTCCTCGTTATTTAAACCAACCCATGATCCAAATATCATCTTGGCTTCCAGGAATTTTTCCTTACCTCCTCATCTTGAAAATAATGTCTACTCCAAAATCAAACCACCTCATGCATTCAAAGAACCACCTCTTGACTCCTCCCCCTCCAAAACCTCCAGACATAATTGACATTGTACCAAATCCTACAACTCCTAGTTCTGCTCATAGGCAGTACTTGACAAGGAGTATGAAAATGAAGATTGCGCAACCCCTTGTAGTTTAATTAATGGTGAAAACTGTCGGTGTATGGAACATCTGGGGTTGTCATCATGACACAAAACGTGAACAATGCAAACTTCTGATATTCGAGTATAAGTTAAGTATCCTCGCCATTATCGAGACTAAACTCAATCATGCTTTGACTTTACGGGCAGCTACCTTCATCAATCCCTCTTGGAATTATATACATAACCTCGCTGGCTCCTTATGGTCACATCCTTGTGCTTTATAACCCTCATACTGTTTCTTTATCTCCTCGTCACTTCACGGATCAACACATTCATTGCCATGCAGTTATTCTCAGTAATCAATCCTCCTACTACCTTACCTTCATTTACGCTGCTAGTAGCTCTTCTCCAAGGCAAAACTTGTTCAAATCCATCCTATCCTTAAGACAGTCTTCGCATCCATGGTTTCTACTTGGTGATTTTAATTGTTGTTACGAAATTTCTCAACGAGTAGGTGGTAATCCCCTCTCTATCCCTGAAATCCTCCCACTAAAAAACACCCTCTATCATGTTGATCTTACCAACATCAAATGTTCAGGAATGACATTCTCTTGGAACAACAAAAAAAGAGATAGTTCGCGTACTTTTTCTCTAATTGATCACGTATTTTGTAATGCAAAAGCCTTCGATTTCTGGCCTGCCCTTCAATGTAACATGCCACCTCCCATTCTTTCCGATCATTCCCCCCTTATCCTTCACCTCTGTGAGCTTAATATGAAAGGCAAACCAAGTTTCAATTTTTTTAACAATTGGGTTAATGACCCTGAATTCTTTGACCTTGTTAAAGGAATTTGGGAGAAACCGCATTTTGGTAATTCCCTTGTTATTTTGCAGGCGAAGACGAGGAGCACTGAGAAAGAACTTAAAGTCTGGGCAAAACTAAAATTTGGCTGCAGTAGTAATCAAAGTACCATTTGGAGAGAAAAATTAAAGCTTATACAAACACAAATGATGGAGGATCCGACGAACCCCGTTCACTCAGTCAATGAAACTGAAGCAACTAAAGAGTATATTTGCGCTCTGAATGTTGAAGATTGTAACACCCCGTATGTTAAATAACTTGTTATAACATAAATCAGAGCAGAATTAAATTTAATATTCTGAATCAGGGGAAACGGGCTGTGCCATTGCGTTCGTCTCGGAAAAATACGCGAAATAGAGTCCGAGTTTTCGTAAATCGGAGTCCGTATGACCAAGTTATGGCCCGTCAAAGTTTCACGAAAAATCAAAAACGAAAACTGCTCATGTTTTGAGGCCCGGGATGAGTTTTGGGCTGTTTTTTTTGGGCCCTAAATGGTTCCTACACTTGACTTCTTCCCCAAGACATGCTTTAAAGGCTAGGATTGGTTCTAGGGTATATCCTATGGTCCTAAAACATCTAACTAATCTATATATACACCCTAATACCCCCCCTTATCCTTACCAAAAATAGATCTAAGGCCATTATGCCACCACTTAGAAAATTGGAGAGCCTCCACTAAAAATCCTAAGAGGGTTTGCAAGCTAATCTACATCTTCTTCTACTTAATCATTGGGATTTGCTTCATTTAACTTGCTAATCTTGTTTTGGTGAGCTTCTATCCCCTTAATAATCAATTATTGAATTGATTATGATAAGATGTGATAAAGTATGGCTATGTTTGTGGATCCATATATTTATGCAAGCTTGATGTAGTGAATATTATGTGTTTTGCAAGTTATATGCCTTATGTCATGCAAGTTTCATAATATGTAATCATGATATTTTTATGCAAGTTGTTTCATGATGTTTATGATGCAAAACACTAAGTGAATATGGATCCATTATGCAAACATGTTATGCAAGTATGTGAGTACTTATGCAAGTCATGTATATGCTTATATGCATGTTTAACATCTTATGCAAGTATATGAATGTTTATGCAAGTTATGTATATGTTGAAATGCAAGTTTAACATAATATGCAAGCCTATGCAAGTATGTGAATGTTTATGCAAGTTATGTATATGTTGAAATGCAAGTTTAACATAATATGCAAGCTTATGCAAGTATATGAATGTTTATGCAAGTTATGTATATGTTGAAATGCAAGTTTAACATAATATGCAAGCCTATGCAAGTATGTGAATGTTTATGCAAGTTATGTATATGTTGAAATGCAAGTTTAACATAATATGCAAGCCTATGCAAGTATGTGAATGTTTATGCAAGTTATGTATATGTTGAAATGCAAGTTTAACATGATATGCAAGCTTATGCAAGTATATGAATGCTTATGCAAGTATGTGAGTGCTTATGCAAGTTAAGTATATGCTAAAATGCAAGTTCTACATGTTATGCAAATCACATGTTTGATGATATGTAAGTTCATATGCAACATGTTATGTAAGACACATGTTTGATAATATGCAAGTTTGGGTTGAATATAGTTGGGTTAATACATGCTCATATATGCAAGTTGACATCCTCTTAACCCATGATAAAGTTATATGCTAAACCCATGTTATGTGTGGTAAATCTTCCCTTTATTATGTTATGTCATAATGACGATTTACGTGGGGAACGATGGGGTTAATTAATATGTTAATTAAAAGTATGTTGAAATGGGTATGATTAAGCATACCATAAAAATAAATTACCATAAGTGGGAATTTACCTATTGAGTTAGGTCTACCCCATGGGAATTTACCTATTGAGTTAGGTCTACCCATGTTATGGAAAACTTGATATTAATTAGGGATAATTAATATGGGGGTGATTAATTAGGTGTAATTAATCGACTAAGACACGAGGTTGGACTCATTTGTAGTGTAAAACTGCCCGGACCCGACCGGCTTAACCAGTTGCTACAAATGTCAGCCCAATGTGAGAGGTCTTAGCCATAAATTAAATACGTGATTAAAGTAAAGACACGAGGTTAGGCTCTGTTATGACGTAAGACTGCCCGGACTCTACCGGCTTAACCAGGCGGTCATAACAGCCAGTCTAATGTGGGAGGTCTTTATGGGAGATCACGGTCTTAATTAATTAAGAAACATTTAACCATATTAGCATGTAGTGGGACATGAGGGGTTAAGTGGGTGCCTTGGGTGGCATGTGGAAATTTTGTGGTTGCCTTGGGTGGCATGTGGAATCTAGTGGGTTGCCTTGGGTGGCAATAGAAAATACGATTAGAATACTTAACCAAGTGGAAACATGTAATTAAACATGATTAAAGGGTTAAGTGGGATACACTAGATATATGACAAGCTTAGGTGGGTAGCTTGTGGGGGCCCATTTCAACCAATATCCCAAACGTATCTTTGTGGGCTCGACCCATGTCGAGTGACGGGACACGCATATTGAGCTTGATTATAAGAGGCCAAAACGGGGTAGCGGTGGCAACGCAAGTCCAACGGGTTTCATATGCGTGTGTGGGCCCGGGCTGGTAGATAAGCCGTTGTTGCATCGTGTAGATATAAAGCCGTGCACCGTTGATAGTATTGGGTAGCCACTTTAGGGGAGTGATACACCCCACTGTGGGACCAGCACGGGTATTTACGTTAGGGAGCCGATCGCTTGGGGTAGTGGGGTACACCTAGTAGAGATAGGGGCAGACGGCACCTATGTAGTCAACTAGGGTACAGGAAACTACTGGTTATATCTATCTTTGATATCCTTGGGTGGGATCAAACTTTGAGTAGGAGTGACTGGTGTGGTGCAGTTAGTAATTATCCTTGGGTGGGTAGATGCGTCTTTACGGTTATCTTAGTTCGTCCTGTGTTCGTGGGCAACTTAGTGTAGTCATTATCCCCAAAGATACCATACCGAGTTCATATCATACCCTAATTACTTTAATAATTGTATTATTAAGGAGATAGGGTTCACTCAGGCTTATGTCTGACCCCCGTTGTTTTTATCTTTTTCCTTCAGGTCCTCAGGTTGGGCCTAGTGCTAGTGGGCTTTGATCGGTTTGCTTTATCTATCTCTTGGAGCTTGGACCGTAGATGTAGAGCTCAGCTTATCTTATCTTTTCTGTTATGGCTATTTGTTATGAGTAGTGGGATTATGTACTTATTTTATTCAGGATGGATATTTTGTACTTGACTCTTGTTATGGTTTTATGATGTAACCAAACATGTTTTACTTTCCGCTGCTATGAGATGATGTTTTAAAATTTTCAAGTATTACATTATATCTGTCTTGTTGTAATTTTACTGTTCTATACTCACTAAAAATACTCCACCGATGCTATGGCATTCCCTTAGTGAGTGACTATAGCGGGTGTGGGGTGTTACACGTGGTATCAGAGCTTAAGGTTACCGGAACAGATAAAATTTTTAGAAAAACTATTTTCTAAGAATACTTTTGGAAAGGAGTATTTTCAAAAACGTGTCTTTTAAGAGAAAAGTTTTTGAAAGGAAAGCATAATCCCCAATAGCCATATCTATATCTTTCGAATTCTCCATTTTGAATCTCTTCCTTTCTCTCGTTTTGAGTTTCCCCTCCGCGTATAGATGATCTTTCTAAGGTAGATAAGGACAAGGGACTTAGACGTTAGTCGGATTAGAAGTTGGTTCAAGAAGGAGGAGGACTGGTAGGTATCTATTGGATAAACGATGGGAGGAAGGCTCAAATAGTTGTTTGGTTAATGAAAGATGAAACCTCATTGGTGGGAGGTTACGAGTGGAGAATAGGGAAGAAGAAGGCAAGTGGTTATCCTTTTAAGAGGAATAGGACACCTTATTAGGATTGTTCAAAGAAGCAAGGGCAAGGTATGGAATCTTCTGGAGGGTAGTTGTATTCCCTCACGACTAGGGTACCAGATGGGGATATGACCGTCTAGGTTGGAATTTGGATTTCTTTATCATCCGATTCAAGCTCTATTTGATTCTGATATATTGAGTTCGTTTATCCCACCATTATTAGTTGAGTCACTGCACTTAGACACCAGTTTGGTAGATGATCCCTTAGTTGTTTCAAACCCAGTTGGGGCTCCATGATATGTTTGGGTTTGAAAGTTTCTATACTTAGCGTTGAGTTTAGATGTGATGCTTGTTGGGCTTCACGGGCTATGGGTTAATTTTGGGCATGGACTGGTTATCCAGTAGGAGTGCTGTTCTTCATTTTGAAGGGAGAGTTGTTAGGCTTATGGGCCGCCTAAGTAACACTCTCGAGATCTCTTGTAATCCCATAGAATCTGTTATGCTAAGGTATCTAGAATCGCCTGACACGTTGGTCTAGAGTCTGCGATCTGTTAGAGCGGTCCGGGAATACCCGGATGTGTTTGAGGAGGTGAAGGGCTTACCTCCGAAGCGGGAGATTGACTTCCGAATATATCTGGTGGATAATGCCAAACCAGTATCTTGGCCAGTGTGCCACATGGCTCCTAGTGAGAGGAGGGAACTCCATAAGTAAGTAGGCGATTTGCTTGAGAAGGGGTTCATAAGACGAAGTATATCGGAGTAGGGCGCTCCAGTAGTTTTTGTTATGAAGGCGGATGGGTCCCTCAGACTTTGTGTAGGCTAAAGGGAACTAAAGAAACTCACAAAGAATAATAGATACCCATTGCCGAGGATTAATGATCTCCTTGATCAGTTGGCTGGCGCCTCAGTATTTTTGTAGTAGGACTTAGCCACGGGATTTCATCAGTTGAGAGTGGCTGAGAATAGTATAGAGGAGACTGCCTTTGGGACTCCGGATGATTTCTTTTATGAGTGGCTGGTGATGCCATTGGGTTTGACGAACGCCCCCGCATACCTTGATGAGAAGGGTGTTCAGGGAGTACCTAAATAAGTTCGTGATGGTCTTTGTAGATGACATCTGGGTCTTTTCTAAGAGCGAAATAAGTTTTCGTATGTGCTCAATAGGCTGAGCAGGGCCAGTATAGGATAAACGACGGTTTTGGAGCGAGACTGGCGAGAACATCCAGAATTGGTCAAGGGCTTAATTATTTAGCCATTTTTACTAGTATCGTCTCACGTAGGTCGTCTGAATTCGAAGGAGGTATCCCTTGGGTGTTTGTCTGATATTGGTTTAGGCCTTTGGGGCTTGCATTTGGGGGATGCCGAATTCGACTAGGGTGGTCTGCGTGGGAGACAGTTGTGATGATTTTGGACGATATTCTGGTGGAGAAGAGCATGCCCTACATCTTAGGGAAGTGTTGGAGACTCTTCGAGCGCATAGTCTTAGGACAGCAAAAGTGGATGGGATCCTTAGCATCCTATGGGTAAGGGTAACATGGTAACGGACACCTTAAGTAGAAAAAGGTTGTCCTTGAGTTCATTGTTCGTTGAACGACGGAGCTTAGAGTTTATTTCTAAGTTTGACTTTAGACCTTCCGTTGACTTTGTACCCGGTTTGCTAGCTTCTTTGGAAGTTAGACCTACTCTTTTGGGGCGGGTTGGAGAAGCACAGAGGGGCGACCCACAGTTGGTTGAGTTAGTAGAAAAGCTCATAAGGGGGGAGTCGTCCAGCCATTTGAGTAGGTACACCCTAGACGATAGGGGGTGCTTGCGCAGAGACGGTAGACTTTGTGTACCGCAAGACGAGGGTTTGAGGAAGGCTATTCTTGATGACGCACACCGTTCTAGGATGACCATTCATCCCGGTGGGGACAAGATGTACCGAGACATGAAGAGGGTTTTCTTCTGGGCCGGTATGAAGAAAGATGTGGCCGAGTATGTCGCTCGATGCTTGGTGTGCCAACAAGTAAAGGCGGAGCAAAAGAAACCAGGTGGGTTGCTTCACCCATTGGAGGTTCCGCAATGGAAGTGGGATAGCGTCTCGATGGATTTTATTGACGGGTTGACCAGGTCGAGGAAGGGTAATACAGGAATTTGGGTGGTGGTAGATAGACTTACTAAGAGCGCCCATTTCATACCTGTGAAGAGCAAGAGGACCGCTCCATGGCTAGCTTCTGTATATCTTCGAGAGATAGTTCGATTGCATGGGGTACCCTCTAGCATAGTTAGTGATCGAGATCCTATCTTCACTAGCGAGTTCTGGAGAAGTTTGCAAGAAGCAGTAGGGACTCAATTGTGTCTGAGCACCGCATATCATCCTCAGACAGATGGCCAGACTGAGAGGGTGAATCGTGTTCTAGAAGACCTTTTGAGGCTTTGTATCTTAGATTTTGGAGGTACATGGGAAGAGCATCTTCCATTGGTGGAGTTCGCATATAATAACAGCTTTCAGTCCAGTATTGGTATGGCTCCTTTCGAAGCTCTCTATGGAAGGCCTTGTCGATCACCTACATGTTGGTGGGAATCTACGGACAAGATCTTGCTTGGGCCGGATATGGTTAGGGAGACTTCTGAGAAGATTGACTTGATTCGAAGAAGGATGAAAGCAGCGCAGGATAGGCAAAAATCTTATGCGGACAAGAGAAGGACGGATCTTGAGTTTGAGGTTGGGGATAGGGTTTTTGTTAAGGTATCTCCGTTGAGAAATGTTGTTCGCTTCGGATCCGTTGGGAAGTTAGCACCAAGGTTTGTTGGGCCGTTTCCTATTAAGGAAAGGATTGGACGGATGGCATATAGAGTGGAGTTGCCTGACAGACTTAGTGGTGTTCATGATGTATTCCATGTGTCCCATTTGAGGAAATGCTTGCATGAGACCGCAGAGGTGGTAGAGCCAAGCTTGCTTAGGGATATGGAGGTAGAGCGTGATGCGACTATTCGACGAGCTCCTACTCGCATCCTTGGGTCAGAGACTAGGAAGTTGAGAAACAGAGAGGTTCAGCTAGTCAAAGTGCAATGGGGAGAAGATGAGAGTAACACGACTTGGGAGACGGAAGCAAAGATGCGTTCATTATACCCATTTCTTTTTGAGGGTATGTCCTTACTTTCTCCTTTATCGCTTGACTAGTACTTATCTTATCTTTGGTATGTCCTCTCGTTAGTACCTTTGACCTTTAGATAGGGTAAACCTATGGTTGAAACATGTGTTTGAGACATGTTATGGTTGATGGATGCAAGTGGATGCAAGTGTTTGCTAGTGGTTGCTCGTGGATGCATATACACACACTCTAGGCACTAGATCGGCTCAGTCACTTCATATTGCATATTGCATAAAATTGTGTGTAGGAAGATATATTTATGGATGTATAATGGTTGTGTTATCACATGGATGATGCATTTTGGTGAATGATTGTGCACTCATGTAGATATTGTATGTGTCGATAGGGTTCGCTCGCATACATAATGGATGCATGGCACTATCATGGTTTGCATATGTTCATACATTAGATAGGGAACATATACACACACTTTTTGCATATGCTCATACATCATTAGAAACTGTTTAAGGACAATGGATGCCAGTGTTTGATGGTTGAGTAGATGGTTGTTTGGTTGGTAGGATACGTTCTTCTTGACTTAGAGATTTCGGGGACGAAATCCTTTAAGTAGGGGAGAATGTAACACCCCGTATGTTAAATAACTTGTTATAACATAAATCAGAGCAGAATTAAATTTAATATTCTGAATCAGGGGAAACGGGCTGTGCCATTGCGTTCGTCTCGGAAAAATACGCGAAATAGAGTCCGAGTTTTCGTAAATCGGAGTCCGTATGACCAAGTTATGGCCCGTCAAAGTTTCACGAAAAATCAAAAACGAAAACTGCTCATGTTTTGAGGCCCGGGATGAGTTTTGGGCTGTTTTTTTTGGGCCCTAAATGGTTCCTACACTTGACTTCTTCCCCAAGACATGCTTTAAAGGCTAGGATTGGTTCTAGGGTATATCCTATGGTCCTAAAACATCTAACTAATCTATATATACACCCTAATACCCCCCCTTATCCTTACCAAAAATAGATCTAAGGCCATTATGCCACCACTTAGAAAATTGGAGAGCCTCCACTAAAAATCCTAAGAGGGTTTGCAAGCTAATCTACATCTTCTTCTACTTAATCATTGGGATTTGCTTCATTTAACTTGCTAATCTTGTTTTGGTGAGCTTCTATCCCCTTAATAATCAATTATTGAATTGATTATGATAAGATGTGATAAAGTATGGCTATGTTTGTGGATCCATATATTTATGCAAGCTTGATGTAGTGAATATTATGTGTTTTGCAAGTTATATGCCTTATGTCATGCAAGTTTCATAATATGTAATCATGATATTTTTATGCAAGTTGTTTCATGATGTTTATGATGCAAAACACTAAGTGAATATGGATCCATTATGCAAACATGTTATGCAAGTATGTGAGTACTTATGCAAGTCATGTATATGCTTATATGCATGTTTAACATCTTATGCAAGTATATGAATGTTTATGCAAGTTATGTATATGTTGAAATGCAAGTTTAACATAATATGCAAGCCTATGCAAGTATGTGAATGTTTATGCAAGTTATGTATATGTTGAAATGCAAGTTTAACATAATATGCAAGCTTATGCAAGTATATGAATGTTTATGCAAGTTATGTATATGTTGAAATGCAAGTTTAACATAATATGCAAGCCTATGCAAGTATGTGAATGTTTATGCAAGTTATGTATATGTTGAAATGCAAGTTTAACATAATATGCAAGCCTATGCAAGTATGTGAATGTTTATGCAAGTTATGTATATGTTGAAATGCAAGTTTAACATAATATGCAAGCCTATGCAAGTATGTGAATGTTTATGCAAGTTATGTATATGTTGAAATGCAAGTTTAACATGATATGCAAGCTTATGCAAGTATATGAATGCTTATGCAAGTATGTGAGTGCTTATGCAAGTTAAGTATATGCTAAAATGCAAGTTCTACATGTTATGCAAATCACATGTTTGATGATATGTAAGTTCATATGCAACATGTTATGTAAGACACATGTTTGATAATATGCAAGTTTGGGTTGAATATAGTTGGGTTAATACATGCTCATATATGCAAGTTGACATCCTCTTAACCCATGATAAAGTTATATGCTAAACCCATGTTATGTGTGGTAAATCTTCCCTTTATTATGTTATGTCATAATGACGATTTACGTGGGGAACGATGGGGTTAATTAATATGTTAATTAAAAGTATGTTGAAATGGGTATGATTAAGCATACCATAAAAATAAATTACCATAAGTGGGAATTTACCTATTGAGTTAGGTCTACCCCATGGGAATTTACCTATTGAGTTAGGTCTACCCATGTTATGGAAAACTTGATATTAATTAGGGATAATTAATATGGGGGTGATTAATTAGGTGTAATTAATCGACTAAGACACGAGGTTGGACTCATTTGTAGTGTAAAACTGCCCGGACCCGACCGGCTTAACCAGTTGCTACAAATGTCAGCCCAATGTGAGAGGTCTTAGCCATAAATTAAATACGTGATTAAAGTAAAGACACGAGGTTAGGCTCTGTTATGACGTAAGACTGCCCGGACTCTACCGGCTTAACCAGGCGGTCAGAACAGCCAGTCTAATGTGGGAGGTCTTTATGGGAGATCACGGTCTTAATTAATTAAGAAACATTTAACCATATTAGCATGTAGTGGGACATGAGGGGTTAAGTGGGTGCCTTGGGTGGCATGTGGAAATTTTGTGGTTGCCTTGGGTGGCATGTGGAATCTAGTGGGTTGCCTTGGGTGGCAATAGAAAATACGATTAGAATACTTAACCAAGTGGAAACATGTAATTAAACATGATTAAAGGGTTAAGTGGGATACACTAGATATATGACAAGCTTAGGTGGGTAGCTTGTGGGGGCCCATTTCAACCAATATCCCAAACGTATCTTTGTGGGCTCGACCCATGTCGAGTGACGGGACACGCATATTGAGCTTGATTATAAGAGGCCAAAACGGGGTAGCGGTGGCAACGCAAGTCCAACGGGTTTCATATGCGTGTGTGGGCCCGGGCTGGTAGATAAGCCGTTGTTGCATCGTGTAGATATAAAGCCGTGCACCGTTGATAGTATTGGGTAGCCACTTTAGGGGAGTGATACACCCCACTGTGGGACCAGCACGGGTATCTACGTTAGGGAGCCGATCGCTTGGGGTAGTGGGGTACACCTAGTAGAGATAGGGGCAGACGGCACCTATGTAGTCAACTAGGGTACAGGAAACTACTGGTTATATCTATCTTTGATATCCTTGGGTGGGATCAAACTTTGAGTAGGAGTGACTGGTGTGGTGCAGTTAGTAATTATCCTTGGGTGGGTAGATGCGTCTTTACGGTTATCTTAGTTCGTCCTGTGTTCGTGGGCAACTTAGTGTAGTCATTATCCCCAAAGATACCATACCGAGTTCATATCATACCCTAATTACTTTAATAATTGTATTATTAAGGAGATAGGGTTCACTCAGGCTTATGTCTGACCCCCGTTGTTTTTATCTTTTTCCTTCAGGTCCTCAGGTTGGGCCTAGTGCTAGTGGGCTTTGATCGGTTTGCTTTATCTATCTCTTGGAGCTTGGACCGTAGATGTAGAGCTCAGCTTATCTTATCTTTTCTGTTATGGCTATTTGTTATGAGTAGTGGGATTATGTACTTATTTTATTCAGGATGGATATTTTGTACTTGACTCTTGTTATGGTTTTATGATGTAACCAAACATGTTTTACTTTCCGCTGCTATGAGATGATGTTTTAAAATTTTCAAGTATTACATTATATCTGTCTTGTTGTAATTTTACTGTTCTATACTCACTAAAAATACTCCACCGATGCTATGGCATTCCCTTAGTGAGTGACTATAGCGGGTGTGGGGTGTTACAAAGATGCTATGACCAAACAAAAGGCATGAGTCAAATGGAGGATTGACAGGGATAATAACAGTGCGTTTTTTCATGCGAATCTAAAAAATAAGCAATGGAGGATTGACAGGGCTAATAACAGTGCGTTTTTTCATGCGAATCTAAAAAATAAGCAATGTAGGGAAAATATTGTTCGAATAGTTGACAATGAGGGTGTTACTCGTGATTATCAAGGTGATGTTAACAATGCTTTTTTAATGCATTTTTCAAACCTGTTTGGTAATAGTAACAATTTCCATCATAACATTGAATTGGTTGATCCTTATATTCTTCCCAAATTATCATCATATGATCGACAAACTCTTTATTCCGAAGTCAATGACAGTTAAGTCCGAGAAGCTATGCTTTCTCTCAACAGTAAATCAGTGGGGGACCTGACAGATTCAGTGCATGCTTCTATTCATCATGTTAGGCTTTTATTAGTCAATATGTGTGTAAAGCAGTTAGACATGTCTTTTTAAAATCCAGTATGCTGCCATCTTTCAATGTGACGAATATCGCTCTTATTCCAAGGTTAAGAATCCTACGAGAGTCTTCGATTATAGACCTATCTCGTGCTGCAACACGCTCTACAAGTGCATCTCTATGATCATTGCTACAAGGCTAAAAAAGGTTCTCAGGTCTATAATCTCGTCAAATCAAGCAACTTATTTGCCTGGAAGGAATATTTTAGACAATGTCCTTCTTTCGCATGAACTTTTAAATGGTTACTCGCAATTCGAATATTAGTCCAAGGGCGATGTTCAAGCTTGACATTATGAAAGCTTTCGATATGATACAATGGGATTCAATTGTCAGAATTTTAGGTTATATGAACTTCCCTCATCATTTTGTCGTGTGGATTTTATCTTGTATATCGACGGCACATTTCCCTATTCTTATCAATGGCTCAGCCGTTGGATATTTTGAAAGTAAACAAGGTGTAAGACAAGGAGACCCGATCTCGGCGTACATTTTCATTGTTGTGATAGAGGTGCTCACAAAAATGTTAAATAAGAAGATTGATGGTGGATCATTTAAATTACATCCGATGTGCAAGCAGCCAAGAGTGTCCTCCTTAATATTCGCCGACGACCTTGTCATTTTTGTAACGCAGACCATCAATGCAATATTTGAAACTCTTGACGATTTCTATGTTATGACTGGTTTGCAAGTTAATCTCCAGAAATCAAACATTAGAGTAGCCGGCATTACTGAATTGCAAACACAAGCCATACAAACAAGAACTGGTTTATTGAGTAGTACTGATACATTATCATCTTGGATTACCTCTCACCATTGCAAAAATTATTGTAAGACAATGCTTACCTCTTTTTGACAAAATAACCGCAGGACTTAACTCTTGGACTTCTAGACTGTTGAGCCAAGCAGGAAGATTAACACTCGTTAATCCGTCATCTTTTCAATGTAAGTGTACTAGTCCAGGACGTTCATTCTTCCGACTAAGCTAGTTTCCATGATTCGAACAACAATAATGAAATTTTTGTGGAAGGGAAAAACTGATGGGAGCTATTTGAAGCCAGTTGCCTTCTATATAATTGAAAGCCCAGTTCATAAAGGAGGACAGGGAATAATGAACTTAAAAATGTGGAACGAAGCGGCTTCTGTTAAGCATTTGGATGACTATCTAAATTAGACTAACAACATTTGGGTCGATTGGTCTTCTAACAATGTTATAAACGGTAAATGTTTTTGGACCATGCCCATGCCTTAGAAATTGAGCTGGACATGATGAGTCTTTTTAAATTAAGAGCTAATGTCCTGCCATGCTTCAAATATGCTATTTGCGAGAATTCTAAATCCTTTTATGGGAGGAACCTTGGCTTGAGCATGCCATGATATTAAGTAAATCTCTCTCTCATTGGAAATATTATCTTCCGAAATTAATGTCAAAGCCAAGATCGGTGACTACGTTCATAATGGGATGATCTGCATTCCCCTGTCTCTGTTTCTTGCGTCACTTCATGGTGTAATCAAGGTAAAAAAAATCACATTAGCAGGCTGTACAACTTCTTTACTGCAATTTATAACATGCTGATATGTAGTTGGAGTGTTAAAATTTAGAAGAAAGATAACATAACGCGTGAAAAATCTTATGTTATGGAAGGTTATAAACAACTCTTTGTTCACTAAAGACAAGCTTCTTCAAAGTGGTATCACTTGCGATCAGGTATGTGTTTTCTGCCGAGCTGAAAATGAAAACATGGAGCACTTATTTTTCCAATGCAGTTTATTATTTAACATTTGGGAGGAGGTAGTGACCAATACTGGGATAAATGACGCATGTCAAAATGCTACCATCCAGTGGAGAACATTGCATAATCAAACAAGGAGGAGAAGAGACAGAGGAAGGTTACTCAATTTTGTGCTTAAAAAATTCGTCTACACAGTTTGGAGAGAAAGAAACACTCATGTTTTTGAATTTGATAAAGAAAAGAATGGTGCGTAGCTCAGGAGTCATGTTAGGAGCGTGATCAGGGATGGAGTTAGAGTTTTAAATTTTACTTTTGACCTGGGTATTCTGAACAATCTTATGCAATCTTTGTGTTTCTTGTGTTGTCTTCTTGTGCTTGAAGAACCTTGTGTTTGCGTTTTCTTGTATGGTTGTATTTTCTTTTGTTTCTCCGGTTCTTTAATAAAGGTGGTAGGGGTCCACTCAACCCCGTAAGCCTTGCAAAAAAGAAGAAGTTGGAATTGTTTTTAAAACGAATTTAACGGGTGGCGCAGCGACCATTAGCGAATTTCAACCATTAACTTCAAATTGACTTTACGGGAGATCCGACCGTCGGATTCTCCTAAAACTAGAATATTTGGATTCGTATCGAAAAGAGATTTCCAATGAATATAAGAGATTTAAATTTGAACGGTTGGATTTTAAAATATGTCCAAATCAATTTCAAAAAAAGTCGCTATGGATGCAGTTCGGTGGCCGTTATTGGAAACCGACTGTAAAGGCCTTAATAAAATTATTTAAAATACGGAAAAATTATGTCAAATCATAATAAATGATTTGGAAGGATTTTTGGATGAAAAAAAATCCATATTTGAAAAGATAAATGATATTTTTATCTGAATGAACTAGTTATTAACTAGAATAATAATCCAATATTTTTAAATAAATAAACTGGATTTGTAAGTGGGTTTTTAATCTAACCAGAATTTTTCAATGAATAAGTTGGAATGGATTTGAATGGAAACGATCTTCGGAATATTTCGATACTGGATTCCGTGATTATACAGATACTGTTCAGGAATTTGGAAGATATAAATATCGTTATTCCCAAACGATATTTGTTGGTTTTAGAATTTGACATTGAATATAAGCCAATATTATTTCTATTCAGAGTCTTGTATTTAATATCAAATTTGGATTTTGGGTTTGTCGTGAATGGTGTCTTTATTAACACTGTTCTTAAACCCAATTGAGAATAGAATAAATCTTTTACTTTAGATTCAGAGAAGTTTTACAAATTAATTAATATTTAATTAGAATTGAATTGAAATTAGATTTTTGTAGTGGTTACGATCGATTCAATAGAAAAGAGGGGTTTATTATGAATGGTGTTTTAAATAACATTAGTTCTTTTACCCAATTAACAGTGAAGTTATGATTTGGAATTTATAAATCTTTTAATGAAGATTAATGGAATTTTCCAAAGTAAACTTTTCCAATTTAATATATTAAATTGGAATTGAATGGAATTTGATTTGGTAATAATCGAGATGAGCTTCTGTAAAGGAAGACCGTTACTATATGTGGTATTTAAAGGCATTGCCATTATTCTATTTATAGTATTGATTTGATACGGAAATTTATATCGATTACATACTGTTATGATTTCCATGAAGATTTCATTTTGATGGAAGATGATTTTGGGTTTGCTGTGAACGGTGTTTTTATATGACATTTGTTCTTTAACCCAATTAAAAGCAGGATTAATTTCCCCAAGATTGAGTAATCATTAAGTAATGATTTGTGAGATTAAAACCAATTAGAGTTCTAATAAATCTTTAATTATATTTGAATGAACGGATTGTAATTAAATTGGCCAAAACACGAGAAGTGGTATAAAACCAAATATGCTTAGTTAGATATTGATTGTGATTGATTGATTGTTTGGATTGTGCTCGACCAGTTTATGAGCAAAATATGCTTTTACATTTAGCATTGGGTTGGGTAGAAATATGTATACGCTAATATCTTGTGAAACACTTCACGATTTGACTATAAGGTGTTTAGCGATGTTGTTTATTTCAAAATTTTATAAATGATTTTGAAATGGGATTTCCTTAAATGGAAAGAATAGTATTGCCGATTTTGGACAGGGATTGTTTTCATGATTTTGAAATGAGATTTCTTAAGTGAAAAGAATTGTATTCCCGATTTTGGACAGGGAACATTTTAAATGTTTTATAAAACAGAAAGGATTTCGAGGGCTAAACCCAATGATTTCGAAATGATTTGGAAGTGTATTATGGTTTTACATTGTGGTTCATTGCGTATCCGATTAGTTGCTATTGATAACGTATCTGTTTGGTGGCGGGGAATTTATTCTCTTGCTTAACACCCTTCTCTGAGACGTATGAGCTCAAAGGTTATGTGATTAATAGTGACTGATCATATGTGTGAATTGCTGATGTGAAGTACTATAGTTTGAAAGTACTTGCGATAATTATGTTGTGAAATGATTTTTGCTACTTCGGGATATGAAATAACTGTATATGGCTAAAGATTCGGGTGACCCATGTGATTAAAAGTATGGGTGTTATATCCTTAAAGGGCTTTGGGCGGTGTATGCTTCCATGCGTGGGAGGTGCATTGTCAGTATAGCCTGCTCCATCGTGGCAGGTGCACATATATATCGAGTTTCTTAGGTGCGTGCCCTTTGCCTTGTTGATAGGATAAACCTCCCGATATTTGGTTGCATACTTGTTTGTATGCATTGTGATGATTTGGAATTCATATTTCCAAATGATTTGGTTTGAGATCCCAAAGTGAAATCTATTTTGATATGAAATCTAGATATGTATTTCAAATGATTTGAAATGAGAAATCGGGAAATAAAGTCCATAGGAATAATTTCTGTAAAGTGAATTGGATTTGGAAAATATAGGTGTGGGGATTAATCCAAATGGGTGGATTGGAAAATTGCATGTTGATTGATGCATTGTAGATCCATATCTCTATTATTGGTTGTTTTTTGTACATTGGCATTCATGGGGCCAAACCCGTTCCATGTTAGCGGCGTGGTCCTGTGATTTGCCTTATCATTTATATAAGTTAATTTTAAATGATTAGTTTCTCATACCAGTCCCATGACTGACCCGTAGTTTGTTTTTCCCTTGCAAACTTGGGTGCCACTATCTTCCACACGGGCAGTCAAGTGGTTTGTTTTGCAGATATTTATTTATTGAGCATGATTCTGGATTGAAGCTTAAAGTTGTGTCCAGAGCATTGATAGTCTTCTGCTGTGTCAGTTTATTTGTTTCCGTTGCATTGTATTACATTTATTGTAAATTAATCTTTCGCTGTATTATTATTTTTCGATATACTCTGATATATTATGTACTCTGATGTAACATTATTATGATGTTTATAAAAGTCTTCTATTGTTTGTTCTGATGCGTTGTGCGACTAGAGTTAGCGTATGTGGGCTTCAAACGATCTGGGTTGATTTAGCGACCGTTTAGGTCCGAGTGAAATCCTTATCGTTACATTAAGTGTCTGTACAAATTTGCCTCACTACAACATTCAGAAAACACCAATCATAACAATGGAAACAACAAGTACTAGATAGCACAAAAACTGATATGCAAGCCTCCTGCTCGTCATCGCTCTGCATCCTTGCCTCACTAAGCTCTACTACCTGTAACCTACTACTCAATCTGCCCATCCAAAATCAGATGAACAACCCAAGGTAATAAGAGGGAAACATAAAACCATGAGTTAGATAATAGTCTTAGTAAGTGATAAAACAACTATCTAACATCATCAATAAAGTACATGAGAATAGGCAGATTAACAAACCAATCTATCAAAAACTAGAGAAGAACCCAAACCTGTCTTCCCCACATCTGATAGGATATCCTTTACAACAAGCATCAAGAACTACAAAGAAGAAACAAATAGTTCATTCATGGCAATCAGTAGTAACCAGACAATGGTAATCATGTCAACTATTTATCTCTCATGTAAACCATCATATTCGTGATCAACATTCATCTAGCACAAGCCCCGAAAGCTTAAACCAACATCAGACAAGCACCCAAGAAACATCTCCTTCGAAATCAGACAACTTACGTGAGATGGTACAAGCAAAACAACCAACATCCAAGAGTATAGCTATCACTGCCTATCCTGCTTCGAAACCATCGTTAATCGTATGACGACCAACCCTACCATATGTCAAGGGCTAATGGTAACCCCGGTACTAGCAAAAACTTCATATGCCTTTCTACGACACGTATCTAGGCCTTTCGATAATACCCACGGTACTCGACCATCAACCCTTTGGTCTTTTAAGTATGCCCCTATTATACCCCTGCTTTGAGTCCGCTAGAACCTATGACAACAATAATCTCTCGGCCTTCAATATATCTTAGCCATCCAACCGGATGACCATTTTAGCTCAAGGAACCTCTCGAGCAACCATTATCCACGAACTCACCACCTTGAGTCGTCTTCACATTCGTTGCATTTCAACGAACGGACACATCACAACACTTCAAACATTCCTAGTTGAATACACTTCGAAGTCACCTTCATTCTCGAACCAAAAATATCATCAATTATGGTCCACATCAATCAGGTCGTCCATCTCTGAAACCAGCCCATCACTAGGTCGTTCAGACCATCCAACGACCTGATTCTCCCAGGTACCCAACGACCTGACTTCCCCAGGTTCCCAACGACCTGACTGCACTAGGTTCCCAACGCCCTGACTCTTCCAGGTCGTTAACGACCTAACATTCATCAACATAGAATGATTCGCTTCTCTCTGAACCTCCATGACCTAAAGCCATCTACATTAGTCGAACCGAAGCCACGCATTCGAACCGACCCACCTTCCTACGTCCTACCCTAGGCTCCAACGACCCACGACTTGGTTTGCTTCACTTTCACAGAGCCTCGGCCGACCCACCGCTTCTTTGAATCAAACATGATTTATACGATCCATCACCTTAGGTCATCGAACGACCTAAGCTATCACGACCCGAAATCGTTAAACACCATGCTCGAACGATGTAGTTTCCAATGATCTATTCTCCAGAATTTCTGCCCAATCCATGCTCCAGAATTTCTGACTGGTCCATGCTCCAAAATGTCCAGTCCATCAAACTACCCAGTCCATAAAATTGCCCAGTCCATAAAACTGCTCAGTCGATAAAACTACCCAGTCCATAAAACTGCCTATATCTTGGGGAACAAGAAAAACAACCTGACTTAAGGAAAAACGACTCGTCTCCAGATTTGACCAAAAATAGCTCCAATCTTGACTAAATCATCAGCAAATGACAACATTGATGCGATCAATTCATCCAATTCAACCATAAACATTTTATGAAATCATTAACAACATTAAAATGACAATTATTCATCGAAAAACATATAAAGTTCACCAAAATCATGATACATCATTTCATAAAGTAAAATAATGGATTTAACTTGCATAAACATATGAATTAACATAAGAATTACCGGTTTTAAGTTGTTAGATTATATACTATGGTGATTCAAATGAAAATATACTTACCATGATGTGATCTAGGTGAAAACAACTTAAAATGATGAAAATATGAACAGACAACCCATATACTTGATCGGATCCGTGTGAGAGAGGCTTATTACTCACCAATTTTCCGAGTTAACTTGAAATCGCTAAATTCTCAATTTGGACAGCGAAGAATATGTTTCAAACCTATTGATTTGATGCGATCTCTCTTCACTTGACGTAGATCTTCGATTCTCTTATGTAGATCTAGAATTTTAATGGTGGAAAGGTGTATTTGGATGAGCAAGGAGGATCACGAGCTCAACCAAATGAGAGAATGAAGAAAGTAAACTATTCTCCATGCCTCCTACACCCTATTTATAGCCTACCACTAGCCCACTTATGGGCCTCCTCAAATCAGCTCATTATGGCTAGCCAAACCTGAACAGAAATCGTGAAACACTAAAACAGTGATTCCTCCCAAACTGTTGAAACAAATCTTTAATGTGACCACTTTATGGAATCAGCAACACCATTTCCTTTCCATTGAGACTGATCTTATCACTTGATTCGATCCCAGTCAAAAGTTATGCCATGTAGAAGACTGATAAGGGCAAAATGGTCACAAATAAAATTGGTAAAAATTATGGACATGTCCCACATATCCATAACTAACATATCAAAATATGAGAATGATCCAATTCTCAGGGAATTAAATAAAAATATTTTACGATCCTCCGATACATAAAATGCTGGTTGTTACGTTCTTCCCCTATAGGAATTTCGCCCTCGAAATCCTAAGAAAACACAAGCAACCAAAACAATTCCGCATGCTTATCATCCATGAGCAGCCAATTTACCATCCAAACTAGCATCCATCAAGCCATGCATCCATAGCCTTATCCTAGCATGCAAAATTCTAATAACAATAGCAACAACAATAATAGTACAAGCTACAATGATGTAAGGTGACACGACATTAATGGGTCATACCGAAGAAGAGTTCTGGATGGGTCATCTTCATACTCTCTTCTATCTTCCACGTACAATTGTCATCATCCTCACTTCATTGCACCTTGACTAGCTTAACAGTCTTCCTCCTAAGTTGTTTTGTGTCATTTCCCACAACGCGAAGTGGCTTACGAGGTTTCGTAACTACGGTCTTAACTTCTAGGTCTTCGTACTATTCCGGAGATACACCACATTCGAATCATGCATACACTTCCGTAGAAACAACACATGGAAAACACCGTGCATGCTTGACATCTTCTCGGGTAACTCCAACCTATATGCGAGCTTTCCAATTTACTCGATTATCAGAAACAGTCCAACAAACCATGAAGCTAACTTTCCTTTGCTTCCAAACTGAACAATGTACTTCAACGGAGAAATCTTATTGAAAACCGTATCGCCAACATCAAATTCCAAATCTTTCCGATGCTTATCAGCATAACTCTTCTGACGATCTTGGGCTGCCTTTATTCGTTGCCGAACGATCTCAATACAATCCGATATCTCTTTGATCATCTCTGGCCCAAGTATCAACTTATCACTAGTCTCTAACCAACATGCCAGAGAATTACACGGTCTACCATACAACGCCTGGAATGGTGCCATCCCAATGCTTGACTGTAGTTGTTATTATATGCAAATTTGACTAGACGTAGATGGTTTTCCCATGATCCTCCGAAGTCCAATATACAAGCTTTAGGAGATCTTCCAAAACTCGGTTAACCCTCTCAGTTTGACCATCAGTTTGGGGATGATAAGCCGTACTCAAATACAACTCAGTTCCCAAAGTCTCTTACAAACTCTTCCAAATCCACTTGTGAACAATGGATCTCGATCACTCACTATACTCTTCGGGATACCATGGAATCGAACTATCCATTTTATATAAAGCTCAGCCAACTTCGATGCTGTCCTAATCGATTTGACAAGAATAAACCTTGCACTTTTGGTCAAGCGATCCACGATCACCCAAATTCCTTCGTTTCCTGCCCTGGTTCTAGGTAGTCCGTTGATAAAATTCATCGATATCTGCTTCCGCTTCCATGTAGGAACTTCCAATGGTTGAAGCAATCCACTCGGCTTCTTCTGCTCAGCTTTCACCAACTGACAGTTCATGCACTTGGAAATAAACTTTCCAATATCCCTTTTAATCCCTTCCCAGTAGTAAGATCACTTCATGTCCTGATACATCTTATTACCACCAAGATTAATCGTCAACTTTGAGTGATGGCATTCCCTTAGAACCTCATCTCTCAATCCGTCGATATCAGGAATACCAGTCGTCCTTGCTTTCAAAGCTAACCTTCTCGATCGACCTCGAACTCTTTATCCTCTGGTTCCAACTTCTGGATAATCTTGACAAGCTTTCATCACGCTTTTGTCCCTCGCCAATCCTTTCGATGAGAGTAGGTCTTATCGATAAGCTTGCTAACATTTCAGGTTCCAACTCCCACCATGGTCATAAATCAAATCCTACCAAATAATCAAGGCTCTTCCATTCCGAAAACATCGCTCTCAAACTTGTGTGTCTTCGACTTAACGCATCTACAACTGCATTACTTTACCAGGAATATAAGCTATACTAAAATCATATGATGCCAGAAACTCTAACCATCGATGCTGCCGAAGATTCAAATCCTTTTGGGAGAGAAATGCTTCAATGACTTGTGATCCGTAAACAGCTCGAATCAAACTCCCAATAGGTAATGTCTCCACATCTTCAGAGCAAACACGATCGCTACTAACTCCAAATGATGATTTGGGTAATTCCTTTCGTGTGGCTTCAGTTGTCGACTTGCGTAGGCACAACTCCATCTTTCTGCATTAGTACTGCTCCTAGTCCAGTACCACATGCATCGGTGTATACCACCATCTCTTCATTCCCACTTGGAATCATCAAAACAGGAGCACTCGTCGGCCTCTCTTTCAGGATTTCGAAAGCTTTCTCACACTTTGCATCCCATGTGAACACTTGATTCTTCTTCGTCATCCTGTTAATGGAGCAGATATCTTGGAGAAATCCTTGATAAACCGTCGGTAATAACCTGCCAATCCTAGGGAACTTCTCACGTCTGTCACATTCACAGGTCTATCCCAGTCCTGGATTGCTGCCACCTTAGCGGGGTCAACCACTATTCCATTTCCAGAAACTACGTATCCTAATAACCTCACTTCTCTCTTCCAGAAGTGACATTTCGAAAACTTAGCCTTCAGCTGATGCTTTCGCAGGATTTCCAAAACAACTCTCAAGTGCATCTTATTCCCTTCCTCATTCTGAGAGTAAACCAGAATATCATCCACAAACACAAGCATGAACTTGTTCATCTGATCTCTAAAAACTCTATTCATAAGATCCACAAAATATGCTGGCGCATTAGTCAACCCAAATGGCATCACCAACCATTCGAAGAAACTGGATGGTGTCCTAAAAGCAGTCTTCAATACACTATCCTTCGCCACCCTTAACTGGTGGAATCCTATTGCCAAATCCATCTGAGAAAACACTTTGGCTTCGTGAAGCTGATCGAACAAGTCATACATTCTCGGCAATAAATATTTGTTCTTCTTGGTCACCTTGTTCAGCTCACGATAATCCACTCACAATATCAACGAGCCATCAACCTTAGTTGCAAGCACAACTGGTGCACCCCATTTGAAAAAACTTCTCCGAATGGATCCTTCTCCTAAAAGGTCACGTACTTGCACCTCTAAATCTTGTTGTTCCTTAGGCACCATCCGCCTAAGAGGCATAACGATAGATCTAGCGCCCTCGACTAAATCGATTCTGAACTCAGTCTCACGATGTGGAGGAAAGCCTTTGAGTAATTCAAAGGCATCCTCAAACTCATTAGCGACCAGCATAGAAGACAAGTCTTCCTGTGGATTCACAATCGAATATAAAAAGCTCACGAAGACACAATCTTCGATGCTTACATCAAATCAAAACCTTTTGCCCTTCCACATCCCAGACTCTCACCTCAAGTTTCTCGCAATTCACTCTTCGGCATACCTCTTGAGCCAATCCATATCCAAGATGATCCCAAACCCGGCGAAGTTCAAACAAAGCAATCACACATAAAAGAGCAACCAAGACTCGATAACACAAGACCGCAACAAAGCATACAAAGGATGGACGAACCCCCAACTGGATTAGTCACAACCAAAGGCCTATCACAAATCTCGGGTTCCAAACCTAAGCGGCACGTAAGCTCATTACAAATAAATAAATGCGATGCTCTAGTATCAAACAACATTCGAACTGAAAGTGTACCTTGAATGACGACACCCTTCCCTTTCTCCTCTGCATTAGAAGCTTTTAAAGAAGATGGTACAACATCCAAAGCATAAGCCTTCACTATCAGCTTCCCTTTTGCTAGCTCCAGATAATCCTTCTTATCATGCCCAGGTTTTCCACATTTGAAGCACTTCTTTTCAGCTTTTGGATTCTTACACTCATTAGAAAAATGGCCCTTCTGTTGGAAATTGTAGCAAACCACCTCCCTTTAGGTTTCTTCTTGCCATCCTTCCTTTTTTGTTGTTGCTGCTTCCTCTTCTTATTGTTATTACCACCTTGTTGTGGTCTCGAAGCTTCCTTGGTTGCAGCGACAACATTTTCTTCTTTTGGAAACAAGCTTTCTGTTGACATCAAAAGTTGGTGACTAGTGACAATCAACCCCCAATCGTGTGGAGAGCACACGAATAATGATTATGAAATGCAGAAAACGTAAAGAAAACAGTGAGCACACACAGAATTTTTATAGCGGTTCAGCAAAGACGGTGCCTACGTCCACTTTATATGTATTACTTCTACTTTATATCACAAGTACAATGCTTTTTCTGTTTGAAGAAAAGCGAGGGATGATAAGTTTTGGAGGATAAAGCTTATAGTGCTTCAGCCTCTGAAGTTCAGGAGAGATCCGAAGAAAGGGGTTCAGAAAAAAGGTTTTTCTTTCTTGGATTTTATCCCCTTTGTTTTTTTTTTCTCTTTGAGCTTTGAGGTATTTATAGGTGGAGATGGCAACTTGGGCTGTTGTGATGTGACCCGACCTTTTCGGGAAAGCTTGGATGCGTGGAGTCCATTCTTGGTTGGAAAAGCGGCTAGAAGACTGATTCCACTATTTATAAATAGTATCCTCGGAAGTTGTGGCCTACGTGGTATCCACAGTGAGGTATATTAAAAGTAGAGCTTTGTTCGGATGTGGTTGACCACCTTTACTACCTTGAAAGTCGGGATAGGCATCGGAATAGCTCAGTTGAATATTTCCATGCTGGTTCGAGATACTCGGCCGATGCGCTTTGTATGAGAGCGGGATATTCAGTCGACTGAGAGAACGAATCTTCCGATGTGAGCTGTCAGCTAATGAGAATTGGCTCGGGCCAATATGTGACTGTTTTGGACCGAGCTTTCGTTGGGCTTCCTGGAGCATGATTTATTTGATTCGGCTGATTGCGCGTTTGGGCTTCGATCCGACCCGTTGCGGCTTTTGCCAAAAAGAGGGTTAACACTTTTCCCCTCAGAATGAATCTTCTTCGGTATAGGGAAGTGTGTTCTAAAATATGATTCGAAGCACAATCGCTCGAGCAACTATGGTCGCGCCGGACCATATTAAGGCCAAAAATCTGACGGCTCCGATGGTTATATTAAGGCCGGAAAACCGACAACCACCGGGAACCGTATTAAAGCCAAGATGATAATCACCGTCTTTATGAGATTTAGTTCCTGCAAAGACAAAATAAGTCATTCCCGATCCGGAGAAGGCTGATGGGTCGAGCATTTTATTTCACTTGGCTTTGAGGGGGTAGCAAGCATTAACCATACTCGGCTTAGAGAGATGGCGAGCATTAACCAAACTCGGCTTAAAGAGGTGGCGAGCATTAACCATACTCGACTTACAAAGATGGCGAGTATTAACCATACTCGGCTTACAGAGGTGGCGAGCATTAACCATACTCGGCCTAGGGCAAGTATTTTTTATGCTTGACTCATGTTAAATTAATATGTCCAGCGAGCAGTAAACGCTCGTGGTGTAGAAAAGAGGGCGAGTATATTCCATACTCCATTTAAGATTTTTACCGTACTCGGCTGGTAGAGTAGGTTTTTGGAAATAGTGGTGGGCTTTCGCGCTGACCACATTTAATAAAGGGGGGCGAGCATCAGTCATGCTCGGCTTAGAGTTTCCAAACATGATCCATGTTTGTAAAAGAAAATTCATAGCTTCTAAATAATTATTATAAAGAAAAGAAATTCTAAGAGGATAGCAGTTGATTCAGAGCATACCTAGGAGCTAAATCCTAACCCCATACATGTGTACATCAAGGTGTCCCTTTTTTATTAAAAGAAATACATAAAAAACTAATTAATGATAATGTCGCGAGTGCTAGTCTCAGGGTCCTTTCCGTTTCTTGGAGCTCGAGGACCGACCTGAGGAGCTTGGATAAAAGATCGCGGCGGCAAGGCTGGGGCGCGCTTCTTAACATATTCGAGAAGCTCCCCTCACCCGACTCGATCCTCAATGAGATCGCGTAGATGGCAACATTCATTGGTGCTAAGTCCAACTACGTTGTGGAATATACAATGTTTGCAGGAATTGAGTTCCATCTGGGTTGGTTCTCGTCGAGGTGGTCTCGGAGTAGGCAGGGACCCTCGTATGTCAGAGTGGATACCGAGCATAGAGGAATTGAGCTCGGTGTACTGGTCATACTTATTTTCGTTTCGAGGTCGCATGTTGTGTTCGTTCTTTTTCGAGGCCTTTCCTCTTCCTTTATTCTGGCCGTTGCTGTTGGATGGACCTTGTTGTTTGGCGGCTAAGACCTCAAGGCTCTCCATCTCAATGCTGGCATCTTCATGTAGGAGGAATCGTTCCGCCTCAGAATAGAAGTCATCTATATCCTTGGGGGGGTCTCTGGTTAAAGAGGTTGAGAATTCTGCTCGGTTCTGAACTCCTGCAATAGCGACCATAAGTACCATCGATGGCTCGGGCCGATCGACTGACGCTACGGCTGCGTTGAATCTTTCGAGGAAGGATTTGAGCGTCTCTCCTAATTGCTGCTTGATGATGGATAGGAACTTAACGCTCTTAGGTCAGGAGATATGTACTCCGAATTATTAGACGAAACACGTGACCAACGTGTTCTAGCTGCTGATCGACTCCGTCGTTCGAAACCACATGCCAGCTATATCTGTAAGAAAAAGCGGGAAGCACTTAGCCATGACGTTGGTCGATGTGCCAAGCACTTCCATATGTCGCGTGTATCGCATGAGGTGGATGATCGGGTCGGTGCAACCATTGTACGTTTCGAAAGCTGGGAATTTGAAGTTCGGAAGGTTTCGGGAGTTTCTGATTACCCTGGTAAAGGGGCTGCGATTGACATTGTCTACATCTTGCTGTGAAGAAGTGCCCCGAGTGAAATGTCGGATGATGCTTGCAAGATGGCTTCCATCTCCGAGGAGTCGTTGCCATGAATTCAACTCTACATTTGGGAGAGGTCCGGAGCGAGGACCTAGCAAAAGCATGCTCGGAAAGGGCAGCCATTGGTTGGGCTCAGCCTCCGAGAGTTGAGTGAAGGTAAGAGTGAGGGTGAGTTCCAGTAGGTGGTTATGGGAAGAATGGCCCCTTTGGAACCTGATGAGTATTGGGTCGAGCCGTTCCCATGACAAAGGGTCTAGGCTGATCCGGCATGGCATGTGATGTTCGGAGCTCACAGATGCCCCCGGAAGGAGCGAGGTTAGGAGGGTCCACGATAGCGTTTTCTTCTGCCATGATGAGGGCCGGTAAGGTAGTGCAGTCTCCCTGGTTCGAAGGGAAGACTACACCAGCTCTTCATTGAAGGGGAAGAGTGGTTAGATTGGTCTGTGGTAAGACTCCGGGTTGTAATGGGAATGACATTGATTCTGATGGACCCGATAATCTCTCGACTGGCATGGGAGGTCGATTTGTTTCCAAAAATGGAGGCAAAGTGTTCGACCGATCTAGATCTTGATCGCGAGCCTCCTGGGATTCTGCTGCTGTAGTTGCGCTGGTCGTTGGGAATGATACTCCTTGCTGTTGTTGGTTAGGAGGTAGAGCCGAACCAGGAGGAAATAAAGGTGTAGTCTGATCAGTGGCCTGATTCCGTGCAGACCGAAGATCAGTTGTTGCCCTAGTCCCGTTCGGTGGAGGAACTAATGTTGAAGCGTTCAATCCCATCTCCACTCGACCGAGAAGGTGATCCATCAACTGCTGCTGTCGTTAAAGGAGTTTATTCTGAGATGTCATACGGTTTCTGAATTCGACCACGACCGGATAAGAAATCGAGACATATCTACATGAGAGGAAGCTTCCTGGCTTGCCCCTGCAGCGTTGGTATCAGTTGCATCGGTGTTTGCGGGATGAAAGGATGTTGTATCTTTCTTTCGCTTGTTCGCCATGGACTGAGGTAAGAAAAAGGTCGAAGACTATGTCAATGCGCGTCTTGACCCCTACCTGGCGCGCCAAAGTGTTGATGTCAAAAGTTGGTCACTAGTGACAATCAACCCCCAATCATGTGGAGAGCACACGAATAATGATTACGAAATGTAGAAAACGTAAATAAAACGGGAGCACACACAGAATTTTTATAGTGGTTCGGCAAATACAGTGTACACGTCCACTTTATATGTATTATTTCTGCTTTATATTACAAGTACAATGCTTATTCTATTTGAAGAAAAGTGAGGGATGAGAAGTTTTGGAGGATAAAGCTTAGAGTGCTTCAGCCTATGGAGTTCAGGAGAGATCCGAAGAAAAGGGTTCAGAAAAAATGTTTTTCTTTCTTGGATTTTATCCCCTTTTGGATTTTTTTCTTCTCTTTGAGCTTTGAGGTATTTATAGGTGGAGATGGCAACTTAGGCTGCTGTGATGTGGCCCGGCCTTTTCGACAAAGCTTGGATGCATGGAGTCCATTCTTTGGTTGGAAAAGCGGTTGGAAGACTGATTCCACTGTTCATAAATAGTATCCTCGGAAGTTGTGGCCTACGTGGTATCCACGGTGAGGTATATCAAAAGTTGAGCTTTGTCCGGATGTGGTTGACCGCTTTACTGCCTTGAAAGTCGGGATAAGCATTGGAATAGCTCAGTAGAATATTTCCATGCTGGTTCGAGATATTCGGCCAATGCGCTTTGTATGGGAGCGGAATTTTCGATCGATTGAGAGAACGATTCTTCCGGAGTGAGCTGTCAACTGATGAGAATTGGCTTGGGCCAATATGTGACTGTTTTGGACCAAGCATTCGCTGGGCTTCCTGAAGCATGATTTATTTGATTCGGTTGATTGCGCGTTTGGGCTTCGATCTGAGTAGTTGTGGCTTTGCCAAAAAGAGGGTTAACACTTTCATGTCAAATAGCTTTCTCCACTATCTTCTCATATTGATTGTCAAGATGATCCGCCAATGGCTTCCTAATATAGGTATCTAAACAAATAAAAAACTTTTTGTTCTTCTGATAAGGAGAATCATTGTATAAACGAGCATATTTGGAAAATGTCTCAAAGTCAGAAACATAATCAAGCACCGATCGACCATTTTGTTTCAGCTCCACAAACTTCTTAAACAGAACCGACTTCTGAGTAGTGGAGATAAATTTCATTTCAAACTTGACTTGGAACTGTTCCAATGTTATCTCTTCTTGCCCAAATCTCCAAAAGCCCGTACACAAGCATCTAACCCCCTCTGAACCTCTTTAGTCGGCTTTGTCCCCATGAATGGCTTTCCTCCGTGAGAAGTGAAGTCTTTGCATAGCTTCGCGAAGTCCACAGACCTCGATACCTGCACTTGCACTTCTACATCTACCACTGCTGCCTCTTGAGCGGGTACCCTCCTTATGTTCGCTACCATCATGGCCTCGAACATAGCTAGGTAGTCTGGTATACCACCATTTCCCCCTCCAGGAGAAGCCTCCTCCATAGCAGCGTGTCTCAATGGTCGACAACTCATTCTAAATTTGTAATATAGGATGATTGGCTCCTTACGAAAAAACTACTATAGAGTTTAAACGCTATTACTATACACTAATAAATATAGTAAGCATCCATCGGAAATCTATAAGTACGTCTCTTATATGTTATTACGTGTTCGAATTTTGGCTAAAATCGTTAACCAGAGCTCTAATACCAAATGTGACGACCGCCAATAACTCCTGCACCAAACATGGAAAATAATGAACTGAAAGACGTGTCAGGCTGTTAAGGACGATCATCGAGGTAGGTAAACACAATGCGGCACCTGTTGTATAACTCACAGTGCAAGGATAAAATGTAATAGAACATATACAACATGCCATAATAGTGAAGCATTTCTGAGCAGAACTCCATAACAACTAGAAAGAATATCCATACACCCTTGGATTACAACATAAGTGTCTGTACAAATTTGCCTCACTGCAAAACTCAAAGAAAACATCAATCATAACAATGGAAACAACAAGTACTAGATAGTAGAAAAATTGGTACGCAAGCCTCCTGCTTGTCATCGCTCTGCATCCTCGCCTCACTAGGCTCTGCTACCTGTAACATGCTACTCAATCTGCCCATTAAAAACCGGATGAACAACCCAAGGTAATAAAAGGGAAACATAAAACCTTGAGTCAGACAACAGTCTTAGTGAGCGATAAAACAACTATCTAACATCATCAATAAAGTATATAAGAATAACCAGATTAACAAACCAATCTACCAAAACACCAAAGAAGAACCAAACTTGTCTTCCCTACATCTGACAGTGATAGCCTTTACAACAACATTAAGAACAACAAAGAAGAAACAAACAGTTCATTCATGGCAATCAGAAGTAACCAGACAATGGCAATCATAACAACTAGTTATCTCTCACGTAAACCATCCTAATCGAGATCAACATTCCTCAAGCACAAGCCCCAAAGGCCTAAACAAACATCAGACAAGCACCTAAAAAACATCTCCTTCGACATCAGACAACTAACGTGAGATGGTACAAGCAAAACAACCAACATCCAAGACTCTGGATATCACTGTCTATCCTGCTTTGAAACCATCGTTAATCGTATGACGGCCAACCCTACCATATGTCAAGGGCTAATGGTAACCCCGGTTGTAGTAAAAACTTCATGCGCCTTTTTACGATACGTATCTAGGCCTTTCGACAATACCCAGAGTAGTCGACCATCAACCCTTTGGTCTTTTAAGTACGACCCTATTATACCCTTGCTTTGAGTCCGTTAGAGCCTACGACAATGATAATCTTTTAGCCTTCAATATCTCTTAGCCATCCAACCTGATGACTATTTTAGCTCAAGCAACCTCTCGAGCAACCATTATCCACGAACTCACCACCTTGAGTCATCTTCACATTCGTTGCATTTCAACGATCAACGAAAACATCACAACATTTTGAACATTCCTACTTCAATACACTTCGAAGTCACCTTCATTCTTGAACCAAAAATATCAGCACTTATGGTCCACATCAGTCAGGTCGTCCATCTCTGAAACCAACCCATCACTTGGTCGTTCAGACCATCCCACGACCTGATCCTTCAAGGTACCCAACGAACAACTTCCCCAGGTTCCCAACAACCTGACTATACCAGGTTCCTAACGCCCTGACTCTCCTAGGTCATTAACGACCTGACACTCATCAACGTAGAACGATCTGCTTCTCTCTGAAGCTCCACAACATGTAGTCGTCCACACTAGTCGAACCGAAGCCACAGGTTCGAACCGACCCACCTTCCTGTGACCTACCCTAGGCTCCAACGACCCACGACTTAGTTTGCTTCACTTTCACAGAGCCTTGGTCGACCCGCCTCTTCTTTGCATCAGACATGCTTTACACGATCCAATATCTTAGGTCGTCGAACAGTCTAAGCCATCACCACCCGAAATCATCAAACACCATGCTCGAATGATCTGGTTTCCAATAATATATGCTCCAAAATTTCAGCCCAGTCCATGCTCCAGAATTTCTGCCCAGTCCATGCTCTAGAATTTCTGCCCGGTCCATTATCCAAACTGTCCAGTCCATCAAACTGCCCAGTCCATAGAACTACTCGGTCCACAAAACTACCCACTCCATAAAAATGCCCATTTCTTGGGGAATAAGAAAAACGACCTGACCTAAGGGAAAATGACCCGACTCCAGATCTGACAAAAAATAGCTCCAATCTTGAACAAATCATCACCAAACGACAACATCGATGCGACCAATTCATCCAAATCATCCAATTCAACCATAAATACTTTATGAAATCATTAACAACATCAAAATGATAATTATTCATCGATAATCACATAAGATTCACCAAAATCATGATACATCAATGCATAAAGTAAAATAATGGATCTAACTTGCATAAACATATGAATTAACATAAGAATTACCAGTATTAAGTTGCTATATTAGATCCTGTAGCGACTCAAATGAAAATATACTTGCCATGATGTAGATCTAGGTGAAAACAACTTAAAATGATGAAAATATGAACAAACAACCCATATACTTGATAATATCCGTGTGAGAGATGCTTATCACTCTCTAATTCTTCGAATTAACTTGAAATCACTAAATTCTCGATCCAAGTAGCAAAGAATATGCTTTAAACCTCTTGACAAACTCTCTTCACTTGACGTAGATCTAGCTTCAAACAATGTAAATCTTCGATTCTCTTATGTGATTTAGAATTTTAATGGTGGAGAGGTGTATTTGATTGATCAAGGAGGATCACGAGCTCAACCAAATGAGAGAATTAAGAAAGTAAATTATTCTTTATGCCTCTTACCCCCTATTTATAGCCTACCACCAGCCCACTAATAGGCCTCCTCAAATTAGCCCATTATGGCTAGCCAAACCTGAACAAAAATCGTGAAACACTGAAACAACGATTCCTCCCATACTGCTGAACCAAATCTTTAATGTGACCACTCTACGAAATTGGCAACACAATTTCCTTTCCAATGAGACCGATCTCAGCACCTGATTCGATCCCAGTCAAAAGTTATTCCTTGTACAAGACCGACAGGGGTTAAATGGTCACAAATAAAATTGGTAAAAATTTATGGAATTGTCTCACATCTCCAGAACCAACATATCAAAATATGAGAATGATCCAATCATTAGGGAATTAAATAAAATTATTTTACAATCCTCCGATACGTAAATACGGGCTATTACAAATACGGTTTGCAAATCAAAGCTCGTAGAAAGATATTGCAGTTGAATAGGTGAGGGCGAGTCGAATGCTTCAGCTCAGACGTCCGAGGTGGTGGTCAAACATCTGAGTGTTCAGGGAATGATTTTTCGAGAGTTGGTTAAAATGTCTAACGAATAGGATTATAGTCTAAGTTTACAGGGAAGTTTTCCCGAGTCCTGGGTCAGAACATTTGACCCCTCTGGTCAGACGTCTGAGGCAATTTCTGGGCTATTTCAGACTGTAGAGTGTATAGGTTGATTTGTGAGGATTCAATGGGTAATTCGAAAATTGTCTAATATTAGTCTCTCCCTATATAAGTTATTTTCAATTTTTTGGAAAGGAGAGCTTGAATAATCAAGGGTTTATTCTCAACAGACAATTAGGGTTTATAACCTAATTTCTATTCTTTAATTCTATTCTCCACAAACTCTTTTCTATATTGAAATATAGTGATCATTGTATCAATCTCTTTTATTCCTTTCATCATGGTAATAATATACTCTCTCCAAAGTGGATGTATGTTAACAAATTGTTAGTGGAACCACTATAAATCGGTGTATTTATTTTTGCTACTATTGTCATATTGATTGCTTGTGATTGAGTTTGAGTTGTTAGGATTGGTTAATCATTGTTTGATGATTTGAGCTATTGGGTTTTGGTTGTTTTTGCAAATCTACCAACGATCACATTTTTTGCAAGGCGCTTGTCATTTGGGTACTTGATTTAAGTGGTCTTGAGTCAGATTAATCACAACGGTTTCAACATTTTTAACATTAACATTTCAATGTTTTGATATTAATCGATTTCTCATCAGTTCTAAACAATCAAGTTTTAAATTAACGATCACGGATCAATATCGATTCTATTATTAAACTTAGGTACACGTGTTCTAGATTTATATTCAGAAATTGAAAACATGCATTCAAAATAATTATAATTTAAAATTAAAAGTTATACTTCAGTTAGCAACCTTATTTAAATATCATCCAAAATTTCAGGTGTTACTGTACTTTAATATTATATACTTAAAATTATTCCACTATGATTTAATTACTTGAGCTCTGGTGAATAAATGAATCGTGTTCTCGTGGAATTAAGTTTTGGGTTTTTACGAAAATGCAAACCCACTAAGGTGCAGATTGTTATATTGGTTTCGATGCTTATGTTAACAGAACTTAAAAATACAGGAAGTGAACATATTTGTATTTTTAATATAACTATAACATATACTAGGATCCCAATATTTTCAATTATAAAATAGTGACATATGGAAAGTCTTTGGAAATGAATTTGTACATGATTTCTAGTTGGGTTAAGAAACCTAAACTTAGGTCCCCGTGTGATTGTCACTATATAATGCATAATAAGTATAGTTATTGGAAAATGTAGCATCCATATGTCAGAGGAAGTGTAATGGATGCTTGTATTATTGAAAAAAATGATTTTAGTCTAAAAAATGATTTATAAGATTTGGAAAGGAAAATTGTTTTAAAGAAAGAGATTGGAAGTTCACTTTGAGTCTAGTCCCATACATGATTATGAAAAGGAAAATTTTTAAAACATCGTACTTTGAAAGAAAAATTCATTTTTTTAGGAATCAATAAAAATATTAGATTTTTTTCAAAAATAAATAAATAACGTATTTAAGAAGAAAGTTGGATTTAAAACAGATGAGTGTTTGATTAAAAAAAGGAACAGCTTGACTAAGTTCCTTATTAAGATTCAAAATACACAAAAACACACTATCTTATAACATTTGTGACGGCAAGGAATTTCGCTCGATCCGAATCAGTCGTTAAACCGATCTAGACCGTTCGAAACCCCTGATCGTTTTGAGATCAGGACAAATTGGAACGCAGACGGAAGAACATTTCATTGTTATTACAACAATTCCATCAGATACAAGAATATACAGAGTATAAATGAATACCATACATTCGATAAATATCAGAGATTACAATAGATTACATAGCAGCGGAAAATAATACAAAACACAACTGAAAGTAATACACGGATACAGAGCTTTCCGAGCATCGTTCCAGCTGTAAATCAGGATCCTGTGAATATAAATCTGCAAAACCAAAACTACTAGCTGTCCGTGTCGAAAATAAGGGCACCCAGAGTTTAGGTTAAAACAATAAACTCCAAGTCAGTCATGTGACTGGTGTGAGAACTAAAACAGTTATTTAAAACTTTACTTTAAAAGAGAGTAATTCAAGGGACCACGCCGTATAACACGGAACGGGTTTCCTCCCAAGAATACCAGTGCATAGAAAAGACAACGCAATGCTTTTTCGAAAAATGAAGCTATTATAAGACCCAGGTCCCATCACACAATGCAACGCAAGCCGGAGGATAGGGTTTTCCCTTATAATAGCCAAACATGCTTGGTACGTTTAAAACAAATCATTTGATACTATAATAAGCGTATAGTGTCAAGACAATTTCAATCATAAATATAAATCATAGACGGCATGGGTACCATATATCATGTCGCCATACTAGTTCTACAGTTAAAACCGCAATATCACGTATTGGAAATTGGATTTCCGTCATGAGTCGAGGCAAGGGGCAAGCTCCTCTCCGCTTCGAGACACTCTAGCAAATGCCTCGGGACTACACACTCTGGGTAACCCCTGGATGCTTCAGGGCCGGTCCTCTCTTACGTTTGAGGATTAGTTATTCCTGAACACACGTTTCCCGGTCCTTACAGACCTAAAATCGAGGCGCCTCATCCAACAACCACATAGGTGAAAAGTATATAAATGTCAGGGCTGGTAAGTCACTGACACCACCAAAGCTAGAAAGAAACGTCGTGCTCTACCCGCAGTCCTTATCCCGTTTTTAACTCATACCGAGGTGTGAGGCTCGCGAATTCACGTTATACACAAAGCTGCCACGTAGGCCGTGCTTTGATCATCAACCACAAGACTTTGCTTTTCAACAGAAGCCTTGATCCATGCAACTCAGCGTGCCACACAGGCAATTCATGCCATGCGATTGATATCTATCAATATATAACCTCTAAGCTCGTACGTCTCAGAGAAGGGCGTTAAGCAAGAGAATAAATTCTCCGCCGCCAAACAGATATATATTTAACAGAAATCAATCAACACAGAATAAAATCCAATGTCAGACACACAATCCATTTACAAGTTCGCTCTGGGTCTGAACGAAACCGGAGGCACTTTCCTCGCATATCCATCGATCTCCAAGTACATCTGGACGACCACTAACTGATTCCCTCATCTTGGGTGTACAGCCCAATCAAGATCATCAGTAATCACCCAAACGATGTGAAGACTTCCGGTCTTCGACCACCGTCATCATCTTCGACTTATCGTCGAATCGGTTATTCAGAATGGGTGTAAACCCGGCCTTTCCAAACAATCCGCGTATATTAAAAACAAATGTTACACAAACACAACATACGCCTCATTCCAATTCATTAGTCACTAACCGTAAATCAGCAAGAGAGCAACTCCCCAAATATTAACCCCGAAGGCCGAAACCAACATCAGATCAATACCCAGGAAACCATTCTTCTTAACTAACCTACAGCTAGTTTCTAAATTCCACATTCTTAGGGAAAGGTTCCCATTAATTTTATCCAAGATAAATTCTTTAAAATTTATTCTTTAATCTTCCTTTGGATGTCATTTCAAACCAAATTATGGTTTTCCAAACTAGTCGAGATTAGCGAACCACACCGAAGTAATTATTTATTTTATTTCCCAATCCCAACCTATTCATCCCATGAAGCAAAACTGGTAATACTCCATATCTACTACCACGGTGTTATCGGTAAAATTAATTACCATTTCACGTTCAAATCTAATCAAAGATTTAACTATCGCTTGGAGCAAAACTGGTGATACTCCATTCTCGCACATTTTCCAAATTTGATAATTTAAATTATCAATTCACATTTCAATCTAATTGCAGATTCATTAAAACTCCTTTTACTGGGTTAAAGAACTAATGTCATTTAAAACACAGTTCACGATAAACCCAAATCACATTCTATTTATTATCGGGTTAAAGAACTAGTGTTATTTAAAACACCGTTCACGATAAACCCACAAATCGATTTTATTTAAAACCCATTTCAAATCCAATTTATTCATTTAAAATAAATGGGTTTTAATTTCAGTTCAAAACTAGTTTATTTCGATAAAAATCTATTTTTATCTTTTCAAATATGGAGTTTTTCATCCCAATTTTTCCCAAATCATTTCTTATGATTTTACACAAATTATTACTATTTTTAATAATTTTATCAAGGCCCGTACAGTCGATTTCCATCAACGGCCATCGAACTGCACTTACAGCGACCTTTTCCAAATTTGATTTGGACGTATCTCCAAATCCAACCGTTAGATTTTAAATTTCTAATATTCGTTAGAAAGCTCTTTTCGATACGAACCCAACGGTTCCGGTTTTAGGAGAATCCGACGGTCGGATCTCCCGTAATGTCCGTTCGAAGTCAATGGTCGAAATTCACGAACTGCCGCGGCGCGTTCTATTCAGGCCATTATATATATAATATATATATATTATATATCTCATCGATTTCTATTTAAAACGAATTTTATAAATCGTTTCAAATTTGTTTCAAAAACAATTTCAACATTCATTTCAAATTCAAATCGATTTCAATTTTATTTCAAATTCGTTTTCTATTCAATTCAATTCAAATTCGTTTTCTATTCAATTCAATTCAAATTCGTTTTCTATTCAATTCAATTCAAATTCGTTTTCTATTCAATTCAATTCAAAAACGAATATAATCGATATAAATATCGTTCGCATCAAAATAGCGCATCTCTGATCAACACGGCTTTGTATATTCCAATAATTCCGTTATTCTATTCAACAAATGAATATTTATTTTTGTCAACACATGACTAATCTCAACGAATGAGTACTGTCCACGTGTGACTATTTTTGTTATTTAATATATTTTATAAAAATTATGGTATCTATCGTTTGATATCAAATCAGACTCCAACCGTAAATTAGTAAGAGAACGATTCCCTAAATATTAACCCCGAAGGCCGAAACCAACATCAAATCAATATCCAGGAGACCACTCATCTTATCTATTTTCCAGTTAGTTTCTAATTCTATATATGATAAAGATGTAAATTTTATCGTTAAAATATTTCGTTCAACACATGACTAATCTCAACGGATGAGTACTGTCAACACATGAACCTTTATTTTATAATATTCTTTATTTTCTAAATTGGAATGAGGCTCAATCAATCACCATATAGCGTTAACTATATGGATTCCATACAGCACATGTATATAAATAGCAACGATAAATAATCAACCATCATCCAAAGTGTACTACACTGTATAAGCATCAAATATAGATATCTAATGCTTACAACAGCATGTCAATCAATCGATCGACATATATAACTAATTACTGGGATTAGTGTATGCCGTATTTTACCCCAATACCCGTGTGGGGTTTCAAACAATCAAACACAGACTTTATTTGTGCAGTTGGGCGATGTGTAAAATTTATCGTCCCAATCAATGTCCTTCAAATAGGTGTACATAAACAAACCGTCCGGTTTGTAAATGAATATTTATTTATTTATTCATATTCACGTTAAAATTTATATTTTTAACGACCAAATTATTTTATTCAACCTATGAATATATTTTATTATCTATTTCACATCAACATCACAAACAATTTTCACAACACATCAATTAAACAAACAAGCCATCCATGGTCTGTGGATGACGGGTGTCGGGTGCTACTAAACACCGTCTGCATCCTAGTATATATTTATAACTAGAAAAAGAGATTGAAGTGTGAGAAATTCTCACCAAATCTATCCAAACTCCACGATGCTTCCAATGTAGGAAATCATCACTGTTCTCGCCTTTTGTCACTTTCGTTGTCCGTAACCACTACATATATAAAAATCACATTTTTATATTGTTGCCATGTATATAAAAATCACATTTTTACATCGCTACTATATAGATAAAAATTCTATTTTTACTTTGCTACTATATAGATAAAAATTCTATTTTTACTTCGCTACTATATAGATAAAAATTCTATTTTAACTTCGCTACTATATAGATAAAAATTCTATTTTTACATCGCTATTCAATATAGAAAAATTGTATTTTTACTTCGCTATTCAATATAGAAAAATCGTATTTTTACTACGCTATTCAATATAGAAAAATCGAATTTTTACTATGCTATTCAATATAGAAAAATCGAATTTTTACTACGCTATTCAATATAGAAAAATCGAATTTTTACTACGCTATTCAATATAGAAAAATCAATTTTTTTTTACTTTGCTACCTTCACATTAAAAATCATAACTTTTCCTTATCAACAATCATTGCTTTTCTAGGGTAAAAATCCTACCTTTTCATTACTAAAAAAAATCGTATTTTTCTTTGTAATAAAATTTATACCTTTCTTTAAAATAAAAATCAAATCTTGTTCATGCAGAAAAATCAAATCTTTATCCCTATATTATTAAGCACAAAAATATGAAAACAAATCCATACTATTTATTTTCTACAATCACATTTTATAGCAAGGTTATTTAAATGAAAAGGCCATTTTTTTATACATAATTAAATAAAATAATAAGGGAAAAACTTACAGGCGACGCTTATTGATGGAGGAGGGGCGGTGGAGAAGATAGGGGTCGGAGGGCGAGCTCGTCGGAGGTCCGGTGGCCAGAGGAAGGGTCGGCGGCGGCTGTGGGCTTCAGTGGAGGTGCGGTTCTCGATTTGGGGATTGGGGGGGGGGGGGGTTCGGGTACGGTCTGAAGGGGGAAACGAGGGGAGGAGGCGGCGCTGGGAGGCCGACCTCCGGTGGCGCCATCGACGAAGGGGCGGTGGTGGAGGGTGAACGACGGAGGAGGTCTCGCGGTTTTTTCTTTTTTCTTTTCATGAAATCGAAAGGTGGAAGAAAGGAAAAGGGGGGCTTCGGTTTTGACTGTGAACGATGGATAAGGGGGTTTGACTTCCCTTTATATTATTTATTTAATTAATTTAATCCCCAAAAAGCAACTTTTTATTTCGACCTCGAAACGAGGCCCACCGCCTGCCGTCCATAGCCAATTACCCCCATTTCGAGCACAATGGGATGTGTATCGTAAGCTGGTTCAATCGTTTCGATCAGTTTTCGTCAAAATCAACATATAACTCTATATATAGAATTTGAACGCGTATTTCAATTTACCGGGGCCACATACTAACTCAAAAAATTCCCAAAAAAATATTTTCTAGCTTCGTATTGACGATACGGTCCTAACAAAACTAATTTCATCGAATTCTGAGACCGTTTGCAAAATGGTCATTTTCCAGTCGATTAAAATCAACTGAAACTGGTCAAACACGTTTTCCTTTGCCACGCTCACATATTGATTCGAAAAATTATGAAATTTGGAATCTAGAAATAATTTGACATCGCGGATCCAACAAAAGTGGTTTCGTCGAAATCCGAGGTCGTTTGCAAAATTTCCAATTTTAAGGGCCAGAATTCCATAGCGACTATTCAGAATTTTCAATTGGACATATCTTTTGATTCCCGCTATGAAATCTCGATTTTTTGGATTCGTTGGAAAGATATTCTCAAATAGATCCTAATGTTTTTGGTTTCACTAAAATCCGGTTTGTTTTGCACCCGGTATGTTCAATTGATGTTTGAAATCGAATTATCGAACTACCGCCCATTTTCAATTCCTTTTATAATTATATATAATTATTTATATTCTAACGACGATGTATATAATATATACGTTCGAATTATATTCAAAATAAATTTCTCGTCGATATTATCTAAAATAATTCATTTTAAATATGCAAAATTCATTAAAATTGCCAAAATAAAAATTTTAAATTGGCTCGCATTTCCGGGTTATTACAACATTATAACTTAGGTCCCTATTTTTCAATATCATTATAAAAAACATCAAAAAGTAATGGAACTATTTCTTTACCAAACTTCAAAACTTAATTCAATATATATTCATATTCGTATTCATGTAAGAAAAGTACAAAAAAGTTTCAAAAAAAAATCATGCTTCAGCGGAAGTGCAAGAAAATATGTAATTCTTCAAAAAAGTACAGATATTGCAGCAGTTATATCAAAATATTGCATGCTTTTATACTATTTTGTTGAATACTTCAGAATTTTAAATTCAATGCCTACACTGATTCAAACGTCACTTTATTGAAGAAAAATTATCAAAAAATGATGAACATTGCATATATATCACTTCTAGTAAAATTGCCCAAAAAGAAGCAACTATAAAGAAAAGTTACAGACATGTGTGTAGTTTTCTATACATTGAGACATGTCTGCAATACGCTATAGAATAGTTGCAGAAATGTTTATATTTATTCACAATAAGTGCAGGCATATTTACACTGTTTTTTCTCTTCTGTTACCCGCAATAAAATATGTGAATAATAGTAGATATGTCTGCACTTATTCAAAATAAGTGCAGACATTTCTATAATTTTTTTCCTAATAATATTCCATTGATGTTTATAATTTTTTGATTTTTTTTAAATAGCAACTCAAAAAAATACGAAAATACGTTGCTACAGTAAAATAGAGATCCGTTTTATATTGAAAGTTAGAAGAGAAGCCGGTTTGTATTAAGTTTCACTTCACGTATGCATTCCTAATATTCACTAAAAAAGTATCGGTTATGAGGTTGGCAATATAAGTCGGGACAAGGAAATGGTTGGAAGGAAAATCTAATATCTCTGTTCTGTTAAAAAAAAAGATTGTTTGGATAGGAATTTTTTTTGGAATAAAGTAAATGAAAAAGAGGTTTATAATATTGAAATTAAACTGTAAATGAACGCACTAATTAAATAATAAAAACACTAATTTTGGAGAAACAATTGGAGTTAAAGCAGTCTAGGCAGAAGGGTTAATAAATGGATGTAACATTAAATTTTCTGTAGTAGGTTCGGATTCAACATATTTTAACTTATTAGAGTTGATGGAATAGTGATATAAGTTTCTATGAATTGACAAAGTTATACATAGAAACGTTTTGTTGAAATAGTAAATAATGTAAATGTAGCGATAAAGATTTTTAAAATATAGGAAAACACTATAATTTATATTATCTGTTTCAACATAGAAGTAAAATAAAAATAATTACCTGTTATTTCACATAATACATAAATCTTCCTTCAAAAGGTTAACAAAAAGTTTTAGCATTAACAAGTTCTTTTGAAGGATAGTAGTCCCAACGCATTAAAGCACATAACTCTTAAATATAGTAAAAAGTGTACTAGTTGGAAGAAGTGCAGTGGTTGGAGGCAATGCTGATAGATAGTAGTAGCGGCAATATGAGAAATTTACTAAAAAGAGCTTAACAAAGAAAAATCCACGTTTTCCTATGTTATGCGCGTTTAGTTGTTTATCTTATAAAAAGTCACCTTTTTATGGTAAACTGTGACTTTGCCAATATTGCATGATTGGAAGAGTAGGAAAGGTAAAAGAATTAATAAGAGGATAATTGGTATTATCTACCCTGATTTTTATAATTTAAATTTTTCGGGAAGTGTTTTAAAATCATAAGATTACCTGTTTGAGAAGAAGACCGATTTAGTGAAAATAAATAGATTCTTGAAAAAGAAAATCTTAATAGAGAGTTATTTTAAAAATTCTAAAATTTTAAATGTAAGTAGGAAGGGGTTGGAACACCAAACAATATCGAATTTAACAGAAATCTGTACTTACCACTTGTAAATATAAACGTTTTGAGATATTGTATTTCAAATTTTTTGAAGCTTTAGTTACTAAAAAGAACAAATAAAAGCCAAACCAAGTTTTTAAATATGGATTAGATAAGAATTAGCATCTAGGTAAGACCGAAAGAAGGAATAAGGCTATTAAGGAGATAGGGGTGATTACTTTTAGGAATAAAGCAAAAAAAAAAAACCCATAAAATGTAAAAGAGACTAGAAGAAGTCTGAATGTTGTTTTGATATTTGTGTGAAAAAAGAACAGATATTAAAATAGCCATCTAAACATTTTGGAAAATGCTTATAGGAGGCTTATGAATACAAAGGGTATACCAAGGCTTGAAGATACTATTAAAAGAATGAGATCAAGAGAAGATAACAGGAAATGATAAACACACTTGAAGTATATAATAGACTCATTAAGGAAAAAAGGTTAAAAAAATTGTCTTCCAAGCTTAGTTGCCATTTAAAATATGAATATTTTAGAAGGATGACCAATTAGGAAGATAGAGGCAATAATTAGTGGTGTTGTGTTTCCTTCCAGTGTTGCGAGTTGTATGTATTGGTTAGCATTGAAATCTACGTACATGGATATAATGATAGGATCGATTAGGGGTTACTTCAAGCTACACCCACAATATCACACATAAGACAATCAGTCAACACACCATTCAAATAAAAAAAGATATGATGAAAGTAAAATAGCAAGACACAAGATTTTATACGTGGAAAACCTCTTCGATGTGAAGAGTAAAAACCACGAGACCTCTTAAGGAGTCTACCCTCTTCTCTTATTGATAAACCAAAAAGGGAAAACAGCCCCAAAATGTTTACAAAAGATTCGCTTCTAATCACTGGAATCCAAAAACAATAAGAGATGAAAAAGTGTAAGAGAACACCCTATGTGTGCACTTCAGGCCAGCGGTGAATCAAGCAAGAATAAAGCTCAATCTTGAAGACCAAAACACCTTGAAGACCAAAACACCTTGAAGAAGATGATAAATAACCAAAAACTGCTACTGCCTTATGTGACCAGATCTGGTTATATTAACCCTCTTTTCTTTTAATGTGCATACCAAAAATGTGAGTAATCTCCCAAAATGTCTTTCCTGAAAAGTAAAGATATTGTTGCACAAAAGGCATGCTTGCACAACAAATTTGGGAAAAAGACAAAACTAATAAATCTCACCCACAATTTAAGCATGGCCTGCATAAAAAGATATGCTAAATATGCCTGCATAAAATTATGCCAAATATGCTTGCATAAAATTATGCCAAATATGGCTGCATAAAATTATGTCAAATATGGCTGCATGAAATTATGCCAAATATGCCTGCATAAAATTACGCCAAATATGCCTGCATAAAATTACGCTAAATATGGGCTGGAATACCCAACAATCTCCCGCTCCAGCCCAACTTGGGGAAGATGTGCATGCTTCAATCATCATTTGAAACTCATTCCCACAAGCTTGCTACAAACATCAAGCTTGTTTCCCGGAACCACTTTAGTCAACATATCTGCACCATTCTTGTTTGTATGAATTTTCTTTAACTTGAGCATATTTTCTTCAATCACATTTCTTAACCAATGATACTGAACATTAATATGCTTAGTGCGTGCATGATACATGGAATTCTTGCTCAAATCCATAGCACTCTGACTATCACAGAATACTATATACTCTTCTTGTTGCAAACCCAATTCTTGAAGGAACCTCTTCAACCAAAGCATCTCTTTACTTGCTTCCACAGCTGCTATATACTCTGCCTCGGTTGTAGATAAAGCCACACACTTTTGTAACTTAATTTGCCAAGAAATGGCTCCCCCTGAAAATGTGAACACATAACCTGAGGTAGATTTTCTACTATCAATATCACCAGCCATGTCTACATCTGTATACCCCTCAAGAACATGTTTGCTACCTCCAAAACATAAGCAAAATCTAGAAGTACCACGCAAATATTTGAAAATCCACTTTACTACATCCCAGTGAACTTTACCAGTATTGGATAAGTATCTACTCACCAAACCAACAGAATGTGCAATATTTGGCCTAGTGTTCACCATAGCATACATCAATGAACCAACTGCATATGAATAAGGAGTAGAAGACATACTTGCTTTTTCCTTCTCCGTTGTTGGACAATCCCTCTTACTTAGCTTAAAATGAGATGCGAGTGGTGTACAAACCGGCTTAGCATGCTTCATATTGAACCTTTCAAGCACACGTTCAATATATTTTTCTTGAGATAGCCACAACTTCCTATCTTTTCTGTCAAGAACAATCTCCATGCCTAAGATTTGCTTTGTAGGACCCATGTCCTTCATGTCAAATGACTTGGACAAATCTTTCTTCATGTTGCTAATCAATTCTAAGTTTTGTCGAACTACCAACATGTCATCCACATATAAAAGAAGAATAATGAAGATATCGCCAGGAAACTTTCTAAAATACACACAAAGATCTGCAACAGTCCTCTTGTAACCATTGCTTGTCATAAATGAATCAAATTTGTGATACCACTGCCTTGGTGCTTGCTTAAGTCCATAAAGACTCTTCTTCAACTTGCAAACAAGTTTTTCTTTTCCCTTTTCTTCAAATCCTTCAGGTTGTTCCATGTAGATTTCTTCCTGCAAATCACCATGTAAAAATGCGGTTTTTACATCAAGTTGTTCCAATTCAAGGTCACAACTTGCTGCTAAACCCAAAATGGTTCTGATAGAAGTCATCTTGACAACTGGTGAAAAAATCTCATCAAAATCAATGCCTTTTTTCTGATTGCATCCTTGACTACCAATCTAGCTTTGCGCTTTACTATCTTCTCACCATCTTTCTTGTTCTTGAAAACCCATTTGTTTTTCAAAACTTTCTTTCCTTTTGGAAGTTTCACTAGCTCAAAAATTTGATTCTTCATCAAAGAATCCATATCCTCTTTCATAGCCTCAAGCCAAAGATTCTTGTCTCGACTAGACAACACTTCTTGGAAGCTCTCGGGCTCACCATCAGCTGTAACTAAGATATAATCTGTGCTTGGATATCTTGTAGATGGTTTATGTTCTCTGGTTGACCTTCTAATTTGGGCATCATCCACTTGTGGGGCAATTTGCTCCCCCTGCTCACAAGCCACTTCTCCATTTGGTTGAGCTTCATCATGAACATCATCAAAATGTGCACCATCAAGCTGTGCATCATCAACACCTTCATGTGTTGCATCAAGATCAGCCTGAACAAAACCACGAGTAGGGGACAAAGAAACATCAGTAGTATGAGCTAGTATGATACCTTGTACTCAAAAGTTCTGCACCTTTTTCATGCTCAAAGAACACTACATCTCTGCTTCTTACTACCTTTCCTTTTTCTGGATCATATAGCCTGAACCCATACTCTTCATCACCGTAGCCAACAAAAACACATGGATTAGTCTTGGAATCCAGCTTTGATCTTCGGTCTTTTGGCACATGCATGTATGCCTTGCATCCAAATACTCTAAGATGTGTATATATAGGATCACATCCCTTCCATGCTCTCTCTGGAATGTCAAGCCCCAATGGAATAGATGGAGAACGGTTGATCAGATAAACTGCTGTATTCACTGCTTCAGCCCAAAATGACTTTGGTAGATTAGACATCTTCAACAAACATCGCACCTTCTCCACAATGGTTCTATTCATCCTCTTAGCTACACCATTGTGTTGGGGAGTGCCTGGAACTGTCTTCACATGTCGAATACCGTATTGCGCACAATAATTCTTGAACTCATGTGAAGTATACTCTCCACCATTGTCTGTACGAAGGCACTTCAACTTGCTTTCTGTCTCCCTTTCCACCATAACATGAAACTTCTGAAAAGTTTCAAACACTTGGCTTTTGGTCTTCAAAATGTAAATCCATGTATTTCTAGTAGCATCATCAATAAAAGTGACAAAATATTTGTTGCCACCATTGGATTCAACCTCAATAGGACCACATACATCCGAATGTACAAGCTCCAACTTAGCCTACTTTCTTGTAGACTTTCTAGCAAAAGAAGCTCTATGTTGTTTTCCTGCTAAGCAATGATCACAAGGGTTAAGAGAAATTGTAGTACTGACAGGAATAAGAGATTTACCTGCTAAACATTTCAAACCCTTTTCACTAATGTGTCCCAATCTTCGATGCCACAAACTAGGAGAATCTTTTTCTTCCATTGCATTGAGCTCACCAAAACATACAGTCAAATATGTCTTGTACAAAGAACAACACAACTCGCCTCTTGCAATTGTCATGGATCCCTTGGATAATTTCCACTTGCCACTCTCAAATGTGTGACGAAAGCCTTCTTGATCAAGAATATGAGCTGAAAGAAAATTAAGACGCAAATCTGGAATATGACATACACCTTTCAATGTAAGCATGCATCCAACATTAATCTTCACATGAATATTACCAATCCCAACTATGCTTGCTGAACTCTGGTTACCCATTTTGACACTGCCAAAATCACCTGCTTGATAATTCAAAAAATACTCTCTCTTAGGAACACAATGATATGAAGCACATGTATCAACCAGCCAACATGATGACATTCACTAGTTGCGCAAATTAAAGTGACATCAACATCACTTTTAGAGGCTACTGCTGCAACATTTTTATCATCTCCTTCTTTTTGAAAATCATTCTTCTTCCCGTGTTCTCTTTTCCAACGAAAGCAATACTTTTTAATATGGCCAGGCTTCTTGCAATAGTTGCATATGAAGTGATTCTTTCCATCACTAGACTTGGATCTTCCTTTTGAGTTATCACGTCCTTTGGGTCCATTGCTCTTGCTTCTTCCTCTATTCTTCACAACAAGAGCTTGTGAATTATCAACTCCAATCTCCTTTCTTCTAATTTCTTCATTAAACATGCTTTCTTTGATCACATCCAAAGATAGCACACCATCTGGAGCTGAATTACTAATGGTCACAACTAAAGTTTCCCAACTATCTGGCAAAGAACTCAATAAGAACAAAGCTTGCAATTCTTCACAAAAAATGATCTTCATAGTTGTCAACTTGTTAATAATGTCTTGGAAATCACTAAGATGCTCAGAAATTGACTTTCCACCGTTCAACTTTAGATTAACAAGCCTTTTAATCAATGAAGCTTTGTTATGGGCGGTTTTCCTCTCATACAAATCTTCTAATTTCTTCCACAAATCATATGGATCGGTCTCTTGTGACACATAGTTAAAAATGCTAATGTCAACCCATTATCTAATGGTTCCTAAAGTTTTCCTTTTCAACTTTATCCATTCATTCTCTTCCATTTTATCGGGTTTAGAAGGTTTAGAGATAATACCACTCGAACTAGTGACGGTTTCAATTGGGTCATGTAAATCCTTGCATTATAACAAGTCTTCCATCATAGGTCTCCAAATAGAATAGTTGGTTAATGTCAACTTAATCATTAAGCTATGACTGCTCGACTCCATAGTGTGATAAATAACCTACCTCAAGCTCTGATACCAATTTGATAGGATCGATTAGGGGTTACTTCAAGCTAATCACACACAAGACAATCAATCAACACACCATTCAAATAAAAAAAAGATACGATGAAAGTAAAATAGCAAGACACAAGATTTTATACGTGGAAAACCTCTTTGATGTGAAGAGTAAAAAACCACGAGACCTCTTAAGGAGTCTACCCTCTTCTCTTATTGATAAACCAAAAAGGGAAAACAACCCCAAAATGTTTACAAAAGATTCGCTTCTAATCACCGGAATCCAAAAATAATAAGAGATGAAAAAGGTGTAAGAGAACACCCTATGTGTGCACTTCAGGCCAGCGGTGAATCGAGCAAGAATAAAGCTCAATCTTGAAGACCAAAAAACCTTGAAGAAGATGACAAATGACCAAAAACTGCTACTGCCTTATGTGACCAGATTGGTTATATTAACCCTCTTTTCTTTTAATGTGCATACCAAAAATGTGAGTAATCTCCCAAAATGTCTTTCCTGAAAAGAAAAGATATTGTTGCACAAAAGGCATGCTTGCACCACAAATCTGGGAAAAAGACAAAACCAATAAATCTCACCCACAAATTAAGCATGGCCTGCATAAAAAGATATGCTAAATTTGCCTGCATAAAATTACGCCAAATATGCCTGCATAAAATTATGCCAAATATGCCTGCATAAAATTATGCCAAATATGCCTGCATAAAATTGTCTTCCAAGCTTAGTTGCCATTTAAAATATGAATATTTTAAAAGGATGACCAATTAGGAAGATAGAGGCAATAGTTAGTGGTGTTATGTTTCCTTCCAGTGTTGCGAGTTGTATGTATTGGTTAGCATTGAAATCTACGTACATGGATATAAATGTTCCTTTTTACTTTTTCTCTCAGTGGACAACTATATTTTGCGAAAGTAGTAAAGAAAAATAAAAATCACATGGGGTCACTTAACCAATGCAAAAAATAAACTAAACTTGAAAGCTAACAATTCGTTAAAGTGAGTTTATTAAAATAACTGCAAAAATTAAAGAAAATTAAATCGATAAGTTTAAAAAATATTGAAAATTTTGGGAAGGTATATTTCACAGGGCAAAAGATAGAAAGGAAATTAGGAAAAGCCATGGATCTAAGCTCCCGTTCCTCGAGTTCTAAGATATAAATTCAACATGGTTGACGATTGATAAATAAAAAGTAAGTATTTGAGAAGCTCAGAAATTAAACCAAAATTTAGAAGCACGAATGTTTATTATTGAAAGATAAGTGTGCATACATTTTGAAAACAAAGCTTTTTATGAAAATTGTTTGTGAAAGGCTTTTCATTAATGATGTGGTTTTGAAAAGAAAATGTCTATAGCGTTTTGAAAAGATTTTAGAAACTAAAGGTTTTGAGTTTTTAGAAGTTTTAAATACCGCATGGTAATATCGGAAAACAAACGACAAATGGATTAGCATAAACTTCACTACATAATGGAATATGCAGTGAAAAATTATGGTGAGATCGACGAGGAGGCAAGTTTATGAAATGAAAAGCTCTGTGAGAAACCATGTCGATGAGTGAAGAATACCTAAAATTAAAGTTTAAATGGAAATTGTTCTTTGACCTTAATAACGAAAACTTAGCTTGTGCAAACTGTACTTGGAAAAGTTGGGAAATGGAATTGAGACATAAGAGAAGTTTCCAATGTACAAGGAAAAGTGTATATAAGAGAATGGCAAGATTAAGGAAAATTCCATCAATACCATTTTCTAGTGTAAGAAATTAAGTTTAGAAAATTTCATATTTCTAAAATTTGGATGTTAGTAATGAAGTTTTAAAGTTTTGGATGATAAATTTTAGATGCAAAAATAGCCATAACTATGCATATTTTCAGTAGAAATGTGGAAAATTGGATGAAAACCTATTTTTTGTTTCCAAAAATTGCATTCATATAGAATTTTCAGTATACTTAGCATGTGGGAACCATATTTTTGAAGAAGAATTTTGAAAGAATCATTCATATAGGAGTTACAAGGTAGAAATTATTGTTCATGCATATCATAAGTATTGTGACGCACTATGTACTTTACACGGATGACCATAAAATTGGATGTACACTAAGTAGGTATTAGTGTAGAATGAATGTGCAAATGTTTACATGGTTGCACCCTTCTTGAATTTGGGAGATGAAATTCCTAAAGTGGGAGAACTTAACACCCTACGTTTTTATAATAACTAACCAATACGGATTTAATTAATAAAAATTAGAAAATGATAAAAATGTACTTGTAACAGCATGCACCTCCATTCGTGCAGATATTGTCCCCAACTTAGCCCCCGAATAGGAGTGAGGTTTTGTTCCTCAAAAGGCTTTGGCACTATTAGGAGGAGGAGCTTTAGTACTTAAGTTCTCACTTCATACCCTAATTCCATGATGCAGGTCTTGTAATTCCACTTCAAACTAAGGGGTGTTACTGTAATTTTTAAAAAATATTAGAATTTGATTATGAAACTTATTCCATTGCGTTCAATGTGATTTATTACTACATTTACATACGTAACGCTTTCTAATAAGAATTCAAATGGAGAAGTTAAGGCCGCTTGAAGTTTTAACGTCGGAATTGATTATGTGTGTGGATATGTGTATACATAACTTTAATCAATTGTAATCTTTCGAAATCCAAATCTAAAATGTGAATAAATGAATAATAGAAGAAAATAATGAAGGGAATGATAAATGGTAAGAAATTAATTATGAGATTAACTGGACTTTTTTTTTGTATAACAAATCGCGCACACTCTCGCAAAACAACTATAAGGTGATTGTCCCTTAATAAATCAGTCGTCACGGTCAACCACCTTAGCATAGGACTGATCGTCACACGTTTTCAAGGGCACCTGAACCTCGGTCTTATGTGATATAATTCCATCTGATGGTTCGCGCTGATTTGAACACTTATAACTAAAATCTAGCGCTTTACTTTAAACTCATTATTATTTATGATCAATGCAGAATCTAAAACGACACAAACTTCCCCGTAAAGGAAAGCCTGAATTGCTTTGAGAACAACACACATCAGAACATAAACTAAAGAACATTTTATTGTTGATTACAACAATTACATCTGAGTACAAGAATATAACAGAGTATGAATACTTATTACACAATTGAAATACAATAATATCGAAGATTTAAATTACATTTAAATAGCAGTGGAAAAATAATACAAATATACAACTGAAAGGAATACACGGATACAGAGCTTTCCGAATACCGCTTCAGCTGTAAACCAGGATCCTGTAAATATATCTTCAAAAAGCTACTCGACTGCCCGTGTGGAAAATATGGGCACCCGAGTTTGCTAGTGAAACAAACTACAGGTCAGTCATGGGACTGGTATGAGAAGTCTAAAATTAACTTATCTAATAATAAGGCTAATCACAGGACCACGCCGCTAACGCGTTTACTCCATTGGATTGCCAGTGCATAAAATAAAGTAAATCGTTAAACAACGCAATGCTTTTTAGAAAAATGAAACCATTATAAGACTCAAGTCCCATCACACAATGCAACGCAAACCGGATGATAGAGTTTTACCTTATAATGGTCAAAAGATGCTCGATACGATAAAAAACAGATTTAATATTAGTGTGTATATATATGGGTATATATATTTCAAAAACATTTCAATCATAATGTATCAATCCTAGACGGCATAGTACCCCATCCTACTATGTCGCCATACTAGTTCTACAATCAAAACCGCAAGGTCGTATTGGAAATTGGATTTCCATCATGAGTCGAGGCTAGTGATCGTCCTCTCCGATTCGAGACACTCTAGCAAATGCCTCAAGATCCCCCGCAGTGAACCCTTGGAACTTCAGGGCCGGTCCACACCTGTCGAAAGTGGATTGGCAATTCCTAAACACACGCTTCTCGGTCCTTTTGGACCTCCATATGACAACTTCTGGCCTATAATCCCGAGGCACCTCAAAATCCATCATCCACATAAGTAAAATGTCAGCGCTGGTAGGTCCCTGACACCACCTAGCTAGAAAGAAACGTGTGCACTCCCTGCAGTCCTAATTACCGTTTTTGACTCATACCGGGGTGTGAGGCTCGCGAAGTCATGCTATACACAAAGCTATGCTAAACAGGCCGTGCTTTGATCACCAACCACAAGACTCTGCTTTTCAACAAAAGCCTTGATCCATGCATCATAGCATGCCACATTGTCAATCCCTATCACTGATTTCTGCCAATATATAAGCTCTGAGCCCATACGTCTCAGAGAAGTGTATTAAGCAAGAGAATAAATTCTCCGTTACCAAACAGAAATATATTAGCAGAAATAAATGAATACAGTGTGAAGGAATACAACGTCAGACATACCATCCATTTACAAGTCCGTTCTGGGTCTGAACGAAATCGGAGGCACCTTATTCCTCGCATATCCGAACAATCAACAAGTACGTCCAGTCGGCCACCATTGTAGCCCCTTCAAGGTAGCTACTCCAATCATGGGCATCAATGGTAACTCATCCATTCGACGTGAAGATCGTCGGTCTTGTACCGTCTTTAATTTCTTCGACTTTTAGTCGTCGTATTCATTATTCAGAATGGGTTTAACCCGGTCTTTCTGAATAATTCGTGTATTATATAATCAAAAATCAAGTGTTATAAAAACATCAAACGCCTCATTCCAATTCAGAATATTCTATCAAAGATAAATTCTTTAAATTCGTCCTTAAATCTTTCTTTTAAATATTTATTAAAAACTCCAGTTTGGTTTTAAATATCAAAATCATTATTTAATGATTATTTAAACTTAAGAAATAAATCTTATTCTTAACTGAGTTAAAGAACTATTGTCGTTTAAAAACATAGTTCACGATAAACACAAAATCATATTCCATTCAATATGGAATTTTCACAGAAATCAAGTCAATATATAATCGCTATAAATTTCCGTATCAGATCGATAGTATAAATGGAATAACGGCAAAGCCTTTTAAATTCCATATATAGTAACAGGCTTCTTTTATAGAAACCTATCTCGATTTTTATCAAATTGGATCTCCATTCAATTCCAATTTAATGCATTAAATTGGAAAACCGTACTTCGGAACAATTTCTATTTAAATCTTAATAAAAAGTTTTATAAACTCCAAATTATATTCTCACTGTTAATTGAGTAAAGTAACAGATGTCATTTAAAAACATTGTTCACGATAAACTCAATTCACATATCATTTTATTCCAATTAGTAAATAGAATTGAAAAACTCCAAAATCTTAATTAAAAGATTTATTCTTTTCCCAACTGGGTTTAAGAAAGGTGTTATTGAAGACATCATTCACAACAAACCCAAAATCCACTTTCACTTTAATTCATACATTGGAAAATTTGATTTTTATAAAACCATTACAAGTCCAATTCTATAATTCTAGTTAATAACTAGCTCACTTCGATAAAAATATATTTTTATCTTTTCAAATATGATATTTTCCATCCAAAATCTTTCTAAATCATTTATTATGATTTTACATAATTTCTCCATATTTTTAATTATTTTATTATCGCTCATACAGTCGGTTTCCAATAACGGCCACCGAACTGCATCCATAGCGACCTTTTCCAAATTTGATTTGGACATAATTCCAAATCCAACCATTAGATTTCAAAAGACTTATATTCATTGGAAATCTCTTTTCGATACGAACCCAACAGTTTCAGTTTTAGGAGAATCCGACGGTCAGATCTCCCGTTACGTCAATTTAAAGTTAATGGTCGAAATTCGCGAACGGTTGCTGCGCGATGCGTTCTATTCAGGCCATAATATATATATATTATATTATATCGTCGTTTTCTATTTAAAACGTACTTTATAAAATATTTATAAATTCGTTTTAAAACAATTCCAACTTTATTTTCAATTTAAAGTCAAAATAGAGTATTCTATTTCTTTATCATATTATAATATTAATATTTCCAAAATATTAAATTTATAAATCATTTCTTTTTAATATTCGTTTTAAAATGAATAAAATCGATCGATAAACTCGTTCAAGTTAAAGTGGCGCTTGCTACTTAACTCGGCTTCTCATTTATATATTTTTGTGTCCATTCAAAAATGGACATAAAAATCATAATTTTATTCTACATTGAATATTATTTTAAAATGATATTTATTTAAAATATTCTTTATTTTAAAATATTCTTTATACAAAAAGGTTTTTTATAAGAAAGCGAAAAAATGGCGGACGATATTCTTTCTTCTTCTTTATGGAACATATCTCGTTCAAATCCATCGTTTAATCAATTCTCTTGATTGAATGATGAATTAAATAAGTCATACTCAATTCCTCTCGTAGATCCGAATAATTCAAGATTTCAAATTTCTCACTCAGATCCAAGTTTTTGGAAGCGATTTAGGAATTGCTATCGGTGCGGAGATCCAAATCATTTGGTGAGAAATTGCAGTAATCAAGTAAAGTGTTTTAACTGTGGAAGAGACAGGCATAGAAGCTTCAACTGTGCGGATTCATCAATAACAGGATGTAAGGAAATAAGGGATGCAGAGACTCATCATCAAATTTTAAGCTCTGGTATGATATTGTTAAAGAAGTTCTTAAGAAGACAGGACCAGATTGGTATTGTCAACAAATGTCAAGAACTGGGCATAGGTGAAGGGGGTTTTTACAGGACAGAATTCGATAATGGTGCAAAATTGAATCTTTACATGATGTGTCTTGGGAAGAATTGGAATCCAAAGACAAAGCAATACGAAGATAGACGAATAAGTGATGGTGAGTCTCCCCCTGAAATTCCGAATGACTTTAAATCTCTGGTCGGTGATTGTATTGATATAGCCAAATAAGAAAGTGCTATGAGAGGTGGGAGTATTGAAGACATCCCAATTATGTCGCCGGACATATGCGTTGTCAACTTCTATAATATTGATGGAAAGTTGGGTCTTCACCAAGACAAAGACGAAAGCAAAGAGAGTCTCTTGGCAGGGCTTCCAGTAATGTCGTTCTCAATTGGAGATTCGGCCGAATTTGTGTATAGAGAAGAGAGGGGTAACAGATCGGTTAAGAAAGTAATACTTGAATCGGGTGATGTTCTAATATTTGGTGGGAAATCAAGACACATTTTTCATGGTGTAAATGGTATACTCAGAGGGACTGCTCCTGTATGGCTTGCTGAAGAGACAACTTTGAAATCAGGTAGACTCAATCTTACCTTTAGACAGAGAGTAATGCCGAGACAACAAGAGGTAAACTCATTTGCAGATTTATTTTCATCGGCTCCTCTAACTTCACTGTCTGACCCAAATTCTACTAAGAGATCATATGCGGATGTCATAAATTCTAGTACACATGATATTTGGAAACCTGTACCTCATATTAGATCTTCTCAGGTGATAACAGGCTGTTATAAATGTGGTGACCATGATCATTTTGCTAAGAAATGTAGGAATGGTACCCGCTGCTTCAAATGTAATGGAATAGGTCATCGTATATCCAATTGTCCAGACATTTTCAGAGGAAAATCAATATATGATCTACTGCACTTTAATTGCTCGAGATTATGTCTGAAACTGAAGAAGCTCATTGATATTTTCGACTTGGATTTACCTCATCAGGATAATGGTGGGGCTTATATACTGTTGATGTTGGGGTTGCATTTAGAAGGACTTGTTGAGGGTTTATTATGGCGCAAAAGCTGTCCGGTTGTATTTGTGATACCACAATTACCGAGCCCGCTAAATAGGAAGGAACATGCTATTCACTTCAGCTTAAACTTGTTTAAAATGAGGAGATTATATTCTGACTCGATGGTGAGGAATAAGAAAAGTGCTTTATCGCTGTTGGATGGAATACTGGTGCATTTCGATACGATAAATACAATAGTAAATTGTGAACATTGCGTGCCAGAATTTCAGTGTAATATTGAGGGTCTGAAGCAATATGAGTCTGATTCGTCGGGGAGGAGGCTTTTGTCAGATGTATCGGGTTTGAATGTCCAGGAAAATGAGCATTTTATGGAAGAATTGGTGGGGTTTGTTGAGAGATACTCGGTTTGTTCAGTGGCAGATCCTATGAACTACGATCCTTTTGTTCAGTTATGTTATGGGATTGGTTGTGAAGATTGGTTTAATGCTGGTAAGGTAGTGAGAAATGCTAAAGGAAAGGAGGTGATGACGGGTGATGACTTAATAGACATGAAAGAGTATGTGGCGAGCTCTTCGTCAAGTTGTGATCAGTCATTTGGGATGGCGGAGGAGGATGTTTGGTGTGTGAATGAGGATGTTGGATTATCTAATGGCTTTGAAGTGTTGATGGAGCATATAGAAGAAGTGGTTGGCTCAGTGGATAAGGGACTGGAAAAGTTGTGTTCAGTGATGAAGTTCAAAAGGGGTTTCAGAGTTGGTAAAATTAAAATGGCAAAGAGGTCGAAGTCCCTGACTGTGAATAGGGTGGGCATGGATAGGCAGTGGAAGGATAACGCTGATATGGTAAGTTTGGGAGTGATGGAGTTTCAGTTAGGTGGTTTCGACTGCACAGTTAGGAGTAGGAGTGACATTGTTGAGAACAGATGTGGGCTGGATAGCGTGGCAGTTAACAGTTGGGTACATGGCATAAATGATAAAGCGAGTTGGATGGTCGAGATGGGGTTAAAAAGGGTGGCCTGTGGTGGGTCGTATGGGGTAGTGGTGGGACTATGTAATGCAGGTGTTACGTTATGGTTGAAAGATGCAGATGCGAGAGTTTTATCCTTGTTGTGGAGTCCGGGTTTTTGTGAGTTTCAAACAAATTATCCAATGTCTGGTTCTTGGTATGGTGTTGAAGATCAGGCAAGAGACACATCATCGGAGGTTGTGACTGAAAACAATGGAGGATCAATCTTATCTTCTGCATCTAGAAGGGGAAGGAGGAGAAGACTAGAACGTAGTTCGGGATTGGTAAGACGGAGTGCAAGATTAAGAAGCGGATCTTCATCTATTCATGGTAGGTCCCCGAGCTCGATTGCGAGTAGTAGTAATTCGAGCTTGGGCCCAGGTATGGTTACTGATTATGGTAGTGATTATTCTTCATTTGCATTAGGTAGTTTATCTACAAACCAATTATTTCAGCTTGCTAGTGACACAGCTTTTGTTTTTTCTGATATAGACTTAGATGCTGATTATATTAGGAGTAGGGAACTAGAGAGAGTTTCCTCTTTGAGTAGATGAGGATCGTTAGTTGGAATATTAGAGGCCTAAATGACCCTAAAAAATGCTCTAAAGTTAGGACATTCTGTAAAGATTTCCATCTTGACATTGTATTATTTCAAGAAACCAAAATAGAAAACCCTGATTCTAGTTTTTATGGTAGGATAGGTGGGTCACTCTATCGGAACTGGTCTTGTCTTCTGGCCATAGGTAGTGCTGGGGGACTGATGATTGGTTGGAAAGATAACCAATTTAGATTAGTACAAGAATTTCCTATGATGCATTCGTTGCACATTATTTTAGCATCTCTCATAGATAACTCACTAGTAGGTATTTCAAATGTGTATGGTCTACATACTAAAATTGAGAGGAGACGTTTATGGATAGAATGTACAGATTTCAGAAATCTCATCCCTGACCAATGGATAGTGGGGGGAGATTTCAATGTTACTAGATTTTTAGGTGAGAGATCGCCTAGGGAAGGAGATTTTTCCGATATGGAGGAATTTAATGATTTCATATTAGATAATAATTTGATAGAGATTCCACTCAATAATAGAATGTTCACATGGTCAAATGTTAGAGACAGTCCTTCTTTTGCTCTTTTAGATAGATTTTTTTATCAGTAATGAGGTGGAGGATAGATTCTCCATTTGTAGAGTTAAGGGGTTACCTTTTTTATTGTCTGATCATTGCCCTATTATTCTGTCGTGTGACTTGAATTTATATATTAGTAATAACTTTAAATTCGAAAAGATGTGGTTATTGGATACCAGTTTCAGTAATTTGGTTTCTGTAAAATGGAATTCTTTATGTTATTTTAATAATTTGTATAAGGATAATTCTGCTAAGATTTTCGTTGCAAAACTGGGTAAGTTAAGATTTTTTCTTAAACGTTGGAACAAGTACGTCTTTGGAAATGTTAGAATCAAAAAAGACAAGATCTTATGTGAAATGTTAGATTTAGATAAAGTTAGTGAATCTAGAATCCTGAATATAAACGAGAGGGAAATAATTAGCAGCCTTAGAAATGATCTTAAGTTGATATTAGAAAAGGAAGAGATCATGTGGAAGCAAAGGTCTCGAGTTCAATGGATTAAAGAAGGGGATAATAACACAATTTTTTTTCATAGTGTGGCAAATAAGAGAGGACTTGATAATTTGATTCACTCAATTTTTATTAATGATGTGGAGGTGACTATACAAAAGGATTTAAATGAAGCTTTTACAAGGTACTATAAACAGGTTTTAGGTATAAGAGCTATAAGAAGGATAAATGTCAGATGGAATGATATTTATCAGATGGCCACTAGGATTGAGTTAGCTGATTTAGACAGTCCTTTTACAGAGAGGGAGATTTGGAAGGCTATCAGTGATATGCCTAGTGACAAAGCCCTGGGTCCTGATGGTTTTTCGGTTCTTTTTTATAAACAATTTTGGGAGGTTTTAAAGGTAGATATTATTAAACTTTTTAATGACTTTTATTGTGGCGAATTGCGTTTAGGTAACTTTAATTTTGCTAATGTCATTCTAATACATAAGAAAGTAGGAGCAAATTCACTTAAGGATTTCCGATCTATATCCAAAATTAATGTATCAGTCAAGATCATTTCAAAAGTATTAGCTAATACACTAAGCACTAAGATGAATGATCTAGTAGATGTCTCACAAACAACCTTTATTAAGGGTAGAAATATAGTGGATGGAGTAGCGGCTGTACAGTAGTACATTAATGTCTGTTGTAAAAATAATATCTCATGTGCCATTTCGAAGTTAGATTTTGAGAAGGCTTTTGACTCAGTTGATTGGGATTTTATCTGCGAGCTATGTCTTGCTAGGGGTTTTAGTGTCAGACGGACTAATTAGATTATGCTTTTGCTTCGGTCTGGCTGTTCCAGTATTGTTGTTAATGGAGTAGTTGGCAAGAAGATTCAATCTAAGAGGGGTCTTAGACAAGGGGACCCTCTATTGCCTTTTTTATTTAATTTAGCGGTTAATGTTTTCTCTATAATTATAAAGAGAGCTGGGAATTTAGGGGTATTAGGTAATATTGGTAATGAGGAGTTCTATAATGAACTTTCTATACTTCAATTTGCTGATGATACATTATTATTTTCTTCTCATTTACCTAAGCATGTTATTGCCCTAAAGTTTATACTGTATTGTTTTGAGATGTTGTCTGCTCTTCGAATCAATTTTGAAAAGAGTGCGGTCATGGTTCTTAATGATAGGGGTAGTGTGGAGTCTTTAGTTGCTAGAACCTTAAACTGTTATACTATGAAATTTCCCTTTGACTATTTAGGATTTAAGATTCGACCTTCAAAGCTTAAGAAGGAAGATTGGTTAGTTATTATAGATAAGATTAATAATAGATTATCGTGTTGGAATAATAGATTTCTTTCTAGAGCAGGTAGATTAGTTTTAGTTAACTCGGTTTTATCAGCTATCCCTACTTATTGGATGGCAGTTCATCGTTTTCCGCGATGGGTTGTTGAGAGAATAGATAGAATTAGAAGAAATTTTCTTTGGAATGGTGCTCCTAATTGTAGAGGTTACAAATGTTTAGTTAATTGGGAAGTATGTTGTAAGCCTAAGAAAGATGGGGGTTTAGGGATTATTAATCTTTTTAATTTTAATTCTTCCTTGTTAGTCAAATGGTTATGGAAATTTAGATGTCCTGATGTATCGGCCACCTGGAATAATATTGTCTTTAAATTTTATTATACTGGGGGTGAGTTTATCGTCGGGTCGGGAGTTAGATGTCAAATAGATTATCTCATTTTTGGAAATCAGTTTTATATTGTTTTGACTTTTTTAAGTTAGGTTAAAGGTGACTGTTCATTCTGGTGATTCTACTTTCTTTTGGCATGATGCTTGGATATCTAGTGTACCTCTTAAAATTGGATTCTTTGAGCTTTATAACAATTGTGATTTTAAGAATGCTTTAATTGCTGATGTTTATAGAAGGGATTCAGACCCCCCATGGGAATTTTCCTTTGTTAATATTTTAGAGGGGGGTTTGTTAAGACAACTAGCCTTACTAAAATCTAAACTAAATTTGTACCATCTGGATGAGAATAGGGATACCATTAGTTGGGAGTTGGATAAGAGTTCAATTTACTCTGTCAATTCTATGTACAAACTTATTAATTTTTCTGGTATTTCTTCACCCATTTTTAAGTTTATTTGGAAATCCAACTCCCCGCCTAAAGCTAAGTTTCTTATGTGGCTGATAGTCCATAAGAAGCTTAATATGGTGGAGCTCTTAAAGAAGAAGAACATTTTTTTGAATGTTAAATGTTGTTTATGTAGTCATCAGGATGAAGATGTTGATCATTTGTTCTTTTCTTGCAATTTTACAAAATATACTTTAACTATGGTTTTAAAGATCTATGTTGTGGATTGTTCTAATACATTGAGTAGCTGTGAAGAATATTGGAATCATTTTAGATTTGATCATGAACCAAAAAAGAGATATGTAATGGACTACCTAATTATTATTATCAGCAGGTACATTTGGTTGGAAAGGAATCAGAGATTTTTTCATTCTATCTCGATGTCAGTTGAGGACTTAATCATTAAGATAGTTTATTTCTGTTTGGAATGGATGGCCACTTCGTGCAAAAAGTATTTTAGAGATTTGAGAGTTGGTAATTTTATGCAAAAGGTTAGGTTAAACTTGTATTTATTTATGAGAATTAATAGTCACTTTAGAAGTTGTAGATTACGCATTTGTGGTTAATGTATTATCTATGGAAGTTGTCAGTTATTCCCTTTATTTAGTAACTTTTTTCCATATTACATATATGTATGGATACATAAAAATTTAAATGGAATATATATATATATATATATATTAATAAATATGTATATATTTCTATTTAAATATATCCATACATATATGTGATGGTCGCTTATGGTTTTTGTTCAGTTTATTTTTCAGGTTTACAGGTGTTTGGAAATTGTTGGGGAGCTATGTGCTAGGAAGAGTGTTGATTGGTTTGTGATAGGTCTTACTGATTCCAGGTTATTGTGTAGCTGAGGAGCTTCTTGGATTGATGTCTGGATAGTTCATTGTAGCTTGCTTTGGATATGTTTTGTGTATGTAGAGTGGAGTGTGGAGTGGTGCGTCATTTAGGGTGTTTTTTGTTTTCCTTTATCTGTATAGCGATAGTTATATGTAGTGGAGTAGATATACTTCTTATCGGGTGGTGGCCTTGCTGGAATTCATATAGAAGTATGATGGGTGGTGGCCTTGCCGGAACTTATATATCTACTATCCTCTACATTTATTTTGGGGTGGCAGAGTCATGGTTTTACTCTTTTGGGTATGTATTCGGATATTGCACTTCTTACACTTTTATATTCTATATGTGTGCTCTCCTCTTCATGGAGGATCACACATCATTTGTTTTTCAAAAAAAAAAAAGGTTCTTTATTTTAAAAGATTCTGAATCGGAATGTGACTCAATCAATTACCATGTAATTTCAGTTACATGGATTTCATATACTGCATGTATTCACTAATAATGATAACAAACATTAAACAGTCTATTCACATCCAGAGTGAAGTTTATAACTATGTGAGCGTTAAAATAAATAAACAATGCTCATCAAGACTGTCAATCCATCGATTGACAAATAATTAATTATTGGGACTTATGTATGCCAAATATCGTCTCAATCCCGTGTGGGGTTTTCAGACAACAACAAGTTATTTAAATACAGCTTTGGTTAATAAATTTAACCAATTCTAATTAGTTACTATTTAACTAATTTTACTGTGCTAATCATTTCATGTAAAAATGATAATTTTACTATGCTAACATTTCATGTAATAAAGATGATAACTTTGCTATGCTAATATTTCATGTAATAAAGATGATAACTTTACTATGCTAACATTTCATGTAATAAAGATGATAACTTATTCTAATTCAACATTTTATAACAAAATGTACTTTTATTCTAATGTACATGTTTTAACAAAAAATGGTGTTTTTATTCTATATAAACATTTCTAATAAAAATGTACTTTTATACTAATGCAACATTTCTAATGAAAATGGCCATTTTATTCTATATAACATTTCTAATAAAAATGTACTTTTTATTATAAAAAGAATATGACGCCAAAAATGTTCTTTTTTATTCTCAAAAGAGAATAACGCTAAAAATGAAACTACTTTCAATTTATATTTTTATCTACATCTAATATGTAAATAAAAATGTACTTTTTTAATTCATGTTTTTATTAACACTAAATATGTATATAAAAATGTCCCTTTCTATAGTCATGTTTTATTTACACTAAACATGTTTTAATTTAATCATAACATGAAGCAACACAAATGATGTTTTTAATTTTAACATAACATGAACTAACACAAATGATGTTTTTTAATTTTAACATAACATGAACTAACACAAATGATGTTTTTAATTTTAACATAACATGAACTAACACAAATGATGTTTTTTAATTTTAACATAACATGAACTAACACAAATGATGTTTTTTAATTTTAACATAACATGAACTCCAACAAATCATTACTACCACATTCAATCAATAAATTTAATCACAACCAAAACTAATATAAATATATATTTATTTTTAAATTTTCAAACGAGAAATCTCACATTGATTTTCCGTTCAGTTCAGATCTGAATTTTCTCTAAATTCTGGTTTGCTCCTACTCAGATCCAATCAGTTTCATGTTGTAGCCCTCTTCTCCACGATTCCATCGCCTCTTAATCCGTTCAATTCTGTTACCGTTTGTAAAAGTTATTCGAGTTTAAAGTTATACGGTTTAATTGGAACTTAATTAAATAATTAATTTATAATTAATTAACAAATTACCCATTAACAATGTTTCTGTTTAAAACCGCTGCCCCTTAATTTCTCTTCTTCTAGTTCCTCGTATAACTTAACCCATATGTTCGAAGTGAACGTCCCTCGTCGCACCACCATATACGCCGCTTGAACCCAATCCACAACCGCTACCTAACGCGCCTACCTGCCACGCCCCAGCACCAGCAGCCGCCGCCACCTCGGTGGCCTCCACCTCCTCAAAATCCGCACCAAAGACGCCAACTTTAAGCCCCAAATTCGAGCAGTATACACCATTACTCCCGATCTCATCCGTATAGAACGATAGAGCAGAGAAGTCTCTTCGATTTGGTTTTGAAATCTCAAATTCATTTGGTTTGTGGAAGGAGTAATTAGCATTTTTATTTGGAAGAACGCTGGTCGTTGAAATAATGCATACGACGGCTATTGTAATTGGGAAAATAGGGTTTCGTATTTCCCCTGTATTTATACTATATATTTATTTTAATTCAGATAATTCTTGTTTAATGTCACATACTTCAAATCGTACCCAACGAATGTCGCCCCTAGCTAAATACCCCCGTTCCGGACACAATGGACTAGGTCTCGTCTGCCAGTTTGACCGTCCGAGCCCACTTTACTTTAATTTAAAATTTAAATTTATTAAATTTGAATGTACATTTAAATTCACCGGGTCCACATACGGACTCTAAAAATTACAGAAAATTTATTTCTGGCTATGTCTTGACGATACGGTCCTAATAAAACTAATTTCATCGAATTCTGAGACCATTTGAAAAATGGCCATTTTCAAGTCGACTAAATTTGATTGAAATTGACAAAACACGTTTTCCTTTACCACGCTCACATATTAACTTTAAAAATTTTGGAAAATTAAACTTAGCAATAATTTGACATTCCGGTTCCAACAAAAGTGGTTTCATCGAAAACGGAGGTCTTTCGTAAAATGACTATTTTTAAAGGCTATATGTATATTTAAAAATATATATAACTATATATAAATTCCATAGCGACTATTTTAAATTTTCAACTAGCCATAACTTTCAATATATATTATGAAATCTCAGTTTTTCACATTCTTAGAAAGATATTGTTAAACAGAGTTAAATATTTCTGGGTCGTCCCCATTCTGATTTAAAATGAATTCTATATATATTCAGTTAAAATCAGAAATCGAATTTTCGAACTTCTGCGCCCTTTCAAACTCCTTTTATAATTAAATTAAATTTATTCGTTTTAACTTCGATCAAAATAAATTTTGCATCGTTATTATTTAAAATAAATTATTTTAAATATACTAAATTCTTAAAAATTTCAAAAATAAAAATATTAAATTGGCCCCAAGATTCCGGGTTGTTACAATCTCCCTCACTTAAAATCTTTTCGTCCTCGAAAAGGAACGAAGCTCAAAGTTGTTAAATTAACCAAGTCAACTTTAAATTTTTATTTATTGGTTTCAATAATTTTATTAGTTAAATTAATGATCAAACATCACAACCAGCAATCGATTAGTTGATTAACTTTTTAAATATATATAACTTTTATATATAGTCAAAAATCATATTCTTAGTGCAAATCACAACAATATATCCTATCTAATTTTTGGTTCTCGTACCAGTCAATGGAAATATATAGATATCCCACTTTCGAAACTCAAACACAAATACTGATGATGGAGCTCCATCATCAGTATCATCTCCGGGCGACTAGAGTGTGATCCCAAATCTATCCAGTATATTTAAACTTCGAATATCCGTTAATTACTCATATATTCGAAATCTTTATATACTCGATTGTCCACATTAAAATAATAATATACTCAAATACGTATTTTAAGATAAAATTTTCAAAACTAAATTTGTTTTTACTTTTAAAGAAAATAATACTCTTCACACTTGTTCTAGGATACTACTGGTCCTATCTCTAACGAGTCATTCTCGTTGGATATTACTAATCCAATCTCTGATGAATTCTTTCGTTTGGTTCTAGTGTGTCTTGTTCTCGAGCTCTGTATACCTAAGCTCTGATACCAAATGAAACGACCCAAACTTCCCCGTAATGGAAAGCCTGAATTGCTTTGAGAACAACACACATCAGAACACAAACTGAAGAACATTTTATTGTTGATTACAACAATTACATCAGAATACAAGAATATAACAGAGTATGAATACTTATTACACAATTGAAATACAATAATATCAGAGATTTAAATTACATTTAAATAGCAGCGGAAAAATAATACAAATATACAACTGAAAGGAATACACGGATATAGAGCTTTTCGAATACCGCTTCAGCTGTAAACCAGGATCCTGTAAATATATCTGCAAAAAGCTACTCGACTGCCTGTGTGGAAAATATGGGCACCCGAGTTTGTCAGTGAAACAAACTACAGGTCAGTCATGGGACTGGTATGAGAAATCTTAAATTAACTTATCTTATAATAAGGCTAATCACAGGACCACGCCGCTAACGCGGAACGGGTTTGTTCCATTGGATTGCCAGTGCATGAAATAAAGTAAATTGTTAAACAACGCAATGCTTTTTAGAAAAATGAAACCATTATAAGATTCAAGTCCCATCACACAATGCAACGCAAACCGAAGGATAGAGTTATACCTTATAATGGTCAAAAGATGCTTGATACGATAAAAAACAGATTTAATATTAGTGTGTATGTATATGGGTATATATATTTCAAAAACATGTCAATCATAATGTATCAATCCTAGACGGCATAGTACCCCATCCTACTATGTCGCCATACTAGTTCTACAATCGAAACCGCAAGGTCGTATTGGAAATTGGATTTCCATCATGAGTCGAGGCTAGGGATCGTCCTCTCCGATTCGAGACACTCTAGTAAATGCCTCAGGATCCTCCGCAGTGAACCCTTGGATCTTCAGGGCCGGTCCAGACCTGTCGAAAGTGGATTGGCAATTCCTGAACACATGCTTTCCGGTCCTTTTGGACCTCCATATGACCACTTCCGGCCTATAATCCCGAGGTGCCTCAAAATCCATCATCCACATAAGTAAAATGTTAGCGCTGGTAGGTCCCTGACACCACTCTAGCTAGAAAGAAACGTGTGCACTCCCTGCAGTCCTAATCACCGTTTTTGACTCATACCCGGGTGTGAGGCTCGCGAAGTCACGCTATACACAAAGCTACGCCTAAAAAGGCCGTGCTTTGATCATTAACCACAAGACTCTGCTTTTCAACAAAAGCCTTGATCCATGCATCTTAGCATGCCACATTGTCAATCCCTATCATTGATTTCTGCCAATATATAACCTCTGAGCTCATACGTCTCAGAGAAGGGTATTAAGCAAGAGAATAAATTCTCCGTTACCAAACAGAAATATATTAGCAGAAATAAATGAATACAGTGTGAAGGAATACAACGTCAGAAGTACCATCCATTTACAAGTCCATTCTGGGTCTAAACGAAACCGGAGGCACCTTATTCCTCGCATATCCGAACAATCAACAAGTACGTCCGGTCGGCCACCATTGTAGCCCCTTCAAGGTAGCTACTCCAATCGGGTGTCAATGTTAACTCATCCATTCGACGTCAATATCGTCGGTCTTGTACCGTCTTTAATTTCTTCGACTTTTAGTCGTCGTATTCATTATTCAGAATGGGTTTAACCCTGTCTTTCTGAATAATTCGCGTATTATATAATCAAAAATCAAGTGTTATAAAAACATCAAACGCCTCATTCCAATTCAGAATATTCTATCAAAGATAAATTCTTTAAATTTGTCCTTAAATCTTTCTTTTGAAGATTTATTAAAAACTCCAATTTGGTTTTAAATATCAAAATCATTATTTAATGATTATTTAAACTTAAGAAATAAATTTTATTCTTAACTGAGCTAAAGAACTAATGTCATTTAAAAACATAGTTCACGATAAACACAAAATCATATTCCATTCAATATGGAATTTTCACAGAAATCAAGTCAATATATAATCGCTATAAATTTCCGTATCAGATCGATAATATAAATGGAATAACGGCAAAGCCTTTTAAATTCCATATATAGTAACAGTCTTCTTTTACAGAAACCTATCTCGATTTTTATCAAATTGAATTTCCATTCAATTCCAATTTAATATATTAAATTGGAAAACCATACTTTGGAACAATTTCTATTTAAATCTTAATAAAAAGATTTATAAACTCCAAATTGTATTCTCACTGTTAATTGAGTTAAAGAACAGATGTCATTTAAAAACATTGTTCACGATAAACTCAATTCACATATCATTTTATTCCAATTACTAAATAGAATTGGAAAAACTCTAATATCTTAATTAAAAGATTTATTCTTTTCTCAACTGGGTTTAATAAAGGTGTTACTGAAGACACCATTCACAAAAACCCAAAATCCACTTTCACTTTAATTCATACATTGGAAAATTTGATTTTTATAAAACCATTACAAGTCCAATTCTATAATTCTAGTTAATAACTAGCTCACTTCGATAAAAATATATTTTTATCTTTTCAAATATGGTATTTTCCATCCCAAATTTTTCTAAATTGTTTATTATGATTTTACATAATTTCTCCATATTTTTAATAATTTTATTATCGCTCGTACAGTCGGTTTCCAATAACGGCCCCCAAACTGCATCCATAGCGACCTTTTCCAAATTTGATTTGGACATAATTCCAAATCCATCCGTTAGATTTCAAAACTCTTATATTCGTTGGAAAGCTCTTTTCGATACGAACCCAACGGTTTCAGTTTTAGGAGAATCCGACGGTCAGATCTCCCGCTACGTCAATTTAAAGTTAATGGTCGAAATTCGCGAACGGTTGCTGCGCGGCGCGTTCTATTCAGGCCATAATATATATATATATATATTATATTATATCGTCGTTTTCTATTTAAAACATACTTTATAAAATATTTATAAATTCGTTTTAAAACGATTCCAACTTTATTTTCAATTTAAAGTCAAAATAGAGTATTCTATTTCTTTATCATATTATAATATTAATATTTCCAAAATATTAAATTTATAAATCACTTCTTTTTAATATTCGTTTTAAAATGAATAAAATCGATCGATAAACTCGTTCGAGTTAAAATGGCGCTTGCTACTTAACTCGGCTTCTCATTTTTATATTTTTGTGTCCATTCAAAAATGGATATAAAAATCATAATTTTATTCTACATTGAATATAATTTTAAAATGATCTTTATTTGAAATATTCTTTATTTTAAAATATTCTTTATACAAAAAGGTTCTTTATTTTAAAAGATTCTGAATCGGAATGTGACTCAATCAATTACCATGTAATTTCAGTTACATGGATTTCATACACTGCATGTATTCAATAATCATGATAACAAACATTAAACAGTCTATTCACATCCAGAGTGAAGTTTATAACTATGTGAGCGTTAAAATAAATAAACAACGCTCATCACAGACTGTCAATCCATCGATTGACAAATAATTAATTATTGGGACTTGTGTATGTCAAATATCGTCCCAATACCCGTGTGGGGTTTTCGGACAACAACAAGTTATTTAAATACAACTTTGGTTAATAAATTTAACCAATTCTAATTAGTTAATATTTAACTAATTTTACTGTGCTAATCATTTCATGTAAAAATGAAAATTGTACTATGCTAACATTTCATGTAATAAAGATGATAACTTTACTATGCTAACATTTCATGTAATAAAGATGATAACTTTACTATGCTAACATTTCATGTAATAAAGATGATACCTTATTCTAATTCAACATTTTATAACAAAATGTACTTTTATTCTAATGTACATGTTTTAACAAAAAATGGTGTTTTTATTCTATATAAACATTTCTAATAAAAATGTACTTTTTATACTAATGCAACGTTTCTAATAAAAATGGCCTTTTTATTCTATATAACATTTCTAATAAAAATGTACTTTTTATTATAAAAAGAATACGACGCCAAAAATGTTCTTTTTTATTCTCAAAAGAGAATAACGCTAAAAATGTAACTGCTTTAATTTATATTTTATCTACATCTAATATGTAAATAAAAATGTACCTTTTTAATTCATGTTTTTATTTACACTAAATATGTATATAAAAATGTCCCTTTCTATAGTCATGTTTTATTTACACTAAATATGTTTTAGTTTAATCATAACATGAAGTAACTCAAATGATGTTTTTAATTTTAACATAACATGAACTAACACAAATGATGTTTTTAATTTTAACATAACATGAACTAACACAAATGATGTTTTTTAATTTTAACATAACATGAACTAACACAAATGATGTTTTTTAATTTTAACATAACATGAACTCCAACAAATCATTACTACCACATTCAATCAATAAATTTAATCACAACCACAACTAATATAAATATATATTTATTTTTAAATTTTAAAACGAGAAATCTTACATTGATTTTCCATTCAGTTCAGATCTGTATTTTCTCTAAATTCTGATTTGCTCCTATTCAAATCTGGTTAGTTTCATGTTGTAGCCCTCTTCTCCATGATTCCATCGCCTCTGAAACCGTTCAATTCTGTTACCGTTTGTAAAAGTTATTCGAGTTTAAAGTTATACGGTTTAATTGGAACTTAATTAAATAATTAATTTATAATTAATTAACAAATTACCCATTATCAACGTTTCTGTTTAAAACCGCTGCCCCTTAATTTCTCTTCTTCTAGTTCCTCATATAACTGAACCCGTCTGTTCGAAGTGAACGTCCCCCGTCGCACCACCATATACGCCGCTTGAACCCAATCCATAACTGCCACCTAATGCGCCTACCTGCCATGCCCCAGCACCAGCAGCCGCCGCCACTTCGGTGGCCTCCTCCTCCTCAAAATCCGCACCAAAGACGCCAACTTTAAGCCCCAAATTCGAGCAGTATACACCACTACTCCCGATTGTATCCGTATAGAACGATAGAGAAGAGAAGTCTCTTCGATTTGGTTTTGAAATCTCGAATTCATTTGGTTTGTGGAAGGAGTAATTAGCGTTTTTATTTGGAAGAACGCCGGCCATTGAAATAATGCATATGGCGGCTGTTGTAATTGGGAAAATAGGGTTTCGTATTTCCCCTGTATTTATACTGTATATTTATTTTAATTCAGATAACTCTTGTTTAATGTCACATACTCCAAATCTGTAACGACCCGGAAAATCTGAACCAATTTAAAATTTTTAAATTGGCTAAAATAGTGGATTTTGAATATTTAAAATAAATATTTTAAATAATAGTAATGTAAAGTGAGTTTGAATCGACGTTTGAAAACGAATATAATTTATTCTAATTATAAACAAGGCCTGAAATGGCGCTGCAGTTTCAAAAATTGAATTCAAACTTTGTCGGACTGTACCGGGTGCAAAACAAAACGGATTTGAGTGAAACCAAAAATATTTAAATCTGTTAGTGAATACCTTTCTAACGAATCTGAAAAATCGAAGTTTCATAGCGGAAAGCAAAACTTATGGCCAAATGAATTTTCAGAAAGGTCGCTATGGAGTTTATATAGCCCGTGAAATTGGCCATTTTGCAAATGACCTCGGAATTCGACTGTAACACCCCACGTCCATTAATGTCACTCACAAAGGGAATGCATTAACTTCCATGGAGGTTATAAGTGAATATAGAACAGAAAAATTACAACAAGACAGATAATAAGTAGTACTTGGAAATCTAAAACTTCATTTTATTGCAGCGGAATTTTAAACATGTTTGTTACATCATAAACCATAATTCAGAGTGACGTACAATATCCATCTTCATAAAACAAAATACATAACCCCATTACACAAATAGCCATTAAAGAAGATAACAAGCTGGACTTTACTTCAACGGTCCAAGCTTTCCAAAGAGAGATGAAGCAATCCAATCAAACTCCGCTAGAGCTGGGTCCAACCTGAGGACCTGGAGGGGAAAAAGGATAGAAATGGAGGGGGTCAGACATAAAGTCTGGCGAGTATGATAATTCTAACAATACTATTATCAAAGTAACTAGACCAAGGCATAAGCTGGAAAACAAGGAAATGTCTATGAACTATTGGGTATGGAAGAGCAGATAAAGATAACGTTAAAGATAACGTTAAAGACATACCTAATTAATAACGAATTATTACTACACTGCACCACACATTACTACACTGCACCGCACCAGTCACCCTAAAGGTTGATCCCACTTGCTTCACACAGAAACTATATAAATAGCCTTGCGTACCCCTAGCTGACTACATAGGTGCCGTCTGCCCCTATCTCCACTAGGTGTACCCCATTACCCACTTTCGATCGGCTCCCTACTCGTAGATACCCGTGCTGGCCCCACAGTGGGGTGTATCACTCCCCTAAAGTGGTAACCCGTTACAACTTGAGAATGCACAGCTTATACCTACACGATGCAACAACGTCTTACCTACCAGCCCGGGTCCACACACGCATATGAAACCCGTTGGACTTGCGTTGCCACCGCTACCCCGTTTTGGCCTCTTATAGTCAAACCCAGTATGCGTGTCCCGTCCTCGACTTGGGTCGAGCCCACAAAGATACGTTTAGGTTACTGGTTGAAATGGGCCCCCAAAAGCTACCCACCTAAGCTTGTCACCACTAGTATATCCCACTTAACCCTCTTAGTCATGTTCATTTACATGTGTGTTTGGTTAAGTCTTACTAATCGTATTTCACATGCCACTAAGGGCACCCACTAGATTCCTCATGCCACCCAAGGCACCTACTTAACCCCCATGTCCCCCTTACATGTTTATCTGGTTAAGTATTTCTTAATTCATTCAGACCATAACCTCATAAAGACCTCTCACATTAGACTGACATTCATGGCAGCTGGATTTGCCGGGCGGGTCCGGGCAGTCTTACACCATAAAAGAGTCTAACCTCGTGTCTTTACAACTATATGGCTTTAGTTTAGGCCTAGGACCTCTCACATTGGGCTGACATTTGTGACCACTGGATTTGCCAGGCGGGTCCGGGCAGGTTTACGTCACAAACGAGTCCAACCTCGTGTCCTAAGCATTGATTATCACTTATAATCTTTTACCCCAGTTTTAATAATTCCCTATTCAAATTATTAATTAACTCCAATTTTAATGATGTCCATAATTGACTCAATTATGGCCATCCACTCATGGCATGCAAAATCATATCAATTGCACCCCAACATCTTAATATTAAATCCTTAATATTACCCCTACCCCACATTTATACGTTCGCTTATTCAACGCAGAATATACGTTAGACTCGAATAGTCTAACTCATAGCACAAAGATAAATTATCACAACGTATAGACAAATAAAATAAATCTAATCATAATAGGGGTGAAACTTGCATAAATACACATGTTAAGGATCTAAAGGTGTCAACTTGTTAAATGTCACAATTTACATGATATGATCCTAACCCAAATTCATGTATAAACTTGCATATGGGGTTTTATGCAACATAATGATGGTGTGAACTAGCACATAGAATTCACATATGTCATAGAATAATTCTAGATGTCATAATTCTAGATCTAAATAGATGTCATGGCATATGTTCATAATCTTTACTAATCAATCTAACTTGCATACATGGTTTGTCATATAGATCAACATAGCCCAAACATTATGATTTGATTAACATGAACTAATTAGCATAGATAATAACATCATGACTTTATAACATGTATGATTTATCACAACTTAGCGTAGAAATTTTCAACATATATAACATCATCATAGCATGATTTACAACATATAGGATATCATCATCACATAACATAGGATTTACAACATACATGATAGCATAAGGTTTACAACAACATATGTGATAATCCACATCATTTACTTATAATCCATTCATGATTTAATCTAATTAGTTTAACAATAATCTTGTTAAGATCATCATACTCACAATTAGAAGAGAAAGATAGCCTCGATTTGCTTTAGAGTTGAGTAGAATTAGGGTTTGATTAGCTTTTCTTCCTTCTTAGTTGGCGGCGGCTCCACTGAGTTCCATGGCTGCGGTATGACGGTAGCTATTCTGTTTTTCATGTGAGTTTAGAGTGAGAGACTACCTAGGTATTTATAGAGTTTAGGGTTTATTTAGACCGTCATATCAACTCAGAACTAAACTGAACCGTTTAATTTTCCAACTCAGCCCTAAAGACACATCAGCAGCTCAAGATTGGGCTCAGTCAAAACCCTAGCCGACTGACCAGGTCGACACCCAGGTTGACACTATAGTCTACCTGGGGGGGGGGGGTGGTCGACACTAGTGTCGACTCCCCAGTCGACCTGCCTGGGAGGGAATTTTCCCGCCCAGCCCGCTTCTGCACTTCCAGTTTCAATTTTTAAATTTTCCTACGAGCTATTTTGAATTTTCTGAAACTTCCGATGGCCATAACTTCTTCATACGAAGTCCAATTCACGCAAACTCGGACTCTATTTCAACCAGAATTCCGAGACGAACACAATGGCGCAACCCGTTTCCCACAATTCTCACGTCTAAGATTAGTTATTCTTTAATTTGTGAATATTAATATTAACAGAATTACGGGGTGTTACATTCTCCCCTCCTTAAAGGATTTCGTCCCCGAAATCTTCAAGTCAAGAAGAATGTATATCCTAACCTCCAATCATCCATCTACTCAACCATCAAATACAGGCATCCATTATCCTTATAGACTTCTAATGCTTTCATGTTTAAATGCACAGTGTATGTATATGTCCATATCTAATGCAAAATCAGGCGGTCCACTGATTCAGTTGACCTCCTTAATGCAAATCATGATAGTGCCATGCGTCCATTATGTATACAAAAGTTCCTTAATGCTACATATTATTTCTATATGCGTGCACAATCATCATCTGAATGCAGCATCCATATGATAATACAATCATCATACATCCATTTTACTAAATACATCCATTTATATGCAATATGCAACATGAAGTGACTGAGCCGATCTAGTGCCTAATAGTGTGTGTATATGCGTCCACGAGCAACCACTAGCAAACACTTGCATCCACTTTGCATCCATCATACATAACATGTCTCAAACACATGTTTCAACCATAGGATTATCCTAACTAAAGGTCAAGGATACTAGCGAGAGGATACTCTAAAGGCAAGATAAGTACAAGATAAGCGATAAAGGAGAAATTAAAGGACATACCCTCAAAAAGAAAAGGGTACAACGAACGCATCTTCTCTTCCGTCTCCCAAGTAGCGTTGCTCTCATCATCTCCCCATTGTAATTTGACTAGTCTGACCTCTCGATTTCTCAGCTTCTTAACCTCTGACCCAAGAATGCGCGTAGGAGCTCGTCGAATCGTTGCATCACGCTCTATCTCCACCTCTCTAAGCAAGCTCGGCTCTACCACTTCCGCGGTCTTGTGCAACCACTTCCTCAAATGTGATACATGGAATACGTCGTGTACACCACTAAGTCTCTCAGGCAACTCCACTCTATACGCCATCTGTCCAATCCTTTCCTTAATAGGAAATGGCCCTACGAACCTTGGTGCTAACTTCCCAACGGACCCAAAGCGAACAACGTTCCATAATGGAGACACTTTGATAAAGACCATGTCCCCAACATCAAACTCAAGATCCGTCCTCCTCTTATCCGCATAAGATTTCTGCCTATCTTGCGCTGCTTTCATCCTCCTTCGAATCAAGTCGATCTTCTCTGAAGTCTCCCTAATCATATCAGGCCCAAGTAAGATCTTATCCATAGATTCCCACCAACATGTAGGTAAACGACAAGGTCGTCCATAAAGAGCTTCGAAAGGTGCCATGCTAATGCTAGACTGAAAGCTGTTATTATATGCGAACTCTACCAATGGAAGATGCTCTTCCCATGTACCCCCAAAGTCTAGGATACATAGCCTCAAAAGATCCTCTAGAATGCGATTCACCCTCTCGGTATGGCCATCCGTCTGAGGATGATATGCGGTGCTCAAACATAACTGAGTCCCTACTGCCTCTTGTAAGCTTCTCCAAAATTCGCTAGTGAAAATAGGATCGCGGTCGCTCACTATGCTAGAAGGAACACCGTGCAACCGAACTATTTCTCGGACGTATACAGAAGCTAACCATGGAGCAGTCCTCTTACTCTTCACGGGAATGAAATGGGCGCTCTTAGTAAGTCTATCTACTATAACCCAAATCCCCGTATTACCCTTCCTTGATCGCGGTAATCCATCCACAAAGTCCATCGAGACACTTTCCCACTTCCATAGTGGAACCTCCAATGGGTGAAGCAACCCACCGGGTTTCTTTTGCTCCGCTTTTACTTGTTGGCACACCAAGCATCTAACGACATACTCGGCCACGTCCCTCTTCATACCGGCCCAAAAGAAAACTCGCTTCATGTCTTTGTATATCTTGTCCCCGCCGGGATGAATGGTCATCTTCGAACGATGTGCATGATCAAGAATGGTCTTCCTTAGGTCATCGTCTTTTGGTACACAAAGTCTACCGTCCCTACATAACCAACCCTTATCATCTAGGGTATACCTACGGAGATGGCTTGATGACTACCCTCCTTTGAGCTTTCCTACTAACTCAACTAACTGTGGGTCGTCTCGCTGTGCCTCGCCAATCCGTCCCAAAAGCGTAGGTCTGACCTCCAAGGATGCTAGCAAACCGGGTACAAAGTCAACGGAAGGTCTAAAGTCAAACATCGAAATGAATTCTAAGCTTCGCCGCTCAACAAACAAAGGACTTAAGGATAACCTTTTTCTACTTAAGGCATCGGCCACTACGTTACCCTTGCCAGGGGTATATGTTATCTCGAAATCGTAGGACGCCAAGAACTCCATCCACCCTAACATATCTCCCTTCCCTAGAGACCACATGCCCTAAATTCTTCACTTCCTTCCTCCAAAAATGGTATCTTGGAGAACTTAGCTTTAAGCTGGTGCACTTGTAGGGTCTCTAAACTTTCCCTAAGATGTAGGGCATGCTCTTCTCTGCTTCTAGAGAAAACCAGGATATTATCCCATGTAAAATCGTCACAACTATCCATCTCTCATGCAGACCATCCTAGTCGAATTCGACATCCCCCAAGTGCAAGCCCCAAAGGCCTAAACCAATATCAGACAAACACCCAAGGGATACCTCCTTCGAATTCAGACGACCTACGTGAGATGATACTAGTAAGACGGTCAATCAATTGAGCACTTGACCGACTCTGGCCGTCCTTGCCAGTCTTGCTCCAAAACTACCGCTGATTACATGACGGGCTTTGCTTAATCTATTAAGCACATACGAAAACTTATTTCGCGCCCATGGGTAATCCCCGCACTTTATCAACGACGTCTCCATACTCACGGACCACACAAATAGATTCCTAATCATCGTTAGATGCATCAGAAAATTCTAGGCAGCTAAGCATCACTGAACCCCTAGGTCGCAAGAAATATGAGGGTTTTTCTATAACGAATCAATAGTCTAACTACCCTTCTTTCACAATCTAGGATGGCACCCCGCTTGGCTAGCCAATCCACCCCTAGAATCAAACTATAGCCCGTGAAACCAAGGACAAAGTCGTTGCATTCAAACTCAACGCCCAAGATAAACACTCTCAAATCCCGACAAATCATAGAAAGATGAGCCGAACCACCAATAGGATTTGAGACTACTAAGGGATCAGTAATAAGACTAGTATCTAGGTGTAGTGTTTCAACTAATGATGTAGAAATAAACGAATGTGATGTGCCCGAATTGAATAAGGTACGGACATGGTGATCAAACAGAAAAACTAAGCTTTCAACAGAAATGGTTCTACCTCGTTCTTGCAGCGGTGGGACCGCGAGAGCCTGAACTTGTCCCCTTGCCTGCCCTGGTGCCATAAGAGCCTGCACCTGTCCTCCCGAGGTAGCTCCTGCCCTCTGCCCCTTCTTTGGGCAATCTTTCACTAGATGTCCCGCTTCACCACAGTGAAAACAACCAGTCTTCTTTTTCTTTCTGCAATCCTTGCTGAGATGGCCTGGTGTCCCGCAGTTAAAGCATTTCTTATTTCCCTTAGCATTGTTGCCTTTGCCACCTTTATTTTGATCCCCTTTCTTCTCGGGTGCCTTATTAGCATTAGCGCCTTTCTCCTCGTGCATGAGTGCCATGTCTACTAGCTTCTCAAAGGTGGCCCCCATAGGGATGTGGGTCATAGCCAACCCCTGCAACGGTTCATTCAAACCATTAACGAACCTCAGAGCCTTCTTCTCCTGTGTGTTCACCAAATCTAAGACAAACCTTGCCAATTGGTTAAATTTGTTAACATATTCTTTCAATGATGAGTTTCCTTGCTTTAATGTCAAGAACCTTTCCATATATAGATTCTCTTCTGCCCTTGAAAGAAACTTCGCCTCAAACCTACGTCTGAAATCCGCCCAAGAATCCACAGGACGCTCCCCATTAGTGACCTCCCAACAAAACGAGGCCTCCCCCTTCATTAACCAAGCTGCTAATTTGACTCTCCTCCCTTCTTCCACTTCAAAGATTTCTAGCAATTCTTCCACCTCCTTAAGCCAATCTCTAGCTTCCACAAACGTTTCTGACCCTTGAAAAGGTTTTCCACCCATAGCCTTAAATTCCTTGCACGTCTTTGCAAAAGTATCAACGCGAGGAGGAGGAGAAATGGGTGCAACTGGTGGTGGAGGAACATTGGCTGGACCTGCGGCGGCCCTAGCCTCTAATAACCTCCTATACCATCCTGGTATCGTTACACCATCCGGAAGATTAAGATTTTCAGCCATGCTGAAATGGAAAAGGAAAGATTCAAAATGGAGGATTCGAAAGATAAAGATATATGGCTATTGGGGATTATGTTTTTCATAAAAAAATTCCTCTTTAAATTACTCATTAAAACATGTTTTTGAAAACACTTCTTCCAAAAATACTTTAAATATAGTCTTTCTAAAAATTTTATCTGTTCTGGTAACCTTAAGCTCTGATACCACGTGTAACACCCCACGTCCATTAATGTCACTCACAAAGGGAATGCATTAACTTCCATGGAGGTTATAAGTGAATATAGAACAGAAAAATTACAACAAGACAGATAATAAGTAGTACTTGGAAATCTAAAACTTCGTTTTATTGCAGTGGAATTTTAAACATGTTTGTTACATCATAAACCATAATTCAGAGTCAAGTACAATATCCATCTTCATAAAACAAAATACATAACCCCATTACACAAATAGCCATTAAAGAAGATAACAAGCTGGACTTTACTTCAACGGTCCAAGCTTTCCAAAGAGAGATGAAGCAATCCAATCAAACTCCACTAGAGCTGGGTCCAACCTGAGGACCTGGAGGGGGAAAAAGGATAGAAATGGAGGGGGTCAGACATAAAGTCTGGCGAGTATGATAATTCTAACAATACTATTATCAAAGTAACTAGACCAAGGCATAAGCTGGAAAACAAGGAAATGTCTATGAACTATTGGGTATGGAAGAGCAGATAAAGATAACGTTAAAGATAACGCTAAAGATAACGTTAAAGACATACCTAATTACTAACGAATAATTACTACACTGCATCGCACATTACTACACTGCACCGCACCAGTCACCCTAAAGGTTGATCCCACTTGCTTCACACAGAAACTATATAAATAGCCTTGCGTACCCCTAGCTGACTACATAGGTGCCGTCTGCCCCTATCTCCACTAGGTGTACCCCATTACCCACTTTCGATCGGCTCCCTACTCGTAGATACCCGTGCTGGCCCCACAGTGGGGTGTATCACTCCCCTAAAGTGGTAACCCGTTACAACTTGAGAATGCACGGCTTATACCTACACGATGCAACAACGTCTTACCTACCAGCCCGGGTCCACACACGCATATGAAACCCGTTGGACTTGCGTTGCCACAGCTACCCCGTTTTGGCCTCTTATAGTCAAACCCAATATGCGTGTCCCGTCCTCGACTTGGGTCGAGCCCACAAGGATACGTTTGGGTTACTGGTTGAAATGGGCCCCCACAAGCTACCCACCTAAGCTTGTCACCACTAGTATATCCCACTTAACCCTCTTAGTCATGTTCATTTACATGTGTGTTTGGTTAAGTCTTACTAATCGTATTTCACATGCCACTAAGGGCACCCACTAGATTCCTCATGCCACCCAAGGCACCTACTTAACCCCCATGTCCCCCTTACATGTTTATCTGGTTAAGTATTTCTTAATTCATTCAGGCCATAACCTCATAAAGACCTCTCACATTAGACTGGCATTCATGGCAGCTGGATTTGCCGGGCGGGTCCGGGCAGTCTTACACCATAAAAGAGTCTAACCTCGTGTCTTTACAACTGTTATGCTTTAGTTTAGGCCTAGGACCTCTCACATTGGGCTGACATTTGTGACCACTGGATTTGCCGGGCGGGTCCGGGCAGGTTTACGTCACAAACGAGTCCAACCTCGTGTCATAAGCATTGATTATCACTTATAATCTTTTACCCCAATTTTAATAATTCCCTATTCAAATTATTAATTAACTCCAATTTTAATGATGTCCATAATTGACTCAATTATGGCCATCCACTCATGGCATGCAAAATCATATCAATTGCACCCCAACATCTTAATATTAAATCCTTAATATTACCCCTACCCCACGTTTATACGTTCGCTTATTCAATGCAGAATATACGTTAGACTCGAATAGTCTAACTCATAGCACAAAGATAAATTATCACAACATATAGACAAATAAAATAAATCTAATCATAATAGGGGTGAAACTTGCATAAATACACATGTTAAGGATCTAAAGGTGTCAACTTGTTAAATGTCACAATTTACATGATATGATCCTAACCCAAATTCATGTATAAACTTGCATATGGGGTTTTATGCAACATAATGATGGTGTGAACTAGCACATAGAATTCACATATGTCATAGCATAATTCTAGATGTCATAATTCTATATCTAAATAGATGTCATGGCATATGTTCATAATCTTTACTAATCAATCTAACTTGCATACATGGTTTGTCATATAGATCAACATAGCCCAAACATTATGATTTGATTAACATGAACTAATTAGCATAGATAATAACATCATGACTTTATAACATGTATGATTTATCACAACTTAGCATAGAAACTTTCAACATATATAACATCATCATAGCATGATTTACAACATATAGGATATCATCATCACATAACATAGGATTTACAACATACATGATAGCATAAGGTTTACAACAACATATGTGATAATCCACATCATTCACTTATAATCCATTCATGATTTAATCTAATTAGTTTAACAATAATCTTGTTAAGACCATCATACTCACAATTAAAAGAGAAAGATAGCCTTGATTTGCTTTAGAGTTGAGTACAATTAGGGTTTGATTAGCTTTTCTTCCTTCTTAGTTGGCGGCGGCTCCACTGAGTTCCATGGCTGCGGTATGGCGGTAGCTATTCTATTTTTCATGTGAGTTTAGAGTGAGAGACTACCTAGGTATTTATAGAGTTTAGGGTTTATTTAGACCGTCAGATCAACTCAGAACTAAACTGAACCGTTTAATTTGCCAACTCAGCCCTAAAGACACATCAGCAGCTCAAGATTGGGCTCAGTCAAAACCCTAACCGACTGACCAGGTCGACACTATAGTCGACCTTGGGGGGAGGGGAGGTCGACACTAGTGTCGACTCCCCAGTCGACCTGCCTGGACAGGAATTTTCCCGCCCAGCCCGCTTCTGCACTTCCAGTTTCAATTTTTAAATTTTCCTGCGAGCTATTTTGAATTTTCTGAAACTTCCGATGGCCATAACTTCTTCATACAAAGTCCAATTCATGCAAACTCGGACTCTATTTCAACCAGAATTCCGAGACGAACACAATGGCGCAACCCGTTTCCCACAATTCTCACGTCTGAGATTAGTTATTCTTTAATTTGTGAATATTAATATTAATAGAATTACGGGGTGTTACATCGACGAAACCACTTTTGTTAGATCCGTGATGTGAAGTTATTACTAGGTTTCAAATTTCATAATTTTTGAAGCTAGTATGTGAGCGTGGCAAAGGAAAACGTGTTTTGGCCAATTACAGTTAAATTGGATCGACCAGAAATGGGCCTTTTTACAAATGGTATCAGAATTTGATGAAACTAGTTTTGTTGGGACCGTATCATCAAAACATAGCTAGATTTATTTTTCTGGAATTTTTTGAATCAGTTTGTGGCCCTGGCAAATTGAAATGTACGTTCAAATTGAATATTGAATGTTATATATTTTAATTTGAAGGAAAACTGACTGAAACAGTCGAATGGGCCTTCGAAACATATCCCATTGTGTTCGGAATGGGGGTAAAATGCTAGGGACGACAGTCGTTGGGTTTGGATTGGTGTTCGTGGGTGGAAGAGGGTATTTTAGAGATTTTAAAACATATAAATAAAATAAAAAAAATCTCATTGGTCAGAAATTTAATTTTCTCTCTCCCCGACAGTCGATCGAAGGCGGAAAACCCTTCAAACCTTCCCCCTTATTTTTCGATCAATCCACACCGAATCAGCTCGTGCCACAGTTGAACTTTTTGAAGATCTTCTCGAGATCTTCAAATCCATATAAAGTTTGGATTTTTTCATTGAGTGGTTTGGGAGAATCGAGCTCGGGAAGTTCGGGTATTGAAACCGCCGCCGCCGCTCCCTCCGACCACCGAGCGCCGCCGCACCCCCTGCGCACGTGCGCCTCTCCTCCCCCTTCGACGCTGCGAAGGCTGATCGACGAATAGCTACACGGATTCGAAGAAAAATCCAAACCTAGTTTTGAACGAAACAGCTGAGGTACGGCCATATTAATTTTCAACAGTTTTAACACCTTTAAACCGTTGCAAACTTTGAAAAATCATATCTTTTTCGTGTATTGACGAAATTCAGTGAAACAAGAGACAGTGGACTCGTGTGGTCGTCTTCTACATTCTAGAAGAGACCGCATATTTTTCTGAGCCTTCTGCTATTTTTGGAGGAGTGGAACCCAATGTAAGATTTCTAATTTATAAATGATATGGAAAACGACGATGTGTAAATTATATAGTCGATGTATGGGTTATATAAGCGTTGTACACCTCATGTATAAGCGTTGTATAAGTTGTACGTTCGATGTATAAGTTAAATATGCGTTGTAAAAATTATATATGTGTTGAAATAGAAGTGAAATGCTATATATATATATATACGCCCCTCGTCCACAAACCATGGAAGATATTTATTGGTTGTGATTGGTGTGAAAATTGATTGATAGCGAATGGTTGGTTGGAATTGTTTGTGGTTGATATTGATTGATTGTGGTTGAAAAATACCCGTTTGTGGTTAAGAATATTTGGTTGAAACAACATAGGATTAGTTTGTGGAAATGAAATAAATATACATGCCGCCTGCATGTGAACTAGATGCATGATTCCCCATTGTCAAAAACCGCGAGGTTTTAAGGTAGAGCGAGGAGCCGTACTAGGGACGGTCCCGGTTTTAACTACCCTGCCGTTATGCTGCCGAAATTTTGAATAATATTCATGTGTTAGAATTATTTTCATTTATTGAAACTATATTTATTCGTTGAATAGAAAACCTTCATGTGTTGAATTGAAATTCATTCGTTGAATAGAAATTCATGTGTTGAATGGTCTGCGTGTTTTAAATATAAAAATCACATTTTTATCTATATATATAAACTATAGAAAACCTTCATGTGTTGAATTGAAATTCATTCGTTGAATAGAAATTCATGTGTTGAATGGTCTTCGTGTTTTAAATATAAAAATCACATTTTTATCTATATATATAAACTATAGAAAACCTTCATGTGTTGAATCGATATTCATTCGTTGGATAGAAATTCATGTGTTGAATGGTATTCGTGTTTTAAATATAAAAATCACCTTTTTATCTATATATATAAACTATAGAAAACCTTCATGTGTTGAATTGAAATTCATTCGTTGAATAGAAATTCATGTGTTGAATGGTCTTCGTGTTTTAAATATAAAAATCACATTTTTATCTATATATATAAACTATAGAAAACCTTCATGTGTTGAATCGATATTCATTCGTTGAATTGAAATTCATGTGTTGAATGGTATTCATATTTTGAAAGAAATTGTTTTATAATAAAAATCCAATTTTTATCATCGATATGAACTATATAAAATAATCTTGTTTTGAGATAAATTGTTTTATAATAAAAATCCTATTTTTATCACCTACATTAACTATATAAAATAGTCGAGTTTTGAAATAAATTGTTTTACAAATCACATTTTTATTATATACATGAATTGTTAAAAATAGTGAAGTGTTGAAATAGAAGACAGTTAGATAAAAACATCATTTTTATCAAATGTATGAAAAGAATATAGTTTTGAAATCGAAGAATCGATATATATATATAAATAGAATTATATTTAATCAAATAACGACGCTGTAGTTCGTATTTTGAAATCGAAACTTCAAACGATTATACCGGGAGATCCGACCGTCGGATTTTCCCGAAAATGGAACCGTTGGATTCGTTTTGAAAAGATCTTTCTAATGATGTAAATTTTGTGAAGATCCAATGGTTAGATTGTCAGATATGTGTAATCAAATCTGAAGAAAAACAGCGCCACGGCCGCGTTATGGACCGAAGCGTCGTTTTGAATAAATTGGCTATTCTAAAATAAATAAAAATAGCGATAATTCGTTATAAAATATTATAAACAATATGGATGTGAAATTTGGTTACTAACTGAAGGTTGGCTAAGTCGAATGGTTTCTTGGGTATTGATTTGATGTTGGTTTCGGCCTTCGGGGTTAATATTTGGGAAATGGTTCTCTTACTGATTGACGGTTAGTGACTAATGAATTGAAATGATGCGAAGTAGTGTTTGTGTAGCACTTGTTTATTATATACGCGAGTTGCTCAGAAAGACCGGGTTTATCCCATTCTGAATAACTGAATCGACGATAAGAAATCGAAGATGAAGACGGTGGTCGAAGACCGGAGATCTTCACCTTGTTTGGATGGTAACCAAGGTCCTGATTGGGAGGCATCCCGAAATATGGATAATGAGTGGTGATCGTCCGGACGTACATGGTGATCGATGGGTTTGCGAGGTATATATCCTCCGGTTTCGTTCAGACCCAGAACGGACTTGCAAATGGACAGTGTGTCTGACATTGGAATTTATTCTGTGTGATTGATAGCCATCAGTTGCACGGTGTGAATTGCCTGTGTGGCATGCTAATATGCAATGATCAGGGCTTCTGTTGAAAAGCAAAGTCTTGAGGAGATGATCAAAGCACCGCCTGTGTGGCGTAGCTTTGTGTATAACGTGAAATCGCGAGCCTCACACCCCGGTATGAACCAGAAACGGGAGCAGGACCTCAGGGAGGGCATGCGTTTCTTTCTAGCTAGGAGTTGTGTCGGTGTTTTTACACGGCCTGACATTTTACTTATGTGGTTGTTACTATTGCGAGGCGCCTCGGTTAGATCGAACGATCCGGGTCCGATGGAGTCATTCGTTGGCTCATTTGCGCCCCATAGGGTGGGTAGACGTATTGCTCAAGCATTTTAATCCACATCGGTGGACCGGCCCTGACGATCCAAGGGTCACTCGAGCTCTGATCCTGAGACATGGTAGGCTAGATTGTCTCGAAGTCGGTAAGGACTATTTTTTGCCTTGGTTCCTGACGGAAATCCAATTTCCAAATACGTGACTGTGCGGTTTTGATTGTATATATATATATGGCGACATGATATATGGTACCCATGCCGTCTATGATTGATAGTTATGATGGAAATTGTTTTTGAAACATATAAACACTAGTACTAATATCAAATGCTTTTGTTTTATTCGTATCAATCATATTTTGGCCATTATAAGGTAAAACTCTATCCTCCGGTTTGCGTTGCATTGTGTGATGGGAACTGAGTCTTATAATGGCTTCATTTTTATAAAAAAAAAGCATTGCGATATTCAAAAGAATTATTTGTTTTCAAGCACTGGCGATCCAATGGAGTAAACCCGTTCCACGAAAGTGGCGTGGTCCTGTGATTAGCCAAATTATAAATGTGTTGAGTAGATTTCTCATACCAGTCCCATGACTGACTCGTAGTTTGTTTCACTTTCAAACTCGGGTGCCCCTTTTTCTACACGGGCAGGCTTGTATTTAGGTTTAGCTGGCTCTTTCTGGATAGCTGGAGCTGAAGATGGATTCTATTATTTATCTCTTTTAATGTTGTTCAGCTCCTATTGTACATTATGTTTGTTTTCCGCTGTAGACATTTACTGAACTGTATTTGTACTAAGTATGATCCTGTATACTGTGTAACTCTGATGATTACGTTTATCCAGTATATTCTATTGTGAATTATCTGGTGTATTTATTTATGTTCTGCTGTTATCTGTTTCTGTGTTATATTCCAAGGATTACCCTTGCCGCCGTCAGTACGGGGTTTGGGGTCATCTCATTTGGTATCAGAGCTTTGGTTAAGCTTAGTTCTGGAATATAACATATTAACGAACTCGTCAGAAATAGAACCAGTAGTGTTCTAGGACGAGCAACTCATTACAGATAGGATCAGTAATATCCTAGTATGAGTAGCAGAATGAAATTACACCTCGATAGACACATTTACATTTGAAGTATGTGTTTCTATATTTTAAAATATCTTTTCTATGACCTGACACTTGATCTGCTATTTGCAGAAGTACTTGAAAATGAGTGCCAGAAATAGAAGAAATGCAGAACCGGATATTGAGGCCCTATTAATCAAGTACCGAAATATGGGTGGAATACCGTTCTCTGGTGAAGAATCTATTATGAAGACACAGGCTTGGATTCGTTCTGCTGATAAAATCTTTGAGGGTTTAAAGCTGAGGGATGACCAGAAAAGATTACTGGCATCCTGGGCACTCAAAGATGAAGCTTTATTCTGGTGGGATTCGGTTATTAAGGATAATTCAGAAGGTGATATCACCTGGGACAGGTTCAAAGTGATTTTCCTGGAAAAATTTACTCCTCCTGAAGCGATTGAGCGACTATGTGATGAATTTTCCTATCTGATACAAGGAGATATGACCATTCCAGAATATCATAAGAAATTCAACGAACTTTCTCACTTTGCCCCTCATCTAATTGAAAATCCGAAGAGGAAGAATTTGAGATTTATTAACGGGCTTCAAAGAAAATATCAGAACAGTGTAATGAGGAATGTGAAGCTCCCCTTCTCTGAAATGATATACATGGCTTATTAGTATGAAGATCTCGATAGGAAAGGTATGTTACGAGATGAAGAAGAAATCAGTTCTAGCAGCAAAAGAAAATTCGAAGCTGATAGCCCAGAGACAAGTGTGCAGCCTAAGGCAAGTATAAAGGATGAGGTCAAAAAAAGAGGCCAAAGGTCGGTCAGAAAAAGGTAAAGGCAGTCGTGTGTCTAAAGTGTAATCAGCAAGGGCATTCGATGAGGAACTGCAGATCTTCGAACAGACGAAAGGATGGTGGGTCTAAATCCGAGATGAATTTTCAAGAGAATAGAAAGTGCAGTCAATGCCAACAGGCCGGTCATCTGTTAAAGGCCTGCCCGCTATTCAGAAAACCTGAAGCAGTACATGTAAATGAAGTGGCAGAAGTGCCTGCATCTTCGTTTGCTCAGGAAAGGCCAGATGTTTTAGAAGGCACGCTTACTGTCAAAGATATTCCAGTTAAAGTACTGTTTGACACAGGCGCGTCACGAAGCTTCATTGCCAAGAATGCAGCTAAGAAACTAGATTTGAATTTGAAAAAGCTCAAAGAACCAATGACTGTCCAAAATCCGGTCGGGGGTTCCATCGATCTCAGTTGGGTTTGTGGAGTGCCGGTTTCTTTTTCTCGTTATCGGTTCCCTACCATCGCGGTCGTCATGAATTTTAAAGAGTTTGATCTTATCTTGGGGTTAGACTGGTTGACCAAGTATGAAGCTGAGGTTAAATGCGCCGACAGAGTCGTTAAGGCAAAGATAAAATCAGGTGAGTATATAACCATTCCCTGTGAAGGTCAGAATGCTAGTAGAAAAGACTTCTGGGCAGCTTTGGATGTTTCTCCTGTACAAATAGAAAATATCCCAGAAGTCATAGAGGATATTCCTGACCTCATCAAAGACATTCCTGTCGTCAAGAACTATGCGGATATGTTCGAAGAAGTTGTTCGCTTACCTCCGCAGAGAGAAATTGATTTCAAAATTGCTTTAATTCCGAATGCAAGGCCGGTAGTTCACGCTATTCGAAGAATGTCCTTGAAAGAGAAAGAGGAATTAGACAATCAAACAAGACAGCTAGTATGGAAGGGTCTGATCAGGCCTAGTTTCTCTGATTGGGGAGCAACAGTGGTGTTTGTCCCAAAATCTGATGGTACTCTATGGCTATGTGTGGATTATCGTGATTTGAATAAGCAGACAATAAAGAACAAATATCCATTGTCGTGAATTGATGATTTATTGGATCGTCTGAATGGAGCACAAGTATTCTCAAGGATGGACCAAGCTACAGGCTTCCATCAACTTCGAATTGCCGAAGAGTGTGTTCCAATGACAACATTCAGAGGTCCAGACTTATTCTACGAGTGGTTAGTAATGTCGTTCGGCTTATGTAACGCTCCAGCATACTTCGTCGATTTGATGAATAGAGTGTTCAGAGGAGTTTTGAATAAATTTGTTCTAGTTTTTATTGACGATATTCTAGTCTTCTCTAAATCAAAGGCCGAAAATGAAAAGCATTTGGAACAGGTTCTGGAAATCCTCAGAAGGAATGTATTAAAAGCCAAACTATCCAAATGTATATTCTGGCAAGATGAAGTAAAATTTCTAGGCCACGTCGTATCGAAAGAAGGAATTGCTGTGGATCCAAGCAAAATCACAGCTATTCAAAACTGGAAGCAGCCTAGCACTCCTATAGAAGTCCGCAGTTTTCTCGGATTGGCTAGCTATTACCGGAAGTTCGTTAAAAACTTTTCGAAGATATCTGGTCACTTAACGAAGCTTACAAAGAAGCACTCTAAATTCAAATGGACTCCAGAAAGTGAGGAGGCTTTTGAAGAGCTAAAGTTAAGATTAGCGACAGCTCCAGTGTTAACCATCATCGATGGCAATCAGGATTTGAAAGTCTGGGCTGATGCTTCTAGAGAAGGCCTTGGCGTAGTGTTAATGCAAATGGGTCAAGTGATTGCGTATGCTAGCCGTCAGTTGAAACCGCACGAGAAAAACTACGTCACTCATGATCTTGAGTTATTGGCTATTGCGTTCGCCTTGAAAATCTGAATACATTATCTTTTGGGTGAGAGATTTGAACTGTTTACAGATCACCAGTCGTTGAAGTATCTGTTCACCCAGAAAGACCTGAATTTGAGGCAACAACGTTGGCTAGAGTTCCTTGCAGCATACGATTTTGAGATTATATACACTCCAGGGAAAGCCAATGTCATGGCCGATGCGTTAAGCCAAAAGAATGAAATGATCGCCAGTTTTATTATCACGACTTCATTGATAGATAAAATATCTGCTCTTCAGAAGGATGATCACTTCATTCAGAAGATCAGAGAGATAATTCAACAAGGCGAACCCTCGAGTTTTCAAGTTAATAATGATGGGATTCTAAGGCTCAAAGGTCGAATCTGTGTCCCTAACATTGCTAAGCTCCGAAAGGAAGTACTGGATGAATGCCACAAGTTAAAACTTAGTATCCATCCGGGAGTAAGCAAAATGTATAATGACATCAAATGCACTTTCTGGTGGAAGTCGATGAAGAGGGACATTTCTTTATATGTTAGTCGATGCCCTACTTGCCAGCTAGTCAAAAGCGACCAACAGAAACTGGCTGGATTATTGCAACCGCTAGACGTTCCTGGTTGGAAGTGGGAACATATTTCCATGGACTTCTTAGATGGTTTGCCCAGAACCAGAAAAGGAAATGACAGTATTTGGGTGATTGTAGATCGCTTCACGAAGACCGCCCATTTCATACCTGTCAGATCAAACAGAACTGCTCAGAGTCTGGCGTAGTTATACTTCAGGGAAATTGTTAGACTACACGGAGTGCCGATCAATATAGTTTCTGATAGAGATACAATATTTACTAGCAAATTCTGGGAGGCATTTCAAGTAGAGCTGGGGACAAAACTGAACTTGAGCACCGCCTATCATCCTCAGACAGATGGTCAGACTGATAGGGTGAATCATATATTAGAAGATCTATTGCGGGCTTGTGTTCTAGATTTCGGTGGATCATGGGAAGACCATCTGCATTTGGCTGAATTCTCATATAATAACAGCTACCAGGCGAGCCTGACAATGTCACCATTCGAAGCATTATATGGTAGACCGTGCCGATCTCCTGGTTGTTGGGTCGAACCCGGTAATAGGCTTGTGTTGGGGCCAGATATGATCCGAGAAGCTGCCGACAAAGTCGACTTTATTAAGAAGCGATTACTCGCCGCTCAAAGCCGACAAAAGAGCTATGCCGATAGGAGAAGAAGGGATATATCCTTTGCTGTTGGCGACTATGTATATTTGAAAGTATCGCCGATGAGAGGAGTTATCCGGTTCGGTAAAACTGGGAAGTTGGCGTCCAAATTCATTGGTCCGTTTCCTATTCTTGAACGGATCGGAATGCTCGCTTATAGGGTTAAACTTCCTGATTCGTTGCCTGGAGTTCATGATGTATTTCACATATCTCAACTTCGAAAGCACGTTCATGATCCAGACTTGATCGTGGAAGAAGCAGCTCAACAGGATATTGAAATTACTCCAGAATTAGCTGTGAGAAGAGAGCCCCTCAAGATCATCGGCAAAGAAACCAAAGAGCTGAGGAACAAGAAAGTTCACTTGGTCAAAGTGCAATGGAGTGGAGATCCGCGAGATTGTACTTGGGAAACTGAGGAGAGCATTCAGAAAGCCTATCCTAGATGCCGAGTGGATATCTCTGATTGACTCCGGTGCAAGGTACAATTATCATACTTTGCATTACCAATTAGTTCTCTACTCTGTTGTAATTTTCTTTCCATGGATGTGCACTTTTAATTCTATAGTCTGAATGATTTTAAAAGAGTATAGAAATTGATTAGTATATTTTTGAAAAGTTAAAACAATTCGATTGTTGTTTGTGTTGTGTGATAGTAGATTTGATTAATTAAAATTGTTGAAACAATAGTTAATTTAATTAATAAGAGAATAATGGTAGAATTTATTCGATTATATCACACATTGAACTGATTAGAAAATAAATAGAAATATATACATGTGCATTATATATGTTTGAACAGGTAAATGGATAGCTGTTGAGTAAAGAATTTATTTGCGTGTCCGACAAATAGGTAAACCTTAATGAGTTGGATGCGAAATATTATTATATCAACTCCTGTGAATGCCATTGGATGCGGAGTGCTGGTTGTTCTGTGTGTAATAATAAACGTCGCCATAAGATAGTAACAATTAATTTTGAACTACATTACATGGCATACTTCTGAAGATAGACATACTTCATCATATACCACATAAGCATTTGGAGCTTGTGTGACGAGGTGGAAGATTTACCATACGAGCAAGAGGCTTGTATGGCGATGACTATATCTTACAGGTTGAACTGATGACTGATATGGACTATTTAAATTGTAACGATAAAATTGCCAGATTAATAAAACCCCCACACGGGTCTGGAGTTGACAATAACCACGTCTCTCTAGTTATTAGATACGGCACATGGATTATTTATTTCCCACACGGGACGAGGTGACGAGGATTTATCCTCTGGAGCATTTAAAATACACACTCCCTCAGGCTTAGACAAGGTGACGAGAATTTATTCTCTAGAGTTATTATCAATACACGCTCCCCTGTAAACACCAGAATATATCACTATAAATATGTGTATGCTTATTAGGATTTATTGGGTACCTAATACGGCCCAATAAACTTCCAAACCTCTCCCCGTACAAAGGAGGTTATGGCGAAATTTTTCGAAAATTCCGGGGGTTAGCCAAATTTGTGAAGAATTTGAAAATTCTCAGAAACTAAAAAGTTGGAGAATGGAAGCCAGTTTGAACGTAGAATTGATTAATCAAACCACTTTCTAGTTTGTTCCTTTTCGAGGATGAAAAGTTTTAAGTGGGGGAGATTGTAACAACCCGGAAAATCTGAACCAATTTAAAATTTTTAAATTGGCCAAAATAGTGGATTTTAAATATTTAAAATAAATATTTTAAATAATAGTAATGTAAAGTGAGTTTGAATCGACGTTTGAAAACGAATATAATTAATTCTAATTATAAACAAGGCCTGAAATGGCGCTGCAGTTTCAAAAATTGAATTCAAACTTTGTCGGACTGTACCGGGTGAAGAAAAAAACGGATTTGAGTGAAACCAAAAATATTTAAATCTGTTAGTGAATACCTTTATAACGAATCTGAAAAATCGAAGTTTCATAGCGGAAAGCAAAAGTTATGGCCAAATGAATTTTCAAAAAGGTCGCTATGGAGTTTATATAGCCCGTGAAATTGGCCATTTTGCAAACGACCTTGGAATTCGACGAAACCAATTTTGTTGGATCCGGGATGTGAAGTTATTGCTAGGTTTCAAATTTCATAATTTTTGAAGCTAGTATGTGAGCGTGGCAAAGGAAAACGTGTTTTGGTCAATTACAGTTAAATTGGATCGACCAGAAATGGGCCTTTTTACAAACGGTCTCAGAATTCGACGAAACTAGTTTTGTTGGGACCATATCATCAAAACATAGCTAGATTTATTTTTCTGGAATTTTTCGAATCAGTTTGTGGCCCTGGCAAATTGAAATGTACGTTCAAATTGAATATTGAATGTTATATATTTTAATTTGAAGGAAAACTGACTGAAACAGTCGAATGGGCCTTCGAAACATATCCCATTGTATTCAGAATGGGGGTAAAACGCTAGGGACGACAGTCGTTGGGTTTGGATTGGTGTTCGTGGGTGGAAGAGGGTATTTTAGAGATTTTAAAATATATAAATAAAATAAAAAAATCTCATTGGTCAGAATTTAATTTTCTCTCTCCCCAACAGTCGATCGAAGGCGGAAAACCCTTCAAACCTTCCCCCTCATTTTCCGATCAATCCACGCCGAATTAGCTCGTGCCACAGTTGAACTTTTTGAAGATCTTCTCGAGATCTTCAAATCCATATAAAGTTTGGATTTTTTCATTGAGTGGTTTGGGAGAATCGAGCTCGGGAAGTTCGGGTATTGAAACCGCCGCCGCCACTCCCTCCGACCACCGAGCGCCGCCGCACCCCCCTGCGCATGTGCGCCTCTCCTCCCCCTTCGACGCTGTGAAGGCTGATCGACGAATAGCTACACGGATTCGAAGAAAAATCCAAACCTAGTTTTGAACGAAACAGCTGAGGTACGGCCATATTAATTTTCAACAGTTTTAACACCTTTAAACCGTTGCAAACTTTGAAAAATCATATCTTTTTCGTTTATTGACGAAATTCAGTGAAGCAAGAGACAGTGGACTCGTGTGGACGTCTTCTACATTCTAGAAGAGACCGCATATTTTTCTGAGCCTTCTGCTATTTTTGGAAGAGTGGAACCCAATGTGAGATTTCTAATTTATAAACGATATGGAAAACGACGATGTTTAAATTATATAGTCAATGAATAGGTTATATAAGCGTTGTACACCTCATGTATAAGCGTTGTATAAGTTGTACGTTCGATGTATAAGTTATATATGCGTTGTAAAAATTATATATGTGTTGAAATAGAAGTGAAATGCTATATATATATATATATATATATATATATATATACGCCCCTCGTCCACAAACCATGTACGATATTTATTGGTTGTGATTGGTGTGAAAATTGATTGATAGCGAATGGTTGGTTGGAATTGTTTGTGGCTGATATTGATTGATTGTGGTTGAAAAATACCCGTTTGTGGTTGAGAATATTTGGTTGAAACCACATAGGATTAGTTTGTGGAAATGAAATAAATATACATGCCGCCTGCGTGCGAACTAGATGCATGATTCCCCATTGTCAAAAACAACGAGGTTTTAAGGTAGAGCGAGGAGCCGTACTAGGGACGGTCCCGGTTTTAACTGCACTGCCGTTATGCTGCCGAAATTTTGAATAATATTCATGTGTTAGAATTATTTTCATTTGTTGATACTATATTTATTCGTTGAATAGAAAACCTTCATGTGTTGAATTGAAATTCATTCGTTGAATAGAAATTCATGTGTTGAATGGTCTTCGTGTTTTAAATATAAAAATCACATTTTTATCTATATATATTAACTATAGAAAACCTTCATGTGTTGAATTGAAATTCATTCGTTGAATAGAAATTCATGTGTTGAATGGTCTTCGTGTTTTAAATATAAAAATCACATTTTTATATATATATAAACTATAGAAAACCTTCATGTGTTGAATCGATATTCATTTGTTGGATAGAAATTCATGTGTTGAATGGTATTCGTGTTTTAAATATAAAATCACCTTTTTATCTATATATATAAACTATAGAAAACCTTCATGTGTTGAATTGAAATTCATTCGTTGAATAGAAATTCATGTATTGAATGGTCTTCGTGTTTTAAATATAAAAATCACATTTTTATCTATATATATAAACTATAGAAAACCTTCATGTGTTGAATCGATATTCATTCGTTGAATTGAAATTCATGTGTTGAATGGTATTCATATTTTGAAAGAAATTGTTTTATAATAAAAATCCAATTTTTATCATCGATATGAACCATATAAAATAATCTTGTTTTGAGATAAATTGTTTTATAATAAAAATCCTATTTTTATCACCTATATTAACTATATAAAATAGTCGAGTTTTGAAATAAATTGTTTTACATTAAAAATCACATTTTTATTATATACATGAATTGTTAAAAATAGTGAAGTGTTGAAATAGAAGACAGTTAGATAAAAACATCATTTTTTATCAAATGTATGAAAAGAATATAGTTTTGAAATCGAAGAATCGATATATATATATATATATAAATAGAATTGAAATATATCGAATAACGACGCTGCAGTTCGTATTTTGAAACCGTGATTTCAAACGATTATACCGGGAGATCCGACCATCGGATTTTCCTGAAATCGCAACCGTTGGGTTCGCTTTGGAAATATCTTTCCAACGACACCAACTTTGTAAAAATCCAATGGTTGGATTGTCTGGAATGTTTAATTCAAATATGAAGAAAAACAGCGCCAAAATCGATTATATATATATAATTATATTTAATCAAATAACGACGCTGTAGCTCGTATTTTGAAATTGAAACTTCAAACGATTATACTGGGAGATCCGACCGTCGGATTTTCCCGAAACTGGAACCATTGGATTCATTTTGAAAAGATCTCTCTAATGATGTAAATTTTGTGAAGATCCAACAGTTAGATTTTCAGATATGTGTAAATCAAATCTGAAGAAAAACAGCGCCACGACCGCGTTATGGCCCGAAGCGTCGTTTTGAATAAATTGGCTATTCTAAAATAAATAAAAATAGCGATAAATCATTATAAAATATTATAAACGATATGGATGTGAAATTTGGTGACTAACTGAAGGTTGGCTAAGTCGAATGGTTTCTTGGGTATTGATCTGATGTTGGTTTCGGCCTTCGGGGTTAATATTTGGGAAATCGTTCTCTTACTGATTGACGGTTAGTGACTAATGAATTGAAATGATGCGTAGTAGTGTTTGTGTAGCACTTGTTTATTATATGCGCGAGTTGCTCAGAAAGACCGGATTTATCCCATTCTGAATAACTGAATCGACGATAAGAAATCGAAGATGAAGATGGTGGTCGAAGACCGGAGATCTTCACCTCGTTTGGATGGTAACCGAGGTCCTGATTGGGAGGCATCCCGAAATATGGATAATGAGTGGTGATCGTCCAGAGATACGTGGTGATCGATGGGTTTGCGAGGTATATATCCTCCGGTTTCATTCAGACCCAGAACGGACTTGCAAATGGACAGTGTGTCTGACATTGGAATTTATTCTGTGTAATTGATAGCCATCAGTTGCACGGTGTGAATTGCCGGTGTGGCATGCTAAGATGCAGTGATCAGGGCTTCTGTTGAAAAGCAAAGTCTTGAGGAGATGATCAAAGCACCGCCTGTGTGGCGTAGCTTTGTGTATAACGTGAAATCACGAGCCTTACACCTCGGTATGAACCAGAAACGGGAGCAGGACCTCAGGGAGGGCATGCGTTTCTTTCTAGCTAGGAGTTGTGTCGGTGTTTTTACACGGCCTGACATTTTACTTATGTGGTTGTTACTGTTGCGAGGCGCCTCGGTTAGATCGGACAATCCGGGTCCGATGGAGTCATTCGTTGGCTCATTTGCGCCCCATAGGGCAGGGAGCCGTATTGCTCAGGCATTTTAATCCACATCGGTGGACCGGCCCTGACGATCCAAGGGTCACTCGAGCTCTGATCCTGAGACATGGTAGGCTAGATTGTCTCGAAGTCGGTAAGGACTATCTTTTGCCTTGGTTCCTGGTGGAAATCCAATTTCCAAATACGTGACTGTGCGGTTTTGATTGTATATATATATGGCGACATGATATATGGTACCCATGCCGTCTATGATTGATAGTTATGATGGAAATTGTTTTTGAAACATATAAACACTAGTAATAATATCAAATGCTTTTGTTTTATTCGTATCAATCATATTTTGGCCATTATAAGGTAAAACTCTATCCTCCGGTTTGCGTTGCATTGTGTGATGGGAACTGAGTCTTATAATGGCTTCATTTTTATAAAAAAAAGCATTGCGATATTCAAAAGAATTATTTGTTTTAAAGCACTGGCGATCCAATGGAGTAAACCCGTTCCACGAAAGTGGCATGGTCCTGTGATTAGCCAAATTATAAATGTGTTGAGTAGATTTCTCATACCAATCCCATGACTGACTCGTAGTTTGTTTCACTTTCAAACTCGGGTGCCCCTTTTTCTACATGGGCAGCCATGTATTCAGGTTTAGCTGGCCCTTTCTGGATAGCTGGAGCTGAATATGGATTCTATTATTTATCTCTTTTTATGCTGTTCAGCTCCTATTGTACATTATGTTTGTTTTCCGCTGTAGACATTTATGTATAGCTGAACTGTATTTGTACTAAGTATGATCCTGTATACTGTGTAACTCTGATGATTACGTTTATCCAGTATATTCTATTGTGCATTATCTGGTGTATTTATTTATTTCTGTTCTGTTGTTATCTGTTTCTGTGTTATATTCCAAGGATTACCCTTGCCGCCGTCGGTACGGGGTTTGGGGTCGTCTCAAAATCGTACCCATCGAATGTCGCCCCTAGCTAAATACCCCCATTCCGGACACATTGGACTAGGTCCTGTCTGCCAGTTTGACCGTCTGAGCCCACTTTTCTTTAATTTAAAATTTAAATCCTTTATTTATTAAATTCGAACGTACATTTAAATTCACCGGGTCCACATACGAACTCTAAAAATTACAGAAAAATTATTTATGGCTATGTCTTGACGGTACGGTCCTAACAAAACTAATTTCGTCGAATTCTGAGACCGTTTGAAAAATAGCCATTTTCAAGTCGACTAAATTTGACTGAAATTGAAAAAACACATTTTCCTTTACCACGCTCACATATTAACTTTAAAAATTTTGGAAAATTAAACTTAGCAATAATTTGACATTCCGGTTCTAACAAAAGTGGTTTCATCGAAAACGGAGGTCGTTTGTAAAATGATTATTTTTAAAGGCTATATATATATATTTAAAAATATATATAACTATATATAAATTTCATAACGACTATTTTAAATTTTCAACTATCCATAACTTTCAATATATATTATGAAATCTCAGTTTTTCACATTCGTTAGAAAGATATTGTTAAACAGAGTTAAATATTTCTGGGTCGTCCCCGTTCTGATTTAAAATAAATTATATATATATATATATTCAGTTAAAATTAGAAATCGAATTTTCGAACTACCGCGCCCTTTCAAACTCCTTTTATAATTAAATTAAATTTATTCGTTTTAACTTCGATCAAAATAAATTTTTCGTCGTTATTATTTACAATAAATTATTTTAAATATACTAAATCCTGTAAAATTTCAAAAATAAAATTTTTAAATTGGCCCCAAAATTCCGGGTTGTTACAGAATCTCTACCATTTTTTCTCTCCTACAAAACCTTTTAAAGTAAAATTTTAGATCTAGGATTCTCATATTAGAATTAAAGGAGAATGGGATAGAAGATTAGGAATGAGTTCAAATCTAAAAGCTACAAAAGGAAAACCCTCAAATTCGGTTTTAATTTGTTAGTTTAGATCCACATATCAATTTTTTGAATCCAATCTTATAATGGCCCGATCAATTCCTGATCCTGATCATCGACACAAATACCATGTCAACTAATCAAGCACCAGAAATCACCGGATTATAAATAGAAAAAGTTAGAGGGGGCGAAATAGAAAGAAAAGTTAGAACAGAAGAAAAGAAGACCACAATATCACAAAATCAGAGAAGACACAATCTCACAGTGGAACAAACAAAATATAATATATAACATAACTTTTTGAAATACAAATATGTAATTGTATACACATACCATTATCAGAGTACAACACAACACGTCACAGTGGAAATAAACAATAGTTGTCTAATGCTCAAGCCTCATGCTCCAAGCTTCCCCAAGTGTATATGTAAAATTCTGATTACTTGACTGCACGTACAAACTTGGGCACCAAGAGTTTGGGTAAAAACAAAACAAAATAAACTCTGGCCCAGTCATGGGACGGGTGTGAGTAAACTCCGACCATTTGGTTTAACTTTAAAGAAAATCCTTTTAAAAAAGAGGATAATTGTATGACCGATCCACACATAAACACGAATGGTTTTTACCTTACGATAACCCAAAAATTTCCTTTGTATCAACACTATTTTGATATTATAATAGTGTCTAATCAAATCAATAACAATCTAGCGGAAAGCTTGCATCTCACCCTCTGCATACATAATATACAATCAAAAACCACAGACGCTTATTGGGTTATGGATTTCCAACTATGACAAGGGATGGAACCACCTTCCGATAGTGTATCTCTAGAAAGGAATACACTAGGTTCAGTAAGAATATCTTGCAATCCAGGCCACATATAACCAACCACTCATTTCGCTTGAGTGTACCGGGTATATTATCACCAACGGTTGTGACCAGCAACCATTACCGAAAACATGCAACAACGATAGAATAAGAAGCAATGAATTTTCTGTAGATTCAGTGATATACACCCTAATAGGTTCGACCTACATAGCCATGCCGCCTGCCCGATTTTTGTCATCTTTTCAGTTGATGAGGCCTGAGGCTATGTCTTACCTTTATAATACCACATAATCATTCACTTTGAATGTCACATTATCAAATCTGTCAAATCACTAATTGACGTCCCCAAAAATACACTGGGTGTTTAGCTAAGAGAAGTTTCCTTCTCCGCCACCGACTACGGTATGTTTGAAGAAATTAATGTACATGACCAACTAGAAATACTTCGTCAGACATTGGTCCAGATACGTTGTCCTAGGACTGGGTAAATCGAAGGCACTATCCCATCAATCCATCTTAGGCAATTTCTACCTGGGAATAACATAACAACCCTTGCACTATACTCAGTCTTCAATTATCTTCAGCACAATTTGTTTTGCAACGCTTATGCCCATACGAAGTGGTTTTCGAATAATAAACCTGATCCTGATCTCTCCGTATTGACAACGGAAATACAAAATAGGCCAAAACTTTGATAGCCGGTTATTTAACTATCAAAGGAAACATCCATATAACTAACGATCCTATTTCCCGATGGAGATTCTACTGATCAAACATCAAGCAACACTGAGCCCTTTAAATTAGTTTCTTATTAATTTATCATTTCTCAATTTCCTTTCAATATTTTTACCCAGATATTCTTAAAACCGGTTTAGCCAATCATGATTCTTCTAAAACATTTCCAAATACCATAAACTCTATATTTTCTATATTTTAGAAAATATCTCTTATCGCAGTTGGAAAACATTTCTATATATTGATAAACTCTTATTTTCTATGTTTAGAAATATACGTTATTAACATCGAAAAACATTTCCAATTTCCATTTCATTTCTTAACTTCTTACTACCTAAATCATCTCATTTTCTATGCTAAAAAACATTTCTGATTTTATTTTGGAAAATGTTTCCAAAATCCATTTATATGGATTTAAAAGAACGTTGTACAAAACATCGTTATAACAACTCAACCCATTAATTAGTCATTAACTAACCGTATCTCTAACCAATCTTTGCCATCAAACCTTAAACATTCCTTGATCGAAAATGAAGTCAATCAAGCTAGGGTATAATTACCTCTCAGACCTTAATTGAACAACATTCTTAACTTCGAAATGGACAAAGCTCACACTTACATCTATAACAACATTTCTTACGAAATTCTCAGATTCAGTTTAACTTCTTTTACAGAAAACGTTGAATATAATGATAGCTTTATAATCCCTGCTTTTGAAATATTTAACTTTAAACTATAACTTTTATTCATTAATTTGAATAAATAAATAATTAAATCTTGATTAAAATAGAAAATGAAAAGTACTTTCCTAAATTCGATATAGTCGAATTTAAATGTATGACTCTCTTTCGAATAAATCTCTATTCGATTAACATTCCGAACTTCAGAATAAATTTACCGTTTCAGGTCAACTAAATTTCCATTTTCATTTTAAATTCACCTTTGAATTTATCACTTCCAAATCTGAGACGACCCGATTTCCCGTTTTCACGGAAACAAGGTTATCTTTTGGAATATAACACAGAAACATATAATAGCAGAACAGAATTAAATAAATACACCAGAATGAACAACAAAATATACTGGATAAAAGTAATCATCAGAGTTACACAGTATACAGGATCTTACTTAGTACAAATACAGTTCAGCTATACATAAATGTCTACAGCGGAAATAAACAAAATATGTACAATAGGAGCTGAACAGCATAAAAAGAAATAAATGATAGAATCCATCTTCAGCTCCAGCTATCCAGAAAGAACCAGCTAAACCTGAATACAAGGCTGCCCGTGTAGAAAAAGGGGCACCCGAGTTTGAGAGTGAAACAAACTACGAGTCAGTCATGGGACTGGTATGAGAAATCTACTCAACACATACATAATTGGCTAATCACAGGACCACGCCACTTTCGTGGAACGGGTTTACTCCATTGGATTGCCAGTGCTTTAAAACAAATCTTTCTTATAAACATCGCTATGCTTTTTATAAAAATGAAGCCGTTATAAGACTCAGTTCCCATCACACAATGCAACGCAAACCGGAGGATAGAGTTTTTACCTTATAACGGCCAAGATATGCTTGATACGAATAAAACAAAGGCATTTGATATTATTGCTAGTGTTTATATGTTTCGAAAACAATTTCAAATCATAACTATCAATCATAGACGACATGAGCGTCCCATGCCACTATGTCGCCAAATGTATATATACAATCGAAACCGCACGATCACGTAGTTGGAAATTGGATTTCCGTCATGAACCAAGGCAAAAGATAGTCCTTACCGAATTCGAGACGCTCTAGCCCGCCCCTCAGGATCAGAGCTCGAGTGACCCTTGGATCGTCAGGGCCGGTCCACCGATGTGGATTAAAATTCCTGAACACTGCGTTTCCCCACCCTTTGGGGTGTAAACGAGCCAACGAATGACTCCATCGGACCCGGATCGTCCGATCAAACCGAGGCGCCTCGCAACAGCAACAACCACATAGGTGAAAAGTATATAAATGTCAGGGCTGGTAGGTCACTGACACCACCCTAGCTAGAAAGAAACGCAGGCCCTCCCTGATGTCCTCTCCCGTTTTAGGTTCATACCGGGGTGTGAGGCTCGCGAATTCACGTTATACACAAAGCTACGCCACACAGGCGGTGCTTTGATCATCACCACAAGACTTTGCTTTTCAACAGAAGCCCTGATCACTGCATCTTAGCATGCCACACAGAATAAATCCTATGTCAGACACACAGTCCATTTACAAGTCCGTTCTGGGTCTGAACGAAACCGGAGGCACTAAATACCTCGCAAACCCTTCGACCAACACGTACGTCCGGACGATCACCACTCATTATCCATATTTCGGGATGCCTCCCAATCAGGACCTCGGTTACCATCCAAACGAGGTGAAGATCTCCGGTCTTCGACCATCGTCTTCATCTTCGACTTTCAATCGTCGATCAATTATTTGAAATGAGAATTAACTCGGCCTTTTCAAATAATTCACGTATATTTAGAATTTCAATTCGATTTATTTCAATGGTTAAATTATTCTACAACACCAATTTTGTTCTTTAATGTAATTTTCACACCAAACACATTCAACCATCAAACATCACATAAATCAAGCAAATTCAGTTTATTTCCATTCCATATCGCTTACGATATTTTATAACTATTTATCGCTATTTTTATTTATTTTAAAATAGCCATTTTATTCAAAACGACGCTTCGGGCCATAAGGCGGCCGTGGCGCTGTTTTTCTTCAGATTTGATTTACACATATCTGAAAATCTAACCGTTGGATCTTCACAAAGTTTACATCATTAGAAAGGTCTTTTCAAAACGAATCCAACGGTTCCAGTTTCGGGAAAATCCGACGGTCGGATCTCCCGGTACAATCGTTTGAAGTTTCGATTTCAAAATACGAACTGCAGCGTCGTTATTCGATTAAATATAATTATATTTATATATATAAATAAATATAATCGTTTCTGGCGCTGTTTTTCTTCAGAATTGAATTAAACATTCCAGACAATCCAACCGTTGGATTTTTACAAGGTTGGTGCCGTTGGAAAGATTATTCCAAGGCGAACCCGACGGTTGAGATTTCGGGAAAATCCAATGGTCGGATTTCCCGCACTAGTCGTTTGAAATCAGGATTTCAAAATACGAACTGCACGGCCTCGTTTCGTTTTAATTTTATTTATATTTATATATTTATATAAATATAGTTCATTCAATGATTTCTATATCGTTTTCACTTCAAAAAAATTTTCTAACACCTTAAATTTTGGAAAAATTTCGCCATAACCTCCCCTGCACCGGGAGCGTCGGGAAATCGCAAATAGCGTCCCGGTCCTTCTAATCTCAAAAAGAAAAAGAAAAAGCCAAGCGGCTAGCCAACAGGCTCAAAATCATCACCCAAACAAATCAGTAAATGTGTACCTATTTGTCGGGCACAAATTTTATTCCTCTTCTCTAGCCCCTTTGCTATAACCTGTTCAATGAATATTGCATGTACATATATATACAGTTCATATCATTTTTCATTTTCTATTCAACTTCATATTTGATTTCTATTTGGTTTAAAAACACCATTCATTCTAACGTTACATAAATAGGTGCAAATCATTTCATTAGCTAATTAATGAATATTTCAACTCATATATGTTTATTTTGAACAAGTGGCTATTTTTAACACTTCACATTTCAACGATTTATGCATACAATAAAAATGTAATTTTTATTGTAAAACAATTCATTTCAAAACACTATTTTTCTATATAGTTCATATAGTCGATAAAAGGTGATTTTTATTATCAAACAATTTATTTCAAAATATGAATACCATTCAACACATGAATTTCTAAACAACGAATGAATATCAATTCAACACATGAATGTTTTCTATAGTTTCTATATATAGATAAAAATGTGATTTTTGTTATCGAACAATTTATTTCAAAATATGAATACCATTCAACACATGAATTTCTAAACAACGAATGAATATCAACTCAACACATGAATGTTTTCAATAGTTTCTATATATAGATAAAAATGTGATTTTTGTTATCGAACAATTTATTTCAAAATATGAATACCATTCAACACATGAATTTCTAAACAACGAATGAATATCAACTCAACACATGAATGTTTTCAATAGTTTCTATATATAGATAAAAATGTGATTTTTGTTATCGAACAATTTATTTCAAAATATGAATACCATTCAACACATGAATTTCTAAACAACGAATGAATATCAACTCAACACATGAATGTTTTCAATAGTTTCTATATATAGATAAAAATGTGATTTTTGTTATCGAACAATTTATTTCAAAATATGAATACCATTCAACACATGAATTTCTAAACAACGAATGAATATCAACTCAACACATGAATGTTTTCAATAGTTTCTATATATAGATAAAAATGTGATTTTTGTTATCGAACAATTTATTTCAAAATATGAATACCATTCAACACATGAATTTCTAAACAACGAATGAATATCAACTCAACACATGAATGTTTTCAATAGTTTCTATATATAGATAAAAATGTGATTTTTGTTATCGAACAATTTATTTCAAAATATGAATACCATTCAACACATGAATTTCTAAACAACGAATGAATATCAACTCAACACATGAATGTTTTCAATAGTTTTTATATATAGATAAAAATGTGATTTTTATTATCTAACAATTTATTTCAAAATATGAATACCATTCAACACATGAATTTCTAAACAACGAATGAATATCAATTCGACACATGAATGTTTTCAATACAATGAATAAATATAGTTTAAGCATATGAAAATAATTCAAACACACAAATATTATTCAAAATTTCGGCAGCATAACGGCAGGGTAGTTAAACCGGCACCGTCCCTAGTACGGCTCCTCGCTCTACCTTAAAACCTCGCGGTTTTTGACAATGGGGTTCATGCATCTAGTTCGCACGCAGGCGGCATGTATATATTTATTTCATTTCCACAAACTAATCCTATGTGGTTTCAACCAAATATTTCACAACCACAAATGGGTATTTTTCAACCACCATCAACCAATATCTATCACAAACAATCCCAAACAATCATTCGCTATCAATCAAATTTTCACAACAATTTCAACCAATAAATATCGTCCATGGTTTGTGGACGAGGGGGCGTATATATATATATATATATTTATTTATATATAGCAATTCACTTTTACTTCACGCATATATATATATATAAATTTTAAATCAGAAATCTCACCAATAGCTATCCAACTGCAAGACTCTTCTTAATAGAAATCTTCGCCTATTTGTCGCTTTCGCCCGTATTCTCTACACATGTAAAAATAGAATTTTTACTATGCTATTCAATATATAAAAATATGATTTTTACTTTTGCTTTCAACAAATAAAAATATGATTCTTTTTACTTTTCTTTTAAAAACAGTTTTTCTTTGTATCAAAAATCAGTTTTCCTTTACTTCAAAAACCAGTTTTTCTTTTATCTAAAAATCAGTTTTAAAATACTTTTTTTTTTTTATCAGTTTTCTACTTTTCTAAAAGAAATCAGTTTTAATTTCTTTTTAAAATATCAGTTTTAAAATTCCTTAAAAGAAATCAGTTTAAAAATTCCTTTATAAAAATCTGTTTTACACTTTTAAAACTTTCAGTTTTTATACTTTTAAAAATATTCAGTTTTTACTTTATAAAAATTTCTGTTTTCTATATTCTTTCAAAAATTCTGTTTTTATAATCTTTTAAAAATTTCTGTTTTTAAAACCTTTTAAAAATTCTGTTTTAAAATCCTTTTTAAAAATTCTGTTTTTAAAATTCTTTTAAAAATTTCTGTTTTTAAAATCTTTTAAAAATTTCTGTTTTTAAAACCTTTTTAAAAATTCTGTTTTATAATACTTTTAAATTTTCAGTTTTAAAAATGCTTTGAAAAATTCCCAGTTTTAAAAATGCTTTTAAAAATTCCCAGTTTTATTCTTTGTAAAAAAAATCGAAATTTTTATATTAAAAATAAAAATGAAATAAAATAAATAACGCACCTGCAAAGGGGAGGGGGGGGGGGCGACTCGTCTTCGTCGGCGGCGAGGCGGCGACTGGGGGTTCGAACGATGGCAGGAGGCGCTGGCTTCCAGGCTCGTCACTGGTTCGACGAACGGGGGAGGCAGGGTTCGAGGTGAAGGGTCTTCGATCGGAGCTCGTGCGATGGGGGGGGAAAAGCTTCGTCGGAGCTCGAGGGATCGGGGGCGTCGGCGATGCTCGAGGAGGGGGCGGTGATGTCTGGAGGAGGGGGGCGCTCGATCTAATTTAGGGTTTTGTTTTTTTTTTTTTTTTTCTTTTCTTTCTCACTGAAAATAAAAGGGAACGGGGGGGGGGGGGGGGGCAGTGAAGATAAAGGGAGGGAAGGGGGAAATTAAAATAATATATATTTTTTATTTATTTATTTATTTAATTTAACAAAGAGTTGACTTTTACATACTTCCTCGAAACGAGGCCCACCGCCTGTCGCCCATAGCGTTTTACCCCCATTCCGAACACAATGGGATATGTATCGCAAGCTGATTCGATTGTTACAATCAGTTTCCTTTTGAATTTTCATTTAAATCTCTATATTGAATTTTAAACGCACATTTCAAATTACCGGGGCCACATACTAACTAGAAAAATTCCAGAAAAATATTTTCTAGCTTTGTATTGACGATACGGTCCTAACAAAACTAGTTTCGACGAATTCTGAGACCGTTTGAAAAATGGTCAAATTCCATTCGATTAAAATCAACAGAAACTGGTCAAACGCGTTTTCCTTTGCCACGCTCACATATTGATTCGAAAAATTATGAAATTTGAAATCTAGCAATAACTTGACACTGCGGATCCAACAAAAGTGGTTTCGTCGAAATCCGAGGTCATCTGCAAAATGTCCATTTTTAAGGGCCTGAATTCCATAGCGACTATTCAGAATTTTCAACTGGACATATCTTTTGATTCCCGCTATCAAATTTCGATAGGTCGGATTCGTTAGAAAGATATCATCAATTAGATTCTATTATTTTTGGTTTCACTAAGATCCGGATTGTTTTGCACCCGGTATATTCAATTGAAGTTTGAAATCGAATTATCGAACTACCGCGCCATTTTCAATTCTATATATAATTATAATTAATTATATTGGTTTTCAAATGTCGATTTCAACTCAGTTTTCATCGCTATTATTTAAAATATTTATTTTAAATATTTAAAATCCATTATTTTAGCCAATTTAAAAATTTTAAATTGGTTCAGATTTTCTGGGTCGTTACAATCTCCCCCACTTAAAACTTTTCGTCCCCGAAAAGGAATAAAGTCGAAAGTGGTTTGATAAATCTACGATCACACAACACAACAACCAATCCAATTGTTTTTAACCTTTCAAATATATATCTTTTATATATTCAAAAATTATATTTCTAAACCAGACTATATATAAATATAATCACAAATACGTTATTTAAAAACATATTACTCTCGACTCGTTCTGAGGCACTTCTGACCCCATCTCTAACGAGTTGTTCTGATTTTGCTATACTCATACTAGGATATTACTAATCCTATCTGTATAGAGTTACCCGTCCTAGAACACTACTGGTTCTATTTCTGACGAGTTCTTTCAAATGTTATATTCCAGAACTAAGCTTAACCAAAGCTCTGATACCACGTTGAGACGACCCGATTTCCCGTTTTCACGGAAACAAGGTTATCTTTTGGAATATAACACAGAAACATATAATAGCAGAACAGAATTAAATAAATACACCAGAATGAACAACAAAATATACTGGATAAAAGTAATCATCAGAGTTACACAGTATACAGGATCTTACTTAGTACAAATACAGTTCAGCTATACATAAATGTCTACAGCGGAAATAAACAAAATATGTACAATAGGAGCTGAACAGCATAAAAAGAAATAAATGATAGAATCCATCTTCAGCTCCAGCTATCCAGAAAGAACCAGCTAAACCTGAATACAAGGCTGCCCGTGTAGAAAAAGGGGCACCCGAGTTTGAGAGTGAAACAAACTACGAGTCAGTCATGGGACTGGTATGAGAAATCTACTCAACACATACATAATTGGCTAATCACAGGACCACGCCACTTTCGTGGAACGGGTTTACTCCATTGGATTGCCAGTGCTTTAAAACAAATCTTTCTTATAAACATCGCTATGCTTTTTATAAAAATGAAGCCGTTATAAGACTCAGTTCCCATCACACAATGCAACGCAAACCGGAGGATAGAGTTTTTACCTTATAACGGCCAAGATATGCTTGATACGAATAAAACAAAGGCATTTGATATTATTGCTAGTGTTTATATGTTTCGAAAACAATTTCAAATCATAACTATCAATCATAGACGACATGAGCGTCCCATGCCACTATGTCGCCAAATGTATATATACAATCGAAACCGCACGATCACGTAGTTGGAAATTGGATTTCCGTCATGAACCAAGGCAAAAGATAGTCCTTACCGAATTCGAGACGCTCTAGCCCGCCCCTCAGGATCAGAGCTCGAGTGACCCTTGGATCGTCAGGGCCGGTCCACCGATGTGGATTAAAATTCCTGAACACTGCGTTTCCCCACCCTTTGGGGTGTAAACGAGCCAACGAATGACTCCATCGGACCCGGATCGTCCGATCAAACCGAGGCGCCTCGCAACAGCAACAACCACATAGGTGAAAAGTATATAAATGTCAGGGCTGGTAGGTCACTGACACCACCCTAGCTAGAAAGAAACGCAGGCCCTCCCTGATGTCCTCTCCCGTTTTAGGTTCATACCGGGGTGTGAGGCTCGCGAATTCACGTTATACACAAAGCTACGCCACACAGGCGGTGCTTTGATCATCACCACAAGACTTTGCTTTTCAACAGAAGCCCTGATCACTGCATCTTAGCATGCCACACAGAATAAATCCTATGTCAGACACACAGTCCATTTACAAGTCCGTTCTGGGTCTGAACGAAACCGGAGGCACTAAATACCTCGCAAACCCTTCGACCAACACGTACGTCCGGACGATCACCACTCATTATCCATATTTCGGGATGCCTCCCAATCAGGACCTCGGTTACCATCCAAACGAGGTGAAGATCTCCGGTCTTCGACCATCGTCTTCATCTTCGACTTTCAATCGTCGATCAATTATTTGAAATGAGAATTAACTCGGCCTTTTCAAATAATTCACGTATATTTAGAATTTCAATTCGATTTATTTCAATGGTTAAATTATTCTACAACACCAATTTTGTTCTTTAATGTAATTTTCACACCAAACACATTCAACCATCAAACATCACATAAATCAAGCAAATTCAGTTTATTTCCATTCCATATCGCTTACGATATTTTATAACTATTTATCGCTATTTTTATTTATTTTAAAATAGCCATTTTATTCAAAACGACGCTTCGGGCCATAAGGCGGCCGTGGCGCTGTTTTTCTTCAGATTTGATTTACACATATCTGAAAATCTAACCGTTGGATCTTCACAAAGTTTACATCATTAGAAAGGTCTTTTCAAAACGAATCCAACGGTTCCAGTTTCGGGAAAATCCGACGGTCGGATCTCCCGGTACAATCGTTTGAAGTTTCGATTTCAAAATACGAACTGCAGCGTCGTTATTCGATTAAATATAATTATATTTATATATATAAATAAATATAATCGTTTCTGGCGCTGTTTTTCTTCAGAATTGAATTAAACATTCCAGACAATCCAACCGTTGGATTTTTACAAGGTTGGTGCCGTTGGAAAGATTATTCCAAGGCGAACCCGACGGTTGAGATTTCGGGAAAATCCAATGGTCGGATTTCCCGCACTAGTCGTTTGAAATCAGGATTTCAAAATACGAACTGCACGGCCTCGTTTCGTTTTAATTTTATTTATATTTATATATTTATATAAATATAGTTCATTCAATGATTTCTATATCGTTTTCACTTCAAAAAAATTTTCTAACACCTTAAATTTTGGAAAAATTTCGCCATAACCTCCCCTGCACCGGGAGCGTCGGGAAATCGCAAATAGCGTCCCGGTCCTTCTAATCTCAAAAAGAAAAAGAAAAAGCCAAGCGGCTAGCCAACAGGCTCAAAATCATCACCCAAACAAATCAGTAAATGTGTACCTATTTGTCGGGCACAAATTTTATTCCTCTTCTCTAGCCCCTTTGCTATAACCTGTTCAATGAATATTGCATGTACATATATATACAGTTCATATCATTTTTCATTTTCTATTCAACTTCATATTTGATTTCTATTTGGTTTAAAAACACCATTCATTCTAACGTTACATAAATAGGTGCAAATCATTTCATTAGCTAATTAATGAATATTTCAACTCATATATGTTTATTTTGAACAAGTGGCTATTTTTAACACTTCACATTTCAACGATTTATGCATACAATAAAAATGTAATTTTTATTGTAAAACAATTCATTTCAAAACACTATTTTTCTATATAGTTCATATAGTCGATAAAAGGTGATTTTTATTATCAAACAATTTATTTCAAAATATGAATACCATTCAACACATGAATTTCTAAACAACGAATGAATATCAATTCAACACATGAATGTTTTCTATAGTTTCTATATATAGATAAAAATGTGATTTTTGTTATCGAACAATTTATTTCAAAATATGAATACCATTCAACACATGAATTTCTAAACAACGAATGAATATCAACTCAACACATGAATGTTTTCAATAGTTTCTATATATAGATAAAAATGTGATTTTTGTTATCGAACAATTTATTTCAAAATATGAATACCATTCAACACATGAATTTCTAAACAACGAATGAATATCAACTCAACACATGAATGTTTTCAATAGTTTCTATATATAGATAAAAATGTGATTTTTGTTATCGAACAATTTATTTCAAAATATGAATACCATTCAACACATGAATTTCTAAACAACGAATGAATATCAACTCAACACATGAATGTTTTCAATAGTTTCTATATATAGATAAAAATGTGATTTTTGTTATCGAACAATTTATTTCAAAATATGAATACCATTCAACACATGAATTTCTAAACAACGAATGAATATCAACTCAACACATGAATGTTTTCAATAGTTTCTATATATAGATAAAAATGTGATTTTTGTTATCGAACAATTTATTTCAAAATATGAATACCATTCAACACATGAATTTCTAAACAACGAATGAATATCAACTCAACACATGAATGTTTTCAATAGTTTCTATATATAGATAAAAATGTGATTTTTGTTATCGAACAATTTATTTCAAAATATGAATACCATTCAACACATGAATTTCTAAACAACGAATGAATATCAACTCAACACATGAATGTTTTCAATAGTTTTTATATATAGATAAAAATGTGATTTTTATTATCTAACAATTTATTTCAAAATATGAATACCATTCAACACATGAATTTCTAAACAACGAATGAATATCAATTCGACACATGAATGTTTTCAATACAATGAATAAATATAGTTTAAGCATATGAAAATAATTCAAACACACAAATATTATTCAAAATTTCGGCAGCATAACGGCAGGGTAGTTAAACCGGCACCGTCCCTAGTACGGCTCCTCGCTCTACCTTAAAACCTCGCGGTTTTTGACAATGGGGTTCATGCATCTAGTTCGCACGCAGGCGGCATGTATATATTTATTTCATTTCCACAAACTAATCCTATGTGGTTTCAACCAAATATTTCACAACCACAAATGGGTATTTTTCAACCACCATCAACCAATATCTATCACAAACAATCCCAAACAATCATTCGCTATCAATCAAATTTTCACAACAATTTCAACCAATAAATATCGTCCATGGTTTGTGGACGAGGGGGCGTATATATATATATATATATATATATATATATATATATTTATTTATATATAGCAATTCACTTTTACTTCACGCATATATATATATAAATTTTAAATCAGAAATCTCACCAATAGCTATCCAACTGCAAGACTCTTCTTAATAGAAATCTTCGCCTATTTGTCGCTTTCGCCCGTATTCTCTACACATGTAAAAATAGAATTTTTACTATGCTATTCAATATATAAAAATATGATTTTTACTTTTGCTTTCAACAAATAAAAATATGATTCTTTTTACTTTTCTTTTAAAAACAGTTTTTCTTTGTATCAAAAATCAGTTTTCCTTTACTTCAAAAACCAGTTTTTCTTTTATCTAAAAATCAGTTTTAAAATACTTTTTTTTTTTATCAGTTTTCTACTTTTCTAAAAGAAATCAGTTTTAATTTCTTTTTAAAATATCAGTTTTAAAATTCCTTAAAAGAAATCAGTTTAAAAATTCCTTTATAAAAATCTGTTTTACACTTTTAAAACTTTCAGTTTTTATACTTTTAAAAATATTCAGTTTTTACTTTATAAAAATTTCTGTTTTCTATATTCTTTCAAAAATTCTGTTTTTATAATCTTTTAAAAATTTCTGTTTTTAAAACCTTTTAAAAATTCTGTTTTAAAATCCTTTTTAAAAATTCTGTTTTTAAAATTCTTTTAAAAATTTCTGTTTTTAAAATCTTTTAAAAATTTCTGTTTTTAAAACCTTTTTAAAAATTCTGTTTTATAATACTTTTAAATTTTCAGTTTTAAAAATGCTTTGAAAAATTCCCAGTTTTAAAAATGCTTTTAAAAATTCCCAGTTTTATTCTTTGTAAAAAAAATCGAAATTTTTATATTAAAAATAAAAATGAAATAAAATAAATAACGCACCTGCAAAGGGGAGGGGGGGGGGCGACTCGTCTTCGTCGGCGGCGAGGCGGCGACTGGGGGTTCGAACGATGGCAGGAGGCGCTGGCTTCCAGGCTCGTCACTGGTTCGACGAACGGGGGAGGCAGGGTTCGAGGTGAAGGGTCTTCGATCGGAGCTCGTGCGATGGGGGGGGAAAAGCTTCGTCGGAGCTCGAGGGATCGGGGGCGTCGGCGATGCTCGAGGAGGGGGCGGTGATGTCTGGAGGAGGGGGGCGCTCGATCTAATTTAGGGTTTTTTTTTTTTTTTTTTCTTTTCTTTTCTTTCTCACTGAAAATAAAAGGGAACGGGGGGGGGGGGGGGGGGGGGCAGTGAAGATAAAGGGAGGGAAGGGGGAAATTAAAATAATATATATTTTTTATTTATTTATTTATTTAATTTAACAAAGAGTTGACTTTTACATACTTCCTCGAAACGAGGCCCACCGCCTGTCGCCCATAGCGTTTTACCCCCATTCCGAACACAATGGGATATGTATCGCAAGCTGATTCGATTGTTACAATCAGTTTCCTTTTGAATTTTCATTTAAATCTCTATATTGAATTTTAAACGCACATTTCAAATTACCGGGGCCACATACTAACTAGAAAAATTCCAGAAAAATATTTTCTAGCTTTGTATTGACGATACGGTCCTAACAAAACTAGTTTCGACGAATTCTGAGACCGTTTGAAAAATGGTCAAATTCCATTCGATTAAAATCAACAGAAACTGGTCAAACGCGTTTTCCTTTGCCACGCTCACATATTGATTCGAAAAATTATGAAATTTGAAATCTAGCAATAACTTGACACTGCGGATCCAACAAAAGTGGTTTCGTCGAAATCCGAGGTCATCTGCAAAATGTCCATTTTTAAGGGCCTGAATTCCATAGCGACTATTCAGAATTTTCAACTGGACATATCTTTTGATTCCCGCTATCAAATTTCGATAGGTCGGATTCGTTAGAAAGATATCATCAATTAGATTCTATTATTTTTGGTTTCACTAAGATCCGGATTGTTTTGCACCCGGTATATTCAATTGAAGTTTGAAATCGAATTATCGAACTACCGCGCCATTTTCAATTCTATATATAATTATAATTAATTATATTGGTTTTCAAATGTCGATTTCAACTCAGTTTTCATCGCTATTATTTAAAATATTTATTTTAAATATTTAAAATCCATTATTTTAGCCAATTTAAAAATTTTAAATTGGTTCAGATTTTCTGGGTCGTTACAAAATCCTTACCAATTTCCTTTATAACCAATCCAATCTGCAAAATGTTTGCTTTTAAACCGTTATTCACCTTTAAAATGCGAATATCATTTATTTTATACAATCAAATCAATTTGATTTCATACTGGTAAATGATATCTCAAATCCAAATTCTATTTATAACTTCTATCTAAAATTATTCATACAAAATCTCATTTTTATTCCAACCATTTATAATATCGTTTACAATTTCCTTTATAATGGCAAAGTTCAAATCCGATTACAAATATCGGTTTCAAAACCGATTTCCACTTTTTTATAGAAATTCAAACTTGAATTTATATTTTAATTTAGGGTGCGTTTTTTACAGGTCCCTATTAAGTTTCAAAATAGAAAAAAAAACCGGTGATAAAAACAATATAAAATACATCCCTATTTTTGAAATTCCACTAAAAACATTCCAACTCTACCCTTGCGCAATTAAAAAACTATCCAACTTTGATTTGTCATCATTTAATCATTCAAAACATACCTTTAATGTCGCTCAAAACACTATTTCCATGATTCTGCAAAACCATTAATAAAAAAATCGCTGTTTAACTTTTCAATTTTTTTTTAAACCGCGTTGAACACTCAAAAGCCGTTGGTCATAATTTTAATGAAGATCATGCAAATATTCAAAAAAATTGCACACTTATATGCAAAAATGATCAGTAGTAGTTTCGTAATAAGCATATTTACAGTTTAATATTTTGCAGGTACTACTTGTTTCTTACAGTATAGACATGCAAAAATTTTTGTACAATTGAGGCAAATGAACGTTCAAAAAAACTGCATACATTTATTCAGATATAACAAAAATTTGCATACATTTCAGCTTGAAAAAATGACTGGTAAGTAAAAACAAATTTACAACAAAATACTGAATTGATTGTATTACATCACATAAATGTTTACAACAAATGGTAAAAGTTTACAACAATTGTAACAGAAGTAATGTAGCAGAACTAATGGTCTTTTGAAGAACAAGTTCTTTTGTTCTGGCCCAGCTTACTCCACAAACCACTTCTAGTACTCCTTGTAAAATCACCTGCCGAATTTAATTTTTTGATGAAAATGGTCGACCAGGCATTCATGTACCTTTCGGAGGAGCTATAATAGCGATAGCAACAGAACTATATAAAAAAAAGACGAATATAACAGCTACCATTCCCAAGCTTCAACAACATTAATACACCAATAATCGCAGGAACATGCAATTTTTTAAATGAATGATCGATCAAATTAGATTGATATAAATATATGCGTAAAATTCAGCAAATTAACAATAATATCTGCATATTTATATGCATACAATTCAGCAAAAAAACAATAATGTTCTAACAATATGTTTTTCTTCGTGTCTGGTAAAAAGTTGCATACAGATATGCATATATTTAGAATATATGCATATTCGTAGGCAAATTTTTAACAGAAATGTTGAAAATAGATCTTTAAAATATATGCATATTTGTATGCATATATCAAGAATATATGCATACTTATACTCAACTTTTCTGATCACATGCAAACCCAAATAGATCTTTAAAATATATGCATATTTGTATGCATATATCAAGAATATATGCATACTTATACTCAAGTTTTCTGATCACATGCAAACCCAAATGTTCTGACAATAATTTCATGCGTGAATTTGTCGGAAAACATCCAATTTTTTAAAATATATGCATATTTGTATGTATATATCTATAAAATATGCATACTTATACTCAACTTTTCTGAGCACATGCAAACCCAAATGTTTTGACAATAGGATTGAATTACTAGCCACCCAAGAAGACTAGAAGAATACCTTTCGCTGAAATCACTTCGTTGTCGCGCCCATCTGCCTGGATCGATAATCTCTCCTTCGTTGCAAATTGAAACCCAAATCGCTTGACTGGAATCGATGCAATACCTCCCAGAATCACTTCAACAGAAATTACTTCACGGACGGTTAACAAAACAAAATACCCATTGAATTGAAAGTGTCAGAATCTGCATAAACTCGGATCTGCAACCAAACAAATAATTGATGTTAGTTCAAATTTTCAAATAACCAATTCAAAAGAAGAATTTCGAGATGCCAAAATCAACCAAATAACTATTATTGCACTGAAACACGGAAAAAACGAAAGAGAGGAGTAAAACAGAGAACCTGGATGAGATTAACAATGAGCCGCCGCCATGCTTTTGGTGCTGGAGCCGCCGCCATAGATTTAGGTTGAGCCGCCGCCATGGATTTAGGTTTACAGAAAATTGTGTTTCGAAATACATAAATGACGGAAAAAATAAAACCCTGATATTTGTTTCGAAATACATAAATGACGCGTGAATTATGTGAAAAAGGGCAATTGTGTAAAAAAACAAGCGGCTATTTGAAAATAGGGATGAAATTTAGATGTTTCTAAAGGGGAGGATGTGAGCCTAATTAAGTTTGTTTTTAGGGACGTGTGCCTAATTTTCACTTTAATTTATCCAATGATAAATATTTTACTTTAATTTATAACGCCATTTATAAATTAATTCTCTTAATTTATCTATTAAAAACAGATTTCTACTTAAAATCTATTTTTCAAACAAATCTTACCATAACCCTTTTGTATCTCAGATTCCCCTTTTATAACTGTATTAATTTTCCTAACATCATAGTTATTCCATATAATCCTTTATTTTGCTGCTCATTACTCGCATTCAGTATTTCACAAAACTACCCTTTTAAATACTTCCATATAAACTATTAATAATTTTCTACAGAAGTTTCCTAGTTATTTCCAAATATTCCTTTTATAAAACCCACTGATTTTATAAAATCCTTTAAATAAAAACCCATTTTTAGAACTCCTTCTTTTATTCAAATATCTTTTTGTGGTATTTTAAAAATACAAAAATCCAGGCCCAATGTCATCCAAACACAACATAGTCAATCAAAGATTATATTTCACTTCATATATCTCAATAAATGGAAAACAGATGTTGAGGAATACAGTTGGATCACTCCAACTTGTTTCCCCACACCCACGGATGTGAATCAACGCAAATAACATCAAATTTTACTATAGTATGAGATATCATGGTAAATAGAATCAATATTCAACCAATGACTATATATGTAGCTATATATAGTTATACACCAATTTATCAAGATTAATAATTCATCCAAACAATCATCACACAACATAAAATCGCTATACATTAATTTAAAACTCATTTATGTAAAACATGGATGAGCCAGGGATAGTGAGTTTACTCACATTGATCGAAGTTGACAGTTCTGCTTTTATTTCATTTAAAATCAAACATGGTTTGATTTTTTTCACCAAATTCCATTAGCTCTATTCTCAGCTACATTAGTTCTATAATGTAGATTTCTTTGTTACGATTCCAACGTGACTTGTTTCGTTCCATTCTGACATCGTATGAAAGTGTTATACATTTTTTCAAGATATAAACAATTTAAAAAACATTAATATTAATTAATTCTTATATTAACCTTAAGAAATTCTCTTAAACACTCTTCTTCCTCATGAAAAATACTGGAACCCTCTTACAAGAAGAACCACACAACTCCTTAGCCATGACTTGGAGCAAGAGAACCCACCTCCTTCTTCACAAAAACCAAAACGAGCTTCACCAAAATGCTCTCCTCCTTACTCTCCATGCTTCCATTACCACGACATTAAACCAGCAGCCCCACAATAAATCGCGACTTGAGGCAGCAAGCACAACCTCTACAGTAATTGCGACAAGAATTTCGACCGGAGATCACCAAAATCCATCATCCAGTGCGCCCTGCCACAAGAAGATCAATGCCACAATCGATTTCAGCCAACTCCTCTATGCTACTTTGCAAATCAAATTCATACCTCGCTGTTCGAAAAATGGAGCGTTACGAGATCTGATCGCACCATTCAAAACATACCTAGAATTAAAGCTCTCACTCTCAGGATTCCAATGAGTCCATTATTCCCTGATTTCCTTTTATATTTTATTTTATATGATTTTGAGAAGCGCAACCACTTTTTTCTTTATTTTGAAACTCCGGATGTTTGAGAGAGAATGAAGGAGTACGTAGTTATAAATTAAGAAAATGGAAGGTCACTTTCAACTTATATAGGGTAGGCATGTGTGTCTCGGTGTGTTTCTCCTCAACTAGGTATGCGTTATTTTGATTGGTGTTTGCACGCTAGCAGTGATTTTCTTAGGCATATGCTAGGGTAGGCAAAAACTTAGCATGTGCGTTTATTTCTTTTAGGGTAGGCATGTGCGTTCGAACCTTTATTGGCAGACATGTGCGTTGTTAAATTTTGCTTAGGACTTAAGCAGGTGAAAATTTCAAACAAGCCATGTGCACATAGATCTATAGAGGTTAGGGTAAGCTTTAATTTAATTGATTAGGCCACATAGGATTTTATATAAGATTTTGATTTGATTTTTCTATTCATTTGATATGATTTTATATATAATAAAATTTAATACAAATTGATTTTAAAAAGATGCAATTTGATTTTTCATTAGTTCGATTTGATTTCGAAGAAATTTCTATTTTAATTAAAAAGATATCGATTTGATTTCGGTTCGATTTATATACATATAATATACACACGAAACTTACGCAAGAAGTAACAAGCTCAAAATGACCACATATAAGCCCTAGTCGCGATGAAAATTCTAATCTTACAATGATTTAATATTTCGGATACGATGGAACTGGTTTCGTAAAAAACGGAGGTCGTTTGTAAATTGGCTATTTTCTAGGCTTAAGTAAGTCGATAATATATTAATAAATTGAAAAAAAACTCAATTTGATAATAATAAATTATTATTATTGTACATATCCGAATAGAATATCATATAGCTACAAAATAAACATAGTTGGATTTTAAAATGATGTTTCAAATTTCAAGTTAAAACGACGTTTAGATTATTTAAAATCGATTTGTATATATAATAAATCATTATAGTTTATAAACGATTCCGTAGCGACTTTATGAAAATTTGATTTGGACATAACTCACAGTCTCTAAGACAAAACCTCGATTTTTCACTCCCATCAGAAATTTTAGCTCAATAGATCGGTACATTTCTTGTTTCAAAAAAATCTGGCTTATAACAAATCATATACTTTCATTTAAAGTTCAAAACGTAAAACTATGAACTACCACGACGTTATGAGCTCGTTTTAAATTTATTTACAAATTATACTTTCAAACATCGTTTCATAAATAATTTTGTAATTATAACTCGAATCTAAATTCAATTAAATTTCTAAAATTATCTAGTTCACACAGTATTGCAAATTCAGCTAATTTCCGACTATTTCGGAATTAAATTTATTATTTCCATATTTATATTAATTAATTATTCAAAATTATTGAATAATACTCATTTAAATTTTCAAATCATCTTTAAAATAATTAAATAAACTAATTATTCAACCACTAAAAATCCTGGTCTTTACATTCCTTCCCCTTAAAAAAATTCGTCTTTGAAACTACTAAGGTGTAAAAAATGCGACAAACCCTACTAACTAGGTTAAAAATCTTTTGTTTTACTTCTTTATTTCAGTTTCAACTGAACTAATTTATTTCAATTAAATTATTAATTCATTCCTATTAACGAAAATTTTCTAATACCTTAAATTTTCAAAAAGATTCGCCAACTTCTCCTTTGCATGGCTCAATTGGTACAACTACAACTCTCCCCTCTAGGCCTTCTTCAATCCAAAAGAAAATCACAAAGCCAAGAGGCTTGCCAAATAGGCCTCGCAAATCATCAAACCCTAGTAATATCATAAACACGTACCTTTTTATGAGCATAAATTTTGTTTCTTGCATTTCTTCCCTTCAGTACCTGCTCAACATATATTCATCCATTCCAATCAGTTTCAAATCAATCCAACTTTTAGTTTTTCATTCACAAATCAATTTCCTGATTAGTTCCCTTCCATTCTATAATTTTAACTTGATTTTTGTTTCAAAAATCAATCCACTTATTCTGCTTGAGTTCAAATTCCAATAAATAACAACATCCAATATATACTCATCTTATTATGAATAAATTGAATTCATGTTAATAATTCGAATCCCAAACATTTCTCTTTTTCACCATATTCACACAGGCAATTCACGCTATGCAACCGATGTCTATCAATTACACAGAATGAAATCCGATGTCAGATACGTGTCCAATTACAAGTTCATTCTGGGACTGAAAGAAACCGGAGGCACCTTATTCCTCGTCCCATATGTCCAATACAAGAGAGAGGTCCTAGCATATCCGGTCGATCTCCAAGTACGTCTGGACGATCACCACTTATTACCTTGTCTTGGGTGTACAGCCCAATCAAGACATCAATAATCATTCAAACGATGCGAAGACCTCCGGTCTTCAACCACCGTCTTCATCGTCGACACATCGCCGAATCAGTTATTCAGAATGGGATAAACCCGGTGTTTCTGAACAACGCGCATATATAATAAACAAGTGCTATAAAAACACAACATATACCTCATTCCAATCCAGAATATTCCTTTATTCAAATATTCTTATACTTTGGGAAAGGTTCCCGTTAATTTTATCAAAGATAAATTCTTTAAATTTATTCTTTAATCTTCCTTTGGATATCAATTCAAAGCAAATTATGGTTTATCCAAACTAGTCAGGATTAGCGAACCTTACCGAAGCAATCATTTGTTTAATTTTCCAATCCCAACCAATTCATCTCATGAAGTAAAACTGGTAGTACTTCATATCTAACACCACGGTGTTATCGGTAAAATTAATTACCATTCTCGTTCAAATCTAATTAAAGATGTAACTATCGCCTGGTGCAAAACTGTTGATACTCCATTCTCGATCACATCTTGAATTTGATAATTTTAGTTATCAAATTCACCTTTCAATCTATTTAAAGATTCATTAAAACTCTAATTCAGTTTTAATTTCCAAAAATCATTACTTAATGATTATTCGAAGTTAAGAAATTAATCTTATCTTTAACTAGGTTAAAGAATTAATGTCTTTTAAAACACATCTCACGATAAACCCAAAATCACATTCCATTAGCAATGGAATCTTCACGGAAAACAAATCAATATATGATCGATATGAACTTCCATATACAACCGATACTATAAATGGAATATTGGCAAAGCCTCTTAAATTCCATATATAGTAACAGTCTTCCTCCACAGAAGTCCACTTCGATTATTACCAAATCGAATTCCATTCCATTCCAATTTATTTTATTAAATTGGAAAACTTCACTTGTGAAAATTTCCTTTAAATCTTAACAAAAGATTTTTAAATTCCAAATCACATTTCACTGTAAATCGGGTTAAAGAACGAATGTCGTAAAAAACACAGTTCATGATAAACCCAATTCACATTCCATTTTATCCCAATTATTAAATATAATTGGAAACTCTAACAATTTTAATTAAAAGATTTATTCCCTTCACATGGGGTTCAAGAATAGTGTTACTGAAGACACCATTCACGTCAAACCCAAAATCCTATTTGATATTAAATACAAGGCTCTGAATAGAAAATATATCAGCTTATATTCAATATCAAATACTACAACCAACAAATATCGTATTGGAAATAACGATATAAATATATCTTTCAAATTTCCATAACCATATCTGTATAATCACGAAATCCAACATCAAAATATTTCGAACACAGTTTCGATTCAAATCCATTCCAATTTATATATTGGAAATCCTGATTATTTTTAAAACGACTTCAAATCCAATTTATTTATTTAAAAGTATTGGATTATAATTCTAGTTAATAACTAGTTCATTTCGATAAAAATCTATTATTATCTTCTAAAATATGGAATTTTTCATCCCAATTCTTTCCAAATCGTTTCTTACGATTTTACACTAATTATTGATATTTTTAATAATTTTATCAAGGCCCGCATAGTCGATTTCCATAAACGGCCATCGAACTGCACTTACAGCGACCTTTTCCAAATTTGATTTGGACATAATTCCAAATCCAACCATTAGATTTCAAGTATCTAATATTCGTTAGAAATCTTTTTCGATACGAACCCAACGGTTCTGGTTTTAGGATAATCCGACAGTCGGATCTCCCGTAATGTCCATTCGAAGTCAATGGTCGAAATTCGTTAGAAAGCTCTTTTCTTACGATTTCCATTTGAAACGTATTTAATAAATTATTTTAAATTCGTTTTCAAAACAATTTCAACTTCATTTCAAATAAAATTTGAATATTCCTTAATAAACTTGTTTTAAATTCATTTTCAAAACGATTTCAACTTCATTTCAAATTTCATATCAAATTTGAATATTCCTTAATAAATTCATTTTAAATTCATTTCAAAAACGATTTCAAATTCATTTCAAATTTCAAATCAAAGTTGAATATTCCATATCATTTTAATATTAAAATGATAATATTATCAAAATATCAAATTTTGAAATCACTTTTCGATATTCATTATAAAATGAATGAAATCGACAAAATTCCTGTTCCTGTTAAAATGACGTTTAACTACTTAACACGGCTTCACATTCCAATATTCACTAAATATTATTTTAAAATATTCGTTGAATTGGAATCAGACACTGTCAATTACCATATAATTTTATTTATATGGATTTAATACACATATGTGCACAACAATAATCTAACATAGTCAACTATCATCTAGAGTACATTATACAACTGTATGAGCGTTAAAAATAAATAAATAACGCTCATCACAGCCTGCCAACCCATCGATTGACATACCACTAATTATTGGGATCAGTGTATGTAGAATATCATCCCAATACCCATATGGGGTTTTCAAACAACAAACACAGATTTTATTTGTGCAGTTGGGCGAGGTGTAAAATATACCGTCCCAATCAATATTAGGCAAATGGGTGTACATGTACAAATCATTCGATTCATAAATGAATATTTATTTTATTCATATACACGTTAAAAAATATATTTTTAACGATAAAATATTGTATTCCATTCCACATCGCACAATCAATTTTCATAACACAATCAATCAAACAAACAAGTCGTCCATGGTCTGTGGACGATGGGTGTCGGGTGCTGCTAAGCACCGTCTGCATCTTAGAATATATTTAAACTAGAAAATAAAATTAAAGTGAGAAGTTCTCACCTTGGGTTTCCACTCCGTCATTCTTTAATTCTGAACAGTTCATATTTGGATTTGGTTTCCACCAGTTCCATCGCAATCCTTTTCACGCTGTTCATAATAAAAATCATATTTTTAATATGATGTTTATACTTTTAAAAGTCTCATTTTTATACCGCTATATATATATATATATTAGATCGAATTTTCATCTTACCCTTTCATTTAGCTACATATATATAAATCACAATTTTATATTGCTAATGTATAAATAAAAGTTATATTTTTATATAGATGTATATATAATAAAAATCATATTTTTCTATCGGTATATATATTAAAGATCAAATTTTTATCTTGCTAAAACCATGTTATTTATATTTTATAAAAACAACTTCATATATATTTTATATAAAACAATTTCATATATATTTCATAAAAACAACTTCATATATATTTTATATAAAACAACTTCATATATATTTTATAAAAAAACAATGTTTTAAACAATGCTATTTTATAAATAAAATAATTTGTTTAAATGAAAAAAAAAACAAAACCTTTTCTCTGTTAAACTTACAGCCCTCTTCGAGACCCTGCTCAGATTTAGGGTTCCAAATCGCGCAGCCTCCAACCACTTTGACGACGATCTGACTGCTCCACCACCCCGGCCTTCGCGAGACGCACCTGAGCCACCCCTCACTGACCAACTGGACGGCCCTAGCTTGCCGGAAAATGCCTCGCGATGGTGAAGCTTCAGACCAATGATTCGAGAAAAATCCGCAACCAGAAATGATCCCACCCGATAGATGCGAACATCGTACTGCCCTCTTCAATGTTTGCTCAGAAAATTTCGTGATTTATGGCGTGGATGGGAGGATCGAATAGGGTTTTTGATCGAAGCAGCTTCCGCCTTCAACGATAGAGGGAAAGCAGCGGGTTTTTATTTTTGGGAAAATGAATTCTAGGGTTTAACGTTTTATTTTCGATTGGCCCATTTATATTTATATTTATTTCAAAAATACATGTTTATCAGTTCGAACTCCAAATCAAACCCAACGACTGTCGCCCTACCCCCATTTCGGACACAATGGGATATGTCCGGTAAGCCAATTCTATCGTTACGGCTAGTTTTCATTTAAATTAAAATATAAATAATTATATATTCAATTTGAACGCACATTTTAATTTACTGGAGCCACATATGGACTCTAAAAATTCCAGAAAAATTATTTCTAGCTTCGTATTGATGACACGGTCCTAATAAAACTAATTTCGTCAAATTTGAAGACCATTTGAAAAATGGCCATTTTCTGGTCGATCCTAATTGACTAAAGCTGTCAAAACATGTTTTCCTTCGCCACGCTCACATATTAATCCCAAAAATTACGAATTTTGGAATCCAGTAATATCCTGACATCCCGGATCCAACAAAAGTGGTTTCATCGAAAATGAAGGTCGTTTGCAAAATCGCTATTTTTAAGGGCTATATTTCCATAGCGACTATTCTGAATTTTCAACTGAACATATCTTTTTATTCGCGCAATGAAATTTGGATTCTTCTGATTCATTAAAAGATATTTTCAAATAGATTCTAGTATTTCCGGTGTCACTAAAATCCGGTTTATTTTGAATCCTATACAGTCATTTGAAGTTTGAAATCGAATTTTCAAACTATCGCGCCATTTTCAATTCCTTTAATAATCAAAATAAATATTTATATTCAAACTTCGATTCAAAATAAATATATATGTTCTAATTCCATTCAAAATAAATTTCTTGTCGTTATTGTTTAAAATAAATCATTTTAAATATTCAAAATTCATTAAAGTGGCCAAAGTAAAAAAAAAAAATTGGTTCTGATTTTCCGAGTTGTTACAATCTCCCCCACTTAAAATCTTTTCGACCCCGAAAAGGAACGAAGCTGAAAGTTGTTTAAAAAATCAAATCAACTTTCATTCTGGTGTTCATTCTTCAACTTCTCAGTTTCTAAGAATTTCTAATTTTTCAAAAATTTGGCAATACCCTAAATTTTCAAAAAATTTCGCCATAACCTCCTTTGTACGGGGAGCATCGGGAAAATCCCCAAACCGCCACACATGCCCTCTCATCTCAAAGATGAAAATAAAAAGCCAAGCGTCTAGCCACTCGGCTCATAAAATCATCCAAATCCAATAAATTAGTAAACATGTACCTATTTGTCGGGCATACAATTTTATTCCTCTGCTTAGCTTCCCTGTTATGACCTGTTCAATGTATATACATGTATATGCATGCAATTTCAATCAATTTTCAAGTTAGTTCAATATTTGATTCAATTTGGCTTAATGGTTCAAAATTTTAATTAATCAAACCAACAATTAAACAACAAAATTAGCAATCAATTAGTTGATTAACATTTCAAATTCATAATTTTGATATATATACAAAAAATCATGTTTTTGATGCCAGATCACAACAATTAACCCTATCTAGTTTTGGTTCTCACACCAGTCAATTGGAAATATATAGATATCCCACTTTCGACACTCGAATATAAACATTGATGATGGCGTGCCATCATCAGAATCAAACCCGTGCGACTAGAGTGTGATCCTATATCCATCCCGTATATTTGAGGCTTCAATACACGTGGATCAGACGTATATTAAAATCTCTATATACTCGATAGTCCAAATCGATTTAAAATAAATATTCAAATACGAATGATAAAGTTTAAATTTTCAAAACAAAATTTGTATTCATTTTTATTTTAAAAATAACACTCTTCACACTCGTTCTAGGATACTACTGATCCCCTTGCTAACGAGTCATTCTCATTGGATATTACTAATCCAATCTTTGATGAATTCTTTCGTTCGGTTCTAATGTGGCTTGTTCTCGAGCTCTGTAAACCAAAGCTCTGATACCAAATATAATGATCCGAACTTCCCCGTTCAGGAAAGTCCGGATTGCTTTGAGAACAACATGAATCAGAACACAAACAGAAGAACATTTCATTGCTTATTACAACAATTGACATCAGAATACAAGAATATGTAGAGTATGAAGAAATAATATACATTCGAACAATATCAGAGATTTAAATTACATTTAAATACATAGCTGCGGAAAAATAATACAAAACACAAATGAAAGGAACATACGGATACAGAGCTTTCCAAATATCATTCCAACTATAAATTAGGATGCTGTGAATTTAAATCTGCAAAACCTAAACTACTAGCTGCCCATGTGGAAAATAGGGGCACCCAGAGTTTAGGTTAAAACAATAAACTCCAGGTCAGTCATGTGATTGGTATGAGAACTAAAACAGTTATTTAAAACTTCACTTTAAAATCAGATATATCAAGGTACCACGCCGTATAACACGGAACATGTTTCCTCCCAAGAATACCAGTGCATATAACAAAATAGCGCGATGCTTTTTCAAAAAAATGAAGCTATTATAAGACCCAGGTCCCATCACACAATGCAACGCAAGCCGGAGGATAGGGTTTTCCCTTATAATAGCAAAACATGCTTGGTACGTTAAAACAAATCATTTGATACTATGATAAGTGCATAGTGTACAAAACAACTTCAAATATAAATGTATCAATCCTAGATGGCATGGGTACCATATAGCATGTCGCCAATACTAGGTTCTACAATCAAAACAGCAATTGTCAAGTATTGGAAGTTGAATTTCCATCTGTAAACCAAGGCAAAGGATCGTCCATACCGCTTTGAAACAATCTAGACTATGTCTCAGGAACGGCCGCAATAGCACCTTGGATCGTTAGGGTCAGTCCACACGGAGTGGATTAAAATGCCTGAACACTGTGTTTCCCCGCCCTATAGGGCGTAAAATTGGTCTATATAAAGACCATACCATCCATCGCCTCCGCAGAGACCAATATAACTGAGGCGACGCGCTATCCATCATCCACATAAGTAAAACATCTGGGCGTGCAAAACCAAAACACCACTCCTAGCTAGAAGGAAACGCATGTCCTCCCTGAGGTCCTCTCCCGTTTTTGGTTCACACCGGGGTGTGAGGCTCGCGAATTAACGCTACACAAAGCTATGCTATATTAAAGCCGTGCTTTGATCATCAACCACAAGACTATGCTTTTCAACAGAAGCCTTGATCATTTGCATCTCAGCTTGTCACACAGGCAATTCACGCTATGCAGCCGATGTCTATCAATCGCATAGAACGAAACCCGATGTCAAACACACGTCTATTTACAAGTTCGTTCTGGGACTGAACGAAACCGAAGGCACCTTATTCCTCGTCCGGTATGTCCAATACAGGAGAGAGGTCCTTGCATATCTGATCGATCTCCAAGTACGTTTGGACGATCACCACTTATTACCTTTTCTTGGGTGTATAGACTAATCAAGACATCAGTAATCATCCAAACGATGTGAAGACCTCTGGTCTTCCACCACCATCTTCATCCTCGACACATCATCAAATCAGTTATTCAGAATGGGATAAACCCGATCTTTCTGAATAACTCGCGTATATAATAAACAATGTTATAAAAACACAACATACGCCTCATTCCAATCAAGAATATTCCTTTATTCAAATATTCTTATACTTTGAGAAAGGTTCCCATTAATTTTATCAAAGATAAATTCTTTAAATTTATTCTTTAATCTTCCTTTGGATATCAATTCAATCCAAATTATGGTTTATCCAAACTAATTGGGATTAGCGAACCTCACCGAAATAATCATTTGTTTAATTTCCCAATCCCAACCTATTCATCCCATGATGTAAAATTGGTAGTACTTCATATCTAACACCACGGTGTTATCGGTAAAATTACGGTTTTGCGTTCGGATCTAATTAAAGATTTAACCATCTCCTGGAGCAAAACTAGTGATACTCCATTCTCGGTCATTTCTTGAATTTGATAATTCTAGTTATCAAATTCTCCTTTCAATCTATTTAAAGATTCATTAAAAAACTCTAATTCAGTTTTAATTTCCAAAAATCATTACTTAATGATTATTCAAAGTTAAGAAATTAATCTTATCTTTAGCTGGGTTAAAGAACTAATGTCTTTTAAAACACAGCTCATGATAAAACCAAAATCACATTCCATTAGCAATGGAATCTTCACGGAAAACAGATCAATATATATAATCGATATGAACTTCCATATCCAACCGATACTATAAATGGAATAACAGCAAAGCCTCTTAAATTCCATATATAGTAACAGTCTTCCTCCACAGAAGTCCACTTCGATTATTACCAAATCGAATTCCATTCCATTCCAATTTATTTTATTAAATTAGAAAAATTCACTTTGGAAATTTTCCTTTAAATCTTACAAAAGATTTATAAATTCCAAATCACATTTCACTGTAAATCGGGTTAAAGAACGAATGTCATTAAAAACACAGTTCACGATAAACCCAATTCGCATTCCATTTTATTCAAGTTATTAAATTTAATTGGAAACTCTAACAATCTTAATTAAAAGATTTATTCCCTTCACATGGGGTTCAAGAACAGTGTTACTGAAGACACCGTTCATGATAAACCCAAAATCCCATTTGATATTAAATACAAGGCTTTAAACAGAAAATATATTGGCTTATATTTAATATCAAATACTACAACCAACAAATATCGTATTGGAAATAACGATATAAAAATATCTTCCAAATTTCCATAACCATATCTGTATAATCCCGAAATCCAACATCGAAATATTCCGAAGACAATTTTGATTCAAATCCATTCCAATTTATATATTGGAAATCCTGGTTATTTTTATAACCACTTCAAATCAAATTATTTATTTAAAAGTATTGGATTATAATTCTAGTTAATAACTAGTTCATTTCAATAAAAATCTATTTTTATCTTCTCAAATATGGAATTTTTCATCCCAAATCTTTTCAAATCATTTCTTATGATTTAACACTAAATTTTGATATTTTTAATAATTTTATCAAGGCCCGTACAGTCGATTTCCATAAACAGCCATCGAACTGCACTTACAGCGATCTTTCCCAAATTTGATTTCGACATAAATCCAACCATTAGATTTCAAATCTATAATATTCGTTCGAAAGCTCTTTTCGATACGAACCCAGCGGTTCCAGTTTTAGGAGAATCCGACAGTCGGATCTTCCGTAATGTCCATTCGAAGTCAATGGTCGAAATTCGCGAACTACCGCGACGCGGCGTTCTATTCAGGCCATTAATATTATATATATTTTGTCGATTTCCATTTAAAACGTATTTTATAAATCGTTTTAAATTCATTTTCAAAACGATTTCAACTTTATTTCAAATCAAATTTGAATATTCCTTAATAAACTCGTTTTAAATTCATTTTCAAAACGGTTTCAACTTCATTTCAAATTTTCAAATCAAATTTGAATATTCCTTAATAAATTCGTTTAAATTTCATTTTAAAAACGATTTCAGCTTCATTTCAAATTTCTAATCAAATTTGAATATTCCATATCATTTTAATATTAAAAAGATAGTATTTTCAAAATATCAAATTTTGAAATCACTTTTCGATATTCATTATAAAATGAATAAAATCGACAAAATTACCATTCGTGTTAAAATGACTTTTAACTACTTAACATGGCTTCACATTCCAATATTCACTGAATATTATTTTAAAATATTCGTTAATTCTGAACTGGAATCAGACACAGTCAATTACCATATAATTTTATTTATATGGATTTCATACACATATGTACACAACAATAATCAAACACAGTCAACCATCATCCAGAGTGCATTACACAACTGTTTGAGCATTAAAAATAAATAAATAACGCTCATCACAGCCTGTTAACCCATCGATTGACATACCACTAATTATTGGGATCAGTGCATGTCAAATATCATCCCAATACCCGTGTGGGGTTTTCAAACAACAAACGCAGATTTTATTTGTGCTGTTGGGCGATGTGTAAAATATATCGTCCCAATCAATATCATTCAAATGGTGTACATGAACAAATCGTTTGATTCGTAAATGAATATTTATTTTATTCATATACACGTTAAAAACTATATTTTTAACGATAAAATATTTTATTCCATTCCACATCGCACAATCAATTTTCACAACACAATCAATCAAACAAACAAGTCGTACATGGTCTGTAGACGATGAGTGTTGGGTGTTGCTAAGCACCGTCTACATCCTATTATATATTTTAACTAGAAATTAAAATTAAAGCAAGAAGTTCTCACCTTGGGTTTCCACTCCATCATTCTTTAATTCTGAACGATTCAGATTTGGATTTGGTTTCCACCAGTTCCATCACAATCCTTTCCATGCTGTTCATAATAAAAATCATATTTTTAATATGATGTTTATACTTTTAAAAATCTCATTTTTATAGCGCTATATATATATATATAAAATATTGAATTTTTATCTTACCCTTTCATTTTGCTACATATATATAAATCACAATTTTATATTGCTAATGTATAAATAAAAGTTATATTTTTATATCGATGTATATAATAAAAATCATATTTTTCTATCGGTATATATATTAAAGATCAAATTTTTATCTTGCTAAAGCCATGTTATTTATATTTTATAAAAACAACTTCATATATATTTTATATAAAACAACTTCATATATATTTCATAAAAACAATTTCATATATATTTTATATAAAACAACTTCATATATATTTTGTATAAAAACCATGTTTTAAACAATGCTATTCTATAAATTAAATAATTTGTTTAAATGAAAAAAAAACCTTTTCTCTGTTAAACTTACAGCCCTCGTCGAAACCCTGCTCAGATTTAGGGTTCCAAATCGCGCAGCCTCCAACTTCTTTGACGACGATCTGACTGCTCCACCACCTCGGCCTTCGCGAGACGCACGTGAGCCACCCCGCACTGACCAACTCGACGGCCCTAGCTTGCTGGAAAATGCCTCGTGACGGCGAAGCTCCAGACCGACGATTCGAGAAAAATTCGCAACCAGAAATGATCCCACCCGATATATGTGAAGATCGTACTGCCCTCTTCAATGTTTGCTCAGAAAATTTCGTGATTTGTGGCACGGATGGGAAGATCGAATAGGGTTTTTGATCGAAGCAGTTTCCGCCTTCAACGAGAGAGAGAAAGCGTCTAGTTTTTATTTTTGGGAAAATGAATTATGGGGTTTAACGTTTTATTTTCGATTGGCCCATTTATATTTATTTTATTTCAAAAATACATGTTTATCAGTTCGAACTCTAAATCAAACCCAACGACTGTCGCCGCTTGCTAAATACCCTTATTTCGGACACAATGGGATATGTTCGGTAAGCCAATTCTATCGTTACGACCAGTTTTCATTTAAATTAAAATATAAATCATTATATATTCAATTTGCACGAACATTTTAATTTACCGGAGCCACATACGGACTCTAAAAATTCCAGAAAAAATATTTCTAGCTTCATATTGACGACAGGTCCTAACAAAACTAATTTCATCAAATTTGAAGACCGTTTGAAAAATGGCCATTTTCTGGTTGATTCAAATTGGCTGAAACTATCAAAACACGTTTTCCCTCTCCACGCTCACATATTAATCCCAAAAATTATGAATTTTGGAATCTAGCAATAACCTGACATCCTGGATTCAACAAAAGTGGTTTGGTCAACAACAGAGGTCGTTTGCAAAATCGTTATTTTTAAGGGCTATATTTCCATAACGACTATTCTGAATTTTCAACTGAACATAACTTTTTATTTCCGCTATGAAATTTGGATTTTTCGGATTCATTGAAAAGATATTTTCAAATAGATTCTAATATTTCCGGTTTCACTAAAATCCGGTTTATTCTGAATCTTATACAGTCATTTGAAGTTTGAAATCGAATTTTCAAACTACTGCGCCATTTTCAATTCCTTTAATAATTAAAATAAATATTTATATTCGAACTTCGATTTGAAATAAATATATACGTTCTAATTCTATTCAAAATAAATTTCTTATCGTTATTATTTAAGATAAATCATTTTAAATATTCAAAATTCATTAAAATAGCCAAAATAAAAATTTTAAATTGCTTCTGATTTTCCGGGTTGGTACAGATAAGAAGAGGCTTTTATTTCTATTCATTCAAATGTATATAATTTCTATTACATTGGCTCCTTTGTATCTTGGCTTTAGAGCTGATGTTAAACTTATCTTATGATGTGGGACTAAACAAAATATTACAAAAGAATATTCACTTTTATATATTACAACGCTCCCTCTTGAATATGCATCTTCAAAATCTTGAATGCTATGCTAACTTGAAGTTGTCCCTTTTATAACATATATGATGATTACTCCCCCTTATTATTATTTTTCTTTCATATATCCGTTCAGTCGAGACAACTATTGTATGTTGCCTTCAAAACACTATCAGGAAAACCCAATGGGAAAAACCTTGAACGAGAAAAAGAGTACAACATTTGACATTATGGATATCATATTAAAATGAGATTCCTTAAAAGATTTTGATGCTTCGGGATCAAAACAATGCCTCATTAATTTTTTTTATGAAAAATCTTGTAGGAAAAATTATAAACAAGGAAAAGAGTATAAATTTATTTCATCTTTAGGTAACATGTTTTACAATTTTACAGTAAGGGTTGATACTTTAGGATCAAGATAATGCCTCATTAAAAACCTTACTAACAAAAATCCAGTGGGAAAAATATTAGTAAAGGAAAAGAGTACATTATAGCATATTTATATATGCTCCATCTTATTTATAACTCAATATTCAATTAGTCTATTGATGTAGTCGGTGCATGCCAATTTTGTACATCATTTTCTAAAATGTTGATTTGGAAATTACCTTTAAGAACAGATTTGCCCGCTTTTCTTGAAACTAAATTTGTTTCTCCTCTTTCTTGTTATCCTTTCATTCATATGTGAAGAGAAATTTAGAAGAAATGTGCTCCATCCTATCACCCTTGATATAATTCACTTGAATCTGAGCCATGCAAACTGCCTTGTTTTCATAAATAATAGTTTGCTGCACCAAAAGATGTTTGATACTTCTGGATCAAAATGTTGCCTCGTCAAAACCTTACTAAGAAAAACCTCAGTGTAGGAAAAAGAGTACAATATTAAATGTCATATTTACTATGTCAAAAGGAATATGATACTTCTGGATCAATGTAATGCCTCGTTAAAACCTTAATAAGAAAAACCCAGTGGGAAAAATCTTAAATAAGGAAAAAGAGTGCATTATAACTTATTTTTGTATGTTACTTTTGGGTTGATACTTTTGGATCAAGATAATACCGCATTAAACCTTACTAAGAAAACTCAATGGGAAAAAATCTAGTTAAGGGAAAAGAGTGCATTATAATCTACTTATAGATGCAACCCCCCCTCGATGCAATAATTTCCTCTGAATTTGTATTCTTCTTTCAATAACTCAAATTGCTTACAAATACTTCTTAATGAAGTTTTTCTTAAAAAACTTCATGTGCATTTCCATGCTTCAGGCATGTTTTCTTATTTAAAACGCCTTCTTTTTGCGATTTGTATGCTACTAATATTCATTTATAAATATACTTCATGTGCTTACAATTTTGTGTTGCATATTGCAATACACATTTGATGAATAAGACAACTTTCATTACGATAACACTAAGCAGGAAGTAATCTACTCATCTTGAAGTATATCAAGATTTTCATTACAACAATTGTGACGATCCCAAAATCCGAGGGGCGGTATTAAGGATAATCATTGGAATATAACACATTAATCATCATAGCAGAGAACAGATAATAGCAAAAACAATAAATAGAATAATTTTACATGGATATGACAGCGGAATCACAATATGTAATAACATCAGAATAGCATAGCGTGGGATATAACTTAGTAAATAAAAAGGAAAGTGATCAGTCATCATCGCCAGAGGCGGAATACATACATGCAGTGAGACATAATAAGGGTATCAGTCTACATCGCCGAAGGCGGTACATATACATATAATAAGAAATACGGAAAGTAAATCAGTCTGCATCGCCCGTGGCGGAATCATAATATAAGTACAGTAATGGCGGAAAATGTCAAAGTCATCTCTGTGAAGTCAGCCTCGCCATGAGCCAAAAATGCACCCTATGCAGCAGTGCAGAGCCAAAAACAACCTGTCACCTGTGTACTAGGCTGCCCATGTGAAAATAAGGGCACCCGCGTTTGCAAAGTGAAACAAACAACGAGTCAGTCATGGGGACTGGTATGAGGAATCTATTTAACAATTAAACAACAATAATAGCAAATCATAGGACCACGCCACTTTCGCGGAACGGGTTTACTCCAGTGATTGCTAGTGCATTTAAAACAAAGTAAATTCTTTTAAAACAACGCAATGCTTTTAGAAAGAATGAAGCCATTATAAGACTCAGGTCCCATCACACAATGCAACGCAAGACGGAGGATAGAGTTTTTCCTTATAATAGCCAAATATGTTTGATACGTATAAAGCGAAATCATTTGATATTATTACTAGTGCATATATGTTTCAAAAACGAATAGCATCATAAATATCAATCATAGACGACATAGCTACCATCTACTATGTCGCCATACTAGTTCTACAATCAATTCCGTTATTTCGTATTGGAAATTGGATTTCCTTCATGAGTCGAGGCAAGGGGCAAGCTCCTCTCCGCTTCGAGACACTCTAGCAAATGCCTCAGGACTACGCACTCTGGGCAACCCTTGGATCTTCAGGGCCGGTCCTCTCTTACGTTTGAGGATTATTTATTCCTGAACACACGTTTCCCGGTCCTTACAGACCTATAATCGAGGCGCCTCGCATTCCAACAACCACAAAGGTGAAAAGTAGATATATATGTCAGGGCTGGTAAGTCACTGACACCACCATAGCTAGAAAGAAACGTCGTGCTCTCCCTGCAGTCCGTATCCCGTTTTTAACTCATACCGGGGTGTGAGGCTCGCGAATCTACAAAATACACAAAGCTAGGCCACGTAGACCTTGCTTTGATCATCATCCACAAGACTTTGCTTTGCAACAGAAGCCTTGATCACAGCATCTTGGCATGCCACATAGGCAGTCCACTCCATACGATTGATTTCCATCGATATATAACCTCTGAGCTCGTACGTCTCAGAGAAGGGCGTTAAGCAAAAGAATAAATTCTCCGCCGCCAAACAGATATATATTTAACAGAGATCAATCAGTATAGAACAAAATCCAATGTCAGACACACAGTCCATTTACAAGTCCGTCCTGGGTCTGAACGAAGCCGGAGGCGTCAAATTCCTCGTATATCCGTCCAATCAACACACACGTTCAGACGGCTACTACTTCCGTCCCCTTCCGGTAGCTACTCCGGTCAGGAACCTCAGTAGCGCCCATCCAACCGATACGAAGATCGTCGGTCTTGAATCGTCTTTGCATTTTCCAATTCGAATCGCTCGATAAATTATTTGAAATGAGGGTTAGCTCGGCCTTTTCAAATAATTCACGTCACTAGAATTTAAATCGATTCTTTTTATGGTTATATTATTCGACATCCATCTTTCAGTTATTTAGTGTTATTTTCGCGTCAAACACATACAACCATCAAATATCAAGCAATTCAAGCCCAATTGGCTTATTTTCAATCAATGTTGCTTATAATATTTTATAACGATTTTTCGCCATTTTTATTTATTTAAAAATGGCCATATTTAATTAAATAACGTTTCAGGCCATGCCGTGGCACTGGCGCTGTTTTTCCCCTAATTTGTTTTACACATATCGGAAAATCTAACCGTTGGATTTTTACAAAGTCTATATCAGTGCGAAGATATTCCCAAAGCGAACCCAACGGTTCCAGTTTCGTGAGAATCCGACGGTCGGATCTTCCACACTAGTCGTTTGAAGTTACGGTTTCAAAATTCGAACTGCAGCGTCGTTATTCGATTTAATTTAAATATATTTATATATATATATAAATATAAACGATTCTGGCGCTGTTTTTCTTCAGATTTGAATTAAACATTCCGGACAATCCAACCGTTGGATTTTTACAAGGTTGGTGCCGTATGGAAGATATTCCCAAGGCGAACCCAGCGGTTGCGGTTTCGGGAAAATCCGATGGTCGGATTTCTCGCACTAATCGTTTCAAATTACGATTCCGAAACACGAACTGCACGGCCTCTATTCCTTTTAATTATATATATATATATATATAAATATAGTTCATTCTATGATTTCAACTATAATTCATTCTATATTTTCAGCTTCGTTTTCACTTCAAATATTTCACTAACGCCTTAATATTTCGAAAAATTTCGCCATAACCTCCTTTGTACGGGGAGGGGTTTGGAAATTTATTGGGCCGTATTAGGTACCCAATAAATCCTAAAAAGCATTCACATATTTATAGTGATATATTCTGGTGTTTACGGGGGAGCATGTACCGATAATCACTCCAGAGAATAAATTCCCGTCACCCCGTTTCCATGTGGAAATAAATAGTCCATGTGTCGTATCTAATAACTAGAGCGACGTGATTATTGTCAACTCCAGACCCGTGTGGGGTTTTTATTAATCTGGCGATTTATCGTTATAATTTATATAGTCCATATCAGTCATCAGTTCAACCTGTAGTACATAGTCATCGCCATACAAGCCTCTCGCTCGTATGGTAAATCTTCCACCTCGTCACACAAGCTCCAATTGCTTATGTGGAATATGATGAAGTATGCCTATCGTCATGAAGTATGCCATGTAGTGTAGTTCAAAATTAATTGTTACTATTCTATGGCGTTATTTATTATTTCACACAGAATAACCAACACTCCGCATCCAATGGCATTCACAGGAGTTGATATATAAATAAAATTGCGCAGCCAACTCATCAAGGTTTACCTATTTGTCGGGCACGCAAATAATTCCTTTACTCTACCGGTAATCCATTTATCCTGTTCAACACATGTATATATATGCAGAACAAAGCTAATAATAATAATTCTAGCAAACTATTATTTATTTCAACACGTGTGTATTTTTATCTAAGCGTATACATGATAAAAGGAATATTTTTATCATCAAAAATATTTATTCGACACGTGTGTATTTTTAACTAAGCGTATACATGATAAAAGGAATATTTTTATCATCAAAAATATTTATTCGACACGTGTGTATTTTTAACTAAGCGTATTCACAATAAAGGTGTAGTTTTTATTGTCGATTCATTTTATTTTTAAAAGATGATAACATTCAACACATGAATTTCAACTCAACGAATGAATTGCAACTCAACACATGAATATTCTATATAGCATATGTAATTTATTTCAACGAATGAAAATTATTCTAACACATAAATATTTCAGAAAATTTCGGCAGCATAACGGCAGGGTAGTTAAAACCGGGACCGTCCCTAGTACGGCTCCTCGCTCTACCTTAAAACCTCGCGGTTTTTGACAATGGGGATCATGCATCTAGTTCGCACGCAGGCGGCATGTTTTATTTTCAATTCCACAATCCTATTCTATTTTGTTTCAACCACAAGAGGGTATTTTTCAACCACAAAGGTATTTTTCAACCATAAAGGTATTTTTCAACCATAATATCAACCACAAACAATTATTTCTAACCATTCGTCAAACCATATAATATCACGTCAATCACAAGCAATAAATATCGTCCATGGTCTGTGGACGAGGGGAGTATATATATATATATATATATAATATAATAATTCGCTTGCATTTTATCACAACTCAAAGCATATATGTTTCAAACAACGCTTGTATAATTTATACATCGCTAATATAACTTATACAACACATGTACATGAGGTATACAATGCGTATATAATTTACACTTCGCTTATATAATTTATACAACACGATTTCATTCACACAAATAGTTTAGATTCCTCACATTGGTTATTGCAGTGCTAAAAATCGTAGGAAGGTCAGAAAAATCCGCGGCTTCTTCTAGAATGTAGAGAGCCTCCTTGCGGTCACGGTGTCTCCTGTTTCATCAAATTTCGTTAAAGAACGAAAAAGATATTATTTTTCAAAGTTTTGCAACACTTAAAAGTGTTATTTTCATTTTAGAATTTTACATCAGAAAAGTTTTTAAAACTTCGAAACTAGGTCTCGATTTTTAAGCCAAACCGTACCTCGATGCTTCGATCAGACCACGCTGCGTCAGAGAGCTACGAACCACCTCCAGATCGGCGGTGGCAGCGATGGGTTCGGTGGCTTGTGTGCGTCGCGGTGGCGCTCTGAAAGTCGCGACTTTCGGGTCGAATTCCGACGCCTACGGGTGATGGATGGAGCCGTGGCTTGGTCGGATGGGTAGAGGAGGCGAAGGCGGTCAGAAGCTTCAACAGGCGGCGGCGGCGAAATCGCCTGAGGCGGCGGGTAAATGGACGAGAAGTTTCGAGCACCCTACGTCGTCCAGATCGCTGGCGGTTAGGGTTTCTTTCTGATTTTTTTTTTAAAAGAAAAATTCCTATTGGCCAGAGCTTTATAGGAAGTTTTAAATAGTGTTTTTGCAAATGGACTCCTTTTTAAACCCAACGACTGTCGCCCCTAGCTAAATACCCCCATTCCGGACACAATGGGATATGTTTCGTTGGCCATTTAGACTGTTACAGTCAGTTATTTTTCAAATTAAAATATAAAACATTCGATATTTAATTTAAACGTACATTTCAATTTGCCAGGGCCACAAACTGAATCGAAAAATTCCAGAAAAATAAATCTAGCTTTGTTTTGACGATACGGTCCTAACAAAACCAGTTTCGTCGAATTCTGAGCTTGTTTGAAAAACAGTCATTTTTAGGTCGGCCCTTTTTAACAAAATTTGACCAATCACATTTTATTTTGCCCCACTCACATACTAGCTTCAAAAATTATGAAATTTGAAACTTAGCAATAATTTGACATCCCGGACCCAACAAAAGTGGTTTCGTCGAATTCCGAGGTCGTATGCAAAATCTCAATTTTCAAGGGCTATATATACTATATAGCGACTTTTCTGAAAATTCATTTGGCCATAACTTTTGATTTCCGTTATGAAATTTCGATTTTTCAGATTCGTTAGAAAGGTATTGATAAACAGATTTAAATATTTTCAGTTTCGTTAAAATCCGTTATATTTTCCACCCGGTACAGTCAGACAAAGTTTGTATTCAAAATTTCAAACTGCTATACCATACCAAATTCTATATTTTATTGAAATAAGCTTTTTCAACAATTCAAATTCTTTGGTAATAACCTAATTTAAAAATTTTAAATTGGTTCACATTTTCCGGGTTATTACAATCTCCCCCACTTAAAACTTTTCGTCCTCGAAAAGGAAAAAACAGCTAAGCAGGAAATAAAATGTAAATGCAAAGTATTGTAAAGGTACCTTGCACCGGAGTTAGTCAGAGATGTCCACTCTGCATTTGGGATAGGCTTGTTTAATGCTTTCCTCAGTCTCCCAAGTACAGTCTCTAGGATCACTACTCCACTACACTTTGACTAAATGAATCTTTTTCCTCCTTAGCTCTCTAGTGTCTTTGCCAACTATCTTTAATGGCTCTCTCTTGAGTGCTAATTCTGGAGTTATGTCAATATCATGTTGCGTTGCTTCTTCCACAACAAGATCGGGATCATGAACATGTTTTCTGAGTTGAGATACGTGATACTAGGCAACCAATTAGGTAATGAAACCCTATATGCAAGAGTTCCAATCCGTTCAAGTATAGGAAAGGGACCAATAAATCTCGGTGCCAACTTCCCAGTCTTGCCAAATCTGATTACCCCCCGCATTGGAGAAACTCTTAAATAAACATAATCGCCAACGGCAAACGATATATCCCTTCTTCTCGCATCAGCATAACTTTTCTGTCGGCTCTGTGCGGTTTTCAATCTCTTCTTAATGAAATCGACTTTATCCGATGCTTCTTGAATCATGTCGGGCCCTAACACAAGTCTGTTGCCAGGTTCTACCCAACATGCGGGAGATCTGCACGGTCTACCATATATTGCTTCAAATGGAGACATTCCCAAACTTGCTTGATAGCTATTGTTGTAAGAGAATTCGGCTAAATGTAAGTGATCTTCCCATGAGCCTCCAAAATCGATAACGCAAGCCCGCAGTAAATCTTCTAGAATTCTATTCACCCGCTCAGTTTGGCCATCTGTCTGAGGGTGATAAGCGGTGCTTAGATTCAATTTGGTTCCCAATTCCGTCTGGAATGCTTCCCAGAATTTACTAGTAAATAGGGGATCTCTATCGCTGACTATATTGAGCGGTACTCCATGTAGTTTAACTATTTCTTTGAAGTAAATCTGTGCTAGACTTTGAGTCGTTCTGTTGGATCGGACAGGTATGAAATGGGCAGTCTTCGTGAAGCGATCTACGATTACCCATATACCGTCGTTTCCTTTTCTAGTTCGAGGCAAGCCATCGATGAAGTCCATCGAAATTTGCTCCCACTTCCATCCTGGAACTTCCAATGGTTGTAATAACCCAACCAATTTCTGCTGATCACTCTTAACTAGCAGACAAGTGGGGCATCTGCTAACATATAATGAGATATCTCTTTTCAAAGCCCTCCACCAGAATGTGCGTTTGATATCGTTATACATTTTGCTCACACCGGGATGGATACTTAATTTGGATTTGTGGCACTCATCAAGTATTTCTCTTCTGAGCTCAGGAAGATTCGGGATGCAAATTCTGCCCTTTAATCTTAGAACTCCTTTGTCATCGAGTCGGAAACTTGTGGATTCACCTCCTTTGACTCTCTGACCGACTCTTTGAATAAATTCATCGTCTTTCTGAAGGGTCGAGATCCTGTCAATTAATGAAGACGTGATGACAAAACTGGCGATGATTTCATTCTTTCTGCTGAGCGCATCTGCTACAACATTGGCCTTCCCTGGAGTGTATAGAATTTCAAAATCATATGCCGCAAGGAATTCTAACCAACGCTGTTGTCTCAAGTTTAGATCTTTCTGAGTGAACAGATATTTCAAGGATTGATGATCGGTAAATAGTTCAAACTTCTCGCCCAGTAAATAATGCCTCCATATTCTTAAAGCAAACACGATAGCTAATAACTCAAGATCATGAGTTGCATAGTTTCTTTCATGCGGCTTCAGCTGACGGCTGGCATAAGCGATCACTTGGCCTTTTTGCATTAACACTGCGCCTAGCCCTCTAATAGAAGCATCTGTCCATACAGTCAAGTCTTGGTTGCCTTCTATAATTGTCAATACTGGAGCGGTTGTCAACTTCAGTTTCAGCTCCTGAAAAGCTTCTTCACATTCGGGAGTCCATTTGAATTTCTCATGCTTCTTTGTAAGCTTTGTCAATACTCCTGATATCTTTGAAAAATCCTGAATGAATTTCCGATAGTAACTAGCCAATCCAAGGAAACTTCGAACTTCAGTGGGCGTAGTAGGTTGTTTCCAATTCTGAATCGCTGTAATTTTGCTTGGATCTACAGCAATCCCTTCCTTTGATACGACATGGCCTAGGAATTTAACTTCATTCTGCCAGAAGACACATTTAGAAAATTTAGCTTTCAAGATATTTCTCCTCAGAATTTTCAACACTTGTTCTAAATGTTTTGCATGTTCGTCTTCCGACTTAGAGTAGATTAAAATGTCATCGATGAAGACTAGAACAAATTTATTCAATACCCCACGGAACACTCTGTTCATAAGATCGACGAAGTATGCCGGAGCGTTACACAAGCCGAACGACATTACTAACCATTCGTAGAATAAATCGGGACCCCTGAAGGCTGTTAAAGGAACACAGTCTTCGGCTATACATAATTGGTGGAAACCTGTAGCTAGGTCCATTCTGGAGAATACTGTTGCTCCATTTAATTGATCTAACAGATCATCTATTCGGGGCAAGGGATATTTGTTCTTCAGTGTCTGCTTATTGAGATCTCGGTAATCAACACAAAGTCTTAGAGTACCGTCTGATTTTGGGACAAATACTATTGCTGCTCCCCACGCTGAAAAACTCGGTCTGATTAGACCTTTCCAAAGCAATTCCCGGGTTTGACTACCTAACTCTTCTTTTTCTTTCGGGGCCATTCTTCTAATTGGATGTACTACTGGTCGGGCGTTAGGAATTAAATCTATTCTAAATTCAATTTCTCTTTGCGGCGGTAAGTTTTCTACTTCCTCAAACACGTCCGCGTAGTTTTTAACGATCGATATCTTTTCTAATGAAGGGGGAGTAACTTCTAAAGAAGACCAAAATTCCGTTCTATTAATTTCGGAGCCATGGCATGGTATAGTGATATGCCCAAATTTTGTTTTAACTTTCACTATTCTTTCGGCACATCTAACTTCGGCCTCATATTTTGCCAACCAATCAAGTCCCAGAATAATATCAAATTCGGAAAGGTCCATAACAATCACTTAAAAAGAGAACTTATAGTAAGAATAAGAGACAGGCACTCTACAGTATGAACTGAGACTAACAGAACCTCCTATCGGGTTTTGAACTTTAATTGGTTCTTTAAGTTTTCCTCGTTTCAATTTTAACTTGTGAACAATGTTACCAGAAATGAAGCTACGTGATGCACCAGTATCAAAAAGTACAGAAACAGGAATATTTTTAATGGTAAGGGTACCTCCCAAGACATCGGGTTTACCTGATCCATCGGTGGTAGCTGGCGGGGTCTTCCCGTCATATACATGAGCCACTTGTGCATTCTGCTTCAGAGGACAGTTCCTGCTATAGTGCCCCTTCTTATGGCAGTTGTAGCATTCAGCGGAGTCATTTGCCTTTGGTTTCCTCGGGGCTTTGCATACATTAGAAAAATGACCTGGCTTCCCGCAGTTGTAGCAATTTCCTTTCGGGATCTTTGCAGGTTTCTGAGTAGCGGCCGTAGTAATGCTAGACTCGGGTTGATCTGCTGAGGCCTTGCGCTTATTTCCAGCTTGGCTTTTGGCGCGGTCTTGGCTAGCGTGCCTTTCATCCATGTCTTCGTAATTGCAAGCGATTTCTACTAATTCTGAAAAGGAGAGTTTGATGTTGCTCATAGCCCGATCATGGTACTTGCGCTTTAGCCCAAATATGAATCTCTTGTTCTTTGCTTTGTTGGTCAAAATCAGCTCTGGAGCATAGCGCGACAACTGGGTGAACTTATTTAGGTAATCCTGAATAGAGAGATCTCCTTGCTGGAGATTAGCAAACTGCTCTCGCATCCTCTCTAGAGCCTGTTCAGGTACAAACTTCTCATTGAACATAGTTTTGAATTGTTCCCAGGTCCTGACAGTACCTGCTGCATCCTCTGAGGTAATGGCATCCCACCACAGCTCTGCTTCCTCCTGAAGGAGCCAAATACCAAGTCGGGCTTTGTTGTTGGTTCCCATACCCATGCCTTCAAAGATTTTCTCACAAGTCTTCAACCAAGCTATAGCCTCGGTCACTGTACCAGTGCCAGTAAAAGGTTTTCCCCCAAGATTTCTGTACCTCTTCGCAACTTTGTCTAGCTCAAAGTCCTCGAGTGCTGGTGGATGAACAATAGGGCCTTCCACAACTACGGGGATATTCCCCCGTCCTCCTGCTGCATCTCCTCGGCCTCCACGGCCTCCTCTAGCTGCTGCTACTCGTGTAGCCATATAAGAGAATACTGTATAAGCAAGAAAAGAGTCAAGCTCACAGATTTGATAATTTTCATAAATGATAAAGCAGGGGAATACAAGGAAAGATAATGATGATGTACTGATCAAATTGTTTTGCTAATCTGCTTAGCTCATTCTAGGACATTGCTAATCCTATCTCGAATGAGCTACTCGCATTAGAACACTACTGATTCTATTCTGACGAGGTGTTTAATGTGTTAGATCCCGGAACTAAGGTTAACCAAAGCTCTGATACCAACTGTGATGATCCCAAAATCCGAGGGGCGGTATTAAGGATAATCATTGGAATATAACACATTAATCATCATAGCAGAGAACAGATAATAGCAAAAACAATAAATAGAATAATTTTACATGGATATGACAGCGGAATCACAACATGTAATAACATCAGAATAGCATAGCGTGGGATATAACTTAGTAAATAAAAAGGAAAGTGATCAGTCATCATCGCCAGAGGCGGAATACATACATGCAGTGAGACATAATAAGGGTATCAGTCTACATCGCCGAAGGCGGTACATATACATATAGTAAGAAATACGGAAAGTAAATCAGTCTGCATCGCCCGTGGCGGAATCATAATATAAGTACAGTAATGGCGGAAAATGTCAAAGTCATCTCTGTGAAGTCAGCCTCGCCATGAGCCAAAAATGCACCCTATGCAGCAGTGCAGAGCCAAAAACAACCTGTCACCTATGTACTAGGCTGCCCGTGTGAAAATAAGGGCACCCGCGTTTGCAAAGTGAAACAAACAACGAGTCAGTCATGGGGACTGGTATGAGGAATCTATTTAACAATTAAACAACAATAATAGCAAATCATAGGACCATGCCACTTTCGCGGAACGGGTTTACTCCAGTGATTGCTAGTGCATTTAAAACAAAGTAAATTCTTTTAAAACAACGCAGTGCTTTTAGAAAGAATGAAGCCATTATAAGACTCAGGTCCCATCACACAATGCAACGCAAGCCGGAGGATAGAGTTTTTCTTTATAATAGCCAAATATGTTTGATACGTATAAAGCGAAATCATTTGATATTATTACTAGTGCATATATGTTTCAAAAACGAATAACATCATAAATATCAATCATAGACGGCATGGCTACCATCTACTATGTCGCCATACTAGTTCTACAATCGAGTCCGTTATTTCGTATTGGAAATTGGATTTCCTTCATGAGTCGAGGCAAGGGGCAAGCTCCTCTCCGCTTCGAGACACCCTAGCAAATGCCACAGGACTACGCACTCTGGGCAACCCTTGGATCTTCAGGGTCGGTCCTCTCTTACGTTTGAGGATTATTTATTCCTGAACACACGTTTCCCGGTCCTTACAGACCTATAATCGAGGCGCCTCGCATTCCAACAACCACAAAGGTGAAAAGTAGATATGTATGTCAGGGCTGGTAAGTCACTGACACCACCATAGCTAGAAAGAAACTTCGTGCTCTCCCTGCAGTCTGTATCCCGTTTTTAACTCATACCGGGGTGTGAGGCTCGCGAATCTACAAAATACACAAAGCTAGGCCACGTAGACCTTGCTTTGATCATCATCCACAAGACTTTGCTTTGCAACAGAAGCCTTGATCACAGCATCTTGGCATGCCACATAGGCAGTCCACTCCATACGATTGATTTCCATCGATATATAACCTCTGAGCTCGTACGTCTCAGAGAAGGGCGTTAAGCAAAAGAATAAATTCTCCGCCGCCAAACAGATATATATTTAACAGAGATCAATCAGTATAGAACAAAATCCAATGTCAGACACACAGTCCATTTACAAGTCCGTCCTGGGTCTGAACGAAACCGGAGGCGTCAAATTCCTCGTATATCCGTCCAATCAACACACACGTTCAGACGGCTACTACTTCCGTCCCCTTCCGGTAGCTACTCCGGTCAGGAACCTCAGTAGCGCCCATCCAACCGATACGAAGATCGTCGGTCTTGAATCGTCTTTGCATTTTCCAATTCGAATCGCTCGATAAATTATTTGAAATGAGGGTTAGCTCGGCCTTTTCAAATAATTCACGTCACTAGAATTTAAATCGATTCTTTTTATGGTTATATTATTCGACATCCATCTTTCAGTTATTTAGTGTTATTTTCGTGTCAAACACATACAACCATCAAATATCAAGCAATTCAAGCCCAATTGGCTTATTTTCAATCAATGTTGCTTATAATATTTTATAACGATTTTTCGCCATTTTTATTTATTTAAAAATGGCCATATTTAATTAAATAACGTTTCAGGCCATGCCGTGGCATTGGCGCTGTTTTCCCCCTAATTTGTTTTACACATATCGGAAAATCTAACCGTTGGATTTTTACAAAGTATATATCAGTGGGAAGATATTCCCAAAGCGAACCCAACGGTTCCAGTTTCGTGAGAATCCGACAGTCGGATCTTCCACACTAGTCGTTTGAAGTTACGGTTTCAAAATTCGAACTGCAGCGTCGTTATTCGATTTAATTTAAATATATTTATATATATATAAATATAAACGATTCTGGCGCTGTTTTTCTTCAGATTTGAATTAAACATTCCGGACAATCCAACCGTTGGATTTTTACAAGGTTGGTGCCGTTGGGAAGATATTCCCAAGGCGAACCCAGCGGTTGCGGTTTCGGGAAAATCCGATGGTCGGATTTCTCGCACTAATCGTTTCAAATTACGATTCCGAAACACGAACTGCACGGCCTCTATTCCTTTTAATTATATTTATATTTATATATATATAAATATAGTTCATTCTATGATTTCAACTATAATTCATTCTATATTTTCAGCTTCGTTTTCACTTCAAATATTTCACTAACGCCTTAATATTTCGAAAAATTTCGCCATAACCTCCTTTGTACGGGGAGGGGTTTGGAAATTTATTGGGCCGTATTAGGTACCCAATAAATCCTAAAAAGCATTCACATATTTGTAGTGATATATTCTGGTGTTTACGGGGGAGCATGTACTGATAATCACTCCAGAGAATAAATTCCCGTCACCCCGTTTCTGTGTGGAAATAAATAGTCCATGTGCCGTATCTAATAACTAGAGCGACGTGATTATTGTCAACTCCATACCCGTGTGGGTTTTTTATTAATCTGGCGATTTATCGTTATAATTTATATAGTCCATATCAGTCATCAGTTCGACCTGTAGTACATAGTCATCGCCATACAAGCCTCTCGCTTGTATGGTAAATCTTCCACCTCGTCACACAAGCTCCAATTGCTTATGTGGAATATGATGAAGTATGCCTATCGTCATGAAGTATGCCATGTAGTGTAGTTCAAAATTAATTGTTACTATTCTATGGCGTTATTTATTATTTCACACAGAATAACCAGCACTCCGCATCCAATAGCATTCACAGGAGTTGATATATAAATAAAATTGCGCAGCCAACTCATCAAGGTTTACCTATTTGTCGGGTACGCAAATAATTCCTTTACTCTACCGCTAATCCATTTTTCCTGTTCAACACATGTATATATATGCAGAACAAAGCTAATAATAATAATTCTAGCAAACTATTATTTATTTCAACACGTGTGTATTTTTATCTAAGCGTATACATGATAAAAGGAATATTTTTATCATCAAAAATATTTATTCGACACGTGTGTATTTTTAACTAAGCGTATACATGATAAAAGGAATAATTTTATCATCAAAAATATTTATTCGACACGTGTGTATTTTTAACTAAGCGTATTCACAATAAAGGTGTAGTTTTTATTGTCGATTCATTTTATTTTTAAAAGATGATAACATTCAACACATGAATTTCAACTCAACGAATGAATTGCAACTCAACACATGAATATTCTATATAGCATATGTAATTTATTTCAATGAATGAAAATTATTCTAACACATAAATATTTCAGAAAATTTCGGCAGCATAACGGCAGGGTAGTTAAAACCGGGACCGTCCCTAGTACGGCTCCTCGCTCTACCTTAAAACCTCGCGGTTTTTGACAATGGGGATCATGCATCTAGTTCGCACGCAGGCGGCATGTTTTATTTTCAATTCCACAATCCTATTCTATTTTGTTTCAACCACAAGAGGGTATTTTTCAACCACAAAGGTATTTTTCAACCATAAAGGTATTTTTCAACCATAATATCAACCACAAACAATTATTTCTAACCATTCGTCAAACCATATAATATCACGTCAATCACAAGCAATAAATATCGTCCATGGTCTGTGGACGAGGGGAGTATATATATATATATAATATAATAATTCGCTTGCATTTTATCACAACTCAAAGCATATATGTTTCAAACAACGCTTGTATAATTTATACATCGCTAATATAACTTATACAACACATGTACATGAGGTATACAATGCGTATATAATTTACACTTCGCTTATATAATTTATACAACACGATTTCATTCACACAAATAGTTTAGATTCCTCACATTGGTTATTGCAGTGCTAAAAATCGTAGGAAGGTCAGAAAAATCCGCGGCTTCTTCTAGAATGTAGAGAGCCTCCTTGCGGTCACGGTGTCTCCTGTTTCATCAAATTTCGTTAAAGAACGAAAAAGATATTATTTTTCAAAGTTTTGCAACACTTAAAAGTGTTATTTTCATTTCAGAATTTTACATCAGAAAAGTTTTTAAAACTTCGAAACTAGGTCTCGATTTTTAAGCCAAACCGTACCTCGATGCTTCGATCAGACCACGCTGCGTCAGAGAGCTACGAACCACCTCCAGATCGGCGGTGGTGGCGATGGGTTCGGTGGCTTGTGTGCGTCACGGCGGCGCTCTGAAAGTCGCGACTTTCGGGTCGAATTCCGACGCCTACGGGTGATGGATGGAGGCGTGGCTTGGTCGGATGGGTAGAGGAGGCGAAGGCGGTCAGAAGCTTCAACAGGCGGCGGCTAAATGGACGAGAAGTTTCGAGCACCCTACGTCGTCCAGATCGCTGGCGGCTAGGGTTTCTTTCTGATTTTTTTTTTTAAAGAAAAATTCCTATTGGCCAGAGCTTTATATGAAGTTTTAAATAGTGATTTTGCAAATGGACTCCTTTTTAAACCCAACGACTGTCGCCCCTAGCTAAATACCCCCATTCCGGACACAATGGGATATGTTTCGTTGGCCATTTTGACTGTTACAGTCAGTTATTTTTCAAATTAAAATATAAAACATTCGATATTAAATTTAAACGTACATTTCAATTTGCCAGGGCCACAAACTGAATCGAAAAATTCCAGAAAAATAAATCTAGCTTTGTTTTGACGATACGGTCCTAACAAAACCAGTTTCATCGAATTCTGAACTCGTTTGAAAAACAGTCATTTTTAGGTCGACCCTTTTTAACAGAATTTGACCAATCACATTTTATTTTGCCCCGCTCACATACTAGCTTCAAAAATTATGAAATTTGAAACTTAGCAATAATTTGACATCCCGGACCCAACAAAAGTGGTTTCGTCGAATTCCGAGGTCGTATGCAAAATCTCAATTTTCAAGGGCTATATATACTATATAGCGACCTTTCTGAAAATTCATTTGGCCATAACTTTTGATTTCCGTTATGAAATTTCGATTTTTCAGATTCGTTAGAAAGGTATTGATAAACAGATTTAAATATTTTTAGTTTCGTTAAAATCCGTTATATTTTCCACCCGGTACAGTCAGACAAAGTTTGTATTCAAAATTTCAAACTACTATACCATACCAAATTCTATATTTTATTGAAATAAGCTTTTTCAACAATTCAAATTCTTTGGTAATAACCTAATTTAAAAATTTTAAATTGGTTCACATTTTCCGGGTTATTACAACAATACTTAGAAGAATGAAGTATAACAAAATTTTCATTACAACAACACTAAGAAGGAAGTAATATACTCATCTTGAACTATATCAAGATTTTCATTACAACGATACATAAAAGAATGGTGTAATCTATCGTCCATGTTCTTGGTATTCTTTAAAAATAACAAATGTTATTTATATTCTTTAGGAACTTATATATTATAATAAATCTTGCATATCCCAATTACCACTTCAATGGATATTAAGAGTTTCATTACAACAATTCTTGAAAGTAGGAAGTGATATACTCATCATGAATTATATCAAGATTTTCATCACAACAATACTTAGAAGAATGTTATAATCTACATTTCATGTTCTTTGCATTCTTTATTACTAGCAAAGTTATTAAAATTCTTTCGAAATTTGTATACTTTCATTGTTTATACCTTCAGGGTATTGTAAGCGTTTTGGACACTTTCACTATTTTAATCAATTCAATTATCTTTGAAAGTACAATGCTTGTAAAATGTTGTTTACACTGTATGGTGCTTTAGTAATTTTAGTGTGATTTTGTCATTTTATATATTTCTAATTTTATCTTATGGACTACAGGTCCATATTCCTTATTTAGGATAATTTCATGATGGCCAATCATGTTTCTCTCTAATATGGGATTTTTAATCCATTTATAAATATAAGCGCTTTATTATTTATTAATTTGTCATCGATGATTATTTCTTTTCAGTTCTATACATGATTTATTGATATCTCAAAACTTATCATGCTTTAGGTACCCAAACAACTTCTAGGTTTATTTGACAATCATGTCATGAGTTTCTTTCAAAGCAACCTTAAGTGTTTCTTCATGAACACTCACCTCCATTATTTGACATCTTTATGACTTACTCCAAAATTATTTTGAACCAACTTTTATACCATAATTTCAGCTGTGATTTACACCTTTTGATCCTTCGGGGATTCAAATCTATATTGGAGAAAGTCTATTAGGGACATAATTGTTAATTTATGCCAGTTACTTAATACTTTGCATAATCTTATATGTTGGCATATATTTAACATCGATGGTTCCTTTATCCTCGCCCTCAATGTTGACAAACATTGTCATTTCAAATAATAAACCTTCTTTGGATTCTCATTTTTGATCCATTATCGCATTATAGCTAGCAAATACATTAGATGTACTTCAATTGTAGGAGGATAATGCTCCTATTAGTTGATAAAATGCATTCATATTGTATTGCTTATTCCCTTTCATTGATCTGATAACTTAGAGGATTTTTCTATCATTTGAATATACATATGACTTCAAGTCATTCAATATTGATGTCAATCGACTTTCTGATATATTAAATAATATATGCACAATTTATAATATGAGCATGACAACTTCAGGTTGTTAATTAAATATTCGCATATATGTGTATACAAGTGCATCCATGTATTCCTTATGTAATTGATTTGCATATTCTTTCTCATTCGAGTTATCAATTTTAGAACAAATTGTTTATAAGGTTCCAGTCATTATATTTTTCTTATCAAGAAATGTTAATGCAAATCTTAAAGATAGTATCACAATTTCCAAAACATCTGATTTGGAACTGTATCGAACTTCTGATTCAAATAAAATATATAAACAACTTCAAGTTGTTAAACTGTATTGAACTTCCGGTTCAAATAAAATATATAAACAACTTCAAGTTGTTAAACTGTATTGAACTTCTGGTTCAAATAAAATATATAAATAACTTCAAGTTGTTAAAATTTATTCTTCAACGCAATATATAAATAAAATGTAAATAAGCAAGATACAACTCATTTTGAAAATTGTGAAATCTTTGGACGCATTATCATTACCGCATATGATGTAACTTCTTTAAGAAGTACAATGTTATTATTTCACATAGTTTCAATAAAGCTTCAGTCTTTTAAATTATGAAGTATTTCAAGTTCATTGATTAAGGAACTTTAAGTTCCTATGCATATATATACACATACATATATATCAAGTTTAATAATTTATGATGAACTTCTGGTTCTCAATATTTTAACATACTTCTAATTTAGAAGCTTTTACATTCTTGCTAATTGTCAAGATTTTAAACTGTAAACTTCATCAAAAAGTTACTTTTTTCATAATTCAAGACTTCAGGTCTCAGATCTGAATTATACGACTTCTTCCATTACAGTAGATATTACTTGCAAAATACATCGAATAATAATACATATGTCTATTCTTATTCCAAATACAAACATACATCATTTAACTTACAATAACTAATCTTTTAATACATTTACAATAATATGGAAATACAATATATATTACCATAACGATACATTTAATGCATTTATTATAAAAATAAAGGAAATAACAATTATATGGTCTAAATATATGAATCAAATAAATAAATTTTACTTAAATCAACAGAATAAAATTTGGATCTAGCTACAGTATTGATCAACGACAAAACTAAAATAAACAACTTATAGTTGTATTGCATTTCTCAATAATCAAATTTTCCAAAATACAATATATATGCATAATATGTGATCGAGAAGTGAGTATAAATGCATAATTATAGAACCGAGATCTTACATTCTTTAATATGAATGATTCAAAAAACTTACAGATCTATACATAAAATTAACAAACATAAAAATTAAATGTTTTGGATTCAAATTATACAATCCATATATAGATCTTTTGCATCTTTCTTTTTACATCCAAACTATCTCTTACCAATATAGAAACCGTAGGTTCTAAAATTTCCATTTTTATAAGAAAAATTGCTTCTACATTCACTTTAGGTGTGCTAAATTAAGATCAATATTTAGATCTTAACTTAATATGATCTTCGAGATGTATATTTTCTTTATAATATAGTTTTTCTAAGAAATGATAAAATATTTCTTCTGAAAATATGATATGTTCTAAAATTACTGTATTAAAACTTCAGGTTTTATTATAATTTAAATATTATCATTGTATATTTTAAACTGAAGCAAATCCTCTAAATTGTTCTTTTATTCACATATGAGGGTCATTTTACTATTTTTCTTGAAGGAAATAGTATTTTTTTAATGATCTCTTCTAATGATAAATTTCTTCAAGAGATTATGTATAACACAAAATTGGAATATATGCCTTTTGCCTTTTATTGAAACTTTTCCTTTCATCGATTTTTTAAATCCTTTCCTATTATAGGTCATTTACTATAAGCAAATATTAAATGCAATTATATGCTTTGAGGCTTTATTTCATGTTTCTCATTTGCATATGAACTTCAGGTTCCTCATTTGCATATGGACTTCATGTTCCTCATTTGAAAGGATTCATATATGAACTTCAGGTCGTATGAACTTCAAGTCATTTGCATATGAACTTCAGATTCCTTATTTGCATATGAACTTCAGGTTCCTCATTCGAAAAAAATTTGTATATGAACTTCAGGTCATTTGCATACGATCTTCAGGTTCTCATTTGAAAGAATTTGTTTACATCATGAGTTTTCAATCTCACTTCCAGTGATAAATAAATATTGCTATTGAATTTAAATGCTACATCATTATATTTTATACCCATAATTATATTGGATATACATGAAAGAAAATCATTTTTTTTCAAGAGATATTCTGTCTTTGTTGGGTATACACAAAAAAACATTTTTAGAGATATTCTATCTTCAGTATATCTAAAAGAATTACATACGAAAAGTGGTAGTAGATCGGAAAAGATAAAATTAGATCTACCTCTATACCATCAATAATGTAAACAATACATGTTAATTGAATCTCCATCAAATTGGATTTGGAAAAATCAAATTTAGATCCACAAAAAATTAAAAGAATAAATCTAGATACATATGTAGGGTCAATAAAAATAATTAGACCTAAAAAATCTAGATCTTTTAGAACCCATTCTAGATCTACAAAAAAATAGAGAAACAGTTCTAGAAGTTTGAATCAGATTTAGAAGAATAGAAGATAACATAAATTCATAGATCCATTAATCGAAGATTTTCAAACAAAAGAAAATAATTGCAGAACAAATCTTGATATCCATGAATTAAGAATCCTCAAATAAAAATTATTTACCTCACAAATTCATAGATCTAGATGATTTCAAAAAATGAAAAAAATAGCTCTACTAGAATCTCATGCTGATAACGTGTTATAAAATAAAACAGAACTCATAATAAAAGAGAATCCATTAGAGAGAACATAAAAGATAAGGAGAAACTTTTATTTCTATTCATTAAGGTGTATATAATTTCTATTACATTGGCTCCTTTGTATATAGGCTTTGGAGTTGAGGTTAAACATATTCTATGATGTGGGACTAAACAAAATATCACAAAAGAATATTCACTTTTATCTATTACAACAACCAACACAATATAAAACCATTTTATATCAAATAACAAATACGCTCTCATATATAAACACTCAAACTCAATCTAGGGAATTACCAACATCATCTCTATTGAGTCAAGCCATAGATCCAAGGTTATCACTTAACCTTCAACTCTAAAACCACTGTAGCGACCCGACGCCTTCCTGGTCCTGATCATCGACACAAATACCATGTCGGTTAACCAAGCACCATAAATGACTGGATCATCAATAGAAAGAAGTTAGAGGGTAAGAAACGGAAAGAAAGAAAAATTAGAATAGAAGAAAAGAAGATCACAATATCATAAAATCGGAGCAGACACAATCTCACATTGTAAAAAATAAAATATATTATATAACACAACATTTTGAAATACAAATATGTAACTGTATACACATATCATCATCAGAGTACAATACAATGCATCACATTGAAATAAACAGTAGCTGTCTAATGTTGAAGCCTCCCGCTCCAAGATTTTCCAAGTGTATCTGCAAAATCCCAACTACTTGACTGCCTGTACAAATTTGGGCACCAAAGAGTTAAGGGTAAAAACAAAGCAAAATAAACTCTGGGTCTGTCATGGGACTCGTGTGAGTAAACTCCAACCACTTGGTTTAACTTTCGAAAAAATCCATTTAAAAGAAAGGATAATCGTAAGACCGTTCCACACATAAACACGGGTGGTTTTTACCTTACGATAACCCATAATATTCTTTGTATCAACACTATTTTGATTGTATAGTAGTGTCTAATAAAATCAATAACAATCTAGAGAACGCTTGCGTCTCATGCTCCATATGCATAATATACAATAAAAAACCACGGGAGTTTAATATGACAAGGAATGGAACCACCTTATGATAGGGTATCTCTAGAGAGGATTACACTGGGTTCAGCAAAAACATCTTGCAACCCAGGCCAGACCGGCTACTCATTTCGCTTGAGTGTACCGAGTATATTATGACCAACAGTTGTGATCAGCAACCATTACCGAAAGCATACAACAACGATAGAATAAGAAAGCAATTGGATTTTATCTAGATCGGGTGATAATACACCCTAATGGGTGCGACCCATATAGCCATGCCGCCTGCCCAATTTTTGTCATCTTTTCGGTTAATGAGGCCTAAGGCTACGTCTTACCTTTATAATACAACAAAATCATTCACTTTGAATGTCACAACGTTAGATCTATCAAATCACTAATTAACGTCCTCAAAAATACACTAGGTGTTTAGCTAATAGAAGTTTCCTTCTCCATCATCGACTATGGTACGTTTGAAGAAATCAATGTACGTGACCATCTAGAAATACTCTGTCAGACATTCGTCCATATATGTTGTCCTGGGACTGGATAAACCGAAGGCACCATCCCATCAATCCATATTACGCAATTTCTACCTAGGATTAATATAACAACCCTTGCACTTTACTCTGTCTTCAATAATCTTCAGCATAATTCGATCCGTAATGCTTATGCCCATACAGAGTGGTTTTCAGATAGTAACCTGATTTCGGTCTCTCCGTATTGACAACAAAGTTACAAAATAGGCAAAAACTTTGATAGTTGGTTATTTAACTATCAAAGAAAACATACATATAACCAACGATCCTATTTCCCGGTGGAGACTCTACTGATCAAACATCAAGCAACACAGAGTCCTTTAAATTAATTTCTTAATAATCTATCATTTCTCAACTTCCTTTCAGTATTTTTACCCAGATGATCTTAAAACCTGTTTAGCCTCTCACTATTCTTGGAAAACATTTCCAAAGATCATAAACTCTTTATTTTCTATATTTCAGAAAATATCTCGTATCGCGGTTGGAAAACATTTCCATATATTCATAAATTATTATTTTCTATGTTTAGAAATATACTTTATTAACTTCGAAAAACATTTCCAATTTCCAGTTCTTAACTTCTTATTACCCACATCATCTCATTTTCTATTCTTAAAAAACATCTTTGTTTTTATTTGGAAAACGTTTCCAAAATTCATTTATATGGATTTAAATGAACGTTGTATAAAACAACGTTACGATAACTCAACTCATTAGTAGCTCATTAACTAATCTCTAACTAATTTTCGCCATCAAACCTTAAACGTTCCTTAGTCGTAAAAGAAGTCAATCAAGTGGGAGTATAATTACCACTCGGACCTTGATTGACAACATTTTTAACTTCGAAATGGGAAAAGCTCACACTTCAATCTTTAACAACATTTCTTACAAAATTCTCGGATTCAGTTTAAGAATCAATTTCTTTTACGAAAAACATTGATTATAACGATAGCGTTTTAATCCCCACTTCTGGTATATTTAACTTTAAAATATAACTTTTATTTATTTATTTGAATAAATAAATAAACAAACAAACACTGATTAAAACAGAAAGTAAAAGTTACTTTCCTGAATTTGATATAGCCGAATTTCAATGTATAACTCTCTTTCGAATAAGCTCTATTCGATTAGCGCTTCGAACTTCAGAATAAATTTACCATTTCAAGTTAACTAAATTCCAATTTTCATTCTAAATTGACCTTTGAATTTATCACTTCTAAATCTTTACCAATTTCCTTTATAACTATTCCAATCTACAAAACATTTTCTTTTAAATCGCTATTCATCTTTAAAATGTGAATATCATTTCTTTTATACAATCAAATCAATTTGATTTCGTACTCATAAATAATATCTCAAATTCGAATTCTATTTATAACTTGTATTTGGAATTATTCATATAAAATCTAATTTTTATTCCGACCATTGATAATATCGTTTATAATTTCCTTTATAATGGCTAAGTTCAAATTCAATTACAAATATCAGTTTCAAAACAGATTTCCACTTTTCTATAAAAATTCAAACTTGAATTTATATTTAAATTTATTCAATGATAAACATTTTACATAATTTATAACGTCATTTATAAATTAATTCTCTCAATTTATCCATTAAAAAAAAATTCTACTTAAAATCTACTTTTCAGACAAATCTTCCCATAATCCTTTTATATATCAGATTCTCCTTTTATAACTCTATTAATTTTCCCAAAATCATATTTATTCCATATAATCCTTTATTTATCTTCTCATTACTCACATTCAGTATTTCAAAAAACTGCTCTTTTAAAACTTCCATATAAACTTTCAATAATTATCTATAGAAGTTTCTTAGTTACTTTCCAAATATTCCTTTTATAAAATCCACTATTTTTATAAAATTATTTTAATAAAAACCCATTTTTAGAACTTCTTCTTTTATTCAAAAATCTTTTCACGGTATTTTAAAAATACCGAAATCCAGGCCCAGTGCCATCCAAACACAAAATAATCAATCACATATTATATATCACTTCATATATCACAATAAATGGAAAACAGTAATATAAATGTTGAGGAATCCAGTTGGATCCCTCCAACCTATTTTCCTACAACCAAAGATGTTAATTAACATAAATAACATCAATTCTACTCCAATATGAGATATCATGGTAAATATAATCAATATTCAACCATAAACCATATATATAACTATATATTTATACAACCAATTTATCAATAATTCATCCAAACAACCATCACACAGCATAAAATCACTATATATTGATTTAAAACACGTTTATATAAAATATAGACGAGCAAGAGATAGTAAGTTTACTCATATTAATTGCAGTTGACGGTTCTGCTTTGGTTTCATTTAAAATCAAACAACGTATGATTTTTTCACAAAATTCCAGTAGTTTTGTTCTCAGCCACATCAGTTCCATAACGTAGAATTCTTCGTTATGATTACAAAATGACTTATTTCGTTCCATTCTGACATCGTACGAACGAGCCATACATTTTTTCAAGTTATAAACAATTTAAACAACATTAATATTAAATAATTGATTAATTCTTATATTAACCTTAATCACTTCTATTAAACACTCTTCTTCCTCATGAAAAATAATGGAACCCGCTTACAAGAAGAACTATGCAACTCCTAAGCCATGACCTTGAGCAAGAGAACCCAACTCCTTCTTTACGAAAACCAAAACGAGCTTCCCCAAAATGCTCTCCTCCTCACTCTCCATGCTTCCATCACCACGACATTAAACCCGCAACCCCACAATAAATCGCGACTTCATTCAGCGAGCACAGCCACTACAGTAACTATGATAAGAATTTTGATCATATATCACTAAACTCCGTCATCTAGTGCACCCTGCCACCAAAAGATCGACGCCATAATCAATTTCAACCAACTCGTCCATGCTTCTTCGCAAATCAAATCTATACCTCGTTGTTTGAAAAATGGAGCGTCACGAGATTTGATCACAACATACAAAACATACCTAGAATTGAAGCTTTCACTCCCAGGATTCCAACGTGTCCATAATTTCTTAATTTCTTTTTATATTTTATTTTATATGATTTTGAGAAGTGCATCCAATTTTTTCTTTGTTTTGAAACTCCTGATGTTTGAGAGAGAATGGAGGAGTACGTTGGTATAAATAGAAGAAAATGGAAGGTCGTTTTCATCTTGTATAGGGTAGGCATGTGCGTTAGGATGTGTTTCTTCTCAACTAGATCTACGTGATTTTGATTAGCATTTGTACGCTGTAGGCAGCGATTTTCTTAGGCATGTGCTAGGGTAGGCATAACTTAGCATGTGCATTTGTTTCTTTTGGGGTAGGCCTGTGAGTTGGTACCTGTAATGCAACGAAAAGGAATTTCGCTAGATCCGAATCAGTCGCTAAACCGACCAAGACCGTTCGAAACCCCTGATTGTTTTGAGAACACGACAAATTCGAACGCAGACAGAAGAACATTTCATTGCTTATTACAACAATTCATCAGAATACAAGAATATACAGAGTATTAACAAATAATATACATTATAAAATATCCGAGATTACAATACATTACATAGCAGTGGAAAAACAATACAAAACACAACTGAAAGTAATACACGGATACAGAGCTTTCCGAGTATCGTTCCAGTTGTACATCAGGATCCTGTGAACATAAATCTGCAAAACCAAAACTGCTAGCTGCCCGTTTCGAAAATAGGGGCACCCAGAGTTTAGGTTAAAACAATAAACTCCAGGTCAGTCATGTGACTGGTGTGAGAACTAAAACAGTTATTTAAAACTTTACTTTAAATCAGATATATCAAGGGACCACGCCGTATAACACGGAACGGGTTTCCTCCAAGGAATACTAGTGCATATAACAAAACAACGCAATGCTTTTTGGAAAAATGAAGCTATTATAAGACCCAAGTCCTATCACACAATGCATCGCAAGCCAGGGGATAGGGTTTTCCCTTATAATAGCCAAACATGCTTCGTACGTTTAAAACAAATCATTTGATACTATTATAAGTGTATAGTGTCAAAACAATTTCAATCATAGACGGCATGGGTACCATATATCATGTCGCCATACTAGGCTCTACAATCAAAACCGGAAAGTCACGTATTTGGAAATTGGATTTCCTTCTATGAACCGAGGCAAGGGACCGTCCTCTACCGAATTCGAGACAATCTAGCCCATATCTCAGGCAAGTACTCAGTCAAGCCTTTGGAGCGACATGGTCGGTCCACCGATGTGGATTAAAATGCCTGAACATGGCGTTTCCCTGCCCTTTGGGGCGTAAATGAGCCAACGAATGACTCCATCGGTCCTGGATCGACCGATATAACCGAGGCGCCTCGCAACAGCAACAACCACACAGGTGAAAATAATATAAATGTCAGCCGGTTTAAGCACTGACACCACCTCTAGCTAGAAGGAAACGCATGCCCTCCCTGAGGTCCTTCACCCGTTTCTGGTTCACAACCGGGGGGTGAGGCTCGCGAATCAATGTTACACAAAGCTATGCCACACAGGCCGTGCTTTGATCATCAACCACAAGAATCTGCTTTTTAATAGAATGCCTTGATCGTATTGCCACTTAGGCATGCCACACAGACAATTCACTCCAAGCGTTTGATATCCATCAATATATAACCTCTGAGCTCGTACGTCTCATAGAAGGGCGTTAAGCAAGAGAATAAATTCTCTGCCACCAAATAGATATATATTTAATAGAAATCAATCACATAGAATAAAATCCAATGTCAGACACACAGTCCATTTACAAGTTCGTTCTAGGTCTGAACAAAACCGGAGGCACCTGGTACCTCGCTATCCATCGATCTCCAAGTACGTCTGGACGATCACCAACTGATTCCCTCCTCTAAGGTGTACAGCCCAATCAAGATCATCAGTAATCACCCAAACGATGTGAAGACATCCGGTCTACAACCACCGTCTTCATCCTCGACACCACGTCGAATCAGTTATTCAGAATGGGTTAAACCCGGACTTTCTGAATAACTCGCGTATATAATAAACAAGTGTTACACAAACACAACATACGCCTCATTCCAATCCAGAAATTTTTTTTATTCAAATATTCTTATACTTTGGGAAAGGTTCCCGTTAATTTTATCAAAGATAAATTCTTTATTTTTATTCTTTAATCTTCTTTTGAATATCAATTCAAACTAATCGGGATTAGCGAACCACACAGAAGTAATCATTTATTTTATTTCCCAATCCCAACCTATTCATCCCATGAAGTAAAACTGGTAATACTTCATATCTAACACACGGTGTTATCGGTAAATTCAATTACCATTTCACCTTCAAATCTAATTGAAGATTTAACTATCGCCTGGAGCAAAACTGGTGATACTCCATTCTCGATTATTTCAATATAATTAAAGATTCATTAAAACTCCACTTAGTTTTAATCTTCCCAATAATCACTATCAATGATTATTTAACTTGGGAAATCACATCCTATCTTTAACTGGGTTAAAGAACCAATGTCATCTAAAACACTATTCACGACAAACCCAAATCACATTTGATATTGAATACAAGGCTCTGAATAGAAAATATATCGGCTTATATTCAATACCAAATTCTACGACCAACAAATATCGTATTGGAAATAACGATATTAATATATCTTTCAAATTCCCATAACAATATCTATATCATCACGAAATACAACATCGAAATATTCCAAAGACAATTTCGATTCAAATCCATTCCAATTCAATTATTGGAAATTCTGGTTACCTTTAAAACCATTTCAAATCCAATTTATTTATTTTAGAAATAAATAAATTATTATTCTAGTTCACAACTAGTTCATTTCGATAAAAATATATTTTTATCCCTTTAAATAGGGAATTTTTCATCCTAGTTCTTCCCAAATCATTTCTTATGATTTTACACAAATTATTACTATTTTTAATAATTTTATCAAGGCCCGTACAGTCGATTTCCATCAATGGCCATCGAACTGCACTTACAGCGACCTTTTCCAAATTTGATTTGGACATAATTCCAAATCCAACCGTTAGATTTCTAATTTCTAATATTCTTAGAAAGCTCTTTTCGATACTAACCCAACGGTTCCGGTTTTGGAGAATCCGACGATCGGATCTCCCGTAATATCCATTCGAAGTCAGTGGTCGAAATTCGTGAACTTCCATGGCGCGACGCGGCGCGTTCTGTTCTGGCCATTAAATATATATATAATATTTATTATATATATTTCGTCGATTTCCTTTTAAAACGTATTTTATAAATCGTTTTAAATTCGTTTTCAAAACGATTTCAACTTCATATTCAATTTCGAATCAAAATTGAATATTCCACATCATCGATATACAAATGATAATATTTTCACAACGTTTTATTTTGAAATCACTTTATTTTCTATATTCATTATAAAAATGAATAAAATCGATATAAATATCATTCATGTCAAAATGGCGTCAATCTAATCAACACGGCTTTTATTCAACACATGAATGTTTATTCTATTCAACACATGAATATTTATTTTCTATTCAACACATAAATTTATTCTATTCAACACATGAATTTATTCTATTCAGCACATGAATTTATTTTCTATTCAACACATGAATTTATTTTCTATTCAACACATGAATTTATTTTCTAAATTGGAATGAGGCCCAATCAATTACCATATAATGTTAATTATATGGATTTTCTACAACACATGTATATAATGGCAACGATAAATCATCAACCATCATCCAGAGTGCACCACACAACTGCATAAGCATTAAATATAAATAATTAACGCTTACACAGTCTGTCAATCCATCGATTGACATACAACTAAACAATTGGGATTAGTGTACGTCAAATCTCATCCCAATACCCGTGTGGGGTTTCAAATCAACAAACACAGATTTTATTTGTGCAGTTGGGCGATGTGTAAAATTTATCATCCCAATCAATATCAGTCAAATCAGTGTATATAAACAAATCGACCGATTTGTTTATAAATTTTTATTTTATATACACGTTAAAAATTATATTTTCAACTATAAAATATTTTCCGATATAAAATATTTCATTTCATTCCACATCACACAATCAAATTTCACAACATAGCAATCAAACAAACAAGTCATCCATGGTCTGTGGACGATGGGTGTCGGGTGCTGCTAAGCACCGTCTGCATCCTAGTATATATTTCAACTAGAAATTAAAATAAAAGCGAGGAGTTCTCACCGTGGGGTTCCACTCCGCCATGCTTTACTTCTGAGCTTCTGAACCTTTGGATTTATTTGAAATTCCGATGCAGTCCTTTTTACGCTGTTCATAATAAAAATTATATTTTTATCACTTCATTTCAATAAATAAAAATCATATTTACAATGCTTCTTTCTATATAAAAATTATATTTTTATATTTCTACTATACAAAAATCACATCTTTATTATTGCTACTATATAAAAATCATATTTTTATTCTTTCTAAAATATAAAAATCATATTTTTATTCTTTCTAAAATATAAAAATCATATTTTTATTCTTTCTAAATATAAAAATCATATTTTTATACTCAAAATAATGTAAATCTTTCTATTCCAAACATATGTATATTTCTCTATTCAAAACATATGTTTATTTCTCTATTCAAAACATATGTATATTTCTCCATTCAAAACATATGTTTATTTCTCTATTCAAAACATATGTTTATTTTATTTTCAAACAAATGCTAATTTTATTTTCGAACAAATGCTAATTTTATTTTCAAACAAATGCTAATTTTATTTTCAAAACAAGGTTCATGATGGTAAATAATAATAATTAAAAATTCGAAAATAAACCACCTTCTTCCCAGTTTATCACGCTTCAGACGTTTGCCTCGAAGAACTCAGCCACTAGGGCTTCAACCTGCTCGCAATCCGAGGTGTCGGAGTCTGATCGGAGGCATCCCTCCTCCTGCGCCTCGACGGTGTTTGTCAGCGCTGGCCACCGCTGCCAGTTCGGCGGTCCGCAGGCGGAGGAAATCGAGCTCGAACGTCTATTATTTCAGAGTGAATTCCGCTCTATTCTCTTCACCAACGAGGATCACTCTAGCATGAATCTGAAGCTCGTAAGGAGCACTTTGATTTTCGTTCTAATGTTGGGTGCGACGACAGTGGCTTCAGGGGGCTCGGGTGCGTCTCGAATTGAGGAAGGAGGGGAGAAAGAGGGAAGATCGGAGAAGGAGGGAGGGGGCGGTGGTGGGTGGAGGGTCCCATGGCGTCGGGGTCGCGGTGGAGGTGGGTGCGATTCCATCCTCGAGAGCCTCCCTTTTTTTATCTTTTTACTTTGCGAAATGGACGAGGGAGAGAAAGGTATAAAAGGGGGGTTAAATGTAAAGGAATATATTTTATTTATTTATTTAAATTTAATTTTCAAAAAGGTTGACTTTTCGTTCGAACCCCAAAACGAGACCCAACGACTGTCGCCCCTAGATAATTACCCCCATTTCGAACACAACGGGATATGTATTGTGAGCCAATTCGACCGTTACAATCAGTTTTCGCTAAAATCAAAATATAAATCAATATATTGAATTCGAACGCACATTTCAATTTACCGGGGCCACATAAGGACTTTAAAAATTCCCAAAAAATATTTTCTAGCTTCCTATTGGCGATACGGTCCTAACAAAACTAATTTCGTCAAATTCCGATACCGTTTGAAAAATGGCCATTTTCCAGTCGATTAAAATCAACTGAAACTGGTCAAACGTGTTTTCCTTTGCCACGCTCACATATTGATTCGAAAAATTACGAATTTGGAAACTAGCAATAACTTGACATCACGGATCCAACAAAAGTGGTTTCGTCGAAAACCGAGGTCGTTTGCAAAATTCTCATTTTTAAGAGCTAGAATTCCATAGCGACTATTCTGAAATTTCAACTGGACATATCTTTTGATTCCCACTATGAAATTTCAATTTTTTGGATTCGTTGGAAAGATATTATCAATTAGATTCTAATATTTTTGGTTTCTCCAAAATCCGTTTTATTTTGCACCCGGTACATTCATTTGAACTTTGAAATCGAATTTTCGAACTACCGCGCCATTTTCAATTCCTTTTATAATTAAAAATAAATATTTATATTCTAATAACGATTAAAATAAATATATACGTTCTAATCCTATTCGAAATAAATTTCTCCTCATTATTATTTAAAATAATTCATTTTAAATATTCAAAATTCATCAAAATTGCCAAAATAAAAATTTTAAATTGGCTCAGATTTCTGGGTTATTACAATCTCCCGCACTTAAAACTTTTCGTCCCCGAAAAGGAACGAACCGAAAGTTGTTTAACTAATCAACTCAACTTTCATTAATTTCGTTACGGCTTAAGTTCTTCAACTTTTCAGTTCCTAAGAACTTTTCAAAATTTTCAAAAATTTGGCTAACACCCTTAATTTTCGAAAAATTTCGCCATAACCTCCCCTGCACCGGGGACTTCGCGATATTTCAAATAGCCTCCCATGGCCCTCATCAATCCAAAAAGAAAAGGAAACAGCCAAACGGCTAGCCATTCGACTCATAAAATCATCCAAACCCAATAAATTTGTAAACATGTACCTATTTGTCGGGCAAACAATTTTATTCTTCTGCTCTAGCCTCCTTGCTATGACCTGTTCAATGTAAGTACATGTATATATATGCAAATGCGACAAATTTTCAATACAACTCACTTTTTGATACAATTTGGCTAAAGGTTCAACATTTAAATTAATCAACCAATAATTAAACAACACAACCAGTAATCAATTAGTTGATTAGCTTTTCAATCACATAACTTTGATACATAATTCAAAAATCAGATTTTTGATGCCAAATCACAACAATAAGCCCTATCTAATTTTGGTTCTCATACCAGTCTATGGAAATATATAAATATCACACTTTCGAAACTCGAATACCAATTCTGATGATGTTCGAACTATCATCAGAATCATCTTCGGGCGACTAGAGTGTGATTCTATATCTATCCAGTATATTAAAACTTCGAACACACGTGGATCAGACGTATATGCAAAATCTATATATACTGGATTGTCCAGATCAATTTAAAATAAATATTCAAATACGAATAATAGAGTTTAAATTTTCAAAACAAAACTTGTTTTCAATTTTATTTTAAAAACATTACTCTTCACACTCGTTCTAGGATACTACTGATCCTATATCAAACGAGTCATTCTCTTTGGATATTACTATTCCAATTTCTGATGAATTCTTTCATTTGGTTCTAACGTGTCCTATTTTCAAGCTTTGTAAACCAAAGCTCCGATTCCAACTGTAACGAAAAGGAATTTCGCTCGATCCGAATCAGTCGCTAAACCGACCAAGACCGTTCGAAACCCCTGATTATTTTGAGAACACGACAAATTCGAACGTAGACAGAAGAACATTTTATTGCTTATTACAACAATTCATCAGAATACAAGAATATACAGAGTATTAACAAATAACACACATTATAAAATATCCGAGATTACAATACATTACATAGCAGCGGAAAAAAAATACTAAACACAACTGAAAGTAATACATGGATACAGAGCTTTCCGAGTATCGTTCCAGCTGTACATTAGGATCCTGTGAATATAATTTGCAAAACCAAAACTGCTAGCTGCCCGTGTTGAAAATAGGGGCACCCAGAGTTTAGGTTAAAACAATAAACTCCAGGTCAGTCATGTGACTGTTGTGAGAACTAAAACAGTTATTTAAAACTTTACTTTAAATCAGATATATCAAGGTACCACGCCGTATAACACGGAACAGGTTTCCTCCCAAGAATACCAATGCATATAATAAAATAGCGCAACGCTTTTTGGAAAAATGAAGCTATTATAAGACCCAAGTCCTATCACATAATGCAACGCAAGCCGGGGGATAGGGTTTTCCCTTATAATAGCCAAACATGCTTGGTACGTTTAAAACAAATCATTTGATACTATTATAAGTGTATAGTGTCAAAACAATTTCAATCATAAATATCAATCATAGATGGCATGGGTACCATATATTATGTCGCCATGCAAGACTCTACAATCAAAACCGCAAAGTCACGTATTTGGAAATTGGATTTCCTTCTATGAACCAAGGTAAGGGATCATCCTCTACCGAATTTGAGACAATCTAGCCCATGTCTCAGGCAAGTACTCGGTCAAGCCTTTGGAGCGACAGGGTCGGTCCACTGATGTGGATTAAAATGCCTGAACACTGTGTTACCACGCCCTTTGGGGTGTAAATGTGCCAACGAATGACTCCATCGGTCCCGGATCGACCGATATAACCGAGGCGCCTCGCAACAGCAACAACCACACAGGTGAAAATAATATAAATGTCAGCCGGTTTAAGCACTGACACCACCTCTAGCTAGAAGGAAACGCATGCCCTCCCTGAGGTCCTTCTCCCGTTTCTGGTTCACAACCGGGGTGTGAGGCTCGCGAATCAACGTTACACAAAGCTATGCCACACAGGCCGTGCTTTGATCATCAACCACAAGACTCTGCTTTTCAACAGAAGCCTTGATCATATTGCCACTTAGGCATGCCACACAGGTAATTCACTCCATGCGTTTGATATCCATCAATATATAACCTCTGAGCTCGTACGTCTCAGAGAAGGGCATTAAGTAAGAGAATAAATTCTCCACCGCCAAACAGATATATATTTAATAGAAATCAATCACACAGAATAAAATCCAATGTCAGACACATAGTCCATTTACAAGTTCGTTCAAGGTCTAAACGAAACCGGAGGCACCTGGTAGCACGCATATCCATCGATCTCCAAGTACGTCTGGACGATCACCAACTGATTCCCTCCTCTTGGGTGTACAGCCCAATCAAGATCATCAGTAATCACCCAAACGATGTGAAGACCTCCAGTCTTCAACCACCGTCTTCATCCTCAACACCACGTCGAATCAGTTATTCAGAATGGGTTAAACCCGGTCTTTCTAAATAACTCACGTATATAATAAACAAGTGTTACACAAACACAACATACGCCTCATTCCAATCCAGGATATTCTTTTATTCAAATATTCTTATACTTTGGGAAAGGTTCCCATTAATTTTATCAAAGATAAATTCTTTATTTTTATTCTTTAATCTTCTTTTTAATATCAATTCAAACTAATCGGGATTAGCGAACCACACAGAAGTAATCATTTATTTTATTTCCCAATCCCAACCTATTCATCCCATGAAGTAAAACTGGTAATACTTCATATCTAACACACGGTGTTATCGGTAAATTCAATTACCATTTCACCTTCAAATCTAATTGAAGATTTAACTATCGCCTGGAGCAAAACTGGTGATACTCCATTCTCGATTATTTCAATCTAATTAAAGATTCATTAAAACTCCACTTAGTTTTAATCTTCCCAATAATCACTATCAATGATTATTTCACTTGGGAAATCACATCCTGACGTTAACTGGGTTAAAGAACCAATGTCATTTAAAACACCATTCACGACAAACCCAAATCACATTTGATATTAAATACAAGGCTCTGAATAGAAAATATATTGGCTTATATTCAATATCAAATTCTACAACCAACAAATATCGTATTGGAAATAACAATATTAATATATCTTCAAATTCCCATAACAATATCTGTATCATCATGAAATCCAACATCGAAATATTCCAAAGGCAATTTCGATTCAAATCCATTCCAATTCAATTATTGGAAATTCTGGTTACCTTTAAAACCTTTTCAAATCCAATTTATTTATTTTAAAAATAAATAAATTATTATTCTAGTTCAAAACTAGTTCATTTCGATAAAAATATATTTTTATCCCTTCAAATAGGACATTTTTCATCCCAGTTCTTCCCAAATCATTTCTTATGTTTTTACACAAATTATTACTATTTTTAATAATTTTATCAAGGCCCGTACAGTATATTTCCATCAATGGCCATCGAACTGCACTTACAGCGACCTTTTCCAAATTTGATTTGGACATAATTCCAAATCCATCCATTAGATTTCTAATTTCTAATATTCGTTAGAAAGCACTTTTCGATACGAACCCAACGGTTCGGTTTTAGGAGAATCCGACGGTCGGATCTCCCATAATATCCATTTGAAGTCAATGGTTGAAATTCGCGAACTGCCGCGGCGCGGCGCGTTCTATTCAGGCCATTATATATATATATAATATATTTATTATATATATTTCGTCGATTTCCTTTTAAAACGTATTTTATAAATCGTTTTAAATTCGTTTTTAAAACGATTTCAACTTCTTATTCAATTTCGAATCAAAATTGAATATTCCACATCATCGATATACAAATGATATTATTTTCAAAACGTTATATTTTGAAATAACTTTATTTTCTATATTCATTATAAAAATGAATAAAATCGATATAAATATCGTTCACGTCAAAATGGCGTCAATCTAACCAACATGGCTTTTATTCAACACATGAATGTTTATTCTATTCAACACATGAATATTTATTTTCTATACAACACATGAATTTATTCTATTCAACACATGAATTTATTCTATTCAACACATGAATTTATTTTCTATTCAACACATGAATTTATTTTCTATTCAACACATGAATTTATTTTCTAAATTGGAATGAGGCCCAGTCAATTACCATATAATGTTAATTATATGGATTTTCTACAACACTTGTATATAATAGCAACGATAAATCATCAACCATCATCTAGAGTGCATCACACAACTGCATAAGCATTAAATATAAATAATTAACGCTTACACAGTCTGTCAATCCATCGATTGACATACAACTAAACAATCGGGATTAGTGTATGTCAAATCTCATCCCAATACCCGTGTGGGGTTTCAAATCAACAAACACAGATTTTATTTGTGAAGTTGGGCGATGTGTAAAATTTATCGTCCCAATCAATATCAGTCAAATCAGTGTATATAAACAAATCGGCCGATTTGTTTATAAATATTTATTTTATATACACGTTAAAAATTATATTTTTAACTATAAAATATTTTCCACTATAAAATATTTTATTTCATTCCACATCACACAATCATATTTCACAACACAGCAATCAAACAAACAAGTCATCCATGGTCTATGGACGACGGGTGTCGGGTGCTGCTAAGCACCGTCTGCATCATAGTATATATTTCAACTAGAAATTAAAATAAAAGTGTGGAGTTCTCAGCGTAGGGTTCCACTCTGCCATGCTTTACTTCTGAGCTTCTGAACCGTTGGATTTGTTTGAAATTCCGATGCAGTCCTTTTTACGATGTTCATAATAAAAATTATATTTTTATCACTTTATTTCAATAAATAAAAATCATATTTACAACGCTTCTTTCAATATAAAAATTATATTTTTATATTTCTACTATATAAAAATCACATCTTTATTATTGCTACTATATAAAAATCATATTTTTATTCTTTCTAAAATATAAAAATCATATTTTTATTTTTTCTAAAATATAAAAATCATATTTTTATACTCAAAATAATGTATGTTTCTCTATTCAAAACATATGTATATTTCTCTATTCAAAACATATGCTTATTTCTCTATTCAAAAGATATGTATATTTCTCTATTCAAAACATATGTTTATTTCTCTATTCAAAACATATGTTTATTTTATTTTCAAACAAATGTTAATTTTATTTTCAAACAAATGCTAATTTTATTTTCAAACAAATGCTAATGTTATTTTCAAACAAATGTTAATTTTCTTTTCAAACAAATGTTAATTTTCTTTTCAAACAAATGTTAATTTTCTTTTCAAATAAAGTTATATATATACTTTCAAGACAATGTTATATATATACTTTCAAAACAAGGTTCATGATTGTAAATAATAATAATTAAAAAAAAGGAAATAAACCACCTTTTTCCCAGGTTATCACGCTTCAGACGTTTGCCTCGAAGAACTCAGCCACTAGGACTTCAACCTGCTCGCAATCCGAGGTGTCGGAGTCTGATCGGAGGCGTCCCCCTCCTGCGCCTCGACGGTGCTTGTCAGTGCTGGCCACCGCTGCCAGTTCGGCGGTCCTCAGGCAGAGGAAATCGAGCTCGAACGTCTATTGTTTCAGAGTGAATTCCGCTCTATTCTCTTCACCAACGAGGATCACTCTAGCATGAATCTGAAGCTCGTAAGGAGCACTCTGATTTTCGTTCTAATGTTGGGTGCGGCGACAGTGGCTTCGGGGGCTCGGGCGTGTCTCGAATAGAGTAAGGAAGGGGAAAGAGGGTAGATCGGAGAAGGAGGGAGGGGGCGGTGGTGGGTGGAGGGTCCCACGACGTCGGGGTCGCGGTGGAGGTTGGTGCGATTCCATCGTCGAGAGCCGCCCTTTTTTTATCTTTTTACTTTCTGAAATGGACGAGGGAGAGAAAGGTATAAAGGGGGGGTTTAAATGTAAAGGAATATATTTTATTTATTTATTTAAATTTAATTTTCAAAAAGGTTGACTTTTCGTTCGAACCCCAAATGAGACCCAACGACTGTCGTCCCTAGCTAATTACCCCCATTTCGAACACAACGGGATATGTATCGTGAGCCAATTCGACCGTTACAATCAGTTTTCGCTAAAATCAAAATATAAATCAATATATTGAATTCAAACGCACATTTCAATTTATCGGGGCCACATACGGACTTTAAAAATTCCCTAAAAATGTTTTCTAGCTTCGTATTGATGATACGGTCCTAACAAAACTAATTTCGTCAAATTCTGATACCGTTTGAAAAATGGTCATTTTCCAGTCGATTAAAATCAACTGAAACTGGTCAAACGCGTTTTCCTTTGCCACACTCACATATTGATCCGAAAAATTATGAATTTTGGAACCTACCAATAACTTGACATCACAGATCCAACAAAAGTGGTTTCATCGAAAACCGAGGTCGTTGCAAAATTCCCATTTTTAAGAGCCATAATTCCATAGCGACTATTCTGAAATTTCAACTGGACATATCTTTTGATTCCCGCTATGAAATTTCAATTTTTCGGATTCGTTGGAAAGTTATTATCAAATAGATTCTAATATTTTTGGTTTCGCCAAAATCCGTTTTATTTTGCACCCGGTACATTCATTTGAACTCTGAAATCAAATTTTCAAACTACCGCGCATTTTCAATTCCTTTTATAATTAAAAATAAATATTTATATTCTAATAACGATTAAAATAAATATATACATTCTAATTCTATTCGAAATAAATTTCTCGTCGTTATTATTTAAAATAATTCATTTTAAATATTCAAAATTCATCAGAATTGCCAAAATAAAATTTTTAAATTGCCTCAGATTTCCGGGTTATTACATGTAACGACCGGGATTTTTGGTCGATTTATTTTGAACATTTAATATTGTTTTAAGTGTTGAGTTGATAATATAAATGGATTTATGTATCAAGTTTATCGATTTAATAATTGAAATAAGATTTAATTTTGATTGTATCGAATTATCGTAATACGAAAATAAGTCGAAGTTAAAACTAAATCGAAATGATTCAGATGATCAATATAAATTGTATTTGACTATAAACGATAATAACAATAATTTATTATTGAGGAATTGATTATTTCTGAATTTAATTTATATTATATCGATTGAATAGGGTTATTTTGTATATACGTTCGAATTAAATTTCAGAATCTATTATGTTGAGTTCAGAGTAGCGTTATAACATAGGAATGTCGGTCGTTACGTTAACATAGCAGCTCGTGATTTTAGATTGTGAACCCCGAGATGTTTTTAATGGATAAGCTCGAAATCAAATCGATATCGTTTTAAATAAAATAAAGATCTCATTATATCGAATCAATTTAAAAACAAAAATCGAATCAAAATAAAGGTGTTCATACTTCAAGAAACATCCCTTAATTGAAATGTATGAAATGTTTCTCTCTTCATCTTTAAATACCGTGATGACCCCCTTCCTTTTACTCTTTACTAGATTTCATCTCGTTCAATTTTATTTCTTCTTCTGTTCGATCAAAAACCGAACCTGTTCTTTTTATCCCCTCAAAATTCTTCAACATATATATGTGTATATATATATATATATAAAACAATCGAATTCGATTTCGAGTTAGAGGCCAGATTCGTGAGCTTCATTCTAGAATTTAGGATTGCTCTATTTTGCTCCAGTCGAGAACTAGGGCTGCTATGTGTTTGAGCTAAGGGCGATTTAAGTCTACGAGGGATGTTGATGAGTCACGGTAAGTTTGGGGCAACAATGGAGGGCGATGACGGTAGCATGGTGTTCAGGGGAAAGTGGAGTGCATGTCGACGATGTTTGAGGAGGTTTCATCATTCAAGTTGTCATGACTTGTAGTAGGGGAGGCCGAAGTCGCATATGGTTGGAAAGGGAGATTTCGATGGAATGGGAATTAGCATGGGTTCATGTGTATTTATGAAGTGGGAATTCACGACTTAATCTATTGCACCCTTCATTGGTGTTGTGCAATGAGGATATAAAATGAGAGTAACTTGGTAGGTTCGAGCTATAAGCTTGGTGATATGAATGAGGTGCTCGCTTTGGGGAGGAGAATAGTGATATTAGTTAGTGATCGGTGAAAGAAAATGAGATGTGTTCTTGTGGGAGTCGGAAGGTTGATTTATGGAAATGAGGTGGTTTAGCTGATCAGTGGAGAGGAAGAATTAAAATGGATTAAGGTAATTACTTAATTTATTTGGTTAGTTAAAAACAGGTAATTTACTTGCTAGTTAATTAAATTTGTCAGCCACGTTTAATTCGTTCATGCGTTATTAGATTGGATCGAAATAAGGTGTTGAATTCGTAATGACATTACCTGCGAGATCGAAATTTTTTTAATGACATAGAGCCTGCTGAAGCTTTTGATTAAATTAAACGTTGTTGAATTTAATCAAAAACTGAATCGCTATTCCGATAATAAAAATCAAGTTGAGTAAACTCACTCTCTGGTGTAACGACCTAGATTTTTGGTCAATTAATTTCAAACATTTAATATTATTTTAAATATTGAGTTGACAATGTAAATGGATTTTTATATTAAGTTATCAATTTAATAATCACATACGATTTAATTTCAAGTATATTGAATTATCGTAATACGGAACAAGAATAATTGAATTCGAAGATAAAACTGAATCCAAACAATTCAGATGATCAATACAAATTGTATTTGCCATAAACGATAACGATAATAATTTATTATCGTTGAGTTGATTATTTTTGAATTTAATTTATATTATATCGATTTAATATGGTTACTTTATATATGCGTTCAAATTAAATTTCAGAATCTATTCTATTGAGTTCATAATAGAGTTATAACATTGGAACGACGGTCGTTGCGTTAAAATAGGGGTTCATGATTTCAAGTTATGGACCTCGATATATTTGATTAATGGACAAGCTCGAAATCAAATCAGAATCGATTTAAATAAAATAAAAACCCCTTTATATCAAATCGTATTAATTTAAAATCAAATCAAAATTAAATATTTTGTACTTAACCTATCACCTTAACGTACCATACGCAGACCTAAGAACCATGGTTCGCAAGTTGTTCTCCTCCTATAAATTGCGATACCTTTCCGTTCTTTTTTCTCTTTACATTTTGTTCTTCTGAATGAAATCCGTAAGCCTGAGATGAAATAAAATTGCCAATCCATATTTTTAATATTTTCTGTTCACTCTAAACATTTTCTCTCATTAGTTTTGTTCCTTCCACTGTTTCCAAATCAAAATTATAAATTAATGTCGCCCTTTTGAAATCGTTTCTTTCTGTGATGACCCAATTTTCGGTACCATTTGAGCTGGCTAAACAACACTGGTCCAACTCAAATTGCACTGGAAACGCGATGCCAATAGAAAGAATTCATGTAACAACCCGGAAAATCAGAACCAATTTATAAATTTTATTTTAAGGAATTTTGTTAGAAAATGTGCTAAAATTTAAAAATTCCATCTTTAAATAATATTAAAGCTATTAAAAATAGTCATTTTATAAACGACCTCCGTTTTCGACAAAACCATTTTTGCCGGATCCGGAATGTCAAATTATTGCTAAGTTTAATTTTCCATAATTTTTGGAATTAATATGTGAGCGTGGTAAATTAAACTGCGTTCAATAATTTCTATTGAATTTAATCGACTGTTAAAAGGGTCATTTTTCAAACGGTCTCCAAATTCGACGAAATTAATTTTGTTAGGACCGTATCGTCAAAAATAGCTAGGTTTATTTTTTGGGAATTTTTTTGTGGCCCCGGTAAATTTAAATGTACAATCAAAATAAATAAATAAATGATTTGTATTTTAATTTAAAGAAAACAGACTGAAAATGATCGATTAGGCTGACGAGACCTAGCCCATTGTTTCTGGAACGGGGCATTTGGCTAGGAACAACTCTTGTGGGGCTGAATTTGGAGCTGTAAAGGGTTAACGGGCTTAAAACTAATAATTAAGAAATTAAATATTATTTTATTATAAATATACATTAACAAAACCCTTATACACTCCTGTAGCCGCCGCCTCCTTTATTTTCAATGGCTAGAAACGTTCTCCCTTTCCATCACTAATTTCCTTCAATCCATACTATAAAACTTCCTACTCCTTTAGACTTTATTATGGAGAATTCCATAAGCTTCAATTTCATATGAGGTTGATCAAAAACCATGGTGTACTGGAAGAGAACCAGCACTCCGATCGTACCCACCACCATGGGGTCCACCTGGAGCTCCTCCTGCTCCTTTTCGATTGAATGGAATTGGATTGTTGAGATATTGAGCAATTGGAACGAAAACTTTAACCCTAGGATTGAACAAAGTTGAAAGGGTGCAGCCTCGATCTGTAGAAGGAAGAAGAGAGGTTTTTTTTTCGTTAATTAATTTAAAAATATTAACAATGCAAATAAATTCATAACTTACTCAAACGAATTCAGAATTGGACGATTTCAGAACCGTTGAGATCGTGAGTCCGAGATCTTCATTTCTGGACTGATTAGAACGAATTTGGAGCAGATCAGATTTTGGGAAAAATTGAAATCTAAATTGTACAGGATTTAAAGCACTATGAGAATTCTATTTTCTTTTATTAAAATTGATTAATTATGATTGTGATTTTTCTTCCAATCCGCTGTTAAATTCTATTTGATGCTATACGTGATTTGATCTGGGATTGATGATTGATGTTGTTATGTAGATCTGTTAATTTGATGATTATTATGTTGAAATAAAATGGTTGAAAACAAATATATCATTTTTGTTATAATAAAATTGTTGAAAACAAAATTATCATTTTTGTTATAAAATAGTTGATACAAGTAGACCATCTTTATTGTAATAAAATGAGTGAAACAAATATATTATTTTTGTTGAAACCAGATAGTTGAAATGAAAAGGACATTTTATTGTAAGAAAATAGTGAAACAAAAATATCATTTTTTTTAGTTGAATCAAAATTATCATTTTTGTCAAATTAGAATAGTTGAATCAAAATTATCATTTTTGTCAAATTAGAATAGTTGGATTAAAATTGACATTTTTGTCAAATTAGAATAGTTGAATCAAAATTATCATTTTTGTCAAATTAGAATAGTTGGATTAAAATATCATTTTTGTCAAAATGTAATTGTTGAAACAAACTTGTCATTTTTGTCAAAATATAATGGTTTAAAACAAAAATTACATTTTTGTTAATTAGAGAAGAGTTAAACCAAAAATTACATTTTTGTTAATTAAAGAAGAGTTAAACCAAAAATTACATTTTTATTAATTAGAATTGTCAACAAGAATGAAAGAACCATTTATTCATTTTGTTGAAATAGAATTGTCAACAAAAATGAATGAATCACTTTTTATGCATATTTATTATCAAAACATACATTAGAATTTGTATGCAAGTTAAAGAATAATTTTTATTGCCAAAACATACATTAGAATTTGTATGCAAATTAAAGAATCATTTTTATTGTCAAAACATACATTAGAATTTGTATGCAAGTTAAAGAATCATTTTTATTGTCAAAACATACATTAGAATTTGTGTACAAATTAAAGTGACATTTTTATCATCAAATTACACATTAGAATTTGTATATAAATTAAAATACATTTTTATCTTTAAGTTATACATTAAAATTTGTATGCAAATTAAAATAAACATTTTTATATGTCATGTCATACATTGAAACTATATACAAATAAAAATATTTCTTTTTATTAGTTAAAGTTAAAAATAGAAATAGAAATAATGATAATAAAAATTATCTCTTTATTAGTCATTAGCTACAATGTAATGTAAACAAATTACATTTTTATTTGACAATAGAAATGTAGACAATGTAATGTAAATAAATTACATCTTATCTGACATTAGAAACATATAGTGAATTCATGTAAATGAAATACATATTTATTTGACATTATAAACATGTAGGTATGTTATACAAATAAAACATTCTTTTATCTGGCATGTTAAACGCGTTAGTGGAATCGTCGAATGATTTTTATTTATATATATATATTAAAATTAAAATTAAACGAATCACGCGCGGTAGTTCGCGTTTCGGAATCGTAACTTTAAACGATTATACCGAAAGATCCGACCATCGAATTTTCCCAAAACTGGAACCGTTAGGACCTCTTTGGGAAGATCTTTCCAACGGTATAAAATTTATTAAAATCCAACGGTTAGATTTCGAGAAATGTGTAAATCAAATTCGGCTAATAACAGCGCCAAAGCCGCTTATTGACCCGAAGCGTCGTTAAAATAAAAATAGCGATAAATCATTATAAAGTAATATTAACGATATGTAATGATTTAAGTTGTATATATGCGAGAATTATTTGAAAAGACCAAATTCAATCTCATTTCAAATAATTATACGATGATTTAAATCGAAGATATTGAAGACGGTGATTGAAGACCGGCGATCTTCACATCAAATGGACGACTACTGATGCCCGACATTGGGTAGCTCCCAGTAAAGGGTTAAAGTGGTAGTTGTCCGGACGTACTTGTGGATTGTCCGGATAAGCAAGCACCTCTCTTCCGTATTGGACATACGGGACGGGGAATAAGATGTCTTTGGTTTCGTTCAAACCCGGAACGGACTTGCAAATGGATGTGTGTCTGACATTGGAATTCATTATATGTAAATTGATTTCTATTTAATATGTATCTGTTTGGTGGCGGAGAATTTATTCTCTTGCTTAACACCCTTCTCTGAGGCGCATGAGCTCAGAGGTTATATATTGATAGTTATTGATCGCAGGGCGTGAATTGTCAATGTGGCATGCCAATATGCAAATGATCGAGGCTTTTGTTGAAAAGCAGAGCCTTGTGGTTGATGATCAAAGCACGGCCTGTTTAGGTGTAGCTTTGTGTATAGCGTTACTTCGCGAGCCTCACACCCCGGTAAGAGTCGAGAACGGGATAAGGGAACGCAGGGAGTGCACATATTTCTTTCTAGCTAGAAGTGGTGTCATGGTATGGAGCCCAGACATTTTTACTTATGTGGATGATGGATTACGAGGCCTCGGTTATATTGGTCGATAGTGGCCAATTGATAGGTTCAATAGGACAGGGAAGCATGTGTTCAGGAATTGCCAATCCACTAAAGTATTTGTGGACCGACCTTGCAGGATCCAAGGGTTGCCCGTAGGTGTGATCCAGAGACATTTGCTAGAGTGTCTCGAATCGGTAAGGGGATCGTCCCTAGCCTTGACTTATGATGGAAACCCAATTTCCAATACGACATTACAGTTTTGATTGTAAACCTATATATGGCGACATAGTAGGATGGGGTACTATGCCGTTTAGGATTGATACATTTAGTTTGAAGTATTTTGAAACTGATTAGACACTAATACTAATATAAAATATTATTTATACATACCAAGCATGTTTGATCATTATAAGGTAAAACTCTATCCTTCGGTTTGCATTGCATTGTGTGATGGGACATGAGTCTTATAATGATTTCATTTTTATAAAAAGCATTGCGTTGTTTTGAATAAAAATTTATTTAATTTATGCACTGGCAATCCGATGGAGTAAACCTGTTCCGCGTTAGCGGCGTGGTCCTATGATTTGCCATATTATTAAATAAGTTGGGAAAGATTTCTCATACCAGTCCCATGACTAACTCAAAGTTTGTTTCACTTTGCAAACTCGGGTGCCCTCTTTTCACACGGGCAACCAAGTGACATGTTCGGGTTATTTTGGACATGTGTTGGATTGGAGTATGCTTATGGACGGAAGGCGAAGATCACTTTTATCTTTTATTTCTACTTTGAGACATTTAGACATCATTTATCTATGTTGTACTTGATGGTGTTTTTGATTTATTTCTATTCACTGAGAATTTTATATGCTGAGTTGTATCCTGTAACTGTGCCACTCTGATGTTCTGATGCTGTGTTAATGACATTTCTATTTCCGCTGCTATGATTTATGTGTTATAATGTTATCTAAGATCTGTTGTTGTTGTAAATATGTTATATTCCAATGATTATCCTTGTTTTCGTTCTATAGGAGTTTGGCGTTATCACAGTTTGTATCAGAGCTAATGGTTAAACTTAGCTTCGGATATAACATATTTAAAACAATTCGTCTAGACAGAATCAACAGTATTCTAAGGTGAATAACTCATAAGAGATAGGATTAGTAGTGTCCTAGAATGAGCACAGCAGAATAACACACCATAATCAGCCATAACATCATCATTTTTCCATATGTCCTTACTCTTACCATTCCTTAAAAATTATCATTTCTGTTGGTCTGACTCTTTCCTTGATGGTACAGAACTGACTGAAAATGAGCACTAGAGCGAGAGCCCGAGGCAAGGCGGAGCCAAAGGACTAGGAAGGGGTGAAACCCTCACTATTCAGGGGAAGCCCAATCCCGAGGTTGTAGCACCACCACCTCCACCCCCACAACCATTTGACCTGGAAAAGGTAGCTAAGAAGTTTAGGAATTTGGGTGGCGTGTCGTTCACAGGCCGAGAGACAGTGATGGAAGCTCGAGCATGGCTAAAGATTTATGAGAAGATATTTCGAGGCCTGGAACTTGAAGACCACCGTAAATGTTTCATGGCATCGTGGCTATGAAGGATGAGGCTTAGAATTGGTGGGAGACTGTTCCAATTGGAGGTACTAAGGACGACATGTCTTGGACAAAATTCAAGGAGCTCTTTAATGAGAAATTTATTCCTTGTCAAGAATTCGAGCGTCTTCACGATTAGTTTGCTAACTTGTAACAATGAGATTAGACTGTTTCAGACTGTGTGCAGAAGTTTGAAGAGCTTTCATGATATGCTCCTGAATTAATTCACGACGCCTTCCAGAAGAATAAGAGATTCATTAATGGCCTTTCAAGGAAGTATCTTAATAGAGTGACAGCACATTTTAAGCTTCCATTTAACGAGGTGGTCAAGATGGCTTGTCGATATGAAGAAAATGACAGGGATTCGAAGCAAGATCGGGAGAAGAATCAAAATAACAACAAGAGGAAGCAGGCTGACAAGAAACCAGAGGCGAGCAACTCTTCGGCTGCCAAGCCTCAAGGAAGTAAGAAAGCCAAAGTCAGGTGCTTTAACTGCCAGAAGATAGGACACTTTGATTACGAATGCCAAGCTCCAAAGAAGCCAACGAGGAATAAGTCTGGACCCAGTCAGAATCACAATCAGAATCCTTGGAATAATCAGGAGTACTTCAACTGCCGTAAGATGGGGCATTTGATCAGAAATTGTCCATTGCTGAAGAAATCCGAGGTGACTCATGTATACGTTGGAGCGGTTGCACCATCTTCTTCCGAGGGTGCAGGTAAACCCGATGTTTTAGGAGGTACCCTTACTATTAAGAACATTCCTATTGCAGTATTGTTTGACACTGATGCATCACGAAGTTTCATTTTTAGTGACTCAATTAAAAAGTTAAAACTCAAGCCAAGAAACCTTAAAGAATCGATTAGAGCCCATAGTTCGATAGGAGGTTCTCTTATTCTCGATCTGTATTGTAAAGTGCCTGTTTCTTATTCTTATTTCCAGTTCCCCTTTGACTTGATCGTTATGAGTTTTTCCGGATATGATATCATACTTGGACTGGATTGGGTAACAAAGTATGAGGCTGAGGTATTATGCGCCGAAAGGATAGTCAAAATTAAACCAAATTTGGAGATATTATTGCTGTACCATGCCACGGCTCAGCAACTGATAGGAAATAATTTTGGTCTTCTCTAGAAGTTACTCCTGCTTCTATTGGGGATATTCCTGTCGTCGAAGATTATGCAGATGTGTTTGAAGAAGTTGATAACTTACCTTCATGCAGAGAAATCGACTTTAGGATTGACTTAGTTCCGAATGCAAGGCCAGTTATGCATCCTATTCGGAGAATGACGCTGAAAGAAAAAGAGGAGCTGAGCAATCAAACTAAACAACTTTTGTGGAAGGGCCTGATTAGGCCTAGCTTCTCAAATTGGGGTGCAGAAGTGGTGTTTGTCCCAAAGTCAGACGGTACTCTCAGACTACGTGTGGACTACCGTGACCTCAATAAGCAAACACTAAAAAAAATATACATTGCCGCGTACTGATGGTCTATTAGACCACTTGAATGGAGCGCAAGTATTCTCTAGAATGGACCTAGCTACATGTTTCCATCAATTGTGCATTGCCGAAGAATGGGTTCCTTTGACTGCTTTCAGAGGGTCAGACTTATTCTATGAGTGGCTAGTAATGTCGTTCGGCTTTTGTAACGCTCCTGCCTACTTTGTCGATCTGATGAACAGAGTATTCTGCGATGTCTTGAATAAATTTGTGCTGGTTTTCATCGATGACAGCTTAATCTTCTCTAAATCCACGGTTGAGCATGAAAAGCATCTGAAAGAAGTTTTGGAAATTTTGAGAAAGAATGTGTTGAAAGCCAAATCCTCTAAATGCATATTCTGGCAAGAAGAAGTGAAGTTCCTCGGTCATGTTGTATTGAAGAAAGGCATTTTAGTAGACCCAGGCAAGATCTCAGTCATTTAAGATTGGAAGCAGCCTTGCACTCCTACAAAAATTAGAAGTTTCCTAGGATTGGCTGGCTATTATCGGAAATTCGTTAAATTTTTTTGAAACTATCTTATCCACTGACGAAGCTAACTAAGAAGCATATAAAGTTTAATTGTACACCAGAATGTGAGGCAGCTTCCCATGAGCTGAAATTGAGGTTGACCACTGCTCTCGTGTTGACCATTATTGATGGCTACCAAGATTTGACATTCTATAATGATGCTTCTATTGAAGGTATTGGTGCGGTGTTAATGCAAAGAGGAAAATTAGTTGCTTATGCTAGCCGCCAGTTGAAACCGCATGAGAAGAGATACCCCACTAATGATCTTGAGTTGATGGCCATCGTGTTTTCTTTATAAATATGGAGGCATTATCTTTTGGGTGAGAAGTTCGAATTATATATAGACCATAAATCCTTGAAATATTTGTTCACCCAAAGGGACTTGAATTTGAGGCAGCAACGTTGGTTAGAATTTCTTGCGACCTATGATCTGGACATCTTATATACTCCAGGGAAAGCCAATGTTGTAGCCAATGCGCTCAGCAGGAAAAATGCGGACAACGCCAATCTTATCATCGCTGGACTTATTATTACGCCTTCATAAATGGATAAGATCTCTACTCTTCAGAAAGACGATAAGTTTATTCAGACGATTAGCGAGCGAGTTCGGAAGGGCGAAGCTTCAAGCTTCCAAATTGATAACAAGGGAACTCTTAGACTGCACGGGCGAATATGTGTGCCAGATATTCCTGAGCTCAAAAGAGAAGTTATGGATGAATGTAACAAATCTAAACTTAGCATCCATCCAGGAGTAAGTAAGATGTATCACGATCTTAAGCGCACATTCTGGTGGAAGGCGATGAAGAGACACATTTCCATATATGTTAGCAGATGTTCCACTTGCTAACAAGTTAAAAGCGATCAACAGAAGCTCGCAGGATTGTTGCAACCATTAGAAGTTCCAAGTTGGACGTGGGACCAAATTTCTATGGATTTCATTGATGGCTTTCCCCGAACCAGAAAAGGGAATGACGGTATATGGGTGATTGTAGATCGTTTCACAACGACCGCCCATTTTATTCATGTCAGATCTAATAGAACAGCTCGAAGTCTGGCGCAGCTTTATTTCAGAGAGATTGTCAGACTACATAGAGTTCCAAGTAGCATTGTTAGTGATCATGATCCGATATTTGCTATTAAATTCTGGGAAGCATTCCAAGAAGAGCTAGGGACAAAATTGAATTTGAGCACCGCTTATCATCCTCAGACAGATGGCCAGACTGAGAGGGTAAACCGTATACTTGAAGACTTGTTGCGGGCATGAATTCTTGACTTTGGCGGGTCATAGGAAGATCACTTGCATTTGATTGAGTTTTCCTATAATAACAGTTACCAAGCAAGCTTGCAGATGTCGCCATTTGAAGCATTGTATGGTAGGCCATGCAGATCGCCCGCATGTTGGGTGGAACCAGGCAATCGGTTTGTATTGGGTCCCGACATGATTCGTGAAGCATCAGATAAAGTTGATTTTATTAAGAAGCGACTACCGACTGCTCAAAGCCGACAGAAGAGCTATGCAGACTCACGAAGAAGGGATTTAGAGTTCTCTGTTGGTGATTATGTGTACTTGAGGGTTTCCCCATTGAGAAGAGTAGTTCGTTTTGGGAAGACTGGGAAGTTGGCGCCGAGGGTCAATGGTCCATTTCCTATTCTCGAAAGGATTGGAACTCTCACTTATAGGGTTCAGTTGCCTGACTGGTTGCCAGGGGTGCATGATGTATTCAATGTGTCTTAACTACGGAAGCATGTACATGATCCAGACTTGATTATAGAGGAAGCAGCACAACAAGATTTGGAGATTACCCCGAGCTTAGCAGTGAGAAGAGAGCTAGTGAAAATTGTTGGCAAAGACACCTGAGTTCTGAGGAACAAGAGGATCCGCTTAGGCAAAGTGCAGTGGACCGGGGATCCTAGAGACTGTACATGGGAGACTGAGGATAGCATCAAACATGCTTATCCCAAGTGCAGAGTGGATATCTCCGAGTAGCTCTTGTATTGAGGTACATTTACAATATGATGCATTTTCCGTTTTGCTTCCTACTTTGCTATTGTTTCCTTTTCGGGGACGAAAAGTTTTTAAGTGGGGGAGATTGTAACAACCCGAAAAATTAGAACCAATTTTAAAAAATTATTTTAAGGAATTTTGTTAGAAAATGTGCCAGAATTTAAAAATTCCATTTTTAAATAATATTAAAGCTATTAAAAATAGTCATTCAATAAACGACCTTCGTTTTCGACGAAACCATTTTTGTCGGATCCGGAATGTCAAATTTTTGCTAAGTTTAATTTTCCATAATTTTTGGAATTAATATGTGAGCGTGGTAAATTAAACTGCATTCGATAATTTTTGCTGAATTTAATCGACCGTTAAAAGGGTTATTTTTCAAACGGTCTCCAAATTCGATGAAATTAATTTTGTTAGGACCGTATCATCAAAACATAGCTAGGTTTATTTTTCGGGAATTTTTGGATTCCGTATGTGGCCCCGGTAAATTTAAATGTACGATCAAAATAAATAAATGATTTGTATTTTATTTTAAAGAAAACAGACTGAAAACGATCGATTGGGCTGACAGGACCTAGCACATTGTGTCCGGAACGGGGGCACTTAGCTAGGAACAACTCTCGTTGGGCTGAATTTGGAGCTCAAAAGGGTTAACGGGTGTGAAACTAATAATTAAGAAATTAAATATTATTTTATTATAAATATACATTAACAAAACCCTAATACACTATTGTAGCGACTGCCCCCTTTATTTTCAATGGCCAGAAACGTTCTCCCCTTCCATCACTAATTTCCTTCAATCCACACTATAAAACTTCCCACTCCTTTAGACTTTATTGTTGAGAATTTCATAAGCTTCAATTTCATACGCGGTTGATCAAAAACCATGGTGTATTGGAAGAGAACCAGCACCCCGAAATCACAATGTTTGCACCGCCGCCCACCCGCCTAGCCGCGATCGTACCCACCGCCATGGGGTCCACCTAGAGCGCCTCCTGCTCCTCTTCGACGCTGTGGCGTTGTATCATCGAGATATTGAGCAATTGGATCGAAAACTTTAACCCTAGGATTGAACAAAGTTGAAAAGGTGAGGCCTCGATATGTAGAAGGAAGAAGAGAGGGTATTTTCTTTTATTTATTTATTTAATTAATTTAAAAATATTAACAATGCAAATAAATTCATAACTTACTCAAACGAATTCAGAATTGGACAATTTCAGAACCGTTGAGATCGTGAGTCCGAGATCTAAATTTCTGGACTAATTAGAACGAATTTGGAGCTGGTTAGATTTTGGGCAAAATTCAAATCTGAATTATACAGGATATAAAGAACTGTGAGAATTCTATTTTCTTTAATTAAAACTGATTAATTATGATTGTGATTTTTCTTCCAATCCGCTGTTAAATTCTATTTGATGCTATGCATGATTTGATATGGGATTGATGATTGATGTTGTTATGTAGATCTGTTAATTTGATGACTATTGTGTTGAAATAAAATGGTTGAAAACAAATATATCATTTTTGTTATAATAAAATTGTTGAAAACAAATATATCATTTTTGTTATAAAATAGTTGATACAAATAGATCATCTTTGTTGTAATAAAACGAGTGAAACAAATATATTACTTTTGTTGAAACCAAATAGTTGAAATGTAAAGAACATTTTATCGTAAGAAAATAGCGAAACAAAAATATCATTTTTTTAAGTTGAATCAAAATTATCATTTTTGTCTAATTAGAATAGCTGAATCAAAATTATCATTTTTGTCAAATTAGAATAGTTGAATCAAAATTATCATTTTTGTCGAATTAGAATAGTTGGATTAAAATTGACTTTTTTGTCAAATTAGAATAGTTGAATCAAAATTATCATTTTTGTCAAATTAGAATAGTTGGATTAAAATATCATTTTTGTCAAAACGTAATTGTTGAAACAAGGTTGTCACTCTTGTCAAAGTATAACGGTTTAAAACAAAAATTACATTTTTGTTAATTAGAGAAGAGTTAAAACAAAAAATACATTTTTGTTAATTAGAGCAGAGTTAAAACAAAAATTACATTTTTGTTAATTACATAAGAGTTGAAACAAAAATTACGTTTTTGTTAATTAGAATTGAGTTAAAACAAAAGTTACAATTTTGTTAATTGGTTTGAGTTAAAATAAAAATAACATTTTTGTTAAATATATTTGTATTAAAACAAAATTAACATTTTTGTTAAGGAGATTTGAGTTAAAACAAAAAAATAACATTTTTGTTGAATAGATTTGTGTAAAAGCAAAAATATTAATTTTGTTAAAATAGAATTGTTAACAAAATGAAATTATCACTTTTATTTATTTTGTTAAATTAGAATTGTCAACAATATGAAGTTATCATTTTAAGTCATTTTGTTGAAATAGAATTGTCAACAAGAATGAAAGAACCATTTATTCATTTTGTTGAAATAGAATTGTCAGCAAAAATGAATGAATCACTTTTTATGCATATTTATTATCAAAACATACATTAGAATTTGTTTGCAAGTTAAAGAATCATTTTTATTGTCAAAATATACATTAGAATTTGTATGCAAGTTAAAGAATAATTTTTGTTGTTAAAATATACATTAGAATTTGTATGCAAGTTAAAGAATCATTTTTATTATCAAAATATAAACTAGAATTTGTATGCAAGTTAAAGAATCATTTTTATTGTCAAAATATACATTAGAATTTGTATGCAAGTAAAAGAATCATTTTTATTATCAAAATATACAATAGAATTTGTATGCAAGTTAAAGAATCATTTTTATTGTCAAAACGTATATTAGAATTTGTATGCAAATTAAAGAATCATTTTTATTGTCAAAATATACATTAGAATTTGTATGCAAGTTAAAGAATCATTTTTATTGTCAAAACATACAATAGAATTTGTGTACAAATTAAAGTGACATTTTTATCGTCAAATTACACATTAGAATTTGTATATAAATTAAAGATACATTTTTATCGTTAAGTTATACATTAGAATTTGTATGCAAATTAAAATAAACATTTTTATGTGTCATGTCATACATTGAAACTACATACAAATAAAAATATTTCTTTTTATTTGTTGAAGTTAAAAATAGAAATAGAAATAGAAATAATGATAATAAAAATTATCTTTTTATTTGTCATTAGCTATAGTGTAATGTAAATAAATTACATTTTTATTCGACATTAGAAATGTAGACAATGTAATGTAAATAAATTACATCTTATATGACATTAGAAACATGTAGTGAATTCATGTAAATAAAATACATATTTATTTGACATTATAAACATGCAGGTATGTTATACGAATAAAACATTCTTTTACTTGGCAAGTTAAACGCGTTAGTGGAATCGTCGAATGATATATATATATATATATATATATATTAAAATTAAATGAATCGCGCATGGTAGTTCGCGTTTCGGAATTATAACTTTAAACGATTATACCGAAAGATCCGACCATCGGATTTTCCTAAAACTGGAACCGTTAGGACCGCTTTGGGAAGATCTTTTCAGTGGTATAAAATTTATTAAAATCCAACGGTTAGATTTCGAGAAATGTGTAAACCAAATTTGGCTAAAAATAGTGCCAGAGCCGCCTATTGACCTGAAGCATCGTTAAAATAAAAATAGCGATAAATCGTTATAAAATAATATTAACGACATGTAATGATTTAAATTGTATATATACGAGAATTATTAGAAAAGACTGAGTTCAATCTCATTTCAAATAATTATACGACGATTTAAATCGAAGATATTGAAGACCGACAATCTTCACATCGAATGGACGACTACTGATGCCCGACATTGGGTAGCTCCCGGTAAAGGGTTAAAGTGGTAGTTGTCCGGACATACTTGTTGATTACCCGGATAAGCGAGCACCTCTCTTCCGTATTGGACATATGGGACGTGGAATAAGGTGTCTTCGGTTTCGTTCAGACCCAGAGCGGACTTGTAAATGGATGTGTGTCTAACATTGGAAATCATTATATGTAAATTGATTTCTATTTAATATATATCAGTTTGGTGGCGGAGAATTTATTCTCTTGCTTAACACCCTTCTCAGAGATGCATGAGCTCAGAGGTTATATATTGATAGTTATTGATTGCATGGCGTGAATTGTCAATGTGGCATGCCAAGATGCAAATGATCGAGACTTTAGTTGAAAAGCAGAGCCTTGTGGTTGATGATCAAAGCACGGCCTATTAAGCATAGCTTTGTGTATAGTGTTACTTCGCGAGCCTCACACCCCGATAAGAGTCAAAAATGGGATAAGGGAACGCAGGGCGTGCACATGTTTCTTTCTAGCAAGAAGTGGTGTCATGGTATGGAGCCCAGACATTTTTACTAATGTGGATGATGGATTAAGAGGCCTCGGTTATATTGGTCGATAGTGGCCAATTGATAGGTTCAATAGGACCGGGAAGCGTGTGTTTAGGAATTGCCAATCCACTAAATTATTTGTGGACCAACCCTGCATGATCCAAGGGTTGCCCGTAGGTATGATCCTGAGACATTTGCTAGAGTGTCTCGAATCGGTAAGGAGATCGTCCCTAGCCTTGACTCATGATGGAAACCCAATTTCCAATACGACATTATGGTTTTGATTGTAAACCTATATATGGCGACATAGTAGGATGGGGTATTATGCCGTCTAGGGTTGATACATTTACTTTGAAGTATTTTGAAACTGATTAGAAACTAATAATAATATTAAATATTATTTTATACGTACCAAGTATGTTTGATCATTATAAGGTAAAACTCTATCCTCCGGTTTGCGTTGCATTGTGTGATGAGACATGAGTCTTATAATGATTTCATTTTTCTAAAAAGCATTGCGTTGTTTTGAATAAAAAATTATTTAATTTATGCACTGGCAATCCGATGGAGTAAACCTGTTCCGCGTTAGCGGCGTGGTCCTATGATTTGCCATATTATTAAATAAGTTGGGAAAGATTTCTCATACCAGTCCCATGACTAACTCAAAGTTTGTTTCACTTTGCAAACTCGGGTGCCCTCTTTTCACACGGGCAACTAAGTGACATGTTCGAGTTATTTTGGACATGTGTTGGATTGGAGTATGCTTATGGATGGAAGGCGAAGATCACTTTTATCTTTTATTTCTACTTTGAGACATTTAGACATCATTTATCTATGTTGTACTTGATGGTGTTTTTGATTTATTTCTATTCACTGAGAATTTTATATGCTGAGTTGTATCCTGTAACTGTGCCACTCTGATGTTCTGATGCTGTGTTGATGACATTTCTATTTCCGCTGCTATGATTTATGTGTTATAATGTTATCTAAGATCTGTTGTTGTTGTAAATATGTTATATTCCAATGATTATCCTTGTTTTCGTTCTATAGGAGTTTGGCGTTATCACAGTTGGTATCAGAGCTAATGGTTAAACTTAGCTTCAGATATAACATATTTAAAACAATTCGTCTAGACAGAATCAACAGTATTCTAAGGTGAATAACTCATAAGAGATAGGATTAGTAGTGTCCTAGAATGAGCGCAGCAGAATAACACACCATAATCAGCCATAACATCATCATTTTTCCATATGTCCTTACTCTTACCATTCCTTAAAAATTATCATTTCTGTTGGTCTGACTCTTTCCTTGATGGTACAGAACTGACTGAAAATGAGCACTAGAGCGAGGGCCCGAGGCAAGGCGGAGCCAAAGGACCGGGAAGGGGTGAAACCCTCACTATTCAGGGGAAGCCCAATCCCGAGGTTGTAGCACCACCACCTCCACCTCCACTCCCACAACCATTTGACCTGGACAAGGTAGCTAAGAAGTTTAGGAATTTGGGTGGCGTGTCGTTCACAGGCCGAGAGACAGTGATGGAAGCTCGAGCATGTGTTATGATGTTATCTGAGATCTGCTGTTGTTGTAAATATGTTATATTCCAATGATTATCCTTGCTTTCGTTCTGCGGAAGTTTGGGGTTATCACAATTCAGAGGGTGAGATAAGAAAGAAAGAAATATTAGCATAGAAGAAGAAGAGTCAGCATAACACAACTGAATCGGAGTCTCACATCGCAGCGGAACAAAATATAATATAGAAATAACTTTATTGAGAGCTTGAAATAACTTACAATAATCAGAGTACATCAGTTTATCTGGACAGTTATAATATCCTGTCATCATAAACAACACGCAGCAGAAAATACTAGATAATATCATGCGTCTAAACTTCTACAATATGCCTTTGGACTTTATAACATCCTATAACCTGAACCTGCAGCCCGGGCTAAGCTAATCCGAGCATTACAAACGGCGGGTCAGTCTGGTTAACCAGAGAGAGAGAAACTAGCTAAGTTTATATAACATCCATATCGATTTTAAAGTTCAAAAATCCTTTTGAAAGAAAAGGATAATAGTAAGACCAGCCCACACATAAACACGGAAAATTTTTTACCTTACTATAACCCAAAACGTTTTTGAAATCAATATTTATTTCGATATTATAATAGTGTCTAAATACAAATAAATAGAATCTAGTAGACCGCCTGCATCTCACGCTCCACATATATAGTATACAAACAAAACCGTGTGCGCTTATTGGAGATTGGATTCCGACTATGACAAGGTATGGAACCACCTGCCGATAGTGTATCTCTAGAGGGGAATACACTGGGTTCAACAAGAACATCTTGCAACCCGGCCCACACATGACCGACCACTCATTTCTCTTGAGCGTATCGAATGTACATCACCAATGGTTGGGAGCTACCCACCATTTCCCGAAGAGGGACAACATCGAAATAGATTAAAGAAGCAAAAGGAATTCCTTTACATTGCTGATTATGGACCCTAATGGGAGCGACCCACATAGCCATGTTGCCTGCCCGATTTTTGTCGTTTCCCGGTTGAAGAGGCTTGAGGTCAAGATTTATTTATTAATTAATATTTTTTTTTCCTTTTATATATATTTTTCTAGAACATCTGGTCAGCATTCACTTTGAATGCCACATCGTCAGATCCGCCAGATATCTCTAATTGACATCCGCAAAAATACCCTAGTTGGGAGCTACCCAACTATGACACGTTTGAAGAAATCAATGCACGTAACCCCGTTGGAAATACTCTGTCAGACATTCGTCCATACAAGTCATCCAGGAATAGGATGAACTGAAGGCACCCTCCTACCGCATCTGATATAGATGTAACACCCCACGTCCGTTAATGTCACTCACAAAGGGAATGCATTAAGTTTCATGGAGTATTATAAGTAAACAGAACGGAATACTACAAGACAGAGAAAGTAGTACTTGAAATTTTTTATAACTTTATTGCAGTGGAATTAGAAATAAGTTGATTACATTTCCAAATACCAAAACCAAGTACATAATATCAGTCTTGTACAAAACCTTTAGAGTACTTAATATTAAAACTGTAATCCCTAACAGAAAATGCCATAGATAATTTGAATCAAAGCCAAGCAATTCATCTTTCAACTTCAAGCTGGAAGAAGGGATATCCGAACTAAGCTTGTGTATTTCCTCCCTAAAAATCGGGGGGGAGGGGGGACGGAAGAAAAGAGGCGAAAACAACTAGGTCAGACATAAGTCTGGTGAGTCCAGTGACTTTAACAATATAATCATTAAAGTAACAGGATAAGAACATAAATTGGAAAGTAAGAAATGACTATACATAAATATGCATGACAAGGTAAGCATGATGAATATAATAAACGTTGATCGCGCTTCTAATCACTAAAGGATAATTACTACAATGCACCAATGCTAATTTCACCGCACCGTTACTAGTTCCATACTGAAAGTTAATCCCCATCTTGTAATTGGTAGTTCTTAGGCGTAACATCTAGTAAGAGGTATTCACCCCATACAATCCTTACTTTCCCATACTAAATACTAGATGTCCCCACACTACCCCTTTATCGCTTAATCGATCGGCTCCCTAACTCGCATGTATTTATTACTTGTGTCATTCGGCCCTACTTGTTTACTTGTGTCATTCGGCCCTGCTTGTTTACTTATGTCATTCGGCCCCGCTTGTATGTAGATACCTGTGCTGGTCGCACCATAGGGTGTATCAATCCCTATGATGGCAACCCGACACAATTCAAGATGCACAGTGTATACTACTGTTGGCCAGTGCCTGCTTTTTCCACTCCGGAGCACGTGCACGCCCATATTCCGTCGGAACCTACACTACCGCACCACCCGCCGTTATTTTGTCCGCCTATAATCAGCCCAGTAATCGTGCCCCACCCCGCCTAGTTCAGGGTCCCATGATACATTCATGTGGGTTACTGCTGAAATGGGTCCCCGTTACTAGGGTTCCTACTGGTTAAGTTTTGTGGGCCTATATATGCAAATATTACCCACCTACACGAGATGTACTTAACCCTCCCACTAATTCAAACATGTTTATTTAACAGTTAATTTTGTGGGCCTATACTATAACACCCCACCTCCGCAGGGTCACTCACAAAGGGAATGCACTAGTTTTGGAGGGGCGTTATCGAGGTAAACAAACACATAAATATTACAAGATAGAACATAGATAAAACAGCGGAAGGATCAAAAGATAAATTTTATTACTTTCAAAAAGAGTCAAAACCTTTTACATTCAACGTACCAAATAGCCAAAGTCATTATTTTCCATTACAACAAATTCTGTTTTGCATAAATAAAGAAGCATAAACTTAAAACAACAAAAGTAGCTTAATTCCCCAAAGGTAGCAGAAATGCAGCCATATCATAGCTCAAGATCAAACTGTACATGAGCTGAACCGAAAGCAAGCGAAATCCAAGCTAAGTGCTAGAGTTCCCTCCCTGAGAACCGTGGGGGGGGGGAACGAAAGAAAAAGAAGCGAAAGAAAACGGGTCAGTCATAAAGACTGGTAAGTCCTAGTAACTTTCAGCATAAAAACAGGTAAAGGTAACATGACATGTATAAACTGAAAGTAAACATAAGGATGAGGTCAAGATGGACAAGATAGACTAAAATAACATAATAAATCAAGTATAGCATCGCATGTTCAAGGTCCATTGCACCAATTGTACTAGTATACCAAACCCATGTCTTATATTAACCATGAAATGATCCCTTGGCCCAATATCATGAAATGACCCATTACTAGATCCAACAGAACGATCCACTAATCGATCGGCTCCCTACAAGTTCTAGCTCATCGTGTGTCTGTGTCATAAGGCCCTATCATGAATGTAGTCACCTGTGCTAGGTCCACCATAAGGTGTATCAAGCCCTAGGGTGCCAACCACCGACACGAATCAAGCATGCACAGGTAAACCTACTGATGCCCAATGCTTGCTTTTTCAACTCCGGACTATGTGCATGACCACAGTCCGCCTGAACCTACACTGGTGCACCAACTCAGCCGTCGTTCTGGTCGCTTACAATCAACCCAGTAATCGTGCCCCACCCTGCCTAGTTCCAGGATATCATGATACATCTAGTGGGTTACTGCTGAAATGGACCGCGCAACTAGGGTTTTCGTCCAATAGGTTAAGTGTTATCATTTAAATCCTTGACTTAACCCTTATCAGTCTAGCATGTCAAGTAGGTTAAATGTTGTCTTTCATGTTCATGACTTAACCCTATCATGTGGCATTAATTCATTAATGCACCCCAACCTCTCACATCAGACCTGTTGTTGTGGTCACTGGATATGCCAGGCGGTTCCGGGCAGATTTATACCACAACTCAGTCTAACCTCAGGTTTCAAGTGCAATATGACCAACTACCCACATTGGATCCTATTGTTTGCAGTAACTGGATTTGCCGGGCGGTTCCGGGCAGAATTACACTGCAAACTCAACCCAACCTCGAGTTGGCCATTTTCAAGTTCATTCTAGTGTCATGTCCATGTTCAAATTTCATATCAAGTCCATGTTAAGTTTCAAGGCAAGTTTCATGTCCATATCCAGATTCAAGTTATAACAATGTTCATGTTTCAATTTATGCCTATTATCAAGTTCATGATTCATAACCAATTCATGTTTTGCCTAATCTACCCAAATCGTATTCCCATCGTATGTAAACGTGAATCGATCTATATTACAAGTAAATCCAAATTCCGAAATAAAGGGAATAACATCAAAACTATGATGGGCAAAAAGGACGAGCATAAAGTGATAAAAGGGATTACAAGTTTAGCATGATCTAACTTGAGATAATTGGTTACTACATCACTGGCATAGGAAATAATAGCCTCAAAACATTAGGATTTTAAATCTAGTATGATAAGGTGATAGTCATGATAAAAGTTGACATAAGGTGATAGTCCCAAACTTGTGAATAATAAATGATTCAACATCACAGGCATGATAATATTATGGACATGTAAGGATTCGATTTACAACATGAATATGCCCAAATTAATCTCATAGCAATATTCCCAAAAGTCAAGATCCAAGATGAACAAGAATAGATATGAATAAATTATCATACATAGATCCAATTCCAATTTATAACATGAATAGGCCCAAATTAATCTCATAGGAATATTCCCAAAAGTCAAGATCCAAGATGAACAAATAGATATGAATCAATTATCATACATAGATCCAATTCCAATTTATAACATGTCCATATTAAGTTTATAGTTTTTATCTAAAAGTAACTTGGACTTACAGATCGTGGTCTAAGAAATTGAGATGTAGAAGTCGAATCTATAAACTAGTCGTCGAGTAGTTGAATCGTTGAATCTTGATTTGATTGTAGAAGCAAATCCCGAATATGCAATTCCTAGCCGTAGTCTTCAAGAAATAGTCTTCGTGTTTTATTTTAATTTATCTTAATTTAATTTAGAGGAAGAATAAGAAGCCATTTCCATCAAAAATTTGTGCAGCATAAGGTTAGAGAAGAATGGTGTAAAGAGAATGAGGCTAGGAGGCTGTTTATATAGGATTAGGCGGACGAATCTAGACAGAAAATGAGACTAGATACATCAGAATGAACCCAGGCTCAAAACTGGGCTTCAGCACCAGGTCGCCCCCCCAGGTCGACCATAGGATCGACCTGGTCCCTGGGAGGTCGAACATAGTGTCGACCCCCAGGTCGACCTGGTCCTGAGCGGGAAAATTCCCGCCCAGTCTGCGCTGGAGTTTGAATTCGAATTTTGAATTCGAAATTCGAGCTGTTTTTTATTCTGAAAATTCCTAAAACTTCGGAGGGTCATATCTCCCTCATACGGACTCCAATTCTTGAAAACTCGGACTCATTTCCAAGAAGAATTTCGACATGAACGCAATGGCGCAACCCGTTTCCCCTGATTCTTAATTTAGAATTTAATTCTGCCCTGATTTATGGTTTTAACATGTTATTAAAATTCGGGTTGTTACATTCTCCCCTCCTTAAAGGATTTCGTCCCCGAAATCTTCAAGTTAAGAAGAATGCATCCTATCATCCAATCAACCATCTACTCAACCATCATCCATAAGCAACCATTGTCCTTAAAAGATTTCTAATGCTATATGAACATATGCAGAAAGTGTGTGTATATGTTCCTTATCTAATGCAAATGATCAGGCCTAATTGATCTTCTTAATGCAAAATATGTTTAGTGCCATGAATCCAACATGTATGCAAATAGTCCTAGTCACATAAACACTATATGTGTGCACAAACATTCATCCATATGCACCATTCACATGATAACACATTCAATTTCATCCATAAACAAGTATAAACACTCATGCGTATGCAATATGAAAATGTGTCTGAGCCGATCTAGTGCCTAATGTGTGTTATGCAACCACGAGCAACCATTTGCAAACATTAACCATAACATGTTTTAATCACATGTTTACATTCAAAAGGGTTCTACCTAAGGTTCTCAAGATAGGATTGAGAAGATAAGCAAGATAAAACAAAGCATCAAGGAGAAGAAGTTAAAGATGTACCCCCAAAAGGTCCTTCTTGCGGGACTGACCCTTGCTTCTTAGGGCAGTTTTTGCTGATATGTCCTGTATCACCACACTGAAAGCATGCTCCCATCTTCATCTTCATCTTTTTACAATCCTGAACTATATGCCCCTCAATACCACAGAAGTGGCATTTTCTTTTCTCACGTGTCTTGTTATCATTATTGTTGTTGTTGTTCTTGCCTCCTTTCTCGAAGTCTACCTTCTTGTTTTGAGACTCATTCGCCTTGACCTCCTTCTTGTCATTCTTGTCATCTTCATTTAAGAGCGCCATGTCCACTAACTTTTCGTAAGTAGCTCCCATAGGCATGTGGATCATAGCCAAGCTGTGAAGTAGCTCATTCAATCCCTTGACAAAACAGAGAGCCTTCTTATGAGGAGTATTCACTAAGTTTAGTCCAAATCGGGCCAGCTGATTGAATTGATTGACGTACTCCTTGACCGTCATACTTCCTTGCTTAAGAGACAAGAACTTTTCTAGCTGTAGATTTTGTTCAGCTTGTGAGAGGAATTCAATCTCAAACCTTATCCTGAAATCCATCCATGTTTCAACCGTCCTCTCTGCTTTAGCGACTTCCCACCAATAGGAAGCTTCGTCTTTGAGCAACCATACTGCCAACTGTACCTTCTGCCTATCGTCCACCTCGAAGATAACGAACAGATCCTCCGTTTCTTTGAGCCAGTTCCTCGCTTCTACGAATGATTCAGTTCCCTTGAAATCCTTTCCACCCATGGCCCTAAAATCTTTACAGATCTTTGAGAAAGCAATTGCACGAGGAGGGGGCGGAGGAGGAGGAATATATGCTGGGCCTGCATTGTTGGCCCTAGCCTCTAAGTACCTCCTGAACCAGCCAGGTATTGGCACGCCCTCTGAAAAGTTAAGATTCCCAGACATGCTGAAATGAAAAGGAAGAGATTCAAAACGAGGAAACAAAGGATAGTGCTAATTGCTTTTGGGGAATAGCCTTTAAATAAAACAAGACTTTTCTTGAAAAATGCTTCTTTGTAAACGATTTTGAAAATAATTTCAGAAGTTTTTTTTAAAAAAAAAAAACTTTTGCCTAGTCTGGTAACCATCTGCTCTGATACCAAGTGTAACACCCCACCTCAGCTAGGGTCACTCACAAAGGGAATGCACTAGTTTTGGAGGGGCGTTATCGGGGTAAACAAACACAGAAATATTAAAAGATAGAACATAGATAAAACAGCGGAAGGATCAAAAGATAAATTTAATTACTTTCAAAAAGAGTCAAAACCTTTTACATTCAACGTACCAAATAGCCAAAGTCATTATTTTCCATTACAACAAATTCTGTTTTGCATAAATAAAGAAGCATAAACTTAAAACAACAAAAGTAGCTTAATTCCCCAAAGGTAGCAGAAATGCAGCCATAACATAGCTCAAGATCAAACCGTACATGAGCTAAACTGAAAGCAAGCGAAATCCAAGCTAAGTGCTAGAGTTCCCTCCCTGAGAACCGTGGGGGGGGAAGAAAGAAAAAGAGGCGAAAGAAAACAGGTCAGACATAAAGATTGGTAAGTCCTAGTAACTTTCAGCATAAAAACAGGTAAAGGTAACATGACATGTATAAACTAAAAGTAAACATAAGGATGCTGTTAAGATGGGCAAGATAGACTAAGATAACATAATAAATCAAGTATAGCATCGCATGTTCAAGGTCCGCTGCACCAATTGTACTAGTATCCCAAACCCATGTCTTATATTAACCATGAAATGATCCCTTGGCCCAATATCATGAAATGACCCATTACTAGGTCCAACGGAACGATCCACTAATCGATCGGCTTCCTACAAGTTCTAGCTCGCCGTGTGTCTGTGTCATACTGCCCTATCACGAATGTAGTCACTTGTGCTAGGTCCACCATAGGGTGTATCAAGCCCTAGGGTGCCAACCACCGACACGAATCAAGCATGTACAGGTAAACCTACTGATGCCCAATGCCTGTTTTTTCAACTCCGGACTACGTGCACGACCATAATCCGCCTGAACCTACACTGGCGCACCAACTCAGCCGTCGTTTTGGTCACTTACAATCAACCCAGTAATCGTGCCCCACCCTGCCTAGTTCCAGGGTACCATGATACATCTAGTGGGTTACTGCTGAAATGGACCGCGTAACTAGGGTTTTCGTCCAATAGGTCAAGTGTTGTCATTTAAATTCGTGACTTAACCCTTATCAGTCTAGCATGTCAAGTTGGTTAAGTGTTGTCTTTCATGTTCATGACTTAACCCTATCATGTGGCATTAATTCATTAATGCACCCCACCCTCTCACATCAGACCTGTTATTGTGGTCACTGGATATGCCGGGCGGTTCCAGGCTGATTTATACCACAACTCAGTCTGACCTCGGGTTTCAAGCGCGATATGACCAACTACCCACATTGGATCCTATTGTTTGCAGTAACTGGCTTTCCCGGGCGGTTCCGGGCAGAATTACACTACAAACTCAACCCAACCTCGAGTTAGCCATTTTCAAGTTCATTCTAGTGTCATTTCCATGTTCAAATTTCATATCAAGTTCGTGTTAAGTTTCAAGGCAAGTTTCATGTCCATATCCAGATTCAAGTTATAACAATGTTCATGTTTCAATTTATGCCTATTATCAAGTTCATGATTCATGTTCATAACCAATTCATGTTTTGCCTAATCTACCCAAATCGTATTCCCATCGTATGTAAACGTGAATCGGTCTATATTACAAGTAAATCCAAATCCCGAAATAAAGGGAATAACATCAAAACTATGATGGACAAAAAGGACGAGCATAAAGTGATAAAAGGGATTACAAGTTTAGCATGATCTAACTTGAGATAATTGGTTACAACATCACTGACATAGGAAATAATAGCCTCAAAACATTAGGATTTCAAATCTAGTATGATAAGGTGATAGTCATGATAAAAGTTGACATAAGGTGATAGTCCCAAACTTGTGAATAATAACTGATTCAACATCACAGGCATGATAATATTATGGACATGAAAGGATTCGGTTTACAACATGAATATGCCCAAATTAATCTCATAGCAATATTCCCAAAAGTCAAGATCGAAGATGAACAAGAATAAATATGAATCAATTATCATACATAGATCCAATTCCAATTTATAACATGAATAGGCCCAAATTAATCTTATAGGAATATTCCCAAAAGTCAAGATCCGAGATGAACAAATAGATATGAATTGTAACACCCCACCTCCGCTAGGGTCACTCACAAAGGGAATGCACTAGTTTTGGAGGGGTATTATCGAGATAACATCACAGAATCATCACAAGACAGAACATAAAAAAAAATTAAGTAAACAGCGGAAGAATTTATGAGCAAATTAGAACTTCATTTTATTCCAAAATAAACCATGTTTCTTACAAACATTTCAAATAACTTCATTACAACTGTCTTGTAATGATATCCAAAGAAGCAATAACTTAAAAACAGAAAAACAGCTTATTCCCCAAGTGCAGTAAAAAGAAGCAGCCATAGCAAACCGTACATGCTGAGCCAAAGCAAGTGATATCCAAGCTAAGAGCTAGTGTTTCCTCCCTGAGAACCTGGGGGGGAAACGAAAGAAAAAGAGGCGAAAGGAAAAGGGTCAGTCATAAAGACTGAGTAAGTCCTAGTGACTTTCAGTGTAAAAACGGTTAAAACAACCTGTCATGTATGAACTGGAACTAAACATAAGAATGGTGTCAAGGTGAACAAGATAGACTAAGGTGATCAGGATAAGTCAAGTAAAGCATCACATGTTCGAGATTCGTTGCATCGACTGTACTAGTATACTAAGCCCATGTCACAAGTTAATCATGAAATAAATCCCACAGCCCAATATCTTGAGATGACCCTGAAACGGGGTCTGACCCAAGTACGGGGTCCTACGGAGCGATTATCTAGTCGATCGGCTCCCTACAAGTTCTAGCTCGTCAAGTGTCTGTGTCATACGGCTAATCACGAATGTAGTCACCTGTGCTGGGTCCACCTTTGGGTGTATCAGCCCTAGGGTGTCAACCCCTGACACGATTCAAGATGCACAGATAAATCTACGGATACCCAGTGCCTGCCCCGGAATACGTGCACGACCGTAGTCCACCGAACCTACACTGGCATACCCCACTGCCGTCGTTCACCTCTTACAATCAGCCCAGTAATCGTGCCCCACCCGGCCTAGGCCCAGGGTACCTTGATACATCTAGAGGGTTACTGCTGAAAAGGGTCGTGTCTAGGGTTTCGCCTAACAGATTAGGTCATGTAATTCGTGACCCAACCCGCCTAACCGATTAAGTCATGTAATTCGTGACTTAATCCTTTTCCAGTCTAGTTGTGTCAAGATGGTTAAGTATGTCATTTAAATTCGTGACTTAACCCGCCTACGTGTCATGTCAAGTTGGCTAAGTGTTGTCGTTTCAAGTTCATGACTTAGCCCTACAAATCGTGTTCAAGTTGGTTAAGTTGTCTTTTCATGTTCATGACTTAACCCTAATTGGCATTAGTTGATTCGTTAATGCACCGAACCACTCACATTGGATCCTATTGTTCGTAGCCACTGGATTTGCCGGGCGGTTCCGGGCAGGTTTACGCTACGAACTCAACCCAACCTCGGGTTTCAATCGTGATGTGACCAACTACCCACATTGGATCCTATTGTTTGTAGCAACTGGATTTGCCGGGCGATTCCGGGCAGGTTTACACTACAAACTCAACCCAACCTCGAGTTGGCCACTTTCTTGTTTTCTAAAGTCATGCCCATGTTCTTATCAGATTCGTGCTATTTTCATAGCATGTTCATATGTCAATTTCGTGCCCAACTAAGGCATGTTTCAAGTCAAGTTATGGCATGTTCAAGTCGAGTTTTCGTGCCATATTTCATGTTCTACTTATGCCAAATTTCACGGTTTATGATTATAATCAATTCAAGTTTTTCCTATTCTACCCAATCGTATCCCCAACGTATATAAACGTACTTCGTTCACAAGCATAAACAATTCAAGAGATATAGGGGAATAACACCAAACATGTGATAGGCATACGTGACAATTCCAACATCACTTGCATGATAAACAGGCTATAACATATCACATGGTTTCAATACTAGCATGATGATAACTTGGCATAGTAATGGTTCCAACTTAGTTCAACATGATGAATTCAACTTTACATCCTAGGCATAATAATCATTGCGGGCATAATAATAATTTTATTACAAACATGAAACATTAAAGGCATGGTAATTCTAATAGGCATAGTGGATTCCAATTTAGTATTTTTAACATAATGATTCTCATCTAGCATTATAAACATAATGATTCCAACTTTTCATCATGACCTAGCAATTCCCAATTTGTCATTAGCATGATAGGTATATTAACATCACAGACATAGTTTCATTAATATCATAGACATGGTTTAATTAGCATCATAGGCATGGTTTAATCAACATGAGGATTTCAATGAACATAATGATTCCATGGACATGTATTTGTTCAACTTGCAATAAAATTAAGCCCAAGTGATTCGTAACAACATCAACATCATGATAAGTTTAACTTGCAACATTAACATAGCAATATTCCCAAATTTTGATTCAAAGTTAAACAATATAAACATGGGTTAATAATAGTTCCTAAATCCGGTTTCAATTCATAGCATGTCCATGTTATTTCAGCGTTTTTGCCTAAAAAGTGACATAGAACTTACAATATGAAACAAGCAATCCAAATCAAAACTTTAAATCAAATAGCCCCAAATCCGTTGTCTAAAGCGTCGTAGTTGTTGTAGCTTCTAGTTGTAGCCTTCAAGAATCATTCTTCGTCTTCTTTAATTTTGTTCTTTGTATTTTTACTTTAGAGTTCTAGGTTTAATGGCGGCTGCATGAGGCTAAAATGAAATAGTATGATTTAAGCTAGGTCTTAGGGTCTTTTTATAGTGTTTAGGATTAGTTTTAGCCATAGGATAAACCCTAGGATAGATCTGAGCCATCTAAAATCGTCACAAGCCCCCAAAACAAGACCCAGGAGCCAAAACAGGTGTACCAGAAAAATTGGTCCGACCGGGGGGGGGGGGGTCGACCCCTGGGTCGACATGGGTGTCGACCCATGGGTCGACATGGGTGTCGACCCATTGGGGGGGGTCGACACTGGTGTCGACCCCTGTGTCGACCCTGCCTGGGGCGGGAAAATTCCCGCCCATTCTGCCTTGGTTGTAATTCGAATCTGAATTCGAATTTGAACTATTTTCGGGCTTGGAATTTTCTGAAAACTTCATTGGGCCATAACTTGGTCATACGGACTCCGTTTTTCGAAAACTCGGACTCTATTTCGCGTATTTTTCCGAGACGAACACAATGGTACAGCCCGTTTCCCTTGATTCAGATTTTAGAATTTAATTCTGCCTTGATTTACATTATAACATGTTATTAAAAATACGGGTTGTTACATTCTCCCCTCCTTAAAGGATTTCGTCCCCGAAATCTCTAAGTTAGGAAGAACGTATCCTACCATCCATCATCCATCTACTCAAAACATCATGCATAAGTAACCATTGTGCTTATAAAGATTCTAAATGCTGTATGAACATATGCAAAAGGTGTGTGTATATGTACTTATCTAATGCAAAAATCAGGCGGTTACTGATTCAGTAAACCTCCTTAATGCAAAGTATGTTAGTGAAATGAGTCCATATGTATGCAAATTCCTAACATAATTTATAATCTCTACATGAGTGCACATAACATTCATTCATATGCAACATCCACGTGATAGCACAACAAGTTTCATCCATGAATAAGCATAAACACTCATGCATATGCAACATGAAAGTGTGTGAGCCGATCTTAGTGCCTAATGTGCATCATGCATCCACGAGTATCCACTTGCAAACACTTGCAACCACTTGCAACCATCAAGCATAACATGTTTCAAATACATGTTTCATCCAAAGAGTTTCTACCTAAGGTTCTCATGACACGATTACGAGATAACAAGATAAAACAAAGCTTCTAGAAAAAGAAGTTAAAGATGTACCCCCGGAAGGTCCGGTCTGCTTCTTAGGGCAGTCCTTGCTGATGTGTCCAGTCTCCCCACAATGAAAACATTCACCTTGCTTTCTTTTCCTCTTTCTACAATCCTTGGCTATGTGCCCTTCCGTACCACAGAAATTGCATTTCCTTTTATCACGTGAGTTGTCGTTCTTGCCTCCTTTCTCGGGGTCTACCTTCTTATTCTGAGAATCATTGGGCTTGACCTCTTTCTTGCCCTTCTTATCTTCCTCATACAGTAGGGCCATATCCACCAAGCTTTCAAAGGTCGCCCCCATGGGCACATGAGTCATGGCCAAACCATGTAGTGGCTCGTTCAAGCCTCGTGCAAAACGTAGCGCCTTTTTCTGAGGAGTGTTGACTAACTCCAATCCGAAGCGAGCAAGCTGATTGAAACGGTTCACGTATTCTTTAACTGTCATATTTCCTTGTTTAAGGGCCAGAAACCGTTCCATTTGGAGACTCTCCTATGCCGATGAAAAGAACTTAAGCCCAAATCTCCCTCTAAAGTTCGCCCAAGTCTCAATGGGCCTAGTAGCGTTGGTGACTTCCCACCAATAAGAAGCTTCCTCTTTCATGAGCTACGCCGCCAACTGTACTTTCCTATTGTCCTCTACCTCAAAGATAACAAACAAGTCTTCGGTTTCCTTCAACCAATTCCGTGCCTCAACAAAAGTCTCAGTTCCTAGGAAATCCTTTCCGCCCATGGCCTTAAAGTCCTTGCATATCTTTGAAAAAGCGGTTTCTCGCGGAGGTTGAGGATTGGCTGGGCCTGCCACATTAGCCCGAGCCTCGAGGAAACGACGGAACCAAGTGGGTATATTGACCCCCTCGGGAAGATTAAGGTCGTCGGCCATGATAAGCTGAAAATGAAAAAGGAAAAGATTCAAACGAGGAAACAAAGATAGTGCTAATGGCTTTGGGGAATATGCCTTTTAATCAAAACAAAATTTTCTTGAAAAATGTTTCTTTGTAAACGGTTTTTCAAATAGTTTTCAGAAAGTTTTAAAAACTTTTGCCCAGTCTGGTAACCTTCTGCTCTAATACCAAGTGTAACACCCCACCTCCGCTAGGGTCACTCACAAAGGGAATGCACTAGTTTTGGAGGGGTATTATCGAGATAACATCACAGAATCATCACAAGACAGAACATAAATTTTTTTTAAGTAAACAGCGGAAGAATTTATGAGAAAAATAGAACTTCATTTTATTCCAAAATAAACCATGTTTCTTACAAACATTTCAAATAACTTCATTACAACTGTCTTGTAATAATAGCCAAAGAAGCAATAACTTAAAAACAGCTTATTCCCCAAGTGCAGTAAAAAGAAGCAGCCATAGCAAACCGTACATGTTGAGCCAAAGCAAGTGATATCCAAGCTAAGAGCTAGTGTTTCCTCCATGAGAACCTGGGGGGAAACGAAAGAAAAAGAGGCGAAAGGAAAAGGGTCAGTCATAAAGACTGAGTAAGTCCTAGTGACTTTCAGTGTAAAAACGGTTAAAACAACCTGTCATGTATGAACTGGAACTAAACTTAAGAATGGTGTCAAGGTGAACAAGATAGACTAAGGTGATCAGGATAAGTCAAGTAAAGCATCACATGTTCGAGATTCGTTGCATCGACTGTACTAGTATACTAAGCCCATGTCACAAGTTAATCACGAAATAAATCCCACAACCCAATATCTTGAGATGACCCTGAAACGGGGTCTGACCCAAGTACGGGGTCCTACGGAGCGATTATCTAGTCGATCGGCTCCCTACAAGTTCTAGCTCGTCAAGTGTCCGTGTCATACGGCTAATCACGAATGTAGTCACCAGTGCTGGGTCCACCTTCGGGTGTATCAGCCCAAGGGTGTCAACCCCTGACACGATTCAAGATGCATAGATAAATCTACGGATACCCAGTGCCTGCCCCGGAATACGTGCACGACCGTAGTCCACCGAACCTACACTGGATACCCCACTGCCGTCGTTCACCTCTTACAATCAGCCCAGTAATCGTGCCCCACCCGGCCTAGCCCCATACATCTAGAGGATTACTGCTGAAAAGGGTCGTGTCTAGGGTTTCGCCTAACAGATTAGGTCATGTAATTCGTGACCCAACCCGCCTAACCGATTAAGTCATGTAATTCGTGACTTAATCCTTTTCCAGTCTAGTTGTGTCAAGATGGTTAAGTATGTCATTTAAATTTGTGACTTAACCCGCCTACGTGTCATGTCAAGTTGGCTAAGTGTTGTCGTTTCAAGTTCATGACTTAGCCCTACAAATCGTGTTCAAGTTGGTTAAGTTGTCTTTTCATGTTCATGACTTAACCCTAATTGGCATTAGTTGATTCGTTAATGCACCGAACCACTCACATTGGATCCTATTGTTCGTAGCCACTGGATTTGCCGGGCGGTTCCGGGCAGGTTTACGCTACGAACTCAACCCAACCTCGGGTTTCAAGCGCGATGTGACCAACTACCCACATTGGATCCTATTGTTTGTAGCAACTGGATTTGCCGGGCGATACCGGGCAGGTTTACACTACAAACTCAACCCAACCTCGAGTTGGCCACTTTCTTGTTTTCTAAAGTCATGCCCATGTTCTTATCAGATTCTTGCTATTTTCATAGCATGTTCATATGTCAATTTCGTGCCCAACTAAGGCATGTTTCAAGTCAAGTTATGGCATGTTCAAGTCGAGTTTTCGTGCCATATTTCATGTTCTACTTATGCCAAATTTCATGGTTTATGATTATAATCAATTCAAGTTTTTCCTATTCTACCCAATCGTATCCCCAACGTATATAAACGTACTTCGTTCACAAGCATAAACAATTCAAGAGATATAGGGGAATAACACCAAACATGTGATAGGCATACGTGACAATTCCAACATCACTTGCATGATAAACAGGCTATAACATATCACATGGTTTCAATACTAGCATGATGATAACTTGGCATAGTAATGGTTCCAACTTAGTTCAACATGATGAATTCAACTTTACATCCTAGGCATAATAATCATTGCGGGCATAATAATAATTTTATTACAAACATGAAACATTAAAGGCATGGTAATTCTAATAGGCATAGTGGATTCCAATTTAGTATTTTTAACATAATGATTCTCATCTAGCATTATAAACATAATGATTCCAACTTTTCATCATGACCTAGCAATTCCCAATTTGTCATTAGCATGATAGGTATATTAACATCACAGACATAGTTTCATTAATATCATAGACATGGTTTAATTAGCATCATAGGCATGGTTTAATCAACATGAGGATTTCAATGAACATAATGATTCCATGGACATGTATTTGTTCAACTTGCAATAAAATTAAGCCCAAGTGATTCGTAACAACATCAACATCATGATAAGTTTAACTTGCAACATTAACATAGCAATATTCCCAAATTTTGATTCAAAGTTAAACAATATAAACATGGGTTAATAATAGTTCCTAAATCCGGTTTCAATTCATAGCATGTCCATGTTATTTCAGCGTTTTTGCCTAAAAAGTGACATAGAACTTACAATATGAAACAAGCAATCCAAATCAAAACTTTAAATCAAATAGCCCCAAATCCGTTGTCTAAAGCGTCGTAGTTGTTGTAGCTTCTAGTTGTAGCCTTCAAGAATCATTCTTCGTCTTCTTTAATTTTGTTCTTTGTATTTTTACTTTAGAGTTCTAGGTTTAATGGCGGCTGCATGAGGCTAAAATGAAATAGTATGATTTAAGCTAGGTCTTAGGGTCTTTTTATAGTGTTTAGGATTAGTTTTAGCCATAGGATAAACCCTAGGATAGATCTGAGCCATCTAAAATTGTCACAAGCCCCCAAAACAAGACCCAGGAGCCAAAACAGGTGTACCAGAAAAATTGGTCCGACCGGGGGGGGGGGGGATCGACCCCTGGGTCGACATGGGTGTCGACCCATTGGGGGGGTCGACACTGGTGTCGACCCCTATGTCGACCCTGCCTGGGGCGGGAAAATTCCCGCCCATTCTGCCTTGGTTGTAATTCGAATCTGAATTCGAATTTGAACTATTTTCGGGCTTGGAATTTTCTGAAAACTTCATTGGGCCATAACTTGGTCATACGGACTCCGTTTTTCGAAAACTCGGACTCTATTTCGCGTATTTTTCTGAGACGAACGCAATGGCACAGCCGGTTTCCCTTGATTCAGATTTTAGAATTTAATTCTGCCTTTATTTACATTATAACATGTTATTAAAAATACGGGTTGTTACATGAATCAATTATCATACATAGATCCAATTCCAATTTATAACATGTCCATATTAAGTTTATAGTTTTTATCTAAAAGTAACTTGAACTTACAGATCGTGGTCTAAGAAATTGAGATGCAGAAGTCGAATCTATAAACTAGTCGTCGAGTAGTTGAATCGTTGAATCTTGATTTGATTGTAGAAGCAAATCCCCAATATGCAATTCCTAGCCGTAATCTTCAAGAAATAGTCTTCGTGTTTTATTTTAATTTATCTTAATTTAATTTAGAGGAAGAAGAACAAGCCATGTCCATCAAGAATTTGTGTAGCATAAGGTTAGAGAAGAATGGTGTAAAGAGAATGAGGCTAGGAGGCTGTTTGTATAAGATTAGGCGGACGAATCTAGACAGAAAACGAGACCAGATACATCAGAATGAACCCAGGCTCAAAACTGGGCTTCAGCACCAGGTCAACCCCCAGGTCGACCTGGTCCCTGGGAGGTCGACCATAGTGTCGACCCCCAGGTCGACCTGGTCCGGGGCGGGAAAATTCCGGCCCAATCTGCACTGGAGTTTGAATTCGAATTTCGAGCTGTTTTTGATTCTGAAAATTCCTGAAACTTCGGAGGGTCATATCTCCCTCATACGGACTCTGATTCTCAAAAACTCGGACTCATTTCCAAGCAGAATTTCGAGACGAACGCAATGGCGCAACCAGTTTCCCCTGATTCTTATTTTAAAGTTTAATTCTGCCTTGATTTATGGTTTTAACTTGTTATTAAAATTCGGGTTGTTACATATATACACTAATATTACCCACCTACCCAAGGTTTACTTAACCCTCCTACTTATCAAGTTAATATGTATTATTGGTTAAGCATGCCTTAACCCTATCCTATTTGTTCATTTAATATTGGTTAAATGTTGTCCATTCATGTTAACTTAACCCACCCACACATCATGTTGTATTGGTTAAGTGTTTCCTATTAACTTAACCCTGTTCATTCATTATGTTATACTGGTTAAGTGTTTTAAATTTACTTAACCCCACTCAGTTGTCTAATTAACATGTTGTATTGGTTAAGTGTTCTCAATTTACTTAACCCCACCCACTTATCTAATTAACACGTATTGGTTAAGTGTCCTCAATTTACTTAACCCCACCCTCTTATCTAATTAACATGTTGTATTGGAAGTGTTCTCAATTTACTTAACCCCATCCACTTATCTAATTAACATGTTGTATTGGTTAAGTGTTCTCAGTTCACTTAATGCCCACCCACTTGTCTATTCGTTGGCATTAATTAATTTGTTAATGCTCCAACCTCTCACACTAGAACTGTTGTTTGCGAGTGCTGGATTTATCGGGCGGTTCCGGGCAGACTTCTACCGCATACTCATTCTAACCTCGGGTTTTGGCTTAATGCGCTAACCTCTCACATTAGATCTGTGTTGTTGCGGTCGCTGGATGTACCGGGCGGTTCCGGGGCAGTCTTACACCGCAACTCAATCTAACATCGGGTTAGGCATGTTCATCTTTTAACCAATTTACATATTTACCATTTATGTCTAAGTCTAGTTTATATGTAAATTATCCATAAGTGTGGTTAATTCAAATTATGCCACATTTATTAGATACGCCCAAAATTAATTATATGATTACAACCCATTTTATGCCAATTACATAATGTCCAATATTTAATGTTTCCCAACTGTTTCCCAACGTCAATCGTTCGTATGATTCATATAATACGTTAGGCTCGCCATTAGCCTAACTCATAAGAAAAAGGGAAAGAAAGAGACGTATAACATCCAAACAGGCATAAAATAATATAGATCCAATTATGAACATAACTAGCATATAACAAAGATCCTATTTATGAACTTTCATAACAAAATAGATCTAAATTAACATGTGAACTTGCATAACAAGTTAGATCTAACTTAACATATGAACTTGCATAACAAATTAGATCTAAATTAACATATGGACTTGCATAACAAATTAGATCTAAATATACATATGGACTTGCACAACAAATTAGATCTAAATTAACATATGAACTTGGATAACAAATTAGATCTAAATTAACATATGGACTTGCACAACAAATTTGATCTAAATTAACATATGGACTTGCATAACAAAGTAGATCTAAATTAATATATAGACTTGCACAACAAATTAGATCTAAATTAACATGTGGACTTGCATAACAAATTAGATCTAAGTTAACATATGGACTTACATAACAAATTAGATCTAAATTTACATATGAATTTGGATAACAAATTAGATCTAAACATATGAAAATAGACTAGCATGGATCATAAACTTGCATGATCATAATTTACATTGACATATATTTGCATAATCAATGACTTGCATAAGCAATAGACATATAAAATATGAATTTGCATAAACATATAAACTTGCCTGGATCTAATCATATAAAATATGACTTGCATAGATCTAAACATATAAATAGGAACTTGTGTGGATGAATATGATTTTCACATAAACTTGCATATGATTTGCATACAAACTTGCATATAAACTTGCATTAGACATGTAGACTAATATCACATGATTTACATATAAACTTGCAGATGATTTGCATACGAACTTGCATACAATGACATCATAAAATGAATCTAATCGAGCATACACAATTAGACACATGAATTAACATCATAAAATGGACTTAATCAAGTGTATGTAATTAGTCATATTCATATAGTCCAACTTATAAACCCATCACAATTACGTTCAACAATTATCTTGTTAAAGGAGCTGTACTCACTATGAACGGATTAAAGAAGAGAATAGATTAAGCGTAGAATCCTTTTTCCACCATCCTAAGTTTTAATTCGTTGAATAAGAGAAGCTTTCTCTGTCTATGTTGCAGCAGCATGGCGGCTTGAGAATGATTTTTGTTTTGATTTAGGGTTTAGGTTAGAGTGTAGGATTAATTCTAGCCTTTAGATCAGTATAGGAGTAATCAGAGCCACCCAAACCAAAGAGATGTGTCACTCAGCCAATCACCGCACGACACATAAGCCCTAATACCTTGGAATTCATCACCAGGCCAATCAGAGAAGGCCATGTTAAAAAAACAACAATCCTTGACCAACAAAAATGCGCCACGTGTGCCACATGATGCGTACACGTCATATATATATATATATTATATTTTATTGTCAAATAACATAAGTGACAAATTACCATATTCTCTTTAATGTTAATTGACATAAGTGACAAATTAGCATAAGTATTCATACAAATTAAGATTAATTACATGGTTTCCTAAATTATAATCAAATAAACATAAATGACAATTAGTCGAACATAAATGACAAATTACTTGTTTTCTTTATTGCATGTATTGATTCCTTCTGTACTCACACATATTTAAATTTGTATCTTTATAACAGAATTGCACATATGTACAAACATGCATCTATTTATTTATCTTTATAACATAATTGCACGTATGTACATATATGCATCTATTTATTTAATACTTTTACCGTATGCATTATTGCGTTAAATCTCCTTATTTAACGCACGTACTAATATATTAATCTTCTTACCTTTAATTAGTCATATGCATTTCTTTACATTAATACTTTTCTATATTTTCTTGCGCAATTTTGAATTTTCTTCCTTAATTAATTAATCCATAAATTAATTATATAAAAATTTGGGTTATTACATTCTCCCCTCCTTAAAGGATTTCGTCCCCGAAATCTCCAAGTTAAGAAGAATGTTACCATCCTAACATCCATCATCCATCTACTCATCCATCAATCAAAGACATCCATTGTCCTTAAAAGATTTCTAATGCTTTAATGAACATATGCAAAAATGTGTGTATATGTTCCTACTCTAATGAAAAATCATGCGGTCTACTGACTCAGTCGCCCTCCTTAATGCAATTCATGATAGTGTCATGTGTCCATTATGTAAGTAAAAGAATCCTAATGATACATATCATTTTTACATGAGTGCACAATCATTTATTCAAATGCAACATCCATATGATAACACATTCAATATACATCCATCAAATTAATTATGCACACTTATTCATATGCAATATGAAAGTGATTGAGCCGATCTAGTGCCTAATGTGTGTGTAAATGCATCCATGAGCAACCACTAGCAAACACTTGCCTCCACTTGCATCAACCAAATATAACATGTCTCAAACACATGTTTGCAACCATAGGATTTTCCTACCTGAAGATCGAAGATGTAATCGAGAGGACATACTAAACGATAGAACAAGTATAAACAAAGTTATAGAAAAAGGAGAAGTTAAGAACATACCCTCCTAAAGAAAAGGGTACAGCGTATGCATCTTGTCTTCCGTCTCCCTGGTCGCGTCTCCTTGATCATCTCCCCATTGGACTTTAACCACTTTACCTCTCGGTTGTATAACTTCTTGACCTCCGATCCAAGGATGCATGTAGGAGCTCGTCTAATCGTGGCAGCTTGCTCCACTTCCACATCCCTAAGAATGCTCGGCTCCACAACTTCCGCGGTATCATGTAAACGCTTCTTCAAGGATTGTCTTCCTCTAGCTCTTGTCTCGTGATACGCAAAGTCTATCTCGCGCCTCAGGGGTAAACCTCAAACTTCATCAAAGACGTCATCAAACTCACGGACCACATGAACAAATTTCAAATCGTTAATGAATGCGTCAAGAGATTCTAGGTAGTTAAGCATTACTGAACCCCTAGGGTCACAGGAAATATCAAGGGTCTTTCCACAACTAGTAAACAGTCTAACTACCCTCTTTTCACAGTCTAGAATAACACTATGCCTGGTTAGCCAATCCATTCCTAGAATCAAGCTATAGCCCGTGAAACCAAGAACGAAGGCGTTGCATTCAAGCCTAATGCCCAAGATAGAGACTCTCAAATCCGGACAAACCATAGATAAGTGAGCCAAACCACCAATAGGATTTGAGACTACAATAGAATCTATAACTAGACTAGTATTTAGGTGCAGTGTTTCAACTATTGAAGCAGATACAAACGAGTGCGAAGTGCAAAAGTCGAAAAGAGTTCTAGGAAAAAGAAATCAAATCTTCAACCAAAACTTCCTATCTCTTTCCGATATAGTGACCACGAGAACACAACCTGCCCTTCCGAATATCCTGTACTTTGTCTTTACCCTTGCCTCTTTGGACAATCCTGGTAAGATGTCCTGTCTCTCCGTAATGATAACAACTAGTCTTCTTCTTCTTTCTAACATCTTTCTTCAAGTGGCCAGGTATTTCACAATTGTGGTACTTCCTTTTTCTCTTGGCCCTTGTTATCCTTACCGCCTTTCTTTGGATCCACTTTCTTATCCTGTGTCCTATCCATGTCTCCCTAGCACGTTCTTCATTCATAACCTCCCACCAAAATGAAACTTCATCCTTCATTAACCAAGCAGCTGGTTGAACCTTCCTCCCATCGTCTATCTCAAAGGTACCAACAAGTCCTCCACTTCGTTGAGCCAACTTCTAGCCTCGACAAACGTTTCAGTCCCATGAAGCAGTTATCCGCACGGAAGTCCTTACACATCTTAGAAAAAGCATTTATACGCGGAGGTAGAGATTCAAAAGGGAAAGAGGAAGGAACGCGAAACAAAGAATCGGAAGAAAGATATATGGCTTTTGGGGATTATGTTTTTCAAAATAAACTTTCCTTTTAAAACCTTTTTGAAACTAGTTTACAAAAACTTTTATCTAATCTGGTAACCTTCAGCTCTGATACCAAGTGTAACACCACACGTCAGTTAATGTCACTCACAAAGGGAATGCATTAAGTTTCCTGGAGTATTATAAGTAAACAGAATGGAATATTACAAGACAGAGACCTGAAATTTTTTATAACTTTATTGCAGCGGAAACAGAAATAAGTTGATTACATTTCCAAATACCAAAACCAAGTACATAATATTAGTCTTGTACAAAACCTACAGAGTACTTAATATTAAAACTGTAATCCCCAACATAAAATGCCATAGATAAGCTGAATTAAAGCCAAGCAATTCATCTTTCAACTTCAAGCTGGAAGAAGGGATATCTGAACTAAGCTTGAGTATTTCCTCCCTAAAAACCTTTGGGGGGGAACTGATATACATGTAAATGTGTATATTTTATCCGTTTATTTATCTTATTTTATATTTAAAATAATTGTACTGTGTATTTATAGTTGTGTTTTCAAATTATTTATGATGAATGGATTAATGCACGTAATTGTTGAAAAACTTGAAGAATTAGTGTAAGAAGAGTGTTAATTTTGAGAGCTTGATTAAAGCTTGAAGAAATGTTGCAGTTCAACCACCTTCTTGGGCATATTTTAAAGATTCAATGCCTTTTCATAATGATAGCTGGTCATAGAAAATTATGGAGTTCCTATTCATGATCAAAACAATTGGAATTGATGCCATTTGATGCCCGCAAGCTATGACATTTGCAAATCCATTCATACGTGTTTACATTAGCTCATTTGAAAGGCCTTCCATTCACATGCGTTCACACTTAGCTATTTGGTTTATGTGTTATTTTGAAAAAGGGATTTTGTCCCACACTGTGCAATGAGACTTTTAGCCTTGGCCAATACAACTATAAATACCTTGTATCTTATTCATGTAAGAACACATTGGGTTTTATTCTGTAATTCTCTTCTTAGAATAAAATCATTCTTCTTCCCCTGTTCTATTTAGTTTTAATTGTATTTTATTTATGTCTGTTATTTTATTTTTCTCTTCTTCTTTAGCTATGTCTAGCTAATCCCCTTTGATTAAGGGGTGATGACGCTAATAGATATGATTCAACATGAATCACATAGCCAATAGATGAGGACTTTATACATGTAGATCTGGATCTGAATCAAGGGTTAGATCTGAAACTTCATATTCTATGTCGTTTAAGAGCTATGCTCCTTCATAGGGTATATTCGTGTTCGATCTAACAATTATCATATTTAGATCTAATTTTAGGGTTTTAGAAATTAATTAGTGAATATGTCCTATTAGTCTATGGTTGTTTAAGAGCTCGGCTCCTGCATAGGCTATGCTTGTCGTTATTTACTTATTTGTTTCTAAGAACCTAATTACTGTTGATTCATGTGTGTGACAGAAACATGAATTAGATCTATATTTATTTGTTGGCTATTGATGAGTATGAATCCAATCTATGTCATTATCCCCTAATTGCTTTCTCTTATTATATAAATCTCTCTTTTTATTTAATTGCTGTTATTTTCTGTGTTTTTAATCAATCAAAATCCTTGAATAACTTGATTGCATTTATTGATTAAAAATATTTTTGGTCCTAGAGTTCAATGCCCTCTATAACAATCCTTGTTGTTTAGGAAAGCCGAACGGATTAAACAATTGTTTACAGTTGTTAATTTGTTCGCAAACAAATTTTGGCGCCGTTGCCGGGGACCAAAATAATTTTTATTTTTAAATCCTTCAAGTTATAATTTTATTTTCGTATTTTTTTATATAAAAACAAAAAACACAAAAATATTTTTATTTTATTTTGTTCCCTTTTGTTTTCTAGCATAGATTAAAAAAAACTTGTTAGTTGATTTGGTATTTGATCTATGATACCGTAATCTACCAAATAAGAGAATTTTTTTTTTACCCTATTTTGTTTTCAATTTCTTTCTATCTATTTCTTTCCCTATCTTTCATTTACTTCTTTCTGATTTTTCTTCCACACAACCTTTACTTTCTTCTTTTACATTAAGTAATAAAAAAACATATTTTCTGATTTTCCTTATTTCTTTCCATATTTTCTTTTTCTCTTTATAAAGCTTCCATCTTCACTGCCTTTCACCTTAATTCAACAACCTCCTTTGATCCATTCCCATAATTGCACGTACCATCTCCATACCACCATACATTTACTCCTCATCTGTCTAAGACAAATCACACAAACCAAAATACCCTCAAACCATCACGCAACACAGTCCACGAAACTCCTTAACAAAACCCAATTCGCAGCTTGCCTTCCTTCAAACCATCACCCACTACTTTCAATCCTTCAGCAACAACTGCCTAAAACCATCGTACCCTCCCATCCACAAAACCGTTCAATCATCATACCTTCTCCACGCCCATCCTCCTTCACAAACTCCCCTCCATTTACATCCTACTGTCGGCCTCTCCCCCGCCCCTTTTCCTCGCCTCACTCGAGTCGCAAAACGCCTGAACACCGAAGAAACCGGAACAACCCCAAATCGCAAAACAGAAATCAGCAATTTCGAATTTGCAAAGTGCATCATAATTTATTTATTTTTTCCTTTTTCTCTTATTTTGAATTTGCGTCTCAACACAAAGAAAGGAAAATAGTCAGTTACGGCGAAAAGGATTTATCTGGAGAAAGTGGCATTTTGTCTTGTCTGCGTTTGGGCTTGGCAGAAGTAATTCTAGGTTGTGGAAACTAGTTGGGTGCGGTACCTTAGTTGTTGGGCTTACGGCCTTTCATTGTCCTTTTCTAGTGACAACATTTTCTTCTTTTAAGTGTTAATATTAGATTTGTTTTTCATTGGTTCATTTTCTTCATTTTTTTTGAAAAAAAAAGAAAAAAAAGGCAATTGAATTGGGTGTACGGCTTGTGTGATTTGAAGTTGAGACATAAATTTCTTTGTATATCACGCGTGGCTAGAATTGGTTTTGGGTCAGCTTATTGGTGTGGTCTTGGTTTTGTGACTCTAGTTTGTTGTTAGTTTTTTTTCATTTCTTTGAATGTAGAGTTATTTTTTTTCTTTTGTTGAATTTAGTTTTGTTCTTTTATTTTATTTAGTCAAGTTAATTTTTAGTTTAATTTTGAGTCAGTTTCCGTTTTCTTTTCATTCGCTTTGTTTCTTTAAGAAAAATAATTCAAATTAGTTCAAAGGCTAATGAGAAGTGAAAAGTTCAACCAAGCCATACAAGAAATTCAGAGTTCAAGCAATTAGAAGATTTCGAATTGTTGGAGCGGTTGCACACCAAGTGGGGTGTGAACACGCTAGCGCTACTCAATTGCACTGGACGGACTGCCGATCACTGTAAAATTTTCTTAATCCTACAGGTGCTCTGCTGCAAGGAAAAATATAAAGAAATTACATGTAAAAAAATTCTGCAGATGTCGCGGCTTGCTTGTAAATTTTTTATTTCTGCAATTTATTATTCTGTGTTTGTTCCGTGACTGAATATTTGGCCTGTTGATGTGTGGTATAAAATTTTAAAACGAACGTGGGATTAATTGAAAAGTTTATTTTCGAAATCGAATCGAGGATTCCCCAAAGCTCATAGGATAAAATATTTGTTAAATTGACAAATAGGATTGATACTCTCTGAGGTGTCTAAGGAACGATTGAGTCTAGAATTCAAACAGGTTCTTAAACCTTCAGTCGTGTTTCTACGATGATTCGTGGCACACTGATAACCCCTATCCGAACCTGGCCAAGACTTGTATTCATATAATCTGATTTTGTTAATTTTAACATATTTTTTAGGAGCTTCTTTAGAGCCACAACTTTGCAAGTGATTTTTTGACGAAAAACTCTCTACTTCTAGTACATGCGCGCTTGCCCCATATACAACCAAAATTGCAATTCTTTTCAAACTTTAAATGATTTTGGTTTCAATTCAAATCAGACTGAAATTCAAGCTGAATTTTTTTTCGAATAATTTCCACCAATCTCATCAAACGGTTGTACCCCAATATGAAAACTGTCATTCTATGATTAATGAGAATTTATCTGAGGCGAGACGACTGTTAGCGCAAATGGCTAAGCAAAGTGCTGAAAATCAAAACAATTGCAACACGGGTTTTAACGAAAATTTTGAAAACCAAAATGATTTTCATAATACGAGTGAATGTCAAATGTTGGTTATCGAATATGAAAAATGTGTTGCGATGAAGCTAAATTTTTGGCGATGTTGGTTATGGAAAATAAATAATGGACGACTTCTAAGAGATGAGGTGGATGAATTTTTAAAGTCGACCAGTGAGGAACACACAGAAATGACGATTCTGAAAAACAACATTTTGAAGTCTGATGTGTCTACCAATTTTATTGATGACAGCCTGAGTGAAATCGATCAATTAATGCATGAAATTTGCAATTATCGCGAGGAAATCAAGGAATGGGCGCGAATTTTAGATGAAAAACAAGATTCTGAAAATGAATATATCGAAAACATGCGTAACATTGAACAACTGGCTCAATACACTATTGAACTTTGGCAAAATCTAGAGAGGTTATTACTTGAGGGAATTGATGTTGTTGATGAATTTGAGGATTTAATGAAACTTGGCTTGACTTACATCGAAGAACTAGCTCAAAAAATAACAAACAGCAAACAAAGTTGCAATAGGATAGTTTATCACATTTCTCTTCTTCAAACTGAAATTACGAACTTGTACAACAACTACAAACCCCAATCTGGTGACAAACAACTTTTTTCCAATGTTTCTTTTGAAACAAATAGTCAGCCATTAACTTCGTCACAACAGTACATAATGATTATTAATGATTCTAACGACCTGACCATTGATGAAAATGAAAATTTTGAAAAATCTCTTGTGCAAAACACTGATTTATGTGAAATTGAAATTCAAACTCAAACAGATGCTTCGGCTGAGAATTCAACTTTTACTAACATCGAAAATTTTCAAATAACAACTTGTGAAATTGATGAAAATTTTGATAAAGTTGTTGAAATCTCTGTAACTGATTTGAATTTGAATTATCTTGAAAACGAAGACGTCAGTCTTCAATTTGATTTTCTCTTTCAGATTCTGAAAATTTTGAAACTTTAGCAATTTTAGATTGTCAGCCGGAAAGAAATGATGAAGTTGTTAACAACTGTTTGAGTGAGGACGACTTTGATGAGCGAAAACTTCTTGAACTGATTGACGGTAATATTGTTGGGTCTGAAATTGAAAATGAAACATTTCAAAACTTTGAAATTCTTGAGGGTGAAAACAACAAAACTGCTGAATGTGATCTTAAACACAATGACATTTTTTTTGAAACTGTTGAAACTCCTTGCGACTTGATCGTTTCAACTGAACCTCACTTTGATCACTTGTTTTTCAATGATAAATTTCTGCAGTATATGAACTCTTTTTGGAATAACACTGTTTTTGAGAAATCACGATTTCGAAATTTACTAAAAATTCATTTGTTTGGTTTTGATTTTAGGTTTAAGAATGAACCTTTAGTTAACAAAATTTCAAATATCAAAGCAAAACTGAACAATATTTCTCAAAATAAGTGTAGGGGTGAGAATGATACACACGTCTCTCAATTTGTACATCATCTAAACAAATCAAGCTTTGTTTTTGAAACTTTTATTAAACCCCAGCTCGATGACCTCTCTTTAGTTGCTACATAAATTCAATTTGATTTTAGGATCAATTGTAAGCTCAAAATTTTAAAATAAGCAACTCAAACTTTTGAAAAAACAAAATTTATTTTTTCAAATCTGAATTTTAATATAAAATCCTTTATGATTTGGTTTTCTATGCTGAAGTTGTGTCTCATATTCTTAATGAGGCTGATCCATTGGTCCATTGTGGATCAGTTCATTTATTCAATTACTGTGTATTTTCTACATGTGTACCCGGTAATTCGTGTTGACCCTCTTATTTTATTTCCCTTTCACTTAGATATGTCTGATTAACGACTGTGAGGACACAGTCACACTCAAGTGTGAGGGGAATTTACATTACATCATCAATCAAATTTTATGAGCTAGGTCATTCACTGAACAAGGACTAACTTAAAAATCATAAATAACACCTTGGTTCTTGTTTGATAAGTTGAACTGTTGGGTGATGGGAATGAACATTATTTATTCATTGAGTCTTAGTGTGTCTTTTTAGGATGCTAACTTGAGACTATGTAGAAGTTAGTCGTGTTCTGGAGTAAGCATGTCAACCCTTGTTATACATATTAGAATGTGCAAGTAAAAAAAAAGAAATCAAATAAAAATGATTTTGTGCCTACATTTGTTGGATTTTCTGAGTTTGTTTTCATGCATACTATTTTTCTCATTCAATTTTTTCAAACTTGTAAGTTCTAAAGTCCACTAGGCCCAATTAAGGAGAAATGACTCATTGTAGCAATTTTCTTCGATACCCCACATTATTCAAACCCAAGTTTTAGTTGATTTACATCCATGTTTCGACAAGTTTTTCTTATATTGGTATAGTATAAAACCTTGTACTGATTTATTTTCAAAGGTTCAAAAATGTCACTTTTTATACCAATATTACACTACCCACTCTGTACTTGTTTAAAGGTAGGATAACCATATACCATATCTTATTTTATATGGGTTATCTATCTTTCTAAACTTTGCTTATCATTCCTTTCAGCTTTTTATATAAACATCAATCCAGACTTGTATGTTGAATTAAAGTTATAGAAGTAGAGTAAATAGGGCATAAAACTTTCCTTTCATGAAGTATTGGTTATGATTCGCTTCGTAGAGGAGGAATCAAATGAAATAATGTACGATATCATTCCAGTCCATCCCCACTCATCATTCATCGTGCAAAAAGAAAAAAAAAGAAGAAAAAAAGAAAAAAAGAAGAAGAAGAAGAAGGAAAAAAAGAAAAAAATTGCAAAAAAAAAAGAGAAAATATCTGAGAATAAAATAGTCATTCATCATTCTTGACTATAAAGCATTTCCATTCCATCCACATCCATCATAGCGTACTTAGAAGTGAGGATTGTAGTTGAGGAGATGAAAGGAAACAAAAATGTTCATACGTGCCTTAGTATTACTTTATCTTTTGTAGCTTGAAGTTCAACTAATACACTCGCCCTCTTATCTATAACATTTTTAGAACTTACAAAAATTTTCCTTCATCTATGCATAACTCACATTCAATACAGTACAATTACACTGATGCAAAATTATAGAAAAAAAAGAGAAGAATAAATGATTGGGTGCACATTGTCGATGTGTAGAACTTTGGTTGACACCACGCTCTTAACCTTCAAGATAATTACAGTGTTATCAAGGAATTACGATTCAGCTTGAAATTTTTTATTGCACCAAATGTGGGATGGACAATTTGGGGCTAAACCCTTTTTATTGAAGTAAGGTGAAATCCTTGGAATGTGAAAGACCTTATATATATTGTTTGATTAATCCGCGTACACAAGACGCTTTGGATTTTGTGGGTAGTATCCGCTAAAAACCCACATGAGACAACACTTGTCCTACTAGGGACACCTAGGGGTTTAACTTCTTGTTGTATATGCTAAATGCAATCGTCTTACCTACGAAAGTGTGACATATCTTAGTTTAGTTTATTCGAGGACGAATAAAAAAATAAGTGTGGGGGTAATTGATATACATGCAAATGTGTATATTTTATCCGCTTATTTATCTTATTTTATATTTAAAATAATTGATATTGTGTATTTATAGTTGTGTTTTCAGATTATTTATGATGAATGGATTAGTGCACGTAATCGTTGAAAAGCTTGAAGAATTAGTGTAAGAAGAGTGTTAGTTTTGAGAGCTTGATTAAAGCTTGAATAAATGTTGCAGTTCAACCACCTTCTTCGGCATATTTTAAAGATTCAATGCCTTTTCATAATGATAGCTGGTCACAGAGAATTATGGAGTTCCTATTCATGATCAAAACAGTTGGAATTGATGCCATTTGATGCCCGCAAGCTATGACATTTGCAAATCCATTCATACGTGTTCACATTAGCTCATTTGAAAGGCCTTCCATTCACATGCGTTCACACTTAGCTATTTGGTTTATGTGTTATTTTGGAAAAGGGATTTTGTCCCACATTGTGTAATGAGCCTCTTAGCCTTGGCCAATACAACTATAAATATCTTGTATCTTATTCATGTAAGAACACATTGGGTTTTATTCTATAATTCTCTTCTTGGAATAAAATCATTCTTTTTCCCCTGTTCTATTTAGTTTTAGTTGTATTTTATTTATGTCTGTTATTTTCTTTTTCTCTTCTTCTTTAGCTATGTCTAGCTAATCCCCTTTGATTAGGGGGTGATGACGCTAATAGATATGATTCAACATGAATCACATAGCCAATAGATGAGGAATTTATACATGTAGATCTGGATCTGAATCAAGGGTTAGATCTGAACCTTCATATTCTGTGTCGTTTAAGAGCTATGCTCCTTCACAGGGTATATTCGTGTTCGATCTAACAATTATCAGATTTAGATCTAATTTTAGGGTTTTAGAAATTAATTAGTGAATCTGTCCTGATAGTCTATGGTTGTTTAATAGCTCAGCTCCTGCATAGGCTATGCTTGTCGTTATTTATTTATTTGTTTCTAAGAACCTAATTATTGTTGATTCATGTGTGTGACAGAAACATGAATTAGATCTATATTTATTTGTTGGCTATTGATGAGTATGAATCCAATCTATGTCATTATCCCCTAATTGCTTTCTCTTATCATATAAATCTCTCTTTTTATTTAATTGCTGTTATTTTCTGTGTTTTCAATCAATCAAAATCCTGAAATAACTTGATTGGATTTATTAATTAAAATATTTTTGGTCCCAGAGTTCGACACTCTCTACAACAATACTTGTTGTTTAGGAAAGCCGAACGGATTAAACAATTGTTTATAGTTGTTAATTTGTTCTCAAACAAGAACGGAAGAAAAGAGTCGAAAACAAACTAGGTCAGACATAAGTATGGTGAGGCCAGTGACTTTAACAATATAATCATTAAAGTAAAAGGATAAGAAAATAAACTGGAAAGTAAGAAATGACTATACATAAATATGCATGACAAGGTAAGCAAGACGAATAAGATAAACGTTGATCGCGCTTCTAATCACTAAAGGATAATTACTACACTGTACCAATGCTAATTTCACCGCACCGTTACTAGTTCTATACTGAAAGTTGATCCCCATCTTGTAATTGGTAGTCCTCAGGCGTAACATCTAGTAAGAGGTATTCACCCCATACAATCCTTACTTGCCCATACTAAATATTCGATGTCCCCACACTACCTCCTTATCGCTTAATCGATCGGCTCCCTAACTCGCATGTATTTATTACTTGTGTCATTCGGCCCCGCTTGTTTACTTGTGTCATTCGGCCCCGCTCGTATGTAAATACCTGTGCTGGTCCCACCATAGGGTGTATCAATCCCTATGATTGCAACCCAACACAATTCAAGATGCACAGTGTGTACTACTAATGACCAGTGCCTGCTTTTTCCACTCCGGAGCACGTGCACGCCCATACTCTACCGGAATCTACACTGTTGCATCACCCGCCGCTATTTTGACCGCTTATAATCAGCCCAGTAATCGTACCCCACTCTGCCTAGTTCAGGGTAACATGATACATCTATGTGGGTTACTGCAGAAATGGGTCCCCGTTACTAGGCTTTCCTACTGGTTAAGTTTTGTGGCCTATATATGCAAATATCATCCACCTATACGAGATGTACTTAACCATCCCACTGATTCAAACATGTTTATTTAACGGTTAAGTTTATGGGCCTATATACACAAATATTACCCACCTACCCAAGGTTTACTTGACCCTTCTACTTATCAAGTCAGTATGTATTATTGGTTATGCTTGCCTTAACCCTATCCCCTTTATTCATGTAATATTAGTTAAGTGTTGTCCATTCATGCTAACTTAACCCACCCACACATCATGTTGTATTGGTTAAGTGTTTCTTATTAACTTAACCATATTCATTCATCATGTTATATTGGTTAAGTATTTTAAATTTACTTAAACTCACCCACTTGTCTAATTAACATGTTGTATTGGTTAAGTGTTCTCAATTTACTTAACCCCACCCACTTATCTAATTGACATGTTGTATTGGTTAATTAAGTGTTCTCAATTTACTTAACCCCACCCACTTATCTAATTAACATGTTGTATTGGTTAAGTGTCCTCAATTTACTTAACGCCACCCACTTATCTAATTAACATGTTGTATTGGTTAAGTGTTCTCAATTTATTTAACCCCACCCACTTATCTAATTAACATGTTGTATTGGTTAAATGTTCTCAATTTACTTAATCCCCAACCACTTGTCTATTCATTGGCATTAATTAATTTATTGAGACGACCCCAAACCCCGTACTGACGACGGCAAGGGTAATCCTTGGAATATAACACAGAAACAGAATATAGCAGAACAAAATTAAATAAATACACCCGATAATGAACAATAGAATATACTGGATAAAAGTAATCATCAGAGTTACACAGTATACAGGATCTTACTTAGTACAAATACAGTTCAGCTATACATAAATGTCTACAGCGGAAAACAAACAAAATATGTACAATAGGAGCTGAACAGCATAAAAGAGATAAATGATAGAATCCACCTTCAGCTCCAGCTATCCAGAAAAAACCAGCTAAACCTGAATACAAGGCTGCCCGTGTAGAAAAAGGGGCACCCGAGTTTGAAAGTGAAACAAACTACGAGTCAGTCATGGGACTGGTATGAGAAATCTACTCAACACATATATAATATGGCTAATCACAGGACCATGCCACTTTCGTGGAACGGGTTTACTCCATTGGATTGCCAGTGCTTTAAAACAAATCTTTCCTTTAAACAACGCAATGCATTTTATAAAAATGAAGCCATTATAAGACTCAGTTCCCATCACACAATGCAACGCAAACCGGAGGATAGAGTTCTTACCTTATAACGGCCAAGATATGCTTGATACGAATAAAACAAAGGCATTTGATATTATTGCTAGTGTTTATATGTTTTGAAAACAATTTTTAAATCATAACTATCAATCATAGACGGCATTAATGCCCCATACCACTATGTCGCCATATATAGGTATACAATCAAAACCGCACGATGTCGTATTTGGAAATTGGATTTCCGTCATGAACTAAGGCAAAAGATAGTCCTTACCGAATTCGTGACTCCCTAGCCCGAGCCACAGGACCCAGACTCAGGTGGGCCCTTGGAGCGACAGGGCCGGTCCACCGATGTGGATTAAAATGCCTGAACAATACGTTTCCCCGCCCTTTGGGGCGTAAACGAGCCAACGAATGACTCCATCGGACCCGGATCGTCCGATCAAACCGAGGCGCCTCGCAACAGCAACAACCACATAGGTGAAAAGTATATAAATGTCAGGGCTGGTAGGTCACTGACACCACCCTAGCTAGAAAGAAACGCATGCCCTCCCTGAGGTCCTTCTCCCGTTTCTGGTTCATACCGGGGTGTGAGGCTCGCGAATTTACGTTATACACAAAGCTACGCCACACAGGCGGTGCTTTGATCATCACCACAAGGCTTTGCTTTTCAACAGAAGCCCTGATCACTGCATCTTAGCATGCCACACAGGCAATTCATGCCATGCGACTGATGTCCATCGATATACAACCTCTGAGCTCGTGCGTTTCAGAGAAGGGCGTTAAGCAAAAGAATAAATTCTCCGCCGCCAAACATATGTATATTTAATAGAGATCAATCTACACAGAATAAAATCCAATGTCAGACACACAGTCCATCTACAAGTCCGTTCTGGGTCTGGACGAAACCGGAGGCACTAAATACCTCGCAAACCCATCGATCACCACGTACGTCTGGACGATCACCACTCATTATCCATATTTCGGGATGCCTCCCAATCAGGACCTCGGTTACCATCCAAACGAGGTGAAGATCTCCGGTCTTCGACCACCGTCTTCATCTTCGACTTTCAATCGTCGGTCAATTATTTGAAATGAGAATTAACTCGGCCTTTTCAAATAATTCACATATATTTAGAATTTCAAATCAATTTATTTCAATGGTTAAATCATTCGACAACACCAATTTTGTTCTTTAATGTAATTTTCACACCAAACACATTCAACCATCAAATACCACATAAATCGAGCAAATTCAGTTTATTTCCATTCCATATTGTTTATGGTATTTTATAATGATTTATCGCTATTTTTATTTATTTTAAAATAGCCAATTTATTCAAAACGACGCTTCGGGCCATAATGCGGCCGTGGCGCTGTTTTTCTTCAGATTTGATTTACACATATCTGAAAATCTAACCGTTGGATCTTCACAAAATTTACATCATTAGAAAGGTCTTTTCAAAACGAATCCAACGGTTCCAGTTTCGGGAAAATCCGACGGTCGGATCTCCCGGTACAATCGTTTGAAGTTTCGAATTCAAAATACGAACTGCAGCGTCGTTATTCGATTAATTATTATTATATTTATAAATATAATTAAATATAATCGTTTCTGGCGCTGTTTTTCCCCAGATTTGAATTAAACATTCTAGACAATCCAACCGTTGGATTTTTACAAAATTGGTGCCGTTGGAAAGATCTTTCCAAGGCGAACCCGACGGTTGCGGTTTCGGGAAAATCCAATGGTCGGATTTCCCGCACTAGTTGTTTGAAATCACGGTTTCAAAATACGAACTGCACGGCCTCATTTTATTTTAATTTTATTTATATTTATATATTTATATAAATATAGTTCATTCAACAATTTCAATATCGTTTTCACTTCAAATATTTCACTAACGCCTTAAAATTTTGGAAAATTTCGCCATAACCTCCTTTGTACGGGAGGGGCTGGGAAAATTCCCAAATAGCCACACGGGCGTCTTATGTCAAAAAGAAAAAGAAAAAGCCAAGCGGCTAGCCAACAGGCTCATAAAATCATCACCCAAACAAAATAGTAAATGTGTACCTATTTGTCGGACACAAAATTTTATTCCTCTTCTCTAGCCCCTTTGCTATAACCTGTTCAATAAATATGCATGTACATATATATAGTTCTTATCACTTATCATTTTCTATTCAACTTCATATTTGATTCCATTTGGTTTAAAAACACCATTCATTTTAATGTTGCATGTATAGGCAAAAATCATGTCATTAGCTAATTAATGAATATTTCAACTCATATATATTTATTTGAACGAGTGGCTATTTTTAACACTTCACATTTCAACAATTCGTGAATATAATAAAAATGTGATTTTTATTGTAAAACAATTCATTTCAAAACACTATTATTTTATATAGTTTATACAGGTGATAAAAGGTGATTTTTATTATGAAACAATTTATTTCAAAATATGAATACCATTCAACACATGAATTTCAAATCAACGAATGAATATCGATTCAACACATGAAGGTTTCCTATAGTTTCTATATATAGATAAAAATGTGATTTTTATATTTAAAACGCGAATACCATTCAACACATGAATTTCTAATCAACGAATGAATATCGATTCAACACATGAAGGTTTCCTATAGTTTCTATATATAGATAAAAATGTGATTTTTATATTTAAAACACGAATACCATTCAACACATGAATTTCTAATCAACGAATGAATATCGATTCAACACATGAAGGTTTTCTGTTCAATGAATAAATATAGTTTCAGCAAATGAAAATAATTCAAACACATGAATATTATTCAAAATTTTGGCAGCATAACGGCAGGGTAGTTAAAACCGGGACCGTCCCTAGTACGGCTCCTCGCTCTACCTTAAAACCTCGCGGTTTTTGACAATGAATACCATTCAACACATGTATATATTTATTTCATTTCCACAAACTAATCCTATGTGGTTTCAACCAAATATTTCTCAACCACAAATGGGTATTTTTCAACCACAATCAATCAATATCAACCACAAACAATCCCAAACAATCATTCGCTATCAATCAATTTTCACACCAATCACAATCAATAAATATCGTCCATGGTTTGTGGACGAGGGGCGTATATATATATATAGCAATTCACTTTTATTTCAACGCATATATAATTTTTACAACGCATATATAACTTATACATCGAACGTACAACTTATACAACGCTTATACAAGTGATGTACAATGCTAATATAACTCATACATCGACCATATAATTTATATATCGTCGTTTTCCATATCGTTTATAAATTAGAAATCTCACATTGGGTTCCACTCCACCAAAAATAGCAGAAGGCTCAGAAAAATATGCGGTCTCTTCTAAAATGTAGAAGACGTCCACACGGTCACGATGTTTCCTGTTTCATCGAATTTCGTTAACGAACGAAAAAGATATGATTTTTTTCAAAGTTTGCAACGGTTTTACACTGTTAAAATCAGTTTTAAATTAAAACAGCCGATACCTTTCAAAATCTTCAAAACTAGGTTTCGATCTTTCAGGCAATCCGCTGATTGTTGCTTCGATCGGCCAGCGCCACCTTGTCGGGCTAGGAGAGGCGCACGTGCGCCAGGGAGGGGGTCGAGCTCGGTGGTCCCCAGGCGGCGGAATCTGGGTGCGAACGGCCGAACTTCTCGAGGGTGATTCTCCCCCTATAGGCCACGAAAAAATCCAACACTTATATAGATTTGAAGATCATGAGAAGTACTACAAAAACCTTAACTGTGGCGTTTGATTTCATTGAGCGGATCAGAAGAAAAAGAGGAGAGAAGGCGGCGGCCAATTTCCGTCGTTCGTTCGAGTCGGGGGGAGAGAAAAGCGGGGGGGGGGGGGGGGTTGAACTGACGTGGACCAATTATTATTTTTTTATTTATAAAGTTTTTAAAAATCCGAAAATACCCCTCGTCACACACGAACACCAATCCAAGCCCAACGACTGTCGTCCCTAGCGTTTTACCCCCATTCCGAACACAATGGGATATGTTTCGTAGGCCCATTCGACTGTTTCAGTCAGTTTCCCTTCAAATTAAAATATAAAACATTCAATATTTGATTTGAACGTGCATTTCAATTTGCCAGAGCCACAAACTAATTCGAAAAATTCCAGAAAAATAAATTTAGCTATGTTTTGACGATACGGTCCCAACAAAACTAGTTTCGTCGAATTCTGAGACCGTTTGCAAAAAGGCCCATTTCTGGTCGATCCAATTTAACTGTAATTGACCAAAACACATTTTCCTTTGCCACGCTCACATACCAGCTTCAAAAATTATGAAATTTGAAACCTAGCAATAACTTCACATTCCGGATCCAACAAAAGTGGTTTCGTCGAATTCCGAGGTCGTATGCAAAATGGCCAATTTCATGGGCTATATAAATTTCATAGCGACCTTTCTGAAAATTCATTCGGCCATAACTTTTGCTTTCCGCTATGAAAATTCGATTTTTCAGAATCGTTGGAAAGGTATTCACTAACAGATTTAGATATTTTTGGTATCGCTAAAATCCGTTTTGTTTTGCACCCGGTACAGTCCGACAAAGTTTGAATTCAATTTTTTGAAACTACAGCGCCCTTTCAGGCCTTGTTTATAATTATAATTAATTATATTCGTTTTCAATTGTCGATTCAAACTCACTTTTCATTGCTATTATTTAAAATATTTATTTAAAATATTTAAAATCCATTATTTTAGCCAATTTAAAATTTTTAAATTGGTTCAGATTTTCTGGGTCGTTACAATCTCCCCCACTTAAAACTTTTCGTCCCCGAAAAGGAACAAAGTCGAAAGTGGTTCGATAAATCTACAATCACACAACACAACCAACAATCAAATCGCTTTAACCTTTCAAAAATATACTGATCAACTTCTATACTTTTTTTTTTAAAATCATTCAGACTATAGAATTTAAAAGTGCACATCCATGAAAAGAAAATAACAACAGAGTAGAGAATCAAATGGTAATGCAAAGTAGGGTAAATGTACCTTGCACTCGAGTCAATCAGAGATATCCACTCGGCATCTAGGATAAGCTTTCTGAATGCTCTCCTCAGTTTCCCAAGTACAATCTCACGGATCTCCACTCCATTGCACTTTGACTAAGTGAACCTTCTTGTTCCTCAGCTCTTTGGTTTCTTTGCCGATAATCTTTAGCGGCTCTCTTCTCACAGCTAGTTCTGGAGTAATTTCAATATCCTGTTGAGCTGCTTCTTCTACGATCAAGTCTGGATCATGAACGTGCTTTCGAAGTTGAGATATATGAAATACATCATGAACTCCAGGCAACCAATCAGGCAATTTGACCCTATAAGCGAGAGTCCCGATCCGTTCCAGAATAGGAAACGGACCAATGAATTTGGGCGCTAACTTTCCATTTTTACCAAACCGGATTACACCTCTCATCGGCGATACTTTCAAATATACATAGTCGCCAACGGCAAAGGATATATCTCTCCTCCTCCTATCGGCATAGCTCTTTTGTCGGCTTTGAGCGGCGAGTAATTGCTTCTTAATAAAATCGACTTTGTCGGCCGCTTCTCGAATCATATCAGGACCCAACACAAGTCTATTCCCGGGCTCGACCCAACAAGCGGGAGATCGGCACGGTCTACCATACAATGCTTCGAATGGCGACATTGTCAGACTCGCCTGGTAACTGTTGTTATATGAGAATTCAGCCAAATGCAGATGGTCTTCCCATGATCCACCGAAATCTATAACACAAGCCCGCAATAGATCTTCTAAAATACGATTCACCCTCTCAGTCTGGCCGTCTGTCTGAGGATGATAAGCGGTGCTTAGGTTCAACTTCGTTCCCAGATTCAGCCCTTTTCCTCTTGGCACTGGGCTTCTTACTGATCTCCGACGTCGTACTAGCTTCAGGAATATCAGTTTCCGACTTTGCTTTGTCACTAGAACTGACTTCTTCTTCATCGCATAACATTCCTTTCTTATGGAGATCTTCATACTGATAAGCCATATAAATCATTTTAGAAAAGGGGAGCTTCACGTTCCTCATTACACTGTTCTGATATTTTCTTTGAAGCCCGTGAATGAATCTAAGATTCTTCCTCTTTGGGTCTTTAATCAGATGAGGAGCAAAATGAGAAAGTTCGTTGAATTTCTTATGATATTCTGAGATGGTCATGTCACCTTGTATCAGATAAGAAAATTCGTCACATAATCGCTCCGTCGCTTCTGGAGGAGTAAATCTTTCTAGGAAAATCACTTTGAATCTATCCCAGGTGATATCACCTTCTGGATTATTCTCAATAACCGAATCCCACCAGAACAAAGCTTCATCTTTGAGTGTCCAGGAGGCCAGTAATCTTTTCTGGTCATCCCTCAGCTTTAAACAATCAAAGATCTTTCAGCCGAACGAATCCAAGCCTGTGTCTTCATAATAGATTCTTCACCAGAGAACGATATTCCACCCATATTTCGATATTTGATTAATAGGGCCTCAATACCCGGTTCTGCATTCCTTCTGTTTCTGACACTCATTTTCTAGCACTTCTGCAAATAGCAGATCAAGTGTCAGGTCACAGAAAAGATAATTTAAAATATAGAAACATATACTTCAATGTAAATGTGTCTATCGAGGTGTTATTTCATTCTGCTTTACTCATACTAGGATATTACTGATCCTATCTGTATTGAGTTACCCGTCCCAGAACACTACTGGTTCTATTTCTGACGAGTTCGTTCAAATGTTATATTCCAGAACTAAGCTTAACCAAAACTCTGATACCAAATTGAGACGACCCCAAACCCCGTACTGACGGCGGCAAGGGTAATCCTTGGAATATAACACAGAAACAGAATATAGCAGAACAAAATTAAATAAATACACCCGATAATGAACAATAGAATATACTGGATAAAAGTAATCATCAGAGTTACACAGTATACAGGATCTTACTTAGTACAAATATAGTTCAGCTATACATAAATGTCTACAGCGGAAAACAAACAAAATATGTACAATAGGAGCTGAACAGCATAAAAGAGATAAATGATAGAATCCACCTTCAGCTCCAACTATCCAGAAAGAACCAGCTAAACCTGAATACAAGGCTGCCCGTGTAGAAAAAGGGGCACCCGAGTTTGAAAGTGAAACAAACCACGAGTCAGTCATGGGACTGGTATGAGAAATCTACTCAACACATATATAATATGGCTAATCACAGGACCACGCCACTTTCGTGGAACGGGTTTACTTCATTGGATTGCCAGTGCTTTAAAACAAATCTTTCCTTTAAACAACGCAATGCATTTTATAAAAATGAAGCCATTATAAGACTCAGTTCCCATCACACAATGCAACGCAAACCGGAGGATAGAGTTTTTACCTTATAACGGCCAAGATATGCTTGATACGAATAAAACAAAGGCATTTGATATTATTGCTAGTGTTTATATGTTTTGAAAACAATTTTTAAATCATAACTATCAATCATAGACGGCATTAATGCCCCATACCACTATGTCGCCATATATAGGTATACAATCAAAACCGCACGATGTCGTATTTGGAAATTGGATTTCCGTCATGAACCAAGGCAAAAGATAGTCCTTACTGAATTCGTGGCTCCCTAGCCCGAGCCACAGGACCCAGACTCAGGTGGGCCCTTGGAGCGATAGGGCCGGTCCACCGATGTGGATTAAAATGCCTGAACAATACGTTTCCCCGCCCTTTGGGGCGTAAACGAGCCAACGAATGACTCCATCGGACCCGGATCGTCCGATCAAACCGAGGCGCCTCGCAACAGCAACAACCACATAGGTGAAAAGTATATAAATGTCAGGGCTGGTAGGTCACTGACACCACCCTAGCTAGAAAGAAACGCATGCCCTCCCTGAGGTCCTTCTCCCGTTTCTGGTTCATACCGGGGTGTGAGGCTCGCGAATTTACGTTATACACAAAGCTACGCCACACAGGCGGTGCTTTGATCATCACCACAAGGCTTTGCTTTTCAACAGAAGCCCTGATCACTGCATCTTAGCATGCCACACAGGCAATTCATGCCATGCGACTGATGTCCATCGATATACAACCTCTGAGCTCGTGCGTTTCAGAGAAGGGCGTTAAGCAAAAAAATAAATTCTCCGCCGCCAAACAGATGTATATTTAATAGAGATCAATCTACACAGAATAAAATCCAATGTCAGACACACAGTCCATCTACAAGTCCGTTCTGGGTCTGAACGAAACCGGAGGCACTAAATACCTCGCAAACCCATCGATCACTACGTACGTCTGGACGATCACCACTCATTATCCATATTTCGGGATGCCTCCCAATCAGGACCTCGGTTACCATCCAAACGAGGTGAAGATCTCCGGTCTTCGACCACCGTCTTCAACTTCGACTTTCAATCGTCGGTCAATTATTTGAAATGAGAATTAACTCGGCCTTTTCAAATAATTCACATATATTTAGAATTTCAAATCAATTTATTTCAATGGTTAAATCATTCGACAACACCAATTTTGTTCTTTAATGTAATTTTCACACCAAACACATTCAACCATCAAATACCACATAAATCGAGCAAATTCAGTTTATTTCCATTCCATATTGTTTATGGTATTTTATAATGATTTATCGCTATTTTTATTTATTTATTTTAAAATAGCCAATTTATTCAAAACGACGCTTCGGGCCATAATGCGGCCGTGACGCTGTTTTTCTTCAGATTTGATTTACACATATCTGAAAATCTAACCGTTGGATCTTCACAAAATTTACATCATTAGAAAGGTCTTTTCAAAACGAATCCAACGGTTCTAGTTTCGGGAAAATCCGACGGTCGGATCTCCCGGTACAATCGTTTGAAGTTTCGAATTCAAAATACGAACTGCAGCGTCGTTATTCGATTAAATATAATTATATTTATAAATATAAATAAATATAATTGTTTCTGGCGCTATTTTTCTCTAGATTTGAATTAAACATTCTAGACAATCCAACCGTTGGATTTTTACAAAATTGGTGCCGTTGGAAAGATCTTTCCAAGGCGAACCCGACGGTTGCGGTTTCGGGAAAATCCAATGGTCGGATTTCCCGCACTAGTTGTTTGAAATCACGGTTTCAAAATACGAACTGCACGGCCTCGTTTCATTTTAATTTTATTTATATTTATATATTTATATAAATATAGTTCATTCAACAATTTCAATATCGTTTTCACTTCAAATATTTCACTAACGCCTTAAAATTTTGGAAAATTTCGCCATAACCTCCTTTATACGGGAGGGGCTGGGAAAATTCCCAAATAGCCACATGGGTGTCTTATGTCAAAAAGAAAAAGAAAAAGCCAAGCGGCTAGCCAACAGGCTCATAAAATCATCACCCAAACAAAACAGTAAATGTGTACCTATTTGTCGGGCACAAAATTTTATTCCTCTTCTCTAGCCCCTTTGCTATAACCTGTTCAATAAATATGCATGTACATATATATAGTTCTTATCACTTATCATTTTCTATTCAACTTCATATTTGATTCCATTTGGTTTAAAAACACCATTCATTCTAATGTTGCATGTATAGGCAAAAATCATGTCATTAGCTAATTAATGAATATTTCAACTCATATATATTTATTTGAACGAGTGGCTATTTTTAACACTTCACATTTCAACAATTCGTGAATATAATAAAAATGTGATTTTTATTGTAAAACAATTCATTTCAAAACACTATTATTTTATATAGTTTATATAGGTGATAAAAGGTGATTTTTATTATGAAACAATTTATTTCAAAATATGAATACCATTCAACACATGAATTTCAAATCAACGAATGAATATCGATTCAACACATGAAGGTTTCCTATAGTTTCTATATATAGATAAAAATGTGATTTTTATATTTAAAACACGAATACCATTCAACACATGAATTTCTAATCAACGAATGAATACCGATTCAACACATGAAGGTTTCCTATAGTTTCTATATATAGATAAAAATGTGATTTTTATATTTAAAACATGAATACCATTCAACACATGAATTTCTAATCAACGAATGAATATCGATTCAACACATGAAGGTTTTCTATTCAATGAATAAATATAGTTTCAGCAAATGAAAATAATTCAAACACATGAATATTATTCAAAATTTCGGCAGCATAACGGCAGGGTAGTTAAAACCGGGACCGTCCCTAGTACGGCTCCTCGCTCTACCTTAAAACCTCGCGGTTTTTGACAATGGGGATCATGCATCTAGTTCGCACGCAGGCGGCATGTATATATTTATTTCATTTCCACAAACTAATCCTATGTGGTTTCAACCAAATATTTCTCAACCACAAATGGGTATTTTTCAACCACAATCAATCAATATCAACCACAAACAATCCCAAACAATCATTCGCTATCAATCAATTTTCACACCAATCACAATCAATAAATATCGTCCATGGTTTGTGGACGAGGGGCGTATATATATATATATATATTTATATATATATACTTATATATAGCAATTCACTTTTATTTCAACGCATATATAATTTTTACAACGCATATATAACTTATACATCGAACGTACAACTTATACAACGCTTATACAAGTGATGTACAACGCTAATATAACTCATACATCGACCATATAATTTATATATCGTCGTTTTCCATATCGTTTATAAATTAGAAATCTCACATTGGGTTCCACTCCACCAAAAATAGCAGAAGGCTCAGAAAAATATGCGGTCTCTTCTAAAATGTAGAAGACGTCCACACGGTCACGATGTTTCCTGTTTCATCGAATTTCGTTAACGAACGAAAAAGATATGATTTTTTTCAAAGTTTGCAACGGTTTTAAACTGTTAAAATCGGTTTTAAATTAAAACAGCCGATACCTTTCAAAATCTTCAAAACTAGGTTTCGATCTTTCAGGCAATCCGCTGATTGTTGCTTCGATCGGCCAGCGCCACCTTGTCGGGCTAGGAGAGGCGCACGTGCGCCAGGGAGGGGGTCGAGCTCGGTGGTCCCCAGGCGGCGGAATCTGGGTGCGAACGGCCGAACTTCACGAGGGTGATTCTCCCCCTACAGGCCACGAAAAAATCCAACACTTATATGGATTTGAAGATCATGAGAAGTACTACAAAAACCTTAACTATGGCGTTTGATTTCATTGAGCGGATCAGAAGAAAAGGAGGAGAGAAGGCGGTGGCCAATTTCCGTCGTTCGTTCGAGTCGGGGAGAGAGAAAAGCGGGGGGGGGGGGGGGGGGTTGAACTGACGTGGACCAATTATATTTTTTTTATTTATAAAGTTTTTAAAAATCCGAAAATACCCCTCATCACACACGAACACCAAGCCAAGCCCAACGACTGTCGTCCCTAGCGTTTTACCCCCATTCCGAACACAATGGGATATGTTTCGTAGGCCCATTCGACTGTTTCAGTCAGTTTCCCTTCAAATTAAAATATAAAACATTCAATATTTGATTTGAACGTGCATTTCAATTTGCCAGGGCCACAAACTAATTCGAAAAATTCCAAAAAAAATAAATATAGCTATGTTTTGACGATACGGTCCCAACAAAACTAGTTTCGTCGAATTCTGAGACCGTTTGCAAAAAGGCCCATTTCTGGTCGATCCAATTTAACTGTAATTGACCAAAACACATTTTCCTTTGCCACGCTCACATATCAGCTTCAAAAATTATGAAATTTGAAACCTAGCAATAACTTCACATTCCGGATCCAACAAAAGTGGTTTCGTCGAATTCCGAGGTCGTATGCAAAATGGCCAATTTCATGGGCTATATAAATTCCATAGCGACCTTTCCGAAAATTCATTCGGCCATAACTTTTGCTTTCCGCTATGAAAATTCGATTTTTCGGATTCGTTAGAAAGGTATTCACTAACAGATTTAGATATTTTTGGTATCGCTAAAATCCGTTTTGTTTTGCACCCGGTACAGTCCGACAAAGTTTGAATTCAATTTTTTGAAACTACAGCGCCCTTTCAGGCCTTGTTTATAATTATAATTAATTATATTCATTTTCAATTGTCGATTCAAACTCACTTTTCATTGCTATTATTTAAAATATTTATTTTAAATATTTAAAATCCATTATTTTAGCCAATTTAAAATTTTTAAATTGGTTCAGATTTTCTGGGTCGTTACATTTATTAATGCTCCAACCTCTCACATTAGAACTGTTGTTTGCGGTTGCTGGATGTGCCGGGCGGTTTCGGGCAGACTTCTACCGCAAACTCATTCTAACCTCGGATTTTGGGCTTAATGCGCCAACCTCTCACATTAGATCTGTGTTGTTGCGGTCGCTGGATGTGCCGGGCGGTTCCGAGCAGTCTTACACCGCAACTCAATCTAACCTCGGGTTAGGCATGTTCATCTTTTAACAAATTTACATATTTACCATTTATGTCCAAGTCTAGATTTATATGTAAATTATCCATAAGTGTGGTCAATTCAAGTTATGTCACACTTACTAGATATGCCCAAAATTAATTGTATGATTACAACCCATTTTATGCCAATTACATAATGTCCAATATTTAATGTTTCCCAACTGTTTCCCAACGTCAATCATTCGTATGATTCATATTATACGTTAGGCTCGCCATTAGCCTAACTCATAAGAAAAAGGGAAAGAAAGAGACGTATAACATCCAAATTGGAATAAAATAATATAAATCCAATTATGAACATAACTAGCATATAACAAAGATCCCATTTATGAACTTGCATAACAAAATAGATCTAAATTAACATATGAACTTGCATAACAAGTTAGATCTAAATTAACATATGAACTTGCATAACGAATTAGATCTAAACTAGTATTACCGCACAACGGTGGAAAAACCGACCGTTTAACTGAATTATTTGAAATATTCCATTTTTACAAAAATTTCAATCAAACATATAACAAAATATTAATTTCACAACAAAAATAAAAGTAAAAATATCATGAAAAATGTCTAATAAAGAATAATTAAGTATAGAAAATTTTATACATGTAAAACTGTAATATATATAAAACTATATAATAATTAAAAAGGATGAACAATAAATAAATATAAGATACAATGGAAAAAAGGAGATGGAAAACTGATAGCATAAACATGCAAAAGATAAATAATTGATTGAAACTCAAAACTAAGAGAAATCGGCAACATAAACATTACAAAAGATCTATCATGGTAATTGATAACCATAGAAGGAGTTTGTTGCATATAAAGATTGAAATGCTTTCCTTTAGCCACAAAACGAGAACGAACAATATACTGTCTTTTCTTAAGAAAGACGCTTATGCAACTTATACAGCTTTACGCATTTGAATACAATTCCAATCTATAGAACCATAGGCAAAGTAGCAGCACAATTATAGAAAGGAGAGATGATAGTGTAAGTGTGTAACTTGCTGCCCAACATCATTTTGCCAACCTGAAGTGCATTCAGTGGCCTCATTCAGCATCCAATAGTATTGAGCTAAGTATCCAGTAGTGTAAATCTAAGCAATGGAAATGTGGGAAATTTTTTTGCTCCAACATGAAGAAACATTCGTATATGATTAATAACTTCACTCTTGAGCCATTAATGCCAACAAATGCTCCATAGAATTGGTTAAGTTTCTTTAAAAGAATGATAATCTGAACTATGTGACACTTGTTTTAGCAGGATTTATGCATAGGAGAAAATTGTGAGCCAAGAGGGAATCAAACTAAACAAAGACACAATATCATAACACAATAATACACAGATAACTAAATTGATGTTTTTACTCATTATAACACTTTGGTGACTTCTTTATGGGTAAAAAAGCAAGAACGGTATTTCTAAATGTTGAATATTAATTCAATTTACTCAAAATTGTTATTCGAATTTCGAACAAAAATGTCAATGCACAATTATTCGCCAATCAAAATATTTGCATTGATGTTCGCTGTGCACCAGCACAAGTAAATGCAATAAATAATTATATTCAAATTTGTTCTCATTAAGACTCCCGTATATTTAACCATTCAAATTAATATTTTTCCACAGAACAATAGTAGTGTAAGTATCTATGTTGGAAATAATTACACGAAAATAATTGCTCGAACAAAAATAATAATAAAAACATACAAAAAAGAACCAACATGGGTGGGGACCTAAATCATTTTATGTTTTCTTTCTTAAAAAAATAAGGGCCCAAACAAAATTTCCTACACGCACGGACATGCTCACACAAAAAGGTGGAGATCCACCAAATAATACTTTAAAATTGCAATTTGCATCAGTCCAAGCAATCAAACTGTCTTATAAAATCCAACTACTAGTACAAGTTAAGGTACTAAAAATTATTTAGCAGTATAAGAACAAAGAATGACTTATACCTCAAATACATTGTAGATGATTGTGATACAACCATTATTATTTCCTTTAATTCAGTTTTCATGTTTAACATTTCTAATGCGCAGATACATGAACAATCAATGAAAGCCACAGAAGAAGCTAAGGCCGAGTAACGAAAACAATCAAATGAGTGAATGTTCTGAATGAAAACAATCAGTTTCCATGCTTATCAGCTCTCTGTTGAAATTTGTTCGCCCACCCCCAAAAAAAAATGCTGTTGGTTGATGAAAATAGTGGATTGGAGGATCGCATGAGTTGGGGGTTCAAGAACCACATCCCAAAAACTGTACATAGCAAATGCTCACTAGAATTGGTAAAGTTTCTTTAAAAGAATGATGATAATCTGAACTATGTAACACTTGTTTTAGCAGGATTTATGCACAGGAGAAAATTGTGAGCCATAATCACAATTAAACTAGACAAAGACACAGTATCATAACACAATAATACACAACTATAGCCAAAAATTATAAGCACAAATTAGCGTTTCTTTTGCAGTAAGATCCAGATATAAGCTTCGGTAGGATTTATAAAACAAATTCGAAACATTCTGAAATGAATCAATTTCTAAATCGATTCATTAATTAATTATCAATTAAATTCATAAGTTAGTTCCTTTAAAGTGATCTTATATGTACAAATTTACCGATTTTGTGACTTCTGACTTTGCGTTGTGCTCTTAGTCTCCTCTTAGATAGTGGGATTTGAGAGCATACACGGGATTCTTAATCATAGAAGGAAAATGAATTAGAAAAGGAGAACGAAAAAATTAGGGGTATGCCTGATTCGATTGCAAGGATGGATGGAGGAAAACACGTTTTGCAGTTTAATCGTGATTATGGCGAGGAGGAGAAGAAAGCGGAGGAAGAGCGGGTTTAGGAGAAAAAAAGATGATACCTAGATTGAAGGACGCTGAATGTAAAAAACCATAAATCCGATGATGTGTGGTGCTAATTTGAAATTAGAAACTATCAAACTGAATTATCGACAAAGAAGGAGTCGGATGAAGAACGCGAACAATAAGAATCGGAGGCAAGGAGAAAGAATCGAGAAAGAAAGAAATCAGGGAGAAAATATTATTGTTGAGCAAAAATATGCCAAAATTTATTGGCTCAGACAATTTGTTTTTGGCTCTTACAGTAGGGAAACCTCCCTAACGGTCGGTTTGATTAACATATGGACTTGCATAACAAATTAGATCTAAATTAACAGATGGACTTGCACAACAAATTAGATCTAAATTAACATATGGACTTGCATAACAAATTAGATCTAAACGTATGAGAATGGACTAACATGGTTAATAAACCTGCATGATCATAATTTACATTGACATAAATTTGCATAATCAATGATTTGCATAAGCAATAGACATATAAAATATGAATTTGCATAAACATATAAACTGACATGGATCTAATCGTATAAAATATGACTTGCATAGATCTAAACATATAAATAGGAATTTGCATGTATGAATATGATTTTCACATAAACTTGCATATGATTTGCATACAAACTTGCATATAAACTTGCATATGTAATTAGATATGTAGACTAATATCACATGATTTACATATAAACTTGCATATGATTTGCATACGAACTTGCATACGATGACATCATAAAATGAATCTAATCGAGCATACACAATTAGACACATGAATTAACATCATAAAATGGACTTAATCAAGTATATGGAATTAGTCATATTCATATAGTCCAACTTATAAACCCATCACAATTACGTTCAACAATTATCTTGTTAAAGAAGCTGTACTCACTATGAACGGATTAAAGAAGAAAATAGATTAAGCGTAGAATCTTTTTTCCACCATCCTAAGTTTTAACTCGTTGAATAAGAGAAGCTTGCTCAGTTTATGTTGCAGCAACATGGCGGCTTGAGAATGATTTTTGTTTTGATTTAGGGTTTAGGTTAGATGTGAATATATAAGAGTGTAGGATTAATTCTAGCCTTTAGATCAGTCTAGGAGTAATCAAAGCCATCCAAACCAAAGAGATGTGTCACTGAGCCAATCACAGCACGACACATAAGCCCTAATACCTCAGGATTCGTTACCACGCCAATCAGAGATGGCCACGTTAAAAAAAAAACAATCCTTGACCAATAAAAATGCGTCACGTGCGCCACATGATGCGTACACGTCATATATATATATATATATATATATATATATGTTCTATATTTTTTTTTATTGTCAATTAACATATTCGAACCCAGCAATATGCTGAATAGCCCCCCAAAGCATGAAAAAACCGGTATACCCCCTTTTTTGCTGAGTAGCCCCTCACTAATTTTAAAAAAAAAATATCTGAAAATACCCTCCCATATAGAGATAATGCGTGGTTTATCAGTGTACCTCGTAACAGCCCTACGAGGTTCATCAGTGTATCTCGTAGCAGTTCTCTGTGGTTCTTTCAAAGACCAGTAGTGCTACTACGAGGTACACTGATGAACCACGTAAGGGGACTATGAGATGTTCAGAAAACAGGAAAAAAATATAACATAGAAAGAGCATTTTCGTCCTCGTATTTTTTTGTTAAAACGGGGGGCTTGTCAGCATATTTATGGGTTGAAATAGAATTGGCATTATCATATCTCTACTAAATGGTAAATTCATTCCACTATTTTACTTGCGTCTTTTTGAAATACCCAAATTGCCCATCCATTTCCCAATACTGCGCTAGACCTTCACGCGCTAACTTCTTCTATTCGCAATTCTCCTGTGCCGCTTTCCTTCTTCCTCCATTCAATTCTTCCTCGAAATCGATCGTCTTCCGCAGCCATAGCAACTTCCTTCTCCTATGTCGGCCTTGAAGTCAATCGAACTGAATCAAAGCGGATGATTAATTCAAGGCTACTGCAAAAGGGATAGACGACGATTCGGGTTTTTTCTACCAATCGGGCTATTTTTTCCACGTAGATTTCTCTCAAATCATTATCCGATTAACATTCAGCATTTTACTTGCTTTAATTTTTAAAATGCTAGATTTAATTCTATATTTTTTGTTGTTCTTTCAGTTTGCTGTTTGATTTTGATTTTTACGAGTTGGTTTTGTCTCAACCTTAGATTAGCTCTCTGCTTCTACTGGAGATTGTCTTTACCGTAGACTTTGACCTCACGTAATTACTCCCTGATTTTACTATCGGCAGTTTAATAAACCAATTAACTATCGGCATTTTACTTGGGAGTACATTTGATGTTGCCTCTCTAGTCTTTAAGGAGATTGTCTAATTTTTAAGAGGAATGATAACTACTTATACTGCATTAGATTTCTTATATTTTGCGTTGCTGCTTAATTGTTTTTGCTTTCCAAAAGTTCGCATATAACAACTACAACTTTATATATCTCATACGTCAATTGCGGTTAATATTTCAATATATTGCAGAAGGTGTTCAAGTTTAGAGGAGTACGAAATATTGGAGATTTCTGACCATTTCAAGATGGATTAATTTTTCCAAGAGCTTTCAAAGATTGCTAGGCACGTTGTTCAGTTTAGGTAAAACATGAGTCTGAACATTATTGGTCTTTGTAAGCTGATATACTTTGGATGTATGCATTGTTATAACTATCGAAATCAGTCAATGTAGCATGTTCGGTTATTTTTTAGTGTGGTATGGTACTATTCCAATCTTAACTTAGTCTTTCTTAAGAGTAGTTGCATTTTTTGTTTCTGCTTCTTCAATATGTACGTCGTTAAGTTAATTCAATATGTCCAACCTGCTACAGAATTCAAGCTCTCACATCTCTACTACTAATAAGGTAAATTTACTCCACTATTTTACTTGATGTCTTTTTGAAATACCCAAATTGCCCTTCCATTTTCCAATATTGCGTTAGACCTTCATGCGCTAACATCTTCTATTCGCAATTCTCCTGTGCCGCTTTCCTTCTTCCTCCATTCAATTCTTCCCCGAAATCGATCATCTTCCGCAGCCACAGCAACTTCCTTCTCCTAGGTCGGCCTTGAGGTCAATCGAACTGAATCAAAGCGGATGATTAATTCGAGGCTACTGCAAAAGGGATAGAGTGGGCAGTCAGTTTCAATTGTGTGAAATATACCAGTCTGTCTTAGTCTTTGAAATTTAAATTTAACAGTTACACATGCAGTTTGGACTTCAATGGAGGGCAGAGACGGAGCCGCAGGGGGTCAAGTAGGGGCCGTGCCCCCCCTTTGATTTTATATAAAATATTGGTGCACAGCTGTATGTGTATTATACACATCAGTCATAGCAAAACCTGGCATTGTCCTTTAGTGTCTTAATATTACCAAGAAGAGTTACTTTATTAACAGAAGCTTCAGGTTCTTCACTTCACTGTTGTTGTGTACAGTTTCAGCATCAAATGATCTTTGCACTTTATCTTCATTGCTCATGGTACATAGCAGCAAAAATAATGGCCCCCTCTTTCGTTAATTAAAAAAAAAAAAAAAAGGCCCCCCTCTCGTCCCGTTCCTGCCTCCGTCCCTTATGGAGGGTAAAAAGGAAGCTGCCATGATTACCTATATAAAGGAGTTTCTGCATAACTCCTAAAATACTTAGGATTTTCTTGTAATAAAAAAGAAGGGGGAAAGAAGGTTCCTTTGTTTGGGAGGTGGTCTTATATATATATATATATATATATATATTGCAGGTGAGTGGTAGGGGTGGGGGAGCCAGCTGGTGGAATTGATTTTATGATCATGTTCAAATAGCCTGCTCAATCTCGGCCCTTACTTTCTCAACGGTTCTTAAAACAAAGTCCGTCAGTAACTTATTGTCTTTGATATAAATTTGTGTTTAATGCTAGGTGACTTGATTTCTGAGTTGTGATTCCATGCCTTGAATGTTTTAAGTATGCTGAATGGAAAAATATTCATCACGTTACACTGCCTTTTGTATGCTAGATTATAATTAATTTAATCTTTGTCAGTGGAAACGATGAGAAAGTAAGTGCATGTGGTATTGTTTTGAGTTTTACATTTCTCATTGCATGACAGAACATGATAAGAGACTTTACAAAGCACCATGAGAGATTTATAATTATTGGCGATAAAAGATAAATGTTTATGACTTCGATTGTTGGACTTAAGATACAAAGACAATAGAATGAGCGGATTGTTTATGATGTAATCAGGTATGTATTGTTTGGACTAGGGAGCGTACTTCCTCTCTAATTTTAGTTTAATAAGACTAAAACCCATAACAAGAGACACGAACACATTTTTCCAATGAGTTATGTGCCTTTATATACCCTAGCCTTTATATACCTCTAACAGATGTGTATCTGTACACTATTGGAAATCCAGAGAAGCATCAAGATAAGTTATCTAAAATATGTGTAGGGGTGAAATTTGTAGTGAATAAAGCAGACGGTTTATGCCCAGTACTTAGTGGAGCTAGCATAGTAGCAAAGGTAACAAGAGATAGGGCAGTATGCAACTGGGTACCCATCTAGAGTGCCGAAAATATGAAAAGGGATTTTGGTTCTGGATATCCAGGAGGCAAGTTTTCTTCATTTATAGTGCTTTTCAAAATAAGCATGACTACTAATCTTTCATAATTTCGCTTTCAATTTTTATATCCTGAGAAAAAGGCATGGCTTCCCCATCACAAACATCAGTTTCCGACGTTGGTTCGATTCAGTTGGGGAACCTGCACTTCTTATTTCAAGGATTCAGTTGAAGTTGTTTGGGAGGCTGACAAACAAGAAGACGAAAGCACAAGCACTGGAAATGGTAAGCGGCAGCTTAAACTAAAATTTTGTATAATTATTTAGAAATTTATTGAAATGCTAGGGGATTATAAAATAGATTCTTGGAAAGGTGTCAGCCTATATATAATGTATGCGTACTAAGTATCTTGGAGAAATGCCAGCAGTATAGGCATGTGTGAAAAACAAATAGCATTACTGAAAACGGGGAGTTCCAGGTTACTAAAGCACGTACATAAGTGAATAGCATTACTGACACCTCATAACATTCTGGCAGTTAAGAACCATTTCAATTAATCATTTTGTCACCGATAAACTGGGCTGTTACTTACCAGCCAAGGCTGACATCAGAGCTTTTGTGATTATCTGGAAAGAAAGATAGGCATGGCTTGACTTCCAATGCTTGCTAGATTCTCACGATTTCAACCTAAATCCATAGAAGCACAACATTCTTTTCATAACTATAATTATGACCCAGTAGTCTAGCCTACTTTAATGCCCATGTGTACAGTGGGAAGGGTAGATTTGTCTCCTGTATTTGTCCCACATCATCGACTAGATTCTCTATCAAGCTCTCTACCCATTTCAAAACATGTTTGCATGCAAATTCAGCTTCCCAGGTAGGAGAAATGTATCTAGAGCTAAGTAATAAATTGGAAACTTCGACCTTTTCAATTTTCTTTATACATTTCCTTTTTATACTCTGTATATAAATTAAGATGCATTTCCATTGGATGGCACTCAAAGATTAGGCAAATAATTTGATTTTTTTTCCTAATGTTTTAAGTTTAATCTGTTTCTTCTCAACATGGCACTCATTGTATTTTAGTTTTTCTTTGTACGTTTCTCATTTCACTTGGAGATTTGAAACATTGGTTTATTTTCTTTTTATGTCTATAGTTACTGTAATAACAGTTGGTAGGTGAAAGACCTATTGTATCAGTTCAAATATATCCAAAGTCATGCGGAAATATAACTCCATCTATTCACTAGATTCATATTGAAAATACTAAACCTTTGTTCATTATTAGTGAGGATAAATTGACATAACCTGGATAGTTTATTTGCAACTAAAATATAAATATAGGATCGCAAGTGTAAAATAAGGTCATGCAATTTGCTACTTGACTAATGCCTGCATGACATTGAGCTGGATAGTTTATTTGCAACTAAAATACTAATATAGGATCCAAAGTGTAAAATATGGTCATGCAATTTGCTACTTGACTAATGCTTGCATGACATTGTGATACTATCTAAAACGTCTTCAATGTGTGCAAGGCCAGTGTTCTCTAGAGTTATAAGGTTGAAAGTGTATGCATTGTGCAAGTTTAATATATATAAGTTTTATACTGCAATATGCATAGGTTAGTTTTCCTACGTCTTCTTTATAACTTGAATGTCATATAACATAGTGTTAAGTGATGCGCATGTTCTATGCCAGTGTATGTGTGTGTGCAACTGGGGACACATGTGTTGAGTTCAGGTGTGTTATTGCTATTTTTCTGTTTCTTTTCCTATGCTATCCTCTCTGTGATTTATTTGATCAATTTTTATGTCTGACCTTTTATTTTCTCCAGCTTTTGTGTTTTATTCGACATGCTATTGCTTGGATTAAATGTTGGTATATAGACGCAGAGCTGCTTGAAACTCCTTGGTAATGTAATGTCCTACTTTTCATTCATACAAAATGTATACATATTAGCCAACTGTTAAAGTAATTATATTTGTATTTCTAAATAGTGTTTAATAATTCGTTGTTTTACAGGCTTTATTAGCTAAGCCACCGGAAACTCCTTTGCAATGTATACGTTGACAAATTTTGTTTAAACAGTGCAGTATGAATAATTTACTCTCACAAGAATTTGTTCTCAACGAAATTAAGTGCTTAATATTTCAATTAGAGCTTGCTTTGTTGTGTTCAATATGAAGACACCTCGGAATATGTGTAAAGTGCTTTATATGATTATTATTTCTCTAAGATGGGTGCAGATTTATTACCTATCACAAAATTTGGTCTGGATTATAGCTACAGGTAGATAACTAAATATTTAATATATATTTTGTTTGAAAGTGTAATAACTAACATTGAGTTAAGAATTTTCTTTCTTCAGGTATTAGTATTTAATGAAAGATGTTAAATTTATTTAACATGTTTTTCTGGACCTTGCACTCTAGAAGAATAAGGATGTTTTTAGTTCTTTTCTTATGTGTTTTTCTGAAAATGTGACCGGTTGCATATCCACAACAATTAGGTGTGAAGCAGACGTTAGGCGATTTGCATATGACAATCCAAGGTAAAATATGAAAGTTCAGGTATAGCTTCGTTCCTCATTTCCAGTTATATTTGTTCTTATTCTAATGGTAACTGAAATATTTAGATTTGTTCTAATATTATTATGGATTTGGATTCGCTTCTCAGTTTTCTTCCTCATACTTCTCCAAAACAAAATAAAATATAAAAAAGATTGGTGTAAAGCAGATGTGAACCGATTTCCATGTGACAGATTATGCTGAAGTATGACTGTTCAGGTATGGATTCTTTTCGTATTTTCATTTAATTCGAGTTATATTTTTTCTTCTCTCCTTTTTCAGAGATAGAAAGCGTGCTTGGAACCCTACCCCCACAACGATTTTCGTGCTTCTCCAGTCTCAGATCCTCTATTGATTTCTTTTCTCCATGATTTAAAGGTAATATTTTGCCTCTCATTTGCGGTTACACGCGCGCGCTACTTTCAACTTGCGTAGATGTCGTTAAGGACCTTTAGCTTAGGTATATGATGCTACAGATAAAGGTTTTGAAGGTCATAGTTTTAAACTTGAAAGGCCGTAACACGTGCTTTGCTTTAATGAAGTATCCTTTTTACTACCAGAAGTTGCGTAGATGTGTTCGCACTTCACTCAACCTGTACGGTTTACAAACTCGTAGTCCACTAAATCAAACAGTTATATCAGAGCTGACCTACATACATAGTAATGTCCGCAGTAATCATTTGATATCCGACCTCATTTTTGATGTCAGCTTATATCACTAAAATCTGCATAACTTAGTAAATGCATTTTGAGCTGTGCTTTTTTAGCGTGAATGATCCCTTTTGAAAACATTCTTACAAGGAACTTGCACTTTTTGCAAGTTGCAAAGCACTTAGCTCATTATGAACCCCTCTTGACGGAATACATCATCCATAATGACAATATCAATTTTTCTACACTATGATAAATATAATCTACACCACACGCTTTTCCCATTAAAATTCCCAAAAGGTGCCTTGCTAGGTTCTGCTCATGCGATAATCTAACAGTGTAATAATGTTCACTTGAGTCTTGACGTTGAAACTTTCATTTTCATGTGAATATTTGGTTTTGGTTGTACTTAATCCATTTTTTATTTATTTTAGACATTGGATTACTATATGATTTTTCTTTTTTATATTACATATTTAGCTCAGCACTAAAATTCTACATCCTAGGTTTAATTTAATAGTAATTCTAACAATGAAATAAAGATGAAGGATCCCTCGATGCAATGTAGTTGCTCCCAGTGTGAACTTTATCATTGTGAGTAGTAAGATTGATGTAATTTATGATATACCATACATCCTAGCATATGCTATACCACATTCCTTATTTGTCCTAGGAATATACTACAAATTATTGGGAATAAAAGTTCAAATTAGAGCTTTTGTACCCATCAGTTGTTGGTTTTGAATTATTGTTGTTGTTTCAGTTTTCTATTAATCTCGATCTTTACGAATTGGGTGTGTTATTTAACTTTAGTGGCATAACTTTAAATTTATTTATTTATTGGCCTGTAACATTTGATTATATGTTGCAAGCGCATAAGTTATTAATAAATTCACATCCGTATGTTCATACTTTGTGGTCCTACTTTTACCATTCAACTATTTGCCTAGGTAGCAAAACCGTGGTGATGATGCTACAATATGACATTTTCATGTATATTGTACATTGTTCCAACAAGTCGTTAACCTTAACCTCACGTAAGATATAAAGTTTATAAAAAGCATAAGTTGAATGTGATACAAAAAGCTTCAACAAAGCATGAAATTAAGTAGTTAGCACCGTCGCACTGTGTTATATGTAATTGTAAGTAGCACTTACTGAAATGTGTAACTGGAATGTAAAGTGATAAATTAGTTTATGAATGCACAGTAATTTGCTATATCATTGTTGAATGTTAGGTTTCTGCCTGCACATGTTTGGATTGACTATAGTGATTTTGTTGAGCTGGTGGTAAATTGATAAAGCATACCATGTGAATAGCAGGGTAGAGGGGATAGTGCTAATCAAGCCCAAAAGATGATGAATATTGATTCGAAGAATCAGAATTGGCACATGACGCTACAGATGTAAAGAAATGAGCATGTTGACATTGTTAAGGTGATTGTTTAGAAATGTTTTAGTTTAGAAATATGTACAATGGTATCTTTCCATAAAGCAATTGCCTGTAAAAACGTCAAATATGCTTTTCATGAAGTCGAGTATGATTTCCTAGCCTTTTTTGTTTATTTTTTGGACTGATCCGCATATAAAAGGCTGTTTTCCATTTGTTGTTTCCTATTTCATTAGTTTTATTACTATTATCAGTATGATGATGTAACATTCTATTTGCAATGGACTATAAATTTATTATTGTATAATGGATTTAAAGATGATAGTGTGTTTGTTAAACTATTAATATGGCATCTTTTATAAAATACTAAAGCACTCACGTGTGTGCTTTTAGTTTGCTAAGTTTTGCACATCCATCATTTTGTCATTATTGTTGTAAGGTATCCACCCATACTTATATTTTTACTCCTAATTTAGCAAGGTTGATGTGTATCTTCATGGTATCATGTTAGATAAACTTTTAACATTCATCACTCCTCTTCATAATGTCTTTTACTTACGACTCTGCTGCTATTCAATTCTACCTTGCACTTACGCCTCTTCTGCTTACCTACGTTTGATCTCATTCAACATTTTAGAATTTAACGCGATGTGTAAAAAAAAAAAAAAAAAAAAAAAAAATTTAGCTTTGTCATGTAAATCTATAACTGCTTCTGTTAAGATGTCGGTTTCAAGCCTCGAAAAGGAAAGAAATTGTTTTCTATATCTATATTCATCCCCCAAGCAATTAATGCAGCAAAGTCCAAAATTTAATTCATTTCATATTTGATCACATTTATCTATGCATACGTACATCGAGCGTGCATTCATACTTGACATAAGCTCAAAAACAAAGTAGTTGACAAAATGATCGGTTTAAACTAAAATTAGCACAAAACATTATTGTTTGCTATAACTTGGATTTGACTATTCGTGTACGTTGAATAAATCCATAAGGCTATTCAAGAGCACTGGTAGGGTGGCAATTAGACCCGACCCGATGGACCCGGACCCGACCCGATGGACCCGGACCCGACCCAGTGGGTCTCGGTTCTAAGCGGATCGGATTTTGTCGGGTCTAAACTATACATTTCAAAAATCTGGACCTGACCCACACTTCGGTTCGGGTCGGGTCGGGTCGGGTCGGGTCGGGTTGAAGCTCGGATCGGGTCGGGTCGGTCCGGATCCGATTGAGTAATAACATTAAAAATACATATATTTAAATGTTTTTTGGTCGGGTCTTTTGGGTCGGGTTTATGCGGGTCGGGTTTGATCGGGTCTTGATGGTATTTTTCATCACCTAGACCCGACCCGAGACCCGTCGGATTCGGTTCGGGTTCGGGTCTTTTCAGGTCGATTCGGTTCAGGTTTTCGGTTCTCGGTTTTAATTGCCAGCCCTATGCACTAGCTATATCTGAATGTGTTGATATGGTAAGCGATCATTTCACAGATTTTATTGTCATCTTTTTAAATAGTTATGCTACAAAATATGTCTCGATGATCAAATGCAGGTCCACCTGGACGTGCATATATATTCGTTCTCTTTAATATTAATTGACATATGTGACAAATCAGCATAAGTATTCATACAAATTAAGATTAATTACATGGTTTCCTAAATTATCATCAAATAAACATAAATGACAATCAATCGAACATAAATGATAAATTACTTGTTTTCTTTATTGCATGTATTGATTCCTTCTGTACTCACACATTTTTAAATTTGTATCTTTATAACATAATTGCACATATGTACATATATGCATCTATTTATTTAATACTTTTACCATATGCATTATCGTGTTAAATCTTCTTATTTAACGCACGTACTAATATGTTAATCTTCTTACCTTTAATTTGTCACATGCATTTCTTTACATTAATGCTTTTCTATATTTTCTTGCGCACTTTTGAATTTTCTTCCTTAATTAATTAATCCATAAATTAATTATATAAAAAGTCGGGTTATTACAATAGGAATCACCTCCATGGATCAGTAGCGAGTAGTTCTTGCATTCCGTGGATTCCAATCACGATAGAGTCACTGTCAAAATATCTCTGGCCGCTAAACCAGAGAAATTCAACAAGTAGTTCTTCCGTTCATGAAGATCAACGGTCTTCAATACTCCATCTTGATCGTCATCTGATATCTTCCATATTAACGTATTTGCCAGTCGGAATGGTTTTCGAATATAATTTGATTCCGGTCTTTTCGTACCAACAATCGTAAAGGTCAGATTTTGATAGTCGGTTATTTAACTATCAAATAAAACGGTCATTCAATAAAAAAAATAGATTTATTGGTTCAGTATTTAGCATCACTTGGCTTCTTTAATTAAAATAATTAAAGAATGATTAACTTAAATATCCCAATATTGGATAAATATCCACTTATTATTTTAGTATACAAAAATCGCAAAACCACTTCATTTTAATATTTGGAAAATATATTATAATAATATCTAATACTCCATTTGGCTATCATTTTCAAAATATATAATATAGCATATTCATTTTCTAAAACTGAGGAATCAGTTTAACTTATTATTAGTAAAATAACGTTACGCAAATCTCTTTCATTTCGTTACTTCCCCATGTCTGATGATTTATTATTGTTCTCTCCCCTAATAAGTAGTGCTGCCAGTTCTTCAGCCATTGCCTGTTTGAAAACATCATCTCATATTCTCGAACCCTTATTATTTTCGTTACTTTGGAAATCTCATGGTATATTCTCAAATCATTCAACTAACGTTGCATTTTTATTTCTCTTATGGAAATAATAAATTATTCTTACATTCTACCATTATCAGCTAATATCATCTTCGGATAATCCCGAAGTCGTAAAAGTTGGGGTATTTTAACTACCTCTCGGACCTTGATCAACAACGTTCTTATCTTAAGATAAATACGAGTTGTAATTCAAAAATCAATATTCATTCACATTCCATTAAACTATTTAATTAAAAAATATAGCTTTGTAATTCTACTTTATCTTTTTGGAAGTCTCTTTTTAAAATCTAATTAACATTACTTAATTCGTCGATCACTTAATTACTTGCTAAACATCACTCTTATTAACTTTCAACTTATTTAAATACTTTGTTCCCCAAACTGGATTATTATTACAAATCCTGTTACCTCCTTCTTTTACCAAACTCAATTACAAATCCCTTTCACCAATCCCCTTTTCTTTCTGGGAATCTCAATTCCATTTACTTACTTAATTCCACACTTACGTATTTCTAATTCAAAATCAGCTTCTTTACTTCTCATTCTCTTTATAAACTTTGTTTTTACACCTCAGATTTAATTATAACTCTTTTTATATCTTCGTCTTTCTTTACTTAATCCAAACGTTAAGTAAACCTTTCATTTAAGCTATGCGTTCGCTGAAATCCCTTTATAACTTCATTATAAACTCTAGTTCAAATATAAAACGCGTTCATAATCTCTCCTCAATATTTAACTATATTCCATTCCAAAATTGGTTACTTACCTAAATGTATTTCATTTAAGAAGTAATTACATAATTAAAACAAATAATTCACTTCAACATTAACTATTGTAAAATCAGTTAACTGCTTTATTTACTGAAATAAATAAAAATATCTCTTTTAAAATCTTATTAAGATTAAACAATTATTCGTTAAGTTATTCCATTTAGTTCATTATTAACCAACTAATTTAAAATTCGATCTTAGTTAAAATGGAACTCGGTTAACTCAAAACCCGATTATTTCTTTAATCAGTTCCAGTTAATTCCTCCTTTAAATTAACTAATAATATAATTAATTTAAATAACTTCATTTAATTGTTTCTTAGAAACAATTAATCGAATTCTTAACCGTTAGGTTATTTCCTGCTCATCTTCTTACAATTTCTATTTATATAAGAATTTACTTTATCAAAACAATTTAATAATAACTTATAAACTTTTAAATAATAATAATACTTATTTTCCTTTAAAATTGCTCTATTCAAAATATATATTTAAAACTTATTTCAGTTATAAAAAAAAATTATAACTTCACTACGGTTGATTCACTTGACGATAAAATCCATATTTGTATAATGATTGACTTATAGACCATGTGATGCCAAATCACTTAACCAATATTGTCCATTGGTTAATATTATAACAAATGTTGAAATACGATTTAACAATCAACAATAAATCAATTATTCAATCGTATTGTGGAAACGGTTCATATAATGGTAATATGAAAATAAACAATAAATATGAGGGATCCAGTTGGATCCCTCCAATCTGTCCTTCTCTGTATCCAAAACGGTTAGCTCAAAAAAAATCATTCAATTCCATTCATCTGATAATAAATAACGACCATCAATCAATTAACAGATCATTCAAACAATTCAAACACATTTATTTTATAAACGTGACCAGTCAAGGGAAATTACCACTATTGGATTAAATCATTAGAACAACGATTTGGTATTTTACTGAAATTAAATGCCTGTTTAATTCCATTGGTTAAATCAACAATAAATATATAACTAGCAAATGGTCAAACACTAGCAACCAGATCACACAAAATAAAAAACCCCAATTTATATATAATATAAATGGGAAGAACTGAGTGTGTTCAAATCACCTTGATTTGGTTTGGTCACTAACGCTGGTTTTTAATTAAATTAAACAACGGTTTAATTTAATAAAAAAAATTACTTGCTTCCGGCCCTGACTGACACTGCTCCATCTCGAAACTCTCATCTCTATGGTTCCAATGAGACCGACTATGCTTAAATCTGATGACGTATGCGCATGATATCGTATAAACAACTTATAAAGTAATTTAATTATTAAAAACATGAATTAATTAATTTAAAATGGGCTTTTACATTAACCGTTCGGCCCACCTGACCCCAGACCCACTTTTATTAACAAATTCCTCCCCATTGTTTCCCCAAACCACAAATCCACCGCCTCCAAAGAAAATTCGATACTGATCGAAAATTCAGATCCCCTTCCCCTTTCTGATTTCTGCAGAAATCGAAACTAGTTATGTCACACCCCTCTATGCCAGCATCTTCAACATTCTCTTTGATCTCCTCCTCCAATCGATCTGATAAACCCCCAAATCAATTCCTTCATCACCACAGTCTTCGACGATCAACCCCCGAGCCTTCCAAAACCACTTCAGACTATCCATAAACAAATCAAAGCTATTATTCGAAGGCGATCCGAACCCTAGTCCTTCACGTTGAACGAAATCATCAGAAACTTCATCAGAACTATTTTAAAACGAAGCGCATGGATTCACAATACAGATAAGTATTTAATTTGATTTTTGTTTGCTGTATAAATTTAGCTTGGATTTCATAAGTGGTTCGCACCATTTCTCTTTACTGTGTTGTTCAAATTGTTCTATGGAAATAGTGAAATCCTTATGCGTGGATACATGTATTTATGGTGTGGTTAGATAAGATCAATGTCTATCAACCCATCCTTGATAGGTTCGGCTACCCTCACTTAGGCCATTGGGTTTTTTCTTCCTTTCTTTTCAGATTTGATTACTACTGATAGGAAATTTGATGGTTGCATGATATTTAAGCTGAAAATTTTGACGAGTCTCAGTATTTTAATTTCAATATTGTTGATCTATTTGAAATGGAATAGTGATTGAAATGTCTAGGTTAGATGAAGCTATAACTTGTTTATTCAATTTGGAAATTTAAATATGTATGTAATCCTGTGTTCAGAGTATAGCACAGTCCCTTTGTATCTGAAATCAACTATATATGTATAAATGTATACATTAGAAGTTTTGTCTAGATTTGATGGTGTGAATATATACATATTTCAGTTTTCTTGTGCTGTTCATGCCCTATTTTTCTCAGCTGCTCCTACCCTATCTCCTTAGCTGTTTATTTCTATTTTCTTTACCTGTTCATGATACGAAAAGGATTAATGTATGAACACATTTAATTGTTTAGCTATGCAGCTATTTCATTTAGCTGTCCATTTAGCTAAAGATGTACATATATTCAGCTGTTTATCTTAGCTGTTTCTGATCTGTTTATGGTCTGTTTTCCTCAGCTATTCATTAGCTGTTCGTGGTCTATATAGTCTTGATGTATGAATTATCTTGTCTCTTTTAGCTGTTACAAATCTACTTTCTAGTTGTTTGGCTATTTCTTCTTTGCTGTTACTTATAGCTATTTAGATTTAATATATAAATATGTAAATATATATTGTTGTGAAGTTACTTCATTTTAGCTGTTTTCATGATTTTTCTCTGTTTCAGGTCAATGCTTGAGGAGTCATCTCAGTTTACTGTTTCTGATTGTTTCACTGTTTCCGAAAGGAAAATGAGGCATGTAGAAATTGATTTTTACATGAATTGTTATGTCCATACTGTGCACATAATATTATGTATTAAGTATTGTTTTCTTTCTTTGTGTTTTATCCATTCGTTCAGACTATATATATATGTATGGGTGGGTGGGTGTGTGTGTGTGTGTGTGTGTGTGTTGTTTTCTGTGCATTAACACTTCCAGTTTCAGTGTTGTAAATATTTCAGTTTTTATGTTCTGGTAGCAAACATTTTCATTTGTTGAACCAGTGAGATGAAAGTATATATATTCGGTTTCATATGTATATACGTCTTCCAGCTTTCACATGTACATATTTGTTTTGTTTCATATGAATATATATATGAATACATACAGAGATTTGTACTGAAAGTATGGTATATGTTTATGTTGTATACCAGCTTTAGATTGGTTTATTATTTTAAATTTCATATAATCTCGATATATTATAAATTAAATCCAGATAGCTAAATTAACGGTGATAAATTAATATCATTGTATTTATTAAACAACACTTTTAATTAACAAAAATATCGAATTTAAAACTCAACATATAAAGTTCTATGTTTAAATAACATTCCATATATATATATACATATAAAACCTCTCATGAATATAAATAAATCGTTACATTTTAAAAATGGTTATATAGCGACTATTCATAAATTTGAATCAGCCATAACTAATAATCCATAAGCTGAAATCTCCATTTTCCTCTTCCATTATAAAAATATAATCAAATCGACCTAAATGTTTATGTTTTTTTATAGAATTTTGAATTGAAATAGATTCTGTATATTCAGTTGAAGTTCAAACGAAATTTACGAACTGCCGCGACGTTATGGGATCAATTTTGTAACACCCCATATTTTCAGTGAACATTAAAGTAACAAATTAAAGTATACCTAATTATAAATGTGATAATTAAGGAAAACGGGTTACGCCACTGCGTTCGTCTCGAAATTTTGCTTGGGGTAGAGTCTGAGTTTGCGTAAATCGGACTCCGTATAAAGAAGTTATGACCTTCATAATTTTCAGAGATTTAAAACAGCTTAGGTTTGAAATTCGAAATTCAAATCACACATCCGGGGTGGGCGGGAAATTTCCCGCCTAGGACCCAAGTCGACCAGGGGGTCGACCTGGGTCACACAGGTCGACCAGGGGGTCGACCTACCCCCATTTCCAGATCCGAGGACAGATTCATTTTTCTGCATTTGGACGCCGTTCTGACCAGATTCGTTGATTCCTATGCTATATAAACACCCCTAAGGCTACAATTTATCTACACAACTTCATTACGCCTATACTATACCCTAATTCATATCAAAATAAATCAAAGATGGGGTTATGTTGCTCAAGATCTTCGTAGAAATCAAGTTTAGAATTCAAGTAGAGATTCAAAGGCTAATTCAACGATTTTAACAACTATTTTCTAAGAATCAAATCAAATCTAAATTAGAAGAACAAATAGTCTACTTCAAGGGAGAGCTATTCAGTTTCAGAATACAGACCCCAGGATTCAAGACCGTTCTGTAATTTGTTCATGTTACTTTCAGAAATAAAAGTTAATTGTGATTCTGACATTGTAATAAATCTGAATCTGAGATTATGCCTATTTCTATATCCATTGGATCTGTCTCGTTGATAATATTATGTCTGTTCTTTATCTCTTCTTTCCTTCTTCCCTTTTTGTCTTATAGCCAGGCTACTGCGAGCCTGAGCTAGATCTCATAAGAGATGAACGTACGTTGGAAATAAAAATGGGCATAAAATATGATTTGGACATGACCAACGCTCAAATTTGGAAAAAGTATTAAATTGTGTATAATTGGGCATAATTGGGTTGTAACTGATTTGAGGACATAACACATGTTGTATTCAAAACATAAAGTGTATCCAACATGTAACTTGAGATTTGAGATATAAAATATATTGGACATATAACTTGGGATTTGGGCCGTAAATTGAACTGTAAACATGTAAGTTCAAGTGATCTTCATATTTAAACACCTAATAGTGATTTTGGCATATAATGAAATGGATCTATGTCCATGCTTGATGATAAGACAAATCTTTTATATTAATTCCTATCTTTCTATTGAATCAATGATTTACATGCCTAGAAAGTTATTATTCAATCATGTCTGTCTTTGTTGGACATCCGATATATAATCCTTCTAGGTTCATGATGTTATTTATATCAGATCTATATGTCTATGAGGTTATTTCTGTCAGTTTGTTTCAGATCTATCATTGTTATACCCCAACTCTAACAGATATGTAATCCTCTTAGGTCCAAAATATTTAACAGATCTACCATTTTAATGCCTATTTTATACCTACTCTCGTTTATGTTCCTTTTTCATCCCCTTTATTTTATGAATCTAGATTAACCTCGAATCTAGACTGAAACTTTTTATACGCGAGATTTGAATGCGGGGGTAATGGGGAGTAGTCTATTTGGTAATGGTGGAATATAATTTTGTAACTTATGATTTGGGGCATAATTTGTCTTTGTTGAGAACTTGGGGTAAATTGAAATATTAAATCTAGATTTGGCGCAAAATGTAAATTGGAATATTAATCTAGATTAGGCATAACCATTGGTTGAGACGTCAAAGAATAATGTATATTGGGGTATTGGGGCGTGACTATTAGTACAAACTTAGGAAGATTAGGTGTAGCCTATTTTGAGTAATAACTCGAAATTGAATTTGGGAACCATAACTTGCAATTAGCTTTGTTGGGCATAACTTGAGAACTGGGATATGACTGGTTGGGATAATTAGCATATAAATCTAGACTTGGACATTTATGGAAAATGTGGCATAATCTGAAATTGACAACAGTTGTAAAGAATTTACATTTAAACTGTAAATATGTAAATTAGTGAAAAGATGAACATGCCTAACCCGAGGTTAGATTGAGTTGTGGTGTAAAACTGCCCGGAACAGCCCGTCACATCCAGTAACCACAACACCTATCTAATGTGAGAGGTTAGTGCATCATGCCCAAGAAAACCCGAGGTCAGATTGAGTTGTGGTGTAAAACTGCCTGGAACCGCCCAACACATCCAGTAACCGCAACAACACATATCTAATGTGAGAGGTTGGTGCATTTATAAATCAATTAATACTAATGAACAAGATGAATGAGTAGAGTTAAGTAATGAGAAACGCTTAACCAATATAACAAGATGGATGACTAGGGTTAAGTTAATAGGAAACACTTAACCAGTATACCATGATAAATGGAATGGGTTAAGTTAACACTTTACAATACAAGAAAAATACCTTTTTATAGCGTTTAAAAAACGCTGTAAAAGGATACAATGGCATTTTTATAAATGCTGTATATCAACATGTTGTAATATGTCAGAAGTCTATAATTGCAACCTAGTAATTGCTATAAAAAACATGTTATAAATGATGATACTCACAGCGTTTCAAAACTGCTATTAAATGGCTAATTTGTAACTTCAAAGTTTTTTCTATAGCGTTTGTTGCTTGCTATAAAACTTATACGCAGAATTGTAGTTTATGGTGCTAATATTTATGGCGTCGTTTAATTGCCATTTATAGCAACAAAAAATGTTGTAGATAAGCATTGCTTGATTATTATGGCAACAATAGACGCTGTAAAATTTCATAGCCTGATTATTATAGCACAGTATAAACGCTGTAGAAAGTTTAATTTACTATTTCATAGCATTATTTACTTGCCATTAAAGCTATTTAATCGTTGCAGAATATTTTTATTGCATAGCATAGCTATAGTATGTACAGTCATTGTTAAATGTATTTCATACACAATATTAAGCATACAAACAATTATGATTAAAAGTATATCATACAAAGTTTGAAGCACATAAATATTTATAATTTAAAAGTAACAACTCTAACAACTGTTGCTAACCAAAACAATACATACTAAAAAGAACAATCCATATAACCGTAGCTAACCAAAACGATACATAGTAAAAGCAAAGATGTATGAACATCGATACAAAATTTATTTGAAAGACAATAAGTGCGACAACATATTTTTTCATGCCTTTCACCATTTAAAGCAGCTAATCAATAGTTAAAGCACATCAGCATCCTCGTCGCCACTTTCAATAGCAACAGCCCGTAGGTTCAATAAATCACAAATAAAAAATGAGATGTTGCAACTTCAAAAGCTAAGAAGTAATATAATATATTCGTCTTTAATAGGTTATGAACTTCGTAGGCTGCTACTAGAAATTAGCAACCTTAATAACAGCGTTTAAAAAAAAATTAGGTTGCTCTTTCCATGTCAGCATTTGACCAAAAAAAAAAAATCCTCCTACGTTTACCTGAGTCCCACCCTTGACCTTCCTAAGAATGCATGCATCAAGATTGATGAAGAACACCCTCCATTTTATGGTAAATGGTAGCTAAATCATATTTAAGTTTGAAGATTTTAGGCCAGTGATCCTTACTTGTTGCTTGCTTCAACATTGTTGATAACTTTCTCACCATAAATAGAATATTCAAAGGCATAAACTACATGTCTAAAGATAAATAAGTTACAGAAGTGTGCCTACACACCTTTGCATGTACTGAAAAGAAATAAGAAATAAGAAATTAAGAGGTGAAATATTAAAATTTTGTAATACTTAGTATGATAGAGCGTAAATTCGTTTTAGCAGTGGAATCTAAAGCTATGACTTGAACTGTTCAAGTAAACTATTCAAAGAAACTAGCTTGCTGTTTCAAACAGCGAGCATTGGCATGCTTTCTGTTTGACAAACCTAGTATTTCTATTCAAAATAGCGAGCAAACTTGCTAAGTATTCATGCATTTACAAGAACCTGCAAGTCAATGGATTAGATAATGGAGTTATTCATGCAATAGGTAAATTCAAATGCAAGGACAACTACTATATAACATCTAGCTAGGCATTTCAACAATATCAACTGATAGTGTTTGATAGAGGCATATTGCAAGCTACAAAAATATTAACATTTATAATTATCAGGTTATTAACTGTTGGGAAAGTAATGGAAATGAATATTTATTTTCTTAACCATTTCCGCTGAACTCAGTGAACAAATAGAAGATAATCATAATTTAACCAACATTGATTCTTTGGCAGTAAGAAATGTATTCAAATAATTGTTTGTGAGTTGGTGTGTTCTCTATTATGATTATTGTTTTTATTTTGCATGTACCAAATTAGCTGATTCGACCAAGAAAATGCAGGTATTACGTGTGACCCTTTCCACTCATTTGCTCTATAGGCAGAAATAATGTTAAAGAAATATGAAACAAGGGGTCTTGAATATCCGCCATGGTTGCATCAGTGTAAAAAATGTACCTAGCTACAGTTTGTAAATACTTTTTGTTAAAGGTGTTAAAATGTGTTTTATAGCACCCTTCATACAAGTATACCAGTGATAAAGAACCATTCAGTGCAGTACCTCTGTAGCTTACATGGATCTTACCTTTTGCCACTAAACCCTGTTAAACAAGCAACAATAAGAAGTTAGGGACTCAAATTACCAGCATGACTTGTCAGAATGTATCATTAAAGGAACAAATGTTTAAAAAGTACTTTAGTATCAACTTCTGCTGATTCAACGTCCACATTGATGTCAACTAAAATCTTGATGACCTCCAAACGTAACCCAGGCCTACCTGCAGTCTCTATGCATAGTAAACTAGACCAACATAGAATAATAAAGGTTGGAATTTATCCACGATCTCAAAGGTGAGACATTAGTTTACTATATATGAAAGAAAAATTGGACAAGTTTAGGTTCATCTACTGGTAACAACAGTTCCAGGAAAGAACGCACACACAAAAACAGGCAAGCATGCATGTGTGTTGTTCCCAATTCAAGGAGGTCAAGGATCCTGAATTTGAATGTTGCTTAAAATTTTCCCTTGATGACATTAAACAGCAAGCTTGCCAATGCTTCATGTTAGGCACAACAGGCCTGGCTTGCTGTGTCAAACAGAAATAGCAAGCCTAGCTTATCCCCTAACTTAGCAAACCAGATACCTGACCTGTCTCCGACCCACTTAACCAGTTTTCAACGTTTGACTAATGGTTATTGGAAATCACATATATATAGAAATACACACATATATATATATCCTTAGCTTCAAAAGTGACTTAAAAAATATGGAATGGATACAATATAAAGAAAAATGTTGAGTGATAACAGCAGTAGTCACAGGTCAACAAAATTCAAACCCACAATATGTTAAACCAACTACGTACAACAGGGGGGAAAAAACTGAAGTTACACAAGCCATTACAATATGAATAACATACCTTCGAATCCAATGAAAAAAAAATTCCATCATTTAGTGAAATGGCTGGAAGCTCCAGGTCAAGAGGTGGATTTCGCAAGAGTATTCTCTCTTCAGATAATAACAGCTCTTCCAACAGTTTCACAGAAACATTTGCAAGTGCAACCTATTTATTTTTTTATTTTTATTTTTGAAAAAATGCTCCAATAATTAGAAATGCAACAGGAAAATAACGAATTTACTAAAGAACCAACAGAAGCATTGTAAAGTAAACAATACTGCATCATTTATTAGGCAAATTCTATTTCAACCCATAAATTTAGTTACTAGTCCCCCATTTTATCAAAAAAAACATGATGACCAAAATGCCCTATTTTTTTTTTCCAGTTTTTTAACCTCATAGTTGCACTACGTGGTTTTTCGGCGTACCTGTAGTAAGCCTACGTGGTCCATGAATGAACCACGAAGATCATCTACGTGGTACTTTGATAAACCATGTAGAGCAACTACGAGGTACAGTGAAAAACCACGTTGTCCTCCTATGTGGAAGGGTATTTTTGGGGTTTTAAAAAAAAATCGGGGGGCTACTAACTAAGTTTATGGGTTTAACGATTATTTCATGATTTGGGGGGCTACTACCTAAATTTGTGGGTTGAAATAGAATTTGCCCATTTTGTATTCAATACTCTAATAATTAGAAATGGAACAGGAAAATAATAATGAATTTGCTGAAAAACCATCCCAAGCATTGTAAAGTACACAATACTGCATCATTTAGTATTCACAGTGAACTTATAGTGTGGTCTACACTATTTTTTGAGAAAATACTCTTATAAATAGAAATGCAGCAGCAAAATAAATAAAAAATTACTAAAGAACCATCCCAACCATTGTAAAGCACACAATACTGCATCATTTAGTATTAAAGTGAACTTACAGTGTGGTCTACACTATTTATGGATGGCTAACAAAATCAGTAGAAGCAGCACTATATTTGTATACAAGGGGTATCATGAATTATTTTTATTTTTAAGAGAACCACTAGCTCAACAGAAGGTTTCAAATCATGGATTTTACGGTGCCTGGATTTTGAATAATTTATACCCCATCAAGTTTGCAGTTCACCCTATATTAGGAAAAATGAAATAAAAAAGGCCATATATACCCTTATAATAATTATCACAATTATAACAAGCTTGCTGTCTGATACCAGTCTAAAGATAGTCAAATATCAAATAAAAAATTTATAAACAACAGAGAAACGCATATGTTTTGACCACATCTAGTTAGCTACAAGTGATGTGCAAATTTTACCTGAGTTATCAGATTTGGAAGCATAAATAAAGGGAAACGAAAACTGAAAATAATGACAATGATGTGAATCCTTTTGCAGGTGTCAAGTCCCCGCCAAGAGTACAGGCCAAACGACCCCATTGTTACATGTGGTGATTCAGAAGAGGTCAGTCCAGAACTAATAAAGAAACAGGAAGCCCTATTAACCACTGTATACATAAGAGCATCTACACATCTGATTTGAAGCCCTAAAATGTTGCCCTGAGTACGCCATGGTAAAACCTGACCGTACACCCATATAATTTTTCCTAGCTGATTGTACACCCAGGATCTATGGTGAGTACAAAGGGTTAAAACCTGACAGTCATAAAACGGTTTTCACATATTAATATTTCAATTGTTTTTTTACTACTGGTGAGTATAAATGGATACATCCAATTGGTGAGTACAAAGGATATATCTTTTCCACTGAAAATTGATCTAAAAACAAACGACTGCATTAAATGTAATTTAGTGGTAAATGGAAAAGTGATCTGCGTTTAGTTATTACTATCTAAAAAACAGCCGACACTCTGATATTTTTTTCAATTGGTAATGTAGACAAACTTTAATAACTAAAACCATTAAGTAACATGATCCCGTAAGTGAAACAAAGTAATTAAAAAAAAAATCTATATCAACAATCTAAAATATGTTATGGTGTTTCGTAATTTAACTGTTCAAATTTTAACATTGTTTTCAAATTACAAAATATTTTTTGGCAAAGCTCTCTACATGAAAATGCGACAATAAATGAAATAGTTGAAAATATGATTCATTATTCCTAGAGAATAATTCAACACATTATGACACATAACGTTAAAACGGTCTAATAAGTAAGTCTTAATACATGAAATATGGCAAGAGTTAATGTTTAAAATCTTATTTTAGATAATGCAGCTCTTTGACTTTGTAAAATTTGACTAGCTTTGTAATATAGCAAACCTGGAATTCAAGTCATTTCCACAGCTCCAACTCGACTTCCTAAGCAGTAGAAAATGCAGATCTTTGACTTGCTGCAACCTTTTCATTGTCACTTCTACCCTTACTGCCAGGATTAATCAATGCTTTCAATTCTATTTCATGTTCAAGCCTTCTCACAATTAAGTGTTAAACATATAAGTATGATGACGATGTGCGCATATGTGTGCGTGCGCGTGTTGGTTTGGCGTACAAGCATGTGTATAAGACCTCTTCTTATATATCTAACATAACATAGCTAATAGCCGAGCTTTACGAAACCAAGAAAGCTCATCATTACAAATACTTTGCACCTTAGACCGGAAACTGCCTTCCCATGCATAACATCTAAAATCCAGTTCAACAAAAAGAGATAACAAGAAAGTACAAGTAGAACAACCAATATAACAATCATATAGTTAATTATACAAGCCTTCAAAAAAGTCCGCGTAATTATATGTATGTTCAAATTCATATCACTCCAGCAAATATTGAGAATGCATAAAAGTAGCCATTCCAAGATGGATCACCTTTTTGCATTGCCTGCACACAATTAAGAATAACAAATAGTATTCATTTCATTAAAATTATAGAAAGGAAATGAAATGAATGGAAAAAACAAAGCAACAACTAAAGAAATATCACCTCTAAGAGAAGGTTCAATATGATTGGACCAACAAATTGAGAAGCATCAATACCAATCTGCAAAGAAATTTATAGTTTATTAGTGGAATTTACCAAGTTATGAAATAAATAAAAATTGGACTGCACTGTAAGACATCCAAAAAGGTGGACTAAACAGATCAGAATGAATAAATGATTTTTAGACTTTGCCTTGAAAAACCCTCCAAACACAAAAATCAAAGCAGCATAACAAGTGATTATTGGTAAAATTGGTATCCTCACAGCAAAAAATAGAATAACAAAACATCAAACTCAGTGGAAAAAGAGGAAGGATCATAATTATGCCTTCCTCCGAGACTGAGGCATAATGCTCTCAACAGCCAAGGTTTTAGTTTTTGTGATTCAACCAGCCAACTTTTCTGAAATCTGGAAAATTTACATCAGCACAACTCAAGAAGAACCTTACACGTTTATTTGGTTCCTCGTATATATAAACACTCACTTTCTATGAAGTGTTTCCGTTTTATTCCACATATCCAATTTCCAAACATCTTTCTCAGTAATAGGCCATTTATAACCAAGCTGCATCGGGGGAGTCATCAATCCAAAAAATATATTTGATTTTTTATTTCAAAGAAATTAAACTAAGGGAAAATCAGCTCCATGTTGCAAAAAAATAATATGATTATGCATTATATGAGATAATATTTGCACGTCTCTCAGGACAAATTTGCTCTTCAACAGCAAGTGGTTCATAGTCATAATTATTAGATTCAACCTTAGGTCTGATTCGTACGTAACCTTGGCCCAGATCCAATGTAGGAACATAAACAAGCAGAATGATTCCAAACAGAAGCTGCATGATTAGTAAGTTTGTAGCCTTGTTGAACGAAATCAAGCGATTAAAGGCGCAGAAAAATAAAACTTCATGGATATGAAAAGATTATTTTGAATCAATGAAGAGATAAAACAAACCTAACAAAGTAACTCACCGGTGTACAGATAGAATACCGGTCTGGACATAGAAGAAATAGAGTAAGACATAAGATATTCTTGACCTTTCAACATATATAACTAGAATAATATTCTAGGAAATTATAAGCTGCACAATGCAACTGGTACAATATTGTGCTACTTTGGCTATAAAACAATATGTAAAAATCATGCCCCCTTACAATGAACAATTTATTTGTTCATATTGACCAAGATTTACTTTTTAAATATGGTAAGCATTTGATACAACGTATGGCACACCCAAATATTGAGAAATAAACAAAAATGATTTACTGCCTTCATGATATTAGACTAGTGCATCTTTCATGAGTTTTCAGCGGATGGATTATCTATTGAGGCCCTATTCACGGGTTTTTTGACATGTAACAAAAACGTCATCAAGAATTCATATTGAATATGAGGCAAATTTCAAGTTAGTCAAAGTCTAATACAACATTTTTGTAAGTAAATCAAGGGCATTAGTATGATGAAGCTTTTATAATTTCCAAACTAACCATACACATCTTTGTTTTAATTTAAAATATTGTTATTGAAAATCTAAAAATCGTACTATGTAAAATCCTGATTGGAACCGAATCTCTCCAATTACAAAACAATTCACAAATTACAATCTGATTCTCAAATTACTATTCAAACTTAATTGAAATCACAACTGAAAAATTATCTTATTTAAATTCATTTCGAGAAGTAGAAAATAGTACATGTGAGAATGATCAATGTTTTTACATACTTATGTGTTAGTTGTTAGCCTACATAAAAATGTAATAATCAGCATAAAAACTTATATATTCATTTAAAATGAATCGATGGTTCTATGCGTATATTACTGTAACAACACCAAGAAACCCTAAGTTATACTGTAACACCCCGTAATTTTATAACATTAAAATTCACAAATTAAAGTATACTTAATTTTTAGAAAAGAATTAAGTGAAATGGGTTGCGCAGAGAAATATATATATATTGATATATATATAAATTAATAAATAAATAAATAAATATGCGAAAAAGTTCAAAACAACGAATTGGGAGGGGGAATAACCGAACCGGCCCATTTTTGAGGTCGACCCGAGCCCTGCTGGGTCGACTAGGGGTTAACCCAGGGTGTTTGGCTGTCAACCCATGGGCCGATTCGCTCAAATGCAGATTTTGCATTTGATTGGTTCTCATGGTTCAGGGTTAATCTAATGGTCCTAAATAACTTCCTACACCTATAAATACATCCTAATGCTAACCCTAAACCTAATTAAAATAGAATAGTTACTGTCGCTATGGAAATCAATGGAGCCGCCGCCAACTAAGAAAGAAGAAAAGCAAATTCAATTCTAATTCTCTCAACCCTAAAGCAAATCAAAACTCTCTCTTTTCTTCTCTAAATTGTGAGTATGATTATCTTAACAAGATTATTATCATTTTAATTAGGTTGAGTTATGAATGGATTATGAGTAGATGATGTGAATTATCATATATGTTGTTGTATACCCCTTTTTCTATCATGTATATTGTAAATCCAATGTTATGTGATGATGATATCTTATATGTTGTAAATCATGCTATGATGATGTTATGTATTTGAAAGTTTCTATGCTAAGTTGTGATGAATCATACATGTTAAAAAGGCCATGATGTTACCATCTATGCTAGTTAGTTCATATTAATTAAATCATCATGTTTATGTTATGTTGATCTATATGACAAGTCACATATGCAAGTTAGATTGATTAGAAAAGTTATGAACATATGCCAAGACATCTATTAAGACATCTAGAATTATGCTATGACATATGTGATATCCTATGCTAGTTCACACCATCATTATGTTGCCTAAAAACCCCATATGCAAGTTTATGTATAAATTTGGGCTATGATCATATCATGTAAATTGAGACATTTAACAAGTTGACACCTTTTGATCCTTAACATGTGTAGTTTATGCAAGTTTCACCCCTATTATGATTAGATTTATTTTAATTGTCTATATGTTGTGATAATTTATCTTTGTGCTAGGTGTTAGACTATACAAGTCTAGCCTATATTATGCGTTGAATAAGCGAACGTATAAACGTGGGGTAGGGGTAATATTAAGGATTTAATATTAAAAAGTTGGGGTGCAATTGATATGATTTTGCATGCCATAAGTGGATGGCCATAATTGAGTCAATTATGGACATCATTAAAAGTTGACTTAATTAATAATTTGAATAGGGAATTATTAAAACTGGGGTAAAAGATTTTAAGTGTTAATCAATGCTTAGGACACGAGGTTGGACTCGTTTGTGACGTAAACCTACCCGGACCCGCCCGGCAAATCCAGTGGTCACAAATGTCAGCCCAATGTGAGAGGTCCTAGGCCTAAACTAAAGCATAACGGTTGTAAAGACACGAGGTTAGACTCTTTTATGGTGTAAGACTGCCCGGACCCTCCTGGCAAATCCAGCTGCCATAAATGCCAGTCTAATGTGAGAGGTCTTTATGAGGTTATGGCCTGAATGAATTAAGAAATACTTAACCAGATAAACATGTAAGGTGGGACATGGGGGTTAAGTAGGTGCCTTGGGTGGCATGAGGAATCTAGGGGGTGCCCTTAGTGGCATGTGAAATACGATTAGTAAGACTTAACCAAACACACATGTAAATGAATATGACTAAGAGGGTTAAGTGGGATATACTAGTGACAAGCTTAGGTGGGTAGCTTGTGGGGATCCATTTCGACCAGTATCCCAAACTTATCTTTGTGGGCTCGACCCAAGTCGAGGATGGGACACGCATGCTGGGTTCGACTGTAAGAGGCCAAAACGGGGAGCGGTGGCAACGCAAGTCCAACGGGTTTCGTATGCGTGTGTGGACCCGGGCTGGTAGGTAAGACGTTGTTGCATCGTGTAGGTATAAGTCGTGCATTCTCAAGTTGTATCGGGTTGCCACTTTAGGGGAGTGATACACCCCACTGTGGGGCCAGCACGGGTATCTACGAGTAGGGAGCCGATCGAAAGTGGGTAGTGGGGTACACCTAGTGGAGATAAAGGCAGACGACACCTATGTAGTCAGCTAGGGGTACGTAAGGCTATTTATAAAGTTTCTGTGTGAAGCAAGTGGGATTAAACAATAGGGTGACTGGTGTGGTGCAGTGTAGTAATGTGCGGTGCAGTGTAGTAATCATTCGTTAGTAATTAGGCGTGCCTTTACCGTTATCTTAAACGCTATCTTTATCTTCCTAAGAGTTCATAGACATTTACTAGTCTTCCAGCTTATGCCTTAGTCTAGTTATTTTGATAATAGTATTGTTAGAATTATCATACTCGCCAGACTTTATGTCTGACCCTTTTTTTCCCCTCCAGGTCCTCAGGTTGGGCCCAGCTCTAGTGGAGTTTGATTGAATTGCTTCATCTCTCTTTGGAAAGCTTGGACCGTTGAAGTAAAGTCCAGCTTGTTATCTTTTTAATGGCTATTTATGTAATGGGATTATGTATTTTGTTTTTATGAAGATGGATATTGTACTTGGTTATGATCTATGGTTTTATGATGTAACAAACATGTTTAATTTCCGCTGCAATAAAATGAAGTTTTAGATTTCCAAGTACTATTTATTATCTGTCTTGTTGTAATTTTTCTATTCTATATTCACTTATAACCTCCATGGAAGTTAATGCATTCCCTTTGTGAGTGACATTAATGGACGTGGAGTGTTACACTTAAGGTTACCAGAACAAACAAAAATACTTCAGAAAAATAGTTATTTTTGGAAGAAGTGTTTTCAAAAACATGTTTTAATGAGAAATTTAAAGAGAAAAGTTTTTAAGAAAAACATAATCCCCAATAGCCACATATCTTTATCTTTCGAATTCTCCATTTTGAATCTTTCCTTTTTCGTTTCGGCATGGCTGAAGATCTTAATCTACCCGATGGTGTAACGATACCAGGATGGTATAGGAGGCTATTGGAGGCTAGGGCCGCTGCAGGTCCAGCCAATGTTCCTCCACCACCAGTTGCACCCGTTCCTCCTCCTCCTCGCGTAGATACTTTTGCAAAGACGTGCAAGGAATTCAAGGCTATGGGTGGAAAACCATTTCAAGGGTCAGAAACGTTTATGGAAGCTAGAGATTGGCTTAAGGAGGTGGAAGAATTGCTAGAAATCTTTGAAGTAGAAGAAGGGAGGAGAGTTCGTTTAGCAGCTTGGTTGATGAAGGGAGAGGCCTCGTTTTGGTGGGAGGTCACTAATGGGGAGCGTCCTGTTGACTCTTGGGCGGATTTCAGATGTAGGTTCGAGGCGAAGTTTCTCTCAAGGGCGGAAGAAAATCTATATATGGAAAGGTTCTTGACATTGAAGCAAGGAAGCTCATCAATGAAAGAATATGTCAATAAATTTAATCAGTTAGCAAGGTTTGGCTTGAACTTAGTAAACACGGCGGAGAAGAAGGCTCTAAGGTTCGTGAATGGCTTGAATGAACCATTGCAAGGTTTGGCTATGACCCACATCCCGATGGGGGCCACCTTTGAGAAGTTAGTAGAAATGGCGCTCATGCATGAGGAGAAAAGCGTTAAAGCTGATAAGGCACCCGAGAAGAAGGGGGATCAGAAGAAACCACAACAGCAAAACAAGAAGGGTGGAAAAGACAATAATGGCAAGGGAAAGAAGAAGTGCTTTAACTGTGGAACCCCAGGCCATCTCAGCAAGGACTGCCGAAAGAAAAAGAAGACAGGATGTTTTCATTGTGGCGATGCGGGACATTTAGTGAAGGACTGCCCAAAGAAGGGGCAGAGGGCAGGAGCTACCTCGGGAGGATAGGTGCAGGCTCTTATGGCACCAGGGCAGGCTAGGGGACAAGTTCAGGCTCTCGCGGTCCCACCGCTGTAAGAACGAGGTAGAACCATTTCTGTTGAAAGCTTAGTTTTTCTGTTTGATCATCCTGTCCATACCTTATTCGATTCGGGCGCATCACATTCGTTTATCTCTACATCATTAGTTGAATCACTGCACTTAAACACCAGTTTAGTAGAGGATCCCTTAGTTGTTTCGAATCCAATAGGGGGCTCAGCTTATTTGTCCATGATGTGTTTGGATTTGAAAATTTCCATACTTAGCGTTGAATTTAGATGTGATGCTTATGTGTTGGGCTTCACGGGCTATGGGCTAATTTTAGGAATGGATTGGTTATCCAGAAATGGGGCCGTTCTTGATTGTGAAAGGAGAGTATTTAGGCTCGTGACTCGCCTTGGCAACACTCTCGAAATCTTCTGTAATCCCATAAATTCGGTTATGCTAAGTTATCTAGAATCGCTTGACATGTCTGAGGAAAATCTACGATCTGTTAGAGTGGTCCGAGAATATTCGGATGTGTTTGAGGAGGTGAAGGGCTTGCCTCCGAAGCAGGAGATAGATTTTCGAATATATCTTATGGATAATGCGGAACCAGTATCTTTGCCAGTACGCCACATGGCTCCACGTGAAAGGAGGGAACTCGATAAGCAAGTGAAGGAGTTGCTTGAGAAGGGGTTCATAAGACGAAGTATATCGGAGTGGGGTGCTCCAGTAGTATTTGCCACGAAGGCGGATGGGTCCCTTAGACTGTGTGTGGACTATAGAGAACTTAATAAACTTACTAAGAAGAACAGACACCCACTGCCGAGGATTGACGATCTCTTCGATCAGTTAGTTGGCGCCTCAGTGTTTTCGCAGTTGGACTTAGCCACTGGGTTACATCAGTTGAGAGTGGCTGAGGATAGCATACACACGACTGCCTTTAGGACTCCGGACGGTTTCTATGAATGGCTAGTGATGCCCTTCGGTTTGACAAACGCCCCAACATATTTTGTTGATTTGATGAGTAGGGTGTTTAGGGAGTACCTTAACAAATTCGTGGTAGTCTTTGTAGATGACATCTTGATCTTTTCTAAGGATGAAGAAGAGCATGCCCCACATCTTAGGGAAGTGTTGGAGACCCTACGAGCGCATAGCCTTAAGGCTAAATTTTCTAAGTGTCACTTCTGGAGGAAGGAAGTACGGTTCTTGGGGCACGTGGTTTCCAAAGAAGGGATAGCCGTGGATCCCGCGAAGGTGGTGGCCATCCAAGATTGGAAGGTCCCTAAAAATGCTACCGAAGTGAGAAGTTTCTTGGGGTTGGATGGCTACTATAGGAAGTTTATCAAAGATTTTGCAAAGATATCAGCTCCATTGACACGCTTGACGAAGAAGAACCTAGTTTTCACATGGGACGTAGATTGTGATGATGCGTTCCAACGTTTGAAGAGAGCTTTGACTTCAGCCCCAGTCTTAGTATTGCCAGACGGGAGTAAGCCGTTTACCGTTTATACTGATGCTTGTGGGACAGGACTAGGCGCAGTCTTAATGCAAGAGGGTAGGGTAATAGCCTATGGTGGAAGGCAGTTGAGAACGCATGAGAAAAATTATCCTACACATGACCTAGAATTGGCCGTTATTGTTTTCGCGCTTAAGTCTTGGCGTCATTATCTTCTTGGCGAGAAATTCGAATTATTCACTGACCACAAGTCTTTAAAATACCTATTCTCTCAAAAGGACTTGAACTTAAGGCAGCAAAGGTGGATGGAGTTCTTAGCATCCTACGACTTCGAGATAGCATATACCCCTGGCAAGGGTAACGTGGTGGCGGACGCCTTAAGTAGAAAAAGATTATCCTTAAGTCCTTTGTTTGTTGAGCGGCGAAGTTTAGAATTACCACTGATATGGCATCTTTTTTGTGAGATCGTCAATTTTGTACCAAAGGTGTATTTCGAGTATACCGAATCAGTATAGTTATCCTTTCGCTGGCGCAGCAACGCAGTCTCGATCAATATGGAAATGAAATACTACATAATTTCTTTCTTCTTTTTTGTTCTTTGTTTATGCATTTCAATGTTTGACTTTAGTCCTTCCGTTGACTTCGTACCCGGTTTGCTAGCATCCTTGGAGGTCAGACCTGCGCTTTTGGGACGGATTGGCGAGGCATAGCGAGACGACCCGCAGTTGGTTGAGTTAGTAGAAAAGCTCAAAGGAGGGGAGTCATCAAGCCATCTCCGTAGGTATACCCTAGATGATAAGGGTTGGTTACGTAGGGATGGTAGACTTTGTGTACCAAAAGACGATGACCTAAGGAAGACTATTCTTGACGAAGCACATCGTTCGAAGATGACCATTCATCCCGATGGGGACAAGATGTACATGGACATGAGACGAGTTTACTTTTGGGCCGGTATGAAGAGGGACGTAGCCGAGTATGTCGCTAGATGCTTAGTGTGCCAACAAGTAAAAGCGGAGCAAAAGAAACCCGATGGGTTACTCCACCTATTGGAGGTTTCACTATGGAAGTGGGAAAGCGTCTCGATGGACATTATTGACGGATTACCGAGATCGAGAAAGGGTAATACGGGGATTTGGGTTATAGTAGATAGACTTACTAAAAGCGCCCATTTCATTCCCGTAAAGAGTAAGAGGACTGCTCCATGGTTAGCTTCTGTATACGTTCGAGAGATAGTGAGCGACCGCGATCCTATTTTCACTAGCGAATTTTGGAGAAGCTTACAAGAGAAGGTAGGGACTCAGTTATGTTTGAGCACCGCATATCATCCTCAGACGGACGGCCAGACCGAGAGGGTGAATTGCATTCTAGAGGATCTGTTGAGGCTATGTACCCTAGACTTTGGGGGTACGTGGCAAGAGCATCTTCCATTGGTTGAGTTCGCATATAATAATAGCTTTCAGTCCAGCATTGGTATGGCACCATTCGAAGCTCTTTATGGACGGCCTTGTCGTTCACCTACATGTTGGTGGGAATCTACGGATAAGATCTTACTTGTGCCCGATATGATTAGGGAGACTTCGGAGAAGATCAACTTGATTCGAAGGAGGATGAAAGCAGCACAGGATAGGCAGAAATCTTATGCGGATAAGAGGATGACAGATCTCGAGTTTGAAGTTGGGGACATGGTCTTTGTCAAAGTGTCTTCATTACGGAACGTTTTTCGCTTTGGGTCCGTTGGGAAATTAGCACCAAGGTTTGTAGGGCCGTTTCCTATTAAGGAGAAAATTGGACAGATGGCGTATAGAGTGGAGTTGCCCGAGAGACTTAGTGGTGTACACGACGTATTCCATGTGTCACATTTGAGGAAGTGCTTGCACGAGACCGCGGAAGTGGTAGAGCCGAGCTTTCTTAGAGAGGTGGAGATAGAGCGTGATGCGACAATTCGATGAGCTCCTACGCGCATTCTTAGGTCGGAGATCAAGAGGTTGAGGAATCGAGAGGTCAGACTAGTCAAAGTGCAATGAGGAGATGATGAGAGCAACGCTACTTGGGAGACAGAAGAGAAGATGCGTCACGATACCCTTTTCTTTTTGAGGGTATGTCTTTTAATTTCTCCTTTATCGCTTAGCTTGTACTTATCTTATCTTTAGTATATCCTCTCGCTAGTATCTTTGACCTTTAGTTAGGATAATCCTATGGTTGAAACATGTGTTTGAGACATGTTATGTATGGTGGATGCAAAGTGGATGCAAGTGTTTGCTAGTGGTTGCTCGTGGATGCATATACACACACTATTAGGGACCAGATCGGCTCAGTCACTACATATTGCATATTGCATATATATGGATGTATTTAGTAAAATGGATGTATAATGGTTGTATTATCATATAGTTGTTGCATTCAGGTGGATGGTTGTGCACGCATATAGAATTAATATGTATCATTAGGAATCTTTTGCATACATATTGGACTCATAGCACTATCATGAATTGCACTAAGGAGGTCGACTGAATCAGTAAACCACCTAATTTTGCATTAGATATGGACATATACACACACTGTGCATATAAACATTAAAGCATTAGAAGTCTTTTAAGGACAATGGATGCTGGTGTTTGATGATTGAGTAGATGGACGATTAGATGGTAGGATATACATTTTTCTTGACTTGGAGATTTCGGGGACAAAATCCTTTAAGGAGGGGAGAATGTAACACCCCGTAATTTTATAACATTAAAATTCACAAATTAAAGTATACTTAATTTTTAGAAAAGAATTAAGTGAAATGGGTTGCACAGAGAAATATATATATATATTGATATATATATATATATATATATATATATAAATTAAAAATTAAATAAATAAATATTCGAAAAAGTTCAAAACAGCGAATTGGGAAGGGGAATAACCGAACCGGCCCATTTTTGAGGTCGACCCGAGCCCTGCTGGGTCGACTAGGGGTTAATCCAGGGTGTTTGGCTGTCAACCCGTGGGCCGATTCGCTCAAATGCAGATTTTGCATTTGATTGGTTCTCATGGTTCAGGGTTAATCTAATGGTCCTAAATAACTTCCTACACCTATAAATACATCCTAATGCTAACCCTAAACCTAATTAAAATAGAATAGTTACCGTCGCCATGGAAATCAATGGAGCCGCCGCCAACTAAGAAAGAAGAAAAGAAAATTCAATTCTAATTCTCTCAAACTCGAACAAAATATGATAAATTATTAAACGAGTGTATATGCTATAGTCGATACTGAAGTTGGTAGTTTCTACCTCAGGTCGAATGGGCTGAACGCCTGGGAAGACAACAGAGACCTTATCTATTATTTCTTATGTTATGTCCCACCCCTTGTTAGCAAGAACGCCTCCAACCATAACAAGGGGAAAAGATTGCTTTTCCATCTGCAATTTGTTATCAAATCTTGTTTTCATAACTTTGTTTACAAAGGTTAGCTGAAATTAGACAATATATTGCCAACAGTTACACTCAATAATCTTACAATTTTGTGAAATCACCACTAGATTATATTACCGTTTTGTCAAAACAAGATATATTCTACACAGGGAAGGATTTAGGTTGTTGGAAATGCTTAACAATGTGCATTGACGATCACTTTTTCATCATATAATATCTAAATAAATAGAAGTTAAAGAGTTATTGAATTCTAAAGTATATGTGGATGTTAAATATCATTTTCCAAGTCAACATGTCAGGAGCCCAATACCAAAAACAGCACAACCAATTTTAGTTTAGAATCTCCATCTCAGCGGTCAATATTAATTGTTTTTGCTTGCATTACTTTTACCACATAGTCCAAGCATTTGGACTACAGCTTTAACAATATCAGCTAACTCTTGAACAGAATTATGCAATATTATGTTGGCAAGTTCTTTACCACTTTCCACAGAAAAAATGACTGCTGGGACAAGCGCAGCAATTCATGCCCAAGAAGGGTCTGCGTGAGTCCACCTAAAACATTGCGTATGAAAAATGGTTAAAACACTGATTCTTATTATAGGAACTGAAGAAAATAAAATGTCTACATATCCTAATATAATTTTTGCTAACTGAACTCCAAGTACTAGAGTCTGAAACTAATGCTACATACTACGAGCCTAAAGTGCATGGTCACTTTCTCAAAGAGAACAGTTAGTTTACCATAACTTGATTAAGAGCATCTCAAATAGTTCATCATTCATCATGAATATAATTTTCAGTGCAATGTTTAGGTTGCAATTCAGGGCAACTGACAAAATTCTAAATCTAAATGGTTATAAAATAAAACAAATTAAAGTCACCAAGAACAACCTAAATTCGAGTTCGCAAATTTAATGAACTCTCAACGATTTCAAAGATGAAAAAAATCGAGTTTGCAATTCATACCTAAAATGGAGTTCAACAGTCGAGGAATCTACTTCCCTGACAATCACATGCGAGCTTGTTCAAACCAGGAATCGCTCTTCGTCGTCGTTGAGGTGGAGGAATCCACTTCCGTAGCAATCGCACGCGAGCTTCTTCGAATCAAGAATCGAAGGAAATGGCGATTGAAGAGAGAAGAGAGTTCCTGAATGGAGAAGAGGCTTGAGGGGGAAGGGAATGGCGATTGAAGAGAGAAGAGAGTTCCTGAACGGAGAAGGGGTTTGGAGGGAAGGGAATGGCGATTGAAGAGTCCGTGAGTCAAGAAGGGTTTGGAGTGACTGAATTGGCGGTGAAGTAAAATGAAAATGAAAATTTAGCGGCACAGGAATTAGAGGGAATCTAAAACTACGACCGCTAAAATTTCAGGGCACGGGTTGAAGTATTGCGTTGTTCAAAGCAATGTTTTACCGGTCAAAGCTATGTTTTAGCTTAAATAGTGATTAGCAAACTCAACTATAGCAAATTAAATTTTCGTGCAATCATGCTTGCCGTTAATAGAACATTTTCTTGTAGTGTTACCAATATAACTTGATTTGTGGTAGGATTAAGTTGACACAAGAAGGAAATACTTAACCAAAGTAACATGACAAGTAGGTGGGTTAAGTTAACTTGAATTGATTGATGACACTTAACCAATACAACATGATGAACACGTGGGGTTAAGTTAACAAGAAAACACTTAACCAATATAACTTGATGAACGAACGGGGTTAAGTTAATAAGAAATACTTAACCAACATGACACGATGACTGGGTGGGTTAAGTTAACATGAATGGACAACACTTAACCAATATGACATAATGTGTAGGAGGGTTAAGTACATATTGGGTTGGTGGGTAATATTAGTAAATATAGACCCACAAAACTTAAACATTAAATAAACATTCTTGAATGTGTAGGAGGGTTAAGTATATATCGGGTTGGTGGGTAATATTAGTACATATAGGCCCACAAACTTAACCGTTAAGAAAACATGCTAGAATCGGTGGGAGGGTTAAGTACATCTTGTGTAGGTGGGTAATATTTGTATATATAGGCCCACAAACTTAACCAGCAGGAAACCCTAGTAACGGAGACCCATTTCAGCAGTAACCCACATAGATGTATTATGGTACCCTGAAACTAGGTAGGGTGGGGCACGATTACTGGGCTGATTATAAGCGGTCAAAATAGCGGCAGGGGGTACATGAGTGTAGGTTCTGACGGTTACGGGTGTGCACGTACTCCGGAATGGGTAAAAGCAGGCACTGGGTACCAGTAGTTATACACTGTGCATCTTGAATCGTGTTGAGTCGCTATCATAAGGATCGATACACCTTATGGTGGGACCAATGCAGGGTATCTACACGCAAGAGAGGGCCGACTGACACATACACATGAAACAGTAATGCAAGTAAAGAGCTGATCGATAGGGTAGTAAGGGTACATCTAACATGTTCATGGCAATTAGGAAGATTGAGGTGGAATCCTCACGATAGATGTACACCTGAAGGCTACCACAATTACGAGGATAGTCAATGTATTCTTTCCAAGCTCGAAGATAGTCAATGTATTCTTTTGGACTCTCTCTTCCACTGCTATGGTGGTTCATGCTTTATTGGGGAATATCATTGTTGTTTTTATGCTTATTTGGAAATTTTTAGATCAAGACAGAAGTTCTATGTATTACTTTTAAGTATGATTGAGACAACCGTTGTAAAAGCATGACTGAACCATATATTTTATAAAATGACTTTATTATCCGCTGCTTTATTTGTCTGTCTTGTAATTTATCTGCATCTTTTACCTAAAATGATCCACCAAAGTTAAGGCATTCCCTTTGTGAGTGACCTTAACGGAGGTGGGGTGTTTCACTTGGTATCAGAGCTGAAGGTTACCAGATCAGATAAAAGATTTGAAAAATAATTTTTAAAACGGTTTTAAAAGAAGCATTTTCAAAAGAAAAGTTTTGTTTTAAAGGCATATTCTCCAAAGCCATATGCATTATCTTTTGATCCTCTGTTTCCTTCTTTCCTGAGTGTCCGAGGCTCCTGTCTTTCTGGGAGGTAACCTCTTCGCGACATGGTTCTGTAGGCTCGATGAGATTACGACACTTGTCAAAGGGAAAATAAGTGCCCAACTTCCATCTATAGCCGTAGTAGTTTTACTTGGGCTAATTTTCTTTTGAGCTTTGTAGGATTCTCCGTGCGATGGAGGCAGCTTTCGAGAGACTTGTCAACGTGTTACACAAGGATAGTAAAGATGAAACTGAGGGAGTTTTGCTAAGGAGCACAACCCAAGGATGAGGGACTCATGGAAATGGACTTGGTTCACAAAGGAGGTAAAAAGGAAAGAATAGTAAAACCTAAAACAAGAGGAAGTGTCTTTATTAAGAACAAAGGCAAGAACAAAGGACAGGATTTTTCGGAAGGCAAGCACATGCTCTCTCCGCCAGCATACCTGAGAGAGAGGTAGTAAAGCTTCGATTGAAAAAGTCTAGTTTTTGTTTTTGATCATACTGTTAGTACTCTTTTTGATTTTAGCGCTTCGCATTCGTTTATATCTGCTTCCATAGTTGAGTCTCTGCACCTTAGTACTTGTATAGTAGAAGATCCCATTATTGTCTCAAATCTAATTTATGGTTCGGCTCATTTATCTTTGGTTTGTAAGGATTTGAGATACTTATGTTTTTGGTTTCATAGGCTATGGGTTGATTCTAGTCAAGGATTAGTTAGTTAGTAATTGTGAAGGGAGGGTAGTTAGACTTTCGACTTGCCTCGGGAATACCCTCGAAATTTCGTGCGATCCTAAGGGATCAGTTTGTCTTAGCTACCTAGAATCACTTTATGTGTTTATCGATGATTTTCGATCCATTGGAGTAGTCTATGAATACGCAGATGTTTTTGATTAAGGTTAGGGGTTTGTCCCCTAAAACGTGAGGTAGACTCCCACATATATCTAGTTGACAATGCAAAGCCAGTTATGCGATCAACGATAGTTTGGATCAAGATTGGCGAGGATAGCCAGAGTCAGTTAAGTGCTCAATTATTTGGTTGTTTTGCTAGTATCATCTCACATAAATCATCCAAATTCGGAGAAGGTATTCCTTGGGTGCTTGTCTGATATTGGTTTAGGCCTTTGGGGCTTGTACTTGAGGGATGTCAAGTTCGACTAGGATGGTTTGCATGAGAAATATTATCCCTCAGATTTGTGACATGATGGATAAGCTAAGTAGAAGAGAGACCTCTAGTCATCTTAGTATATATACTTGGTATCATGGTTAACATCTATTTATCTTGGAAAGATAGTTCGACTACATTGGACACACTCTAGCATAGTAAGTGATCGAGGTCCTATCTTTACTAGTGGGTTTTGCAAATGGAGGTCAAGAAGCTTCGCAATCATGAAGTTAAATTAGTTAAGGTACAATGGAGTGAAGCTCAAGAAGATGCAACTTAGAAGACTGAAGACTAGATATGCGCATCATACCCTTTTTGAGGGTATATCCTTGATTCCACTTTTTCTGTAATATTTGTTTGCATGCTAGTCTTTATCTTTTAGGTATATCCTCTCGGTCCTATCCACGATCCTTAGGTAGAAGCCAATAGATGTAAACATGTATTTGAAACATGTTATGATTGATGGTTGCAAGTGGTTGCAAGTGTTTGCTAGTGGTTGCCCGTGAATGCATATACACACGTTAGGCACTAGATCGGCTCAGTCACTTTCATATTGCATATGCATGAGTGAACTTTTATATATATAGATTGAAACTTGATGTGTTATCATATGGATGTTGCATTTGTATGAATTACCGTGCACTCATGTAGAAGTTATAAAGTACGATTAGGAATAATTGCATACATGATGGACTCATGGCACTAACATGATTCGCATTAAGGAGGTCAACTGGATCAGTAGACCGCCTGATTTTGCATTAGATAAGAGACATATACACACACTCTGCATATGTTTATACGGCATTAGAAACCTTTTAAAGACAATGGATGTCTGTGATTGAATGGTTGAGTAGATGGATGGTGGGTGTTAGGATATATGTTCTTCCTAACTTGAAGATTGCGGGGACGAAATCCTTTAAGAAGGGGAGAATGTAACACCCCTTATTTTCAGTGAACATTAAAGTAACAAATTAAAGTATACCTAATTATAAATGTGAGAATTAAGGAAAACGGATTATGCCATTGCGTTCGTCTCGAAAGTCTGCTTGCAATAAAATCCGAGTTTGTGTAAATCGGACTCCATATGAAGAAGTTATGACCTTTAGAAGTTTCAGAGATTTAAATAAAACAACTCAGGTTTGAAATTCAAATCACGCACCCGGACTGGGCGGGAAATTTCCCTCCCAGGACCCAGGTCGACCAAGGGGTCGACATCCCCTTATTTCCAGATCAGATGACAGATTCATTTTTCTGCATTTGGACGCCCGTTCTGACCAGATTCGTTGATCCCTATGCTATAAAAACACTCCTAAGGCTACACTTTTCTCTACAAAACTTCATTACGCATATACTCTACCATAATTCATATTAAAATAAATCAAAGACGGGGTTATGCTGCTCAAGTTCTTCGTAGAAATCAAATTTAGAATTCAAGTAGAGATTCAAACGCTAATTCAATGACTTCAACAACTATTTTCTAAGAATCAAATCAAATCTAAATTAGAGGAACAAATAGTCTACTTCAAGGGAAAGCTATTCAGTTTCAGAATATAGATCTCAGAATTCAAGACCGTTCTATAATTTGTAAGTTCACGTTATTTTCAGAAATAAAAGTAAATTGTGATTCTGACATTGTAATAAATATGAATCTGAGATTATGCCTATTTCTATATCCATTGGATCTGTCTCGTTGATAATATTATGTCCGTTCTTTGTCTCTTCTTTCCTTCTTCCCTTTTTGTCTTATAGCAAGGCCACTGCGAGCCTGATCCAGATATCATAAGAGATGAACGTACGTTGGAAATAAAATTTGCCATAAAATATGATTTGGACATGACCAGCGCTAAAATTTGGGAAAAGTATTAAATTGTGTATAATTGGGTTGTAACTGATTTGAGGACATAACACATGTTGTATTCAAAACATAAAGTGTATCGAACATATAACTTGAGATTTGAGGTATAAAATATATTGGACATATAACTTGGGATTTGGGCCGTAAATTGAACTGTAAACATGTAACTTCAAGTTATCTTCAGATTTAAACACCTAATAGTGATTTTGGCATATAATGAAATGGATCTATGTCCATGCTTGATGATAAGACAAATCTTTTAGATTAATTCCTATCTTTCTATTGAATCAATGATTTACATGGCTAGGAAGTTATTATTCAATCATGTCTGTCTTTATTGGACATCGATATATAATCCTTCTAGGTTCATAATGTTACTTATATCAGATCTATATGTCTATAAGGTTATTTCTGTCAGTTTGTTTCAGATCTATCTTTGTTATACCCCAACTCTAACAGATCTGTAATCCTCTTAGGTCCAAAATATTTGACAGATCTACCATTTTAATGCCTATTTTATACCTACTCTCGTTTATGTTCCTCTTTCGTCCCCTTTATTTTATAAATCTAGATTAACCTCGAATCTAGACTGAAACTTATTATACGTGCGATTGGAATGCGGGGGTAATGGGGAATAGTCTATTTGGTAATGGTGGAACATAATTTTGTAACTTATGATTTGGGGCATAATTTGTCTCTGTTGAGAACTTGGGGTAAATTGAAATATTAAACCTAGATTTAGCGCAAACTGTAAATTGGAATATTAATCTAGATTGGGCATAACCATTGGTTGAGACGTCAAAGAATAATGTATATAGGGGTATTGGGGCGTGGCTATTAGTACAAACTTGAGAAGATTAGGTGTAGACTATTTTGAGTAATAACTCGAAATTGAATTTGGGAACCATAACTTGCAATTATTGGGCATAACTTGAGAATTGGGATATGACTGGTTGGGATAATTAGCATATAAATCTAGACTTGGACATTTATGGAAAATGTGGCATAATCTGAAATTGACAGCAATTGTGAATAATTTACATATAAACTGCAAATATGTAAATTAGTGAAAAGATGAACATGCCTAACCCGAGGTTAGATTGAGTTGTGGTGTAAAACTGTCGGGAACCGCCCGGCACATCCAGTAACCACAACAACACCTATCTAATGTGAGAGGTTAGTGTATCATGCCTAAGAAAAACCCGAGGTTAGATTGAGTTGTGGTGTAAAACTTCCCGGAACCGCCCAGCGCATCCAGTAACCGCAACAACACATATTTAATGTGAGAGGTTGGTGCATTAATAAATCAATTAATGTTAATGAACAAGATGAACGAGTAGGGTTAAGTAATGAGAAACACTTAACCAATATAACAAGATGGATGACAAGGGTTAAGTTAATAGGAAACACTTAACCAGTATAGCATGATTAATGGAAAGGGTTAAGTTAACACTTAACCAATGTAACTTGATTTGTGGTAGGGTTAAGTTGACACAAGAAGGCAACACTTAACGAAAGTAACATGACAAGTAGGTGGGTTAAGTTAACTTGAATTGATTGATGACACTTAACCAATACAACATGATGAACACGTGGGGTTAAGTTAACAAGAAAACACTTAACCAATATAACTTGATGAATGAACGGGGTTAAGTTAATAAGAAACACTTAACCAACATGACACGATGACTAGGTAGGTTAAGTTAACATGAATGGACAACACTTAACCAATATGACATAATGTGTAGGAGGGTTAAGTACATATCGGGTTGGTGGGTAATATTAGTAAATATAGGCCCACAAAACTTAACTATTAAATAAACATGCTCTAATGTGTAGGAGGGTTAAGTACATATCGGGTTAGTGGGTAATATTAGTACATATAGGCCCACAAACTTAACCGTTAAGAAAACATGTTAGAATCGGTGGGTGCGTTAAGTACATCTCGTGTAGGTGGGTAATATTTGCATATATAGGCCCACAAACTTAACCAGCATGAAACCCTGGTAATGGGGACCCATTTCAGCAGTAACCCACATAGATGTATCATGGTACCCTGAAACTAGGCAGGGTGGGGCACGATTACTGGGCTGATTATAAGCGGTCAAAACAGTGGCAGGAAGTACATCAGTGTAGGTTTCGAAGGTTTACGGGCGTGCACGTACTTCGGAGTGGGAAAAAGTAGGCATTGGGTACCAGTAGTTATACACTGTGCATCTTGAATCGTGTCGGGTCGCTATCATAAGGATTGATACACCTTATGGTGGGACCAGCACAGGATATCTACACGCAAGAGAGGGCCGATTGACACAGACACATGGAACATTAATGCAAGTAAAGAGTCGATCGATAGGGTAGTAAGGGTACATCTAACATGTTCATGGCAATTAGGCAGATTGAGGTGGAATCCTCACGATAGATGTACACCTGAAGGCTACCACAATTACGGGGATTGAGATCACGTTATCATTTTACTAGTTGGGACACTAGTTAGATGGTGCAGAGATAGATATAAAAATCAGAATAACAAGGTAGTAGCGAAGCAGAGAAAGAGTAGAAGCGCATTCAGTTCATCTTGCTTTACCATACTTTATGCTTATCCTATGTTATCTTGTTACCCCTATTGTCACGGTATTGTCTTATATTTAGTTATTCATGTCATGATGTTTTTGCCTGTTTATATGCTGAAAGTCACTGAACTTACCAAACTTATGTCTGATCTAGTTTTGTTTCGCCTCTTTTCTTTCGTTCCCCCCCAAGGTTCATAGGGAGGAAATGTTACCACTTAGCTCAGTTTCTTTCCAAGCTCGAAGATAGTCAATGTATTCTTTTGGACTCTCTCTTCCACTGCTATGGCTGGTTCATGCTTTATTGGGGAATATCATTGTTGTTTTTATGCTTCTTTTATATTTGGAAATTTTTAGATCAAGACAGAAGCTCTATGTATTACTTTTAAGTATGATTGAGACAACCGCTGTAAAAGCTTGACTGAACCATATTGTTTATAAAATGACTTTATTTTCCGCTGCTTTATTTGTCTATCTTGTAATTTATCTGCATCTTTTACCAAAATGCTCCACCAAAGTTAAGGCATTCTCTTTATGAGTGACCTTAACGGAGGTGGGGTGTTTCAGATTTATAATTATATTTAAATTATATGTCCACATATATTTAATAAACGAATTATATATTGTAAATCCATTTACAATTCCAAATCGATATTTAAATAATAAAATATTTTAAATATCTAACTACCAAAAATATTGGTCGTTACACTTTCCTTCCCTCAATCAAAAGTAGAAATCTTAGTAAATAAAATACTCAATGGATTCCGAAAATTCTCCATTCGTGGAGTCTTCTCGCAAGGTGTGATCGAGTATGTTAATGCTGGATTTTTTTACATTGCAACATTAAGGTTCTCGATTTTAGGAGGAATCATTCATCGATTCGTGTAGTATGGATTTATTGTATTCCGCAGGATTAGCAACACACTTACGGATGGATTTTTGGGGAAGACAGGGTGCGGTGGAGCTGTATTGTTGGAAGAGGGATGTGATAATGGTGTAGGTTTCCATGTCGAAGGAAGAACTATTCGTCAATGGGGTGCGATGTCTGAACTTGGTGATATGGAGTTCTGGAATACGGCTGTTGATGATTGATGGAGTTTGCGATCTATGTTTTTTTTTTGGATGGTGGTCAATGGATAAAGTTGTTTGGCAAATGAGGTTGGAGTTTGGAAGTTCGGCAATAACTAAAGGCTTAAGGAAACGATTATGTATTATTCAACTTATTTGCAGTAAGGTAAAATCTAATTTTTGAAATTCAATAGTTAGTAGAATAATTTTGTTTATAGTTTACATAATTAGGCAAATTAATTATCGAACAAATAGTCAACTGAAAATTTTATAAATCGTGTTATACAAGGTTAAACTATCGAAAAGTAGTCACGCGAGATTCAGAGCCTCAGAGATATGTAAAAATGAATTTAAAATCGAAATGGAATGCCAAAAATCAGGTGAGTAAGCTCACTCTCTGGATTTGTTTATAATTTTATTATAAATCAATTTTTATTTTAAATCATTTTTATATGTTGTTTGTTGGTTGTTTGGATGCATTGAAATATTATTGTGGCTATTATATATATATATTAGTTATATAGGCTTGGTGGTTGTGGCTATTATATATATATTTGATATTTCCCGTAATACCATTAGTGGATGACCCTAGAGCCCTACGATATACAAAGTGGATGACCTTCTATACCACGATATCCTGACTTGAAGATGGATGGGTATTATTTATGTTGGCTAACGTCTGTGGATACAGGAAAAATAGGTTGGAGGAATCCAACTGGATTCCTCAAATTTTATTATTGTTTGTTTTCATATATATTATCATATATGATGTGTTTGAAAACCTGTGATTGATAATGGGTGTTTTGGATGTTTGAATATCACTAACCCAAAATATTGATATATAAAAATATCGTGAAAAGGAAATTTTGAGATTTTAAAGGGAAAATATATTTTTCTAAAATATAATTTGAATTTCGAATGGAATAGGTAATATTAACTTGTTTTTTAATAATAAAAACAAGCAGTTCATTTATAAACGATGTTTATAAATGAAGTGAAATAAATTATCATTTGATAATTTAGGGAATGTAAATTCAAATATGAAAAAATAGGGAAGTGAAATTAGTTTCAAAAAGAAATGATGAATTCTATTCCGATGTTCGGAATGTGAATTGAATTAAAATAAATCCATGAGAATTTTTAATTGGAATTGGACTATGTCGAGCTCAAAAAAATAAATTTATTTCCAGAAAGGATATTTAAATTGTATTAGATAGAACTAAAAGTAAATATGAAAATAGATTCTACAATTGATTCTGCAATTATATATATAAGTTATAATAATAAAATATTCCATAATAGGAACTGGGTTTCAAATAGATTTTGAAATGGAACTTGTTTTAATGTATAAAATAAGGAAGTTGAATTTATAAGCAATGTTTATAAATCTAGTGAAATAAATTATCATTAGATATTTTAGAAGTTTAAATTCAAGTATGAATTTAAAAGTGAATTGGAAATCGTTCAGAGAGGGGACGATGAATTTTATTCTGGAATTCGGAATATAAACATAATTGAGATAAATCTAAGAAATTATAATTGGAATTTGATATCATCGAATTTTATAAAATAATTTATTTCTAGTGAAATTGGAAATCTATAACAGAAATGGAGTTGTGATTGAATTGATAACCGAGTAATGAAATAATCGACGATTAGGGAAAATCGGAATATTAAGTTGGATTTGGAAACTGGATTGATATATATATATATATTAAAACATATAAGAACGAGATTGAAATTTATAATAAATAACAATTAAATGTTTACATTTAAATATAATTAAAACGAGCTCGTCGCAGCGCGGTAGGTCGTAGTTTGACAATTCGAACTTCAATTGAGTACATAGAACACATTTTAAGTCGGAATTATTTGAAACAAGAATCGTCAAGACCGATTGAATAATAGTTTTTTAATGGAAGAGAAAATTATGGATTTTGTCTTATAGACATAGAGTTATGTCAAAATCAAATTTCCAAAAAAGCAACGCTATAATTGTCATTAAACCATAATGGTTTATTTAAGTTAACAAAAGGATTTTAAGCAATTAAACTTAGATTTCCACTAGAAAAACCCAGACTTGAGTTATAAAATAAACATGAACTCAAGTTGGAGTAAATGGATTGATTTTTACAGAAAAAATCAGATTATAACATTAACTAATTTAAAGAATAATTAGTTGATGGAGTTTGGATCGAAACTGGACTTTGAATAAATGAATGGGGTTTGTGAATTTATATTTGAATTCAAATATGAAACTTGAACATTCGATTAATCTATAAGAAAAATAAAAAATATGTATGAATGTGATATGTTCAAATAAAAAGTAAAATAAGCAAAAGAGCTAATTAGAGAATGAATTAGCAAATTGAGTTAAAAACGATTCAGTTGAGTTGGAATAAATTGGGAATGGTTAGATATATACTAAGCAGGTTTGGAATGAAGATAATGAAGATTATATTTTGAATGCTCAACAAAAGGTAATGTTTAAATTCCATTTGAGATTTTATGAGCCTATTAGGCAAGCCTCTTGGCTTTTTGATTTTCTTTTTAAATGGAAAGGGCCTAAAGAGGCGAGTTGTAGTTGTACCGATTGAATCGTGAAACAGAGATGCCATTGCGAAATTTTCTGAAATTTTGAGGAGTTAGAATGTTTTTTTATAGAAAATTTGATAACCAGAAATCAATATATCAATATATATATATAGAGTTCGATAGGTTAACGAACTTAAAATAGAATATTATAAACAAAATGAAAAACTATAAATTTAAATCTAGTAAGAATAGAAAGGGAAACATATACACATTTAAAAAAAATGGATAATGGGTTTTATATGATGTTGATTATTCGAGATTAGTAGTCTTATCCAATTTGAAGTTAAGAATGTTATTCAGTCAAGGTCTGAGAGGTAGTTATACCCCAACTTGGTTGATTTCATTATTAACCGATAAATAGAAAGATTCAGTCTCGAAGATCAAGGTTTAAATAAGATTTAGTTGAATGCAGTATTTTGGGTTGTTGTAATGATGTTTTACACAACATTCGTTTTAACCCAAATAAGTGTAAGTTTGGAAACATAATAATGATATTTCCTAAGTATAGAAACAAATGAGTTTGAGAAAGAGATAAGTAATTGGAATGTTTTCCAATTATAAATAGAAGATATTTTCTAAGTATATAAAATAAAAGAAGGTGATATATGAAAATGTTTTCCAAATAGCGTAAGAGGCCAAGATGATTGTTGAAAATATTGGGTTAAAAAATATTGGTAAGGAAATGGAGAAGTGATTTAAATAATGAAATAATAATTAAGAGGCTCAGTGATTGTTTGATGCTTTGGATGAATGTTTATTTTTTTCGATAGTTAAATAATCGACTATCGAAGTATTAACCAATATCGTTGTGAATATGGAGAGACTGGTTGGATTATTACCCGAGAACCACTCCATATTGGCAGTAGCATTGCGAAATAGATTATATGAAGACAATCGAAGACAGAGAAAAATGCAAGGGCTTTTTCTATTAAACCAAGGTCGAAATTGCCTAAGATGGATGAGACGACCCGAACTTCCCTGTGAAGGAAAGCCCGGATTGAATTCAGAACACGACGAATTAGAACACAAACAAAAGGATATTTCATTACTTATTACAACAATTTCATCAGAATACAAGAATATACAGAGTTTGAATAAATATTACACATTTGATAAACATCAGAGATTTAAATTACATTTAAATACATAGCAGCGGAAAACAATACAAAACACAACTGGAAGTAATACACGGATATAGAACTTTCTGAATATCGCTTCAGCTGTAAATCAGGATCCTGTGAATATAAATCTACAAAACCAAAACTACTAGCTGCCCATGTGGAAAATGGGGCACCCAGAGTTTAGGTTAAAACAATAAACTCCAAGTCAGTCATGTGGCTGGTGTGAGAACTAAAACAGTTATTAATCTTTATTTTAAAGTTATGTAAATCAAGAGACCACGCCGTATAACACGGAATGGGATTCCTTCTAAGAATACTAGTGCATAAAACAACAACGCAATGCTAAATAAAGAACAATGAGGCTATTATAAGACTCAGGTCCCATCACATAATGCAAAGCAAGCCAGAGGACAGAGTTTTTACCTTATAATAGCCAAAAATGCTTGGTACGTGAAATTTCGTCTTTATTATTACTATAAGTGTATAGTGTCAAAACAATTTCAATCATAAGTATCAATCACAGACGGCATAAGTGCCCCCATACCACTATGTCGCCATATATAGGTTTACAATTAAAACCGCATAATGTCGTATTGGAAGTTGTATTTCCATCTATGAACCGAGGCAAGGGATCGTCCTTACCGCTTCGAGACTCTCTAGCCCGAGCCTCAGGACCCAGACTCAGGTGGGCCCTTGGATCGTCAGGGCCGGTCCACACGGAGTGGATTAATAATACTATAAACAATATGGTAATCTGCCCTAAGGGGGGCATAAATGAGCCCAATGACTCCATCGGTCCCGGATCGACCGATATAACCGAAATGCCTCGATATCCATCATCCACATAAGTAAAATGCCAGGGCGTGAAAAACGATGACACCACCCCTAGCTAGAAACCATCATATGTCCATTTCCCTGATGTCCTCTCCCATTTCTGGTTCACACCGGCGTGTGAGGTTCGCGAATTAACGCTACACAAAGCTACGATGTATTAAAGCCGTGCTTTGATCATCAACCACATGACTCTGCTTTTCAACAGAAGCCTTGATCATTTGCATCTCAGCATGCCACACAGGCAATTCACGCTATGCAACCGATGTATATCAATCACATAGAATGAAATCCGATGTCAGACACACATCCATTTACAAGTTCGTTCTGGGTCCGAACGAAACCGGAGGCACCTTATTCCTCCCCCATATGTCCAATACAGGGGAGAGGCCCTCGCATATCTATTGATCTCCAAGTACGTCAGGACGATCACCACTTATTACCTCACCTTGGGTGTACAGCCCAATCAAGACATCAGTAATCATCCAAACGATGTGAATACCTCCGGTCTTCAACCACCGTATTCATCCTTGACACATTGTCGAATCAGTTATTCAGAATGGGATAAACCCGGTCTTTCTGAATAACTCGCGTATCTAATAAACAAGTGCTATAAAAACACAACATACACCTCATTCCAATCCAGAATATTTCTTTATCCAAATATTCATATACTTTGGGAAAGGTTCCCATTAATTTTATCAAAGATAAGTTCTTTAAATTTTGTTCTTTAATCTTCCTTTGGATATCATTTCCATCTAATTAAAGATGCTTAAAACTCCACTTGGTTTTAATCTTCCCAAAAATCAATATTAACGATTGTTTAACTTGGGAAATCATATCCTGTCTTTAACTGGGTTAAAGAACCAATGTCATTTTAAACATGGTTCACAATAAACCCAAAATCACATTCCATTCCATCAGCCTTTAACCATAAATTAGCAAGTGAACAATTCCCTAAGTATTAACCCCGAAGGCCGAAACCAATATCAGATCAATACCCAGAAAACCATTCAACTTAACTAATCTCCAGTTAGTTTTTGATTTTCTTAACTCCGTTGGGTCTAATAATAGTATTATTAAAGATACCATTCACAACAACCCAAATCACATTCCATTAATTATGGAATCTTCACGGAAAAACAAATCAATATATAATCAATATCAATTTCCATATCCAACCAATAATATAAATGGAATAACGGTAACGCCTTTTAAATTCCATATGTATTAATAGTCTTCCTCCAAAGAAGTTCACTTCGATTATTATCAAATCGAATTCCATTCAATTCCAATTTAATATATTAAATTGGAAAACGTTACCTTGGAAAATTCCCGTTAATTCTTAATAAAAAGATTTATAAATCCCAAATCACATTTCACTGTAAATCGGGTTAAAGAATGAATATTGTCAAAAACATAGTTCACAATAAACCCAATTCACATTAGCCTCTAAACGTAAATTAGTAAGTGAACAATCTCCAAAGTATTAACCGCGAAGGCCGAAACCAACATCAGATCAATACCCAGTCAGTTTCTAATTTTCTTAACTCCATTAGGTTTAAGAACAGTATTATTAAAGATACCATTCACGACAAACCCAAAATTCAATTTGATATTAAATACAATGCTCTGAATAGAAAATATATCGGCTTATATTCAATATCAAATTCTGAAATCAACAAATATCGTATTGGAAATAAAGATATATATATATATATGTATATCTTCCAAATTTCCATAACAATATCTGTATAATCATGAAATCCAACATCGAAATATCCCGAAGACAATTTCGATTCAAATCCATTTCCAATTTATATATTGGAAATTCTGGTTATTTTTAAAACCATTTCAAATCCAATTTATTTATTTAAAAATATTGGATTTCATAATTCTAGTTCATAACTAGATCATTTCGATAAAAATATATTTTTATCCTTTCAAATATGGAATTTTTCATCCTAATTCTTTCTAAATCATTTCTTATGATTTTACACTAATTATTGATATTTTTAACAATTTTATCAAGGCCAATACAGTAGATTTTCGTAAATGGCCATCGAACTGTACTTACAACGACCTTTTCCAAATTTGATTTGGACATAATTCCAAATCCAACCGTTAGATTTCAAATCTATAATATTCTTAGAAAGCTTTTTTCGACATGAACCCAACGGTTCCGGTTTTAGGTGAATCCGACCGTCGGATCTCCCTTAATGTCCGTTCGAAGTAAATGGTCGAAATTCGCGAACTGCCACGGCGTGGCGCGTTCTATTCAGGCCATTATATATATATATATATATATATAATATTATACATATTTCACCAATTTCCTTTTAAAACATATTTTATAAATCGTTTTAAATTCGTTTTCAAAACGATTTCAACTTCATATTCAATTTCAAATCAAAATTGAATATTCCATATCACCGATATACAAATCATAATATTTTCAAAACATTATATTTCAAATTCATTTCCTTTTTGATATTCATTTTAAAAATGAATAAAATCGATATAAATATCGTTCACGTCAAAATGGCTTTAATCTAATCAACCAGGCTTTATATATTTAAATTTATTTGTGTCCATCCCAAATTGGACATCAAAATCATAGTTTTATCCTTTACTGAATATTACTTTAGAATATTCGTTATTTTAAAATAATCGATATTTTAAAATATTCATTCTTTCTGAATTGGAATCATACACAGTCAATTACCATATAATTTGATTATATGGATTTCAGATAATACGTGTATACAACAATAGTGATAAATAATCATCCATCACCCAGAGTGCATTCTACACTGTTTTTGCATTAAATATAAATATTTAACGCTTATATCAGTATGTCAACCAATCGATTGACATACAACTAACTATTGGGATTAGTGTATGTCCAATATTATCCCAACCCCGTGGGGGTTTCAATCAACAAATAATGAATTTTATTTGTGCAGTTGGGTGATGTGTAAAATTTATCATCCCAATCAATATCAGTCAAATCAGTGTATATAAACAAATCGTCTGATTTGTTTATGAATATTTATTTTATTCATATCCACGTTAAAAATTATATTTTTAACTATAAAATATTTTATTTCCATTTACGAATATTTTATTTATCCATTCCACATCGCACACAATTTTCACAACAATATAAATCAAACAAACAAGTCGTCCATAGTCTGTGGACGAGGGGTGTTGGGTGCTGCTAAGCACCGTTTGCATCCTAGTATATATTTTAACTAGAAAATACAATAAAAATTGAGAACTTCACACCTTTGGGATCCACTCCTTCATTCTTTAGTGGACGATGGTTTGCATTTACCCGCTATTCCAACTCAATCTTTTCACGCTGTTCAAAAATAAAATCACATATTTAATATGATGTTTATATTGTAAAGATCACATTTTTATTTCAGCACTATTCATATAAAAATCACATTTTTATATGGCTACTATATAAATAAAAATCGTATTTTTATTTTAAATCTAAATATATAAAAAACGTATTTTTACTTCAAATCTAAATATATATAAAATGCAATTTTTATCACTTCGTTATACATATAAAAATCACACCTTTATTATGCTTTCTATAAAATAAAAATCAAATCTTTTTCTACTTAAAAATCACATCTTTAATATTTTAAAATCAATTCTTTATGTTACCATTTAAACAATAAAGATCTAATTTTTATTTGCCATTCCCATAAATAAAAATCTAATTTTTATTTGCCATATTCATGTAAAAGCTGATTTTTATAAATGGTAATATATTTATATATAATTGATTTTGTAAATACGTTTTTATCAAAAAACAACAACTCAGATTTGAAATTAAAACAAGAAAAATTCACATCGATTGAAGGGAGGGGGCTTTTCGCTGTTTGAGCTGCGCGAGGGGGGCTGTTGAGTTCGTCGGAGGTAGGAGGTCTTCACGGCGGCGCAGGGGGGTGTGGCGGTGCGCCTGAAGTTCGCACGGTGGTGGTCTTCAGCAGCGACGGGATTGGGTTTGTGGGGGTTTCGGTCTTCGTGATGGAGGAGGGGGAGAGAAGAGGGAGAGTGCGACGGGGAGGGAGTCGGCGGTGGCCCCGCCTGACGCGGCAGCGTCGGTGATTCACTGGGGGGAAATGAGATCGCGATCCCTCTTTCCCTTTTCCCTTTTTTATTTTATTTTATTTTTGACGTTGACTACTGAGTGGAGAAGGAAAGCACGGGGTAAGGGGGGTTATATAAAAATATCTATTTTATTTTAATTTTCTAAAAAGTAACTTTTTAATTCTAACTCCAAATCGAACCCACCGACTGTCGTCCATAGCTAATTACCCCCATTCTGAACACAATGGAATATGTATCGTAGGCTGATTCGATCGTTACGATCAGTTTTCATCAAAATCAAAATATAAATCTATATATTGAATTTAAACGCACATTTCAATTTACTGGGGCCACATACGAACTCTAAAAATTCCAGAAAAATATTTTCTAGCTTCTTGTTGATGATACGGTTCTAACAAAACTAATTTTTTCAAATTTGGAGACCGTTTGAAAAATGGTCATTTTCTGGTCGATCCAAATTGACTGAAAGTGTCAAAACATTTTTCCTTCGCCACGCTCACATATTAATCCCAAAAATCATGAATTTTGGAATCTAGCAATAACTTGATATCCCGGATCCAACAAAAGTTGTTTCATCGAAAACGGAGGTCATTTGCAAAATTTCCATTTTTAAGGGCCAAAATTCCATAGCGACTATTCTGAATTTTCATCTGGGCATAACTTTTCATCCCTGCTATGAAATTTCAATTTTTTGGATTCGTTGGAAAGATATTTTCAAATAGATTCTAATATTTCTGGTTTCGCTAAAATCTAGTTTATTTTGAATCCTGTACATTCATTTGAAATTTGAAATTTGAAATCGAATTTTCAAACTACCGCACCATTTTCAATTCCTTTTATAATTAAAAATAAATCTTTATATTCTAACGACGATCTATATAAATATATACATTCTAATTCTAATCAAAATAAATTTCTTGTCGTTATTATTTAAAATAATTCATTTTAATTAATCAAAATTCATTAAAATTTGCCAAAATAAAAATTTTAAGTTGGTTCGGATTTCCTAAGTTGTTACAATGGATCAATGGAAATTGTGCCTTCAGTTTCGTTTAGTCCCAGAACGAACTTGTATGGACGAATTTATGATAGAATATTTCCAATAATCGCATATGTTGGTCTGTACAAATATAAATCTGGTGGCGGAGAATTTATTCTCTTAGCATAATATCCCGAATATATTTATGCAAAACAATTAGTGATTAATGGATCTGACAATGTGGCATTTAAAGTGATTGTGCTATCAATGATAGGTAAGTAATGTAGCCTCAAGCCTCACAACAAGGAAATGACAAAAATCAGGCAGGCAACATGGCTAAGTGGGTAGCTCCCAATTAGGATGTATTATTACCTATCTAGAGAAAATTCATTTCCTTCTTTAATTTATCGATGATGTCCCTTTCTGGAAATAGTTGTTGATCCCAACTGTTGGTAATATACATTCGATACACTCAAGAAAAATTAGTGGTCGGTCATGTGTGGCCGAGTTACAAGATGTTCTTGTTGAACCTAGTGTAACTCCCTCTAAAGATACACTATCGGAAGGTGGTTCCATACCTTGTCATAGTTGGAAATCCATTGCCCAATAAACGCCCACGGTTTTGACTGTATATTATATATGTGGAACGTGAGATGCACGCGTTCTGCTATTTGATTTAGACACTATTATAATATCAGAATAGTATTGATGTTAAAGGAATCAATTCCAAATGATTTTCCACTTCGGGGAAGGGTTGTATATACAAGCAAAGATCCACGCTGAGGTGGTATGCAGCGTAGCATATCTCATTTTGAGGCCTGCACACGTGTAGCCTGATCAAGAAACATAGTTATAAGCGGCGGGCCTGGTTTTACTACTAGTGAATAGTTCTTCTCGGAAATCACGGCTTACGTGGAGCTGGAAACTTGGTGTATTGAAAGCCGTGTTTGGTTAAAGTTGACCGGTTCTATAGCCGTAGGAGTAGGACTCCATCTTTTAGAAAATAAGTTTGATCTTGAATTCTCAATTCGATATTCTAGGTTTGACTCGATTCTTCAGGAACAACTCGACCGATTGATTGATGACTTGATGGATTGACTTGTCTTTTATCTTTGGAGGAATGCCAACTTAGAAGGGCGAGCCTACTTGCTATGACGTAGCTTTGGGTCGACTCATGATCGATCGACCTATGGTGAAAATCATCCTTTAAGGTCTGGTGTGGGCCAATATCTGTTGGCAAGCTTCGACTTCGGGTCAGGACTGCTTTTTGCCAAAAAACTGGTCAACACTTTGCCTCTAAGAACATATCTTTTTTGGTAATGGAAGATGTATTATGGGTCTTCCAGAAAATGCTGAGTAGAAGGCCTTTGTTTTATGGTCTGGGAAGCAATGATTATGCCAAAAGCTATGGTTACGCCGAACCATGTCATAAGAAGGGCCAGAAAACCGATGATCAATGATAACTGCATTAAGGCCAAAAAACCGACGACCGCTGGGGATCGTATTAAGGCCGGGAAACCGACAATCACCATCGATTGTATTTAGGCCGAGTTGTCTTCAGCGAAGTGCAGTAAAACTAAGTCCTTGCCGAATAAGGGAGTTCCTATAAAAGGTTTTAACATGCCAAATCTTGTTAATGTCGTTCGAGGTGTTCAAGCATAAGCCATGCTTGGATGTATGTTAGGAGTATAAACCATACTCATCTTACAATTGAAAGGGGGTATAATCCATACCCATAATTTCTAAGGGAGGCGAGCATAAACCATGCTCGGCTTGTGTAAAGGGGAGTTTGAGCTATACTTGGCAAGATTAAGGGTTCGAGCATCAGCAATTCCCGTAACTTTTATTGTGAGGGAGAGTATAACCCATACTCGATTTTATAAAGTTGGCAAGTATTAACCATACTTGGCTTAAAAAGGTTAGAGAGCATTAACCATACTCGACTTATTGAGTTTAGCAAGCATTAACCATACTAGGCTTAAGAAGGTATGGTGGCGGGCGTTGACCATGCTCGGTTCAGAGATCGTGGCTAACATTGACCATATTCGAGTTGGCGAGCATTAACCATGCTCAGCTTAGATCGATCAAACATAATCCATGTTCGAGAAAGAAAGTTTATTGCTGCTAAGGAACAATTACAGAAATTGAAATAAATCCTAATAGGTTTATAGTTGAATCCAGAGCATGCCTAGAGATTAAATCCTAACCCCATACATGTGTACTTCAATATAACCATTTTATTGAAAAAATAAAAGTACTTTTCTTATATGCTAAGAAATGGGAAACATCCACGATGTTATAAACCAGATCAGTTTATGATGATGCCGCAGTTACTAGGCTCAGGGTCCTTTCTGTTTCGAGGAGCTCGGGGACCAACCTGAGGAGCTTGGGCAAAAGGTTGTGGCGGCTCGACCGGCAGAGATTTCCCGACATATTTGGGTAGCTCTCCACGGCTAACCCTTTCCTTGATGAGATTGTACAAATGCCTGCATTTGTTGGTGCCATGACCGGTCATGTTATGATACATGCAGTGCTTTCCAAATTAGAGTTCTTTTGGGTTGGCTCCCTTCTAGAAGGCTTAGGGAAAGGTAGAGATCTTCATACGTCGAGGTAGATGTCTAGCAGGGAGGAATTGAGCTCGGTGTACTGATCATACTTGTCTTCTCTCCGAAATCGCACATTTCGATCGTTCTTCTCCGAGGTTTACCCTTCTCCTCTATTCTAGCCGTTGGCATTTGATGGGCCTCTTTCTTTGGTAACAAGTACTTCGAGATTTTCCATCTTGATGTTAGCATCTTCTTGCAGGAGGAATCTACTGGCTTCTGCATAGAAATCTTCAATATCTTTTGGGGGATCTCAAGTTTGGGAGATCCTAAATTCAGATTGACTTTGAGCAATTGCTATGGAGGCCATAAGCACCATTGATGGATCAGGTCGATCGAATGATGTTACATCCACGTTGAATCTTTCTAAGAAGGAGCGTAGGGTCTCGCCGGACCACTGCTTGATGGATGTAAGGAACATGACGCTCTTCGGTCGGAAGATATGAACTCTGAACTGCTCGATGAAGCAAGTGACAAGCATGTTCTAGCTGCTGATTGATTCAGTTGTTAGCTTTTGAAACCATATGCTAGCTATGTCGGTGAGAAATAAAGGGAAGCACTTGACCATGACATTGATCGATGCTGATAGTACTTCCATGTGATGCATGTATCGCATAAGATGTATGGTCGGGTCGGTCCTGCTATTGTAGGTCTCCAGGGTAGGATGCTTGAAGTCTAGTAGATTTCGGGAGTTTCTGATCTCTCGCGTTAATTTACTGCGATGGATGTTATCCACATCCTGCTGAGAAGACGTGCCTCTGGTGATGCATTTGATGATGCTTGCATTTTGACTCCCGTCCCCAAGGAGTTGTTGCCACGAATCCAATTCTGCATTGGGGACATTGGTAAGAACCCAGTACTAGGACTAGGTGAGAGCATGCCCTGAGATCTTGAGGTTGGTTGGGTTCGACCTACTAGTGTTTAGTGAAGGTGGCCCCTAGCCTGAGGCCTTTGATCGGATGCAGCTAAAGTCGCTTGGTTAGTGTTGGACCGAACCATATCTGCTCTGATTGGAAGGGATTTGTCCAGGAGAGAGATATCCATCTGGGGCTCAGTATTACCCCTGCTCAGAGCGATGTTAGAATGTTTATAGTAGCGTTTCCTTCCATCACATTGGGGATCGATATGGTAGAGTGGTCTTGGTTACACGGAGGATTTTTGACCCCAACCCTTCTTGGATCAACAAGTTGGGAAGGTTATACGGGAGGCTGCATAAAAGGGGTTTGCAGTATGATGTTGGGTCAAACTAGGAGTTTCATCAATCCACGTTCTTGTCGACCCAAAGGTTACACTTGTTCAGGAGCTGTTTGGTCAGGGAATTGAGTTTGAGTCGATCCCTGGAGTGGAAGTAAAACGGTCGACTAGTCCGGAACATGGCCATGGCTGACTTGAGAATCTGCAGCTACCAAAGCTCCGTTTGATGCTAGAAGTGACGATCTTAGCATTGGACGATTGGGAAGTGAAGTTGAACCAGGAGGAAGAAAAGGTGTGGTCCTAACTGAGGCTTGGGTCTCAACAGACCGAAGATTAATTGTTGCTCCAGCCTCACCGGTGCAGGAAATGATACTGGAATGTGAGTTCCCTTTTCTATCTAAGTAATGAAGTTGTTCATCGTCTCCTGCTGTTGTTTGAGAAGTCTATCCTGGTGTGCTATCTGATTTTTTTAACTCGTCCAAGACTTTACCCATCTCGTCCTGGGTAGGGTATTGGGACGATTCTTCATGGGAGGAAGCCTGTTGGCTTTCCCCCATTGTTGTTCCTATTGCATCGGCAGGTCGAGATTGTTCATGAGAAGGTGCTAAGTCCTTCTTCTGTTTTTCCATTTCTTAGTTAAGAGTTGCCGTAGGGTATATTCGTAGGCCTCTTCCTGGTGTGCCAAAATGTTGACGTCAAAAGTTGGTCTAATGAACCCCCAACACGCATTAAATACACATGAAAATAATCACATGAATGCGAGAAAATGTAAATAAACATAGGAGACACAATATTTTTACAGTGGTTCGGCTTAATCCATGCCTATATCCACTTATAATCTTGGTTTATAACTGTCGATTACAGGTTACAGTGGTTTTTTAGTGGAATAAAGTAGAGAAAGAGGATATCTTTACACAAAATCCTTGTGTACTTAGAATATATGACATGGTATTTTTAAATGCAGAATAGAGGACTCTGAGTAGCCGATTCCAAATGATTTTCCACTTTAGGGAAGGGCTGTGTATATAGGAAAAGTTCCATGCTAAGGTGTTATGCAGCATGGCATATCTTTTTTTCAGGCCTCCCATGTAGCCCGATCCAGAAATGTAGTTGTAAGCGGCAGGGCCAGTTTTACTGCTGGTGGATAGTTCTTCTCGAAAATCACAGCTTACGTGGAGCTCGAAACTTGGTGTATAGAAAGCCGTGTTTGATTAAAGCTAACTGGTTAGGTAGCCTTGGGAGTAAGATTAAATCTTTTAGCAAATAAGTTTGATCTGGAATTCTCGATCCGATATTCTAGGTTTGACATGATTCTTATCGACTTGTCTTTGGAAGAATGCCAACTTAGGAGGGTGAGCCTTTACTTGTTATGACGTAGCTTTGGGTCGACTTATGATCAGTCGACCTAAGGTGAAAATCATCTCTTATGGTCTAGAATGGGCCGATATCGGGTAGCAAGCTTCGACTTCGGGTTGGGACGGCTTTTTTCCAAAAAGTTGGTCAACAACATCCGCACCTACATTCGTTAAAGGAATATCAATCAATATACATGAGAGAAAATAGAGCTGTGACATACAGTGCTAGTGCTATGTATATTAAGTTTTTCTCCTAAACTGACCTGAGCGTGAAATATCATAGGTGTCCCCTGTGTCTTTCGAGTCGGTTGGTATTAAATCTTCCCCAGATTTAGTATGGAAAAATGCCTCCGGATCCAAATTTTGAGGAGAAATAAATGTATCATTTCCACATTTTGTAACCCCTAAGGCCGATTCTTCCTCTTGGGGACCATGAACATTGGAAGGATCTATTCTAACATCAAAATCTTCCAGTCGGTGATCGACAAGCTCCTCTTCAATTATTTCTGCACGAACCTTCTCTAAAGCATCTGCCATTGGTTCTTTCTACATTTTTGTAGATCATACTCCAGACGTGGTCTCTTAAAAGTCGACTTCTTCATCCTAACTTGATGACGAGTATTCCTTTTCCCTCCGTATGAGGGTTGAACAGATGACCCCTCAACTGGGGCACAACCTTGACATCGGTCGATTTTTTTGGGAAGAGGCTCACCCAACTTAATGATGAGTGAAGGAGAACCCTTGCCGTCTGAGGGTCCTACTAATCTCTTCTTGTCTAGGAGACGATAGCGATGAAGATTTGCATTGGTTAAAAGCGTCTTGTAGTGTCGGTCTTCCTTCTCAAGAGCAGCCAAGGTATTGAAACTGTTAGCCCACTTTGTGAACTGGGCAACACAAAGTCAAGATGTGAAACGTTGAAGAACTTAGAAAGCATCATAGCGGATCGGATCGGAGAGATGTTGTGGATCGGATCAGAGAGATATTGCTATTCGGATCGGAGAGATGCTACTGTTTGAATCAAAGAGGCACTGCTGTTCGGATCGAAGAGCTACCTACTGTCAATCGGATCGGAGGGCTACCTACTATCGGGTCGGAACGGAGCAGAGCAAAGTGGATAAGGACTTAGTTTTAGGTTAATCCGGGTTGGATCGGTTAACCCGATCTGAACCCCCTCTGCAGGCTCCTCCGATCCGAACCCATATTCCACATCACTTTCCCCCATGATCGCCTGGTTACTCGGAGTGGTTATGACCAGTTCCAACCCACGAAAACCATTACTCTGATGCGCTGTCAGCACTAGAACCCATCCGAACCCGAGGACAATGGGATGGAAGACACGTGGATCCGATCCGGATCGGGTTCTGAGCAAATTTTCATCTATAAATACCCTGTCTGGAGACAATTAAAAGGATCTTCTTTTTGGCACTTTGAGAGTTCAACCACTTTCATAAACCGAATTCTAGCACTCCCGGATAATCCAAATCGTCTTTCAACATTTGTTTTGAGACAATTGAGTGAATGTATATGAGTTGTGAGTGAAATTGAGTGAATATCTCATTGTAATTGCAACTCTATCATCGAGAATAGTGATTGACAAGTGGACGTAGGCTTTTTAACGCCGAACCACTATAAATTATGTGTCTTCATTCTACTTTTGATCTTATTTTGTTCTGATTTTAGTCAATTTGGGTGTTAGAACCACTTTTTGGTCTAACATTTTGGTGCTTTCACTGAGAACCATCTGAATTCTCTGTTTTTTGGGATTATCGTTCTACTTTTTGGACCGCCGAGTTCAAAGAAGTTAATCCTCAAGTTTCGGCACTCCTGAATATTTGTTGACTGATTGCTGAAAGACTATGGCCAAAGGAAAAGGCAAGGAAGTTCAAACTAGTCGAGGGAACAGAGTTGGTGAAGATCAGCAAAATGCAGTTGTGACAAGGTCTCGTGGGCAGAGCTCAACAGTGGAACGAACTGATACAGGAAATCCGATCCGCAATCAAGGGGAGAGCTCCGATCCGATCCGGGTAGAAGAGTCTGAAGCAGTGCACTCCCCCAACCTGAACCGACCCGAACAGTTTTCCCAGCTTCGACCCGAACCAGTCTCCCAGCTCCGACCCGAACCGTTCGCAGATCTCCGAACCGACCCGACACTTGGTGATGTTGGAACCTCTACTCGAGCCCCCACAAATGCTCCGACTCCAGCCACCAGGGTCAATGATCAGGTCAATCCATCCGCGCCTATTACTCAAGGAGATTTCTCGCGCCTACTTGATATGCTTGAGAGTACTAGGGAGGCTATGAAAATCCACGAGCGCACCAATCTCATGATGCAAGAAAACATAAGACTCATGAGCAGGGAAATTAGCGAACTCCGTAGACAGAGAACCCCATCCCCGGTTCGCCACACACCAATGGATCAGTCTTCTTCTTCCGAGGAAGAACGGCCCTGTGAAAGAAGGCCGCTCGAACGACCTCAGAATTTGGAGCAGCTGACGTTCGGATCTTTGGGTTCCCGCGAGGATGTTGCACGAGCACTAGGAACCAATGATCCAAGCTTGAGAGACCCTAACCTTACTAATCCCACTCAGGGGCAGATGCTCCAGCCCCCTCCTCCCGAGATCGACCGGGAGCGTAGGGAACGAAGCAGAGCAGAAGCAGCTCAAAGAAGAAGGGCATCTCCTGAACAAGAGCCTAGAAGGAACCTGGATACCAGAGCCAGGGAGCCTAAACGACCCCTGACTAATGCTGACGTATGGGCGATGGTACGCCAGATTATGTCTGAAAGCCGGAACTACACCAATGAAGATTATGGCATTGAGCGAAGCCATACTCCTTTCACTGATGACATCCTCAACTTTCAATTTCCCCGACGTTTTAACCTGCCGCAGATGGACAAGTATAATGGGAGAACCGATCCGGGACAGCATTTGATGCGATACTCGTGGCTCATGAATGCTGCTGCTGCTCCTGACGCAGTGAAGTGTAAAGCCTTCCCGGTCTATTTAGAAGATGTGACGCTGCTATGGTTTACCCGACTTCCCCCTCGTTCGATATCGAATTATAGGGAATTGAGCGAACGTTTTATGAATCAGTTCCGACTCCATACCCGAAAGTCTAAAAGTGTTATTGAATTATCAAGAATTAAGCAGGCGCCAGGAGAGTCTTTGAGGTAATATCTCGACCGTTTCAACTTAGCTCTGACTGAAGTTAGTGACCCACACGAGCCCACCATCTTGATGGCTTTGATGGAAGGAGTCGATCCTGAATCCGAGTTTGGAGATTACCTTTCTGGGAAGCCACCTCCCACGAGAGAGTTATTTTATGAAAAGGCCGATATTCAGTTGAGACGAGAGGAGGCCAGGGAAAACCGAAAGAGAAAATATGGAGCGGCTTTAAAAGAGAATGTTCAGAGTAATGTCGCCGTGAAGCAGTCTGGATAAAGTTCCGGAAAAGTTGAGGTGAATGTGGGAAACAAGAGTGGAAATGACAATAATGGAAACGGGGGCAACAACAACAACCGCAATGCGAACGGTAACAGAAGAAATAGAAATAGGGGAAGTGATCCTAATAAAAGACCCCGGTTCCAGACTTATGAGAATTATACACCGTTGAACGACACTCTGGATAACATTTATTTGGATACATACAATGTTTTGCAATATAAAAGACTGCCACCTCGCGACTCAACGGAGAAAGAAATGGCAACTGGAAAGTTTTGTTTGTTTCATGGAACTCATGGGCATTCAACCAATGAATGCCGACATTTGAGAGACGTGATTGAGAAGCTACTGCGCGAAGGGAAATTGGATGAATATAAGGTTGCCCCGAGAGACAGGGGGCAAGGAGAACAGGCTCCGAAACAGATCCAATCTGCTCCCAAGCCTACGGCGCAGTAGAAAGGCAAGGGAATTGTTATCAACTCCATAGTGGGTGGACCTCACCCAGCGATCCACAGTTTTAGAGCAATGGATCAATATGTAAATGCAGCTAAGCACGTAGATGTGGATGAATGTGATGATTTGGAAGATATCGCCCCCATAAAGCAACAGAAGACAATGTTTGACGACGTGGTATTCCGAAGTAGAGATAATACCGGGATCCAGTCACCCACCGATGATCCGTTGGTCATTACCACCACCATTGGGCCGACATTGGTTCATAAGGTGTTAGTGGACAATGGAAGCTCTGTTAATATTCTATTTAGAAAGTCATTCGATCATATGAAGCTTGAAGCTGGAGATTTGAAGCCATGCGAAGGTTGGATCCGAGGCTTCAACGGAGCATCGACGGCTCCAATGGGGTACATAGAATTGCCCGTAACCTTGGGGCAAGGAGAACACCGAAGAGTACGGATGCTTCAGTTCGTAGTATTGGACGTAGATTCGCCTTATAATGCATTTTTGGGAAGACCTGCCCTTGTTGAGTTCAGGGCTTGCATCGCCCCTTGGTGTTTATTGCTTAAGTTCCCAACTGAAGCTGGAGTAATGAAAGGAGATCAAGTCTCCGGATGGGCCTGCTATGTTGCCGAATTAAAGATGTTGATGAAGGGACTTAACGTCGAGAGTAAAGGTGCCTCGCCTCCTCCAAAGGAGGGCTCGGCGTAGCAATTAGAGGGATCGGCCCCGAAGGAGTTGCCCAAAGGAACGCCTGAAGACCTGGATCCCAGAAAAGACGAGGAACCAGAGACTAGAAATGCAACTCCTAATGAAGCGACAGTGGAAATTCCCATTGATGAAGCTGATCCAACAAAAGTTTTGAAGATTGGATCTCAGTTGGATCCACGTCTGGCCAAAGAACTAACTGACTTCTTGAAGGCAAACTTGGACGTGTTTGCCTGGACCCACGCTGACATGTGTGGGATATCGCCATCCATCATAAGTCATTCACTAAATGTAAACCCGAAACACCCTCCTGTAAAGCAAAAGAGACGTATGCTGGGCCCAGAGAGGTCGGCCGCTCTGAAAGAAGAAGTGGAGAAGCTGAAACAGAACGAATTTATTAGAGATTCGACATATCCCGACTGGATACCGAATCCCGTCTTAGTAAAAAAGCCGAATGGAAAGTGGCGGACTTGCATTGATTTTTCAGATTTGAACAAAGCTTGCCCGAAAGATAGTTTCCCACTTCCCAGGATTGACCAGCTTGTAGATTCGACAGCGGGACACGAACTTCTTTCTTTCATGGACGCATATTCCGGGTATAACCAAATTCCTATGCACGTGCCAGATCAAGAACACACGAGCTTCATTACAAATTTGGGGTTATACTGTTACGTGGTCATGCCGTTCGGATTGAAAAACGCTGGAGCCACTTATCAGCGCTTGGTGAACAGGATGTTTTATAATCAAATAGGAAAGACTATGGAAGTTTATGTGGATGATATGCTTGTCAAATCGAAACAGCCCCCTAGCCATACGCAAGACTTGGCAGAAATGTTCGGTATCCTACGAAAGTATCGGATGAAGTTGAATCCTTTGAAATGTTCATTTGGAGTGGCATCGGGAAAGTTTCTAGGCTTCGTTGTGAGCTCCCGAGGAATTGAAATCAATCCCAGCCAAATAGCAGCGATTAGAAACATTGAAGAGCCGAGGAGAATTAAAGATGTCCAAAGTCTTGCGGGGAAAGTAGCCGCGTTGAGTAGATTTATCTCCAAAGCCACAGACAAATGCATCCCGTTTTTTGATTTGATTAAAAGGGGAAAGAAGAACTTCGAGTGGACCCTGGACTATGTTGAGGCCTTTCGGAATTTATTGGAATTGCTAGAAAAACCATCATTTTGTCAAAGCCAGTGGACCACGAAGAGTTATTTGTTTACTTGGCAGTTTCGGCTCACGCTGTTAGCACAGCCTTGGTTCGAGAAGAAGACAAAGTGCAAAGGCCGGTATATTATGTAAGCAAGAAATTGGCAGCGGCAGAACGCAACTACCCAAAGATTGAAAAGCTCGCTTACAGCCTCCTAATCGCCTCCCGAAAACTTCGTCACTATTTCCAAGCTCACCCAGTAACCATATACACTGACCAACCTCTAAGGCAGGTGTTGCAGAGACCCGAAGCATCAGGACGATTGATCAAATGGAATATTGAATTAAGTCAGTTTGATTTAAATTTTCATCCGTGGAGGTCGATCAGGGGGCAGGCTCTGGCTGACTTTATAGCAGAATTCACCATCCCAGAGGAGGAGGTAATCGATGACAGAGTGGTCAAGTCCGAAGATGAGTTAAAGATAGATCCATGGAAGCTATACACAGACGGAGCCAAGAATGACCGAAGGTCCGGAGCTGGAATCATCTTAGTTACTCCTGAAGGACGGTCGTTATATTACGCTCTACGATTAGAATTTTCGGCGACTAACAATGACTCTGAATATGAAGCCCTGATTGCCGGGCTGAAGCTTGCTCAAGACCTCGGAATAAAAACGTTGGACATATTCTGCGACTCCAAAATCGTTGTATGCCAAGTGAAAAAGGAGTTTGTGGCTCGGGGACCTTGACTCATCGCCTACCTCGGGAAAGTGGAAAAGATATTGAGCAACCTGGAGCGGTACAACATAACGCATATCCCAAGAGCTGAAAACCAGAAGGCAGACAAGTTGGCAAAGCTAGCTAGTTCCGACAACCCGGAAGAAACTGAAATAATTCCAATTGAGACGTTGGAATTGCCAAGCTTTGAGTCGATGGAAACTGAGTTCGCTTTCGAAGCGGAACCGGAAAAGGAGTCGTGGATGACCCCAATTAAGAACTTCCTTAAGAATGGGACACTCCCATCAAAGAAGAGTGAGAGACGGGCTATAGTTCGCAAGGCTACCAGATACGTCCTTCAAGATGATACTCTTTATAGATAAGGATTTTCTATGCCCCTGTTACGATGCATAGCACACGACGACATCAAACGTGTACTAAGAGAAGTACATGAAGGTGAGTGTGGAGATCATACAGGAGGTCAAACTTTAGCGAAGAAGATATTACGGTATGGATACTTCTAGCCCACAATTAATAAAGATGCGGCTGATTATTCACGACGCTGCGATAAGTGCCAGAGATTCGCCAAAATCCCCAGAGCACCGTCGACCCAACTCAAATCAATGGTGAGTCCTTGGCCTTTTGCCACGTGGGGAATTGATATCATCGGAGTTCTACCAATTGCTAAAGGAGGAGCGAAATATGCAATAGTCGCTGTGGACTATTTTACGAAGTGGGTGGAAGCTGAGCCTCTAACCAAGATCACGGCAAGAAAGGTGATAAGTTTTGTGGTTCGAAATATTATATGCCGATTCGGGATCCCAAGGACTATTATAACTGATAACGGAACCCCGTTCGATGGTGCTGAATTCAGAAATTTCTGCCAGAAATATAAGATCGACAAACGGTACACTGCGGTTGCCTATCCGCAGTCGAACGGGCAAGTAGAAGCAATAAACAAAGTTATAAAATCCATCCTCAAGAAACGGTTAGAGCACGCAAAGGCAAAATGGGTTGACGAATTGCCCTTAGCTTTGTGGGCATATCGAACAACGTTTAAAACAGCTACTGGTCATACCCCTTTCTCTCTCTCTTTTGGTTCAGAAGCAGTAATTCACGTAGAGCTTGAGGTTCCCTCCCACCGGGTGACGTATTATGACCCGATGACGACTCGGGCGCTCTTACTCGAGTCTCTTGATGAAATCGAAGAAAAAAGGGACGAAGCGAATTTGCGAGCGGCAAGACATCGACATCAGATGGCACGCTATTACGACAAAAAAGTTCGCCTTAGGACTTTTGAACCAGGAGATTTGGTGCTAAAGAGAGTCTTTCCATCCCTTCCTCACCTCGGTCCAAAGTGGGAAGGACCCTTTGTCATCCAACGGAAACTTGAAAAAGGAACCTTCAAGTTAACGACCGTAGATGGCGAAGAAGTACCTAGGGCATGGAATGCCCAACACTTGATGCGATATTTGGATTAGAAATGTTGTACTCTTTGTTATTTTTCTTATGAACTCTATAAAAAAGGCACAGCTTGCTTTAGGAAAATCTGATGATGTGAATAAAGGACTATAAAGTGGATGTAGGCTACGACTTAGCCGAACCACTATAAAAATATCGTGTGTTATTTACTTTCATGCATTATATATATACTTTCATCGACTATTCTGTTGCGATTATGGAATATAAGATGATTTAAAACCTGAAAGGTTGAAAACAGTTTATACGTAAGAAAAAGCACAACGACTATTTGTGCGATAAGACATAAAAGAATGGGAAGACGACATTCTTAACTCTAACTCTCGAGAATTGAGAGAGAGAATAAAGGATGGGAAAACGACGTCCTCTGAGGCGTGAAGGTGCACCCAGACAAGAGACCGCCTCAGTAACAACTCTAACCTGAGTATAAGACAGGAGAGTATAAAAATGCCAGAAAAAACGACAGGCATTGACGACACAGAAAATGCAATCCCGTCGGAAAATCGGGGACATTCAGACTACTTGATTAAGTCTTGAATAGTTTTTTGAGATTGACTGGGGGCATATATGTGTACACATATTTCCCCCCACCATAACTTCATTACACAACTATAGTAAGACATGCATTCTTACGTAAGTGCAAAACTAATGGCTAACAGACATTGTAGAAAATGAATTATTTTTTATTTACAAATGAATGAATCTGTACAGGAAAACAGTCAAAAAGAAGGTGCAAGGGCCACCCTTATAGCAACAATTATTGGTCAACCAAATGCTAAAATAATGCAAGAAAGCCCACTATTTAGACTTCGAGGGAGGCTTGGACTTCTTGGCGGCTTTCTCCGCATCCTTCGCTTCTTTTTCGGCCTCCATCAAGATGCGCTTTGATTTTTTCTTTCCTGAAGCTGAGGTGCTGGAATCGGTTGACTTCTTCCCGGAGGGCGGAGCGTTGGAATCAAGAGAAGACTTTTTAGCGAGTTCCTCTGTAATAGATCTAGTTGAAAGCTTAACAACTAACCTTGATCCCGCATCCACAACTGCGAGAGGCTTGAGGCTTTCAGGGTCTAAGTCTTCAGCTTTTAACTGCAAGCGTTTATCTTGGTCAGCTTTCAGTGCAGCCAAAGTAACATCATCTGCGCTTTTCGACTCCCCGACTATTGCCACCTCCGGATCTTCCTCATGTCCTCCATCGCCGTAATCATCCTTTAAGGCATCTATCATTTCATCATCACGAGGGGTGTCAGCCTTAGACGGTTCGCTTCCTTCTCCCAAATCTATGGGAGCAGCCTTGTCCTTTCCCCCTTTTGCCTTCTCCATAGGCTCCGCCCCAGAGGCGGTTCCCTGGGTCACATCTGTCTTTCCGGATGGCTCAATACCTACAGAGTGAGAAGCAACAGTTATCAACTCAGGAGAAAATAATGGGTTTTTCATCGATTGCTCAATCACGTGGCGAAAGGTAGAGATAGCCTTGACGAATTGAGGTGAAAATGTAGAGATACCTTCTGAAGACTTCTCGGCTGGGGTAACTGCTGTCTCCGATGCCGTTTCGGGAATAGGGGATAACAGAGTTGTTCGAGGGATCCCCGGGTTTTCAGGATCATATCCCTCTACTTCAGAAGTTGCGGGGGCAGTAGAAGAGGAACCAGCCTCGGGAATTTTCTTTTGCTTAGTCCTCCTCCTCTCTTCATCCATAGCAGCAGCAATGAGGTGGCGCCCTTCAGCTAGGCGTTCTGGCTCATCATCCCTTAAATATTTCTCCATCAGCTTGTCCTCGTCAATGGAATCAACCTTGAGCTCCTCTTTCTCCCACTAAACGATCTGACTCCATACTTGGACTAGAGTAGATGGATAATCTTCAATCCAAGAAATGTTCCGGCGACGGATGATATGCGCAAAGAATTCAATCATTAATTCGCCGAAGCCCTGAATCTCTACCTCAACCTCTGACAATTGTTTGCGGGCCTCCTCAGCGGATTTGATGGCACATTCAACGTTACCCTCCGCCAGGGCAGCTCTGTTCTCCGCCTCCATTAGCTTAGAAGCCAAATCAACATTTTTCTTTTCTAGTTCAGCATTCCTCCTTGCTAACTCGGCATTTTTCCGTTCAAGGTCAGCGTAAGCAAGGCGTGTTTTAGCGGCATCTGACTTAGCATCTTCGGCTTGCTTTTTTAACTCAGAACGCTCTTGAGTATGAGATTCAAGCAAATCATGGTAACGTTTTTGCATATCTTCAAATTGTTGTTTGAAGCTAGTAGCGTCCCTTTGAGCAACAGCAAGCTGGGCCTGTGTGTCCTCCAAATCTTTTCCTAGATTCTTTAAGGCCTTTGCATCGTCATCCGCGGTTTTTTGCATCGAATCAGCATTCGTGATTAGAGTACGGATGATTCTGGAAAGGTTGCGTGAATACTTGAACTTTTCAGAATACTGTTTTTCGACCGCATCTATCTTTGCTTTGGCCTCATCTTCCCACCTGGAAGAAATAGGCTCAAGGGCAGGTAAAAAAGTCAAGTTCTCGAAGTAATGTTCGGGAAATTGCTCCTCCAGATACGCCCGCTTGATTGCAGTTTCAGCATCTAGTGGTGGAGGAGCGGGGATCGTCAGCTTAGTATCCCTGTGCGTGGAGGATTCAATAGCCTCTTTATCTGTTCTAGGCCGTTTAGCAGAGACCTTGCGTTTACTTCACGACTCAGTATCTTTTGGCGGACTTCTCTCCCTGCTGCGCTTTTCTTGAGAAGAGGTGGAGTCTTTTGGTTGCGGCCTGTCCTCTTCCCGACGACCTTGGTAACCTTTATATCTCTTTGGGTCCGTCCGAACAAGAGAGCGAGAACGCGAGGTTCGAGAGCGATAGGGTTCATAAGGCCTTCTCTCCTCCCTACTGCGATCGTCGCGGCGGTCATACTCAGTATCATAAGGTGGATTAGACATGCTGCGGCGGAGTTTCCTGATATCATAGTAAGATCGGGACATCGTGCCTGTACAATAAAACAAATGAAATTCAGGATCAATATTTTCACAAAGAGAAAGATGCAATGAGTTGTAATGTTATTGTGTAAAGAGTGTCCTAAGTGGTGTTTTCCCCCAACCAACCCGAGTCCGAAGCTAGACTAGTACGGGCGGGCTCTTTGGCCTTAGCAGGAGTAGTCACTTCGGAAGAAGTGAAAACTAAAGGATTCTTCCTAAAATCCTCTGAAGTGTAAATGGTTTCAGGTAAGGGGAGGTCCCCCAAACCCTGAAACAGTGGGTCATCAGTGCTAGGGACATCTCCCTCAGAAGCGTCAATCGGAGACTCTTGGGAAGACGTCGACTTTTCCGAAGAAATGGCGGCCTCAGGAACAGTATACCCTTCGCGATGTTTTTCGGCCATGTTAGCCAATTCATCATCTTGGGTAGAAGAAGGAGAGGGTGAAGCTTGAAGAGGCACTGTAGGAGCTCTCGAACTTTCGCCCGTTTCAGGGATTATGTCCACGGGGGGGAATATAAACATATGGAGCCGTCCCGTGACCAATGCTACGAGTAACAGATAGCAACCCATGAAAATGAAGGTATTCGTCCTTAAGGACTTCATCAATAGTCAAGAACTTCTGATCGCCATTAAGGAGCTGGTGCATCCGATCAAAGAATACTTGGTCTGATATTTGTTTTGGGTTATCGACTGCAAACAAAAAGAAAAACGAGTTAAGGCGATGACTTGAATGTATAGAGCCGAGATTTAGAAAACCAGTGCTTTACTTGATTTCGTCCACCTCCTAGCACACCCTGGTTGTCGCTTCACATAAAACCATTCCAGCCTGGAATCTCCAACTTTACTATTGAATGGCACTGAAATTATCTTCCTCTTAGGGACAGACTCAAAATAGCAGAAAGAAGGAGTCTCTCGAGTCCGATGCTTGAAGTTGTAGAAGAAATGAGCATCATCGAAAGTGAGCTCTATGCCTAAGATCTCACGGTATGCTACATATAAGGTGTATAAGTAATCATAAGAATTAGGGTGCAGCTGCATGGGGGCAATCCGCATTTGTCTTAGAAAATCGACGATGAAAGGAGAAAATAGAGGGATAGCACCGACCATGCACATCAACCGAGTAATTGCCATATACCCTTCTGGAGGGTTGTGGGGACGATCAGTTCTCGAAGGCACCAAGGTGTCCCTTTTTAGTATCCCGTATTTTAAACAAATTCGGATAAGTCTGTCGTTGTCGATTGTTGATTCAACAGAATCGTGGGGTGATTTCAATATGACAGCCGATTCAAACTCATCAGGAGCTCGGTCGTCACCAATTCCTCCTTCCTCTTCAAAACCTAGAGAAACTTCACCCTCCGAAGACACATTGTCACTTTCGCGATTTCCAACCTCGTAGTCTGAACCCTCATCATTCCATTCTGGATCCGAGGGAGAAGATATGTCCTCGAGAGTAACTTTGTTGGATGTCTCCGGGGCCTCTTTCTTCCCGGCCAGTCTAGAAGAGCGTCTGGGTCTCATGGTCACAAAACTATTGAAGAAGCAATAGCACAAGTTAGAGTAAATTAGCCCGTATCCCCCCGTGCATGTGTGCAAACTAAAGTGTAAACTGTGTTTGCGGAAAGTGTAAAGTTAATATTTGAAAGTGCGACGCAAAATTTTAGCAAAGTAATAAGGGTCAAGGCAGTTCTTGATGCCCAGTTATGTTCGCAAGGCACTATCCTAACTGTCCATTAAGTTGAAGATTATGCCAAGAGTTGATTGGGCCAGTTAAACGAGTTTTTATGCATTAAGATGGACTGCCCTTCGGTTCGGTTCGGGCGCATTCATGGGGATCGGATCGGGGGCGTAGCCTCGCCTTGGGCTCGGATAAACTTTAAAGCTCAGGAATCAAAATCGGATCGGCTCGGAGGTAGATTCCCCTAACGGTTCCCCGATCCGGTTAGGTGAGCTCCATTCCCCCTTTTTTCCACTTGCCCCGACCCGATCCGACATTCTGGACTTCTTTTCTTTTTCCCTTTCTCCACTTGCCACGACCCGATCCGACATTCTGGACTTCTTTTCTTTTTCCCTTTCTCCACTTTCCATACTCCACCGCCCGAACCGACTCCCTATGATCTTCTTCTTGTTCCTCCTTTTTACCCTTAAACCCAATATCATCTCCGACGCCCCAGTCATGATCGAACAAACCACGACTCCCTCTTCCAACGCCTCGAAGTAGCAACGAAGCCACCAATGACAATAACGAAGGAAGAGGAGACTGCAGCGTGGAAGCCACGTCCATGTCGGTCGAATTGACCATCAATTTCAATTAAAACCTGTTATCATGAAACCGATCAAGGATTTAAACCTACCAGAGTATATAAGTTGGAGATTCGCACGAGAATTGTAAAGAGTTTTTTCTCTTTTGAATCCTGGAGTTTCAGAACTGAACTTGCAAAACGATGGAATAAAAAGAAAGTGAAAGAAAAATGAAGGCTGGGCTTATATAAAAGCAAGGTGACCATTCGTATCCCCGTTCGGATCGGCTCGACAGCCCAGTAACGCAGCGTGGCCCAATAGTCCAATACGAAATAGAAGAAGAAGGGGATCCGTTCGGGTCGGAATCCGAACTGAACAGAACGTAGCGACTCAGCAGTAAATTGAATTAAAATTCGAAGAAGAGGATGAGAGCACAAAGAAAATCAAAGGAAAAATTACCTAGAAGACGCTGTGCAATGATAATCAAAGCATGCTCCGTCTCCAACAGAAGCATCCTTTGAGGGGGCAAAATGTTAGCCCACTTTGTGAACTGGGCAACACAAAGTCAAGATGTGAAACGTTGAAGAACTTAGAAAGCATCATAGCGGATCGGATCGGAGGGATGTTGCGGATCGGATCAGAGAGATGTTGATGTTCGGATCGGAGAGATGCTACTGTTTGAATCAAAGAGGCACTGCTGTTCGGATCGGAGAGCTACCTACTGTCAATCGGATTGGAGGGCTACCTACTATCGGGTCGGAACGGAGCAGAGCAAAGTGGATAAGGACTTAGTTTTAGGTTAATCCGGGTTGGATCAGTTAACCCGATCCGAACCCCCTCTGCAGGCTCCTCCGATCCGAACCCATATTCCACATCACTTTCCCCCATGATCGCCTGGTTACTCGGAGCGGTTATGACCAGTTCCAACCCACGAAAACCATTACTCTGATGCGCTGTCAGCACTAGAACCCATCCGAACCCGAGGACGATGGGATGGAAGACACGTGGATCTGATCCGGATCGGGTTCTGAGCAAATTTTCACCTATAAATACCCTGTTTGGAGACAATTAAAAGGATCTTCTTTTTGGCACTTTGAGAGTTCAACCACTTTCATAAACCGAATTCCAGCACTCCCGGATAATCCAAATCGTCTTTCAACATTTGTTTTGAGACAATTGAGTGAATGTATATGAGTTGTGAGTGAAATTGAGTGAATATCTCATTGTAATTGCAACTCTATCATCGAGAATAGTGATTGACAAGTGGACGTAGGCTTTTTAACGCCGAACCACTATAAATTTTGTGTCTCCATTCTACTTTTAATCTTATTTTGTTCTGATTTTAGTCAATTTGGGTGTTAAAACCACTTTTTGGTCTAACAGAAACAATCCTGGAACACTTTCTTTATGGGCCTTGCTGGCTCATCACCTTCATGGAAACAATTTGAATAAAAGGCTTGCCTATGATTAAATCAACTAAAATAAAAAGGCTTACGACACCGAAGCCAGCGGCGGGCACACCCCAGTTGGTGTTTAAATAAAAACCAGGCGTGCTTAGTGTCACTCAGTTTGCTAGGGATTCCCTCGACGATTTTTCGATTTTGACCGGCCTCAAAGTAAATAAAAGAAGGATACATTTTCTCATGATGTCTGAAGTTGAAGAAAACCACTATGTCGTCGAGCGTTGGCATTCGGTTCAAATACTTCATATATCATAAAAACAATAAGTTGGTATATGCGATCGGATAAAGTTGCATAGGAGTCAGATTTATCTGCCTCAGAAAGTCGAGTATGAATGGAGAGAAAGGTGGGATAGCCTCGACAGTTCACATTGGGCGAGTAAGCGCCATATAGCCATTTGGAAGATTGTGAGGTCGATCCATTTCTATGGAAGCAAGAAAATCGCGCCATGGAAGTTTGCGTTTTGCACTCAAGTTCTTTGGCTGCCTTTCGACCATTGTACTGGGCTAGGTGTCGGGTGCAACTATTGTCCCAGTTGATCCTCTAATTTCTATAACATGAGAGGGTCGATCGATCGACCAAGATTATCAGTGTTAAATCCGGATTCAGGGTCGGTCCCTGATTTAGAAGTTAAGGAACTCTCCAACTCAATAGGGGTGAATATGGCTTTTTTCTTCTCAGCCTCAAGTCTACGAGTGTTGCGCCGTTCAGCCATTGTGGGTTATATTGCAAAGAGAAAAGGAAAACCTCAGTCAGATTGATGAGATCGTAGCACCTCAGCATATGTATTTGCAAGTGCGTGCAAGAAAAAGTGATAGTTTAAGCTAATGATAACAATGGAGAATGTATTCAGCTTTATAGCTTCGACTCTAAAGAAGCCAAACAATACCATTACCGACCCAAGTTCAGGTAGCATTCCCAACCATGTTGAAAACAACCACTTATTCTATGATGCTGGGTTAGCAAGCATCGATTTTTAGCATCATCCTTTATCCCCTTCTACCTGACCATACCAAGAACCATCATCCTTGCCTGTACATATCCATAGAATCATTCCCTCTTCTATTGCCACGTGTCTTAAGATTTGATGGCGCCTTGAAATTTGAAATGTTTCGAAGTGGGGCAACACCTATTCATCCTCTACTTCTTCACAAAGACAATCTTGCCATCGCCACCAGTCATGACCGCCTATGCCATCAGAAGCATATATAACCGCCACCTTATCATCATGTCATAACTCCGGCAAGTTCAACGCCTGTGACTCAGATCGTAAATTTTACGGAATGCAAATTGAAATGAAGAAGAAAGGATAGGGGAGATTTGTGTGCAGAATCAATGTTTAAAAAGCACGGAAAGGAACGTTAATACCTGCAGATAAGTCAAAGAAGATGATTTCAGTCTTTAGAAAAGAAGATTTCTTTCGATTACTTTGAAAAAAACGGATTCGATTGCGGTAAAAAGCTAAAAAGAAAATAAGGAAGATGGGACAGTCTTTTATAATGGGATGAAGGGGCTCTTCGTCTTCTGTTGACATGACCATTGAACCAGATGTTGGTTTTGACGTGTTAATCCATTAATGGGCCAAGCATGATCGAATAGATGAAGGCTCGTTAACGCCGAACCATTGTAAACTTGTGTGTGATCATTTTCCTCTGTATTTTTCATTTATTTATCTTCATTTAATCTCTACAAATCTATCTTTTGGGTTTTGTTCTAGTTTAAAGTGTCAACACTATGTATGCAAGTTGTTCTTCATAATTAGGCTTGGGAGCTGTAATGAATTCATCATGGACATTTGTTTGCTCATGAAAAAAATGCAAGTAAGAGCATTGGTTTTATGGAATTCCAAATAGAAAGATGGGTGCACATAAGGTACACGATATTTTTACATAAAATAATAGCATGGGTTTGTATGGATTTCAATAGTGATGCAAAAAAGTTATAATTTCTACATTTCAATGATTATATGTATTGCATTTTAACTTTTTATAGTCTTAAAAAATGTTGTTTCCAAAAATGTTTTTATTATCGAACATTTAAATTAATTAATTTAATCCAAACTATTTTAGAAATTTCGATAGAAAATGATGGGTGTGTAGGTGGGATTAGATAAACATGGATGTTCTTTGTAACACCCCGCATTTTTAAAGATAATATATTGGGGATAACTTAATTAAATATTCAGAATTAAGCGGAACTGGCATCACCGTTGTGTTTGTCCCGGAATTTCGGTTCAGATAGACCCCAAGTTTGCGTAAAACGGATAACGTATGAAGAAGTTATGGAAGGTAGAAGTTTGACGAAGAAAGCGAGAAGTAAGCCAGAGTAACTGGCGCACTTGGCAAGTGTGCCAAGGTTAATTTACACTGGCACACTTGAGAAGTGCGCCCATGTAAGTTTTCGGCATCCGAACCCATCGGGTTCGACCCACACCCCCACGGGGTCGACCCATGGGTCAACCCATATGAGGGTGTGTCGACCCACCCCAGATCTGGGCAGATTCTTTGATGAATCTAGACTGTTTTGTGGCCATATTCGTTGCTGACTCAGCGCTGCATGCAAGAACACCTATAAATAGGGTAGCAAAGCCTAGCCTAAATCTCATATTTTTTGAGAGGTTGCCTAAGCTCTGCCATTCTTCTTCCTCCTCAAATCTCTTCAGAAAAATAGAATAATTAGTCCAAGGAAATTATGATTCAAGATCTAGAGGAAAAGAATGTATATCTGCAAATAGGTGTTCAGAATTCTGTTCGAAGTGAGGTAAATTCTTGGATCCGGTATATTTAAATTTCTCTTCTTTCTTCGCTTTTCTTTTAGTTTGAGAATTGTGAATCCATGGTTATCTAGGTTCTAGATTCAATTAGGGGAGCCATCGAATGTTAGGTCTGGACCAGATTCATGAATTGAAAAGCTATTAGGTGAGTGGATTTAAGTTATGCCTCTTTGATAATGGTATTTTTATCGTTTGGCATTCCTCATTAATATGTATAATAAAACCGTTGAAATATGTAACCTGCTTTAATCTACTGAAATAATTAATCAGTTGAACTGTAAATTTGCTGAAATGTATGAACATGTAAATCTGTAGGCTTAATTCAAGATTAAGTGTAAAACCGTGTATTAAAACTGTTTAGGACATGTTAAAAATATTACTGTTGTATATAGAGCCATCCTAAGAACCCATTAATTGGCATATTATGTACGTGAACCCTTGACTGTAAGAATATGGATAACTATATGTTAATCTGATATGTTAATCTGTTAGGTTGTAATAATTACATGATTGGATAATTACATGTTATTCCTTTAAAATTGGGTTAATTACATGTTAGGAAGAACATGCGACATGATAATCAGTTTGAATGGACTTAATATGATATTAAGTATAACATGTAAAAATAGAATTATAGTAAAAATTGAAAGAATGGATATGCCTAAATTTTATGGAAAATTTACAGTAACTAAGAAATTGTAACCACACTTAGACACGAGGTTAAATTCAACTTATGGTAGAAGTCTGCCCGGAACCACCCGGCAAATCCAACATCCACAAGTGGTTAATTTAATGTGAGGGGTCTAGTGCATAAATATATATGTAACGGTGCTAGGACACGAGGTTGAGTCCAACTTGTGGTAGAAGTCTGCCCGGAACCGCCGGACAAATTCAACATCCTCAAGTGGTCGGTTTAATGTTAGAGGTCTGGTGCATAAACACATATATGAATATATGTAAATATCAAGATAGAAATAAATGGCATGAATTGTAATTAATGGAAATGGTTGAAAGTTACAACAGTAAAAGAACTGGAATAAATGGGGAACGATAATAACCTATTATGAATAAACCTGAAAGGGAAAAAGAAAAGATAATAGGTAGGCTTGTCCTAGGGACAAGTGGAAATTTTAACTTAGGTTATAACAAACGATAGAGGGAATGTGATAATTTATGAAATGAAATAAGCTGTACTTAATTATAAATTAAATAATGTATAATTTTGAGAACCTGAAACCTGTTGTTTGTAATAAGTAGAGAAAAGAGGGAAAAGCTTATGAAATGCAATAAGTTGTACTTAATTATAAATTAAGTAATCGGTAAACCTAAGAATTTGAGATCTTCTGATAAGAATAACATGTTAAAGGCTTATTAATGAACTTAAAAGGGTTAAGTTACATAACTGAGATTAATAAGCAAGAAGAACTTGGTAACTTGAATAAAGAGTTAATACGATTGAAATAATCAAGTTAAATGGAAATCTGATGAGGTAGAGCAAGCGTGTAATTAAACGATTAGACATAGGGTCTTAACACATTAAACTGATGCGCTGGACCAGTACGTGTGTCTGAAGGTGAATAACCCAACGGGGTAGATCATCGTGGTTTCATGAGATATGAGGGGAGCGCATATCCATCTGATTAATCTGCCATCCTACCTGTTGTACTGTTGATATTCTACTGGCTCCGAAGGACTGTAAGGGGAAGCACGCGGCTTCCTGGGACGTGGAGGGTACTCCTGGTAGTCCTCTATGCGGTGACAGGGCTTAGGTTTTGCTCGCATGGGCTCAGTCAGCGCGTTACTACCCGATGAGTATACCTTGATTGCCATGATAGTGGGCAATCAGAAGGTTGTAGGTAGTTTAGGTGATTCGATGATCCTGTTGCCTTGTGATTAGCCGTGTTATGACCATTTTTGTTTGCCTTTGGCAGGTCTAACCATCTATTTGATAGTAGTCATCGGGTACCAACCATCGACAGTTGATGTGATACGTTATGCGTGATGCGGAAAGACGGAGAGCTAAACCAAAAAACCATAAACCTTTTACTATCAAGGCTTTAGGTGAGGGACATGCCAATTAGGATATGTTGTTTGTTGTTTTCTCTGGGTCCACGTCACAAGCTCTTACTTCTGTTTGTCTTTCACTAGTTGAGGGAGGGGTCAGGTGGGAACATAACCATTGTGAAAATACAGACCATAGCATCTGTGTATACAGATATCTGAAAAATCTCCCAACCGAGTTCTGTGTTTCTGATATCGCCCTGTTACGGAACTCAGTGCACAGTAGATAATATGTGCAGAATCTGCGGATACATGCATCCCATCTCCTGATGGTTATCGTAAAGGTTACGACATCAAGTATGATTAACGATACGTATGTAAGAAAGTCTAGATACATGCATGTCTGCTCCGGGTGGTGTATCGTAGACTTTAGGGCATTACTCTGTGATGGAATCTGATTCGATTGAAAGGTTCGAAGGTGGCAGTTTGTACGCTTATATAGCATAGCGATGGCGGTTCTATGCGGAACATAGCATTGTTATATAGAGATCCGTACGTCGCTCCGGTGTAAGCTGAGGGACTGCGTATATTTTTATGGCGTTACACTGGAAACCGTGTGAGTGGGGTACCATGGGGTGTACCTTAATTTGGTGTTAGATACATATATACTGTATTAGGTTAATCTACTGGGAGTAGATGGGTACAACGTGTGTGTAAGCCTTGAGTGTTGTTAACCCAAGTAACCAAATAAATAAGAAAATGTAACTGAACGATATATGTAGGATTATCCAAAATGTGTAGTTTAAATCCAATCACCAGAACTTGTGTTCTGACGGCCTCCTCATAACATACTCGCAGGTTAGATTTGGGGTAGAGATATGATAGCTTTGGATACTGGTTAGGCAATATTATGATCTGGATAAGGCTATATTTGATTATATTATATTTTATTCCATTCCGCTGTGAGATGTTTTCTGGGCTCTGATATGTTTATTATCTCTGTCTTTTCTGCAGGATACCAAACAAACCAACACGGGTTTCGATAGATTAAAATTTTGAAATAAATTCGGTCTATCAGAATTTGGGTTGTTACATTCTTGATTCGAAGTCAATGTTCATGCAACATTTAATTCATTGAGAGTGCTTAAAATAAGTTCATATGTGTGTAAGAAAAGGAGATTACATATTATTTTCCAATCAAACAATAAGACACGTGTTGACATGCTTTTTTGTCAAAGTTGTCACACGTATACTATTTGCTTAGCAACCAGCTCAAGCATGGAAAATGAAATTGGGAAACACAAAGCAAGTTGATCAAAGTCATGTCGCGAGCACAAGAAGGCCCAAAAATTATATCAGATTACCTCTTCGAACCAGTGGGCACTGCCCGATTCATCCGATTTTCTCCATGCCTGAAGCTCAAATTCCTACACTTTGGACCAGCAAAACTGTGGGTTCCCTCACTTCACATTCGAGAACTTCGGCTCCATCGGCAGCGCGATTCCGGTCCCTTCCTCCATCATGTTCGTATCCCCCGGTGGGGTGCGAAATTCGCACCCCCTCGAGAGGTGCAAAATTCCGCACCCCCCAGGTGGGGTGCGTAATTCGCACCCCACCCGGGAGGTGCGAATTTCGCACCCCTGGCCAGGAGGTGTGAATTTCCTGATATGGGCTGCTTTCGGGGGTGCGAAAACTGGATTTTGTGGGTCCAGCTGCTCACCTGCTCCCACCTAACCTTCCTCCTATAAATACCCCAAGCATTGGCCTTCATTTGGATCCTTCTCTTTTAGAATTTTTGGACCTTGAGAGCTCCAAACACTCATTAATGGCTTCCAATACCTCCTCCATGGCCATTGGACATGGCATGAATAGTTGAAAGGACGTACATACGTATTCCATAGCTTGTTGGACACTAGCAAAAATAGATACACCGTATCTAGACCTCTTGGACATTAAAGCTTGTTTTTCTAATAGTTGACCAAGTCAACCCATCTCAAGGAAGAGGAAGAAGGATAATTAAAACATGACATGCATGTTTTCCTTCAACACTTGAACATTAGCAAGGGTTGTCATGCTACTTTTGAACTTCATGGACATGAACACTAAACTTGGATATTGTTGACTAAGTCAACGCTTCTCAACGAAGAAGAAGAAGGGAAATTTGGTTAAAGTGTAGAAAAAACATATATTTTGTTATTCTATTGTAACACTTTGTACTTAGCTATGGTCCGAACTTGTTCAACTTTGTAATCGACAAAAGATATGATGAATGATGATTATAAAGTGGATGTAGGTGTTAGTGTCGAACCACTATAAAAGCTGTGTCTCCCCACATTTATTTACTTTACTACTTATTTGGATAATTGTTCACACATTCATATCGGGTGTTGGCGTGCGACAATTTTGCCCGTCAACATTTTGACGCACCAGGTAGGGGGCGCACAGCTTTAACCTCTGCTTTGGATAAGTATCTCGGAATTGTCTTCGGATCTCGACTTCGGTTTCAGTTTTTGAATCGACTTCGCTACTCACTTCTCGACATGGTAAAACGAAAATGGTTTGACGCTACCTCCGAGGCTTGGACTGTTAGTAGCGAGGAAAATCAAGAACATTTTACGAATAAGGAACTCTCGGACTTGGTTACTCGAGAGGACTTAGCGGAATTGGCTAGAGGATTGATCGCTTGTCATGATCGGCAAGCAAAAATTATGAACACATTCCTCGCTCTGATTGAGGATAGATTACATGGTTTTGGAAGGGCGACTGACCAAACAGACGTCATTGGAACAGGGGCCTATGTTCCATTGTTTGTAACTCGGGACATGGGGCAACCTTGCACACTCCACAGCAGGACGATACCGATCCTCGAATCAGCGCCGCTCCCTCGACACTCGGGGGCACCCCTGTTCCTTATAGATGCGCAATCCTACAAGTTTTGGATGCTTGAGCTATTGTCTCAAGTAAAGGAAAGCCCCGTAACAAGGCTAATATGCAACGTAGGTTCCCGACCTACTCGGAGCTTACTCACACTCTCGAGGAGATCTACCGAGAAGTTCACCCTATTGCTCCCTTCAAAAAGCCCCCCGCTCGGGAGCCCTCTCAACAAGAAAGAGATTCTAGCCGACGCTGCATATTTCATGACATCGCTGGTCAAAATACAAATGAGTTTCATCATCTTAAGAATGCTATTGAAGAGCATGTTAGAAATGGATAACTGGCACGATTCGTTTGAACTCGGGATGGGATGCCCAGACAGGTACAACCACCAATTGATATTCAAGATAGGCCCGAGTCCCACGCTCGGGGACCCGATTCAAACTAAACCCCTTATTATCTCTGGTGTCTCGGATGCAAGTCTCTCTGGCACCTATATCTCTTGGTTTGGAGGTCTGGTCTTCCGACTTGGTGGATGTTTTGGTTACGTGATCTTGGTTCTTCATAACCTTTCGGGCATTGGTCTTGGTTTTCCGGTCTTCTGGTTTCAGAACCTTTAGTTTGATTTCTTGGATTTCTATCTTTTGGACTCTTCGTTTCTTGGATTTTGGTTTAGGGCCATCGGTGCTAGGGCCTTGGTTTTTGGCCTCCCTTGGACCTTTGTCTTATGGATTCTGGATTCGGTTATTCGGGCCTCGGCCCATGGCTTTGGTTTTGAGGACTTTAGTCCATTGGATGTATCCTTCCTCTTGGTTATTAATGAAAAGCTTACTTTTTTGGCTTTGAATGGTGAATGGTTATGTTTGTTTACCCATATAATTGGAACTGGTGAGATTCTAGACATGTTCTTTACAAACAACAAACTATTTGCTTTTCTTAACAAATGAACATGGAATCAAAAAACAGCCAAGTCCTCTTACCCATGCATGGGGGCAGGCCAACTCCCAAGGCATGCTCATTACGGATGACGAACCATTGGGTTTTCCTTTGGCTTTACTAAAAAAATCCTTAACTTTTATAATTTTAATAAAATTACTTCGCAAAATGAGGACGCTTACCTGTGAAGTATGAAATCGATAACGGGACTGCAAACTCTAATATGTGTGACACCCTACGTCCATTAATGTCACTCACTAAGGGAATGCATTAACTTTCATGGAGCATTATATGAGTATAGAACAGAACATCACAGGACATATATATAAAATTGTACTTAAAAATTCAAAAAATTATTCATTGCAGCGGAAAAGCAAAACATGTCTGTTTACAACATCAAAACCACATACTAAAGCTAAGTACACAAATATCCATCTTGAACAAAATTATTATCATAGTACATAAAAGCAAAACCATAATCCCATTTTAAAATGCCATATGAGAGAAACAAAGCTGAGAATTACTTTCAGCACTTCCAAGCACTTCCAGTAGAGAGAGAGAAATCCAAATCAAGCCTCGCTAGTCCCACCCTAAGAACCGGGGGGGGGGGGGGGGGGGAAGGGGGGAAGGAAAGAAAAGAGGCAAAACAAAAAGGGTCAGACATAAGGTCTGGCGAGTCCAGTGACTTTAACAATATAATTAGTAAAGTAACAAGATAAGAACATAAACTGGATATAAGAAATGACTATAGCATAAGCAAGTATGACAAGGTAAACAAGATGAACAAGGTATAACATCGATTGCGCTTCTAACCACTATAAGTTATTTCCTGCACCGCACCAATACTAGCCTCATACTAAAAGGTGATCCCTCCCTACTAATCATAATAATGGTAGCTTTGTGTACGCCTAGCTACTCTTGTAGGTGCCCACTTGCTCCTACCCCCGCTAATTGTACCCACTACCCTCCCCATTCGATCGGCTCCCTAACTCGTAGATACCCGTGCTGGCCCCACAGTAAGGTGATCACTCCCTAAAGTGGCAACCCGATACAACTAAAATGCACGGCTTATACCTATACGATGCAACAACGTCTTGCCTGCCATCCCGGACACACACATGCACATGGCTCCATTGGACTTGCGTTGCCATCGTTCTTTACTCTTTTGACCTCTTACAATAAATCCCAGTAAGCGTGTCCTGCCCTCGACCTAGTTCGAGCTCATATAGATACTAAAAATGGGTTACTGGTTGAAAAGGGTCCCCATACTTGACAAAAGCTTCCCTCCTACGCTTGGTCCCCACTAGGATTTCCCACTTAACCCCTTTTATTGCTCCCATGTCTTACCACTGTCTCATATGGTTAAGTGCTCTTAATTATGTTTCACATGCTACCCATGTCACCCACTTAACCCCTTTACTATTCCCATGTCTTACAACATGTATTATCTTGGTTAAGTGTTCATTAATTCATTGTATTCGTAATTGTGCAAGACCTCCCACATTAGATAGCCATTTGCGGTTGCTGGATGTGTCGGGCGGTTCTGGACAAACTTCTACCGCAATCCGAATCTAACCTCGTGCTTAGCACTATTACGCATCTAATTTGTGCCTTTGACCTCTCACGTTAGATTGGCGTTTGCGGTTGCTGTATATGCCAGGCGGTTTCGGGCAGACTTCTACCGCAACCCAATCTAACCTCGTGTCTTAGGCATTCATTATCTTTTCCTTTTTATTCATTCCCAATTTCAAGTCTTTAATTAATGTATTCCAATTGCCCATAATTTCCAATTATGCTTATAATGCTAATTCAAGTTATGCCTATAATTCCATGTATTCAAGTTGTACGAAATTATGCCCAAATCAATTTCATAGTTATCAACAATTTATGCCAAATCTCATTTTATTACATATTTCCCAAACCTTTCCCAATCATCCCAATGTTATTCGTACGTAAATCTCAATGTAATATGCTTAGGCTCGAAGTTAGCCTAATATCAAAAGGAAAAGAAGGGGAAGAGAATCAAACATCAAAATTGGAATAAACACACAAATAGGCATGTGAAATGAATAACGATAAGATAGATCAGATAGGCATATGATAATAGCAATTGGATATGAATCTGAAGGATAACAAATTACAAAACTTGGTATGATTCATCTTATTTACAGGCATATACATTAGATCCAATTTACAATCCTATCACAATTACTTTTTAATTTAATTATATGTGAAAGTAACATAAATTCACAGCGATAGGATTCTTAGAAAAGAGAATTAGTCGTTGTTGTAGCAAATCTGATCTTGAATAACCTCTTCTTTGATTGTTGAAGAAGAAAAGCTAAATTAATTTGAGTTGGAGCAGCAGCATGGAGGCGCCATGGATTAGGGTTGAAGAGATTAGGGTTAGGTTTAGGTGTTTATTTATAGATGTATTAGGTGAATTAGGACCTTTAGATTCGATTAGAAACCATCCAAATCGCTCAAATTAGAAAAACACGTCATCAGGAAATTGTCCAGAATCAACCAGTCGACTGGCTAATTTCAACCGATCGATAGCTTTCACTTTTGCTTAAAAATGGATGACTGGTGATAAATGGACGGTCGACTTGTAAACAGTCGAATGGTAAAAATTGGGCGGTCGACTTGTTTTACAGCTTTAAAATTTAAATCTTCTGAGCTTCATAACTTCTTCATACGATGTCCGTTTTACGCAAACTCGGACTCTATTCCAGGTAGAATTCCGAGACGAACGCAATGGCGTTATTAAGTATTCTTAAATTTGTCAGTTTTAGTATTTTAAAATTATGGGGTGTTACAATAAGCATCTAGATATCTTGGCTTCTCGTCCTACTTCGACGAGATCCCTTGACTCGTGGCAAGCATCGGACAGTGTACAATTCTGCTTATTTGGATTAGTGGGTCACCTTGTCAACGACCTTGGATTACATCGGGTGTACTTATCAAGTGGCATGACTAGAATATCCACTTGCGGATTTGTGGCGAGCTTCGGATCTCGTACGATCCTTCTCATTTGGATTAGTGGGTCGCCTTATCAGTGACCTTGGATTACATCGGGTGGACTTGTCCGTGACACGACAAGAATATCCACTTACGGATTTGTGGTGAGTTTGGATCTCGCACGATCCTTCTCGCTTGGATTAGTGGGTCACCTTGTCGACGACCTCAGATCATATCCGTTGGACTTATTAGTGACACAACAAGAATATCCACTCGTGACTACCTTGGCCTCTTGCCTTACTTCAATAAGGTTGCTGCAACTCATGGCGAGTCTTGAGTCCTAGACTTTAGGTCGACAGATCCAGCTCATTTGGTCATTGGATCGTCTCCACCTGACGGTTCATATTGTTATCTGGTTATCTCTCAAAACAATAAGGCGATCGTCGGCTTTCACTGAACTTCTAACACTATGGCCGTTCTGGTTTTCTATTAATACAATCCCAAGTGATCGTCGGATTTCTCTCCTTAATACGATCCTAAGCGATCGTCAAATTTCTCTCCTTAATATGATCCCAAGCAATCGTCGGATTTCTCTCCCTAATACAATCCCAAGCGATCATCGGATTTCTCTCCTTAATATGATCCCAAGCGATCGTGGTCTTCTACTAATATAATCCGAAGCAATCACGGGTTTTTGGCTCATCGGCTTTGGTTTTATGGATAATAGGATCCGGCGTGGTCATGGCTCTTCCATCTCATGAATACAGAAGCTCGCTCCGGACTTTTCCTAGCTTTGATTTCTGAATTTCACTTCTCCTCGCAAAGCACACCTTCCTTGGACCAAGCAAGATATGTTTTGGGGGGGAAATGATGACACACTTTTTGTCAAAGCTGTCACACGTCAAGTATTTGGTAAGCAACATGCTCAAGCAAAAACGACATAAGGAAACATAACTAAGTTGATCAAAGTCGCGTCGTGAGCACAAGAAAGCCCATAACTTATATCATATTACCTCTTCGAACCAGTGGGCACCGCCCGATTCATTCGATTTTCTCCATGCCTGAAGATCAGATTCCTTCACTTCGGACCAGCAAAAACGTGGATTCCCTCACTACGCGTTCGACAACTTCGGCTCCCTCGGAAGCGCAATTCCGGTCCCTTCCTCTATCAAATTCGTATCCCCCGGGAGGTGCGAAATTCTGCACCCCCGTGTGGGGTGTGAAATTCGCAACCCACCCGAGGGGTGCGAATTTTGCACCCTTGTCCAAGGGGTTCGAATTTCCTGATATGGGCTGCTTTTGGGGGTGCAAAAGTTGGCCTATGTGGGTTTCTCTGCTCACCTACTCCCACCTAACCTCCTCCTATAAATACCCCAAGCCTTGGCCTTCATTTGGATCCTTCTCCTTTGGAATTTTTGGACCTCGAGAGCTCCAAACACTCATTAATGGCTTCCAACACCTCCTCCATGGCCGTTGGACATGGCATGAATAGTTGAAAGGACGTACATACGTATTCCATAGCTTGTTGGACACTAGCAAGAATAGATACACCGTATCTAGACCTCTTGGACATTAAAGCTTGTTTTGCTCATAGTTGACCAAGTCAACTCATCTCAAGGAAGAGGAAGAAGGATAATTAAAACATGACATGCACGTTTTCCCTCAACACTTGAACATTAGCAAGGGTTGTCATGCTACTTTTGAACTTCATGGACATGAACACTAAACTTGGATATTGTTGACCAAGTCAACGCTTCTCAACGAAGAAGAAGAAGGACAATTTGGTCAAAGTATGGAAAAAACATATATTTTGTTATTCTATTGTAACACTTTGTATTTAGATATTTTCCAAACCTGTACAGCTTTGTAATCGACAAAAGATATGATGAATGATGATTATAAAGTGGATGTAGGTCTTAGCGCCGAACCACTATAAAAGTTGTATCTCCCCGCGTTTATTTACTTTACTGCTTATTTGGATAATTGTTCACACATTCACATTGGGTGTTGGCATGCGACAATTTTGCCCGTCAACAACATGATATATACAATCAGTGAAAACATTTCAGTGGATAAAACAATGAAGTTAGAGGTACCAGAGTCATCATGAACACAGACCCAATGACCAAATTTATGCTAAAATAGATTAGCATTTGCTTTCACATCAATCTAAAGCAGTCATTTTTGAGCCCCTGGAAATTTTGAATGCTCGAGTTTTATAGTGGAGAGACTCGCAGATGGTTCAGGGTAATATTTGATTAGTACACCGTGTAATCATTATGATGTTATTCCTAGTATTTATAGTAAAACTCTTGTTGTTAGGCAAGGTGTAACAGTGCTTTATTTTAGTTTAAGTTTAGCCTGAAAGCAAAACCGAAGGGAAATTATAATATAACTTACTGATCGTTGCTTTATAAGGAATTAGAAAAGCGTGAATTATGTAATTATACTGCAAGCGCACAGATCGCATAATTAGCAGGTCGAATCACAGGGAGGTAAATTGAATTAAATTATTTATATAAATTCTTGGGCAAGCTAGACGAAATTTGGTGGTTGGGTTGAAAAACAATAAAACTATTATTGAATTGAGTGCAGATCTGAATCTAATCAAATCTATATTCAATCTAATATGACCTAGGAAAGCAATAAAAGAAACATAAAATAAATAACAAATAGGAAATATAATTAGGATTACCACTGAATCTAATCAGACGGTCAATCACTACTGAAACTAAGTGCAAAATATGAATAGTGCTCAACCAAATCTAATTGTGTAGACAACACTAATTGCTTAAGAAAATAAAAAATGTAGAAAAGAAACAAAAGAAGAAAACCTTATTGATTCTAGGATGATCTTTACAATGAGATTACAAGGGTATTTATAGGATAGATAGTCCAACCTAAACCCTAATACAATCACAAATGGGCCTTAGTTAACTCTAGTTAATTTGGGCCTTTTCTCTTTTCCTCTTGCTTCCTTGACATTCCTTCCTTGATTTGTTATATGGATCTTGTCCAAAAAGAAACTTGATGTAAGATCTTCATCTGGAAGTCCTCAAATATAAATGCACAACATTTTGATCTCTATTTTCTCTTTTTCTGACTGCATGTGGCTTGGTCGGCATATCTGTAAAAGTGATAAAATAATACCCAAGTAATATTTATTTATATACAAAAGATAAGATATAAGAGCATAAAATAAACACATTTGTATGTTAATCAAATACCCCCACACTTATCTTTTACTCGTCCTCGAGTAAAACAAAAAATGAAGAACTACACTAGATAGGTCACACTTTCGTAGGAAACATGATTGCATTAAGCATATGCAACAAGCCGTTAAACCTCTAGGTGCCTCTAGTAGGACGATTGGTGTCTTATAAGGGTTTTCAATGGATACTAACCACAAAATCCAAATGTTTTATGCTATGGTTCTAATGCAACTATATGAATGAAACAGACATACGAAAATGAAAATAAAAATGAAAACATGACTTATTTCAGGAAAGTGGTATAACAAATTAAGTTAACAATTTCTAGTCAGTTGATTTTATTTAGATACCTCAACTTGTCACAAATTTTCAACATAATTCAAGTTTTCAAATGCTAAATTCCAGTTTGGCCAGTTGGTTCGGTTGATAACATAGTGCAGCCATGAAATAAATTCTTAGTTTGCTTGTCACAGTTTGTAAAGTGATATTATTATTTCCTCGTGTACGGCTAGTCAAATCAATAAGGTCAAGAGGTGTTTGGGCATCATCGCTTATTCTCTATCTCTATAAAAATTGAAATTTACAATTAATTACATACACCTAACTTAAATACTAAGGTATACCACCCATGCACTGCCTCGCAGACTGACAGAGAGCTGGGAAAGAGCTTGGCGAATTGTGCAGACCGACGCTGACTTTGTCAACAACATGTCGGTAATCCTTAGGTGTCCCTAGTAGGACGAGTGGTGTCTCGTGAGGGTTTTCAGTGGATACTACCCACAAAATCCAAATGCAGCATGTTATGGTTCTAATGCAACTACATGAATGAAACAGATATATGCAAATGAAAATAAAAAAAATGAAAACATGACTTATTTCAGGAAAGTGGTACAACAAATTAAGTTGACAATTTCTAGTCTGTTTATTTTATTTTATATACCTCAACTTATCATAAATTTTCAACACAATTCAAGTTTTCAAATGTTAAATTCCAATTTGTCCAGTTGGTTCGGTTGATAACATAGTGCAGCCATGAAATAAATTCTTAGTTTGCTTGTCACAGTTTGTAAAGTGGTATTATTATTTCCTCGTGTATGGCTAGTCAAATCAATAAGGTCAAGCGCTGTTTGGGCATTATCGCTTATTCTCTATCTCTATAAAAAATTGAAATTTACGACTAATTACATACACCTAACTTAAAGACCAAAGTATACCACCCACGCACTGCCTCGCGGACTGACGAAGAGTTGGGAAAGAGCTTGGCAGATTGTGCAGACCGACGCTGACTTTGTCAACAGCATGTCGGTAATCCTTAGGTGTCCAACTCATAAAATGAGACCAAGATATAACGACACTGACTTTGTCAACAATATGTCGAATAGAGCTTGGCGGGTTTGCATGCCAATGCTAGATTTACAAGCAATATTGGATACCCTTGGATTATAATCATTATTATTGAAAATATAAGAATAAGAGAAAGTTACGCGAATTCATCTTAACACAATTTATTTTTAAAGATTCAAAAAGCCGATATAAGTATTTTTAAGTCCTCTACTCATTAAACAAAGACTACGATTTAGAATAAACTTCATGGCTATCACCTAAGAATCTCCCTATGTACCAGTTACACTAATATCTCTCATAATTCAACTTTTCATTATATTTCTTATTCGATCTTAGTCAAGAGAAAATATACTATCAACGGACTAATAATTGTTAATTTATTTTATTGTATCAATCTAAAATGAGTCATGTTTCAAAAAAAAATTGCATGTTACTACGATCTAAAATGTATGATGGTCCTATATGAAGAGAAAAAAATCAAACAAAAATAGAAGGATGTAATGCAGACTCCCCCACGCTAGAACTAAACAATGTCCAAACTATAAATACGTTTCCTAAATTTAAAAGATCGTACCCAAAGGTGAATGAGATGCAAAATTATTTGTAGAATGAAATGCGGTCTAACTATATGTAAGAATGGATCATATGTACAATGATATATGTGTTTGCGATGCAAAGAATGCCACTAACTTTTCCCCCTACACTTGGTTCTAGCCCGATGAATCCCATTCTGACTATGACTAGGCATGTTTTCAAATAAGCAAAGAATTTTGAAAACCATCTCATCTTTATATCTAGATTTATAGTCTAGTAGATAAATGTCCAGTGTCATCCTAACATAAAGTTTTTCAACCAAGCCACCGTTCCGAAAATAATTCATGACTTCAACAAATTTATCAGTGTAATTGTTCAAAAAAAATTGATCGTATATAAATTTAGTGAGATTTGAATTCTGAGTGTTGTTCAAGACTATGTGACCACATTTCTCGGTTTCAATACTGGACAACATATTTTTGACATTGACAATTTCAAGTTTGTTTAAAACCTCAAAATCAAAATTTTCAAACTTAGATTGGTGGCTTGATTCCATTTCATCCTCATTTGGCAGCTCATCCTCATACAATCCAAAAAATTCATGTTCATTAAAATCTTTCTCTAATTTAGAGTTTTCGAAAAATTCAACATTTCTATTTTGTTCAATTTCTAAGATTTCAAACTTCTCGCAGCCCGAAAGAGAAAGATCAAAATCTGAGCTTAAATCTTTTTCCAAAAAAAAGTTGAAGTCCGAATCATTTACTGAATTGCGAACAACTTCATTTAGATCGTTATTCTCAATTTCCAAAGTTGTTGTTTGAAAATTTTCACTATCGGTAAAGAATGGACTATTTTCTGATTCATCGCATGTTTGAATTTGATTTTGTTGTTCGAGTTATTCTTTAAAAGATGTCATTAAACAAATAAGTTCATCAAGCTGTCTATCTTTCCTTTCTACCCTCTCATTAAGAATGTTAAGATGATATTCTTTATAATCGTTGATTTGAGAGCTCTCATTTTGGATTACTTGATTCTCAAAATTATAGTCCACATCAATTTCACGATCAATATTATTTCCAATGTGGTGGTTGTTTGAATTTTCAAGAAAAGGGCAGTGATTTTGGAAATAGTTTTGATTATAAAAAGTATGTTCGTAACCAAAATTGTTGAAATTCGAGGGAAAATTGCAATTTCGGTTATTTTCAAGATGTTGATATGGGCTATAAGTTTGAAAATTTTGATCGATTTGAAAATCATTTTCAAATTGGTTTACAACCCTATATTGATGTTGATCAAAGGTATATTGCGATTCAAAGCTATTCTGGTATGGATGTGGCCTATAATCGAAATTATTAAAATTTGCATTGAAATCGCCGTTCGGATTATATCTATGATTTTGAAAATATTGGTCATTTGGAAAGTTTTGAAAATTGTCGACATTGGGCTCATGAAATTTTGGAAAATCTTACCTCATGAGTTGTAATTCATACTCATACTCTTCAAGAGTACGTATACTCCGATTACTGACCCACAATTCTCTCAAGGATTTTTTTGAATCATACATTTGAATGAAGTTATGACAAGACAGAAATTATTCTCACTTCAAAATAGTATAAATACTGAGTTGTGCTCTATTAATTAACTGACTCAATTAGAAGAGGGAAGAGGGTCTTATGGCGTTCATGTATAGTATAAATACTAAGGGATACAACCAATGTTTTACGGGTAGTATGCAACCTCTTTTGCTAATAGTTCAACAAATTGAACTACTATATATCCACGATCCAATTATACGAGACAGTCAACTTCACAAAGCACCACTTTTCAATTATATTATTTTACATGAGCTTGTTTTTTCTAGAATCAAAGTTTAATAAGAGTGATGAATTAAGTCAGGGAAATTCGTTACTAACAAACAGATTCAGAAATTTCAATCACAGAACAGTCACAGAGTAATAGCAGAATTGAAACAAATTGTACAAGCAAGCCACTGCCACTGCAGAGGATTTTTACAATCAATTTCTATATATTTCAAAGTAGCTGCAGAACTTGTAGAGTTAAGAATTTTTTACAGTGCGGTATAGCTGTCCTTCCATAGAAATTGAATAGCACTGATAATTCAATCAACCATTTGTAATCGCCTCACCTCTGATTTCTTATTTGTTTGCTTGAAGTATGTTTGCCTTGGCCTATGGTTAGAAAGATTTTTTCTTAGAAAAGAAAACAAAATTAAAACAAAATATTAAAAGAAAACTGATTAAGAATTAAAACCAAAAACTAAACTAACTAAGGAGAAACTAGAGTGAACTAAAAGAAAAAAAATAAAACTTGATTAAAAATAATTACTCAAACAACTAGAGTAGTGCACTCTAATATTAGGTCACATGGTCATATGCTCGCAACAAGACAAAGAAAAGGGGGCATCCAGATGCTCCAATATGCAGTTCGAACCAAAAAAATCACTCCCCTTTATTTTTAAAAATAGAAGGCCGCCTCAAAAGAAGGAAACAAGGCACGCCTCTTATTTTTTCCCAAACAAGCACACCACCCTTTCTCAAAATAAACGCAGGCTTCCTCTTTTTTTTAGTCTTGGATTTTAGGAAATAAGGACCCAAAAATTTGTCTCAAAATCGGGTATGGTTTGGGGATTTAATGGATCGAGTGTTTTGAATTTGGTAGAAGGGGTTCGATCGGTTTTCGGATTCCAAATTGTGCTGATGCTTTTGGTGATTGCGAGAGTTCGAATTGCATTTGTGGTTAGAATTTTGAACTGTAGATGGTGGCGATAGGGTTTAAGGCTCCGGAAGGCTGCTATTTGTTTTGAAATTTGGTTATGGGTCAGACAATTTAGGGTATGCGTTGGCTCATGTATGATGGAGATGAACGTGATGAGTAGATTTGAACTAGTTTAGTAGGAAATGGTTGCGATTTTTGTTGTTTGTGGAGTGGAGTTTAATGGTGGTTAGGGGTTTGTATGGTTGATGTCTGGAGGGTTATTTTTGGTATAGGCGGTGGAAATAGGCAGAAGATGTATTGGATTCTTGAATGTGCTTGTGATTTGCATGATGGTAATCTTGGTATGAGATGGTACGGGTTTGTGGAGGGTGTGGTTTTGACGTCGCGGTGCAGATGTGTAGGGTCTGGTGTACTTGATCAGAATCAGTTAGAGGAATTGCTGGTTCGGGTAGAGATGACAGTTGTCAGGTGTGGTTGAGTTGGTGTGTTTGATGGTGGAAGCTGTATGTATGATGAGGAGGAAGATAGCAGTCAACAGAAATTAGGAAATGAAATTTGTATTTGTTTTTTTTGGATTTTTGTGAAAGTGTAAAAGGGAAAGAATTGTAAAAAAAATAAAGGAAATAAATAAAAAAAGGAAAAAGAAATTGAAACAATAAAATAAAAATAATAACTAACATGAATCAAAAATTAAATAAATAATAAAATTCATTTGTTACCTCCCGGGCAACGACGCCAAAAACTTGATCGTCACTTTCTAAGGAATTAGAGAAACACGAATTATGTAATAATACTGCAAGCGCATAGATCGTGTAATATGCAGGACGAATCACAAGGAGGTAAATTAGATCAAATTATTTATATAATTTCTTGGGCGAGCTAGATGAAATTTAGAGGTTAGGTTGAAAAATAATAAAACAATTATTGAATTGAGTACAGATCTGAATCTAATCAAATCTATATTCAATCCAATATGACATAGGAAAGCAATAAAAGAAACATAAATTAAATAACAAATAGGAAATAAAATTAGGATTACCGCTGAATCTAATCAGACGGTCAATCACTAATGAAAATAAGTGCAAAATACAAATAGTGCTCTACCAAATCTAATTGTGTAGACAACACTAATTGCTTAAGAAAATAAAAAATGCAGAAAAGAGACAAAAGAAGAAAAATTTATTAATTCTAGGATGATCTTTACAATGACATTAGAAGGGTATTTAAAGGATAGATAGTCAACCTAAAACCAAATATAATCACAAATGGGCCTTAGTTAACTCTAGTAAATTTGGGCCTTTTCTCTTTTCCTCTTGCTTCCTTGACATTCCTTCCTTGATTTGTTATATGGATCTTCATTCCATCAATTATTTTCTTGTTCAAAAAGAAAATTGATGTAAGATCTTCATCTGCAAGTCTTCAAATATAAATGCACAACATTTTGATCTCTATTTTCTCTTTTTATGACTGCATGTGTCTTGGTCGGCATATCTGTAAAAGTGACAAAATAATACCTAAGTAATATTTACTTATATACAAAAGATAAGATACAAGAACATAAAATAAACACATTTCTATGTTAATTATTTACTTCGTTAACTGACTATTAAGTGTTTTAGGTCCCATAACTAAGGATATTTTACCTAGTCAACTTTCGATACAATTATCTAGGACAACGAATAAGCGAAATTAAAATAAATGATTTTTCTTCCAAGTGGATTTGGACTATAATACAAGGCTATCATTAAGTCATCAGTTTCATTAATAGTAGTTGTAACACCCCACGTCCATTAATGTCACTCACTAAGGGAATGCATTAACTTTCACGGAGTATTATAAGAGTATAGAATAGAATATCACAAGACAGATATATAAAATGGTACTTAAGAAAATTCAAAATTTATTCATTTCAGCGGAAAAGCAAAACATGTTTGGTTACAACATCAAAACCACATGCTAATGCCAAGTACACAAATATCCATCTTGTACAAAATTATTATCAGAGTACATAAAAGTAAAACCATAATCCCACTCCAAATAGCCATAATGAAAAAGAGATAAAGCTGAGAATTACTTTCAACACTTCCAAGCACTTCAAGAAGAAAAGGAATCTACGTCAAGCTTCACTATTCCCACCCAGAGGACCTAGGGGGGAGAGGGAGAAAGAAAAGAGGGGAAACAAAAAGGGGTCAGACATACGTCTGGCGAGTCTAGTGACTTTAACAATATAATAAGTAAAGTAACAGGATAAGAACATAAACTGATATAAGAGATGACTGTAACATAAGCAAATATGACAAGGTAAACAAGATGAACAAGATATATCGTTGATTGCGCTTCTAGTCACTATAAGATAATTCCTACACTGCACCAATGCTAGTTCCATACTGAAAGTTGATCCCTCTTACTAAATATAGAAATAATAATAATGATGGTAGTTTCGTGTACTCCTAGCTGTTGTGATAGGTGTCACCTGCTCCTATCTCCACTAGTTGTACCCACTACCCTCCCCATTCGATTGGCTCCCTAGCTCGTAGTTACCTGTGCTGGTCCCACAGTAGGGTGTATCACTCCCAAAAGCGGCGACCCGATACTACTAAAATGCACGGCTTATACCTACACGATGCAACAACATCTTACCTACCAGCCCAGACCCACGCACGCACATGACTCCGTTGTACATGCACTGCCATCGCTAACTCTTTATTGACCTCTTACAATCAACCCCAGTAAGTGTGTCCCTGTCCTCGACCTAGTTCGAGCTCATATAAATACTGAAATGGATTATTGGTTGAAAAGGGTCCACCCACTTAACATAAGCTTCCCTTCAAGCTTGGTCCCCACTAGGAATTCCCACTTAGCCCCTCTTTATCCCCATGTCTAATCACATGTCTCATCTTGGTTAAGTGTTTTAATTATGTTTCACATGCTACCCATTTTACCCACTTAACCCTTTTATCATTACCATGCCTTACCACATGTCTTATCTTGGTTAAGTGTTCATTAATTTATTATAACCGTAATCTTGCAAGGCCCCTCACATTAGATTGCCATTTTGCGGTTGCTGGATATGTCGGGCGGTTCCGGGCAGGCTTATACCGCTAACCGATTCTAACCTCGTGTCTTTGCATTATTACGCATCTAATTTCTACCTTTGACCTCTCATATTAAACTGCTGTTTGCGGTTGCTGGATATGCCGAGCGGTTCTGGGCAGACTTCTACCGCAAACCAAGTCTAACCTCTTGTCTTAGGCGTTCATTATCTCTTCTTTTCTAGAAACCGAAATTCAAGTTCTGACTTATTACATATGTTCCAATTGTCCATAATTTACGATTCAAGTTACGCTTATAATTCCAATCCAAGTCATGCCCATAATTCCATGTATATAAATTGTACCAATTTATGCCCTAAATCAATTACATGATTACAAATCAATTTATGCCCAATTACATATTATTCAATATTTTCCCAAACTTTTCCCAATCGTTCCAACGTTATTCGTACGCAAATCACAACGAAATATGTTAGGCTCGTAGTTAGCCTAATCTCATAAAGAAAAAGGAAAAGAAAAAGGAAAGAGAATCATGTCATCAAAACCAGCATAAAATAGGCATATGAAACATGAACTGGCATAGAACAATCATATAGATCCAATGGGCGTATGATAGCAGTAATTTGGGTAAGTGTCTGTAAGATAAGAAATCTATAAAACTTGATATGATTCGTCTTACTTACAGGCATGATCGTTAAATCCAATTTACAATCCTATCACAATTACTTTTTAATTATATGTGAAAGTAACATAGACACACAGCGACAAGCTTTAGAAGAGAGAATAGATCTGAATTCTGATTTCTGAATTTGATTAGCTAAACCGTTGTTGTAGAATTTGATTCTTATCTTCCAATTTGAATACTCCTATTCTGATTTGCTTTGGTGAAGAAGAAAGGCTAGGTTAATTTAGACTAGAGCAGCATGGAGGCGCCATGGATGAATAACGATGAGATTAGGGTTGGGTTTAGGGGTATTTTATAGATGCTCTAGGTGAATTAGGACCCTTAGATTAGATTAGGATCCATCTGAACCATCCAAACCATAAAAACACGTTATCAAGCCAATCCCAGAGGGACACATCAGCCCTAGACCACCAAAACACATCTGCCAAATTTGGGCAGATGGGGGTCGACACCCCTATAGGGGGTCGACACCCCTGTCGATACTCCTATAGGGGGGTCGAAACCTATGTCGAATCCCCTGGGGGGTCTACACCCTAGAGCGGGAGATTTCCCGCCCACCCAAATTCGGCTGATTTTGATTTTTGAATTCATTTTTGATTTGATATTTAATTATTATTATTAAAT